>OY288281.1:90877053-92342053 GCA_958450335.1 Hibiscus tridactylites
TTGCACATGAAACCCTTGTACTTTTCCCTTTTTATCCCAAAGCACCTCAAATTCAAATCCAAAACCCGCCACAACCTGTTATTTTTCAAATCTAAAACGCAATCTCTACCGTCCATCTTCTTAATCTCAATCACAGCCTTTAATTTTAAATCCCATTAACACGGTCCAAACGGACGCTTTCTCTAAAATCTCAGAAAGCAAACAAAGCAGAGGAGCAGCTAACTTGGTACCAAAATCTTCCAAAGATCTGACATGAAGCTCTAATTTCTTTTCTTCTTCTCTCAAGAACATAATTGCGGGAAATCGATTTCATATTCTGTTTTTCAATTCCACTTTCAGGTACTCATTTTTTAGCTTCATTTCCTTTTTGTTTTGAAAATTTTCATTTCATTTTATTTATTGCAAACATTGATTCACCAGAATGTTGAGAGATTTCAAATTCTTGAGACGAAACACGAGCAAGAATGAGGAAATTGAGAATGTTGCAGTAAACCCTAGAAATTCACCGGCTTCTCAACCGATCAATGATGGATCGAGTAGGCCTCCTCTCAACACTATTCAAGATCCAACCACAAAACATAATCCAGAGCAAGAAGGGATCACCCAAAGCCGAATCGTCAGGACTCCGACTAAGCTCAAGTCTAAACTGTCAGATTCGATATTGCCTCTAAAAACCCCAGATAAACATGGGGGTTCGACGAAATCCAGGTACGGTTGGGCAAAGAATGAAGCGTCCGAATCAGATTTGCGTAATGGTGGGACATCAAGTATGACTCCGAGGGTGAGTAGGGGAATAGGGAGGGAAGCTTCGAGTTGTTATTCGGATAGTAATTCGACACAAAGTACGCCGACAAAGAGCGTTGTTAGTAAGCCTCCGGTTTCGGGTTATAGGAACAAATTTGATGGGAATGGAGCACCTAGAGGAGTACCTAGCTCTTCTTCTTGTTGTCCGGTTACTGTTGTGAATACTGTTGAAGTTCCTCACTTCGACCTTAAGGAAGATCCCTCTTTTTGGATGGATCGCAATGTACAGGTAAATCACTTCAAAATCGATTTTTAGTTCATTGTGATAATTGACTAAAAATCTGGATTAATTTGCTAATTTTGTTGATGATTCTGAAAACTTAGGTTCTTATTCGTGTCCGTCCTCTCAACGACATAGAGAAGAACACAAATGGCTACAACAGATGTTTAAAGCAAGAAAGTTCTCAGAGCATCACTTGGATTGGGAAGCCAGAAACTAGATTCACGTTTGATCATGTGGCATGTGAAACAGTAGACCAGGTCTGCATAAAGACAAATTAATATTTGTGTGAAATTTTCCTTTTCTGTAACCATTTTTTTCACACATCCTCTTTTGCAGGAAATGCTTTTCAGGATGGCTGGTCTGCCAATGGTCGAAAATTGCTTATCTGGCTATAACAGTTGTATGTTTGCCTACGGCCAGGTATTTTCTTTGAAAGCTAGGATGCAACAAACATATTATTCCCTTTTTCTTAACTATATTAGTTATGTTGACATTACTGTGTTTTGATGTGCAGACAGGAAGTGGAAAGACATATACAATGCTTGGAGAGATTGAAGATTTGGAAGTCAAGCCAAGTCCTCAACGGGGCATGACACCGTGGATATTTGAGTTTTTGTTTGCAAGAATTCAAGCTGTAATTGTCTGAAGTTCATGCTAGCATTTTTGGTTTATGCAAGCACTTTTGTTTAACATTCTCTCTATCTCTTATCACAGGAAGAGGAAATACGAAGGGATGAGAAGTTAAAATACAATTGCAAGTGCTCTTTCCTTGAGATTTATAATGAGCAAATAATTGATCTTCTTGATCCCTCTGCTACCAACTTGCTTGTAAGTTCACTATTTTCTTATGTTTGCCATTCATTTTTTTGCTCCAGCTATTTTTCATTATGCAATACTTAATTTTTAGCTGAGGGAAGATGTTAAGAAAGGAGTGTACGTGGAAAATCTCACTGAACTTGAAGTTCAGACCGTGAGCGATATTTTGAAGCTTTTATCTCAGGTGACAATCTTTACCAGTACTTTGGATGGCATGAAACTGCTGCTCACTCCTCTCAGTACATTTAATTTAAATTGCACATATTCTTGTTTTAAATCACTGTTTATTTTTATTTTTTGCATAGGGTTCTTTAAATAGGAAAGTTGCTGCAACAAATATGAACAGGGAGAGTAGTCGTTCACATAGTGTTCTTACGTGCATTATTGAGAGCAAGTGGGAAAAAGAATCAACAACTAATTTGCGGTTTGCAAGATTAAACCTGGTTGATCTTGCTGGTTCAGAAAGGTGTGGTGCAAACTGGTTTGTTGAAGCATGTATATGTTTGTGTTTTAGCTTATGTGTGACGAAATTCCTCTCCTTTTGATACTACTGTAGACAGAAAACTTCTGGGGCTGAGGGGGAGCGTTTAAAGGAAGCAGCTAGCATAAATAAATCTCTATCAACGCTTGGGTACTTAAAACTATTTCCCTTTTTCTTCAACAGATGCTGATGATTTTTATTATATTTCCTTTGCTTAACTTTTACTCATTGCGAGTCAAACTTATGAGACTACATATTATCATATGCAGTCATGTAATTATGATTCTTGTGGATGTGGCTAATGGAAAGCCACGGCACGTTCCGTACAGAGACTCAAAGCTCACCTTTCTTCTTCAGGTCAGTTTCTGTTTTATTCTGTCTTTACTGCATCGCAGTTATTGGTTGTGACACAACATTTCATCTTAAATGTGATACAGGATTCACTTGGTGGAAATTCTAAAACAATGATAATTGCTAATGTCAGCTCTTCTATCAGGTTGGTTTCTATTTGTGACAATTCAAGTATTTCAGCTTGAACATAAATATGTATGATTTTGACTAACTTCCAATACCTTACATATTTTTTCAGCTGCGCAATAGAAACACTTAACACTCTAAAGTTTGCTCAGCGAGCTAAATTAATTCAAAATAACGTGAGTCTACTCCTATTGCATTCTATATATTGTATAAAAATACTTCAGTTTTTTCACAATTAAAAGTTTTTCTGTTGATGGTGTAGGCTGTGGTGAATGAAGATTCCACTGGAGATGTCATTGCACTACAAAATGAGATACGACTTCTAAAGGTGTGGCACATTCATCGTAGTTTTTTTTTCTTCTAAATTCATGTGAATTAAATAAATTGTAATCTGAATTGACTTTCATGAACAGGAAGAGCTTTCTGCTTTTAGACGTCAGAATGTATCCCGGTCCTTGTCTTTTGGTTCACCAATCACTGCTACATTGCAATTGGAAGAAATTCCTGATAACTACACATCTGAAATGTGTCCAGAACAAGTTGATGATGTACTTGGATATGAATCCAAAGGCACTGTGAGAATGTCCACTAAGCAGGTAGCAGGCAAATGCTACAATGATGGTTATTTTTTTGTTTTAATAATTAACTATATGCTTTTTGGAACTCTGAAATTTTTGCAGTTAAAGTGTTTGGAGGCAACGCTTGCTGGTGCCTTGAGAAGGGAGAAAATGGGAGAAACTTCAATCAAAAATCTTGAAGCAGAGATTGAAAAATTGAATCGTTTGGTATTCTTTTGTGCCTCCTGACTTCCAACTTTGTTGTATCTTAAACTGCTGTCTTAATTTTTCAACACCAAGTACTTTACAGGTTTGTCAAAGAGAAAAAGACACAAGAAGCAGTAAAATGATGCTTAGGTTTCGTGAAGACAAGATTCAAAGAATGGAATCACTTGTACGTGGCTTATTACCAGCAGATTCATTTTTGCTCGAAGAGAATAAAGCATTGTCTGAGGAGATTCAGTTACTTCAGTCTAAAGTTGATAAAAATCCAGAAGTGACTCGTTTTGCGTTGGAGAATATAAGGCTTTTAAACCAACTTAGAAGGTAAATTCCATAAACAGATGATAGTGACAATATTCTACAAATTGTTTTTCTATTTATTTTCATTGAGGCACTTGTAGATTTCAAGATTTCTACGAGGAAGGAGAGAAAGAGATACTATTGGAGGAAATATCCAAACTACGGGATCAGGTATTCCTAATTCCGGCCCAAAATCTTGTTATTCTTCCGGTTGATTTCTTCTTTGGTTAATGCATAATTCTGTCCTACATACAGCTGCTTCAATTTCTTGATGGGAAGTCTAATCAGCCTAGCTACGGAAGCTCAAATGATCGTTTGCAGGTTAGGATAAGTTCGTTTTACTTTACATTATCTTTTTAGAATGGAAACAGAGGCCTCAAAGCTTATGAATATTGGATTAAACTTGGATAACGTATTTTTTCTTCTAATGCAGGAAGCTGTCCACATCAGCAAAGAAAATAACTCTCTACAGTCTGAGGTTAGTTTGTTCTTTGTTTGGCAGAAATATATGTTTAAGGTTAGTCTTTGGGACTTGTATGTCATTCTCTCGTTCATTGTTTCAGTTGAAGAACACTCTCATTGAGTTGGAAGAATGCAGACACAACCTTAGTTCCTGCTTAGAGGAGAATGCAAAACTTAGTAGGTCAGACCTGGTCTTCTTTTCAGCTAAACTGTCTTTTTTATGTAAATGTTGAAAGCTGGCATATTCTTGCTTTCTGATCCAACTTTTTCTTGCATCTTCTGCAGAGAAATTAGCAATTTACAATCTATGTTAGATAGTCTCAATTCTTCAGCTTATCATCAAGATGGCATCTCCACAACCATAAAGGTAATATTTGTTTTGTCACTACCGTTGTTTTAGCTTATGGGATCCCAAACTAGGATAGAAGAAAACACATTCAGGTGCTGAATTTTTTTATTTGACCAGCCATCTGTTGCTTTCCTTATTTTTGAATCCTATGTGCTAATAAGAGGTAACATCAATTCCAGGGTTCAGACCAGAATGGTGAAACAATGGAGATGAATTCTGTTCAGACAATGACAGGTCTGGAGCAAATTATGGATTTGCAGTTGGAACTGGATATACTAAAGATTATTCTTCAAGAAGAGAAAACATCTCATGTTGTTGCTGAAGAAAGAGAAAATTGTTTGGCAAGAGATCTTGAGATGGCAAATGGCAAACTTTTGATGCTGAATAAACAAATCGAAGATGCAAGTGGTGAACTAGAGGAGGCAAAGTCCGTAATTGAAGCCCTCGAGTCCCAACAGATTTTTTCAATCAATGAAATAGAGGAGTTGAGGAAAAGCAAAAGTGATATTGTAAAGCTTTTGAGTGAACAAGAAGCTGAAATTGTGGCCTTGAAAAAGAAACTTTCTAGTAGAACATTTAAAGATGTTGGACCACCTAAAAGGATAGAGGGTGAAGAATCCACCCTACAGCTGAAATTGAAGAGGATGCACGACTCTCTCGAGAATGCCAAAAAGGTGAATATCTTGTACCAAACTGATCGTGCTTTTAAGGCGTCTAATGAAGAGGAAGTGAATGAGATCTGTCGGCAGGCTGAAGCTGAAACTGCTGAGGTGATTGTCTGTTTGCAGGAAGAACTTGCTCTTCTTCAGCAGCAAGTCCAAGATTGTCAGTTGAAGGAGGTGGAGGCTCAAAATGATACTGTCTTTTTAGAAACTGAGTTGAAGGAATTGCAAGAAAAGGTATGTATGTTGACTGAAGATAATAACCAGCTACTTGGAAGGCTTGAAATGAAAGATGCGGAACTAAGAGCCTCAACAGAGGAGTGGGAACTGCTAAGTTCTGAGATTGAAAATATACTTGCTGATGGTCATGAGGAACTTGTTGATGCTAGTAATCAACTGGAACTCCTTTCCGGTTCTTTTCCTCAGAAAAGGATTTGGATTTCTGAGAAAGTTAGTAAGGTGGTCAGAGTACTGTCAGAAAGGGAATTGCTGATTGAAGAGCTTGGAAGATGCCTGGAGGATGCAACAGATAAAAGAAGTGAGCTGCAGTCCATGCTGAAGTCTTTGAGAGGTGCTGCACTGGTTATCAATGAAGCACAGCAGAAAGAATGCAATGAAAAGGAGAAAGAAATTGTCCTACTGAAGAAAGAACTGAATGAAAAAACATCAATCATTACAAAGCTTGAGGACAGAATGAAGATTGCTGAAGGTGACTTAAGAAATGCATCTGCTTGTGCAACTGTTGCTTTTGTAGTTGTGAATAGACTATCAGAGGCAAACCATAATCATCTCAATGTGTTGAAGGTTAAGGACATTCAGCTTGCAGAATCAGCAGAGATGATTGAAGAAGCAGAAAAACACATCCGTTCCCTTGAAATTGAAGTTGTGAAGTCAGAGGAAACTTGCACTGAACTCCGACAGAGGCTTTTGGAGCAGCAGCAGCATGCTGCTGGTATTGAACAAAAGCTTCAAGATATGGTGGAGAATGACATTTTGAAGACACAGGAGCTGTGTCAGCTTGAGAACAGAATGAAGATGGCTGAAAATGACCTAAGAAATGCATCTACTTGTGCAACTATTGCTTTTGTAGTTGTGAATAGACTATCAGAGGTAAACCATAATAATCTCAATGCATTGAAGAGCATGGATGAACGACTTGCAGAATCAGAAGAGACGATCTTGAGTAAGGATGCTCTTCTGAACGACCAAGCTACCATGATTGAAGAAGCAGAAAAACATATTTGTTCCCTTGAAATTGACGTTGCAAAGTCAGAAGAAGCTTGCATTGAACTCCGACAGAGGCTTTTGGAGGAGGAGCAGCGTGCTGCTGCTATTGAACAAAAGTGTGAAGATATGGCGGAGAATGACATTTTGAAGACACAGGAGGAGCTTTCTAAGCTAAGAACTGGTGTATCCACACTCAGGGCTCACATGGGCACGCGTAGAGATTTTGACAGAAGACCTGAAAATAGTGTTAGAGAAAGACTTTATACCTGTAATGATGGCAGAGATGAAAGACGGGTAAGCTAATTTGCTGTAGATAGTCGCTTTTGTTCTAGTTATTTTGGAAAGGGTGAGCGATTTTTTTGCAACACCTGGATGTTATTGCAGTCAAACAAAGGGTTGCGCGATAGAGACGTGATTATTCTTCTGAAAAAGGAAATAGAATCAGCCATGGAAAGCTTAAAAGAGGTTCAAGCTGAGATGGGCAAAATATGCAATGAAAAAGAGGAGATTCAGTTGTCCGAGAAACGGAGCAAGGAAAGCCTACGGTACCTCGCAGCACATGTGCTTGCTCTGGAAGAAACAATGAATGACTTCGAAAAGCTGTTCGAAGTCAAGATTGCAGCTGTCCATCGAAAGATAAATACAGTTGAGCAAACCATGCAAAAAACCAGTACTCATTGGTGTAAAACAAAAGAGGTAAACTGCTTAAAAAATTTAAATGTATAATCTAAGAACCATGAAAAGAAAATCTTACGTTGTATGCATCTCTCCGAGTGTTTTTAAAAGGTGATAGCTTGCAAGGGTTAGTTTTTACCCGTTAGTTTTGAGTCAAATTTTAGTTTGTAGGCTAGCCATCGCTGTAATTTGTGGCTGGTTTGGCCATTTCATTCGTACGTACTTTTACCCTTATAAACTAGAAGTAACCCATATTTTAGTTTAAATAATATTTAACCTTATATTTTCCTTTTTCAATGTTCTTGGGCAGTTTCTGGAACTTGAAGTTGGAGATGCAAAGACAATTGCTACTCAGAAAGCGTTAGAGGCATCTTGTATTCTTGCTAAATTTGAGGAGGCACAAGATACCATAATAGAAGCAGATATTATGATCAATGGGCTCATGATTGCTAATGAAACAATGAAACTTGATATTAAGAGGCAGAAGCAAGTGGAAAGCGCACTACTAAATGAGAGGGATGAACTAATTAATCAGGTAAAAGGTTTGCAATCCATTAATACTGTGAAGGATCGGCAACTTGAAGTCCTTGAAGAGCAGTTTGGCTCAAGTTTGACAGAGACAAGGTTCGTGGTTGCTGAACTGGAGGGCCTCGTCACTGAATTGCAAACTGCTTTTTCTCAAAGTGTCATGGCTGTAGCTGGTGATTGTCACAGCCTTAAGTCTCTTCTGTTTGATTCGATGAAGCTAGCGAGGTCATGGCTTGAAGACGTCTGGTCGGAGATAATTGTGAAAGATTGTGCAGTGTCTGTGCTTCACTTATGTCATATGGGAATTTTGTTGGAAAACTTGACAGGGATGAATGCAGAGACTGGTTTGCTTCAGCACGGCTTGTCTGAGTCAAATGATGATATAGCTGATCTGAGGGAGCACAATTCCAGGTCAAGAAGAGAGCTTGAAATGTGTAGAGTTATCAGGGGGAAACTTCTAGCTGATATCAAGACCGGTTTTGACCGAATATCAAAGAAAGAAGAGGAAACTGGTGAGCTTAGCATCAAATTAGTCACTTTCGAGAAAAAGATAAATGATTTACAGTTTCAAGAGGAAGTTATGTTACAAAGGTCTAACTATATGGGATCCCAGCTTGTGGTTCTAATGAAAGAATTAGATTTGAGTAACACAAATCTTGTAACTTCCCTTCTTGATCAAGAGCAACTGCTCAAAGATAAAGAAGTGCATCTGGAATCTCAGGCTGAGATTTCTATGGTAGACTTGTGTACCAAAGACTTTGAGTCTCTTATTTTGGTGTCAGAGATGGAACAAATGGTTGCCCACTTAGCTGGCTCCGAAAAAAAGCTTACCAATGCTTATGCTGTCCTTGATGGTTTAAAGCAAGAAATAGTTTTCGCAGAAGTAGATTCATGTTTGAAAGAGCAGCTAATGGTGGAGCAGGAAGGTGAGTTGTCTTTTCTACAAGAAAAAGTTGAACAAGCACAAATTGAGTTAAGAAAGTTGAAGCAAGAAAACTGTCTTCTTCTCCAGGATTTGGACGAGAAGAAATCTGATCTTCAATCCTCTATAAGCTGCCTTGACACTTCTAATCTTGAACTTCAGCAGTTGAAAGAAAAAACCTCTTTCATGGAGGCTTGCATTACCAGTCTACAAACTGGTCTAGAGCTGAAAGCCAATGAATTGAAGGAAACCAGACATTCTCAATCTATCCTCATTGAGGATTTAGGTTCAAAAACTCAAGATTTGCACATTTCTATTGAGAAAGTTAACATGTTGAGGGAAGAGAATGCTGCAAAATGTGTTGATTCTATGGAAACTATAGATATGACAGTTAGCAGGTTATTCAGCTTACTGAATAAAGAAGGTTTTACGATTTCTGATAAAATGGTTCAGGAGTTGCATGATAATGCAGAGAGGATATCAAAGTTCATAGAAGATTTAGATTTCTTAGAGAATAGAGCTGAAGAGCTGGAATCTGAAAATATGACTCTCCATGCAGAGTTATCAAGGAAAGATGAGGTTTTGAAAGGTCTATTATTTGATCTCAGCTTGTTACAAGAGTCTGCTTCTAATACCAAGGATCAAAAAGATGAAATTGCGGAAATGGTTTCTTCATTGGAGGCTTTAGAAGACGAGCTTGCTGTTAAATCAATTGAATTTGACGAGGCTGTTAATCATGGCTATATGCTCGAAGTTCAACTGCAGGAGAAGCTTGAGACGATCGCCAGTCTTCAGTTGGATATTACAAGAGAACGTGAGTCTTTGAAACATCTCTACTCTGAAAATCAGGAGCTGAAATCTCATATTGAGGATGCCTTAGCAGTAAAAAGTTCTCTTGAAGAAGAATTAAGAAACAGAAAGAATATCACTAAGAGCTTAAAGGTGGAAATCTCAGAAATGAGTAATACCCTTTCCCAAATGAATGATACCATAGAGTTCTTGAGTAGTAGTCTACATGAACTTTCTGGCGAAAGAGATGAGCTTCACATGAACGTGCTTAGCTTGGAAGAAAAGCTTAGAAAGGCACAGGCTGAGGTTAAACAAAATGAAGCCATTGCTAAGGAAGCTCATCAGGTATGATCTAGTTTAACAATTTGTAAAATGGTATTTCTGTTTCCTTTTAATATATAATATTATCTTATGCTTGCATGGATTGAATTTGATGTTAGATGGCTGAATCAAAGAAGACCTGTGCTGAAGAGAAGGAAACTGAGGTAAAACTATTAGAGAGATCTGTTGAAGAGCTAGAATGTACGATAAATGTATTGGAGAACAAGGTAAGATGCCGCACTATGATAATGCTGCATGAAGGTACTACTTCTATCATGACATTGTTAATATATCTCAAACTTGTGTTAGGTTGACATTATCAAAGGGGAAGCTGAACGTCTACAATTACAAAGAGAGGAGCTAGAATTGGAGCTTGATGCTGTAAAAGTTCAGATGCAGAATGTTAAAAATGCTGATGCAGACATGAAAAGGTCTGTCAATGTTATCTTATTTGTAATGCCCATACCTTGCTATAAATGATGATAAATTGTTCTGATTGGAAATATATGATTTCTTTCTATCTGCAGGTGTTTGGATGAGAAGAATAAGGATCTTCAACAAGCCCTGGATCAAATACAAATTCTTGAAACTGAAATATTGGTCAAGGATAGAGAGGTGAATCCCTTTTGTTTAGCTGTGGTATAGTTATCAGTGACTCTGAAAATGCAATTTTCTAAAACAATTACTGTTCAACAGATTGCCCAATGCAAAACACATATTTCCGAACTAAATTTGCATGCAGATGCTCAGGCGATGGAGTATACGCAGAAGGTATGCTAACGGTTCTTGATTGTGGATTAGGCTGTTCTGCTGCAATTTTTCTGGTCTATCTAAGATTAAACTGTACATTCTTTTTCATTGATTTTCTAACCATTGGAGAACTATAAAAATTGTAAACAGTTCAAGGCATTGGAAGCCATGGCTGAACAAGTTAAACCTGAAGGTTACTCCACCAATGCCCAAAGTCTTTCATCGAACAAGTTAGAGAAAAATGTGGCAAAGCCTCGAGGCTCTGGTTCCCCATTCAAATGCATTGGCTTGGGTTTAGCACAACAAATGAAATTAGAGAAAGATGAGGATCTTACTGCTGCAAGGCTGCGAACCGAAGAATTAGAATCATTAGCAGCAAATAGACAGAAAGAGGTAGGCCTTTATCACTTTGGAGTTTGCACTTGCTAATTACCTTCTCTAAACTTGTTATTTTCCACAGATATTTTCTCTCAATGCAAGATTAGCAGCTGCAGAGAGCATGACCCATGATGTGATTCGAGATCTATTGGGAGTCAAATTGGACATGACCAATTATGTGGTAACCAAATTTACTTGCATCTACGATTTTGGCTTTTGGCATTTTACAATATATGTTGCTTAAGGACCAATTCTTTTTAATGCAGTCATTGTTGGATAACCAGCAAGTGCAGAAAATAGAAGAGAATGCTAGACTTGATAGTTTAGAATCTCAAGTGAAGGTATGGTTTGCTTGGGTACTTTGAAGTTTTTTGGGCTCTATTATGTGCCATGGTTTTTCTGAATTATGTCATACTTACAGGATCATGAGGTTGTCAAGCTCAAGCATCAGCTCAATGAATTATTCGAGGAGAGGCGAGGGTAAGCAAACATAACTTCATAATGAACAATTCTGATTTACTTGGCTAAAGCTCAAGCAAACCCTAATCAACCTATAAGCTAAAGTTCTTATTTGTTATTTTCAATCATATATTTCATATTTTCAGTCAATTTCATCTTATTTTGACAGGTGGCTCGAGGAGATTGATAGAAAACAGGCCGAGCTAGTAACTGCGCAAGTAGCGTTAGAGAAGCTTCGTCAGCGAGATCAATTGCTTAAAACTGAAAATGAAATGCTTAAGGTTAGAATTTTGAACTCCTCTACTTAGTGAAGTGTTTTAGTCCATCTTTCTTGAACTTAACTGCTTATGCTATCTGCAGATGGCGAATGTAAATTACAAGAAAAAGGTGATGGAACTTGAAGAAGTCAAGAAGCTGCCTGGCCAACAAAACCTCCAACAACGAATTCATCACCATGCCAAAATTAAGGCAAGATTTTTACAGTCTTAAGTTTCTCCTCCAAATCATTGCCAACTCTCATCTGTCTTTTCTAATTTTATTATGTTTTCATGGTGCAATAGGAGGAAAATAAAATGCTAAAGATTCAAAGCGAAGAGCTTGGTGCCAAGCTGCGGCGGACAGAGGTTGAACTTTCACGTGTAAGGGACGAGCTTGCTCATTATCGTGCTTCTATAGGGAAAAGCCCTTATGTTAACTTTGACGAGGAGCGACGTTTGAATAACAAACTGAGGGTTAGTCCTAGAGATGTCCTTTTATATCAGGCTTAGCACAGTGTTACAATTTGTTTAATCATTGTGAATCGGTTACAGGAGTCTGATGAAGATCGGGTGCAACTGGCACATAAGTTGCTGGGATTGTGTACAAGTGTTTTAGAGGCTGCCGGTATAACAATGCCTATTTCCGATGTATGCCCTGCAGCTGCTGAAGAGGCACTTGAGCAACTCCAGAATAAAATCAGCTCACTTGAAAGAGAATTGCAAAGTTTGACACTCGAGGTAATTAACAGACACTAGCAAGTGCGTAATTACCTTACATGCATGCCATATGCCCGAACTTGGGATGAGTATCGGATAGAAGAATTCTCGGATATGATTATGTTTTACATATATTTGGAAGATCATACTGATATTCATGTCCAAATATCATAGCAGGTAAAGAATTCAGGCAACATAGAAAAACTGATTAATTAACAAATTTGTTTTGCAGAACAAGATTTACAGCGAAAGAAACAGATTGTCGGAACTAATGCCCCAAACATCACCACCAGCAAGTGCAAGAACAGATGAAAACTGTCATACTCCAAAACGGGTACCCCAAGCTCCGTTTCTTTCTACGCTAGATCGATAGCGTAAGTCTCAAAATTTAACCTCTAAAAACTTACAACACTGTGTGTATATATATACTTACCTTTTTTTGTTTTGACATGAACCTGGACAACATGATTGTATAGATTTTAAAAGAGAGCTGTCCAATCGATTCATACAATTACTTTTACGAGGTACTCAGTCGACAATATTTGTTTAGATTCGATGTAAATGTTCATTTCATGAACTGTTTTAAGTTATACAACAAACTTTCTAGAAATGGAGACAATGTCACACACCAATGCTGTTAAAGAGACAACGCCAACACGCATAAACGGCGCTTCGAAAGGGCAATACCGATAAATGCTGGATTCTTGCTTGACATGTAGAAAAAGCCTACCTGTATTTTGGCACCACACTTGCAATAAAATGATAGCCTCTTCCGTCATTTCTCCCCGAAAGGTTCAAAGGGTAAAACTTTAATGAATGTTGGATGATCACCCTTCTCTGCACATGTGCATAGTTATAATCACATTGCATATATTATCTCTCCACTACTATCGATGTCAAGTTCGGGATCACTGTCTAGGTCCTCCTCCATATCGTCGTCGATGTCCAGACTACCGGTCAAATACTGATTGAGACTATTTGTATTGGCTGCAGGTATAGTGGCTTCGGAAATGATCCTCATGATCTCGTCGACACTTTGCATCGGTTGATCAGGTTCTTCAAACTGGTTGTTCATCGTGTTCTCGTCCATGAGATCTGTCGGTAGGTTCTTTAGAAACCACTCGTGGTTCCTAATTTCGGGAATGGATATCCTCTGTTGCAATAAAAATCAAATCAAAATTCCTACAATTAAAATTTAGGAATCAAGGAACAAAGAAGAAATGAGGGCAAGAATATTAACTCAGGTCTCAAGGAAGAGAGAACTAACCTTTGCAGGGTCAGCCACAAAAATCCTTGAGATCAAATGACGGCACTCGGGCGATATATGAACATAGTCCGGGATTGAGTACTGGACATTTAAAATTCGCTGCAAGAACCGATCGATTAAGTCAAACAACATTTTAAAGTAGTTTCCATTCTGAGTCTATCGAAAGAGGACTGCATTTACATGAATTGTTTTGTGGAAGTTCTTAGGATCCTCGGGGTCTTCGAATGGATACGCTCCAACCAGCATAACATATAAGGTTACACCACAAGACCAGACATCCGCGACCTGACGTATTTCGTCGGAAAAGAAAATTTTAGCATATATGTTACTTAGAGAAACATGTGCTAAATGTGAATGTAGTATCCTTGCTCTTGTACTACTGCAATATATCATAATACTTCAGCAAAGCATACGAGCAACATTCGAGTGACATACGATCATAAATATAAAAAATAACCTACTATGCCATTTCCGCCGACTACAATTCTAATCTGCCTCTATAGTCCTACTCCATCCATTGATCCTAACTAATAACAACAACCATAAATGATTCAAACTTCGAACAACTCTACATCCCTCATTCCACATATTATTCTCGACTAGGCCTAAAAGTATACGGAAGTTTAAATCGGGAAATAAGAAGCAATATTACCTTTCCGTCATATTCTTTCTTGAGTAACACTTCAGGAGCTATATAAGCAGGAGTTCCAACGGTTGATTTCGGTTGTGAATGCAACACGGAAGACTGGAAAAGGTATTCGATGTCAACATAAATGTAGATGGAAAATCAAGGAAATGAAGTTGCATGCTTTACAAACACCCTTTGGTGCACTAACCAAAACAAAACAGTAAAATTCAAACTCTACCATGGCACAAGCAAATGGTAATAGGCATATCTTGTACCTTGGAATACCCGAAGTCGCAAATCTTCAAACGAGGAGCTGGACTCCCATCGAGTAACGTGTTCTCCAATTTCAAGTCTCGATGGCATACTTGCTTCAGATAGAAAATCAGCAAAAAGGGATCTCAGCTGAGTTATAACTTGAATTCTCTTTCAGATAAGTAAAGGGCACCAAACAGAAGTTACTCACCATTGCATGACAGTAACTGACTCCTGATATAAGCTGTTGAAAGAAGAAGCGTGCCTGAAAATATACCGAGATACATAAAAGGAAATTCCGGGATCACTAACACTAAAAGAACAAAAACCGGGCAGGTCGTGAAGTAACCTCATCCTCACTGAACCGCCCTGCATTACATATCCGTTCGAAAAGCTCTCCCCCGGATGCATATTCCATTACAATGGCCAGATGAGTCGGTGTTAATATTACCTATATCGAATCACAGTATTCAATTTTCGCAAAAAGCTTTCTCGAAACATCTAACAATGGAAACAAACCTCTTTGAATCTAACGATATTCGGATGCCTTAGCGACCTGTGGTTGATGATTTCCCTTTGTACATTTTCATCAATCTGTTGCATACAACTCAAGAAGAGGAAAAATAAACACAAAGTCAAACTGATAAATTCTTCATAGACACTTTGCAAGTTCATAATTAGACATGATCATGATAATCAACCAGAGCTCATCGAGTTCGACACATGCCGAACGAAATGAATTTCTAAATTCAATACCATTTATGTGATGAAATCTAAAGTATGAATCATCAAACTGAAATCTGCAGCTACAAAATTGAACTTCATTAAAGACAAACTCAAAGATCATCGAATTCTTCACCAAACTACAATCCATTCAAGCTCAACCACAAAATCCATAAACATGAAGAAGAAGAAAACCCCAAAAATCACTGAAAATTTATAAAATTTTGGAGTTCAAAAGTGTAAGAACAAAAAGGACACTTTGCAACTTCATAATTAGACATGATCATGATAATCAACCACAACCAGAGCTCATCGAGTTCGACACATGCCGAACGAAATGAATTTCTAAATTCAATACCATTTATGTGATGAAATCTAAAGTATGAATCACCAAACTGAAATCTGCAGCTACAAAATTGAACTTCATTAAAGACAAACTCAAAGACCATATTTAGCAATAAACTCAAAGATCATCGAATTCTTCACCAAACTACAATCCATTCAAGCTCAACCACAAAATCCATAAACATGAAGAAGAAAAAAACCCCAAAAATCAATGAAAATTTATAAAATTTTGGAGTTCAAAAGTGTAAGAACAAAAAGGACACTAACCTTCTCACCTCTCTCGATATACTTAACAGCAACAAGCTCATCGGTCTGCTTATCTCTCATCAGCCGAGCCACCCCAAAATTCCCAGACCCGATATCTTTAACCAGCTCATAACGATCGCTGTCATGCATGATTGGCATATCCATTCCCGGTCCCACTGTTACTGCTTCTCGATTCATTTCTCTTTACTCAAAACAAAGCTTAAACCTTTAAAAAGAACCCAGACCAAAAAAAAGAGGCAGATCCCAAAGCTTTCACATTATCATGTCGTGGTTTCAGAGGAAACCCAGTTTGAGATCAAGCTAGGCGGTGATGTTGGTGGAGGGAAACGTGGCAAAACAACAACCTTTGATGGGTTTCTTTTTTTTTAGTTTCTGCTTTTGGTTCTGTTATGGTTGGTGATGAAGTGGGATTTTGTCCGTGAAATCTTCACCCACTTGAACTGATTTCAGAAAGAAACACAGGGAGGAAAGCTTGTGAAATATGCGGCCTTTTTCTTTTTCCTTATATTGTGAATCCCAGATTTTACTTTACTTTCTTTTATAAAAAGCTATAAATATAATCTACTTTTTAAAGGGTTGAGTTCTTTTTTTTTTCCTGGTATCCAGAAACTGAGAGAAAGTGTGACAGTGGAAGGAAAGTTTTATGGACGATGATTGGCCTATGAATTCAGTGGGAAAAAATGACAATTGGGATTTTTTCTCTAAGATTCACTGAATACGTAGTCACAAAGATTTCAATTGAAGTCGAACAGAAAAACTTGTATAAAATATATTTTGGTAAATTATTACTGAATTTTAACTTCATTTATATTCACATAAATGAATAGAGTGTTCGACAAATTATTCGTAAATTATTTATATGACGTTTGTTTATTAAGTTAAATAAATAAATATAATAAATTTTTATGCTTATTTAATAAGTTAACGAACACGAACAAATGCTTGTTCGGTTTGCTTAGGTTCACGAACAAACTCGTTTACCTAATTTTCTTTTCTTTTTATTTTTTAAAAATTGATGAAGTTATAGACTAAATTGAACACATGGTGAATTTTGGAGTTTAAAATGCAAAGTATGGGGAGCTTAGGAAAGTGGCATAATTTCACCATTTTCTTTAAAAGAATATGTTCGTGAACATTAAACGAATATATTCGTGAACGCTAAACGAACGAGTACGCACACATTTAAAAATAAATAAACGAACACAAAAATAATATTAAATATTTAAACAAACACGAATTGATTATAAACACATTAAAAGATATATAAACGAACACAATATTATTTGTTCAAGCTCAGTTTATTTATACCCTATTTCTAATTCGGTTACTGAAATTTATCCTTCAATTTAAGATATCTAATAAAAGTTTTAGCTCATCTATTCTATTGCGAATTTAAATGCAATGAAACATATCGTCTCTGAGATATTATAACGAAAATAATGGTTATGAAAACCGAAATTCAGTTAACTGTTTTAAATGCATATTAAAAAAAGAATTCAATTACTTCAACCCTAAAATTAGATCTTTAGACCCTAAAATTAAAATATTTGTTAAAAAAATTTATTTATTGTGCCAGTACATGAAATATTTTTTTAATACAAATATATTACATTCAGGCAAATGTCATGAATTGAACTCATACCAGATGAGCCAACATGAACATCTTTAATCACTTGAGTAATTAGTGGATCTCCAGTGACGAAGTTTAGTAGCTCCTGGAGGGGTTGTGCTCCCCGCAGGGGAAATTTTTTTTTTCACCCTTTAATTCTTTATATTTTACTGGAAAATTAGAATAATTGTGAATTTCCCCCCTCTTTCAAAATTTATATTTTGCCCCCAACTCGAAATCTTAGTTTCGTCTCTAGATCCTAATAAGTTAAATTTAAACTTTCTGTTAAATGAAAAAAATACATTTGTATATTCTTAAAGTTTAATTGTTGAATTTTAGTCGGTCTAAAATAAAAAATTTAACTTTATGATTTTATCTAGACATGCAAATCGGTAAATGGAAAGTGACGTAGGAAGAAGAGAAAAACGAGGAAGTTAGTTAAAGTGGTGGCAAATTCCAAACCTTAAAAAAAACGGTCAAACCCCAAAAGCAACGGTCACGTGTAAGAAAAGCTCATCTCTCTGCTCTGTCTGTCTGGCCGCCAAATGTGGATTCAAAGCAAACAGTTACCAAACTTACAGTTGCTAAACTTCAGGAGAACAAAGGAACACAATGATATCAAATCTTAAAAGTTTCCAAAAACATTCACAAATCAAACACACAGAGGAACAAATCACTGACTTCTGTTCTGTTCGGTTTTTGTTTTTGTTTTTGTTTTTAGATTCTTTGTAAGAGAAAGTTTAACAAAAATGGCACAAGCCCAACCCGAGGAAAAGCCTAAAGAAGAACCCCACGACAAGTTTCAAATGAAAGATCATCAAGCCATTGCAATGGCTTCTGCAAAACCAACGACCAGTTGTAATAACCCCATTTCCATGGCTGCTGCGAAACAGACGATCAGTTGTACTAGCAGTGGTAGTGGCACCAGTGGCAGCAGCAACGGCAACGGCAACGGTGTGACGTTCAAATTCAATGCTCACGCACCCGAATTCGTGCCGAAATCGCATACCCAAATGCCCATTTCGGGTTATTATTACCCTTGTTTCCATTACCTTGGTGGTGGTGCAGCCGCCGCCTCTGATTGGTTCTTTCTCGGTGACCAAGAACCTTCCACTTATTTGAACTCTAACCCTAATCTCTCAATCCCCAATTGTTCTTCCAAGAACGTTTTAACCGATGATCTACGTCAAAAGATCATCAAACAGGTCATTTTTTTCTGGGGTTCTTCTCTTTTTGCCTACTTCATCGTTATGAACTTATGATCATGAACTGTTTGATAGTATTCACCAATGAATGGTTAGAGGATATGGCTCCCCTGTGTTTTGTATAATCTGATCCTAATTGTGTGTATAAAACAGGTGGAGTACCAGTTCAGCGACATGAGTCTGATTGCGAACGAATCGTTGTCAAAGCAAATAAGTAAAGATCCTGAAGGCTATGGTAAGAAAACTTATGAATCCATTTTGTAAAGCTTATGTAAGCTCTCTAGTTAGTTTCGGACCTTTGCTCGAGTCGAATTAGTTATATAGTTCGGTACTCGAATCGGTTTTCACTCGTAAGTATTGGCCTTGCTTTAGTGCCTATATCTTTTATTGCTTCAACCAAGAAAATCAAGTCCCTCATCACCAACCACCAGTTGCTGGCACAAGCACTTCGTTCCTCTTTAAAGCTTGTAAGTTCTTTAAGTTTCATTGTTCATTTGTTCTTGTTCAACTGCAAAAATAAAACTAATCTACTGCATTATCTTCAATTTGGGTATTTTGGAATGATCTTTTTGTTCTTTTGATGTGCTTGGACAGGTTGTGAGTGACGATGGCAAGAAGGTTCGTCGTAGACACCCGTTCACCGAGAAAGAACGAGAGCAAGTGCAGGTAGTATATACGAATTTCCTTAAAGTTTAGCCACTTCTTTGTATGCTGCAAATTGCAATATACCCTGTTCCTTGTTTCGCAGTCTCGTACTGTTGTCGTAGAGAATTTGCCTGAAGATCACTCTCATCAGAACCTTGACAAAATCTTTAACGTTGTTGGGAGGTTTGGTTTTCATCACATTCGAATTCGAATTCGGTTTCTGGTTTGTTGTCAAATGTCTAGAAGGGTTCTTTTGCAGCTTATAGTTAAGTATTTTTGATACAGTGTGAAGAACATCCGAATATGTCATCCCCAGGAATCTAATTCGTCCCGTCCTAAGAACGACTATTTTATGTCTAACAAGGTATGAAGGTTGGAATCAAACTTGTTTTCTTAGCTAAGCCTAGAGATTATTACACAATTTGCCTCATGGTTCATTCTTTCTGTTCCTGTTCATTAAGCTACATGCGCTTGTGGAATACGAGTCGACAAAGATTGCTGAGAAGGCGGTACGTTAATGCAGTTTTTCTGCTAGAACTTGTTCTTGTGATTTAGTTGTTTCAGTCCTTCAGATTCCTGTTTTGCAATGCCATTCAGAGCTTGTGTATTCGACGCAGGTTGAGAAACTAAACGATGAAAGGAATTGGAGAAAGGGGCTCCGAGTAAGGTTGCTGCTTAGACTCTCGGTATGTCATGTCTTCCACAATTCACATCTGATCTGTTTGCATGCTTCTGTTTTAATAGAAACCATTTACAACATCTATTTCGATACGAAAAATGCAGCCTAAATCGGTTCTGAAAACGAGAAAATCAGAATTCGATGGCATATTAGACGACGACGATTCACCACATGCTGAACACTCTGAAGGTTCTTCTCCACCAAACAATGCTGAATCATTTGAGAACAATGTAAGCATCAATGTTGGTTAAATGGTTCCTTTGCATTACATGTTAACCGGAAAAGTTCGTCTTCTGTTAGGCTGAAGATAGTGCAATGGGATCGAAAAAGGGGTGGTCTAAATCGCGCGGGAAGCTTCGGGGGTGCGCCCAAAGCCATACCGGGCGTGGCCTGCTTTCAGGATCTCCTCAACCTAGCAATGCAGTCCAATGTGAAGCATCGGTGAAACAGATGTTGAAGGGCCCGAGAATGCCGGACGGAACCCGGGGATTCACCATGGGACGAGGCAAGCCGTTGTGTTCACCATTAGAGTGATGATGAAATTGCACAAGTTTTTGTTTTTCCTTGCTTGTCTGCAATCTTATATTAACCAAATAGTACTGAAAATAGCTCTGCATTTTCCTGAAAGCAGCAAGAAATGATCAAGTAGCTATGCATAAGTCTGGTTAAGTAGCTATTTGATGGCCATTTCCTTCTGGCGCACCATTTTTCTGGGTTTTTGTTGAGCATTGC
The DNA here is from genome assembly GCA_958450335.1 of Hibiscus tridactylites. Taxonomy (NCBI): domain Eukaryota; kingdom Viridiplantae; phylum Streptophyta; class Magnoliopsida; order Malvales; family Malvaceae; genus Hibiscus; species Hibiscus tridactylites. The sequence goes on from OY288281.1 coordinate 90,897,782, forward strand.
TCTGGATTCATCACCTTTTCTGATTTGAATTTTGTAATGTATCCGAATAATCCAATCGAATCGTTACATATGTTTCTTTCTTCCATTGTAAGAATCTGTGAGAATAATCAAATATAAGAACAAAGTTAACATATATATTGATTTAAAAGAGCATAAATGGAAGAATTAAATCTTACAAGGGTTGAAACTGAAAAAAAAAATCATATAATCAAAATGCTTAAAACAAATTTTTAGTATATAGGAGGGACTAAAAATACTATTAATCTTTTTAATTAAGGTGACAAGTTACTATTGGTTGCCATTTTTAGAATTTTAACATTGTATTTTTTATAGATGGAAAGATATTTTAGGAGTCTGAATATCATAACAAATTGTATTTTTTTTAATAAGAATAAATTTATTTTTTAGCACATTTTCTCAATATTTTGACATATTTAACCGAACAATGAACACCCCGAATTATAAGCGACATCCTTAAACTTTATGAGCCAGTCCCTTGACCTTTGCAGTGTCAATTAAAGAGATTTTCGGCGTTATGGGGACGGCTGACGATGAAGGAAGATGATATAGTTGTTTAGGGTTTTCTATATTGGTGAAAAGTTTTAACATAAAAATGCAAAATTAGGGAGTTAATCCTCAAATTTCTTAGGTTTTCGAATTAGAACTAAGGGTTAAATGTAGTGATTTATTTTGAATTGAAATTAAATTGTTTGAATATACAAATGTGGAGGAGTAAATGTGTTATTATACAAATTTGGTTAACTGCTACGTCATTCTTTTTACATCAATTAACAGCTCGATGACCAAATTAGAACAAAACTAAAAGTTAAATGATAATATTAAAATAATTAAAAATTTAATTGTGAAGATGAGCGATTTAACAAAATTCGGTAACTGAACTTTACCCTTTTACAAAAATGGCACAAGCCCAAGTCCCAACAAGAGGGAAAATCTAAAGAACCCAACGACAAGTTTCAAACGGAAGATCATCAAACTTTCAAGAAAAAAAAATGAAAGATTATCAAGCCATTGCAATGGCTTCTGCAAAACCAAGGACCAGTTGTAATAACCCCATTTCCATGGCGGCTGCAACACAAACGATCAGTTGTATTAGCAGTAGTAGTGGCAGCAGCAACAATGGCGACGGCGTGACGTTCAAATTCAATGCTCACGCGCCCGAATTCGTGCCGAAATCGCATACCCAAATGCCCGTTTCCGGTTATAATTACCCTTGTTTCCATTACCTTGGTGGTGGTGCAGCCGCCGCCTCTGATAGGTTCTTTCTCGGTGACCAAGAACCTTCCACTTATTTGAACTCTGACCCTAATCTCTCAATCCCCAGTTGTTCTTCCAAGAACGTTTTAACCGATGATCTACGTCAAAAGATCATCAAACAGGTCATTTTTTCTGGGGTTCTTCTCTTTTTGCCTACTTTATCATTATGATCATTAACTGTTTGATAGTATTCAGCAATTAATAGTTATAGGATATGGCTCCCGTTTGTTTTGTGTAATCATGGTGTGAATATTGTGTGATCTGATCCTGGTTGTGTGTATAAAACAGGTGGAGTACCAGTTCAGCGACATGAGTTTGATTGCGAATGAGTCGTTGTCGAAGCAAATAAGTAAAGATCCTGAAGGTTATGGTAAGAAAGTTTGTGAATGCATTGTGTAAAGCTTATGTAAGGTCTCTAGTTAGTTTCGGATCTTCAGTCGAGTTGAATTAGTTATATAGTTCGGTACTCGAACCGGTTTTGACTCGTAAGTATTGGCCTTGCTTTAGTGCCTATATCTTTTATTGCTTCAACCAAGAAAATCAAGTCCCTCATCACCAACCACCAGTTGCTGGCACAAGCACTTCGTTCCTCTTTAAAGCTTGTAAGTTATTTCAGTTTTATTGTTCTTGTTCAACTGCAAAAGTACAACTAATCTTCAGCATTATCTTCGTTTCGGGGTTTTCGGAATTATGTCTTTGTTTTTTTTATGTGCTTGGAAAGGTTGCAAGTGACGATGGCAAGAAGGTTCGTCGTAGACACCCGTTCACCAAGAAAGAACGAGAGCAAGTGCAGGTAGTATATACAGATTTCCTTAAATTTTGGCCACTTATTTGTATGCTGCAAATTGCAATCTACCCTGTTCCTTGTTTCCGCAGTCTCGTACTGTTGTCGTGGAGAATTTGCCTGAAGATCACTCTCATCAGAACCTTGACAAAATCTTTAACGTTGTTGGGAGGTTTGGTTTTCATCACATTCGAATTCGGTTTCTGGCTTGTTGTCAAATGTCTAGAAGGGTTCTTTTGCAGCTTATTGTTAAGTATTTTTGATACAGTGTGAAGAACATCCGAATATGTCATCCCCAGGAATCTAATTCGTCCCGTCCTAAGAACAACTATTTTATGTCTAACAAGGTATGAAGGTTGCAATCAAACTTGTTTTCTTAGCTAAGCCTAGAGATTATTACACAATTTTCCTCATGGTTCCTTTTTCTGTTCATGTTCATTAAGCTACATGCACTTGTGGAATATGAGTCGACAAAGATTGCTGAGAAGGCGGTACGTTAATGCAGTTTTGCTGCTAGAACTTCTTTGTGTGATTTAGTTGTTTCAGTCCTTCAGATTCCTCTTTTGCAATGCCATTCAGAGCTTGCGTATTCAATGCAGGTTGAGAAGCTAAACGATGAAAGGAATTGGAGAAAGGGGCTTCGAGTAAGGTTGCTGCTTAGACTCCCTGTATGTCGTGTCTTTCACAATTCACATCTGATCTGTTTGCATGCTTCTGCTTTAATGGAAACCATTTACAACATCTATTTTGATACAAAAAATGCAGCCTAAATCCGTTCTGAAAACGAGAAAATCAGAATCCAATGGCATATTAGACGATGACGATTCACCGCATGCTGAACACTCTGAAGGATCTTCTCCACCAAACAATGCTGAATCATTTGAGAACAAGGTAGGCATCATTGTTGGTTAACCATGTTCGTTATGCGGTTCCTTTGCATTACAAGCTGACCGGGAAATTTCCTCTTCTGTTAGGCTGAAGATAGTGCAATGGGATCGAAAAAGGGATGGTCTAAATCACGTGGGAAGCTTCGGGGGTGCGCCGAAAGCCACACCGGGCGTGGCCTGCTTTCAGGATCTCCTCAACCTAGCAATGCAGTCCAATGTGAAGCATCAGTGAAACAGATGTTGAAGGGCCCGAGAATGCCGGACGGAACCAGGGGATTCACCATGGGACGAGGCAAGCCGCTATGTTCACCATTGGAGTGATGATGAAATTGCACAAGTTTTCTGAGTTTTTGTTGAGTATTGCTCTGGATTCATCAGCTTTTCTGCTTTGAATTTTGTAATGTATCCGAATAATCCAATCAAATTGGTACATCTGATTCTTTCTTCCATTGTCAGAATCTGTGAACTACCTCTATTCTAAACAATAAACATGCCTTAAACAGGAAACTGAACCTGGTCTCTTAGGATGAACATTATATTTGTTACACAGACAATTACCATAATAGAGATCTACTAATTGGTTGGTGACTAAAAATGTTCATGTTATTTAATTATATATGAGTTTAAATCTTAACATTTGTCTTTGAGAATCTAAACAATAACCCTAATAATACAATATTTAATGTTTTAAATAACAAAATCAACACTTTAAAATAAAAATATTTGATTAAAGTAGAGTTATCATTTATGATATTATGTTGAGTGGCCGGCATAGAGGTGAGGTACGGTGGTTGGATTTTGGCAATCCAGTACTTTAGATTATAGTCTAAGGTACTCTTTTTATGGACAAAAATCTTCAGCTCATTTGCTTTTGTATGTCTTAAAATAAAATAAAAAATTATGTTCTTAAATTTTAAATCTTATATTTTTGAACCTTAAAACTTAAAAATATATTTTTCTTTAAATTCTTTTAATTTTAATCTGAAATACTAACCTTAATCATCAACTCTAGACCTTAAATTTATATTTTTGATATATAAACATAAAAAACACCGAAAAGAACAAATATATATATATATATATATATATGTATATATATATATATATTCCTTTCCTATTGACATGTTGACATATTTAACAACATGACAATTGGATGGTGTGTTCTATTTAAATCCGAAATCAAATATAAACTCCTTTATAAAAATAAATAAATAAGATGTAAACTATTATTTTATATTCGAATAGAATATCAAAAACCAAAATAAAAATGGAATAAGCCTTTCATTTATAAACTGTCAATTTATTAATTATAAATCATTTAAAAATTACTGTTCTGACCCATTATTGTTTTCCCATTTCATTGGTTGGCCCTCACAATGGGTATCAACTTGAAGTGATCAGTGGCGGATCAAGAAATATATTGAGGGTGGACACATATAAAATTTTAAAATTTTAGGATAGACACAAATCACAAATATTATAAAAATTTAAAGAATGATTCAAAAAAATTAAAAAAATTAAATACAAATATGTGAACTTTAAAAAGTTTAGGGTGAGCACAAGCTCACCCTATATTATATGTACATCCGTCACTGTGTTTGGAGGTGATGAATAATGAAGGCAAAGGACAGAAGATGCCAAGATTTTAGTGTACAATCGAAAGCAAAATCATGTTGGACATGTCGCGTATGTCCAAAGGCAAACAAATCATGTCAAAATCGATATCTTTTAATTGGTTAAAAATAATTTAATTTTTTAATATATTTTTATATTACATGATGTATAGGGTTGGACTTGACGCCGACGCGACTGATCAAGATCACACTTATTTGTTATTCTATTGATCTTTCCTGCTCTGGGCCTTCAGATTGAATTTGGATAAGTAGTTTACGTTCGTGGATAGTTTTATCACAATGTTTGGTACAGTTCCGGGTGGTCTTTCAATAATTTAATGGGTAAACTACAACAGAGGTCACTTAATTGTGGGTAAGTTTATATTTGGATCACTCAATTATTAAAAGTTACATTTGGGTCACTTAATTATGTGTAAAATTACATTTGGGTCACCCAATTATGAAAGGTTACACTTGGATCACTCAATTATTGGCAATGTTACATTTGGGTCACCCTTCATATTTAAAAATATACATCAAGTTAGTCATTTTTTCTTTCAAATCACTTATATACCCTTGTTAACACTAGAGTACTTCATTTAAAATCATTAATTAATCTAATACACAAATTGATATATTTTTTTAAATATGAAGGTTGACCCAAATGTAACCTTACCCATAATTGAGTGACTCAAATGTAACTTTTAATAACTAAGTGACCCAAATGTAACCTTACCCATAATTGAGTGACCTCCATTATAGTTTATCCTAGTTTAATCTCCTTTTGTGGTTCGTTTGTTAATGCAGTTAGATTTGTTCGTATCTATATTTCGCTCGAGTCTTTTAGATAAGTTTTGAACCTTTTTCATGTATGGTCTTTATATGATCTAAAGTGGCTAATCAGTGTCATAATAAAAAATTGTACCAAAATGAAAAACATGGATATAATTCAAGGGCTAAATCGCTATTACGCCTAAAAAGAAAACAGAGGTCAGAGAAGACAAATGCTTACCCAAACTCCAAAGAGACAGCCCCCATTTTTATATTTGAAGAGAGAATTAAACCGAAAGAAGCGGGATTAGGGTTTTACAGAGAAGAAGTATCTAGTGATAAAACTTCTATATATATATATATATAAACTTAAAATCTGTAGCGGCAACAGCGAGAAAAAGAACAGAAAAGAAAAAAAAAGATTATATTTTGAATACGATGAAGAGGCAACGGTGTTTTTTGGATATAAGCATAGGCGAAGAGCTTGAAGGAAGGATAATAGTGGAACTGTTCAATGATGTAGTACCCAAAACTGCAGAGAATTTCAGGGCTCTTTGCACCGGGGAAAAGGGCATTGGTACTCACACTGGCGTGCCTCTTCACTATAAGGTCATTTTCTTTCTTTTATATTTGTTGTTGTTGTTTTAATCTGTGGTGCTTGATTATCTGGGTTTGTGTTCTTGAGATGAAATATTGACTTTTTTCTTTCTTTTTACTCTTTGAATTTGTTTCTTAGAGTGTCATTAGATAGAAATCTGGTAGATCTTTACAAAAAATCGTAAGATTTGTGTACATGTATCGAAATTTTTATAAAAGTGGTAAGGATTTGTGTACATACACAAATTCTTATTACTTTTGTATACATATATAAATCCTTACAAATTTAGTAAATATTTGTGTACATACACAAATTCTTATTACTTTTATAAAAGTGGTAAGGAATTGTGTACAATTGTTTTTTAAGCGGTCGTTTTTTATAATTTTCCATATATGTATGCATGTTGAGTATTCGTGTCAACTTTGATATTGTTTCTTGAATTTGAATTGGAATATTTGAAATGATTGGTCTTTTGATACTTGAATCATTAAGTTAGTCTTGGTTTTAACTTCTTTTTTTTAGAGAAAGTCTTCTATTGCTTAATTATTATTCTGTATATTATTCTTCTTTTGGATAGAAACTCAGCTTAGTCTGTTTGAATGATGCATTTTTTTAAAAAAAAAATTAGGGTGTTTGTTTTCATCGAGTTATCAAAGGATTTATGGTACAAGGCGGTGATATATCTGCTAGAGATGGTTCGGGAGGAGAGTCGATTTATGGTTTGAAATTCAAAGATGAAAATTTTGAATTGAAACATGAAAGGAAAGGGATGTTATCCATGGCAAATGCCGGTCCTAACACGAACGGGTCTCAGTTCTTCATCACTACTACTCGCACTCCTCATTTAGACGGTAAACATGTTGTATTTGGTAAGGTGGTCAAAGGAATGGGAGTTGTTCGTTCAATTGAACATGTAACAACTGGTGAAGCTGATCGTCCTAGTGTCGAGGTTACAATTGTTGATTGTGGAGAAATCCCAGAGGGGGCAGATGATGGGATTTCCAATTTTTTCAACGATGGTGATACTTATGTGGATTGGCCAGCCGACCTTGATGAGAGTCCTAATGAGCTCTCTTGGTGGATGTCTGCTGTAGATTCTATTAAGGCTTTCGGAAACGAGCATTATAAGGTAATTGGTTTATGCATGTTTATTAGTGATGTAATGGGTTCATTGCCACATGTGATTGTGCTTATACGACGCACTTCGGCACTTGTGAGTTGCGATACATGATATCTCAATGGTGCTCGACTGCTCGTCCTTGCAATTTGTTTTAGTTTCTCCTTTGTGGTATCATTTGTGCTAATGAATGTCCTTAACAGAAACAAGACTATAAGATGGCTATTAGAAAGTACCGGAAGGCTTTGCGCTATTTAGATATCTGCTGGGAGAAAGAAGGGATTGACGAAGGTGATGGCATTTCTTTGCTGTACTTGGTATCGTCTTTCTCTTGTATATTAAGTTGTAAGATTCTCAATTCACCATGGTTGTTTTGCATATACTATTTTGTGGCTTTGCAGAGAAGAGTTCGAGTTTGAGAAAGACGAAATCCCAGATATTCACAAATAGCTCTGTAAGCTTCATTTCATCATTCTTTGACTGCCTATCATTTATTAGCACTATAGATTCGAATGATTATGCAACCTACGGTTGCACTGATTTGCTTCCTGGATGCCTTGTCTGTGGGGTGGAACCTTTTATTTTGATTTCCTTGAGCTGATTAAACACCGACTTACTATTACTTTTAGCGTTTTAGATATCTAATACTTATGGGTTATGTGGCTTTAGGCCTGTAAACTAAAACTAGGGGATTTGAAAGGAGCACTATTGGACACAGAATTTGCTATGCGTGATGGAGAAAACAATGTGAAAGCGCTGTTTCGGCAAGGCCAGGTTAGTATCTCTTACTATAACAAATCTAATCTCTTGGATGTCGACGGCTTTAGCTTTTGGTCTAAGCTAATCACCGCTCCAGGAAATTTTTTAAGATGCTCACCATGAACCTTCTGTAGAAGCTTCTTTGCATCTTGTCTTTCGTTTATCTTATTTATGCTTGAACTTTCTGTCGATTCAAGCACATTATTGTCCGAATGATTGCGATAATTATTTTCCAGGCACACATGGCACTTAATGATGTTGATGCTGCTGCCGAAAGCTTCAAGAAAGCTTTGCAATTGGAGCCAAACGATGGTTAGTAATGAACTTGGTTACAATGACCTTTATTCTCCTTGACATCAAGGCAATGAATATCGTGAACTTTTGAACTTGTCTAGACTTTTTGATAACATTTTGCGATGCATTCCTTTCAGGTGGAATAAAGAAAGAACTTGCTGCTGCTATGAAAAAGGTTGGTACATAAAATTGAATTCATAGTTTCTTTTGGCATCAAACATATAGGTAAACAAATGTATTTATGCAACAAAACTTGTTGAGCACAGATCAATGATCGACGCAACGAGGAGAGAAGGCGATACCGTAAGATGTTCCAACCAAACCCAACTGGTACGTCGAGAGTGCTCTGGTCTTGGTTTTGCTTGCATTCATTTTTTCTTGCTGCTGCTTGACATATGAACGATATATTCTTACATACGGGAATCTTCAATGCAGGTGCAGATGAACAATAATGTTCGAGAGCTTCAATAATCTTTTGCAGTTGCATATAATCAGATAGTGTAATCTGGTTCAGGCCTTCTGCATTAGGATCTCTCACCTTTCGGACAAAATACTAGGTACGGTTCGGGTATTCAGTGTTCTGCTTTCTGGTGCAACCTTGTTGATAAATATTGTGTCAGTTCATTTAGGAAACAACGGAAGCCTTAAAAAGGAAGTAGGCTTGAACCGATTGTTGTTAGACTAAAGATTTGATTGAAATGTTAGTCCAAGATAATCCTTTTGGTCTTTCTCAAAACATTTGGTATACAATAAAAATGTAGAATTCTTTTGTATTGTTTCAATGGAACAATTTCTTTCTAGTCGGGTTGTACTTTGCTTTCGGTATTGTGCTTCTCTTCCCCTACTATCCCCCTCATTTCTTTCATTGTTTTCAACTAGCTACCAAATCCGGTGTGACACGGTAAAAACCGTGACACGGGGCTGCTGCTGAGGCGGAACGATGTTAAAAATGTCACACCGGATTTGTTTCAGAATCACACTCTTTGACCGGCGAGTAAAACGTCTGAAAAGTTAATACAGCGGCATCTGGATTACTCAAGTTACATCTGCTTGTTGGAAACATGATTGCTTTCAGCATAATTACCATCTGTTTTTCATATAACTTGCGTGCTAGTTGAATTTGACTCAGATTAAGAAGATCTAAACACATCATTCTGATCAAAGACTCACCAGTAACCTGTTGTCACGAACAGTGATTTGTGAAAGAAAGGGTTTTAGAGAATAGAGAGAAAGTTGGAGATTGAGAGAAAGAGAAACTTCATTTCAGAGAATAGATAAGTAAACGGTTACAATCCTGGTATATATTCAGCTATTCTTGGAAATAAAAGACAAATAAAATAACCAGACAAATAATAGAAAAACACGTGTAGCTCCAGCTGGGAAACCGTTAGAGCTGTTTGATTCTCTATTCACTGGGCTTTCTTGTTAGGCCATCATCAGACCGCCTAGACCCGTTTCAGATTGTCTCTCATGTCCATAACGTGTCCATTTTCATACGTCATCGTTCTATAATTCCCAGACGGCGTCGTTTCCTTATCAGCACATAAGGACTGAAACTCGATTTTCCCTCCTTCATCTTCAATTTCAGTTCTTTTCGAGCCATGCCCTAATTTCACCCCAATTCCTCCATCTTCATGACAATACCCCCTCTTCCACTGGATCCTTGTCCTCAAGGATCAAAATTCGGAAATTGGGCCTTCAGCACGGAATAATCTTCCCAAGTGGCATGCTCTTGTCCGAGATTCGACCATTGAATAAGGAGCTGAGTGACGACCTTGTTATCGCGTTTAACCATGCGTTTATCGAGCACGATTGCAGGGTAAACTTTCAATTGCCCATCGTCTGCTAGCTCAGGAGGGTCAATAGAGGTAACTGTGTTGTTCCCGACATGCTTTTTTAAGAGACTGACATGAAATACAGGGTGGAGCTTTGAATATGCTGGTAACTCTAATTTGTAAGCCACTGACCCGATACATTTCAGTATTTTGTAGGGATCGAAAAATCTGGCGGCGAGCTTTAAATTCTTGCGGACGGCCAAAGAAGACTGTCGATATGGCTGCAGCTTAAGGTAAACCCAATCTCCTTCTGCAAACTCCCTGTCAGTACGTTTTCGATTAACAAATTGTTTCATTCTATTGGTTGCCTTCTGTAATTGCTTCCGTAGAATAGTAGCTAAATGTTGTCTGTTGTCCATTAACTCTTGTACACTATGAATTGTTGTATCATGAGACCCAGTCTAGGTTAGGTGGCTTGTAGCCATACATTGCTTCAAAAGGGGTGATCCCAAGTGATGTATGATAGGTAGAATTATACCACCACTCTGCCTGTGATAACCATTTAGCCCATGTGTGAGGTTTCAGGAAGTACATGCTGCGTAGGTAATGTTCCAGACACTGATTGAGCCTCTATGTCTGGCCATCAGTTTCATGATGATAGGCAGAACTGAAATAAGTAGAAGTACCTAGCTGTAGCATGATTTCCTTCCAAAGTTGGCTAGTAAAAGTTTTGTCTCGGTCTGAAATAGCAATCTTAGGAGGACCATGGAGCTTATAAATCTGGTCTAGGTAGAGTTTAGCCACCTCTAAAGCAGTGTAAGGATGGGACAGGGGTAAGAAATGCCCATACTTAGTATATTTGTCCACAATTACTAGGACGCAGTTGGCCTTTTGTGAAGTTGGTAAGCCTTCCACAAAGTCCATAGTAATTATCTCCCAAGCTTTAGTAGGAATTGGGAGTGGTTGCAGTAGCCCAGGATTAAGAACATGTTCATGTTTCACTCGTTGACAAATTTCACAGTGTTGAACATAAGTATGCACCATAAATTTCATACCAGGCCAAAAGAAAGATGACTTTAGTCTTTGATATGTAGCTTGAGTACCTGAGTGGCCACCTTGTGGTGAATCATGGAGTGATTTTAGTAGTTGAAGTCGAAGAGAACCTGAATGGCCTACATAAACTTTACCCTTGTATCTCAGAATTCCTTTGGATAGGCTCCAGTTGGGTAGGCTAGTGTTGTTGATAGATAATGCTGTAATTTTTTGCTGAGTAGTGTCATCATCTTTATAGCTGCTTTCAATGTCATGTATCCACTGAGGGACAATAATGGTAGCTGTCATTTGTAAACATTCAGCTTCATTGTCTAGGACTCGAGAGAGGGCATCTGCAACCACATTTGATCGACCTTTCCTGTACTGAATAGTATAGTTCAGTCCCAAGAGTTTAGATAATCCTTTGTTCTGAATAGCAGTAGAAAGTTTCTGTTCCAACAGATGTTTTAAAGGCTCATGGTCAGTCTTTATAACAAAGGAGTTGCTTTCAAAATAATGCCGTCATTTAGTTACATCCATTAGAATAGCCAAGTACTCTTTTTCATAGATGGATAGATCCATATGTCTAGGCCCCAAAGCTTTGCTGAGATAAGCCAAGGGTCTACCATTTTGTGAGAGGACAGCACCTATCCCTTTAGAACTAGCATCAGTCTCCAGACAAAAACTTTTAGAGAAATCTGGTAAAGCTAAAACAGGGGCTTTACACATAGCTTCCTTAAGTGTTATAAAGGCATCTTTGGCTTGAGGTGTCCATAGGAAATTTCCTTTCTTAAGCATGTCTGATAGGGGCTTGCTGCTAATTCCAAAGCCTCTAATAAATTTCCTATAATATCCTGTGAGTCCAAGAAAGTCTCTCAAAGATTTGATATTTTTAGGAAAGGGCCAGTCTTTCATTGCTTGAATTTTTGCTTCATCTGTAGAAACTCCTTTGTCAGAAATGATATAGCCAAGGTACTCCACCTGAGTTTGACCAAAAAAGCATTTAGATTTCTTGACATATAGTTGGTGCTGTTGCAAAAGTGCCAAGGCTGTATTGAGGTGTTGAGTGTGATCTGCCAAGGTTTTGCTGTAGATTAGGATATCATCAAAGAAAACTAGGATAAACTTCCTTAAGTAGGGCTCAAAGACTTTGTTTATAAGGGACTGGAAGGTAGCTGGAGCATTAGTTAAGCCAAAGGGCATAATCTTAAATTCAAAATGGCCCTGAAAGCAGTCTTGTGTATATCCTCCTACTTAATTCTTATTTACCAATAACCAGATCTGAGGTCAACTTTAGAAAAAAAAATTTGCCCCATGTAACTCATCTAGAAGGTTTTCAACCACAGGAATAGGAAACTTGTTTTTTATAGTCATGAAATTGAGCTGCCTGTAGTCTACACATAGCCGCCAGGATCCATCTTTTTTCTTAACCAACAAGCATGGAGAAGCAAAAGGACTTTGGCTAGTCTGAATAATAGAAGCAGAGAGCATTTCTTTAATCTGTCTTTCCACCTTTGCCTTCTGGTTGTGTGGAAACCTATAAGGCCTCAAGTTTACTGGTAGTGCCCCTGATTTTAGGATAAGTGCATGATCATGGTACCTTTGAGGTGGCATGCCCTTAGGTTCTTCAAATACATCATGGTACTGTTTTAAGACTGGTTTCAGCATCTCAGGAATAGGTAACTCAGTGACTTCTGCATTCATCAAAAAGATTTCTCCAATCAACTCAGGTTCTTTTTCAGTGATCTTCTGCAACTTCTCTTTAGATATTAGCTTGATTTTGTTTGAGTCCTCTTTTCCTTTCAATGTGATGAGTTTTCCTTCTGCCTGAAAGCTCATTGTCATTTCTTTGAAGTTCATCACAATTGGACTAAACTTCTTCATCTAATCCACCCCCAACACCAAATCACTACCTCCCATGGATAATACCCTAAAATTATGTTCAAAGGAATACCCCTGCATTTTCCAGTTCAGAGAATTACTCTTAGCTGTGCTATACAGCTTTTCACCATTTGTCACTGTGATTGTTAATGGATCTGTTTGTTTCACTTCCACACTGTCTCTAGCCCACTTAGGAGTAATAAAGCTATGTGTGCTGCCACTATCCACCAGGATGTTCAGTGGCCTCCCTCTGATCAAGCTTGTATCCTGAAAGTGCTATGACTAGTGTTTCCAGTGAGGGCATTAATAGATATCTCCAATTCTCCCCCTTCTACTTGTCTCTCTGGTTCTTCCAATTCTTCTTCCCCTTCTTCTGTTTCTCTTGCAAGATCTTCTTCTTCCATGCAGTTGAGTTGTTTTGTTTTACATTGATGGTCAGGGGTAAATTTTTCACCACACTTGAAGCATAGGTTATGTGTTCTTCTGTAGTCCACTAGTGATTGCTTGTTGTTTGGACTGATAGTGACTTGTTTCTGAGGAATGGGAATTGCTTTCTGGTTTGTGTATTGAGTGTTGTAAGAGTTGGTTCTGGGCACATATTTCAGCTTCTTGGTCTCAATCTCTGCAGCTAATTCATATAGCTTGGCTTGTCTACATGCTTCAAACACTGTTCTGGGTTGTAGGACTTTGACTTTGTGCTTCAACTCATCTTTTAGACCACTTATAAAACTTGAAACAAAGTAGCTTTCACTGGCTTGTGGGTTTTGTTGCACCATCAGGGGTTGTAGTTCTTCAAACTTCTCCTGGTAATCTTCCACTGACCCCTTCTGTACCAGCTTATTAAATTCCTCCACAATGTCAGTGTGAGTCTGGTCACAAAACCTATGGCATAAATTTGCAGCAAACTCTTGCCATGTCAATCTGTGTTTCTGAGAAATGTAGGCATCAAACCAAGTTTTTGCTTTTCCTCCAAGATACATAGTTGCCATTTCCACCTTCTGATTCTCAGGTACTGCATATATATTAAAATACTTCTGACATCTCCTTACCCATCCTCTAGGATTCAGTCCCTCAAAAAACTGTAGTTCAATCGTAGGTCTAGGGGTAAAATGGCCACTGTTACTCATAGCATTTTCCAGGTTTTGTTCTTCAACTTTCATCTCTTCAAAGCTAGATGTATTCTCTCCTAGGTTTATGTTGTTATGCCTAGGTACATCATCAAGTCTTGCACCAAAGATTCCTGGTTCTTCAGGTTTAAATGTATATTTCTCCTTATCAGATAATATTGTGATTTCAATAGGCTTTTTCCCTTCACCTTTATTCTGATTATCATCATTAACCGAGGTACTACGGTGTTTAACAGGGGTTGGACTAGGTTCTCCTACCTTATCTGCCACTGCCTTCAGAAGATTGGCCAGGAGAGTATTGTTTGCTTCCAGTCTCGAGTTGGTCTCCTCCAGTTTGTATTCGATGCCTGTCATCCGGACTTCTAGCTCTGCTCGTTGCTCCTCTCATCCTTTCATTGTTGTTTCAGATGGTTCTGATTCTTCCAGCACGTTTGTTGCAGTCACCACCATGTTTTGATTTCTCTTAGATTTTCCCAGCTTGTCTGGTGATCGTGTAACTTGAGCTCTGATTACCAATTTGTCACGAACAGTGATTTGTGAAAGAAAGGGTTTTAGAGAATAGAGAGAAAGTTGGAGATTGAGAGAAAGAGAAACTTCATTTCATTTCAGAATAGATGAGTAAAGGGTTACAATCCTGGTATATATCCAGCTATTCTTGGAAATAAAAGACAAATAAAATAACCAGACAAATAATAGAAAAACACGTGTAGCTCCAGTTGGGCCATCATCAGACCGCCTAGACCCGCTTCAGATTGTCTCCCATGTCCATAACGTGTCCATCTTCATACGGCATCGTTCTATAATTCTCAGACGGCGTCGTTTCCTTATCAGCACATAAGGAATGAAACTCGATTTTCCCTCCTTCATTTTCAATTTCAGTTCTTTTCGAGCCATGCCCTAATTTCACTCCCAATTCCTCCATCTTCATGACAATTGGATAACTGTTTGCTTAGCGGCGAGAAATCGAAATCTCATCGATGTCAGCATCAATATCGGCATCGGTCCACTACTCGTCGACTCGAGTTCTTGTTTTGTTACAAGATATGCTACGCCCTCCATGGATCAGTAGGAACAATATATTGGGATAAGCCATGGATAAACATACTATGTATTTTTCACAATGCACTTGTGTTAGATATTGACATAAATTCAAACTGGTAATTAAGTTAGATTTTATTATAATTTTAGTGGCATGATAATATTTGATAATTATGTTTATTTAATGGGTAATTGTTCTATACACAAGCGCTTGTGAAAACTTTTTTACACAATCGTCTTAATTTTAGGGGTTATGGACTCCGTTTAGGGTTTAAAATTTAGGGGTATAAGTGTAGTAGTTTTGAATTTAGGGATTGTTGATAGAATTTTAGGTTTAGGGTTAAAATTTAGGGTTTATAGGTTAAAACCTAAATCCCTACCCATATTACCCTAAAACTAAACCCTAACCCTAAACCCTAAATTTTAACCTTAAATTCTAAATTCTAAACATAAACCCTAAATTCTAAACATTTACACTAAAACCCCTAAACTCTAAATCCTAAGACCTAACCCTAAACCCTATAATTGAGGTGCTTGTGGAAACACAAAATTTCCACCGCCAGTGTATAGGATATTAATCCTTATTTAATATGTAAATATTTATATGGATAAATATTTTATACACAGGCGGTGAAAATTGAAAGTTTTTAAAAGCGCTTTAGTTTTAGGGTATAAGGAGTTAGTTTAGGGTATATGGTTTAGGGGTTTAAGTGTAGGGGTAGAATTTAGGGATAGTTGTTTCAATTTAAGGTTTAGGGTTATAATTTAGGGTTTATAGGTTAAAACTTAATCTTCACCATAAAAACTAAACTCTAATCTATAAACCTTAAATTGAAACAACTATCTCTAAATTCTAAACTCCTACACCTAAACCCTATATCCTAAACTAACTCTCTATACCCTAAAACTAAGGCGCTTGTGGAAACTTTTAGTTTTCACCGCCTGTGTATAGGATATTAATCCTATTTATATTAGGCAACAAGTCTTATGAGCTAAGGTTTTTTGTTGGTCGAGTATTTAGCTTTATAAATATAGAGTTGATTTTGACTTTTTAGAATTACGAAAGAGAATTATTATAACAACTATGTTATAGAGATGTGTATTGTAGGGACGTTGGAAAGAGTGATTTTGGTTATACCGGGTTTTGAGACATATAGTGGGTTATGTGATCACATGAGATATATATCAAATTATGTGATTACATGAGATATTACGTATTTGTAACAAAATGCATCAAAGTTTAGAGACAAATGAATTGGGATAGGTTTGGACCACAAACTAACAAAGAAAAAAATTGGGTTTGGGACAAGGACACTCCCTAATGGATCACACAAGGATGCCATAACTTGGAAGCCATATTTGAAGATCTTGCCCCTTACAAAGCACAAATTACACCAAAAACGACATGTACTAAAAACACTTTAGCCATGTGACATATATATGAGCTTTTTGTGAAGTCATCCTCAATCTAAAAGTCTGGTAAAAAAGAAATGTCTGTATTCTAAACGGCTGTTGCAGAATGTTTTAGGACCATTTGGAAGTTTCTTTGTACGCTTGTGAGCATCGGTTAGCTTTCACCCATCTGGTCTCTGCAATGGCTGTTTTCAGACCCGATTTTACATCTTCGGAGCATCAAAAATGGATAACGATGTGTCCCAAGGACCACGGGCTCAGATGAGCTGTTGGGTTCAGCTTTCCAAACAGCTGTTTCATTGTCCCCGATAAAAGTAGAAATTCCCATGAAAAATCATTGTATCCACCCCCACCACCACTCCCATCCCGAGTTCAGTGTGATGGATTGAGTCGAGAAACGTTTATCGAGGAACGGACGGATGCAAAATTTTATGTTACGAGTGAATTTATAAAATTTTAAGGGATGATAGTAGATTTTAATAAAAAATTGTTAAAGAATTTTAAATTGTATACGAATTTTAAATGTCCAGAAGAGTGACCGCTCCCTTTTGGTCCATCCCTGGGAACAGGGACGAACCTAAGACTTTAGGTTTGAGGGGGCGAATCTAAAAATTTCTAGGGGGCGAAAATAGATTTTTAATAGAAAATACATAGAAAGATTTTAAAAAAAATTAAATCATATATAATTTTTAAATTTTTAAGGGGGCGGTTGTCCCCACCAGCACCCCTCGGTCCATCCCTGCCTGGGAATAAGCTTAGATGCCTGCCCATGAATTTTTGCGAGATGAACATGAGCTCGTGTTGTCTCTATTTCATCTTCATTAGCTTGAGCTCGGATTTCTGTAGTCACTCCTTTTTTTTAAAAAAATACAAACTCAAACTATATTATTAATTTTATAATTCGAATCTTTTATATCAGTTGAAAGATACATGTTTGCTCAACATTAGACCATGGACGAACCTAAAGCAGGGTTTGGGGTAGCGTCTCGAATTTTTATATACTAAAACATAATGAAATTTTATTTATTTAGACCTTCAATTTTTGATTTATTTTTGAAGTTTATTCTTTTATTTTTTTCCAATAACTATACTTTCCCCGATACTAATTCCTGACTTCGTCATTGCATTAGGCCGAACAACAATTTTTTATACACACATGTATGCAAAAGGCTAATATTATAGTCCATATTTTACGATTAAATTAATCTATGCTTAAATCGTTAAACGAGTTTGATATAAAAAAAGGAATCAGAAGAAAATGATGCATGATTTACGTGTGCGTTATGCAGCAGATGCATGGGCTCCCCAAAGTTGACAGACCTACAGCCTACTACAGTAATGGCCACCATCATCCATTGAGTTATAATTAATCAGACAGCGACTGGTTATCTGGTTATTGTTCTGTTCTGTTCTTTCTTTTTCTTTTATGTTAGTCGCTCATCCATGGCCGTGCATGGTGTTTGTTTCCAAAAGGACTCAAGTGGCGACCCTTCAAACGTAGGTCCGGATTCATACATGGTGTTTTATTAATAGATAATTAGGTCTTGCCCCGCTCGACGAGTATCGATGAGTGTATTAATTTTATATAAAAAATACTATTAAATGGATATATATTCTACACTAGTGGTGAAAATTAAAAGTATTTATAAGCGCTTTAGTTTTAGGGTTTAAGGACTCAAGGTTTAGGGACTTAGGTGTAGGGGTTTAAAACTTAAGGATAATAGATAGAATTTAAAGCTTAAAGTTAGAATTTAGGGTTTAGATGTTTGGTTTTAGTTTTTAAAGTAATATGGTAAGAATTTAGGTTTTAGCATATAAAACCTAAAAAACTTAAATTCTGACCTTAAATTATGAATTCTAAAATTATTGTCCCTAAATTTTAAATCTCTAAATATAAACCCCTAGAATACTACACCCTAAAAATAAATCTCTAAACCCTAAAATTAAAGTGCGTGAATAATTAGCCATATTAAATAAGAAAAATTGAAAATCCTAATATATGAAAGTGATGCTCTTGCACACAGGGACGAAGCTACAACTTCAATAGGAGGGGCTGTGGCCCCCCGATAGGGGGAATTTTTTTTTTACCTTTTGATTTTTTATATTTTTCTTAAAAAAATTGAGATAATTGTGAATTTGCCCCGCTCCCTTCAAAATTTATGTTTTACTCCTTCAACTTAAAATTTTGACTCCGTCCCTGCTTGCACATCCTACCGAACATATAAACTTTCCTGATAATAAAACTAATTATCAATATATATACTCACATTCCCTTTAAATCCACCACAAATAATAATTAAAATATTAAAATTTATATATCATCCGAACTAATCAAATACATACAAATAACCAAATTTATACCATCCATCGTCATCATCCACAATGATGTTTAAAATTGTCGGTTCTTTATACATAAAAAAGCATGTATTATATTTAATCATTTTTGCAACGACTTCTATTATTTATTATTGCCAAAGGAGTGATGAATAATCATTTGATATAATTGGTTTACACAAAACCCAGAACTTACTCATACTTTTACCTTTAATCATTAGTATGTTTGGTCCGCGGGTAAGAAATAGTAATAGACAACATATGGTTTCTTCCGGTAGTTTTACGGTACAATTATGATGCAGCATCACTCGAAAATGTTATAAAATATGAAATTTAAAATTAAAAATATTATATTTTTTTATAATATTTTCGGTTAGTGTCTCGCGGCAGTATTGATACTTAGAGACAAGTTTTTATACTTAAAAAAATCTAAAATGTTATCAGAAGTGATAAGTATTGATATTCGAAGCTAAGTTTCGACATTTAACCACCAACCTAAAATGTTATAAAAAAATGTAACATTTTCAGTTCCGTGTATTGTAATATTTCCGGTTGGTGCCGCACAGTAACCGCACCGCACCATGCCTTACGTTAGACTTACCCGGTTTCTCTCTCTCTCTCTCTCTCTCTCTCTCTCTATATATATATATATATATATATATATATATATATATATATATATATATATATATTCTATAGGATCTGACATAAAAAAAAACATTAATTCTTAATTCAACATTTAGTATATCATGTTAGATTGAGCAAGTGTTGAAGGTCGGTTGGTCACTTTGATGAAATACATCATCTTTTACTACTGAGACTACTCCACGGGTTCGTGATATGTTTATTACTAAATCTATAATTAAATTACTTTAGGTATAATTTTCTTAAATGTTAATGTTTTAATAATTGTTAACCATCTCGGTTTAAATTTTCTTTTTAATATTTTAGGCTCAAGATGAGGTAATATGATCATCCTTATTTTTTTACTGTGGGTTATAAAAATTACTATTTATGTAATAACTTAAATTTAATTGTAAATAATAAGATAATAATGATTTTATATTTATTTGAGTAGTGATATGAATTTTCGGACCAACCGAGGTTTTTTTATTAAAAATAGGGTTTTCTAAAGGTGTAGACTGTTTTTTTAATTAAAATTTGAAAATAGATTGAAATTGTGTTTAGGAAAAAAATTATAAATTTGTTTATAGAGTTTAATTACAAAGTCTAAAATTTATTAGATATTATAACATATACTAGGTTTAGTCTTGTAAAAAAATATTATATACAACATTACAAAAGATTCAAGACAAAATCAAAAAGATCATTTTAAAATCAAGATCGAAATCAAAATCAAATATTAAACTCTTAAATAAAATTTAAAATAAAATATATTAATAAACTCAAGTCAAGGTCGAGATCGAGATCAAGATGAATCAACCCTATTTACAATTACCACTTTAAGTAAACTTAGTTTGTGCATGTAAATGGGGTCAAATATGAAGGGGAAGATATGATTTTTTTTTGTCCTTCCGGTTTTCAGGGTTTTACCCTAACTAATTCGGACCGATCCGTGTTGTACATATAATTTTAGTGAGTGAGTCTCTTAATAAAAAAATTTAACATACACGACACCTCAAATTCAAGATCTACTTAAACAGAACTAAACTGCTTACCACTTGAATTAACGAGATTGGTGTGGAACATATGTTTTTAATCAAACGCATTCATAGTTTTTCCCTTTAATGGTCAAAAAGCATATTGATGAAAAAGATAAAAGCTGGGGGTTCACCATTATGACATAGAGACCAAGATAGAGGAAGAGAATTTTAAATATATATATATATATATATATATATATATATATATATATATATATATATATTCAGTTAAATTCTACCACTAGTTCATGTTCAGAAAAGTATTTTATGTCAATGCTTTTACTATACGGACGTTGTCTATTTATTTTACGTACTTTGATTAGGTTATTTTTAGTTTTGTATTTTTTAGCTTTTGAACTTTCAATCTTAACTCGAATAATAGTCATGAAAATATGTTATTAGTCCATGTATTTTGCATGTGTTTGTTGATTTAGTTTATGTCGTCCAATCTGAACATTTCGTGTCCAGGGACGGAACTAAATGGAGGTGGGGAGGGGCAATTGCCCCCACCTAATCTTTTTTCACCTTTGCCCCTGAATAATTTTTTTAAAAAATTTAGTTTATTTATAAGTTTTCCTCACTTTCAAACATTTATATTTTGCACATCAACTTCAAATCTTGACTTTGTCCTTGTTCGTGTCCCTATAATTTACTCATGTTGTCATTGTGTTTTTTGGATCATTAATGAAAATTTAAAATCCAAAATATACGAAAACTAAAACTAACCTAATTATAATACATGGACTAAATCTACAATTTATGTATAATATTAAAAAATAAAATGAAAAAGGAGAAGATGGTCGTATGGATCTACATATGATTTCTTAACAAAATATAAAAATATTGAAATATAAAATTTTAAAAAATAGATATTAAGATTTGATTTTAAATTTATAAATGAATTACAATAAGATGGTTGTATAAATTAAATGGATTAAATCCATGTTGATGATAATGACTACTATATGGTATTCTAATATATAATTAATTCAGATTTAATTTGGCAAATGTTGATGCCTTCATGCTTGAAAATTAATTATTTTGAAATAAAATATAATAATAATAATTTGGTTTTCAGCTGAATGTGAATCGAATTATATGGTTTTTCTATTTTAATTTCTTTAATCATCTTGGAATTTAAAATAATGTGCATGTTAATTCAATTTTGCTGGCAGCATGTGCATCTATTGCAAGGTGCATATGTTTTGGCATTGACATTGACCTCTTACAAGTGGTAAAATTCTATTTTAGCCCCTTTAGATTTTATAAATTTCAAAATTAACACAGTGATAAATTATATTTTGATCCAAAATGATATATGTTTTTTTTAAATTGTAGCACTTTAAACTAATACAAATTAAAAAAAAATCCATTTTGACCCCTGAAAAAAGAAATCATTCAACTTCAGTGCCCCATAATTTTTTCCGACCTATTCTTGATTTATCAGTATTATATGTCTAATTTAAATTAGATTAGGCTTATCGATTCTAACAAACAATTCGACCTTCAAACCGATTTAGTTAAAGGACCATAATCAAAACAAAAGTACGTAGTGGTCCAACTTTGTTTAGAGTAGATTTCCAAGGAGAAGCTAAAAGTTTTGCAGACCCTTAAAATCAAAGCAATCAAATTTTACAAACCCCAAAGTAGCAAATGAAAGATGGATTTAATCCATATTTGTCTCACATGAGATTTAATTATGAATTTTGTTTTGCACACCAAGATTTTTGATTAATTTAAGGGTTAATTGCACCACATACCATTTAATTATGGCTATTGACTGGAAAATGTCATCGAACTTTAAAAAAGTGTAAATTTAACACTGAACTTCAGTTTTTAACTTAAAAATGTCACTCGTCTTTAACTCTTAACGTGCCCATTAAGTCAAAACGATGTCATTTTGGTGTGGCTGGTTTGAAGCCTAATTTATCCCCAAACGACGTTGTTTTGCTGGAGGAAAAAATATTAAAACCATGCACTTGGAGAGATTTGAACCCAAACCCTCAAATACAAGGGCTAAACTTTAACAACTAAACTAGCATGACATTATATAACTTAAACCCTAAATTCTAAATCCTAAGGTTTATGGTTTATGTTTTAGAGTTGGTGTTGGGGTTGGGGTTTGTGGGTTAATAATTTAGGGTTTAAGTTTTTATATATTATTTTTATGAATATTTTGGGTTTAAAAAAAAACAATATTTTTATATTATTAATAATATATAAAAAAATATATTTTTATATATTATTATTTATAATATTATTTATTTCATAAAATAATTTGAATTAATCTCAAGTGGTTTGAGATATATAATATCTGTGGAATGTGATAAAATATTATATGATGTTATGTTTGTTCAGTGGTTAAAGATTAACCTTTGTATTTGAAGGTCTTATGTTCAAATCTCTCGAAGTGCATGGTTTTAATATTTTTTTCTCTAGCAAAACGATGTCGTTTTGGGCTAAATTAGGCTTAAAAAACCCGCACTAAAACGATGTCGTTTTAACTTAACAGAGATGTTAAGAGTTAACGATTGACTGATATTTTCAAGTAAAAAATGATCCAAATTTAGTGCTAGATTTGTATTTTTTAAAGTTCAATGACATTTTCGAGTAACTGACCATAGTTAAGTGATATGTGATGTAATTATCCCTTAATTTAAACAAAAAAATAAAGATCTTTGGACTTGTTCATTAAGTTATGTAATTGTTAAGTTTGTTTATTTAACAAATATGGCCAAAATATTGTAAAAGATGTCAACTTCAATAATGTGGCATATGATTTGTTGCTTTTTCAACTTAAGAATATATGAAATTATGGCAATTTTAAAATATTAAGTTAGTCATGCAAAATCTAACCCTAAAAAGTAATATTTGAGTCTATTATGTGGAAATGTCCGATTTTGAATTTATTTTTAAATTTATTCCAGTTACTATTATATCTATTTGTATAATGTAATGATTAATCATGGTTCTCAATCTAGATTTATTTTAGTTTTAACTCATGGTCATGTCCATATTTTAGGGATGACCGAATGAGTATTCGATCGAGAAGTTAAATTTTTTGAGTCAATCAAGTTAAAAAAAAATTATTTTATAATTTAAATTTAATTTGAAATTTTTTCAAGTCGAGTTGAATTGTTTAAGATTCTGTTCAAATTTAATTACAAATATTTATAATGTTATTATATTAATTGGTTCTAATTTAAACAATTTTTTATAACAATATATATATCAACTCAAATTTCAAAATAAATCAACTAATTACTGAAAAATTTTAAGAACTCAAATTTTATTTTAAACTTTTTCGAGTCGATTCCAACCAATGGCGGATTCAGATATTGTGTAGGATGGGCTTGTGCCCACTCTAAACTTTTTGAAGTTCACATATTTGCTCTCAAATTTTTTAATTTTTAAGGATTAGTCCTTAAATTTTTGTAATATTAAAGACTTGTGCGGTTGTGCCCACCTTCAAATTTAGAATTTTTTTATCTGTGCCCACCCTCAAATATATTTCTAGATCCGTCATTGATTCCAGCTTATCAAAATTCAATTAGATTCGTACCAAAATTTTAACTTTTTCACTGGAACATTTATTGTAATTATATGAATTAATTAGTTGTAATTATGATTACACTTATAATAGTGAGCGTGCGTGGCACGTGTGTAACAAGCTTGTACAGCCTTACTTGAATCACCTTGTCTTATTTTCCTTCATCCTCCTACAGCATTAAAAAAAAATAAAGGAACAGCAAAATCTCACTTTATCTTCTCTGTATGTATAAATTCTACTATATTTTATTTGTTTCTTTAATCTCTCTCTCCATTTGTTTGTTTATCGTATGATAAGCTGAAAACTTCAAAGATCTCTGTAAAATGCAAACAGCAGCAGCAGTTTCTTGTTGATTTTTCTTCTTTTTTGATCTTTCCTCGACAATGGGAGGCTGTACTTCCAAGCCTTCTAAGCCAAACCCATACGGATCAAGAGATAACCACCGGGCTGAGTATCCTGCGCCACCTCAGCCACCCAAATCTCCTCCTCCGCCTCTGCCGCCGACAACCCCTTTTCTCCCTATGTACACTCCGAGCCCTGCCCATCCGAACAAACCCAAGACTCCTTCGACGCCGCTTAGGTTTCTTCGGAGATCGTTTCCTCCTCCTTCTCCGGCAAAGCATATTCGGGCGGTGCTGAGGCGGCGGAAGAGCAACAAGAAGGCGGAGAAGGATGCGGGAATTGCGGTGGAGACGGCGGAAGCGGACGAGGAGGAAGGAGTTGAGCTGGATAAAAGGTTTGGGTTTTCAAAGGAATTGAGGAGTAGGTTGGAGGTAGGGGAGGAAGTTGGCAGAGGGCATTTTGGGTATACTTGTTCTGCTAAGTTCAAGAAAGGTGAATTCAAAGGTCAGCAGGTTGCTGTTAAAGTTATCCCAAAGTCCAAGGTAACACCTTTTTTTCCTCCTTTTTTTTCTCTTTTAATTAATTAATTATGGTTAAATTAAACCCATGTATTTGCAAATGTTGATAGATTTTGCTTTGCAAAATAAGTTCTTTATTTTTTTTTTTATCTTTTTTCAAAATTGAGTCCAATGCAGTGAGCTTTACTTTTGACCTTCTGATTCAGTCTTCTATGGATTCTTGTTCAGTTTCTTATTTGAGTGTTGAAAATGGAAATTTGTTCACTTTCCTATTTAAGTGTTAAAATTTCAAAGGTTGGTGGACTTGAGACTTTTAGCAGAAGATGAAATCTTGGGGTAATTTACTGTTTCAAACCTTTTAGATGGAGAAAAACACTAGGTTAAATTCATTTCTTACAATTACCATTTCATGATTGTAAAACAATATAAAAGTGGCCAACTTGTTTGTTTATTGATTTTTTTTCCTGGGGTCAATTACTTTGGTCCACCTGAACCACAGCTGGCCCTAAAAAGTGCATCTTTGCATCATTTAGTTTTGTATATCTGGATCTGGATATGGTGGTGGATGTGAATACTGTATGATAAGAATCTGTCGAAATTATCCGGTGACCGTATTGACTTATGGCTTTCTCTACACCTCAGAATTGACAGTTTCTTATGAATTAGATTGAATAATTGAAAAGATCATGGCCTCACATGGGGTCTTAGATTTAGGCCTGTAATTTTCATGCAGAGCCAGTCAACTATGGCTCAGCTGACAAAAGAAATGGTTGTATTTTAGTTGATTGTTGACCTCGGTACGTGCAGTGCATTGAACCTTTACATGGTAGAAGAAACATTGTACCATTCATTCACATGATTCAATTCATACCTAGCATAAGATTGTTCATGAGTAGAGTTGTTCTCAAATTAGACATAGCTTTCAAAATCTTTGCTGCTGGTCAAGATCTTATGATTTATGAGGTGGAAGTTTGATTAATTTTAATCCGTTCTTGCAAGACAGTTTAAGATGTTATAACAACTGATGTATTGCTCTGTGTCCTACTTCCTTCTCATGTGTTAATCTTTGATTGCAATGGCCTGTTGTGAGATGGAGAGTCGAATATCAGAGGGATCGATAGGAACAAATTTCCCATACAAAGTGCAATAGAATCGAACTGATGAAAAAATTATTCGGAGAAGACTTTTTATTTTTGCTCATCTTTGATTGGATTTAGCAGAAGAATAGTGTTAGTTAATTGTCTTTTTGCTACTTGGAGTATCCACTTATTCCGGAAAGTAAAGAACATGTTTTATGAAAATCATAAGGTCGATTTACGTGGTTGCCATTTGTCGGTATTTTCTTTTCACTCAAATTACAAATGTAGTGTGAAGAGAACACTTATGGCTAGTTATCTTAGATGCGGTTTGTTCGTTGGGAAATAAAGGGTTATAAGTACTGAAAGTTCAACAAAGTGAGATTATGATCTTGTTTTGTATTTTTCGTTTTCTCTTGTTTTTTCTTCCGTGTTTTTCTCATGGCGGTTAATAGTATTTTATGTTATCAGATGACAACAGCTATCGCAGTTGAGGATGTGAGAAGGGAGGTGAAGATATTGCGAGCTTTGTCAGGACATAGCAATCTAGTGAAATTCTACGATGCATTCGAAGATCATGATAATGTCTATATAGTAATGGAGTAAGCTTGAAACATGCACCACTATTCGTGTTATCTTGTTTTATATTTTCATAGAAAAGTCAATAAGATCTTGAGTAACTTAATTGAAATTACAGATTGTGCGAAGGAGGTGAGCTTTTGGATAGAATACTTGCAAGGTGATTATTCTACTAATATATATATATATTAAAAATTTTGGAATTGTTTGTTGTTGTTCTGGCATCTACCTCACTAGTAGCCTCTAAGTCGAAGGTTTTTGTTGTGCTTGTAGGGGTGGAAAATACTCGGAAGATGATGCAAAGGGTGTAATGGTAGAGATGCTAAATGTTGTTGCTTTTTGTCATCTTCAAGGCGTTGTGCATCGAGATCTTAAACCAGAGGTGGAGCAACGTCTCGTTTCTGTTAATGTTTAAAAGCATAAATGCAGGTCTTTTTACATGTTTTGTTTACCGAATTGGAATCTAAATTTGCACTTCTCTGGACCAGAATTTTCTGTATATTTCAAAAGAGGAGAACTCTTTGCTGAAGGCCATAGACTTTGGCCTGTCGGATTTTGTAAGACCAGGTTTGCACTCTGCTTGTTAAGCTTCTGCACAATCTCGGGGATTCTTTTTTTTCCCTAATGCTTATCTTGTTTCCAGATGAAAGACTTAATGACATTGTGGGAAGTGCATACTATGTGGCCCCCGAAGTTCTACATAGGTCATATGGTACAGAGGCTGATGTTTGGAGTATAGGTGTGATAGCTTATATTCTTTTATGCGGGAGTCGGCCGTTCTGGGCTAGGACCGAGTCTGGAATTTTCCGAGCTGTCCTGAAAGCTGATCCAAATTTTAACGAACCACCTTGGCCTTCCTTGTCGTTAGAAGCCAGGGACTTTGTGAAGCGTCTCTTGATTAAGGATCCTAGGAAACGAATGACAGCAGCTCAGGCTCTGAGTGCGTGCATCATTTTTACTCGTAATATTAGGTTTTGCTAACATCATTGTGCTAGCGTAACTGATGCTGATCTTTCGTTCGCAGGTCATCCTTGGATCCAGAGTCTTAGTAATGTCAAGGTTCCACTCGATATTTTAATATTTAGGCTTATGAAAGCGTACATGCGATCATCACCTTTGCGGAAGGCTGCTTTAAAGGTCTATACACTAATGGGAAAAAAATTCTCTTCTTTTACATTATCTAAATCGTAAATGATCTCTTATGTGGCACGTCCTTTACTAGAATGATTCGTTCCTGCAGGCTTTGTCGAAGACATTGACTCCCGATGAACTCTTTTACCTGAGAGAGCAATTTGCATTGTTAGAACCGAAACATGGTAGCATAACTTTGGAGAATATTAAGACGGTCAGTCTCCTTATCCGGCCCCTTCCCTCCCTTTTGGCTCCCTAAAGAAGTGAATTGAGATGATGTTAGATTATGCATTTGTTTTGATCATTTGATTTCTTGCAAACAGGCCCTAATGAAAAACGCAACAGATGCAATGAAGGAGTCCCACATTCTGGATTTTCTTTTATCGGTATGAACTCGGTTTCTGTTCTTTTCATTCCTCGACTTCGTATATGGTCATAGAGGAGTAGCTTATCCGAGTATCTTTAATTTAATTTGTGCATTGCATGACAGCTAAATGCACTTCAGTACAGAAGAATGGACTTTGAAGAATTTTGTGCAGCGGCAGTAAGCGTCCATCAGCTCGAGGCATTTGATCACTGGGAACAACATGCCCGTTGTGCATATGAGCTTTTCGAGAAGGATGGAAACAGGGCTATTGTCATCGAGGAACTTGCTTCCGTAAGTTTCGGGATTCTTTTAGACGTTAAATAACAGTTTATGATCATAATGTCACATGCAAATCTAAACCAACCACTACTGCAAAATTCAGGAACTAGGTCTCGGACCCTCAATTCCGGTCCACGCAGTTCTTAACGACTGGATAAGACATACTGATGGGAAGTTGAGTTTCCTGGGGTTTGTGAAATTGTTGCGCGGTCCATCCAGTCGAGCCGGTGCAAAGGCACAATAAACATGCCACGACGGAAGACAATTCAACGGATCGATCGCTCCATGAATCCAGCTCGAGTCAAATCTATGTTAATTCTTTGAGGAATTTGAATGCTGTGGCTAACTTTGAAGATATCATCGGCAATGATGACAAGCAATCACAATGTAGAGAAAATATATGGTTGAAGTTTGCTTCTTGTTTCACGTTTTTGATTATTTATAAATTATATAAGTTTGATTTAATACTCCTTACTTTATATTAGCTACACGAAGAGTACATGGACATTAATATAAGGAATTAAATTATCAAAATGAATAAAAATTGAATTTTAAATATATGAAGAGTAGAGGGACTAGAAGCACAATTAGACAGGAAAATAATGCTGCAACAAAGGCGAGAACTTATAAACTTCAATGGCTTTTCAGCTTGTTCCTTAAAGATTTGAAAAAACTCTGATAAACCCTAGCTTCAATTTTCCCGAAATGCCCTTCCGAAACCGTTCTCTATTCTCCTTCGTCTCCCACCGACGCCTCGGTCGCAGATAAAGCTCTACAAATCAGCACAGTCCCGCGCCGTCCCTTCATCAGATCCGAAGGGCGATTTCGTCTTTCAATGCCTCAAGGAAACCTACTATACGTGTGCTTCAAGCTCCTCTGTTTTCGAGTTGGTGGTAAAATCTTATGCCCATTTGAAATTCATCGATAAGGCTCTTGACATTGTTATTTTAGCTAAATCCAATGGTTTCATGCCTGTGGTTTTATCTTACAATGCTATTTGGATGTAAAAAGCCCGTTAGATTTGCCGAGGAAGTTTTCGAGGAGATGATCAGAAATGGGATTTCACCGAATGTGTTTACACACACAGTAAGTCAAAGAAGATCGATGATGCATTCAAGTTGTTTAGGGAAATGGCATTGAAGGGTTTGAAGCCGAATTTGATTACTTATAATGTAATCATCAATGTATTGTGTAGAGATGGTAGGATGAAGGAGGCGAATGAAGTGCTTCAGGAGATGAGTTGGAACTGTTTCGCTCCAGACGAGGTTACGCATAATATGCTTGTAAACGGACATTGCTTTGGTTTTGCATGCGGAGATGGTGAGGAATGGCTCGACTCCAAACGCCATTACATATACTTCGTTGATTAATAGTATGCACAAGGCTGGGAATATGAACAGAGCTATGGAGTTTTCCGGGACTTCGTCCAAACGAAACAACTTATACTTACTTTGATAAATGGATTCTGCCCGCGAGGACTTCTAAACGAAGCTTTTCAGGTTCTAAACGAAGCTGGTCGAGTTTTTGAACCGATGCTGCTGAATTAGGCAAGAAAAAGCTTTACAAATTCCCTCTTACGGAGCCCAAGAAACATGCAATATGTGCCTACTTCAACCCCAAGACCAGTAGACAACAAAGATCACATAGCCAAATCCAAGGCTTGCATTTTTCCTAAATCACCAGGTTCTTGTAACACAACCATAATGTACATATAATAATTGTTTATCAAAAAAGAGAGAAAAACAACCTATTGAAATAGCAAATGAGTACTGCTTGACCAACTCATCTCCTTTTCCTGTGGTTTCGATATAACACGATAGAATAAGCAACCACACCGTATTTTACTCGCAACAATAACACCAATAATTTCTGTCAATTAAAGGCCTGATGTCCTAAGAAAGCCATTGAAACTAAAAAAACTCATAAATTTAGTTCCCAGGACACATTTCCCTTGCCAGTTAAATCCATAACATGCAGCTATTAGCAACCAGGACAGGCAGACTGGGAATTTACAAGAGAATAAAAGCTAATGCAGATGAAAACACAATGAGACAGCTCTCGCAATTTAACATGGTATTCGCATTTATGAATATACAGTGCATCAAATCAAACACAATAAGTGTATCAACGGCGTCGATTTATAAGATGAACTTAATAATAGCAGTAATAGTTTTGCAATGCCAGTTTCTTAAAATCAGAACATTCTTAGTTTCCACCAATACCAGGTTAGTTTGCCACAGCAGTTAACAATAAAAGTGATTACTTCCTCAGGAAAACTACTTCTGTTGCTTACTAAAACGAGGATGAGAAATACAATATGTGTTGAAATCACACATGCTATCTCAGCCATGTTAGAGCTACTCAAATACATATTCATACAGATAACACAAGGTTAAAAAAATCAACCTCTTTTCAAAAAAGTTGACAACTTATCGGGAGGAAAGCCGTTGGTGCAAATCATCTGCCAATGCCTGTCTCAAACTTTCCCCAAAGTAATAGAACTGCTTCTCGCTCTCTAGCACCCTTGCTGGAGCCCCAGTTTCATCGGGATCCTTCTGAATCTCAGGCTCAGGCTCTCTTGCAATCTGACACAAATTATGCAACACACAACAAGCTACAATTGTTTGCGGTGCATGATTAATCCCCACATTCAAATCTTGAAGAATCTTCCACCTCGTTTTAAGTAACCCGATCGCTTCCCCCACGACAGACCTCCCTTTCATCAGCATCCCATCGAACAAATTTTGCGCCGGCGTCCCCGCCCCATCCGGAGAAAAGGGTGTCATCAAAAATGACAATAAAGGATAACACCAATCTCCAACAATATAAGGCCTAACATGATGACCCCTAACATTGATCACCTTATCCCACACAATATCACCTGAAGTAAGCCTATTATACAACAAACTATCCCTAAAATGAGTAGCATCATCT
Organism: Hibiscus tridactylites; assembly: GCA_958450335.1. Classification (NCBI taxonomy): domain Eukaryota; kingdom Viridiplantae; phylum Streptophyta; class Magnoliopsida; order Malvales; family Malvaceae; genus Hibiscus; species Hibiscus tridactylites. The sequence continues at coordinate 90,928,920 of OY288281.1, forward strand.
GCCCCACCAGGAGCTTTAACACAAACATCCCAGAAAATTTTCCTATGGTCAGCAACAACCTGAAGCAAAACCGAATCATACCCGAATTTGCATTTATAAGAACTCATCGAATTCCGATCCCGATCGAGTTTCAACCCTCGAACCTTTATCGGGCTCCCATCTATAGCTCCACAAATGTTGGGCAGTGAAGTAAGCTCCTCAAACCCCTGGGTAGTCTCAATCAACCTCCTACGAGAAACCGGGATCTTAATGAACTCCGTGTAGAGCTTAGTAGCCAAGAGACGAGTCACCATGTTGGTGATTTTCGAAACAATGTAAGGGTCAAGAGAAGAGCGTGAAGCGATGGTTTTAGCTGAGTAACCATGGCAGAGACGAGAAAGCACCATGGCTACAGCATAATCAGAAGGAAGTGACAGATTCGAAGCGGTTATAAAAGGCTTGAGCTTTTCAACCACGGTGGTGAAAACCGGATAGGAGAGCCCGTACAAGGACCGCCATTCGGCGTCACGGGTCGGGGCGTCCATCGACCAGATGTGGTCGGTGGAGAGAGCACGAAAAGCGGCGACGGAGAAGTGAGAAGAGGAAGGCGGAGGAGAATTGGGTTCCCTTTTCTTCGACAAAGGGGAAGATTTCTTGGAAGAAGAGGTGGCTAGAAAAGAAAGGAGCGAGGCGAGAGTGAAGAAGAGGAGAGGAGCAGGGGAAGAACCGGAGAGAATAGAAGACGGAGATGAAGGTGACGGGGAAGAAGTGGACGGAGACGAAGGGGAAAGGAGGGAAGAGGTGGGATCGAGAGAGTTGTGAAGGTTGAGGAGATTCGATAACATCAACAAGAAAGTTTCATCCATTGGTGAACAAACAAGAAAAAGAACGAAACTTTTTCAGATTTTTCGAAGGATTAGGGTTTCTGGGTGGTTGGATTTGGGGGAAAAGAAAGATCAAGGAATTTGAGAATTTGGGTTTGCTTTGTTTTCAGCTGAATGTGAAGAAAAACATCAACTTTTTGACAATGACTTCAAAACGTTATGTTCATCTCCTTCGCTTCTTAAGTCTTTCGCAAAGAACAAGAACGGAATTTTGTTTCAGACTTCAGTTGAAGCAATACAGGGAAGGGGAAATTGATAGTTTTCTTTTGGATAAATTAACTTTTAGTCCTTTGAATTTAATATTTTTCTTAATTTAATTTCTAATTTTTGTTTTGGTCTATATTAATTTATGATTTTGATAATATTTTTATTTTAATCCTTTTATGATATGGCACTGTGAAATTAAACCATGTAACACTCACAATATATCACATTGGATAAATATTCTATATACAGGCGGTGGAAATTGAAAATTTCCACAAGCGCTTTAGTTTTAAGGTATAGAGAGTTAGTTTAGGGTATAAGGTGTAGGGCTTAGAATTTAAGGATAGTTGTTTCAATTTAAGGTTTAGGGTTATAATTTACGGTTTATAGGTTAAAACCTAAATCATCACCACATTACTCTAAAAACTAAACCCTAACCTATAAACCTTAAATTATAACCATAAACCTTAAATTAAAACAACTATCCCTAAATTCTAAACCACTACACCTAAACCCCTAAACCATATACCCTAAATTAACTCCCTATACCCTAAAACTAAGGCACTTGTAGAAACTTTTAGTTTTTCACCGCCAGTGTATAGGATATTAATCATATCACATTATCACGAGGATTAAAATAGGTAAAAAAATTAAATTTTAAGATTAATATGAACTTAAAACTTCATAAATTAAATATAAATGTAATAGAAGATGAAGTACGAAACAATATAAAGCAACATAGAAATACATATTTTTCTATTAGCAAGTTTTGGGTAAAATAACAAGACACATTGCTCTTCTAATAAGAGAATTTAAGTTCAAACCTTAAAGACAACATTGATGGAAGGAACCGTCGTGAATTTCGAACATGCATCATTTTGACATGTACATTGTACAATACAAAAAAATACATATTTTCTCTAAATTGAATAATTATGTTTTTTTTAAATAAATTGAATCATTATGTTAAATTATATAAAGCTAATAGGTAAAAAATGATACAAATATGAAATAATATTAACAGGTTAAAATTTATGTGAAACAAATAATTAATATCTAAAAAAATATCAAATAATATTGTCGCAAATTGGTCCAAATCTAATAATAATATTAATGGTAAACTCAAAAAAGAGTTGGTCAACCTTTAAAAGTACAAAAACGAAGAAGGGCCCAACCCAACAACCCATCAATCCGGGTCGGGTAAGACATAAGAACAATATCCGAGTTTGGATCCAGTTCCCTTTTTAATTTGAAAATTGGGAAGAAAAAGCCAAAAACGTTCTTCGATTTAATTTACCAAATCCCTTTTGAAAAACAATTTAGGGTTTAAAGAAACTCCTAATCACACCTGCAATTAGCAATTTTCGAACAATTGGCTTCCTGAAGATCAGATTTTCGCAGCTATGACTGAGGTAATCGAATCTTCTATGCTATTTTCTTTTAATTTTTTCAATTACAATCATTACGAAATCAAAACCTTCAAATTTAGTATGGATGAACCCGCTTGATCTTTGTTCATGCAGTAAGATTTTTCAATGAATTAAGTTTCCGTTTTAGTCGTTTTCCCTGTTATCTGGCTGTAATTGCACAAGTTGAATCTTTTATTCTTGTTTTGGTTTCAGTATTGGGTGAGTCAGGGGAATAAATGGTGTGATTTCTGCAAAATTTTCATATCGAACAACCCGTCGAGTATTCGGAACCATGAGCTCGGTCAACGTCATAAAGAAAATGTTGCTAAGAGGCTTACTACTATGCGTAAAGAGAGTGCAGCCAAAGAGAAGGAACAAAAGGATGCAGTTCGTGCTCTTGAACAGATTGAATCTGTAAGTAACCTTGATTAGGCTTTTCCTTTTCATGCCTTATGCAGTTATGTTTATTTTTTGTATTCATAAGTATTTCATAACAATGTTTGCCAGAAAGCTAAGCGGAGTTATCAGAAGGACGTTGCTAGTTACGAGGCGAGGGATTCTAATCCGCAAGCATTAGACGGTGAAGAAGGTGAAGTGCACTCGTCATCTTTAACTTCGGTTTTACTTTAAATAGTAGTAAAAGTTAGGGCAGTGATAGAAGTTTTTGGTTATTCTTGAAACTTTGAGTTGCAATCTTTATCTGCCTGATTGGCTAATTTTATGGTCTTGGAACTTTTGGATTCTACTTAGGACTGTGTTTAAACTTAGGCTATATGCTTTTGATTTCGGCTGAGATTAACAACTCTGCTCGAGTATTTACATAACACCGAGGCTGGCTTTTAACCACCTTCTGGCTGTTGCTAAATTTCCTTTCTTAACAGTGAAGCTTTCGAGTTTGGATTATTGCTGGAAAATTAATGTCGAATCTAGTTTGTTTAATAATTTTTAGTTTTAATCTTCAATAGCATATGATAATATGATATCATTTGGCTTATTTTTCAATTTATATAGAGTTTATTACTTTTCTAACTCTTGCAGCTTGATGCAGACTGGGAGTATGACAGTAGTTCCGGTTATTACTACAATCAAAACAACGGTTTATACTTTGATCCAAAGTCGGGATTCTACTATTCTGATGCTGTAGGTATGAATCTGCACTTGAACTCTGTAAAGTTTTTTCCTTTCTTTCTTGTCTAAAGATATATATTAGATTAAATGTTGTTTTTGGTATATTTACTTAGAGGGAATGCAACAGGCAAGTGGGTGACTCAGGAAGAGGCATACGCCAAGGTTCAAGCTTCATCAGATACTAAATCGAACGGTCCTATTTTGAAAAAGCCATTTCCAACTTCAGGTGCAGGACCAGTTGCAGATAGCAAAAGTGTTGCTAAAAGTAAAAATGAGACTGCACCCGGACCCGTCCTTTCAGCCCCATTAAATCCCATGAGATCTGTCAAAGGTGCTCAGTCATCACTCGCTGTTAAGAGAAAAAGACAAGATGAGAAGAAACCGAAGGCCGTGTCTAAAGAAGAGGCAGCTGCACTCAAAGCAAGGGAAGCTGCGAAGAAGAGAGTTGAAGAGAGAGAGAAATCGTTGCTTGGCTTGTACAAGGGACCTCGTTGATACGGAATGACTTGACCAAGAACTCTGGTTGTTCTTGATTCAAGGGGTATGCCTACTAAATTTCCTTTTTTCTTATCTCGGTTCGTGGAGTGGGGCAACTTAATTTGGCCATATTCCAGATGTTGTACGACTATTTTCGAAGTCATTACTCTAATCCCTCGTTTGTTTTTGCATTTATACTTTATTTGCATCAACTTTGGCTGTATACTATGTAGTCAAGTAACTGGTTGCTCGGTCCAAGTTGTTTGTCCTAATATGTTGATTTATGATATTTTAAGCTGGAAATCTAGAGTCAATTTCAAGTGTGTATTATTGGTTATAATCTCTCTGTTACAACTAGAAATACCAAACTGATTTATTATGGCAATAGATTGATTTTCTTCAATTGTATTTCGTTGCAGATACCGAGAACATGTCGAACCAGGGTAGGATATTTTACATAACATGAATGCTGTATTGCTGTTAAAGAATGAACCAAAATGGTAGCCTCTCGACACATTCTTGTTATTGGAAAATATTGAGCTTATCTTGTGTCAGTTGTAATACACGTTGCACTTTTAAGGAGAGAATTCATATTTAAACATTGAAAACGGCATTGTTGAAATGAACTGTCACAGACTTTGATCTTGGACTTGTAAAGCGGATTTGAAAAGGTTATCAAAACAGGTTCATTGCAGTACAAATCCGACACAAACTTGGTATGATTATTTGGTAAATATTTCATATGATTTGAATCCATTTCAACGTAAACTTCATGAATTGTTGACTGGACTGAGTGAGTGGCGAGTGTTAAAGTCAAAGAAATCAGACAGGTCAGGTTTGTAAGATAATATTAAATATTAAATATTTAATTACAAACTGACCAACTGGTGTACAATGGCACACGATTAGGGTTTCCACGTCAAACATTTGGAGCTTAGTCAAAAATATAGTGCCTTGAGTCAACCCCCGACAAACCAAAGTATCAATTTTTTTTTGTATAACCAGCTTATTAACTGACTAATTCAGATCAAGTATTATATGATTTAATTTTAATAAAAATATTATCAAATATATACAAGGATGGACTGAGGGGGTTGGCTGGGGCGGTCGCCCCCCTCTAAAAATTTGAAATTTCTATACGACTTAGAAATTTTTTAGAACTTTTCTATGTATTTTTTATTGAAAATTTATTTTTGTCCCCCTAAATTTTTACTATAAGTTATTCCCCTAAAAATTTATAAGTTCGCCTCCTTAACTTAAAGTCATGTGTCCGTTCTGAATATACATGCACATAATATGCATGTATACTCGGTGTGTGAAGTGTGAACTAGTAGTGTTTTTCTCTTTGGTATCATAATTTTAGTATTCCGTAACTATAATGGTACTGATTAAGTTTGAAATCGTGTCGGATCAGATATTATTTAAGGACAAATTCTTATAACGTTGCTTTTTCTATCTACGAGACTCAAATTAGAAATTTAATAGAGAACAAACCATTTTGGTTTTATTAATCCGAATTATGCAATTTGGAACCAACCAATTCAGCAGCTGCTTTTAAACCTAACCTGTTTACATTGAAAATCTACCTCTGTATGGAAAAACAATGAGCTGCTGGTTGATATTAATATACATAATGTTTGATTACGATGATCATCCACGTGTCAAAGACCCAATACCCCTAGAAATCCCATGCATCCCAGCACCACCATTGAACCCCAAGCATCCAAGGAGTCCATGCTTGTAAGGCAAATAAGTCTTCCTCTTCATCTCCTCCGACACGGCCCGGTTCGTTGTGTAATGCAACTCGTGAGCCGAAACCGGTCCTCTCCTCCTCGAAACCGAACCGACACTCTCCGTGGACCGGAAGCTTGAATTTTTCACATCCTCCGGTTCTTTCCTACACAAAACACCATATTTCCTTCTGATGGAGTCTTCACTTGTTGTTACCCTGCTTTCTGATGCACTCCTAAAGAAAAAAAGGTCTTTCAACTTCCATTTTCCGTTACCTTTCGGGAACGAAATGGCCGAGAGGATCGAATCGACGTACGATTTAGTGTTGCTTGTGTTGCAAGCAACGGTTTCCTCTGTTTCAAACATGATATCGGATACTCTAAAAGGAGACAAGGATCTAGTTTTTTTATGAACAATATGTGCTCTTTCTCTCCCACGTTGTCTCCATTGTATGTTCCCTTGCTCATGTTGTTCTTGCTTTAGCGTCGGTGGTTCGTCAAGTAATACTACTCTTCCGCGACTCGTCTCGATCGCTGCTTCGAATGGATCGAAATCCTTGCTCAAAAGCTCTTGTTGGGGTCTCAAAGGCCGAATCTTTCCGCCATCGAAAAGCTCATCCGCTGACAATGAAGTCCTTTCTAAGTGCCCACTGAAGTCGAACTCGAAATCTTCACAGCCGCCGTCGCTCGTATATCCTCGGAAATCGGAGCCTTCTTCTCTTTTAGGCCGATGATAGGAAGAAGGAAGGGGAGAGGGAGTGGTGGGGACGGTGTTGAAGAAATTGCCAAAGCGTTGAGGACTTGAAGGAGCAGTCATGTACGGAGATGAACATGTGCTGTCGAAGTTGAATTCCATTGCAGGGACCGGAACCATAACTTCGATCTCCATTCAAGATTTCGAGGTTATTAGGACCCAAAGTGAAGAAGATAACAGACATACATACATATATACATATATATATATATATGTATGTATAAAGGAAATAGGTAGGAAGGAGAGCGAAATTGACCAAGTCCGCAACAGTGACGAGGGAGCCGCCATTAATTTACAAATCTAACTACTGCTAAATACATGTATGTATGTATGTATGTATGTATGTATGTATGTATGTATAATGTATGTATGTTATGGTATGATTTGGCTGCAAAGGGGTTGGTTAGGTGTGAAACAAATGAATGGCAGAAATGCTTTATTTGGCACATTTTTATTGATAAAAAATTCCATTCTAACATTAAATTATATTATGAATATTACTTATCCAAAAAAAATATTTCGAATATGACATTAATGTGTGTTAATAATACGTATGCACTTGTTAGTGAATAAATCGTGTCTAATGTATTAAAAAAAGACAAAATTATGTATTAGCTAATAGCTACATAAGAACAAAGTTATGATCAAATAATAGGAGGCCGGAGAAATAAGAATCTATTAAGGGTCTAAATTTAACAATTAAGTTAAATTTATTTGATTAAAATTTAAATTAAAAAGATTTAAAATAATATTATAGCATAAATTTTAGGCTCAGCCAATACATGGGTTCGTCCATGTAGTTACGCATGTCTTAAAACTATAGCTCATGTCTTATATATGTTAAACGAATTAACGTCATAAATTGAGGAGTTAATCGCGCCAAATGTTTTTAAACTATGAGTTTATGACATCCATTTTAAATTAGTAGTTGAACTTTTAAATATTTTAATTTCATCCTTAAATTATAATTTTTAAAAAAACATTCTAATTTATTGCTCAAACTGTGACTTTCATTTTAAATTAGTCTTAGAACTTTAAAACATTTCAATTTCATTCAAAAATCATCAAATTATTGATATGTGATAATCATATTCCATGTTAATAAAAGTGTTATAAAAATTATTAAATGTCATGTAAAAATTGATGTGTATTGTGTAATAATACGATGTGACATAAACGATAATTTGAGGATGAAATTAAAACGTCTAGTTTGAGATCAATTTAAAATGGGAGCCATAGTTTTGGGATGAAACCAGAACATTCAAAAGTCTAGGACCAACCTAGAATGAGAGTCACAATAAGGAAATGAATTTGGAACATTCAAATGTTTAAAACCAATATCAAATAAGAGTCATAATTTGAGTACGTAAGATACAATTAACCCTAAAATTGAACTCCATTTAAACCTATTATCATCATCATCATAGTCTTTGGTTTTACCCTTTTTTCCACATGCATTGTAATAACCCCAAGAAATGGAATTCTATGTTGCGGCTAACCTATTTCTAATAGTAAAACCCATCTAGAACACGACGAAATATGTCCGAATCTCTGAAAACCGTAGAATTCAAACACTGTTAACAGATAATTTAAAAAATTAATATTGATTTTGTTTGAATATTTTATAGGCAGCTGGTTCTTATAATCTAATGCCACGTAGTTTCCATTTTTCCTTTGATGACGATTTGTATGAGCCAACAATATCCGATTAATCAAACCCTAATTTTACTTTAAAAAATGTACAGTGTTAATAATACATTTGAAACACGTGCTTTATTGTTTTATGTCAACTTTGATATTTATTTATTTTTAAAATGTCAAATTTGATCTGCTTTCATAATTGACTATGCGAAGCTCAACAACCACTACAACAAAACAGTTTTATTGCGGCGTTTTTTTAACCCTATAGCGGCGTTTTTTTGCGCCGCTAAAAACTTTCCCGGCGCTTAAAAAAGCGCCGCAAAAAACGCCGCTTAAAGTAGCGCCGCAATAGTTCGCGGCGTTTTTCAGTAAAAAACGTCGCAAAAAGTCGAGATCTATAGCGGCGTTTGTTTCTACAAACGCCGCAAATAAGTGTTCTATAGTGACGTTTATTTTTAAAAACGCCACAAAAAGTCAAATTCTGTAGCGGCGTTTGATATTTCAAACGCCGCGAAAGCCTGACCTTTAATGACGTTTTATTTTACAAACGCCGCTAAGCTTGATTGTAGGGGGGAAATAAAATAATAATAAATTAAATTTTCCCAATTTCTATTTCGTCAAAAATTTAAATTACAGATTCAAAATATTTGTTAAATAAAATATTTATTTCATCAAAAAATATACTGTCACAATTAACTTAAAATATTGGTTAAACAAAATATTTATTTCATTACAAAAAGTACATTTTGTCACAATTTAATCCCTCTACATATTTCGTTCCTATGCCTTTCTTTCCCGATCCACTAGCTCTTGGTCAATACTACTACCGACCACCATCTCGAATCCCTATACCAAAAAAAGTATAAATACTCCAAAATATTTACAGAAGTTGTGCACGCAACAGATCCATAGCCAAGCTTCTTTGCAAAGGCATCAGCCTGCATAAAACAACAAATACGATACATGAATATCGATATAAGGATTAGTGGCAAGAAGAGAAAGCGACAAAACTCAAAATCAGCATTCACTGCAAAAAAAAATTACCTGAAATTCAAATGATCTGCTTACAAGATTGAGAGCAAAGCTTTTAAGGTGTTGAAGTGGTATTACAGTATGCTGCATACAACAAGGTCAGAAAAAATGGTTAATCACTTAACAGTTTTTTTTCATAGATTATAAAAAAATGACAAACAACCATCCATAGTTTTCAATCCAATATATAATCAAACAGGTTACAACATGTTTGTTCCCTTGATAAGAACTTAGTCGTACTTATATAGCAGGTCCTATTATTAGACTACATATTTCAACCGGTGTACTTTGTTTTGATATTTTAGTACCTGAAATATGATGAGGCCAATTAGTACAGGCTGTGTGTCAAACCCAAAACTTCAGAAAAGATCAGTTGAGTTCCTGACCAGTGTATAACCTCCAAATTGCAAAAACGTAAGAATCTGCATATGGAAGAAAAACAAATCAGCCATCAAAATAAAGGCATGGAACTAGTTACGGAAGCAAGAAATTAGACACATCCACTTCCAACTTAAGAAATCGCCGCATAGCATAATATGATGAGTTGATGACAAACACGGATCGTGCTCCAAATATTAAGAAGAATACATCGCTATTTTAGCAGGCTTAGGCAGCTTGTGTGGCTTATTGACGTGCTTTTGGTTTCACCTTCTTACTTATATTTTGTAGTGCCAGATGGAGGATACAGGACAACAATAAATAAAAGGATAGAGAGACAAAGCTTGCAAGAGAACAACCACAGCTTACCTGCACAGCGATAAATGAGTACATGGTATGGTTTAGCTTCCAATGCCCCAGTTCATGAGCAATAACAGCAACAATTTTCTCGTCATTTTTGCACTGCAAAAATAAAACTGAATAAATAAGACTTTTCCAAAACGTTAAGGGGCCTTCACTACACAGACAATAATGAGATCATTTATCATTCTTTCCAACCCCTTTCATAACTTAGAGAAGGCAAAAATTATGTATTTGGCAACTTTCATGTTAAGTCAAAATGCATCCTCAAACTCAAGATAACTAGAATGGACTTATGTACAAGTTTTTCTATATAAGCAATAAGATTGTTTGCTAAGAGAGAAATTTACTGGAATAATATTAGACTATATTTGCCACAAAATCAAAGTCTCCAGAGATCAACAGACAATGTGCCTATTATACAAATAAAAATGCATTAAGCCAAAAGCACACAATGAAGACTGAATGCATTTTACTGGAAGGTCCTGTGTGCTCACAATGAAGACAATGATCAAGGCAAACAAACAATAATATTAACTCTTCCATTGCATAAAAACACAGACGTTTTCATCTATTCTTTTCTCAATACAAAAATCTTAAGAAAGGAAAGCACAAACATGAGAGGTGAAGAAACTTTTACTTGGCATTAGATCCATACCTGCTGAATCAATGTGTCATAAAGGACAATACGCTTGTTCTTAAAGAATCCTTACATATAGGCCTGCATACAATTTATGACAATAATGTTCCTACTGTGTGTGTATAGCAGCCACAAGTCTTTAAAGTAAGATGACAGAGGTAATCATTATTCTAAAAATACCAGTGCAATAAATCCAATGACTTCTGCGACTGAATTATTCAGATAACATGGACAAAATAAATAACAGCTTAAACATCTTTTTTATCAACTACAAGTGATTCAACAATTTTAACAGTTCAATTCAAGTGGACATCAAAATTTCACAACTGGGAAAGTAAAATAAACAGACATTATCATTAAAGTTATAAAGCTGTAAAAGAAACTCCTCCCTCCTGGCTCCTAGACCTAGTTTTCTCTAGTTTGTATTGCTGTAGAACTATAAAAATGCCAACTAATACACTAACAATCATCGAAAAACAATGTTACAACTTACAACTTTGGATCAAAGATAATGGAAATACCATAAAAAGTAACATGAAAACAGCCTCGATGTCTTTGAATCCAGCAAACGAAAGTGGTTTTAACACTTCTTTAGCATACTAACTATCATTCGAAACATGCCATTTAAAAAATCCCACCTGATTAATAACCCCCCTAACATCCTCTTCCCTAACCGACTGAATTTTGAGAATGGTGATTTTGAAAATTTGGGTTGAATGGAGAAGAGGTGTCAATCGACTGAATCAAGAGGCGGGTTTCATTTGACGCATGTAAAGAGAATCAGCGGCGGGTTAAGTAAATGAAAGAGAATGAGAGAGGGAGAATAGAGGGGAACCTGAGAGAGAATGAGAAGAATATTTTTTTTCTTCTTGTTTGCTGAAACAGAGATTGTCTAACTCGACGGCGTCACAAAGGGTGGAGGGCTCGTGAGCTTTCTTGGAGAAAGTTATATGCCTCGACGGCGAGGAGCGACGACAAGTAACAACAGTGAGCAGCGCCGGCGAGCAGCGACAGCGAGGGGGAGCAGGAGAAATACTTAGGGATTTTATCGCGATGAATTTGGGGATATTAGTGTATCTGAAAAATGAGAATATAAGTGTCTTTAATTATTGTGGCGTTTCTAGACCCAAACGTCGGTAAACCTTACCTGTTGCGGCGTTTTATTCCAAAAACGCCGCTAAAACTAAAGTTATTGCGGCGTTTTACCGGCAAACGCCAGTATATAATATTCTCTAGCGGCGTTTTTTTATAAAAACACCACAAAAGTTACTATTTTGTGGCGATTATGATACAAACGCCGTTATAAGTACAATATTCGCGGCGTTTGTTCAAAAAAACGCCACAAAAAGCGCCGCTATATACCAAGTTTGGTGTAGTGAACTCATTTCTTTATATATATATTAATGAAAAAAAATCAGTTTTCATCCTCAATTGATATGAAAGTTTGTAACCGAATTAATCGAATACACTAATATATCATTCTTTTCGGACAAAAATGTTTATCCCCAAAAAAAATCAGACAAAACTATGCTCGAAGAACAATATCATACATGTATGCATATTAAAGAACAACTATTTGAGAAAAAAATAGTTAATTTTTAGAATGATCAATATGACTTTATAAAAATAAATAATCAGTTTTTTTTATTCTCAAATGAATTGGAAAAGTACTGTTAGCTTGGTTTTTGTTGTGTTTTGTTTTAATTTTAAGATGATAATATATCTTAATTAAATATTAAATTTCGTCCACTTATAATTAATAGTTTTTAACTTAGTTTAATGGTTAAACACTTAATAGTTTTCAACTTAGCCTAATGGTTAAACACAATGCTTTTGGTGCAAGGAGTTCTTAGTTTAATTATCTATGAAAGTAGTTTTGCTTAATTTTGAGATAACAAGATTTTAGCTTAAATATTAATATAAATATTTATCATATTCTAAGCCTAATTTAGTGATTGGTCGTTGAACCCTTTTATAAGGGGTCATTAAATGGTCAAGTCTTAAATTTTTAACCGCAAATAACTTGTTTTTGTCAAAAAAAAAAATAGTTTGGTGATCACCTAGTTTTTCATATTTTTTATACATTATTTAAAACGTTAACTATGCTAGTAATATATTATTCTTTTCTTCTTATTTTGCTTGGCCGCCGAAGGCAACACTAGTCCTAAGGTTGGTTGTAGGCCCTCGATTATTCTTTCATATTTTATCTTCCTTTTATTTTTAAATAAGAATAATTTTATATTTATGACACGTAATTCTGTACCTTGTGATACGTGTTATTATGCTTTTGGGAACGATTTTTATTCTTTTTATTTTTATTTTTGTTAAAGTTTAATTTAACGTCGTCTTGACTGATTAAAATAACGCTTATTTGATTATTATGTTGATTTTTCCTGCTTTAGGCCCTCATATTTGATTTGGATACACAATTTGTGTTTGTGGATAGTTTTTTCACGACACTCGACGCTGATTTGCGGTTGTCGATGGTCTTTCAGCACTTTGATCCTTTTTGTGGTTCGTTTGTCGATATAGTCAGATCTATTCGTATCTATGTTTTGTTCGAATCTTTTGATTAAATTTTTTTTTTGAAATGTAATTTGGGCCTCGTTAAAAACCCCTTTCCTAGTGAAAGGGGAAAAGAGTACCCTCTAAAATTTTATTCCAAACCAATGTAGCATAACATACAACAAGCCTTACTCCCTCGGCCAACCGCAACGAGGGGAGGTTACAACGATACTGCTTCTACCTAGCAGCAGCTTCTAACCGATTCCCTGCTTAGCCAATGTGTCCGCGTCCCTATTTGCACTCCTGGAAATATGCAGGATTGTCATACAATACTTCGCAATTTTGAATTGCAGGTCCTTGACTAGGCTGCTGGCCGCCGGGAGAGGAGGATGGACGTCAAGCAACCAATCGCACACCGTCTTGCAATTCGTTTCCACCGCTAACCTTTTGTCAACAGCCCATCGTGAACTAAAGAACTTTTCGATACCTCTTTTGACCGTCGTCAATTCCACCAAAGTAGGGGGTAAATTCCCTATCGACTCCGAAAAAGTATCCAGGATATTGTCTACCTCGTCTCTAAGGACACCTCCCACTCCCCCCCTTCTGTAGCTCACTGGAATATGCACCATCTATATTCAATCTTAAATACCCCGCCGGAATGGGTCTTCTCAAAGGCAATTTCACCCTCGAGAATTTCCAATTAACCAATTCCACCCCACGCGACGGATCCATCACAAGATCTCCGACAGGAATCGTTGCGTCCGGGAAGCGAGCTTTTAACCAACAAGCAACCCTGTACCTAATCAGAAATTCAAGTTGTTCTCCATCGAAAGATTTATTCTTGAATACTACCTCATTCCTACTTAGTCACACTGACCATATGACTACACAAGGAAGATATGACCACCATTTAGCCTTCTTTTTCGAGCACAAATTATTCCAATAGTCTAGAAACGATCTTGGATTGTCGCCCAGAACAGCCTCAACACCAACCCATCTGCAGATTTTGGCCCACACCCTCCAAACTTGTATACAAGTAAAAAACAAATAGTTTACCGATTCTGGAAAAGCTTGACAAAGTGGACAACACATATTATCTGCCGGCATGACTCCACGTTTAGCGAGTTCCACCTTCACCGGAATTCTCCCGAGAACTACTCTCCATAAAAAAATTTCCACTTTCAACGGCACGAAACCAGTCTATATCCTATCCCTCCAAAACTTATCACAAGAGAGAGTCGAATTCTCAAGGTTGCGCACAGATTTGACCGAAAACTTACCATCACTCGATCCATCCCACCAAATCCAATCATTCTCCATACGGCTCGATTGAAAATTGTTCAAGATCTCGTGTAGTTCCTCCCATTGTGCCAACTCCCAATCGAAGAGGACTCTTCTCAACGGAATTTCCCAGCACCATCTACCATTCTCCTCCTTACCGAGATCACAAATAAGAGCATCTTTATTTGGACACAAAGCGTACATTCTTGGAAAAGAAATTTTCAACGGGATTTAACCTTTTCCATGTATGGTCCTTATATAATCTCAAATGACTAGTATATTATATCTTAGTTTTAAAGAAATGTCCAAATTATACGTTTAATTTACAATTATGATTGTACACTCTCAATGTAATTCTGAATATTTTTTTAAATACAACCAGCAGCTTTCTATTAAAAAAATTATCCTGACAATATATTAAATCTAAGGGTAATGTTCACAAATAGTCCCTTTCGTTTGGTGTTTGTTCTAGTTTGGTCACCAGATTTCAAAACAGCTTATTGTGGTCCCTTACGTTTATAATCTGTTTTATTTTAGTCACTTTACCGTCATTCTCCGTTAGAGGAGTAACGGCCGGCTGACATGGCAATTTTAAAATTAAAAAATTCCACGTGTATAATACACGTGTAACGACCCTGTTCTATTTTTCTGGAATCCGCTCCGGCCACCGTTAACTACCGCTCCTGCTAGCACTGCGCCTTCCTTCTCCTCCTCGCTCCCTGCGCACTGTCTCCTCCATTATTACGTGCCCCGCAAGCTACTCGACCACCGTCCCTCACTTCTAAATCTTATCTAACCTTTTTTTTCTTTTTCTCGATATGGGTTTAACTCAAAACCTCGACAATAATCATAACACTCAAACTGAAGCTGCAACTCACCTCTCTTCTTCTTCTTCATATAATGATGGCGACCGCACCGAAACGCCGCGTTTCAGTGAAGACTTTGATTCAATCTGCTCCACTCCCTACGTCAGTGCACCGTCGAGCCCCGGCCGTGGGCCCACCTCGGGATACTTTTTCAGTGCGCCGGCTAGTCCCATGCATTTCATTCTGTCTTCTGCTCCTTCCACGGAGTGTCATCTTTTTTCAGAGTCCTCGTTAATATCGGCGCAATCGGAGGCGTCGTCTTTCAAGTTTGAGTTCTCGTCTCGCTTCTCCGGTAATGGCTCTGTCACCGTTGGATCCATGAGTTCGGCTGACGAGTTGTTCTTGAACGGTCAGATCAGGCCCATAAAGCTCTCTTCTCACTTGCAAAGACCTCAGAATCTAGCTCCTTTATTGGATCTTGACGTCGAGGAAGACGACGACGGTTCGAACAAGCAAGAAGCTTCACGGGGAAGGGATCTGAAGCTTCGAAGCAGATCGATTCATAGAAAAGCGAGATCTTTATCACCGCTTCGAAACCCAGAGTTCCAATGGGAAGAAGATGATGAAGAAGAAGAGTGTAGCAGAGGAAAACGGAAAGAAGTCAGTAAGCTCATTCTGGAAGAAACCGACGTTTCAAAGGAAACGACACCGTCTTCCTCTGCATCTTCATCAAGATTTTCGTCTTCAGGCAGAAACTCCAAAAAATGGATATTCCTGAAAGATCTTTTGTATAGAAGCAAAAGCGAAGGGCGAGCGAATGGGAAGGAAAAATTTTGGACTTCCATTTCCTTTATATCATCAAAAGAGAAAAAGATTCAAATGGAACAGGAAAAGCCCCCACCTTGGAAACGTAAGCAGAAGGAAAACAAACAAGGCGCCGGCGAGAAAGTGAGTTCCGGGAAACCATCAAACGGGGTAGCAAAACGCCGAGTCCCGCCTTCGGCGCACGAGTTGCACTACACCACAAACCGAGCTCAAGCCGAGGAAATGAAGAAGAGGACTTACTTGCCTTACCGACAAGGATTATTCGGTTGCCTAAGCTTCAGTTCGAAAAGTTACGGTGCACTTAACGGTCTCGCCAGAAGCTTGAATCCAGTCTCGTCGAGGTAGTTAACGGTTGCCGGAGCGGATTCCAGAAAAATAAAATAGGGTCATTACACGTGTATTATACACGTGGAATTTTTTAATTTTAAAATTGCCATGTCTGCCGGCCGTTACTCCTCTAACGGAGAATGACGTCAAAATGACTAAAATAAAACAGATTATAAACGTAAGGGACCACAATAAGCTGTTTTAAAATCTGGTGACCAAACTAGAATAAACACCAAACGAAAGGGACTATTTGTGAACATTATCCTAAATCTAAATTCAAGATAAAGTCCAACAGAACGATATTCATAAATTTGCATGCAATTTTTTTAGTTTAATATTAAAAATAATCTTATAAAAACATTATTTAATATAAATAACATCAATGAAATATTAAATATAAAATTTAAGCAACGACCAGTTGGTCTACTAAGACGAGACATTAAGCAAGGTTGTAAATTTGAATCCTCGTTTTACTCAACCAATGATCCAAAAAAACGTATAAATATATATATATATATATATATATATATATATATATATATATATATATATATATATATAATCAGTGAAGAACAGCCCAGATATCTTGGCCCAGCAATCTAATTTTTCTCTTCACTTCAATCTTCACCGTGGAATCTTCGCCGTCGTTCACCCATTCACGATGAAGAAACACCATATCACCGGCTCTCACGTCTTTGCCGCTCAGAAACGGAAGCCAGCCAACGGAGACGATGCCCTCGCTTTGCAGAAAAAAGCACGGGAAATCCCAAGCTTTCACGGTCCCATCAATGGCGGTCATGTTAAAGAAATGACCGCCTTCGAACGGGACCGGGAAGATGCCGAATGAATCACCGGAGATCAGTAAGCTCTTCTCGATATCGGTTCTTGTTAACATCTTTGAAATGGTCGACATTGTCAGAAATCAGAATCAAAATCAAGTTTCTGAAATCTTGCTCGAAGCTGTGCTGAATGAATTGTCTAAGTTGCTCACTTTAGGCTGCTGGATTGTATATATAAATGAAGAAGCGCGTTTGACTCTTTCGTATACGGGTTTTTTGGGCTGAGTTAAATCAAATTTCAATGGCGGTCCCAAGAAGTTGGACAATATAAATATATGTACGTTCGTACGTAGATCGGTTGGGTGCTGTCGTACGTATTTTCGTGTTTCTTTTTATTGATAATCTAATTTTATGTATTTTTAATTTTTAATTTTTAATGTAAAGTTTTAAAGATCCGCACCCTCGTGTTAATATCTCTGCATGTGTATTTTTTTAATACTCTAACATTAATTACAATGTGTATATGTTCGTAGATATTCTTAATTTTTTGACAATGAGCATATATCTTGTAGACAAAGCGACTTGAAATTGTATTTATTAAAATGAACATCATCCGCTATTTATAAATATAAATAAAGACGACCTACTTGGTCCTTGGAAGGGGATCTTGAGTTTTATCCCCATCCTCGATTTTTTTTTTACTTTTTATTTTATACATGTTTTTCTAACCTCTAATCATGAATATATATATATATATATATACTCGTTTCTGAGATTTTGGTGGCCCATGGACGAACTTAAAAAATAGGCCCCTAATTGAGGGTAAGCGTCCGATCGAGTTAAGTTGAGTAAAAAAATTTCAAGTTATGCAAGTTTACGAGTCCTTACGACTCGAACTTAAAAATTTATCTACTAAATAGTAAAATTTTGAGTTATTAGAATTTTTATTTTACAACTCAAACTTTATTTGAAATTTTTTCGAGTCGAGTCGAAAAAAATCAATTTTTTCGAGTGGAGTGGAGTTTTGTTCACCCTTTCCCCTAATAACGAGTATTGAAAAAAAAATGAAATTAGACCCTTAGTAACAAGTGATATATATAAAAAATGGGTCCCTATTAACAAATTCTGAAGAAAAAAAATGAATTTTAAGAGTATTATTGTAATAACAAATATAAGGGAAAATGGAATCCTAATAACAAGTATTGGAAAATTAAAATTTAAGAGTATGCATGTAATAACAAATATTAGGGAAAATAGACTATAAATAACAAGTATTGAAAAAATTTGGACTTGTAATAACAAGCATCGGAAAAAATAAAATTTAAGAGTAGAGCCCTAATAACAAATATTAGAAAAGATAGACCTCTAATAACAAGTATTGAGAAATTGACCTCATAATAACAAGTATTGAAAAATTTGTACCCTAATAACAAGTGTTGAAATAACAATAAATAATAAAAAATGGGCTCCTAATTACAAGTATTCGAAAAAATGAGCCTATAATAACAAGTATTGAAAAAAATATATCACTAATAAAAAATATCGAAAAAAATAAATTTTAAAAATAAAATTCTAATGACCATTATTAAAAAAATTAAAATTTAAATAATAAATATTACACCTTAACTATAAATATTCAAAAAAATGGGCCCTGAGCAGGGTAGGGGCCCAGGGTGGGCGCCCCTATTGCTCATGCCCAGGGACGGCCCTGTATAGAGAGAGAGAGGTGGTTAGGATCAATTTACACAGTGTAAAACTCTTTAAGTTTTACACGTTTTTTGGATCGTTTGATGGGGAAAATGGATGGGTGAAATTAACTCTATACTTTTTATCCCAAGTGATAATCTTCACATATTCTACTGTTAATCTCAACCATCTGTTTCACACATCCAGCGATCCAAAAAACATGTAAAACTTAAAAAACTTTATATTGTGTAACTGAATCTTATCTCATATAAACTTAAATCAGAATAAATTTAAATATAATTTATCTATGGTCAAACTTAAACTAAAATTCAATAAATTAATGAAAAATTTAACATATAGTATTTATTCATTCTGAGACTCAACCTGATTAAAAATCTCATGATCTTAACTTTGTTGACACAATTAATATTCAGAATAATTTTTTTGTTAAGGCTACCAAAAAGAGTTTATTTTATATACAATCATTGTATTTATATATATATATATATATATTGTGTGAATTGTCATTTATCAAACAATCGACTGCATTTCTAACAATCAATATTAGAGCTATTGTGTTGGGGTTTTGTCTCTCGTGTTTTAGCAAGAGTTGAGAATGCCTTAGACAGAGAAATCTACTAATTGACTGAGTGGTTAAGGATGTTTATATTATCTCATCTTATATAGATTCGAATCTTGACATTTATTTTTGTGAATATAATATCCCTCTACTTAATAAAAAAGAACGCCATACATGGAGGCATGCGCACAAACGTGAATATATCGTGCTTGAACCCCTTGAACAAAATTAAGAACGATTAATTAGCTAAGCATGCATGAAAGCCTGAAACTAGATACTTACATAATTATACATTACAATATCAAATACATCATATTTTTACAACAACTTGATAAAACACACACACCCTACATCACAGACAAACTGAAACTATGAAAAACTTAGAACTTAATAAAAATCTATGAAGAAACCCATATATCTATACACATATATATATATATATAAACATACAGGCTCGTGTATCAAAGTATCATAACAAATACGAGCTAATTATGCATGTTAGTTATGCCAATTTCTTTCACCCATCATATTGGCGACCAAGTCTCTTACACATCTGCCCAATATTCATGGCCGAGTAGCTTTATGTTTCTCTGCACTTTAATCCCGAGTTGGTCCAGGTTTCCATGCACGAGGAAAATAACCTTGTCCCCAACTTGTAGACCCATTTCTTTCACAAAATCAAGCCATCCTCTAGTGAGAACCGGCTTGGGGTGACCGTCATTCTTCCGAGTATAGAGCCGAAAAGTCCAAACCTTACTATACCGGTCTCTCGCCTGAAAATCCACCGATCGAGTCCCTCCCTCAAGTTTGAAATGTTCCCTCATCGTAGCGGTCGGGAACGAGAGACGGACCCTGACATCCGTCGGCTTTAATATCTTGGAGCAAAGTTCCATTTCCGGTCCACTCCGACTCGAATCCATGAGGCTAAAAGGCAAAAGCTAGTGATCAACCCCAATTTTCATGAGATATTGGCCATTGTTTTTGTTAAATTTAGTTTCCATTTATAGATGGTTTAATCTTATCTTAAAAAGTTCCAAGAAAATGTGTGCAAACTTTCTAGATTAGTCACAATCATATCAAATCCAAGGTTAAATTCCTAAGAAACTTCAAACTGAATGTTAAGTTCTATAGAACTAACGAGAGATGATTCAAGAAAGGGGAGAAAAGAGAGGCGGTACTCTCTATCGATTTTATTGAAATTTGACTGTAATATCTTCCAGAGAAGACCAGTCTTTTTATATACAAAGGTATAGCCATAGAGTCAGTTAACTAACAGTCTAACAACCTCTTAACTGTCTCAACTGAACTCAAACAGCTTAGGTAATCAGAGGTGCATTTACAATATCCTAAACTATCGCACTCTCTCTGATTTAACCTTAACGCACTATTAACAACCTTATATATCTAATATTTACCCCGCAAATTCAAACTCTTGACCTGAC
Organism: Hibiscus tridactylites; assembly: GCA_958450335.1. Taxonomy (NCBI): domain Eukaryota; kingdom Viridiplantae; phylum Streptophyta; class Magnoliopsida; order Malvales; family Malvaceae; genus Hibiscus; species Hibiscus tridactylites. The sequence goes on from OY288281.1 coordinate 90,949,767, forward strand.
CTTGAAAAACTTTGTCCTGCAAAACAAACAAAACTAACAAAAAAAAACACCATGACTTATTTACAAACCAAAAAATTCAAACCTGTCGAAGAAGATATTGTGCCTGCAAAGACACAACAGACAGTTTCAGCCGATGTCGATGAAAAGCTGGAGCAGACAGAGGCTTGGTCAGTATGTCAGCAACTTGCTCATATGCAGGTACTTCATTAACTTGTAGTTGTCCTGTAGAAACTCTCTCACGAACAAAGAAAAGGTCAAGTTCTACATGTTTAAACTTTGAATGCTGTACTGGGTTGGAAGAGACTGCCACAGCACTTGTATTATCACACCATAGGATAGGCACTTTGTCTAAAACGACATGCATTTCTCGCAGAAGAGACTGTAACCAAACTATCTCGGAAGTGGCACACGCAACACTTCTGTACTCGGCTTCAGCAGTGGACCGAGCCACCACATGTTGTTTGCGAGAACTCCAAGACACAGGATTATTACAGAAGTAAATGCAAAATCCAGAGGTTGATCGCCTATCATCTGAGTCTGTACCCCAATTTGCATCAGCAAACCCTGTAATAGTCAACGAGGAATTAGCAGAGAACTGTAGGCCATAATCTGCAGTGCCTTGCAAATATCGCAAGATTCTTTTGACAGCATGAAAATGAGTGTCACGAGGTTTTTGCATGAACTGACACACTCTATTTACTGCAAACGCTATCTCAGGGCGTGTAACTACAATATATTGAAGGGCACCGACAATACTTCGATATTCAGTCACATTTTCAATAGCATCACCATCTGTAGCTGACATCTTGCAACTCGAAACCATAGGTGTGGGAAGACTCTTCGCATCCTCAAAACCACATCTGCTCAAAAGATCCTGAACATATTTCTTTTGACACAGAAACAATCCATTTGAAGTGTAACTTACTTCAATCCCTAAGAAGTAACTAAGAGTTCCCAAGTCCTTGAGAGAAAAAACTTGATCTAGTTTATCAATAACTCTCTGAAGTTCACTAGTGTTGCTGCCAGTAAGGATGATATCATCCACGTATACCAACAAATAAAGTATCCCTGTAGTGTCATTCTTAACAAACAAAGAAGTGTCAGACTTGGTCATTAGAAACCCTGTAGACAATAGATAGGCTTTTAGCTTTTCAAACCATGCTCGGGGTGCCTGTTTAAGGCCATAAAGTGCCTTGTGTAGTTTACAAACCACATTCGAATCCCCCTGCTCATACCCTGGAGGTTGAGTCATATATACTTCTTCCAATAAATCTCCATTCAAAAAAGCGTTGTTAATGTCAACCTGTCTCAAAGACCATCCTCGTGTGACTGCAAGAGACAACACCATTCGAACAGTTACTGGTTTCACGACTGGGCTAAACACTTCATGAAAGTCGATTCCAGCTTTTTGTAAAAAACCTTTCGCAACGAGTCTAGCTTTGTACCTAGACACAGTGCCATCAGGATTTCTTTTGATTTTGAAAATCCATTTACAACTTACAGCCCTCCTATTTGAAGGTAGTTGAACCAAAGTCCAAGTATTGTTCTTCAACAAAGCATCATACTCAGCTTGAGCTGCTGCCCTCCATTGTGGACTAGCCAAAGCTTCCTTGATAGACTTAGGTTCTTCCTCCAACAACGAGGCTTGAAAAAGTTTCGGTTTTCTTATGCCATTCTTGCTTCTGGTTACCATAGAATGTCTATTCCCTCCTTGTACTTCTACAAATTCAGGAGGGGCCTGAATTGTCCTATCCTGCTCATCAAACCTTACTTCACCAGGAGAATCAGCTTGATCCGACTCAAAAATTGGTTCAGAAATAAGGTCAGTGGGATCACCCCGAGGTGGTGAAACAGAAGGTGGCGCACCACTCACGCCTCTACTTAAGTCGTGTAAATCCTCAGGACCAGAGGTAACATCACCAGCCACACCTAAGTTATTTTCTTGAGAAACATCAGCACCTTGAGATTCACCAGCCACACCTAAGTTATTTTCTTGAGAAACATCAGCACCTTGAGATTCATCATTCCATTGACCAGTGCTACCTTCTAAATCATCATGCCACGGTTCATCCATACCAACTCGACCATTCGCAGCACCTAACCCAGATGTATCTTCCTCAACTACCACCTGATGTGAGGGCTCAGCACTAAATTGAGGAGTGACAACCGGACGAGAGTGAGAAACTAATACAGGAAAATCTTGCTGAGTAAAGATAGGAGACTGAGACTCATCAGTTTCAACAAACGGGAACAAACTCTCACAAAAAACAACATGCCGAGATACAATTATTTTACCATCACTAGTCAAACATTTGTATCCTTTATGACTACAGCTATACCCCAAAAAGGTGCATTGTTCTGACCTAAAATCCAGCTTGTGGCTATTAAAAGGCCTTGTATACGGATAACATGCACATCCAAATACTTTAAAGAAAGAGTAATCTGGTATCTGATTGAAAAGACACTCAAAAGGAGATTTGTGTTGTAGAACTGGAGTGGGCAGTCTGTTTATAAGAAACACAGCAGTTGTAAAAGCATGGCTCCAGAATTTTAAAGGTAACTTACTTTGAGCAAGGAGGGTCAGACCCATCTCTACAATGTGGCGATGCTTCCTTTCAGCTTTACCATTTTGTTCAGAAGTGTAGGGGCACGAGACTCTGTGCTGAACTCCATTCGATACGAACCAATTCTTGAGCACGAGATATTCTGAGCCTCCATCAGTTTGAACAGCCTTGATTTTCCTCCCAAATTGGACCTCAACCATTTTATAAAAACTAAGAAAACACTGCATCACTTCAGACTTCTTCTTTAGCAGATATAACCAAGTATGCCTACTGTAGACGTCTATGAATGACACATAGTACACAAAACCATCTGAATGCACATGGGCTGGTCCCCAAAGATCTGACACAATTAAATCAAAAGGTTCCTTATACTTAGTTAAAGAATGCGAAAAAGGAAGTTTATGAGATTTTCCTTGCAAACAAGCCGAACACAAAAGTGACATCTTATTCTCACTAGTAACTATATTACAACTTTTCAAAGCAGCCTTGAGTACACTATCTGAGGGGTGTCCAAGGCGCTGATGCCACAAATCAAACATATTAGAGGTGGAAACACTATAAGATGCTGTAACAGGGAGATTTGTGATATTCACACTGGAGGGAGTAGACAGCTGGTACAAGCCTTCATGAGTGAGCGTCCCTTCTAGTAGAGTTGTCTGAGTCTGAGAATCCTTAATACAACAACCATTAGAGTGAAACTCAAAAGTAACAGCATTATCTCTAACAAGCTGAGAGACTGATAACAGATTTTTTTGTATGGAAGGCACATGTAACAGATTTTGTAAGACTAAAGGTTTGTCACAAGTAGAAATAGAGCCTCTGCCTATGTGTGCAATAGGAACACCATTCCCATTGCCCATAAGTAAGACATTATTACCTTTATAGGGCACAGCAGTCTGAAGATTAGATGAATCATGAGTAATGTGATGCGTGGCTCCTGAATCAGGATACCAAGCACAATCAGTAGCACTTTGAGGATGGCTGGAAGTGGAGGCAAAAGACATAGGAGCTGTGGGAGTTGAATGAAACATCTGCGGGCCACAATCAAAAGGATTCGATGCAGGAGTGCTAGACGCAAAAGGATTCGACATATGTGAAAACCCTACACATGAAGGAGTACCAGCACCTGCAAAATGAGGGACATGATGCCCAGAAAAATGTGGAGTTACAGGAAAATTATAAAACCCTGCAGCTGGAGGACTCAAAACAGGGAGCAAGCCATGAGAAGGAGGCACAAAATATCCAAAAGGAGCTCGAAAGAGTGGGGAAGCAAGATTAACAGTGTGAGAGTAGGCTTGAACAGGTCTCTCATGCTTCTGTAAAGAACCAGAACCACTCGAATTATACTGTTGAGAGTCAGCAATCTGAGCATCCTTACTATCAATACCAGGATAGTTCTGATCAAACCTATACCAACACTTAGGAGCTGTATGTCCTAAACGCCCACAAACTTGACATTGAGGCCTGTTCGAGTTGTTTCTACCACGACCTCGACCTCGATAGTTATTGCCACCCCTACGACCTTTAGAGTCCAATTGTTGTTGAGACTGGTCACTGTCAAAAAAACCATCCTTAATCTCATCTGAAACATCTCTACCATCAGAGTGTGTCACCAGATTAGCATGAGTAGGCAAACTATCATGCAAATACATATGCTGCCTGGCTTCACAGTCAAGAAGCATCTCAGTAAGTTTGTCCAAAGACATTAGTTCTTTAGAAGCAACAGCAATGACTGACTCAAAATCAGCCGAAAGACCAGCTAGGATCACACTTACTTGTTCTTGTTCAGTAACCAAACTACCAGAAGCATTAAGCATATCACAAATCATTTTAATCTTGGCTAAAAAAGCATGAACAGTCAGACCACATTTTTTCTGTGTATGAAGAGAATGTCTCAAAGAAGAAATCTTAGTACTAGACTTCGCTGAAAACATGCTATGTATTGTCCCCCAGATAGCCCTAGATGTATTACATCCTGTAAGACGAGTCAGAACGTCGGCACTAACAGTGGTTAACAACCAAGACGCTAACAATTTATCTTGTCTATGATGAAGTAAATATTCAGGATTAGGAACGTCTCGTCCAGAATCATTGCGAACAAACTGAGAAGGAATTGAGTATTCAGACGAAAGAAACGACAAAAGGCCATAGCCATCGACAATCAAGGTAACTTGCTGCTTCCAAAAGATATAAGTAGCCTCAAATGTCTGATTAATTAGATGATTAATCCGAATTGAGTACTGCAAATGTCTGTTATGAAAAGAATCATCTCAATCTAGTTTATTTCATTTGTAAAAATTCGAATCATTAACTTACTTAGTACTTCCACTAAATCAACTAGTAGTTAATATTTTTAGGTTCTGATACTAAAATGACGTCACATAATTTATTTGGTACACATGTGTACCCGAATAATTTTTCTTAATTCGTAGATGAGGAGTGAATATGATGACGTCATATCATACGTTGGTGACTCAAACCTATGTGTGATGCTTACGTACCCACAAATGATTTTCATTCACAAAAAAGTATTTTTGTTTTGTGTTGTTTAATTATTGGGTGTTTAAAAATACCTGATTCAATTGATCCGACCTGGTTATTTGAATATAAATAATTGAGTATTTATTCAAAAAAATTTGCTCGGGTTCAGTACCCAGCCCGTCATTTCCCGAGTTGGATTTGGATCACAAATTAAGAATTTTCGGGTGCCCGGTGTACCTAAGTACCTGAATATATTTTAAATTAATATTTTTATATTCAATATATATTTATATTAAAATAATAAAAATCTTAATTTTTTTATATTTTTATATTTAATAAATACACATTTTTATATTAAATTAATATATATATTATATCACTATAATAAAATATTTTTATATTTAAAAAATATATAATTTATTATTCTCAAATACCCGATTTTTCAAATACCTGCAACTTCTGAGTACGGACTAACGGCCAAAAGTTACCAATAATGGATTGTCGGCCGAAAGTTGTGGTTCGTGGGCGGGCTATTATTTACATGGAAATTATGTAACAAAAACATGTTTTTATAAGTTTTTTTGAGTTAATTGCATAGGTTTGTCCACGAACTATTACTTTTATTTTAAATCAACTCTTAAACTTTAAAAATATTATATGTCAGTCTTAAATTGGTCTTTAAACTTTAAAAAATAATATATGTTTTTGAAAACCCTGAAAATCCTAACAGACTTGTGTTCAATCTTTTTATTTGCAAGGTATGTGTGTCATTGTTAAAGGGTTAAAGATATCTATAAACAGATACTACCGTCTAATCACCTTTAGACTATTAAAAAAACTAAATGTATTGTTTAGTTCACGTCATTATTTTAACGGTATCAACTAATGATGCTACCAATTTGAACTTTCTAATAACATAATGAAGGACCAAATTATGAGAAAATAAAGTAGAAGGACCAAAATCATAATTAAACCCAACCAAATATTTTAGGGTCACCTACATCTATGGGCCACCTTTCACTGGAAAAAAAATGAAAAATGGCTCAAAGATGCTAGAAACTGGAACAATGGCCCAACTAGCATCCATGGTGATCCAAAATATCAAATTGATCCATAACCCATTTTGTTTTCTTTATCGCTTTTTGTGTTTGGGTTTCGTATATGGAGGGCACCTGCATTGATTTCCACTGAGATTCTTTTGTAGTTTTTGGCTTACTATTTGAAAAGAAGAAAGAAGGAAATGGCCGCCGACGCCGCTGCCACTGCATCATCTTCGGTGACGGAGGAGGAGCTGACGCTGACAGTAAAATGGAGCGGGAAAGAGTACACGGTTCGAGTCTGTGGCGATGACTCAGTGGCCGAGTTGAAACGGAGAATCTGCGAAGTGACGAATGTTTTGCCCAAAAGACAGAAGCTTCTGTACCCTAAAATCGGAAACAAACTCTCCGATGACTCGCTTTTGCTCTCTCAGATTCCCCTCAAGTCCTCTCTCAAGATGACCATGATTGGGTACTCTCTAATTGACCGATCTTGTTCTTTTACACTGTTGAATTTCTTATTTTGGTACAAAATTAGGGTTCTTTTGTTGAATTTTGCTTTGTTTTTAGAATGCCGTTTATTGGAATTGTAACTGTTTTTTAACATGGTATTGTAAAAAAAATGATCTTTGCTTTGATGAATGTGGCTCTGTTTATGCATTATAGTATAGCGATTACTTAAACTATTGTTTCTATGAATATCTAGAACTGTGGAAGATGATATAATTATTGATCCGGTCGAGACTCCGGAGGTTGTCGATGACTTCGAAATTGGGCAAGATGAAGCTGTTGATATCAAAGATAAAGAGGTTAACAAGCAGAAGCTGAAGAGACGCATTGATCAATATAAGGTTATAATCTCTTCTTCATAAATGTACGATTGCTCGTTTCTTGGTGGTTGATCCCGGGAGGTTTATGTTCTCAATCTTCAAAATGTTCTTTCTTAGTCGACTTTTAACAAACTTGCAATGGAGTATGTCTGGAAAGTTCTTTACTTTTTTCAGCTTTCATGTAATCCCTATGTTGTTTCGGTGGTAGTAAATGTTTGAGCGCTGATTGTGAAAGATCGATTTATGGGGTTGCTTCGGTGAATTAGTATTGGACATTGTTAGGTTTGATTCTGCTGAGGGTTTAGTATAACCCTCTTATTATCGATTTCTTGTTTGTATTACTCAAGACCGAGTAATGTCATAGTTAGGAACTCTTTAAGCTGATATCATTTCTCTGCATTTTTCTGTGGGTTAGTTGATGTTGTGCCTTTTTAAACACTCCTTGCATACAATTTGTTGATGAGATTTTCTTGCCGTGTTTTACATCTAGATTGAACTAAAAACTCCGTGCCGTAAAGGAAAGAAACTGCTTGTTTTGGATATAGACTATACTTTATTTGATCATCGATCGACGGCTGAGAATCCACTTCAACTCATGCGACCTTGTAAGTCTATTGTCGTTTTATTTAAAATTATGTTTGGTATATTTTGATAGGAGGTAATGGTGAAGGTATCTTCATGCAGATCTTCATGAGTTTCTTACAGCTGCATATGCAGAGTACGATATCATGATTTGGTCTGCAACCAGGTGATTTTTTATTAACAATTTTTATTTTCTTTCGATCGAAGATGTTAACATTTACTAAAGAAACATATGCTTATTGCTTAGCAGCAACTTAGTTTTTAATTACTTAGAGACTCATGTCATAGTTGTTACATATAAGCCTAAAAGTTATTTGTAACTCAAGCTTTGGTGTAATAGAGTTCTCGTCATTTCTATCATCAAACCCGTACCCGAGATGAGTTTGCTAATATTTTCCGAGCTTTTTCATTTTTTGAGAATTATGTTCCTGTTTCTGACATGGATATGTTGAATTTTTCCATGTTTTGAGAGTTATGTTCCCGTACCCATTTCTTGGAACGTGTCTGATATGGATGTTGGACACATTTCAAGAAAATGATGAATTTGGGCAACATAGAGATGCACGATGTAAAATTTGTGTTCATATAATCCGTCTTTCTAAAGTTTATTTTTTCTTCTCTCCAGCATGAAATGGGTTGAATTGAAGATGGAACAACTTGGAGTTCTAAATAACCTGAACTACAAAATCACAGCACTTCTAGATCATTTAGCGATGATCACTGTTCAATCGGATTCTCGTGGAATCTTTGATTGCAAACCACTTGGTTTAATTTGGGCACAGTTTCCCGAGGTACATATTAAAATCGAATATGCTTTTATTTTGCTTGCTTCATTAGGCCGTTATGTTTGAATCAGAATCAATGAATTTGTTGCTCTGGTTAGACTGACATGTCCGTTTATTTACATATTTTCAGTTTTACAGTTCAAAAAACACTATAATGTTTGATGATCTACGAAGAAATTTCGTGATGAACCCACAGAACGGTTTGACGATTAAGCCATTCCGGAAAGCTCATGCCAACCGAGACACTGATCAGGAGCTTGTAAAACTCACCCAATACCTGTTAGCCATTGCAGATCTTGATGACTTGAGTGCTCTTGATCATAGTAATTGGCAGTTTTTCACTGATGACAACACTAAAAGACGCAGGCATGCATGATCACCCGACAGTTGACATGCCGAGGAAGTTCACGTGTTAATAATGTTCACTTTTTAGGGTATATGTCTCGTGTTTTCCTAAGTTTTCCGCTTCGATTAATGTCCCTAATCGCCATTCGCAACAATTTATCTAACAAGTATCGTACCTTTTCCAGGGATTACGAGCATCGAGCAGTGCTACTGGTAAAAGCTAGCCTTTGCTACTCCTTGACGAAGGCGCAACAGCAACTCGAACCGATGAATATCATTTTATTTGGCATTAGCTTCATCTTTTCTACATATTTATACACATATGTGTAATGTCTTTCTTTGCTAAGATAACCTAAACATGAAATTGGCTCAGGTATGAGATATATTTGCATGAAAGGTAGTTAGCTGCCTACCATTATAATACTTGATTTGGCCTATGGAGGCTTGTTTTGTTTAATGTATCCTTAGCTGAACTAACTAAAAAATTAATCCCAAACTATCCCAAACTTTTTTGGTATAATTAGATATCTAATTTTGTGTTTGATGCAATTAAGTACTTATTATCTTTTAAATTTGAAGAATAAAGATGAGCAACTTGACCAACTGGTTAAATGTGCTTGCTCTCGTACCCTCTTTTAGTATATATATAATGATGATTGGTCCATACATCAAAATTTTAATATCATTTAGTTAAAGTAGTAATATGTATTTAGTTAAAGTAGTAATATGTGTTACATATTCAAAAATTAGAAGCTGAAATTATAAGTGTGAACACATATTGTTAAAAAATTATTAAATGCTTAGTTGTACCAAAAAATAGATTTTGAATAAGAAGTATACCCTTAAAAATTTTGGTAACTAGTTATACCATTAAAAAGTTATGTACCTAATTGTAAAATAAGTAGGAAGCCACATTGCACATAAAATTCGAGTAGGTTAAATTCTTGACTATCAAAGAGTTAAGAATATTGGCCACGAACTTGGCAAATAGTTGGTGAAAAATTAATCGAGAAATTTTATTTTTTTAAGAAATTTTATTTGAAAAAATTTCAAAACGAATTAAGTTGAGTTGTTTAATTTTCTGTTCAAATTAAATTTTAAATATATATAATATATAATACTAATTAATTCTAATTTAAACGACTTTCTATAATCATATATGATATATATAATATTTTTTTATGGGAAATGCTTTGATACACAAGCCCTTTAATTTTAAAGTTTAGGGTTTTATGTTAGGATTTAGGGGGTTTACTATGTAGAATATAAAAATTAAGTTTTATGGTTAAAATTTAAAGTTTATGGTTTAAATTTTACAAAAGAATTGTATAAAAAATTTTATACAGCCTGTGTATCAAAATATATCACAATTTTCATATACAATATACATATATCAAAGTTAAGAAAGTTAACTCAAACTTAAAAATCGATTCACTAAATACTAAAATTTTGAGTTATTTGAATCTCATTTTGTAACTCAAAGTTTAATTGATTTTTTTCAAATCGAATGAAGCTTATGAAATTACGTTTAGAGTCAAATCAAGTAAAAAAAAATTTCAAATAAGCCGGGTTTTGTTCAACACTAACATTCACATCATCAAAAATAACCCACGTGAACAAAACCATACCATTTATGCTGCATTTATAAATAATGCACATCCAAACAGAGCCGGTGACTACTCGAAATGAAGACGTCATATTAACCCCTAATCTACAGAGACGAGGGAGTGAAACGCAGTCTTTTTGTTTTACCACCTCAGGTAAATCATATGCATGACTTACCAGGTGCACATCAAAGATAAATTCATTGGTTGAAAGAACCAAACGAAAGTGAAATCATGAGAAGATCAGGCAGAGGGAGGGTTACCAAGAACACGAAGGCCTCGGGTTTTATCCGGAAATCATGGGGCAGCTCCGGTTTAAGCAGTGGCACGAAAGAGCTCCAGCTAAAGAAAATACCTAGATGCGGAGCGGACCAGTTATAGGGTCGTGAGCGGAATTGGCATCTTTACGATTCAGGGAGAGGCTTGTGAATTGAGACTCGAGATCTCTACTGCCGGAACGTCGATGCCTGGACGATAGCTGCTGTTGCTGCTGCTGCTGATACAAGACTCGTAGCCTACTGACCTCCCTCTCAAATACTTCCTGCTCAACTGATCATAATAATTGTATAATTTAGTTTCCATTTAAGACCAATTTTGTTTTAATCAATTAAAATAACTACGGTCAATCACAAGACAGACCAACAACAGCCCTTTCGACACATTGGCCGTTTTCTACATGCTTATTCATCCTAATTTCTATATTTTACTAGTGTACAAGCAAAACTATGACCCGAGAAATCGACGCAGTCTTACCAACCATTTTACAATGCAACAAGAGAGTTCACTTTGTCTAACCAGCATTTTTTTTGTCAATGTTCGTATCACCCATACTGCTTTTCCTTTTAAAGCATCTTCATCGGCAACTAATGGTTAATATTGACTACCAACATCTATGATTTGAATTCATATAGGTACAAAATATCGACTACAAATGAATAAAAGTTGAAAAAAAAATGGTTAATGTGAAATTGTAATTCAGAAAACATCATATAATCACGGCATTAGAGGTCATAGGTTGGAGACGTACGATATTTTATAACCTGTTCCTGAGCCAAACCCTCTAGACATTGCTTGAGAGCTTTGTTCTCCATGCTAAGAATGAGATTCTGCTGGTTGAGAAATTCAAGCTCAGCTGAAACTTCAGATCCTTCTGCCTGTTAAGCAAGAAATGCAATTAACACTTCATAGTAAGGCATACTATTCCGTAGACAATTTTTTTTAAAGAACTTCTGTTTCGACTGATGCTTACCTGCAAAGCTTGAACATTTCTCTCCAGCTCAGCTATGTACTGAAGTTTACGCACCCTTGACCGTTGAGCAAACTGCCTGTAATGGACAGTAACAAAGTACTGTAATCAAACATTTTCTACCAATGTAGGGGGGGGGGGGGGGGGGAATAAGCATCCGTATGATAACCAAATATGAATTTTGATAAGAAAAATTCCACAATCACGCAACAAAACTAAATCAAAGTCACTGGTTGTTAAAAAAAGGAAATATCAACAAAACTAAACACCAGGCACAACAAAATAAGAAATTTGAAGAATGAATGTGTCCTGTGGTTCAATTTAAAACCAAAGGAAAACATAATAATATATACTGATATGATCCTTTTCCATGTTTATATGCAGGAGAAACTTGCAAAAAAGACTACAGAAAAGCACCATCATACTCCTTGTGTTCCATAACATGATAAATAACCAAAGAGGATTCCAGGAAACCAGGAGCAAATCTGTCTGCTTTGTGGCTAAAATTTCCAGCCAGAGAACCAGAAGTAAAATGCCAAAAAATGCATTAAAATAATAGAAGTCGATGCAACCACAAGAAACATAAAATCAATGCAATCATGCCTAGCGCTGCTCCTGCTAGCATCATTGTCAAATCCCATTGCATACCAATTGACAAGCACCTTGTCAATGTAAGCAAAAAAGTGATTAATTGCTAAGTAATAACATTAGCAAGTATTCCTCGATCTCATAAATGTATCTTTTAAAAGAAATTGATAACAATGTAAGTTTTTGGCTCAACACATGCATATGAAGAAAAAAAAGTAGCAGACAGCACCACCCAAGCAGGAAACTTTATATGTTTATTATGTTACTTCAATATAACAGTTCTCTAACCCCAACAATCGGAGCAATAAGATAGGAAACTCACTGCTTGGCACGTTTAGCATCGCTGTCGCATGCAGGAGATTTAGCGTGAGAATTATCCTTTTTCTCAAAAGAAGCTTTTGCATCAAGAGAAGCAGGTTCAGCAGAATCTTGTTTTTCACTTGCAGTTGATGCAGCACCCTCTACTTCCTGTGGTGCACATGCTGATCCTAAACTCTGAAGACTGGTGTTTTCTCTAAGAGAAGGAAGTCTGCTCGGATGAGACACAACACTCAAAGACGAATCCCATGCCCTATTCTTTTGCTTTACCAAGTTCACATCAGTATAGAAAGTGGAAAGCCGAGCATCTTGAGATGCCCAAGATGGTGCAGTAACCATATTTTTGTATCTATAGTCATCTTGAGCCGCATAATCTACATTAGGAGCATTAGATGTATCGATATATGCAAAAGAGTCACTTGAAGAACGTCGATGACCTCCTTTTCGCACAGGAGTCTCTGGCTCATCAAGGAGATCATCAAGCCAAGAAGGCTTTTCCTCTATCCGGAAACTTTCAGAGGAAGTGCGCTGGTGATGTGTATTTCCCTCTCTAGGCTTTTGAACTGCTCTTGAGCCAATAACATTGTTGGGGACATAATCAGTATATGCGGGGGAGACCGGAGGAAATGGACATTTTGGAGGAAGTAAAGCATGCTTTCCAGAAAACATAAAATTTCTTATATTTGTCGAACCCTTGGAATTTGCCATGGCCAAGAACAACCTGTTCCTGCAAAGAGCGTAGAAGAGACAAATCATGAAACAACTAGTTATGAAAAGAAAAAAAAGGCAAACATGAAGGTCCTGGTGACATTTTCACAAACCAAGAGACAAATCTCCCCATTCGGCAGAGGAAATCAGAAAACCATGCATCAAAACTACTGTTACATAGAATATAATGATCCAAACATAAAAGCATCCATGCCCGGTAGACAGCACAAGCATAACAGCGAAACCGCGCATAAAATGACACTATGAATACTCTTAGTAAACACCAAATCAATAAAAGAGCATCTCCCTATCTACCTGAAATATTCTTGTCAAAAAGACCTGTCCGATGTGTATCATATTCGAATCATGTTCAAAATTGTTCACTGTTGTCAGAGTACAGTAGCAAAGACCAATTTACAGAAAAGAAGAAATATCCCTTCAAATACATATTATATCCAACGAAATTTCCAAAGATAACGCGTCTCTACAGGAAACAGATCAAGAACAATCCTCAAAAACCTCTAATAATTTATCGCAACCTTAAATGACACTCTTCAATTTATTCTACAAAACTCGAAAATGCAAAGCGAAATCGCACAAATGAACTTAGAACAATGATTCTGGAACTGTTTACAGCTTCTCTTTCAAATCCTACAACTTGTGCTCTAAATAATCAATAAACAATTAATGAACAGAAATCACGTCAGCTAAGCAAAGCTATAGAATAGTGGAAATCCAAAAACTGATAAAACTTTTAAGTCTTTTTACTTTCCATGTTTCCTCAACAACAGATTCGTTTCCGAAGTTAAAATAAATCAAATAAAAACAAATAAAACATTAGTTCATGCTAAACTGGTGAAATATAAAAATACTAAAAAGAAATTACAGCAACAAAACGAAAAGATTACCTTCTCTGAAATTGAAGAATTCAGATTTGAAATCTAATGTTTCTGAAACGAGAGCTAACTGTTCTTTAGGGGGTTTTTTCTGGGATTTTTCAGCTTTTTTTTTTAATGAAAGCTTCTTCTCTCTTTCTCTGTACTTTTACTTCTATTTTTCCCTTCTATCTCTTAAGTGGGGAATCAGGGACTGGAATTAACAAAATAAAATCTGAAAAACTTTTTAGTTAAAGGGAAAACTACACCAGTGGTCCCCAAACTATTACAGTTTTTCTATTTTGGTCCCTAAACTATGTTTTTTTGGCAAAACAGTCCCTTCTGTTACATAGTTCTCCTGTTTTGGTCCCCGACGTTAAATAGCTAACGGTTTTACTGACGTGACATTTTTTTAAATATTTTTTAATCATTTATCTCTCTTAAAAAATTGCCACGTCAGCAAAACCGTTAGCTATTTAACGTCGGGGACTAAAACAGGAGAACTATGTAACAGAAGGGACGATTTTGCCGAAAAACATAGTTTGGGGACCAAAATAGGAAAATAGTAATAGTTTGGGGACCACCGATATAGTTTTCCCTTAGTTAAATTATGGTTTTATTTTGTATATTATGTTCAAATTTTATTTTTTATATTTTAATCCTTTTATTTTTATAATATTATTAAATAATATGATTTTTCGCTCATCATAGATTTTTTTAATGCTAAAAGAGATTTTAAGAACATATTAATATTTTAATCAGAATAGTTAATCATATTAATCATTTAGACTAACTAATGACATTTTTATGAACTTGTTGTATGAGATAGAACGATTTTTATTGATAAGATCTCTTTCGTTTTCTGGTAGTATGATTTTATATTAAACTGAATTATTTAAAGTCGAGTTAAAACGAAATTCTAAACAAAATGTGAAGTTTACTTAATGATGACATCTATAAGACTTTAACTAGATAATTTGTTTAAGTAGTATCGAACTCCATACAATTCAACTCAATAATTAAATAATAATAATTTAATTTTATATTGACAAATAAAAATCAAAATTTATCATGCATTTAATATTTTAGCCAATGATTTATTCGGATTTATTAAAAACTAATATTATTATATAACAAATATGTATAAAATCAAGAGGTAGATCAAGAACAACATTAGCAAGCAAAGTGTTGCGATTGCTATTTATTATATTATTATTTTGGGTGAAGAAAATAGTTTGATTTTGTTTGGCCATTTGGGAGGTGAGTTTATTACACGTAAAGTGAATGAGAATGCGGTGCAAAGCTAGTTGTTGCTTTAAAAATAATAATAATCATCATCAAAAGCACACGAAGTGACAACATTTTTTGTATATACATATAAATGAAATTTAGTTCGAGTAACTTTGTTTGTAAGATATGTATTTTATCAAAGGATTAAATTAATAATTTGTAGGGAATTAATGGGGTGAGTCGATGTGGAGTTAAATGAAAATATAATAAATATATCAAGGTGGAATATTTCTATCATACTCGAACATGACCTGCCTCGACTCAATTTTTCCCAAAACTCGCATCGACCTAACTCGAACCCGAAATTCAAAAAAAAAAAAAACTCAGCTAGGTGAGATGCATTTTAGAGGAATTGACTTAATAGATTTGACTTAACATTGATCAATTAAGTTTAATAATCAATCTATTTTAAATTTAATCAGTTGGTTCGATTATAAATTTTAATAACTAAAAACGACTCATTTTAGAGGAATTTTAAAAGACAAAAGTTTATGAGTAATTGACAACGTCTATAAAATATTTTATTTTGTGAAATAAAATTATTGAATCAATAACTAATTGATTTAACGAAATAAAGTGTTAGATATTTTAAGTGAGGTCAGAAGTTAGAACCTTAATGTTATAAATTAAAAAAATTAAATAGGAAAAATTATCTCCATGATGAACCTCTGTAAAATTCAATACAAATTTTTTGACCGATAAATCAAATACGGGCGATTATACTAAAAATAAATGTATTGGAATATTGGCAAGTAAGAGGGCTGTAACGGTGCAACTGTGCAAGTAAGGTTTGAAACTAAAAAACCCAATCTCAAAAAAAAAACATTTGGGCCAGAGAATCAAAACGGCAAAATCGACCACAGTGGGAGTCGAACCCACGACCTTCTGATCCGAAGTCAGACGCGCTAATCCACTGCGCTATGCGGTCTTCGTTGAACGCAGGTCGTGAACTTGTGATATTACTTTTTAGACTCAATAGTCTTTCTTGACTTGAACCATACCACATCCTACCAAGACCACGATAACTAATGTATAAATTCATGTGTCATAGTACAAAATTGCATTTTGATTTCTATACTAACAACGAATATACAAATCTCTATAGGTAAAAAAAAATTAGTAACTAATTAACAAATAGTTAATCTAGCAGGATGAGACGTCTTTGTTTGAGTTTTAAATATGATGTTGTAAATTGATCAACTGAATTGAAAAAATCATTCTCATAACAAACCTCTATACAACAAAGTTACTCTTTAGGTTCTAGTGTAGGTCGACTGAGCTATAATACCTTATTCTTTATTGTTTTCAAGAAATGGAAACTTTTCTTAATTTTAAAATTACAGGATCAAAATGTACTCCCTATTATAATATAGGGACCTATACAACAAAGTTACTCTTTAGGTTCTATTTGGAGAATCATTCTCGCGGTAATTTTGTGGTTCCTCTGGCTCCTTCGAAATAATATTGTCCTTAACAATGGGAAATTGAACACCCTCAAGTTGTTTTTCCTTTCCCGCTTTAGACATGCAACCTGGTTTAAAGCTAAGTTTTCGGCCATAATTTGCTCGTTGAATGACTTGATAGTTGACCCTTCTTGCACTGATTTGCGCGTCTTCACTTCCTGTTTTGTTATCTCCATTACTTCGTGGTTCCCTCCACCAATTGGTTTCCTAAAACTGAACGTCGATGGAGCTTTATCCAATGACGAGCGGGCTAGTGGCTTAAGTGGAGTTATTCGCAACTCAGAAGGTGTGGTGATTATCTCTTTTTCAGAGCCGTCTGGAGTTAGCTCTCCTATCCTTGCGGAGCTTCTTGCTTTAAGGTTCGGTCTTTTCCTTTTTCTTTCACTTGACCCGTGCAGAAATCATCGCTTGATCGTGAAATATGACAGCAAAACAACTATTTTATGGGTTCTTAATCTCGTCACATGTCCCCTTCCTTTCAAAAGTATTGCCCGAAAGATTGTTGACATGGACGACTCTCGTGCTTGTATCTTCAAAACTATCTTCAGGGCATCAAATATGATAGCAGATAGATTAGCAAAGTCAGGAATAGGGTGATTTCTAGGCTGCAACATAATTACTGTAATAGCTTAAATGGTTGTAGCTTGGTTAGGCATGATTTATCTATCTACCTTGCCTCCGGTTGTACTCATTAATAATTTATTTATAAATAAAATATCTGGCACTCTTTTCCTTTTTACACTGTCGGCAGGTATATGTTACGGTGTACACTAAATGATATGAAGGGGTTTTTAAAGAAGCCTCAATTCTTATAAAAAAAAAGTTTTAGAGTAGGTCGGCTGAGCTGCACGAGCTCTAATTAAATAAAGTGTAAGAGAATCAACAATGTGTTTTATTATTTAAAAATAATTTTGAATATCATTTCCATTTATATAGTTATATTTTTCAGGAAGCAAAACTTTTTAATAATATATGAATTGAAAATAACAGAAAACATACTTTACTTTCCGATTTGTAAAAAACAACAACTAATTTTCAATTATGACAAAAAATTAAATCCACTATTTCACTAAAATATAATAATTGATCGGCATAAATTGATCATATTTATAATATATGTTTTAATTAATCGATCAATATATTAAATACCGATGATTATACTTAAAAAAATTATCATCTGTTTTTCAATAATATATTTTAGAGCAGGGAACCATTTTGAATTATGTGGTACGTTTTGTGATTCTTTTTTTGTTCAAACGGTTGTCTTTCATTTCAAATCAAGAGGAGAAAACATCAGGGAAAGAACAAGACCGAGTGGATTCAAGGTCCCACTCCTTAAATCCCCTAAAGTCTTTTGCAAGCTTGGCAAGTCGATCGGCTGCCTGATTACAAGATCGAGGAACAAAAGAAAAAATACAAGAACTAAAGAAGGCAGAAGTCATTCTTATATCCTCCTCCACAGCAGCTGAAGTCCAATCAGCCGGGGTTTCCTTCTTGATTCTTTCAATTAAAGCCTTGCAGTCGGATTCCACAATGATGTGATTGAAACCGCAATTGGTGGCCATAGACATACCGAGCCTAATGGCCAGCGCTTCCACTGTGACAGCATTAGAAGCAGCAAAAGAGTGAGAGAATCCAAGTAAAAAGGATCCGGAACTGTCACGAGCAATAGCCGCCGCAGATACAACCCCAAGGGATTGGTCAAACGCAGCGTCGCAGTTGATCTTGATTGTTCCCACAGGTGGTGGTGTCCAAACCTTTTGTTCCAGAACCGGTCTAGGGGTCCTTTCTTGGCTCAAAGGTGGCTTGATATTAAATTCAGTAAAGGCTCTTTCCGCTCTTAGCCATACCTCCCAAGGTTGATCTCTGAGATTTTCATGGATCAGCATGTTCCTAGACTTCCAGAGAGTCCATAAAATGAAGGCAATCAGTGCACATCCATCGCTGGCCATACCCAACTTTTGCATCTCATTGATCATATTCCACCATTTCGGGAATCCCGGAAAGCCGATTAAGGATGGGGAATAGCTGAACCCTGAAGCCTTCCAAACTCCCTGTGCAAAAGGGCAGAAAAATAACAGGTGTTCGACCGATTCTCCTTGCTCACCGCATCGTGGACAACAGTAAGAGTCTTTGAAGTTTCCATGGAACCGAGCTGCAAGATTACCTTTTGTTGGGATGATGTTATGACATAACTTCCATAAGAAGGATCGTATCTTTGCAGGGACTCCCAGTCTCCAGATTGAACTCCAGAATCTTTTACTGTTGCCCAAGTCCTCACTTGGGGAGGGTGTGAACTGAGATCCAAGGGAAGCTTCAATGAATCTGTAACCCGATCTGATTGAGTAATCACCGTTTTTTGTCCCAGACCAGATGAATGAATCTTGAATCTGTGGCCCTCCAATCGGTATGGAAAGAATTGCCTTAGCTTCACTTGGATTAAATAGCCTCCTAATCTTAGACTCATTCCATGAACGACCATCTGGTTCCATAAGGCTGCTGACAGTTGGAGAAGTGTTGTTTTGCGGGGTAGGTGTCGAAAGTCTAAAGGTGGGTAGATCAGGGATCCAGTTGTCCTTCCACGTGGCGATATATCTACCATTACCAACTCTCCATAAAGCCTCTTCCTTAACGATTTTGACTCCTTCCCTGATTCCAGCCCACGCCCACGAGGGATTTGCTCCTCTGGGTGCATCAAAGATATTCCCGCTTGGGAAGTAGATTCCCCTAAGGGTCTGAGCTAGAAGGGACTCCGGGTTCTTTATCACTTTCCAAGCAACTTTAGTAATAAGAGCTCTGTTGAAAGCCCTCAGATTCTTGAACCCCATACCCCCCTGGTCTTTTGGTTTGCAGAGGTTTTTCCAGCACATCCAGTGAATGCTTTTTTCTTTTTCAGAGCAGTTATTCCACCAGAATTTCGCAACCATTGAGCTCAGCTCATCACAAAAGGTTGCAAGAAGGAGGAAACATTGCATGATATAGGATGGAATAGCCTGTGTTACTACTTTGATGAGAACTTCTTTACCCGCAAGATTCAAAAGTTTTGCTTTCCAACCTTTCAATTTATTTTGCACACGTTCTCTAATGAACCCCAAGGCTTCCTTCTTGCTTCTTCCCCATATAGACGGTAAGCCTAGATATTTAGAATCTTCCTCCATTGGTTTGAAGCCCATGATGCTGTGAAGCTGAGCTTTCATAGTAGCACATGTATTTGGGGAGAAAAGAACCGAGGACTTCTGAAAGTTCGCTGATTGGCCTGTGGAAGATTGAAAGAGATGAAGGATCCGTAAGACAGCCTCGCAGCTACCTTCATTCGCCTGGGAAAACAGGAGACAGTCATCGGCGAAGAGCAAGTGACTTAGTTCTGGGCATCTTCTCTTGATTTTTAGGCCTGTAAACTTATTCTCCCCAGATTCTTTTTCAATGATCCACGTGAGGATACTGGATATGAAGATGGAAGAGAAAAGGTGAAAGTGGGTCTCCTTGCCTAAGCCCCCTGCCCGCAGGGACATCCCCAAAACGTTCCCCATTTGACACCAGAGAAAAGGAAACTGTAGTGACACATTGCATGACTCTAGTGGTCCACCAATCATCAAACCCCATCTTGTTCATAACAAAGCGAAATAGGTCCCAGTCAACTTTGTCATAGGCTTTCTCAAGATCGATCTTTAGAGCCATAATCCTTCTGTCACCTTTCTTTGCTCGTTTATGGCATGGAAAGCTTCATTGGCAAGAATAATATTATCATGGATTGTGCGGCCGTGCACAAAGGCTGACTGAGATGGAGGAATAATGTCTGGAAGAATGGCCTTTAACCTTGTTGAGAGAATCTTTGTGATAACTTTTAAGGAGAAATTGCAGAGACTTATTGGTCTGAACTGTGAGACTTCCGTAGGGTTAGATATCTTGGGAATGAGGACGATGTTTGTTTTATTTATCCCAGTTCCCAGTTCTCCTCCCTTGAAGAAAGCTAGCACCATTTCAATAAGATCGTCCTTCACCGTTTCCCAGAATGATTGATAGAAACAACCTGGAAAGCCATCAGGGCTAGGAGCTTTTGTTGCGCCCATAGCGAACACAGCTTTTTTCACCTCTTCTGGTGTGATCTCCTTTGTGAGCTCTAGGTTCATATCCTCTGTTATCATTTTCGGGATGTACTCATGAAGGCTTTGAAAATCAACAGAATGGTCTTTTTTAAACACCTTCTGAAAATGGTTTTGAAGGTGGAGAGCAATGTGGTCCGGTTCCTCAATCCATGAACCATCTTCGCCTTTCAGCTTGATTATAGCATTTGTTCTGCGGCGTTGGATTGTCGTAGCGTGGAAAAATTTGGTATTCTTGTCCCCCCATTTCAACCAGCTAATTCTGGAACGCTGGTGCCAATATCTCTCCTCGGCTTCCCATTCAGCATCCATCTCTTTTCTGAGGGTCTTAAGCTGTTCCAGTTCAGCATCTGAGAGTCTTCTTCCCTGTAATTTCTTGATGGCCTCTTCTAATCTCTGTTTATTCTCATTTTTCTTTCTCTGGTTGTCTTTGCTCCACTTGATAAGAGAAGATCTGATGTTACGGATTTTCCTGCCAAACCTAGAGGTAGCCCTCTCCCCAGGAGAAGTCCTCCATCCTTCAGTCACAGTTTGGGAACAAGTCTCCTCAAGAAGCTATTTTGACTCAAATTTAAAATCTTTCTTATACTTCCTGGTGAAACCCTTGGTGATAAGTATAAGAGGGGCGTGGTCTGAGGCAACCGCTATCTCCATTAATCCCACAGCTTTTGGAAAGCTGATACTCCAATCAGCAGAGCACATTATACGATCAAGTTTCTCAAGGATGGAATTTACCCCACCTCTCTGGTTGTATCATGTGTAGTTGCCTCCTTTAATGGGCAGTTCAATTAGCCCATTGGAATTCATTAATTCGTACGCGTGCTTTGCCTCCTCAAGGTTGACCGGATTACCACCAGTCTTTTCTTCTTGTCTTAGAACCACATTTGAGTCCCCTATAATGAGCCATTTGTTTCTGCTGGATTCTCTGAGATTAGCAAGCTTCTCCCAGAAAGGTTGCTTTTCGTCTCTATAAGGGGGTCCATAGATGAAGGTACCAAACCAATTATCTCCATTTTGGAACACCACCCGCGTATCAATGAAATTCGTGGTATATTCGAGCACAGAGATGGATACTTCGTCATTCCACCATATTGCTAGTCCTCCCGTTGTGCCTTTGGGATCGACATAGAAGGACGAGCTAAACTTCATCTTCATTTTGATCTTTTCCAGGTAACGTAGTTTTTGTTTTGTTTCACTGAGGAAAACAATGTCCGGCTTATGTTTTGCAACCGAGTTCCGAAGAGCTCTAACCGTACCCTGGTTCCCCAAACCTCGCACATTCCACGCAAGGATTGACATCTTTAGACAAAGAGACCAGGACCCCCAAAGGACCGCAGTCCACCAAAGTTTGGAATTTGCCGAGCAGCAGATGTCGCTGTCCGATCAGCAAGAATGAAAACAGAGCACCTCAACAATACACCTCCTTCGGCAGCACCAAAAAAACCAACCAAAACAGAATATACAGCTCCCAGAGGTTACCCTCCCATAGCTTACAGGAGATCGCGAAAATGTGTAGACCGACAAGAAAGGACTCTCATGAGCAGAAAGACTTCACAAACCGAGCATAAAAAACGTAGGTAAACCAGACAAACACAACACTACAACTTAAGAGCACCGCAAGGCAAACACAAACCAATCCCGCGAGACCAACAGAAAAGCAAAATGCAGCAAGAGCAAGCCAAGACAACATTCAAAACCAACGAGAATGGGATTCAGCCACCAGGAGTCGGGGAAGGCGGGGGAAGGGATAGCAAACCAGAAGTGGGGGATCGCCAACAGGGGGAAGCAAAAGAAAAAGTTACCGAATTTTGGAAACCTGTGGATTTCAGCAGTCAACCGATCCCTTCAAAATCTTCTCTCCCAGCAAGCGTCGAGAAACCTCTGAACAGAACCGGAAAACAGGATTCCGGCGGTGCAAAAGGACTCAAAGCAACCTGTTGTTAAGGCCGGAAAAACACGACGCTGAGAACCCAAAAAAACCGCAGCCACCGCAGATCCACCGAGCAAACCACTAGGCACTACCGTCTTCTATTGCTTCGGCAACCGTTGACTTCTCCCCGGGATCAAGTCACCCGTGTCGACAGTCAAACAACAAGACGAAGAGGAAGATCGAAGAAAGTATCTGAGGCTCGTGAACTGGTTGGGAGAGAAATTTTTGGGGGCGCGTGTTCCCTACGAGCGTTTTTTTCCAACGCTTTCTTTTCACTTTTTGGTACGTTTTGTGATTCTCCAAGGAAAAAAAAGAACAATCAAATGTGCAACGTATATAGTTACAAGTATAAGACACCAATGCAATTTTTATTGAATATTTTGGTGTAATTATATAATAATATTAATTTTTAATTTCAGTTTATTTAAAAACATGTATGCCATGCGAATATAATGTTTGAATTTGGGTCTCTTAGAGACAACAACATTTCTTTTTTCAATAGGACTACTCAATGGGTTAATTACAAGTATAATTAGAATTAATGCAATTAAAAGTAAAAATATATAGTTATATTTTGATACATTAGTTGTGTAAAAAGCATTTACACAACTCTTCTTTTAACAGAGTTATACAACTTTTTTTATTAAAACTATAAAATTTAAAATTTATATCCCTGATCTTGAACCTTAAACCATGAACCTTAAATCTTAAATTTTAAATTTTACCGCCTAAGCCTTTAGGAATAGAAATTTTATACTCATTTTTATAACATTTATTTTTTTCTCACTAAAATTACTCGATGAACATACGTGCATAACAATCTATATCAACTTTTTTAAAATTAAATTGATTAATTTTATTAAACGAGAAAATATTCGAAATTACAATGAAAGTTTACTACTGACTGAACAAACACATAAATTCAAACACAAATTTAGAAAATCAAATTAGCGGCTCTAGATCATAAGAGGAAATACAAGTGAAACCATCAACATACAACATTAACAAATACATGTTACAGTGAACGTAGATTGACAAATTATGTCAACTTATTACACAAATACAAATATTTAATACATTTATTTAGAAGGAAATACAAGTTAAAAGAAATACAACAAATATTCAATAAATTAGATGACGATATATTTTCATATCATTTTAGTTTAAATTAGGTTTAAAATTTAAAACATTTGATGATATATATATATTCACCTAATTTATTGTAGGGAAAACTACACCGGTGGTCCCTAAATTATTACTATTTTTTTATTTTGGTCCCCAAACTATGTTTTTCGGCAAAATCGTCCCTTATGTTACATAGTTCTCCTGTTTTAGTCCCCGACGTTAAATAACTAACAGTTTTACCGACGTGGCATTTTTTTAAGAGGAGAGAGAAATGATTAAAAAATATTTTAAAAATGCCACATCAGCAAAACCGTTAGCTATTAACGTCGGGGACCAAAACAGGAGAACTATGTAACAGAAGGGATAATTTTGCCGAAAAACATAGTTTAGGGACCAAAATAGAAAAACGGTAATAGTTTGGGGACCACCGGTGTAGTTTTCCCTTTATTGTACTACCAGCACAAAAGATATAACTCATTTTAAATTTTACTTACGGCGGAGAAAATACTTGTAGTCGGAGAAGCAAAAGCTAGAAAACCGGGATCGTGTTCCAGAATTTCCATTGCCTTTGCATCTAATGTAATCACTGCTTCAACGGCTTTACCGTTCTCGGTCGGCTTTAAAATAAAGTTATTGGCATATGAATAGTAGCGAGCTTCTCTCCAAACCGGACTCGAACTCATCGGCTCTCCCCATCCGAAATCGACTCCGTCGCCGCCGAGAGTGTTCAACCAACTGTTGCAATGGAAGAACTCCACGTCCCCTTGTACGGCGAAATCCGCCATCTGGCTTAGTAGTTCCGTCATCACTTCCAACGCATCCCCACTTTGTAAACGTGATATTTGATCTTTGGAAATGTCCAATGCTTTGCTAGCCAAATGGGCCAACTGGTCTAATTCTATGTCCGCCGCGCTTGGATTGTAGGCAGAAACCGCGAACCAACGTAGGTTTCCGATTGCATGTTGGGGTAAACTCGGCTTCATTCTCGGCCGTAAGTTCATGGCATTGCTTAACACCGTCGGTCTCCAACGTCCCGATGCTGCACTAGAAGCCAACATGGCGTGTTTCCATAGGAATGCTGAGAGTGCTACGTTTCGTGTTGGATGCTCGAGAGTTTTGCTTTTGGCTTTGAGCTTCAGGGCGGATATTGCATCGTTGTGGAATAAGAATGTTTTACTCGAATGCCACCCTTCTGTGAAGTAAAGCGCTTCGGTTAGATATAAATGGTCTTGAGGGATCGATTCCAACGGAGGGAACAACCGCGACGCTGCGTCTAGCATGTCGGGATTACGTATTCCGCCGTCGGAGCCTCGGTTGAAAGCAGCCCAAGTTTTCACGAAAGCCGACGCCGATGTCGCGTCATTGATCTTGTGGGAGCCGCATAAGGCGATGGCGACCCCGCCGCAGCCGAAGACGGTGACTTGAATAACCATTTGGGGAGATGTTGAAGTCGGGATACTGCAGAAGCATTGGCACGGGAGCAACTGCTTCGACAACTCCACCTCCGTCTGCGCAATGTAATCGGCTAAGGCGGCCTCGACAGTAGCTTCGACATACGGCACACCTTTGTCGTAGGAACTGATGTAGAGGTTGTCGATCGTCCGACCAGACAAAGGGTAGAACTGATTCAAGGCTTTCCGCACTGATTCCTTCAACATGGCCAAGATTTGTGCTGTGTTGTTGAAACGGGAATCGTCGGGTTTGTTGTAAAACACGACGAATGGTACGTAATGCGCCGGAGCGATTTGATCCAGCAATGATAACGAGAATGGCTTCCGGAGATAAACTTCCGGAGAAGATGGCTTAACTATTTCCTTTGAAATTATACGAACTTTCATTTCAAATAAACTCGAACTCGAAAATCGATTCAACAAAGATTATTACCAAAGAGCTGAAATTGCTGGTTCAGATGATGGAAAGCATCGCATTGAGACACTGTATTTATAAGCTTTACTTGGGAAATGCTTTTGTTAGAAAGTCAAACTCAAACTTACATGATTGGTTGGACATCGCCATAACAAAAATAAAGATATAATACAAAGAAACAAAATAAAACAAGATAATTAAAAAGATATGAGGATCGGCATCCAGCATAAAAATAATGTCTAAGTCAACAGAACCAAATAAAAAATAAAAAAATAAAACAAATGGGAATGTAAAAGAAAAATAAAATAAGAGAGAGCACATGTGGCTAGATCAAAGTGATGTTGTCTTTATAATTTTTGAACAAAATGGGACAGCTTGTATTATTATAGAATGTAAAATTCCCTACAATCTAATTAAAAATTAATCATGTGATACAGAGAAACAAAAGAAAAATAAATAAAAAGATTTGAAGATCGACACCCAGTATAAAAATAATGTCTAAGTCAACATAACCAAATAAAAAAATAAAACAAATGAGGCTCCCATACATATTTTAGTCACTCTATTTATGCTCCACATTAAAAATTAAGTTTAGAGTTTAAAATTTAAAATTTGAAGTTTAAAATAAGGCCGGTCCTGAATTTTTGGAGCCCGGGGCGAATTTAAAAAATGGCTTTAAATTAAGGATTTAAATTGTAATTATAGTTACAGTCGTATTTTCGATTGTGTTGTGTTTATCATGATTGTGGATATAATATATGTTATTTTGTTTATTGTGAGTATCGCAGTTATGAATCTTTTTTAGTAACATATGCTATTGTGGACATAATGGTTTCATATATCGCGGTTTTAGATGATGCCACTACCGTCACGATTGTTGTTGTGGTTGCATGCCGCTATTTAAATCTTTGTCCCTAATAGCAAGTAATGAAAGAAATTAAATTTTAAGAGTTGGTCTATCGTAACAAGTATTAAAAAAATTGGTCCCCTAATAACAAGTATTGAAAAATTAAATTTTAAAACTACTAAAAAACTTTGATACACATGACGTGTAAACTTTAGTTTACATGTGCCTTTTAGTTTTATGGGTTAGGGTTTAAAGTGTAGGGGTTTATGTTGTAGGGTTTAGAATTTAAGATTAGTGTTGAGAATTTAGGGTATATGGTTTAAGGTTCATGGTTTAGTTTTTTAGGGTTAAGGTTAGAATTTAGGATTTGAACTTTATAATGTAAATATGGAAGCTTGTGTAAAATTAATTTTACCGGCATGTATATCAAAATTTTACCTTAAAACTATGCCCACAATAACAAATATTGGAAAAAAAAACTAGAGCCCTAGTAACAAGTACTAGAAAAAATAGGCTCTTAATAACAAATATTAGAAAAAAAATTAAATATTAAAAGTAGACCCCTACTAATAAATATTGAAAAATACTCAGCCTCTAATAACAAATATAAAAATAAGCCCCTAATAACAAGTATTAGAAAAAAAAATATTAAGAGTAGATCTTTAATAATAAATGTTGGAAAAATCTTAACCCTTATTAACAAATATTAAAAAAATAGACCCTAATAACAAATATTAAAACGAACTAAATCTTTGAATATAATTCGAAAATATACAATATTTAATTTTTCTGAACAATGGGCCCTGGGTGGGCGCCCTTGCTGTCCCTGCTCAGGGCCGACCTTGGTTTAAGATTATGGTTTATGGTTAGAGATTAAGAAATTTGAGGTAGAGTGTAATTTTTAGGCTGTAGGGTTTAAAATTTAAAATTTAGGGTTGAGGTTTAGAATTTATTTTTTAATATTTTTTAGTATTAAGACATAAAAAGAGACGCCCAAAAAAGATAAAAGATTTTTTATCTATTAGTATAAAATTATTTAACTATAGTCTTTGAGAGGAAGGTTTCTGGGGCATCTATATTCTTTGAGAGTTTGCCTTATAAGGTCATATTTCCTGCAACCAATGTTTTTTCTACAACGGTGGTCGAATGCCTGAAAACATTGCCACAATTTTGACAGTGAAGGTACTGATTTTTTTTTGATACTCACACACACATATATATATATATATATAGATAAATATTCTATACACAAGCGGTAGAAACTGAAAGTTTCCACAAGCGCCTTAGTTTTAGGTACATAGAGTTAATTTAGGGTATAGGGTTTAGGGGTAGGGGTTAAAATTTAGGGATATTTGTTTCAATTTAAGTTTTATGTTTATAACTTAAGGTTTATAGGTTAGGGTTTAGTTTTTAGGGTAATAGAGTGAGGATTTAGGGTTTAGCCTATAAACCCTAAATTATAACCTTAAATTAAAACAACTATCCCTAAATTCTAAACCCTACAATTAAACTCTATACCCTAAACTAACTCCCTATACTCTAAAACTAAGACGCTTGTGAAAACTTTAAGTTTCCACCGCATGTGTATATAATATTTATCATATATATATATATATATATATGTATGTATTTCAATTCATAGTCGTGTTTGCAAATTTATTTTTAAAAAATTCAAGAACAGGATTTTGTTCTGTTTTCATCTGGATTAATTAAAGGATATTGAGTATTTGAGCATATTCAATTTCATTTTTAAAGAAATTTCCAATAAGATCATTAACCCTAAAATTCACCATGCAAATCTATGATAGAAACCAGTGCAAGGCAACAAGCTAAAGCTATATAGTATACAACGAATATACAACAAATAATGTTATTGGGTTGAAATCTTTGCGCATTGAGAACCCGCTAATGATATATCTTAGATGTTGCTCTCGGATTACCTGCAGAGTACGTAGCAGTCGAGCTTGCTGCTCCATATTCGGTTGTTCGAGACAATGTTCTCCGGGTTTTGGAGAAAGAAGTGACGAGCTTGCTGCTCCATATTCGGTTGTTCGAGACAATGTTCTCCGGGTTTTGGAGAAAGAAGTGACGCAGATTCAGTATGCGTATCGAAAACGAAGTAAATACCGTAGTTTTGCTTCTTGATCATGTAGAAAGTTCGACGTAAAAGAGCCGGAATTTTCAGTTGGTTGATCCATTTCCGGACTTTCTCACCATCCAGATCTTCTTTGGTAGCTAAATGAGGTCGATGTTTGCTTCATGGAAGATTGCATATCAATCGGCCAATCTAATACTCCGGGAGTAGTAAATCTTTCAGATTACCTGAGCATGTCTCCTTTCTGCAGTTGTGGTCCACCTAATGCAGGTGAAGTGCTGAAAGCATTGCCGTCACTGTAAACCGAAGGGTAGGCGAGAGACATTGGTCGATCGGGAATCGTGGGGACTTCGATATCACCTTCCAACATTTTCAGTGCATCCATAATGGTAGGCCTCAAAGCAACCATTACATGAGCACACAAAATCCCAACCTGTAGAAATCTCTCCATTATAGCCTTTGGATTCGAATTCACAGAATCCTCACTACCGATCAACGAACGATCCAAAGCCTCATCGACTTTTCCGGCCTTCATCAATGACCAAGCCCAATCTGTTATCAAAAACGCTCTCGGTGAGCTTGATGAAGACAAATCAAGAGCTTTTCTTCCGCACATTATCTCCAAAACAACAACACCGAAACTGTAAACATCACTCTTCTCTGTCAGCTGCCCGTATAGAGCGTATTCAGGGGCCAAGTATCCATGAGTCCCGGCCACTCTAGTAGTGAGGTGAGACTGCCCTTCCCTACTCTGCTTCGCCAACCCGAAATCCGACACTCGCGCTCTCATATCAGCATCGAGCAATATATTCGTACCCTTAATATCTCTATGGTATATAGCAGGCTTGACTCCATAATGCAAATAAGCCAACCCTTTCGCCACATCCAAGATTATGTTCTTCCTCTGAGGCCAACTCAACGGTTTACTCCCCGTTTTCGACGGGAACAAATGGTCGTCGAGATTCCCATTCGACATATAATCATACACAAGATATCTCTGACTCCGGTTCTCATCATCATTGTCCTCAATTTCATCCTCATCGATCATACAACACCCTCTAAGAGGCACAAGATTCCTATGCTTCAAGTTGCTAATGATCTCGACCTCGTTGCAAAACTCAACGTCGCCTTGAAACTCCGATTCTAAGATCCTCTTAACGGCAACCACCGTCCCATCCGGTAAAACCCCTTTGAAAACGAAGCCGAAACCGCCTCTCCCAATGAAATTCCTCTTCGAAAAATTATCGGTAGCCTTCTCGAGATCATGGAGTTTGAACCAAATCGAACCCGTATTAGGCCTTAATCTAGTCCTAGACCCTTTCTCCTCTAAATCATCAAAATTAGGACCAGAACTACCATTTCCTTTCTTTCCAAATCGTTTTCCATACCAAAAGTAAAAACCCAGTAAACTAAAGCTAACAAAAACAGCAACAGCAGCACCAGTTAAACCAAAAACAAGACCCGAATTTCTATTATTCGAACCAGATTTTCCAATCAAATTTAAAGAAAAAGCACAAGTAACAGCACCATTGCTTTCAGGTCCAAACTCATTAACAATCCCAGCAGCATAAAGAACAATGAAATCGAAACAATCAGTACCGTGAGATTTATTACCATCAATCGAGACCAACCTGGAATGAACCTCGTTTCCGGCACGAAGACACGTGTCGCAAGCCGTGAGATCACTGAGATCGGCGTTGCAACCGCGGTTAAGAGCCGTGGATTCCCCTAACTTAGCGACCCAATCTCGAGTCGTTTGAATGTTGGCGCAGAGATCAGGCGTGATAACGAACTGCATCGGGTCGAAACAAAGGGAGGCGACGTTATTAGGGAGAGAAAGAGCGTGGAGCTTCGCCTGGAAATCTCGGAGACAAGAATTGGAAGTGGGCAAATCCGGGAGCTGGAAAAGGGTCGTTTGTTTGAGATGTTGGGCGAGTCCAATGCCGAAGACTGATAATAGAGTGACACAACAGATTTGCTTCGAGATTTCGGCTCTGGGTGTCGAGTTAAGTGGGTGGAAATCACGGCAAACTGAAGAGTTCCATGGGATTCTCGTCACGTAATTGAGATCCATTGGACATGAAGCAGCTGCAGCAGAGGTGAAACAAAGGGTTGAAAGGAAAACAAGAAACGAAACCTGTAAATTAATGAACTTCATCATTTTTTTCACTGTTTATGGGTGTTGTTTTTTTGTGATATATAGCCAGGAAGATGAAGTTGCTGAGATCGAGGAATGAAAATGATCAATTTTTAGTCAAAAAAACCTCTTTTATTACACTCTTCTTCTGCAGCTGAGTTTTGTTTTGTTTCTACTTTCATCGGCGGCGCTTGCTCCTCACGCCAGTAGATGGATTAAAGGCGTTCATGCGTCGGATTCGAGTCATTTTTGGTCCAGTTTAGTCATGCCATTAATGTATTCTATGCGTGTTTTTCACATTAGACTAAATTAATCATTTGATACAAATTTAATTATAAATTATTTTTTCAGAAAAAAAAATTGATACACATACACAAATTTACATAACTTTACTTTAAAAAACATATTAAATTTAATATGATATACACATGTGGTGGAAACTGAAAGTTTCTACAAGCGCCTTAGTTTTAGGGTATAGGGAGTTAGTTTAGGGTATAAGGTTTAGGGGTTTAGGTGTAGGGGTTAGAATTTAGGGATAATTGTTTTAATTTAAGATTTATGGTTATAATTTAGGCTTTATAGGTTAGGGTTTAGTTTTAGGGTAATATGGTGAGGGTTTAGGTTTTAACTTATAAACCCTAAATTATAATCCTAAACCTTAAATTAAAACAACTATCCCTAAATTCTAACCCCTTATACCTAAACCCCTAAACTCTATACCCTAAACTAACTCTCTATACCTTAAAACTAAGGCGCTTGTGGAAACTTTCAGTTTTTACCGCCTGTGTATAGAATATTTATCCTTAAATTTAATGTTCAAAATTCAAATTAGAGTTTAAATTTTAAGATTAAAGTTATTTGTAAAAAAATATCAAATCAAAATTAACTAGAACATAAATAAAACATTAAGTCGAACTCTTCTATTTAGAATTTAAAATGTACGGTGTAAACCTTTTCTATAATACTTCCTTTTAAGTTTTTTTATTATAGAAGAAAATATTGATTCCTATGCATAAAAATTGGATCGTATCAACATGCTCAATTTAATTGATTAGCTGTCAGACAATAGAAATAAAATAAGTTTTTAGTGAATCGATTCATGTTTATCATTAGGAATATAAAATGTTTAATAAAATTCTCTCATCAATAATAACGAGAATTATATATTTATGTTCATAAGCTACTAGGTTTTGATTCGAAAAGGAATCGTATATTTAATTTGATCATTATCGAATCGAATTCGAACTCAAGTTCAAATAACTCGAGTTGTTGAGTAAACCGAATTTGAGTATCCCTTACGATTGACTCTACCGGCACATGAGTTTGATCAACTTTTTAAAAGTTAATTGATAATATAAAAATTCTCAATTTGAGCTTCACTTAAAGTGAAACTCAATCAAGTCAACTGAACTCTGAAACCCAGATTTCGATTGAGCTCGAGCTCGAGCTGAAGGAAGCTTGAGCTCGGCTCAACTCGGTTACATTCCGGCCCATCTTTATAAAACATAAAAAGTATGCAAGTCTCCAAATATGGACATTAGCATACCACAAAGATAAGCTACAGCAAGCAACTCTTCATCTCAAAAAGAAGTATACAAAAACGAAAACGTGTTCATGATATATCATTGAAGAATGACCAAGGATCGAGACATTAATACAAAGAGATAGTTATATCTGTATAGTTTCAGTTGAATCAAGGGCTGGAGTTCTTTACCGGAGGAGATTGCCGAGAAAGAAAAGGAACATTTACCACTGTTCCAATAATATTTTCTCCAACAATCACAGTGTCTCCCTCCATAGCTGATTTTTTCTTGATGTAGCCTAAACCAAAATGGTCACATTCCTTTCTTCCAGTTGTATAGCTTGTCAGCTTCCCCACCTGCAGGAATTTAAAAGAATAGCTTAGTGTAAATAGTTTCCAAAACCTATGTTACTCGGACTCGGGCATGAGTGTTGGATATACGAGTATGTATCTGGCTCAGTTAGAATTAGTATTTTCTGAACTTTTCCATGTATTTGGTAGATGCTTGGATATCGTATCTCATATCCATGGGTGGGACACAATCACGAGTGTCAGACACAAATACTTCAATGAAACTAAAGGGTTCGAGCAACATAGCCCTAAACTATACCCAAAATATAAGCCATACATACACTTCAGGGAAAGAGTCAGATTAGAACCTTTTTCCCATCAACTGTAATGGGGCTGCCAGGTTCTGCTGGTGCTGACAAATGAATACCCCATAGTCTCTGTTTAACTCCATCATACGTGATGAGTCTCGATATTGTCTCTTGTCCCTTGTAACAGCCTAAAGAGCATAAAGTTAGAAAAAGCATGATTTGTACTTTTCTAGGCAGATATTCAATGGTAAGGATTAGGTACCCTTGTTCAATGATATCGAGTTCCAAAGGCCAGCCTCCAGAACATTAAATTCATTGGTTAGCTCCTTCCCAGGAGCTGGTCTTCCTGCACAAAAAGTTAGATTTTCCTAAGAGCTTGTTACAAAAGTAAACCATCGCTAAACAACAAATCAAGAATTACCACCTTGTGTAATCCTTAGCTTTTCCCAGGCATTAAAACCTAAAGGAATAGCACCCTCAGATAGAAGAGTTTTCCAGACTGGACCAGCTGCCGCTGGTGACATCAACAATGAAAATCCGTCTTCAGAAATGATATTTCCCACCCCAACAGTTAGAGGCATACCATTCACCTGAAATAGGATAACAATCCTCTTTTTAATTCACTGAAATAAACATTAAACAGAATGAACTTTTACTATTTTCTTATCCCAAGTACTGTTTTGACATTAGATTACCTCATACTAATACAAAATATAGAATTACAGAATAGTTCAAATGTTTAAACATTTACAACTTGGCATTGGCCATATGTAGATATATCTTACACTGTAATGACGATTCGTGCCATATGGTTGTCCAACAAGATCACCCAGATTCAAAGTAGCCATAACCTGTTAGCACATTACAACTAAAATCATTCAAGATTATCAAATTCAAGCCAACGATTTAAAGAGAAATACCATGGAAGAATATCAATTTATACGAAATTCCTTACTTGGGAGCACTTCGGACCTGCTAGAGCGAATAAGCAAGTTTGCTTGGTGATATCTTGAATCTCTACCTTGTCAGCGAAAAATATGTACCTGGATAAGAAAAACTAAACACTTAGTACTTTTATTTCCTTCATAAATGAAGGGAAGGATCTAAAGAAGATTGATGCACTTACTTATTGAGCATTTCAGTTAAGTTTCCACATGTCTCTGGTGAAACCATCAATATGACCGACTTTTTCTGTGAAAACATAAACAAGACTCTAGTAAATCAAAACCAATAAACTAGAATCAATCCATTTCCAAAAGGGAAAAACCAAAGATCATTAGAAATAGTAAAGAAGACTACCATAATCCATGCATAAGCAATATCAATCGTCCTCGCTGTTGGTGTAACAAAAACTGTATCACACCCCTAAGGATATCATCAAACAGAATCCGATCAATTCGAACCAAATGAAGCAAAAGAGAAGCAGAAAAAAGGGGTAATCACCTTCCCTTCACTAAGACATTCAAAATTGGCAGTGGTTTGGTTATGAAGAAACTGAATCCGATCATCTCCACTGACTTCAACAATTCAATCCAATGCATGTAAATTTCATAAGAATAAATTCATAGTTAAGTGAAGCTTAAATTAATTGAAGTAGTAAAATCAGCAGTGACACCAACCTCTAATCCTTCCGAAATGTGAAAGGTCCATAACCTAACCAATTTATCAAATCAAAAACAAAGGAAATTACTAGAATTACTAGTAAGCGGCTAAAGACATTGAAATTTAAACGTAGAATCTTACCGCCACACCATTTTCGAATGCATCCAAAGCTTCATCATCATTGTCGAACGTTTCTATTATCCCGTCCTCTGAAACCTTTGCTCCTTCGGCTGCAACTGAATCCTGCAAAAAAAATTCAAAATTAAATCACATAATCATAATATTTTTTTCTAGGGATTAAAAGAGGCAGAGGAGAATATACTAGGAAATCGTGGTCAATAGGGGGAGGGGAGAGTTCGAAAGGTAAAGCGGCGATAGTAGATGAAGTGTTTCTCGACGAGAGCTTGTTTTTGGTACTCTTCTTGCTCCAAAACGCGGCGTTTCGGTAAAGATGAGGAGCGGATGTGGAGTATTGAAGACGAGTGGTGGAGCGGCCAACTAAGTGAGCCGCGCAAGGCGTCGCTGCCGCGGTCGCAGTCGTCATTCCTTCGTTTTATTGCAGCTGATGCCGGTTGGAAAGTGGAGAATGCTGAAATGTAGAATAAAAATAAATGAAATTATCTTAACCGTCGCTTTAACCGTTGAGTTGGAGCTTGGAACTCGGAGTTAAAACTCGGTTAATGAACTTCTATGCTGCAATTTGAATCACATTGTCGTAGGTACTCGTTGATTGGAAATTAAAAAGCTCAAATTCCATTCCTTGCACTCATAGATTGAATGGCAAAGGGGTTTAATTGGTTAAATTATTTTGAAGGTAAAGTTGAGAAGTACTCATTGGATTTTAATAATTTGATAATTAAACTTTCAATTGCTCTAATGTTATTATTAAATTTTATGGTTTCCACCATTTTTTTGCCATGTGCTAGCAGCCGAACGGCCATGGTGTAAGTGACTTTCTCCTAGGCTCGAGTAGGCCTAGGTGTGAGGGCATCAAAGCTAAGCAGATGATACGATGTCTCCCTCGGGTGTTGCCTTAGGGACGGTTTGGGGCCAGAGGGTCCCATATCGCGCCTTGTCCGGAACTTAGGGGTTGGCTCTTAGCATTTCTTAGGCCCTACGAGATACGATGTTGGATAGGCGTGTTGTTTGGTGGATCATGAGACGACGCTTCCGAGTAAAAGTCCCTGGAGTTGAACTCGAGTAAGGCTGACTTGACTGGGATGTGTTCCCTTTTCAAGTGCCGCACGACATACCGATCGGGCTGGGACGGCATGGTTGTGACAGGTGGCATCACTTCAATGTTATCACTTTTCTATTAAACGAAAAATTATATTATGGGCCAATTTCTCTCCATATCATTCATGTTATTATTTTTTATATGTCATATTTTTATCAAGTGAAGATTTATTTGTTAAAAATATAACATAAAAATATAATAAAATAAATAATTTTTATTGATTAGTCTCATACATAACGTGACAGTAATAACTAATAATATAATTTCTCATGTTAAACCCCATTAATTTTGAAATGATATATTAGTTGGCTGTCCACTGCTCAAACATTTCCACGTTAGCAGAAATAAAACTCAACTTTCGTTTTCCCCTCTTCCAAATCCTCTTTTTTAAAACCCGTTCTCTCAATTTTTTCCCAGGTTTTCACTCACCCTATTTTATCCTTCATTGGTGGGAAGGTCAGTGAAATTTATCTCGACCTCAAGTCCGCTTTACCCAAAATTGCTCGAGCCATCGTTCATCGAACAATCATTATCGACCTTCAAAACAAGAGTTGTTATGCTCTAATCAATCACAACTTTGCACATAATATTGATCATCTCTATTTGTTAATATAATATTGATCTAAATTAAAATTTACCTAATATTACATTTGACGGTAAATTAAATAACCCAAAATGTAAACCGCCCACCAACCTTTATCTTTTCTTGTGTAAAACAAAATGGTAATAAACATTAATGGGTAAACTACACAGTTGACCACCGAACTATGGGATTGGTGTCGATCTTACCACTATTTTTTTTCGTCTCAAATACACCACACAACTATTTAAATGGTGCCACGTTTGCCACACGCCGTTAAAAAAACGAAAAAATTGACGGAACTGTTAAAAAAATTGGTATAATTACACATTTGGTCCTTTATATTTATACAATATATCAAAAAAATTAGTATAATTATACATTTGGTCCTCTATATTTATACAATATATCAATTTAGTCCTAAATTTAATCTAATAAAATAAATTAATTATTCAATAAGATGGTGACACGTGTCACCACCTTATTGGAAGTCTTTAATTATTTTTATTTAATTAATTTAATTAATTTTCCACCTCCAATCAAGTGGTGACACGTGTCACCCAATTGGAGATGGAAAATTGAAAGGAACAAAATTCGCCCCTTCCAGGATTCAAACTCAAGAGCTCTGGGTAGAGAGGCTGTGTGCTTACCACTGAACCAAGCACACTTTTGCGCTATAGGGTTATTAATATATGTATTTAATGATTGTTAATGCCCAGAAAATTAAAGAGAAGAAAATGCAATTGAAAGGATTCGAACCAAGGACCTCATGGTTGAAAGGACATGTGCTTGCCACTGCAACAAGTGTATTTCTTATGTTACAAAGTACAACATTTAATATATGTCTTATATAGATTTTAATGCTTGAATTGAGAAATTCGAATGAAATGAAATGTAGTTTTAAGAAATTCGAATGTAATATTTTTATGATCCATAAAAAATCTAACCCAATTAAATAAATCTAACAACTAAATTAATATTATTTTAAAATTTTTATATTTTAAACTAAATTTAATATATTTTTCAATTTTAGATTTATTTTTATAATTCCACGTATATAATCGTTGAATTGAGTTTTTTTACTTAATTAATAATTTTAATATTTATTAAAAATTTAATCGTGAAAATAATATTAACCGAATTCGAGGGCAAGCACATCGTGAAAATAATAATTTTAATATTAATTTAGTTATTAGATTTATTTAATTGGGTTAGATTTTTTTATGATCATAAAAATATTACATTCGAATTTCTTAAAACCACATTTCATTCCTTTTCTCAAGCATTAAAATCTATATAAGACATATATTAAATGTTGTACTTTATATCACAAAAAATACACTTGGTATAGTGGCAAGCACATGTGCTTTCAACCATGAGGTCCTTGGTTCAAATCCTTGTAATTGGATTTTCTTCTCTTTAATTTTCTGGGCATTAACAATCATTAAATACATATATTAATGACCTTATAGCACAAAAGTGTGCTTGGTTCAGTGGCAAGCACACAGCCTCTCTACCCAGAGGTCTTGAGTTCGAATCTTGGTAGGGGCGAATTTTGTTCCTTTCAATTTTGTTCCACCTGATTGGAGGTGAAAAATTAATTAAATAAAAATAATTAAAGACTTCCAATAAGGTGGTGACACGTGTCACCATCTTATTGAATAATTAATTTATTTTATTAGATTAAATTTAGGACTAAATTGATATATTGTATAAATATAGAAGACCAAATGTGTAATTATACCAATTTTTTTGATATATTGTATAAATATAAAGGACCAAATGTGTAATTATACCAATTTTTTTAACAGTTCCGTCAATTTTTTCGTTTTTTTTAACGGCGTGTGGCAAACGTGGCACCATTTAAATAGTTGTGTGGTGTATTTGAGACGAAAAAAAAATAGTGGTAAGATCGACACCAACCCCATAGTTCGGTGGTCAACTGTGTAGTTTACCCAACATTAATTTATAATCACAATAGAACTTGAATACGCCAACTTCACGATTACATTGTTAGCAGGCGATTTAAACTAAAACTAAAATCTCTTCCTACTCGCCATCAATGGATGTTTACAAGCCATTTTCTATAAATACACACTTTCAGGTTGAGGCATTTCGCACATTGCTTTCATATCGCCAATCCCAAAGCAACCGAGAAAGGCGACAATGGTGAGTCAAACGGATCCGAACGCGCGAGAGAGTGTGATCGTGGTGATGGATGGTAAGAGAAACAAAGGGATGGTGGATGCGCTCGACTGGGCACTCAAACACTGCGTTCGCCGCAAAGACACCGTGATTGTTATCGGAGTTTTGAGCGAGATGGGGAAGAAGAACGCGACTCATTGCTTTCCGTTGAACATGGGGATTAACATCTCTGGAATATGTGAGTCTTTTTATTTACATCTCCACATGTTTGTTAAAATGCATAGCCTTGTTTATGTCTCTTCGGTGATGAAGTGAGGCTTGAGACCGTGGCGGATCTCAGTAAAAGAGTTCGTGGGTTTATTTAAAATTTTCAAAATTTTAGAGGTTTGAATTAAATTTTTAATTTTCCTGAAGGAATATAAATTAGGATTGTTCAAAAAATTCGAAATCGAAATTTTAAAATTAATTATTTCAGGTACAATTTATAATTTTGAAAAATTATGTAACCGATCTGATCAGTTATCCATAATATTTGTAAATTTTAGACATTAGAATATATTGTAACCCAATAATTTTTATGACCTTTGAGCTCTAAAGACTTTAGTCTCGAGTTTAATTATTAGAAACTGTGAACTTTCAATTTCTTATTGTTTTAGTTGTTTTTTTCACTTTTACCTTAAACGAATCATTATTAAATTTTTACTATATTATTGAAGCTAACATTTTAATAAACAAAATAAAAAATATTATACGAACCGAACTAAACCTTATTAATCGATTTTCTTATTAGTTGGTACGGTTTAAGAATAAAATTGAGCAATTCGAATTTATCAATTAACCGAATAATTTACTAGCTGTTAACTGAACCCGATTTTATGTATCTCTAATTTGAATTATTAAAAATATCTTCGGGAGAAGCTTTTAATTAAAAAGTCAAAATTTTGATTTAAATTTTTTAGGGATTAAATTGTCAATTTCTTAAAACTTGGGGATAGACTCCACTGGTTTGAAGACAGAACTACATAGAGTTGAGAGAGTTTTTATTTTAATGTGAACGTATGTTAGTATTTGTTCTTTTTTTTTAAATTAAATAAATTTATAAATAAAACTATTAAAATTTGAATACCTTAAAATAACAATTTTTTTTCTCTACAGACCACTTCTTGAATTCTAGCCGCCAATTTGTAAACTCTATAGTCTTAGTTATTAAGAATTCTTCTTCTTGATAATGTTGTCGGATTTGATAGGGTTAAACAATAATAGAGGTCACTCAATTATGAGTAAGGTTACATTTAAGTCACTTAATTATTAAAAGTAACATTTGGGTCACTTAATTATGGATAAGGTTACATTTGGGTCACCCAATTATTAAAGGTTATATTTGGGTCACTCAATTATGGGTAAGGTTATATTTAGGTCACCTAATTATTAAAAGTAATATTTGGGTCACCCAATTATGGGTAAGGTTACATTTGGGTCACCCAATTATTAAAGGTTACATTTGGGTCACTCAATTATGGGTAAGATTACATTTGGGTCACCCTTTATATTTAAAAAAAAAGTATATCAATATGTGTATTAGATTGATTAATGATTTCAAATGAAGTATTCTAATGTTAACGAGGGTATACAATTGATTTGGAAGAAAAAATGACTAAATTGATGTACTTTTTTAAATACGAAGGGTGACCCAAACGTAACCTTACCCATAATTGAGTGACCCAAACGTAACCTTACCCATAATTGAGTGACCCAAATGCAACCTTTAATAATTAGGCGACCTAAATGTAATCTTACCCATAATTGAGTGACTCAAATGTTACTTTTTTATAATTAGGTAACCTAAATGTAACCTTACCTATAATTGAGTGACCTCCGTTGTAGTTTACCCTTTTGATAACTAATGTATGCTAAATTTCAGTGGAAAAGTTGGAGTTTTCATCAGGAAATACAGAAGGGAAACCCAAAGATCCTGGAGAAGAAATTGAGAGAAAAAGGGAACAATACCGGTCCATCCTTCAACCATTCACTCGAAAATGTAAAAGAAATGAGGTAGCCGGATCTCATTTGTTTTTCTTACAAAAAGGGATTTTACTAGCATCTTGTCTGAAACTTTGTGTTGATCAGGTGAAGCTGGAGGTCAAAATTGCAGCAGGAATTTGTCCCGTAGAAATAACACTCAGAGAAGCACAAAATTCTAACACACGTTGGATTGTTCTTGACAGGTATTCATGCCCCCCTGATGCATGGCAACATTAGTTTCATTGGTGTTAGAGCATCATGTTGATAACACAGAAGCATTGTTCTTTTTCGGGTGCCGGTACGTTGAACAGCGACGTAGCTGCTTCGAAAAGAGCTTAGGGGAGCCTCTCAGTGCTTGAACATACCAAATCCATGGCCTCTATGAAGATAGAGTGTCCAAGGTGGTAGCCTCTATGAATATACAGGTACCAACGACACTCGAAGAAGACGATAACTTCGTGTTATCAGCACGATGCTCCAACAATTCTAATGTTTACAAATTTCTCGAACTGAGAAGGGTGTTGGGTATTGAGAAGTGTTGTGATGTTCTTGATTCTTGATTCTTGACAGCCACTTAAAGAAGTACAAAATGTGTATATATTGGAATGTTGAATGCAATGTTGCAGTAATGAAAGGAAAAGATGTTGCCACTTTACTTCCATCGAGAGCTCCCAAGCCCGACTACTCGTCCGTAAGTACCGAAAGAGCGGATGCCGAGACTTGTCCTGACAACCAACCCCTGAATGATCCAGAGAACCGGGAACCGAATGTGGTCGAGGAAGGGGAATCGCCGATACTAGAAACTCCACGGGGTCCTGCTTGGTATCCGTTGCAATATAGAGCCGGTTATCCTCGAGAATTTTCTTTAGGTGAAATCGAAGAGATTACAAATGGCTTCTCTGATATCATTTGTGAGGAGGGGAATCTTAGAATTTTTGAAGGGGTATTGGAGAATACACCTATTATTGTCAAATCTGTACAGGACGACGAACGGTTTTGGTCGATGCTTTCGATACTCTCCCGTGTACGTCATCGCAATATCATGAACATCGTCGGATATTGCTGCAGCGGCACGAACAGATTACTCATATCCGACTATCCATGTTTGTATAACTTTGCAATGAAGTTGCAATGTAAGACACCTTCAACTTATTGGCTTTCCTTTATCAGTTTCGGATTCCAGAGCAAAACATTCTTAATACTCTGCAGGTGATATTTCTGCAATTAAACTGACTTGGAGAGCAAGGTGGTATACTGCCATTGAAATAGGCGGCAGCTTACGCTATCTTCACGAAGAATGTCCCGACGGACCGATTGTTCACCGATCGGTGTGTTCATCTAACATTGTTTATTCTCATGGTTACTCACCTATGGTAAGCATATACAAAACTATACGTTTATCTCAATTTTTGTATCAGAAATTAGCATGCAAATTTCTGACTGATTTCTATGGTTCTATTTTACCATATTCAAGCTAAGCAATTTTATAACAGCTAAATGGAACAAGTGTGAGCTTCCCTCTGATGTGAATTCAACTGGCAAGTAAGAAAACTTTTCTTATAAGACACTCAAGCTCGAATATAATGCAACTCGAGCTTTCTTTATATACTGGAACTTTACACATCTGATATGTCAAAATATTTGATATAATTTCTTCTTTTTTTTTGTGTTTGAAGATGCCCAAATCTAGAGGAAGAGAAACGGATTTATGTGGATATACATGACTATGGATTGTTTCTTGTAGAGCTTATTTCTGGGAAAGTTTCAGGTTGCTTTCCACATGAAAATGAGGGTCAGTCCTTAAAAGACTGGGTAAGATTTTTGCTCAACTTGCCTCCTATGGCAACTGAGGACTTTCTTTTGAGAGAAGTATGCAAAATAGTTGGATGTAAATCCCTCGATAGGTTCGCTATCGTGTTTTCAGAGTGTCTAAGTGCGGTTTTAGTCCTGAAATTTTGTTTCCGTACCACACGTGAGGCAAAGCACCGCACGGTTGCAAATCGCTCCCCACGTGTAGTACGTGAGGTAAATTTTGAAGTTAAAACACATACAAACACCCCGAAAACACAATACCAGACCTGTTATAAGGAGTTCTGCCATGAAAATTTTTATGCATGATCATGTATACATACGCAGAGGCTGATTCTAGGAAGCTTGTAGGCATTTAGCAATACTGAACAAATTATAAATTATATTACCGAATTCGGGTAAATTGTCGAGTACACGTGTCTAATACAAGTATCGGATGCATAAAAAGTTCAGTGACAGAATATATACCATTTTTAATGCAGGCGCTGCCACTGCTTCAAAGTGAATCAGTCACTCAACTAATGGATCTGAGATTGGCGGACAAAGACGACGATTCAAAGGTCGTTCATTGTATGGCTCGGGCGGCTTTACTCTGTCTGAAGAATGATTCGGGTCGTAGTATTTCCATAAGCGAGGTCTTGGCTGTGGTTCGAGGTGATCAGCGTGCGATACTTCAGTTTTGAACCATTTCAAGAGCTTCTAAATTATTGTTAGCTCCCATGAACAAATGACAAAAAAGAGAACTCTTGTAAAAAAGAATATTGTTGAAGGAATAAGGAGCAGCGCTATATAATTGCATATGAATATTATAGAGACTGAGATTTGAAAATGATGGCATGAACATCGGGATCACACCGGGGCAACTGTTAAGCCCCGGATTCTACAAAAATGAAAGAATCATAAATAGGTCGGGTTCTAAAACTTCGATGTCTGTCAAATCTTACAAGAACTAAACCTACTTGGTACTGAACACAAAGATCATACAGAGCAATTAAACCAACCTGAAACTTGACTCCTGCCAGTGTCGATGGTTGGATGGTGGCGGAGTTATTTATCTTCTTCTCCATTCAGAGCTTTTTCTTCACAATCTTCTTTGACCATTTCTTTACCTCTTAGAGACTGCCGATATTTTTGACAGAAAGCATCGATTTCGTGGTGAAACGATGGAAAGGTCAGCTGTGGGGAGTGAATCATGTCTACCTTCTTCGCTTCACGGGATAGCATCTAACGGTTTGTTGAGTACAGCTCAACAAGAGGTTGAAACGGTCTTTTTAACATCTGCGAAAGATCATATCTACAAACACAAAATAAAAATGGAACTTTAACACAGGAATTGGATTTCTTAAAATCAGAATTAAACAATCATTACCTGCAACTAGATTATATGATTTGAATTGTTCTATTCAGTTTACACTGTTTTGTTGAATGCTGACCCGTCCATGATCTAACCTTTAGAATGTGACCCTTTTGGCGTTATATGCTGCTTGGACAATATCTCTGCAGTGAGCTGGCGACCAAGTAACTCGGAATTCTTAAGAATTAGGTTTCTCGTCGTTGAATCAACGACATATCCTTGACCTGGCATCCACTGCAACAACTGCATAAGCAAATCCTTCTTTTCGGGCTGAGCAATATAACGTGATACTGCCATCTCAAAGAGTCCCTGCATAAAACCGAATAAATCAAACGATTTGATCATATCATGAAACCCATACACAAAGCTATAACAAAATCAAGAGATAATGTTTCCATTCCATGAAAGTAGGACCAGGTTTGATTGTGTTTCAGAAACTATTTCTAGGCTGCTTGACAATCTTTTTCTATGGCAATATAACACATACTGATGCATCCATGTTAAGGGCCTCCCGGGCATGAGTTTTGAGGGGAAATTTGTCATTTCGGATTTTCCAGCTATATATTTTGGGGCTATTCAATTCAGAATATGATTAACAACAATACTAAGATCCCTTTGGCTCTTACAACTCCTAGATGCACCAATCTCATGATTATCAAATGCAGAATTCCAGAAACAGGCATCATTCTGCAACTCGGGCAGCTTTGCCATTTATAGGGAAGTAATTTCAATTCACGAATCAAATTAATGTAAGTCCATAAGTATCTACCTGATCAATTTTGTACCCCGAACCATGAATAACCTTCAGGACATCATTTATCAAGTTGGTATTACCCAACTTCATGAACGAAGTTGCAAACTTCTTTATAGCAGGTCGAGAGATGTGTTCCGCATTATCCTGATAAAGAGAAGTAATTTGAGCAAAAAGAAATCTTAACGGTAAAGAAGGGACTGATAGTTCTATCGCATACCTTGACAACTACATATGCATCTTTGAACAGTTTTCCAGCTATTAGAATGCGCAGAATTTTTTCA
Source organism: Hibiscus tridactylites (assembly GCA_958450335.1). Lineage (NCBI taxonomy): Eukaryota > Viridiplantae > Streptophyta > Magnoliopsida > Malvales > Malvaceae > Hibiscus > Hibiscus tridactylites. The sequence goes on from OY288281.1 coordinate 90,994,491, forward strand.
TGAAGGGCTTTGCACATTGTTCTTTTGCTATATCTCAACATGTTGTAAACAGAAAATGCTTCAGAATGGGCCTTCATCTTACCAAGGTGAAAAATTAAGGAGGAGCAAAGTTCCTGCAAATAACATAGAATTATACATTTATATTCTTTAGTTCAACTTGATTCCACAAAAAGAGGCTTTCAAATATTGAAAACTCAGTCCCGTCACCATTATAACACACCAAGTGTAGAATTCCCATTAAAAACTGTTAGCTAGACAAAACGAATCGTTCAAAAAATTCTTATTATGGAAGGCAACCAAATATAATCCCATAACAAGAAGTATAAAGCTTTGCTATGTAAGAATGAATCAAGTTCTAAGGCTTTGCTTGGTATGAAGGATGGAAAATTTGTTAATCAAATGGTGGAAATTCATAACCACCTTCTTACTTTGAATCTTAATCGTTTGATTAACAAATTTTCCATCCTTCCACATTTCTATCCTTCATACCAAGCAAAGCCTAAGAGTGTTCTAAAGTGGTCATAGTGAAACAAGCTCATCGGAATAGGTTAATTATGCCATAATATGTCTGACTATGATAACAATTCAGGAACCGAACCAAAAGAGCTGCTCGATAGCATTCATAATAAAATCTACAAATTAGAAAGTAATACCTCCTCTGGATGATAGCCTTTACCATGCATGTCCTCCATTGTCCTATAAGCAAGTAGATATAGTTTCTCTTTACAGAAATACTTTATTAGGATATTAAAGGTACTATAATCTGGACTGATTGCAAGTTCGTCCATTTTTTTCATTGTTTGCATTACACTCTCCATATCACCAGCTCTGCAGTAGGCACAAAGCAGTGTATTTAACATGACCAGGTCATACTTGTTATACTTGGCCTCGAAATCTCGGGCCAACTCCTTTGCCTCTTCAAAAAGCCCACCTCGACACAGAGCTGAAATCATAATACTATGGGAGTATCCATCTGGAGAAGACAAATAAAGTTTATAAACTGGAATTCGAATAAAAACAAGGGGACATGAAACTTATTAGGCAGTGATAGTATTTAACACAAGTGGGCTCAATCTCTTAAAGGAAACTCACCGGATTTGACACATTTTTCTTGTATTTTGGCAAAAACAGATCTTGCTTCATCTAGATGCCCAGCTTTAGAAAGGCCATCCATCAATAAACAATAAGGCATCTACATATTTGTTTGCATATTATGAGTATTTAGTTATAAAACTATGTAAAGTATTCAATTACAACGGCGGCCAATGAAGCTTAATAATACATCAGCCTGTCATAGACCCAAAAGAAAATAAAAAATTTAAATGCATAACTTTATCAAGGTTCACATCTCATATTTGACCAGGCGTAGAATTAGAGGAAATTATTCGAAATACCTCGTCTTCAGCATAACCCAAAGCTTCCAATTCAGATAATAATTTTCTTGATTTTTCAAACATGCCTCCTCTAACATATACTTTTAACAAAGTTGTCAGTATAACCTGCACGGATTTGCAGAATAAGATGAATGAACATAAATTTAGACACAACTAACAGAGCTAATCTCCTAGGACAAGATAAACACAAAAACAAACCTTATTTGGTGCTAATCCCGAAGATTTCATTTCCTCCATCAACTCATCAGATTTACAATAATCTCCACCATAAGAGTAAGCATTAAGTAAAGAACCGTAATGATATAAATTAGGCGAATGGCCTTCCTCCCTCATCTGGTTAAAGTAATTCCGAGCTTCCTCGCAAAGACCATTTGAAGCACAAACGGCAAAAAGAGTTCCATACATCACACTATCCATTTGCAAACCATTATATTTCAACTCCTTAATCAACTCTAAAGCCTTAGAATGCCCATTTTTTATTCTTATGCAACCTGCAAGCAACTAAGTATGACAAAACAAAAAACAACAATTAAAATCTCATATTACAAATTGGGTAAACATGGTAATCAGCTAAACCATACTTTCAGCCACATTACGAGTCCTACCGTATTATATGTAACCGAATCCGGGGTTAAACCCTCCTGCTTCATCTTATCAAACAATTTAACACCACTTTCGAATTTCCCATTCCTAACCAAACAACTAAGAAGAGAATTACATATAAAAACATTAGCTTTGGTTGGATTATCAGGAATACTATTGTAAATCTCCAAGGCTTTAACAGGATTAAGTCTTCTCCCCATAACTTTCATATAAGTACAATAAGATGAACCATTGGTCTTCCCGTGTTGTTGCATCCAATCAAACAGCTGCAAAAATTATCCAAAAACAACAAAGAATCAAACTCCACCCAAAACAAAATATCAACTTTACATTTGGGTACCATACAAAAACAAAAAACAAAATCTGGGTACCTGAGAAAGATGATACCATTTCCCTAACTTCCCGAAATGTCGTATAATAACATTCAAATCCTGCGGCTTTAAAACCCCACCGAATTCTTCAAGTGAAGAGCTCAAATCTGGGGATTGTTGGACTCGACGAAGAGCGGATTGTCTTTGTAAGTAAGACTTGGAGTGAGGGCGAGTGGGATTGGGTTCTTTGAGGGGAGCTGCTGCTGCTGTTGATGTTGGGGAGGTGAGATTAGTGAAGCTGGCTCTTGGGGTGGGAGGGGACGAGAAAGGAATTGTGGGAAATGAATGGGTGAAAATGTGGCGGTGAAATGTAGTTGTGCTGAGAACTGATGATATCTCCATTAGAGAGAATTGAGAGAGCTTTGTTCCTTTATCAGTGGCTGCTTCAGTTTTTATTGGCGGTAGGATCGGTAACCCTCCCTTAAATAGTTTTTTTTTCTTCTTCGATTCTCCGAATAATTAATTCGAATCAATTTGCACCACACTTAATTTTAATGAGTATTTCTCTTTAAAAAAATTTTTTTGTATACTTAAAGGTTTTGAATCCGAAATCTGCTTAAGCAATAATCAACCCTGTCTATTTCCATAAATAGCTTTTAATCCATTAAAACATCGAAGATTAAATAAAAAATATGATATTTTGAAGTTTAATTTTTATCTTTTTCCAATTCATCTAAAAACATTATTCAAATATTTTAACCTTTTAAATTTTAGGTTTAAGGTGAATTTTGATGGTGCATGGCGTGAGAGTAACGGACTTGCAACATGCGGCGGGGTTGCTCGTGATAACGCTAGGCGGTGAAAATTTGGCTATACTAAATTTATTAGGATTTGTTCTGTTGTTGATGAGGAACTATGGGGCGCGTATATTGGTCTTTGCTTTGCATGGGATGACGGATTTCGATATGTTATATTAGAGTTTGACAGCACGGAGGCTATCCGAATTATTCTAAAAGACTTTGCGGGTGTTTATCGTATACGTGGTCATTTCTTGAATCTATGGCAAAGACAATGAGTGGTTCATATTTAACATGTTTGTCGTGAAGGTAATTAGATAGCAGATGTATGTACTAAATTGTCTGATTACAGTGAGTTTAAGCCAATGTTCCTTGCGAATCCGCCTGCAGCACTGCTTCCTCTGTTGGATAAAGATTATCTCGGTTTTATTCTTAATTGGTTAGGTGCTTGTTGTTGATTTTTTTTCATTCATTTAGTTTTTTGTTGCTCTTATGTTATCATGAGTACTCTTTTTCTTCATCTAAGTTAAGTTAAGAAAATTTTTAATGAGGCTTGTATAACACCCCGTGTATGGTTCTCGCATTAATAAAATCATACCTCTTTACCAAAAAAAGGTTTAAGGGTGTGTTAAGTTCATGAACTTCAAAAAATTAATTAAATTTTTACCGTTTTTAAATTCTCATCAATCCATTCGTCTTTTAACTGAGTTAACAGTCAGTGTTTCATGTAACATTAATACCTGTAAAAGAAAAAAAAAACTGTTAAGATTTAGTTGATTCAATTTCTCAAATACATAGACTTAACCTAATTGGGTGTAAAAAAAATTAAGGGCTTAATTGATATTTTTCAAAGTTCAGGGCCTTAAGCCTAATTTTTAACATCAAAACATTGATTCTCGAAACCATCAATCAACTCTCTGGGAATTCATTGTCAATGGTACAGAATTGCAGGTTAGCAAGACTTAACCGTTTCGGACTCGAGTAGGATCGAAGGGAGAGCGGTAACCATCTCCGGTACTTTCTCGATTGCTCAGAGAGAAAGAGCAACACTAATAGAAAACAGGTACTCACCTGGTAAACCTCGTTATAGGTGATCGTATACGAATGGATGAAAAATTCTATTTACAGGTAACAGAGACTACTTTGATCTGACTGAAGAAAGGTGGTCTTTGCGAGCAGGCCGGATTGAGCTTCCTGCAACTGTTGTAGATACATATGTGTTGGAGGAGGTAGGAGCCATAGGCCCCATGGGTCTTGACATTGGTGGCCTGGCGGCAGTCGTCCTCACAGGAGGCCTTGCGACTGAATTTGCAAAGTTTGTTGTGATTCTATTTGCAGTATTTGCTGGAGGTGTAGCTCTAGAGGAGGAAGCTGGCAAGCCCAATCGAGCTGCAATGATCTGCGTTCGCTCATGGTAAAGCTTCTGCTTTGACCTGTCTAGTTGCTCCTTTACCCTCATCACTACAGCCTCCGTTTCGTTGAAGAAAGCTAATTTGGCTTCCATCTTATGGAACTGCATTGAATTAAAGCCTCCGAAAATTTAGATTTTACTCCAGTTGCAAATCTAGAAAAAGGAGACTGCACTGCTTTTGCAACTAAATTACCTGCTTTTCTATCAATGATGTCGTAAGTTGTCGGATTTGATCCTCTTCCTGGTCTGCCAGAAGTTTTGCTTTCACTGCTGCCGATGAGAGTGCTGTTACTGCAGCACGCTTTAGTTTATCAATGCTGCTATCATCTTTTGTCTCTGTAGGGGGGCTCTCGTTTTTACCTTCTTTAGTAGCATCTGCCCAGAATAATTGAAAAAAAATGACATAAAAAGGTAACCATTTTCCCAAAATGTGATTCTTATAATATACCGTTTATGTTTTACTATACATCATAAAGACATAGCTATGTCAAATGAAATATGGAATATGCTTAACCTTATAGGACCGAGTATTGCGCCTAGCACTCCATGTATATTTTAAATCTGATGCACAAAATCTTTATACATATTCCCACAAAATATTGCTTTAACATTTTCAGTAAAATAGGGCTTGTTAACAAAAAAATCACAGGAAAAAGGAAAGAAACCTGTGATTGCTCCAGTTTCATTTGCAGAGTTGAATGTGACTGGTTGCTGAGGTTCACTCCTTTCTGAGGGCTGTGAACTGGACACTATTTCAACATCATTTGATGCCTCTGTAGGCTGAGCAGGTTCTCCACCAGAACTTGATTTAACCGGTTGCTCATTCTTCACTCCGGAAGGAGAACTGGAAACTGTCTCTACATTTTTCGATGCCTTTGTTGGCTCAGATAGCTCTTCCACTGGCTTTGATGCAGCTGCATCAGACGGCTCAATCTTTTGCAATGGGACAGAGTCAGGCATATCTACTTCCTTTACTACCTCTGTTCGTTGAGAAAGCTTTTCTGATGAGGCTTCCTTCCCCCCAGTCTCCTCCACAGAACTTGGCGGAACCGGGGATGCCGTGTTATCTGATCCCCTCGTTACACTTGGTTCATGATCCTCTTTAACTTCCTTATTAGTTGCAGCAGTATCCGGCCCTTTCTTATCCGTGGATAGGCCATTGGGTGAAGCTGATGTCACCGTTTCTTCTAGAAGAGAAGCTTCTGCATTTTGGTCAGCACGGTAGCTCAAACTTTTCTGATCCTTATGGAAGCTTCTGTTTTCTGAGTTTTTGACATTCTGAGCATAGGCATCATTGACAACACTGCCAAACTCTAACTGACATCAGAAATAAGAACCACAAACCGCCAAGTAAACATAAGCTTGAAAAAGGTTTACTTACCTCTCAGAAACAGATGGTTCCTTCTTGTCATCTGGTGGATCTTCCAAAAGAAAGCAGTTCCTTGCAGCCAGTTGAATCCTGGGAGAACTACCAGATAATGCTTTAAGAGAACTTTGGGCCGAAGCGGTAGCAATATTGGGCCCAACCAGGCGTGCAAAAAATCCCGCCTGCAAAGGGAGTACCATTAAGTTGTAACATCACCAGAATAGACAAATGAAAATAATGAAAAGTGGAATAAGTCAAGAATAAACATTTCAAGAGAAAAGCTGCAAAGTCTAATTGAAGCAAAAGTTTTATACAGAAGCAAGGAAGATTATCCATAATTAAGTATATGTGGGCAATAGATAAATAAAGGACCTTGTATATAGCATAACAACCATTCAAAAAGAAGCAGATTTAAAAAAAGTGGGAAAAAAGATACCATGAAAAGCTATTGCAACCGAGCAGAAAAGAAAAATGCATCAGCATTTTGTGGTTTTCTAGCGGGCCACGGCCACCATAACTTTTACTTTGCAGGTTGGCAAAATATGAATGTAAATCCAAGGATGCTTGGTGCAAATTTCATTAACAATAATTACAATCAATCACCTAAATAGAATCATATGGTTAGTTTCATAGATTCATTAACAACTTAAGAATCATGTTGGACTGTACAAGTACAGCTGCATTAAGTGCAGTCCTCAACCTTTCCAATCAGCTTATTTTACGCCTTGACGTAAATCCATGAACAAGTCTTCTCAAGTTCTCATAAGAATCAAACTTGATAAAGCCATTTAAATTATTCAAACACAAATAAATCATTCCCTGATATTTTTAAGATGAGAAGATCATTTCAGAAGCCATGTATAAATTTAGAAAGTTATAGGAAGTTAATTTTCCTTTCAAATTCATCAATTGATAAAATACAAAAATAAGAACTCACACATTCAACATACCAAAGCCATGACAGGATTTCCCACATCAGCAAATGAGAGTGTCCTTTCAGATGTTAAATCATAACCAATAGCTTCAAATGCCTCCCTTAGAGCCATAATTGCACAATTTTCATTGGTTTCTTGTCCATCTTTTGCTTCATTGGTTTCTTCTGGCTTTGATGTTTCTGGAGCACCTTTTACGTCAGTTCCAGATTCAGGTTTTGATATTTCCTCATTAACCTTCACCTCTTTCTGATCTGCAGGTTTTGAAGTTTCCAAAGGTGTACTCTGGGTGTGATCCTCTTGAGGAGCCGTGTTACTGTCTTTTGTTCCAGGGGTATCTTTAGGGACAGATGATTCATCACTCATTGCAGCAGGTCCAGCAGTTTTTTTCGAATTGGTGTCTACATTATCATCACAATTATAGAATGCATCCTCAATCGTCATTTGAACAAAGTGCAGTATGCATTGAGCTTTGTTTTTTGTAGCAACATGCTCTGCAATCTCATTCCAGTTCTCTTTATAAAGTTCTATTCCCTCAAGAAGAAGAAGGGTTTCCTGATCTGTCCAACTGCCACCACTAAGACCAGGCGCATCAGCAGGCTCCATCAGAATAAAATCAGAAGAAGACATTCCAGAGCCAAACTTCCGGTTGTTAAAGCAATCAGTACATAAGTCAAAATCTGCCTGTCAAATACAAACATTGTTAGCATCGTAAAGAAATGTAACTATAAGTCAATAAATAAACATAAACCAATTTACTAAATTAGTTAATATTTTCCATCGCGACGACATGATCATTCAATTCATACAAAGCTTCGCTCAATGATTTATTGTTTAAGTAGTGCGTCAAACCTAAACCAGACAGCTACGTGCAGATTGTGCAAAATATTCATGTTGATTTCTTATATGATGAAAACTTATTGCTACACCACTTGGATGATAAGCGAAAGCTAAAAAGGCTTGCAGATTTTCTGTTATCATCTGGCCTAAGCAAAAGATGTGGTAAAAATTAAATTTTCAGAGGTAGAATTCCCTATTGCTCTGTTATAAATATAAGTCCTGTGAAAAACGAAATAACATGCATAGATGAATACAAACATACATATATCAATTCCACCTAGGCATGATTGAATAACAACATAGGGAGAACCGGACAGACATTATTGGTGCAGTTATTGTCTTGCATGATGCAAGAACTTTTTTGCGATTCAAACTTATTAGTCAGTCATTATTATTCACTAACCTGCTTCTGGCAATGGTAACGCTTCCGAGAGCAATCAGTTGAACAAGAGTTGCAATGGTAATCAACAGATGGTTCCTCAGGTCTCATCAAGTCATCAAAAACTCCAGATTCTGGAAGAAACCCGGACGATGCAGATGGAGTTGAAAGGTTAGGTTTGGGAACAATTGGTGGCCGTGATTCAATCGCCTCAAAGTGAAATAATTTTTCAAGCAAAGAATCCTTTTTGGCTGTCCCATCACCACTGGCACTGACCACAGCAGAATCAGCTGGAGGGAATGGATGAAAATTAATCAAACCCCAGTAGTCCAGGAACTCCAATACGTCTTGCCTCGCATCCAAGTCGCCAACTTCAATATCTGACAGATCTTTCAACTCAATTTGTTCACTTGGATTTGCATGAAACTTCTTCATAATCCTATTACGTATCTCCAAGTACAAATCAAGGGTAAGCAATGGGGATTTCCCATTAAAGAATGAAGGCAACACACTCTCCTCCACATGATGAACTTTCGTCCACGAAAACCATCCTGTGAGTACAAAAAAGGGATGAATACTAAGATCAAATTGACGACAGGAGGAAACACCAAAGAGTCTAATATTTCATTTTCTTCTCCTCCAATCTTTATAACATCAAATCAACAAGCTTCCGTGAAGCTAGTTTATTCATAGCCCTACTTTGTTACTGAAAACTAAGATCAACATTCTCTAGCATGACTGACAAACAGTGAGCATAATACTTATTATAATTTCCTTGAGAGAAAACCAATAATCAGTAATTTAAAACAGGATTAAAATTTTGACATTCCCTCGGGTCTGGATCTTTCTCTTTTTTGATCAAGCATTTGAATAGCAACCATTCTGACTACATTAACATTTAAGACTATAGCTGAAAGAAAACATTCACTATTAGAGTAACTAAATGAAACTGATGTTAGTTAATCCGTTTTCTGATTTGTTAAGTAATTATCAGGAGGTTGTAACGACTGATTGGTTGATTAACTAGGAAGTCAACCAGAGCTGATGTATTGTGTTCCTTCCATTTCCTCGAGTTTGGTTGATTTGTTTTCGATCTCGGATTCCGGCATTCACATGCAAAGGAACATAATATAATCCTTAAATGTTTTTTTCCTGGTGTCTGAGCGAAAACCAAGCAATAAATCCTTTCCAAATGCAAAACAATAAGGACCCTATGGCAGCATACATATTATAATATAAGACCAAACAAATAAAGAAAGGAAACTTCCTATTTAACCACTAAGAACTAAAAATTCACTCTTTCTTTACCTTGTTTCCATTTAATTAAAAAATCGTTCAAACTGGACTTAACTCCTTTAACAACAGGAAAAAGAAGTTCAATCTAATAATACTAATTCACTAGTCTCCTAAAGTAGAAATTCAGCTCAATGAAGTAGTAAAAGTAAACCTTCAACTTTCCTACCCATTTTTTCCCAGCAAACAAACAAGGAAAAAGAAAATTCACCGCAATGATTAGGAACCACATGCGCATTACTGTCACGAGACCTAAGAGCCTCAAACTCGGCCTCAATATTAGCTTCCAAAACCTCCAACTCCTGACTTGCCTTATTCAATTCTTCCAATTCTTCAGCCTTTACACTCTCTTTCACCAAAATCCTCTCCTCAAGCTTCGCGCCACCCAAACCCGAGGCTATGTTTCCACTAGGCGTCCCTTGGCGAGCCCTAGTTAAAGGACCGTTATGGTTGATCGGAGAGTGGGAGATCAAGTTTGGCTTCTCTCGAGTAACCCGTTTCGACGGCGTCGATGAGCTGAACCCGGAATGAGAATTAGCTTTCCTCTTATGCGCTCCACCTCGACGACGAGTTGTGGCCGGCTCCGGCTCGGCTGAGCTCGGCCCTGCCGGTGAGTTTCCCGCGTCCCGGCGTTTCTCCTCCATCACACGGGTCGGGAGGTTGGTTTTCTGGAAAAAGAAAAGGGGCTTCGAGTCGGTTCAGTGTGAAATTTGTTGCTGTGATTTTGCTATTGCCAGGCTCGACTTTTGTTTCTTCCACGGCTATCAAAAAGCCATTTTTATTAATTAAAAAATTAGCACTAAAAAGACAAGCATCCTGTGTTGTGGCGGTTCACCCTGAATCAAATTATAATTTGTGTATCTATTACATAAATAATTTAATTTTTCTCTCCAATAAATATTTTAAAAAATTAATAATTCAATTTTAAGGATATCTATTACACATTATGTATAATATACGAGTGCTTCGTTCCGCTGTTGGGAGTTAATTATAAATAGAGATTGATATTGGTGAAGGCTTCAGCATTAAAAGTAAATATTTTCGAATCTAACAAGTAGTACTAATAATAAGAGGATGTTTATTCATTCTAAGATATTCGAGTTTTTTCAAATAAAATTTTTAACTTGAACAAAAGAACTAAAGAAACTACCAACAGTTTCTAGAAAAAGATTACTAAAGAAATTACAAATTTTCATCAAACGGCTTGAATCAGTCCATACAACGCTAGAGGAGGCAGCATTTGTTCCCTTTGGTGGCGATGACATTCGAAAACTTTTGCGTTCCAAAACTTCATAAAACAGTCGAGGGTAAGCAAGCTATCCGAACCAGCTTGATGGTTCGATCCGGCGACACGAGCCACGTTCAATGTCCGAGCCACTTTCTCTAAACCGCCTTGCAGCCCAAAAAACTTGAAGGTGTGCTTGATGTCGAAAACGTTGTAGCCGAAGTAGTATGCTAGTTGACACATGAACGATTGGAAATCGAACGGCAGCGGATTTTGAGCAAGAATTTTCAGCAGAAACCCAAAATCATACGCACCATGGAATGCAACCCAGAAAATCTCGTTGGTTTTGACTCTAGGCACGAAAGGGTTGAACACTAACCCGGAATCCAAAAGCAATTTCGCAAACTCACTGGAATCAATCCCCTTTTCCTTATTCTTAGCAAAATCGATTCCTTGCTGTGTAAGTAATTCGATAGAATTACTATCGCATAAATCCCTTTCGACATCAAAATCCTTAAAGTTGAATTCCCACACATAACCGAACTCAGTACCAAAATCAGGTAAATTGCCTTCTACATCAGACAGAGTTAAACCGAGTTGAATGATTTTGAGCTCATCAACATTCGACTTCATGTAACTATAGTTGACCTCAGGATTGCCTTCACGGATAGTTTGTATATCAGGCTTGAAGATGGTTCCGGGAAACTCAGTATCCACGGATACAAAACGGTAGTCGGAAATCGCAAGCTTGATCAAGTAGAACTCGAGTTCCAAATCTTCAGCGAACACCCGTCTCACCATAACCGGCTTCTTCTCCACTGGAACAGACATCATCGTTGTTGTTTTTTCTGGTTTTTCGAAAACGTATTGACAGACTCGACAGACTCTCTCTGCTTCTGTTTTGCAAGCGCAATTTTTCTCTGCTTCTGTTTTGCAAGCGCCTGCTTCTGTTTTATAGCGCCGTTGTTGCTTGATGAACAAGCACCATTTAATGCTCATTAAATGCTACAATCAAAGATAAACATTAGTCTTTGTGCTTTATCATTGATACGTTATCATTGCTATTATTATTATTGATTTTGTCACTTTATTTTAAAGAAATATAAGTTTATATATTTATGGTTCTGTTTTTTAGTAACATAATACTTTTAATATATATATATATTAAATTTTAAAATTTATAGTTGTTATTTAAATTAGATTAAAAGAGTGGTTTTATAGAAAAAGGATGTCGTTAGTGTTTTCACAACTCAGTTATTAAATTTCATGTTTATTCCCGTAAACTATGTTGGTATCAAAAGTAACTACCAAATAAATATTATATTATAAATAAATTTTAAGTAATTATTTCATGTACTGACGATGAAAATAAAAAGTTTTTATAAGTGTTTTAGTTTTAGAGTTTAGGAATTTAATTTGAGGTTTAAGTTTAGATGGTTAAAACTAAAGGTTTATGATTAAAAGTTAGGGACATATGTTAAAAACTAAATCGCTTGTATGTTACCCTAAAACTTAAATCCTAACTTCTAAACCTTAAAGTCTAATAATAAACCTAAATTCTAACTATAACCCACAAATTTTAGACCTCTAACTCATAAACCCTAAAACTAAAATATTTGTAGAAACTTTTTGTTTACAACGTACGCCCGTGCAATAATATTTTCCCACAAATTTTACAAATTAAACATTAAAAGGTTGATATAATATAACTTATAGTTGGTGCATTGGTTAAATTACTTCAAATTAAAATTTAATATAAGCTCTTTCAATATTTTGATAAAATGCAAATTTTAATTTTTTTTTTAAATTAGCAGTTGAGTTTAAACTCCAATAGCATATTAGTTAAATGGAATTTTTTAGCCTCTCAATATTTCAATTTAAACCTTTATAGCTCAAATATTGTATTTGGGGATCTCAATTTTTCATAATTTTATCTTGGTCCATTACAATTTTCTAACTTGCCTATCACAAAACAATACGCATGGTAAGAACTATGATGAAACATTAAGATGAAAAAATTAAAGAAATTAAATTATCTAACTTCAAAAGTAAATATTTAAGATATATTTTAAATCGGAAAAATAGATGTTAGAGTTTAATTTATTTAAGTTCAAAATCGATAAGGACCTAATTTCAAAATTAACAACAACTAAAATATGATTGGACAAAAAATTTGAAAGATAAAACCATTAAAAATCGAGAATATAATTAAATAGGAAAACATTGAGAGCTCAATGGCTCCGACACTTGCACAATGTGTATGTATATATATATACAGAGAGTTGGTCATATATTAATGCACAATGTGCAAGACAATTACACAGTCATTCCTGTATAAACAATAGTAAAATTTAAAATCAAAATTCTTAAAATCCTAATTCTACTTAAATTTATCTAAAAAATCGAAAATTAGAGGGTGATAATACGGAAATTGAGGATGGTGGGCCAAGAAGATTAATGATTTTAGCAGCCCGAAAACGTAAGCAAAGGGATAAATCATAGGAAAACGTGGACAAGAGAAACCTCGTGCAAACCAAAATGAAACCATCGACATTCAACGAACCACATTGTTGGTTAATGAGAGTAGGGGTGTAAACGAGCCGATTCGAGTTTGAATAGTGTTAAATTTGGTTTGGTTTATTAAAATTTTGAGTTAAATTTGAGCTTGAGTAGTTAAATTCGAGTTTGAGTAATTTTAACGAGTATGAGAAATCTGAGCTCGGCTCGTTTAGAACTCGAGTCGAGTTCGAGCTTGATTCGAGCTCAATCAAGCCAAGTATTGACTGATCTTTGACAGCATTAGACTCGATTAACTCTTCATTTGTCACTTCTCATTTAAAGTCATATGAAAAAAAAAACTTTGATACACAAGTTGTGTAAACTCAAGCTTGTTAATTTTAGGTTTTAGGGTGTTAGTTTAGAATTTAGAAGTTTAGGTTGTTGGGTTTAGAATTTAGGATTTAAATTTTAAAGTTTAATATTTATGTTTAGGGTTTATATTTAGGGTTTTAAGAATTTAAATTTTAAATTATAAAAAATTTAATATATTATATTTTAAATAACTCGTGAGCTTTTCAAACCGGGTATCAAGTAGCTCGGCTCGTCAATAAATCGAGTCGAATTCGAGTCGAGTTCAATCGAGTCGAGCTCGAGTAGCTTCCAACAGTGATTGTACTCTTATGTCTGCAAAATCCCACAAAATTTTTTGTTGCTTTGCCCCATACCCGCATGGGACTCACTCGGGTCCCAATTCCCCAAACCCATCTTTTTCGAAACCCTAACTCACCAGTTTTACACATCAAAGCTTCGTCTCCCCCATGTTGTTTTTGTCTGGTTTTTAGATGCAACCGTTGTGATTAGAACTGACCGTTATTATTGTCATTCTTTTTTTTTGTGTGTTTTTATTTTTGAATCTAACAATTCTTTTAATTTAATTATATTTGACATTTATTTTGACTTAATATCAAAATAAGTGTTTATTTTAATAAAAAGATGATAGTTTAAACATAAATAAAAGGTAATTTGCAATTTATCCCATTAATTAATTTATTTAAAATTTCCCCTCGATTTAATTTAACACTCGGCTGGCGTTTTAATGGCACATTTACATATATACAGTAGTTGGAATTTGGGACACGCCATATGTAGCGTGACAATGCGGTTACTTTACATAGCAAATCCCACACTAATAGTGAGAAAAATATTTTACAATTAAAATCGTATGTTTGTCAGGCGTCATTTAATTATATTAAAGAGTAAAAAAATGACATGTGACTTCAATGTAATTTAACTTGTAAAATAATATTTGTCTATATGGTATATGTGCATTGTCAAAAAATTTAAAGAATATATATAAACAAATATTATCTTGTAATCACTTTTAGATAATTAAAAAATAATATTTTTAACAGGAAAAAATACGTTTAGGAGCCGTGCAGAAACTATTCCCAAACGAAACCTTAAACTCAGCCGTATCTAATGTTTAATTTGCATAATTTTTATAAGATCCAGGACATATATTATTTCCTCAATGGTACCACAAGTGGTCATACGTGATAGGAACTCTTGTTGGTACTTGGGCGACAATATTAATATCAATTTTTGTATTATAATATTTTTAATTACGAATTAAAATATACATCTTAATACAAAAAATATGATTATTTGTTCATTCAAAACGTCGACGCACGTAACTATCGTACATAAATTAACATTTCAAATTTCATTCGAATTCAAACCATATAATATACGAACATATTTACGATTAAAAATATGAAACCTGGTCCTGGAGGGAGCTCTTAGTTTCCTAAACTCACGAATTATTGGCATTCCCAATTAATATGGCTTTCAAAGGGCCCGCTGTTGCCGGGCGTCCCTATTGTAAACTTCCTATTCAAAAGTGTTATGTTTGTTGGTAAATTTACCAGAAAGCCCTCCCTCCCCCCCCCCCACCTCAATTTGATAACCGGCAACAATAATATTAGATTAACTCATTAATTACTTATCGCTTAATCCTTAATTATAGATTAATTAGTTGTCTTTTCATCATCTTTTAGCTGGACAGTAGTTATGATAAGATCAATGCATATCTTACGAATCAAATTGAATCAAATTTAAAGTTGACATATATGATTGCACAAAATGAAACTTCACAAGAATATGTAAATTTGAGCGGTTTGATAAGTTGCTCATCTCTGTTTTTTTATATTTTTATAGGTCATAAGTTCTAAATTCACTACAAACATTCACTTCTTTTTTTTAAAGTTTTTCCTTCTCTTTTCCTATAGGTACGATTAAATTAGGGTTTGTAAAAAAATAGAAGTTTACATATAGTTTTAATATGGCTTAAGGGTAAACAAAGCCCTTAAACTTTTAGGGAATCAATTAATCCCTTAATTTTTTTACATCCAATCAAACCCTTAAACATATAAATTAAATTAATTAAGTCTTGAACAGAGATATTGAATCAATTAAGTTCTTTAACCAATTTTGATCATTAAGTATCAATATTTTTTCCTGACATATTACTATTATGTGACATACTATAATTTTGTCACACAGAAATTATAGTATTTTAAAGAATTTTTCTATAAAAAAGTTATTAAAAATTCTAAAAGATTATTTAAAATTTAATAAATTTATAGAAATGTCATTCGGCAACATGGTGATGTGTCACCAACTGCTTCAAAAAAATTATTAGATTTAACGGCCAACATTGGTTAAAAGAACAAATCTATAAGATCAGGGACAGAGCCAAGATTTGAAGTTCAGGGGGACAAAACATAAATTTTGAAAGGTGGGGGCAAATTCACAATTATCCCAATTTTTTCAAGAAAAATATAAAGAATCAAAGTGTAAAAAAAAATTTTCCTACCGGGGGTCACAGCCCCTACCATTGGCTCCGTCCCTGTATAAGATTGCGAAGTATAAGGTTTTAATTGGAAAAGTTAAAAAACCTTGTCTTTTTTAAAGCTTGACACCCTTAAACATTTTATATGTATCCTAAAAATATCTCAACCTCAGTTTGCTATAATGTATGTTAATCAAATATTTTATAAAATTTATACCATGCTTGAATTTGATATAGATTTACTCTTTAAACTGATTTATTAGTTTGAACTCAGTACTTATCATATTATATTCGTATCTTAAATGCGAATATAGTTTACAACTAAGAAAACTAATGTTTGGGTCTTTATAATTTAAATTATAAAAAATGTTTTGACTCAAATTTATTTATTTATTTAATATTTGGCAATGCATGTTGTATAAAAGATTGCATTAGCAAGAAGCAAAGACAAAAATGATAACACTTGTGCAATTCTACCAGCTGCAATTCATTGTGAACTAAAGTAAATTATAGATTTGTATGATCTGAAAAAAAGTTTCAACTACCTTTTAAGACTAATTTTTATTTTTTTATAATTATTTTTTATGAAAGAACAGTAATTAATGGTTATATGTTTAATTTATATAAATTTTACAATATTACTAATTTTTATTTTATAAATTTAAGTACATTCATATATTCAGTTATATTATATTTAAAATTTTAAAATTATTATTATTATTATTATTAAATATGTTGGTGTGATACAAGAGTAATATCTGATTAATTTCCTTAATTTTTTTTGAACACTAGAGTTCTAGAAAGAGAATGTAAATCCCATAAAAATTGAAGAAGGATCCTGTAACCTGTCTTTTACCGTGCAGTGTCCACGTCGCAGAGCATTTTTACCAGTGTCGGTGGAGTTGAATATAAAATAAAATCAATATTATCGACTATTAATAAACGAAATATTAATTTTTAAATAATGTTAAATTTCGAATCATGGTGTTATAAATGAAATAAATAGAATTGGGAGAATTATGTTTATAATGAATATTTAGAGTATTCAACTCGGATTAATCAGTCAATAGTAACAAAATAAAACGCTAGATCACTTAAGTAAATTTAAAGGTTTGGATAATTATATTGTGAATTAGTCCGTTAATGGTAGTTGGATGAGATGCTATATTGCTTGAACAATGTTAGATGTTTGAATTCTAGCGTTGTGAATGAAGTAAATTCGATTGAGTAAGTTGTCCCAGCAATGAGCATCTATATCTCGACCTGGATTAGTCTTATAATGATAATACTAGTGATTACACAAGAGAATATTAAATAAGATTTAAAATCTAAGGTTCCATTCGGCGACGTTTTTAGGATCACGTTTAGATGTCGAACGGAAAAGCTCGCCGAACGTCTCAATTTTTGTTGCTTTACTCTCGCTTTTTTACTAAATTTAGCCTCAAACGCAGATGTCTCAAAACGCGACTTTTTCACCGAATCAAACTTAAAATTTATGTGACTATCTCAAACAACGTGAAATTTTAAATAAATATAATCATAAATAAAGGAGGTAACAAGACAAAATGGATTAGGTAGGAGGTTTACATTAGAAATTCACATTCAACCTGGTGCAGTGTTTAACGACAAATGACAACTGGGTTGTTCAAATATCCATGGAATTCTAGTCTGTTTTTAAAATTGTCATCTACGTAAAGGGTAAATTGGTCATTGACTCTTAATGAAAAAGGTAGTTGATGAAAAAGAAAACACAATTTTAATTTAAATCAAATTCTAAAATCTTGATGTCTTGGAGAATCTTTGTTCCAAAATTAGCTTTAAAGCTATATTGTTATTTAAAAATAATAAATTCATTTATATAATTTTTTATAGTAAAATTGATGGAATTTTAATATTTAAATTTTGAATTTTAACTTTAAATCTTAACTCTTAACCATAAATTTTAATTAAAATCCTAAAATCTAACATCAATAGATTTGTGTAAGCTACAATTTAGATAAACGATGAAGTTTATTATACAATGAGAGAACAAATTTACCGTAAATCATACCAGCATATCAAAAACAGAATTTTCTATTATGTTTTGTTAAAACACAAATCGTCACTCACTTTTCTTCCCTACTTTCCACCACCAGTCATCATCTCCAGCATCGATGTGTGCTTTTGTTGGGTTGTGTGGAGCTCGATTCGATCAACCAATTTTGCTCACCAAGTGGTGGAGAGGTGGATATTTGGGTGGAAGGGTTAAGGAAGCTAAAAAGATTAAGGACACAATGATTTATAGTGGTTCGGCCTTCTAACAAGCACCTACATCCACTACTTTAGCTTCCCACTAAGGATTTCACAATCAATCCACTAATTGATTCGTCCCCTTTTCTAGGATTAGGAGGAAACCCTTACAACCGATCAAGCTTCTACCCAAGCCTTGATCAAAACCCTCTTTTACAAAGAGACAAATGAAAGCAAACTTAAACCCTCTAATAGGTGTTTGTTTGCACACTTAAGCACTTACCCAAAACCTAAAACACTTGAGCAAATTTGACAATTTTGGCTCACTAGTGTTTGTCTATATAAGAAATGACACTTTAAGCTCTAAGACAATTTCTTGATCATTTGTTGATTGACAATTGAAGCATTAGTCTTCTCTTGATGCTTGGAGGTCCCTTTTATACTCCCAATTGAGTTTATAGCAGTTTAGGACCGTTGGGGTTGAAATAGAGTCGTTGGAGCCTTTAATTCCCTCCATAAATGCAGTTCTGCAGCTCCCCGTTTCGAAACGCTTGAACCCGTTTCGGAACACCCTCAATATAGAAAGAGCCGTTGCAGTCTGTCAGGGTACCCGTTTCGGAACACCCCTTTGCCGTTTCGGAACGCGTATCGGAACGCCCTTAGCCCGTATCGAAACGACCTGCATTTAAAAGTTAGTTGGGAAAGAGCCGTTGGGGTTTATGACCGTTGGGGTTAGTGCCACGTGGGCGTATCGGAACGGCCTAGCCGTTTCGAAACGCTAGGGCCCGTTTCGATACGAGTATCGAAACGTTTTGGCCACTGGAGGCACCTGTTTCGAAACGCCCTAAGGTGTTTCGAAACACATGGTCAGTTTTGTGAAAATTGGCCTTTGAAAACATGAAAAACCTTTATGAAAAATTCCTTAAATAATATTTCAAGTTGTTTGGACTTTGGAAATGTTTTAAATACTTTTTAAATCAGTCCAAAACATTTTTCAATTATTATATTAAAACATTAGTTCTACAATCTCCCCCTTTTTGATATAATAAAACCACTTGAAAAATTGTTTGGAATTCTCCCCCTTTAACTTTAAAAAAGTGAATAAGAGATTAAAAATTTTAATTCACATAAGGCTCCCCTTATTCATTTGAAAATTTAATTTTTCAAACCATTTCTCCCCATTTTTGTTATATCAAAAAGATTTAAAACATTAAATTCAAAAATAACAATAGAGGCAAAATTTTGATAAAAATGAAAAATTGGTTTTAAAATGGCTCCCCCTTACTCAAAGCATCATAGAAATGTTAGTCCAACATATATGATCATCTAGTTGAATTTAAATTAAAATAAACAAATAGAAGCAAAAAAACAACTAGAATTTTACCAACACTTGAATTTAAGGGAGGATGTGAAGCCTTCATTCTCCAAGTGTTCTTCTTTGTGTGTATGGAGCTCCCCCTCAATGTTTGACTTGTTGAACATCTCCATCACACCTACAATAGACAATCAAGTAACTTTTGGTATCCAAATTGCTTTGGATCCATAAACGTTAGTTGCACAAAATTTTTGACCCCTTAGGAATCCATTTTTCAATGTCATCCTTTTTAATTGAAGTGGTTAGTCCTTTTGGGACCCAAACACTTCTAAAACATTTTCCTTTAATAAATCTAGGGGCACTAGATTGTCTAACATAAAAATTTGATTTTCCAAAATTGTTTTTCTTTTCAAGCTCTTTGGAAATCAAATCTTTTTCTCCTTGAACTTTTTGAAGCAATTTTTGTAAATCAAGACATTTTAGTTCAAACTCTTCAAGTTTTGCTTCAAGTTCAAGTTTGGTTTTAGAAAGCAAATCATTTTGAATTTTTAACTTTGAAATCAATTTATTGTTTTTCAAAATGTGGCTTTTAAAATCTAAAACCAATTCATCATAGGCATCTTGTAATTCATCAAAAGTGTAAGAACATGAAGTAGATGAATTAGAAGTTACCCTTGAATCTTCTTCGATGGCCATAAGGCAAAGGTTGGCTTGTTCATCGTCGGTGGAGTCTTCATCACTCCAAGTAGCCACATGTGCCTTCTTCTTATGGCTAGAAGTGCTTGCCCTCTCCTTTCTTTTAGGTTCTCGTTCAAGCTCTCTCAAAGCTTTCTTCATGAAAGGGGCACACTTCTTGAAGAGATGAACTATCTCTTCATCTTCCTCCTCCTCTTCACTTGAGTAGACATGATGGCAAGTGGAGGATTTGAGAGCCATGGCACTTGCATTGATGCCAAGCTCTTTGATTTTCTTCTCTCCCATAGCTCGAATTTCTTCCCTCTTCTTCTCATCCTCCTTGTTCTTCTTCATGATTTGATGAGTAAGAAGTGACCCCATGAGTTCATCAAGCTTCAAGGTCTTCAAATTTTTAGCTTCGATGATGGCGGTCCTCTTTGAGTCCCAAGACTCGGGAAGTGAGTAGATGAGCTTTCGAACAAGCTTCTCCTCCGGGATGACTTCTCCATAACCTTTAAGACCATTGGTGATGGTGGAGAATCTATCAAACATCTTCTCGATGTTCTCTTCCGGATCCATTTTGAAGTTCTCATACTCCAAGGTTAGGAGCCCAATCTTGGTCTCCTTGACTTCGTTTGTCCCCTCGTATGTGACTTCAAGCTTGTCCCATACCTCCTTGGCACTCTCACAAGAAGACATCTTCTCATAGATGGTTGGGCCAAATGCACAAAACAAGATGTGCAAGGCTTTGAAATTAAGTTCCATCTTCTTGCGATCGTCGGCACTCCACTCCGCTTTACTTCTTTTAGGCACGAACGGACCATCTTCAACTACATCCCATAGCTTGTAATCTTTTGATTTGATGAAGAACTTCATCTTTGTCTTCCAATGGGCATAGTGAGCTCCGTCGAAGAAAGGCGGTTTGTCTATGGATTGCGCCATTTGAGCCGGTTGATGAAAAAGTGATCGAGCTTGCCGGATCTTCTCAATAGGATGTTAATCCTCACCGATTGAGCCAAGCTCTGATACCAATTGTTGGGTTTTGTGAAGCTCGATTCGATCAACCAATTTTGCTCACCAAGTGGTGGAGAGGTGGATATTTGGGTGGAAGGGTTAAGGAAGCTAAAAAGATTAAGGACACAATGATTTATAGTGGTTCGGCCTTCTAACAAGCACCTACATCCACTACATTAGCTTCCCACTAAGGATTTCACAATCAATCCACTAATTGATTCGTCCCCTTTTCTAGGATTAGGAGGAAACCCTTACAACCGATCAAACTTCTACCCAAGCCTTGATCAAAACCCTCTTTTACAAAGAGACAAATGAAAGCAAACTTAAACCCTCTAATAGGTGTTTGTTTGCACACTTAAGCACTTACCCAAAACCTAAAACACTTGAGCAAATTTGACAATTTTGGCTCACTAGTGTTTGTCTATACAAGAAATGACACTTTAAGCTCTAAGACAATTTCTTGATCATTTGTTGATTGACAATTGAAGCATTAGTCTTCTCTTGATGCTTGGAGGTCCCTTTTATACTCCCAATTGAGTTTATAGCCGTTTAGGACCGTTGGGGTTGAAATAGAGTCGTTGGAGCCTTTAATTCCCTCCATAAATGCAGTTCTGCAGCTCCCCGTTTCGAAACGCTTGAACCCGTTTCGGAACACCCTCAATATAGAAAGAGCCGTTGCAGTCTGTCAGGGTACCCGTTTCGGAACACCCCTTTGCCGTTTCGGAACGCGTATCGGAACGCCCTTAGCCCGTATCGAAACGACCTGCATTTAAAAGTTAATTGGGAAAGAGCCGTTAGGGTTTATGACCGTTGGGGTCAGTGCCACGTGGGCGTATCGGAACGGCCTAGCCGTTTCGAAACGCTAGGGCCCGTTTCGATACGAGTATCGAAACGTTTTGGCCACCGGAGGCACCTGTTTCGAAACGCCCTAAGGTGTTTCGAAACACATGGTCAATTTTGTGAAAATTGGCCTTTGAAAACATGAAAAACCTTTATGAAAAATTCCTTAAATAATATTTCAAGTTGTTTGGACTTTGGAAATGTTTTAAATACTTTTTAAATCAGTCCAAAATATTTTTCAATTATTATATCAAAACATTAGTTCTACAGCTTTCTTACACAAACTATAATAATGGGCTTAAGAATATATTTGCTATGTCACCGTACCGTATTTTTGTTTACAGAATTTGTGTGTTAAAATAATATTTAAAAAATATATTTTAAGATGATAATATATATTTAACTCTAAACAATGAAAAATATCAATTAAAAATAAGTCCAACTCTTCAACTAGATTTATGCAGTGTAAAGGTCTTAAATACTATAAAGGCGTAAAGTAAAAATATAGGCCTAACGTTTAACTGAATAGTCACTTTGTCATATGTTTTTTTAAAGTAATTTAATTCTCAAAGTTTTATTTTAGGTCGGAATAGCCCATTTGCAGATGAAAATTGTTAGAAAACTGACGGTAAACAATTTAAAATGACTTGACATAATGATAAGTCAACAGAAAAAAAATATTTTATATTTTATATAATTTTATAAAATTATTTTTTGACTGTTGTTATGTTTTTTAAGCCAACACATTTGTCTATATGATACTGTCATGTCAGTCTGCAATGCGATATAAGTTTGTGACGTTATTTCAAGCCATTTATCGTCAGTTGACTGACAATTTTCTTTTACAGAAGGGCCATTTTGATCCAAATAAAACTTTGAATGTTGAATTGCTCAAAAAATAATAAGAACCAAAATAATTATTAAGTCAAAAACATTAATTTTTTTTTGGTTTTACGCCTACTATAAACGGAAAAGTTAATTATATTTAATGACATTTGATGAAAGATGGTGGCATTTAAGGCAAATGAAGTAAGATAATTGTTTTTAATTCACTAAAATACATAAAAAAAAATTTAATCAATCATCAATGCTAATAAACACCAATTAATTGGATCATTGTAATCCTTGTTATAATTAAAACTAATAAATTTGGTGTCAAAAGATTCATACCTCTAATAGACTAATTGCATTATTTACAATCTATCATTTTCATCTTATGTTTGGTTTTGTGTTTTGGGTCTAAAAATCTCAATTGAACGAAAAATATGCCTCAATTATCGTGTTAATATGTTTGGATTTAAAAATTTAAACGTGATTTTGAGAAAAGCAAGGTAGAAGTAGCTTTTGCGTTTCGTCATGATTTTTGTATTATATTTTTACACAATCGTAATTTAAAAAAAAATTCTCAAACATAAATCACGTTACTTTAAAATCAATTATATAAAATCACGATAATCAAAAATCACCTATAAATATTCGAATTGGGACTACTTTGGTCATTCGAGGTCATTTTAGTCATTTGAAGCAAAAGAATTAGTAAGTGGCATTCCCGTAATAAATCCGCATACTCAAACCCAAAATTATACAACTCATCATCCTCTTATGTCTTCTTCACGCTCTTCCTTTGTACACCCGTTTGAAAGTTGAAACTTCACTTTCCTTCTTTCTCTTTAAAGCACCCAAACATCTCCGCCCCTTTAACTTTTTTCCCCCTTATCAATTATCATTTTCCTTCACTTTCCCGAGAAAAAAAGAAGTTCCATATCTCGCCGGATCCAATGCCGGTCACCGGCGAAACCGACGGCAACAGCAACAAAACCAATTCAGTAACCCACATTCTTTCCTCCAAAACACCGCTGTTCCATCTCAAACTCTACGCAGTAATCTCCATTCTCGTGGTCTTGTTACTTCTTTTCTTATTTATGATCTTCCTATGTTTCCGTTTAAACCGAAACGCGCGCAAACGCAAAGTGAAGCATAGCTCCGGTCTAATACCGTTGGTCTCTAAAGAGATCTTGGAGATCAAGGCGTTGAATCGTACCGTCGGTTGCTTTGCGGAGGAGGGCAAGATCGGAAATGTGGTTCCCAGTAAGAGTAGTGAGGGAGTTAGCGACGATGCATCGGGAGCCAGTGACGTGTCGTCGGCGGATGCTCAGAACATCGGTTGGGGTCGGTGGTACAGCATGAAGGAGCTGGAGATGGCGACACGTGGATTCGCAGAGGAGAATGTGGTCGGTGAAGGCGGGTACGGCGTCGTTTTCCGTGGCGTTTTGCAAGACGGTTCCGTCGTCGCTGTAAAAAGTCTTCTCAATAACAAGTACGTAAACAGCAAAATATACCTCTTATGATCGTTTCGAGATATTGTCTTTTGCTCTGTTTGTTTGCCGGGAAAAGACAAAACACTTTCTGGGAAAATATTGCTCTCTGGATATCTTATTCATGCATGGTAGATCCAAGTATGACCGTTGAAGATCATGTGTTGTTTTTTATTACTGGTTTGACTTTTTATTCTGTTTGACATTTTTCAATAATATTAAAAAAATAGTATTTTTCTGGTTTAATTATGCTGCTAATCCCTTAATCTTCTCACGTTTGAAATTTAATCTCTTTTCTTTTAAAACAAGAATATAATTTACTCTTTTGATTTTATAATTGAAGTCCTATTGGTAATACTGTCAAAGTACTTCAATTAAATTAGATTATATATATGTTTTTTAACAATATTTTTGCTCAAATGACCAATATTAAATGCGTGAAGATTGGATAAGCAAATTAAAATGTAAAATATGGGGATGGGAATGTAAGGTTTCTGATTCTAAATCTGGGGTTGTAAGATTCTGCAGACTTCCTACTTAGAATAAATAGTAGAGAGACTAAATTGCAAATGTGCAAAAAGTACAGGGACTATAAACAAAATTAGACCAATTTGTTTGTTCTCATTTATTCTTTGAGCTTACTGAATAAGCTTTTACATGATCTTACTAGAAAAACTATTAATTTATTAACTTTATAAGTAGTCTGAAAGTTGTGTAAGCGAGATTCATGTAACCAGATGGATGGAAGGAGGGGGTGTTAGACTGTTAGCCGCAGTCGAACCTCTAAAAATTTTAAATTTTTTAATTTTATATTGATAATTTAATCTCGTACGCTTGAAATTTCAATTTTTCATTTTATATAGTTTTACTAAGTATAAAACTTCACACACCTAACATAAAATCGTGTGTCTGTAACTGCGTTTGCATGTAACAATGTTCACAGGGGCCAAGCAGAGAAGGAGTTCAACGTGGAAGTCGAAGCCATTGGCAAAGTGAGGCATAAGAACTTGGTGGGTCTAGTTGGCTACTGCACGGACGGTGCTCAAAGGTAAATTCTGTTTATTCCACTTGAAAGATTTGAATGGAAATCAGCTCTCGAATACTAAGCTATAATCATTATTCATTCAAGGATTCTTGTGTACGAATATGTCGACAATGGGAACTTGGAACAATGGCTGCACGGTGATGTCGGACCTGTTAGTCCTCTTACGTGGGATATACGAATGAAGATCGCGATAGGAACGGAAAAAGGGTGAGGAGTTCTGTCTTTAGTTCTTGCCTATGCTTGAATGTTGAAACAGTTAGCAGAGTGGTTTCGGTTTTCGATACGCTGTCCGATACTAAATTGTTGATTTGTTCTTCAGCTTACAGTAATGGACTAGTATGTTTAGCTTTTATCATGTTTCGGTCTTTCTTGTTTGTTATTGCAGATTAGCCTATTTGCATGAAGGGCTAGAGCCTAAAGTTGTGCATCGTGATGTCAAGTCGAGTAATATCCTTCTGGACAAGAAGTGGAATCCGAAAGTATCGGATTTCGGATTAGCCAAGCTCTTAGGATCCGAAGCGAGCTATGTGACGACTCGTGTAATGGGGACATTCGGGTTTGTTCTGGCTCACAATCTCATGTCTATGTGTATATGTATATATGCCCTACATTATTGGTTCTTATTTTGGTAGTATTTGTTGTTCTCTGCAGTTATGTTTCACCTGAATATGCTAGCACGGGCATGCTGAATGAGGGAAGTGATGTGTATAGTTTCGGAGTTCTGCTGATGGAGATAATTACGGGGAGAAGTCCGATCGATTATTCTAGGGCGCCTGGAGAGGTTAAAACAGTGTTTCTCTTGCAATACTTTCGTTCGATGCCGGAACATCGAACACCATAAATAATGACTTTTCTGTTTGCTGTGTGTTTCAGATGAACTTAGTTGATTGGTTCAAAGGTATGGTAGCAAGTCGTCGCGGAGAAGATCTTGTGGACCCTTTGATTGAAGTTCAACCCTCACCTCGAGCTTTGAAACGAGCTTTGCTAGTTTGTCTCCGATGTATCGATTTGGATGCCAATAAGCGGCCGAAAATGGGGCAGATCGTCCACATGCTCGAAGCAGATGATTTTCCATTCCGCTCTGTAAGTCGTTTCATGTCCCGTAAATCAAAGTTTCATGTCATGAATGTTGATGACCGATGTTTTAGATGTCGGAACTCCTTCGTTACACCGATAACACACATTGAGCACTTAGCACATCAGGTTTGCCCTAGTGCAACAGTTGGTGATAATATGTCTATGGAACCTTTTTGTAGGAGCACCGACCGGCACGAGAGGGATACTCTGTTCCATCCCCTGTGCCGATATCCGGTCCACACCCGAAGAAGCACACTGAGAAGGCTGACGCAACGAAATCGAGACGGAAATGATTGCTTTTTGCTCAAGGCAGTATGGTTACCGAGGTCAGAATATGTTGTAGAATAAGTTTCCATTTAGTCCAAAATGAAGATTGTTTAAAACACCTTGGATGTGCATATACATATATATATATTTTACTTGCACCGAGCCTTGTATATACAGACTTGCCTCAATATTGATGTAACACGAGTATGTTTAAATATGCAATATTAAAATTCGAACTTTAGATTTGCCGACTATCGTCTTAAGTTAAAACCGCGTAAATCAATGAGTTAAGTTCCGAGGATCAAATTGTTCGGTGAACGATGACTCTCGAGTTACCAGAAGAGGAAATGCTTGAATATTCAGTTTTTACCTAACCTGGCACCCTGTTGGTTTCACCAACATGACAGGGCACAGGCAGCGGCATTTTTATTGCTTTAGAACGAAGATGTCGTGTTAAAGTACACTATGGTTATTGTGGATGTGGACACAGAATATCTCGTTGTTTGTTGAAATAGGCCCATCTCTCCGTTGGTTTTCAGCATGAAAATGGCAACTCCCAAACTTACGTATAAATTCCACAATTGTTCACTGTATTTTCGTGTGTACTACTCGAAGAAGACAACACGGATATACAAATGTGTTAAAATTTAAGATAAATTATTACTGAACTTCACGCTCAAATTTATTTTAATCAATGAAATTTCAAAACCTTCAAATTACTTATTAAAGTTTAGACACTAAACATTTTTGTTACTCTTCCATTAACGTGTCCATTTACTAGCGATCAAAGTAATATACTGAGAAACGGGTTCTATTTGACAGTGGAGGAGAAAGATCAGTGAAAGAGAAATCGAAATTTTTTTTTCCATTTCGTAGACTTGTTGCACTTTCCGGCAAAATAAAGGTCGAATTCGAACTCAGGGTAACGAGACGGAGCAAGTGGTGAAATTTAGTACCGAACGATAAACAATGGACTGACAAAAAATGTTCAATGTCTAAACTTCAATGACAAAAAACGTTTTATGTCTAAACTTAAGTGAGTAAATTGAATTTTTTAAACTTCAATAATCAAAATAGGTTTGAGAGTAAAGTTTAACAATAATTTATGTAATTTACCCAAAAATTTATAACACTAACTTATTATAATATCAATTATTTATATAAATAAGCAAACAAGTTTGTTGAATATGGAGTTATAAGTAGGGGTGACTCGACGGAAAAAAAATCATATCGAGAAAAAATCCAAAACTAATGCCCACGTCAATACACTCCACGTGTAAAAAAATCAAGCCCCCTAAAAAATTCCAAAAGAAATTAAAGAGTTAGTTATTACGACGATCCCTTCAAACTCCCGTCATTTGCTGTAAACACAAATTTATGAAAAAAATCGAGAAAATTTTGAAATACATTTCGTAGAGAAGAGTGTGTGTGGAAGTTTATTTTTCTATGGAAGCGAAGCTGGTCGAGAGGTTAGAGGCCGCGGTGGCGCGGCTGGAGACTCTAGCCGCGGGTGGAGGAGTCTCCTCCAGGGGCTTGCCGGATATCGGTGTCGATATGTCTTCGGATCCGTCTATCATGGCGTTTAACGATCTGATGGATCAATATGCGGCGAAGGTTTCCGCTGCGGCGGAGAAGATCGGAGGTCAAGTGCTGGATGTAACTAAGCTGCTTCTCGAGGCTTTTTCGGTGGAAAAGCAGCTTCTTATGGAGATCAAACAAACTCAGGTAACTGTTTTTCATTCCTTTCCTTTTTATTTAATTAAAATTGTTGTTGACATTTCGTTTGTTTGCGCTTTTTATTAGCTTCTCTTTTTGTTTTTGGATGAATTATGTGAAATCCAGTGAACTAGATTCCGGTGCAATGTGTCTTTTACCTTAGTGTGATTTGGCTGCGATTTGTACAAAAGAGGGAAATGCGAAAAGATATCTTGTTCATTAGATAGCTTTCTTTCCAATCTGAAGAGTGTCCATTTTGTTTATGAAATTTGACTATGATTGTTTCACGACCTTAAGAAACATTAGAGTTAGCCATTTTTTAACCAATAAAAATATCACGAAGCATTCCACTGATAGGTTTATAGGCAACTGTCCTAATAAGATGTTATCGAGGAGGAAGTTAACATTTGGTAATTGGTGGCTTGAGTGTTTCATATTATGATTCTTTTGAATAAGTTGGTTCTAGCTACGATCTGCTTTTTATCCATTTATTCTACAAGTATTGTATTCGCCTATTCGGTGTGGCAACATCGTAGTAAATACTAACGAGATGCTTGAATGTGTTCTGCTCTGTTGGTACAGAAACCTGATATGGCAGGGTTTGCTGAATTTCTCGAACCGTTGAATGAAGTGATCATGATAGTTACTGCTAAGGCAGAACAGAGGGGTTCTGAGTTTTTCAACCACTTCAAGAGTGCTGCGGAAAGTCTTTCAGCTTTAGCATGGATTGCTTACACCGGCAAAGATTGTGGTATGTGAATGTATGCTGTGGCCTATTTGCTCATAGGGATAGCTATTTCTGCATGAAGTGGCCACTTTTCTCAATGATGTGGCTCACGTGTAGGGTGTAGTGTAGCATAAATCTTAAGCAATTTTGAACAATGCTGTTGGCGTCTGTTTCACACATCTGTTTAAAGTATGGATTTATATTCCTGCCTTTGTTCAATGCTAGAATTAGGCTCATGCTTTCAACTAACCACAAAGGAAAAGTGTGACCTCCATTTGTACTTTCATGCTTAGGCCTTTAGTAAAAGAATTTGAGAGGAACTGCTGCTTGTATTTATGCCACCATATCGGGTGAAGTTGTAACGTGTAAATAGCATTTTCACATGACATTAGCATATAATCTCCTGCTTCTGGTTGTCTGATTCTTGGTAATGCTTTCCTTATTCAAGGTATGAGCATGCCTATTGCACATGTGGAAGAAAGTTGGCAAGCGGCTGAATTTTACACCAACAAGGTACTTTTTATTTCTAGGAAGCCAGCAACTCAAGATGGAAACTGATCCACTATGCATGTTATATCGTTATCTATTATTTTGAAGCTAAGGAAGAAAATTAAGGAACAGCATTGGATGCATAGCTTAACAGGGTGTTAAATCTTCTTATATTTATTTTAGTGTTTCCTTTTCTCTGAATGAAATGGATCAATTATGTCATTGTTGTTAGTCACATTAATCTCTCTTTTTGATGAAATTGATCTTTTTCCTGCAAAAATATGAAACACTGACACACACACATATTTATAAGAGTGAGAAACTCTAATCTGTTGAAATTAGTAGTAAGTTGTGATTAACACATTATCCTTTCATGTAATGGTGTCAATTGAATTGATATGATCATAGATTGAGCAAAATGTCTAGTTGGTCAGTATGGAAATATGTATTGTAAATTTCAGGTTCTTGTGGAATACAAAAGCAAAGATCCAAACCATGTTGAGTGGGCAAAAGCATTGAAGGAGCTGTATTTACCAGGTCTGAGAGATTACGTCAAAAGTCATTATCCTCTTGGACCGGTATGGAATGCCTCTGGTAAGAAGGTATCTGCTGCTCCATCGAAAGCTCCTCCACTACCCGCAGCTCCTTGTCCTCCACCTGCTTCTCATTTCTGCTCAGAATCTTCTAAACCTTCTTCATCACAACCAAAACAAGGGATGTCAGCTGTTTTCCAAGAAATCAGTTCCGGCAATGTCACTACTGGTTAACCTCTTACCCCCCCCCCCCCCACCTCTCTCTCCTGCTTTCTTGACTAATTTTCACTTTGATGTTGAGCAACTATGGTCTGACTCTCTTAATGTGTAGGCCTGAGGAAGGTTACTGATGATATGAAGTCGAAGAACCGTACTGATAGATCTGGGGTTGTTAGCACTAGTGAAAAGAAACCACGTTCTAGCCCAGCTACTACTGCCCCCAAAGTAGGAACACCAAAACTAGAGCTGCAAATGGGTCGGAAGTAAGTCGGCATATTTTCTGTGTTAACTTTTATTTGGGTGGTTGACAGTGGTATTTGATTTATTGAGTGTCTATTACTTGTAATATTGGTAGGTGGGTTGTCGAGAATCAAATTGGAATCAAGAACTTAGTTATTGATGATTGTGATGCCAAACAGTCGGTGTATGTTTTCGGATGCAAGGATTCCGTTTTGCAGATCCAGGGTAAACTTATTATATCCATGACTATTTTTTTTTTGACAATGCGGTGTACTTTCTTTTCATCTATGGTAATGAGCAACTTAACACTGTTGAAAAGTAACAAGCAACTTAACACTGTTGTTATATTATGCAGGGAAAGTTAACAATATAACACTTGACAAATGCACTAAGATGGGAGTGGTATTTAAGGTTTGTAGGGAAAGATCTACTTTTTAAGCATATATCTTCCGAAGCATAATATGTACTCGTTGTGCCTTTTCTTAAATCGACAGGATGTTGTGGCTGCTTTTGAGATTGTAAATTGCAATGTCGTTGAGGCACAATGTCAGGTATATTCTTCATCCTTCTGATATAAATACCTTAAAAAGCAAATGCTGGTCATGCTACTGTATTCGATACATTAGCATATTACCGGGCCTTTGTTCCATGCTCGTTGCTTGATATTTTTACCATTTAGCACGGCTGTAACTAGTGATAGTTTCCACACGTGTGATTATCTACTTTGTGTCTCTTCTAGGGTATTGCTCCAACAATTTCAGTGGACAACACATCTGGGGCTCAGTTGTATTTGAGCAAAGATTCTTTAGAAGCATCTATAACAACAGCAAAGTCAATTGACATCAATGTTTTAGTACCTGGTGCTGACTCCAATTCTGACTGGGTAAGTTTTCAAGTTTTCGAGCCTTTTGACTTTAAGGTTTTTATGTTTACATAACTTATGTTTCCTCTGTTTGGAATTCATTTGTTTTACTTATAGATAGTTGAGCTTAAATTATGTTGATATCCATTTGATTGCCATGTCTTATAGGAAAGCAATATCTGTTTTAAGAGTTAATTGCACCAGACATCCCGAAACTATCCCAAATTCTCAATTGGTCCCCAAATGTCAAAACAGTCTAATTGAGCCTTTAAACTATCAATATCATTGCAAACAAGTCCTTTTCTTTGTCTAACAATCTGTTTGAGCTAAATGTCAGCTTGGATTTGACATGGAGCATATTTAAACTAATTGTATCAAATTTTAAACATGTCTGCACATGTTGCATGGACAATTTGGATCCGGCATGTCAAAAACCTAACTGTGTAATTAAATTCTAATAGCGTTATTTCTTTTTTTAACACATCATTTTCAAGTTATCCTTGTGGTAGATGCACATGTTTAAACTTTGATACACGTGTTTTAAATATGCCTCACGTCATATCTAAGCTGATGACCAGATTGATGGAAGGACTACGATATTGATTTCTTAAGGTCTCAATTATAATGTTTTGAAGTTTAGGGACTAATTTAAATTTTGTCATAGTTTGGGGACGCCTGATGCAGTTAACTGAAAGTATTGATGACAATTGATTAGCTTGTGGTACATTTGAAATAAATACATAGGTGTTCTGGATTGGTTTTGTTTGATAGTTGATCCTTAATTTTAGTTACATGCTCGATTGCATTTAGTAACCAACATTGTTATGATCGCACATCCTGGAGTGGAGACTACGAAAAAAAAAATGGACTAACTAATGATGTTATAAAATTAGTGGGGACTAATTATACCAAATTAAATACAGTGACCAAATTTCAAATTTGAGCATAGTGTAGGAGCCAAAGCCATAATTTGAACTAGATTAATCTATGAGTCGTTAAAACTTAAATGCTAGTTATGTTCCATTCGTGACAGGAACTACATGGAGCTTGAAAGGGCTCTCTCACTTTTTTTTTTTGGTTTAATGGCATTTTTGTCCTATAAGTTTAAGGGTAAATATTTTATACACAGGCGGTGAAAACTGACAAGCGTCTTAGTTTTAGGGTATAGGGAGTTAGTTTAGAATATAGAGTTTAGGGGTTTAGGTGTAGGCAGTTAGAATCTAGGGATAGTTGTTTTAATTTAAGGTTTAAGATTATGATTTAGGGTTTATAGGTTAAAACTTAAATTCTTATCATATTACCCTAAAAACTAAACCCTAACCAATAAACCCTAAACCTTAAATTGAAACAACTATCCCTAAATTTTAAACCCCTGCACCTAAACCCCTAAATCTTATACCCTAAACTAACTCCCTATACTCTATAATTAAGGCGCTTGTAGAAATTTTCAGTTTCCACCGCCAGTGTATAAGATATTATTCCTAAGTTTAAATATCAGCCAAATTAAATCGTGTTCCCTAATTTTAAATTTAAATACTTAATAATTCCTTAATTTTTTTTTGAAAGAAACTCCCTAATTATTAAAGTTAAACAATTTGGTCATTTCTAATGTTTGATCCTACTTTCATTTTCGGTTCTATTATTATTTTTGTGTCGAGCATGCTTTGCTTTGCTTTGCATATTGGTTTGATTTTGTTTACCATGAACGGATGGCTTGCCATGGTTTCTGTCGTAGGCGGAGCATCCTTTGCCGCAACAATATATCCATGTATATAAGAATGGCCAATTTGAAACTAGTCCAGTCTCGCACTCAGGAGCTTAATGTAAGACTCACTCCAATCCATATTTTTAGCATTTTTCTACTTTTTAACTTAAATTATTTTATTTCCTTTGGGACAGTTTTGTGGGTGATTTTGATCTCTTTTTCTACCCTTTGATCAAATTTATGACACGTGTCTATCTATCATTGTCCGAGTATAATCTTTCATTTTTACCCGAAACAATTTCAATCTCTTCAACGAGGAGCTTTTTGTAACTATTTATATAATATCTTGCAATTGGAACTTCAATTTTGCAATGCTCTATTTTTTTCATTTTTTCTTAAATAATTTTGTCTCTTTAATTCTTTTTTCTTAGGTTTAAATTGAAAATTGATAAGTTAATTTGTTGAATGGAATAAAATTTAAAAATTAAATTATTATAAGTAGTAAAAGGTTAGGAACTGAGATAAAAAAATTGGGTTGAATCGATTTTTAAATTTATTTAATCATTATAAAACTAATATTTTTTTCGATCGAATAGGTTATTAAAAAAGAATTAAAATATTCAATTCATATTAAACTTGAGATTATTCTTTATCAGACCACAAATAATTAAGTCTTTCCAAGCCCAACCAGTGTGTGTGTGTGTTTTGAAATTCGACCTTGTACTTTCCCTACTACTAGGACAAATATATGTCACCTCATTTAATAACTTGTTTGTTAGTAAGTTAGAATTTTTGTAGAGAGGGAGATGACTTTTTTTTTGAAAATGAATTTATTAATTTTATTAAACAAGAAAATAGCTGAAATTACAATAAAAATTTATTATTGGGTAAACAAACACCTAAAACTAGACACAAATTCAGAAAACTAAATTAGTGGCTCTAGATCATAAGAAGACCATACAAGGAACAAGAAAAAAATTAATCTAAAGACTCGAAACTAAAAACGGATATAAATATCAAATCGACAATACAATATAATCCATGGGGGGACTGGGTATGTATTGGTGGCTCAAATCTTACAATGCGGATTTACTCCATCTTCTTTTATTCCTTCAACACTTGCGTCCAATTCAACTAAAACCAAAGCCAGGCAGGAGAAAATGACTCCACTTTCGTCCTTTTAAGAAAAAAAATATGTATTTGGGCAGTTTTTTTCTTTTAATGTAATCATTATCTAGTTTATTAATTGATTAATTCAGATCGAAATTGTAGAGATTTATTACAGTAAGGATCCTTCCAACTCAATTGCTTCATTCACAACATTAAAATTTTTACTTTTAACCTTATTTAAAAGTTATGATGTCTTATTACCTTAAACCAACCAGTTGCTAATAAAACAATAACTCTTTAATAAAAGATATTAAACTTTGCCAATCCTTAAATACAGTGCCGTCCTTAGACACAGGCAGAAAAGACGCCCGCCAATCCTAACTAAACATGACTTTCTCTCAAACAAGCAACTCTATTTTATATTGCAGGTTACAATGGTTGCATCTACCCTGGTGGGAACACTTGAAAATAAGTCGGATAAATGTGAATTGGAAGGAGACAACGGATAGTTAAGTAAAGGATGTGGGACTTATGTCTGGTGGGTCTTATTTAACTGTAAATCATCCAATTATGTATTATATTATATTATATTATATTATATTATATTATATTATATTATATTATATTATATTCAATGACTTTGGCATTTTCTATGCCTAAACTCTGTCGATTCATGTCAAATTTTCTGTTGATTTTGGTCAAATTCTATCATTAACTAATATATTGGGTTTAAATTATTTTTGGAGTTGTCTCTAATTGTTCTTTTCT
Source organism: Hibiscus tridactylites (assembly GCA_958450335.1). Taxonomy (NCBI): domain Eukaryota; kingdom Viridiplantae; phylum Streptophyta; class Magnoliopsida; order Malvales; family Malvaceae; genus Hibiscus; species Hibiscus tridactylites. The sequence goes on from OY288281.1 coordinate 91,029,538, forward strand.
CGTGCTGATCCTCAGAGATGGCATTTCACCCGGGTCTGATGGGTTTTAACTCAACCCGACCCGATCGGATCGGAATTTATATAGGTTTAAAAAAATGATATATGGATAAAATATTAAAACTGATTCTCCTCTAGGTTGACTTGCATGTTCAAGCAATGTTCTTTAATAACCCAAGGCTTATACATTGAAATCAAAAGAAACATGACCCATCAGCCATGGCTTCTTCTAGTGTGTTAACGGTTAAAAAAATAATTACACAGAAGATTTTAACCGTGTTAATGGTGTGTAATAAAAAGGCCACACGGCAGAGATCCGCATGGAAGAGTGGGTGGGCCTGGCGGCGGCCGTCAAATCACAATCCGATCCACCAGCAGCAGCCATAAACCCCGATTTCTTTCGCTTTCAGAGTCTTAAAACAATCATCAGTTTCACTTATAAATATCTTTCCTTTTCTGGGTTTATTTCCTTTTTGTTTTCAATTATGAATCCATAGATAAGGAGTAGAGAGAGAGAAAAAAAAAGGGTCGACCTTGATCGATCCCACAAGAAGAGAAAAATGCTTCCTTTTTGAGTTAAAAAGTTTTTGAAGTAAAAACAAAATGTCTGTTGCAGAGCTGAAAGAGAAGCACGCGGCGGCGACGGAGACGGTGAATAATCTGAGAGAACGATTAAAGCAGCGACGCCAACAGTTGCTCGACACTGATGGTAAAAAAAGTTCAATCTTTTTCCACTTTTGGGTAATTATAGATTATTTAATTTCTAAAATCTGTTTGGGTTTTTGGTAAATTATGTGTAGTTGCCGGATATGCAAGATCTCAAGGGAAAACTCCACTCACTTTTGGCCCAACCGATCTAGTTTGTTGCAGAACCTTACAAGGTCACACTGGCAAGGTAATTTTTTTGAAGCTTTTTATTGCAAATTTTTAGTTTGATGATTGTTTGTTAAGCTTGAAGAAGGTAAAAATTTGCTAATTTGTTTGAAGTTTTCTTTTTACTGCAATTTTCTGATTGTTTGTTAAGCTTGAAGAAGGTAAAAATTTGCTAATTTGTTTGAAGTTTTCTTTTTACTGCAATTTAAGTTTTCTTTTTACTGCAATTTTCTGATGTTCTGGTTGTTTGTTAAGCTTGAAGAAGGTAAAAATTTGCTAATTTGTTTGAAGTTTTCTTTTTACTGCAATTTTCTGGTGTTCTGATTGTTTTTTAAGCTTGAAGAAAGTAAAAATGTGCTAATTTGTTTAGATTTTCCTTTTTACTACAATTTTCTGATGTTCTGATTGTTTTTTAAGCTTGAAGAAAGTGAAAATCAGCCTAATTATCATTCTTTTGTAGATCACTTGTTTTTGTACTGGTAGCTATGGATGAAGTTGTTTATTTGAACTTAACGTGTAAGAACTATGCAGGTATACTCTTTGGATTGGACTCCAGAAAGGAACCGAATTGTTAGCGCGTCTCAAGATGGACGCTTGATTGTGTGGAACGCCCTAACGAGCCAGAAAACACATGCCATAAAGCTGCCGTGTGCATGGGTTATGGCGTGTGCTTTTTCTCCCACCGGTCAGTCGGTTGCCTGTGGGGGTCTCGATAGTATGTGCTCTATTTTCAACTTGAATTCTCCAACCGACAGGGATGGAAACCTACCTGTATCGAAAACCCTTAGTGGGCATAAGGGTTATGTCTCCTGCTGTCAGTATGTTCCTGATGAAGACATTCATATTATTACCAGTTCCGGCGATCAGACCTGTGTTCTATGGGATATTACGACTGGCCTTCGAACTTCTGTTTTCGGGGGAGAATTTCAATCGGGACATACTGCTGATGTGCTAAGGTATTTTATCCTTTTTTGTTACGTTGGTTCGATTTTGTATGATTATCGGTTTATTTTTAGCAAAAATTCATTTGCCGGTATCGTTTTATTGGTATGATGGACACTATGACCAGTGATATTCATGTTCATAGAAACTTCTTATGAAAATAATAAGTTCTCTTCTATATTTTTTCATCCTTTCAGTGTCTCGATCAATGGATTAAACTCAAGAATGTTCGTCTCTGGTTCATGTGATGCGACCGCTCGATTGTGGGATACTCGCGTTGCAAGTCGAGCAGTACGTACATTTCATGGTCACGAGGGTGATGTTAACACCGTGAAATTCTTTCCAGATGGCAATAGATTTGGAACAGGGTCGGACGACGGAACTTGCAGGTTGTTTGACATCAGAACTGGTCACCAATTGCAAGTATACTATCAACAACACAGCGATAACGAGGTTCCACTTGTGACCTCCATCGCATTCTCCATTTCTGGAAGACTTCTCTTTGCTGGATACTCAAATGGGGATTGCTATGTATGGGACACATTATTGGCAAAGGTAATAATTTAACCTCCATCCCCCCTGTTTGTTGGTTTCGATGATCGTCTAAATTGTTCCGGCATAGCCTCGATATGGCCTATGGTTTCACCTTCTGCGTTGCTAACATAGATGTTTAATAAACACTTTAGCCAAAACCATAAAGATTTACCTTGTCTGTTTTGTCAGGTTGTTTTGAATTTGGGATCCCTCCAGAACTCGCACGAGGGACGGATTAGCTGTTTGGGTTTGTCGGCCGATGGTAGTGCCTTATGTACAGGAAGTTGGGATACAAACCTCAAGGTTAGTCTATGTTGTTCCTTTTATCACTTGCTTTTGCAACTTGTAGAAATGAAAAACCATCCTTGCCTACTTTTCTTTTCGAATATTTCTTTTTCTTTAATGTGCGTTCGACTCGAGTATGGATTGGGATTAATGGGTGAAACGAAAACTCAGAATTAGTTTCAACTATGAAAATGGATCTTGTGATGGCAGATTTGGGCATTTGGAGGGCATAGAAGGGTGATTTGATTCGTAATACCGGGAAACCGATTCCATACTGCCGAGCACTTGTTTACTCGAAATGCAATCCACCCTGCCTGGAGTATCCTGTGTTAATGATTCCTTTGTATTTCAATCATGTTCATGGTTTAGGAAACCCTAATCTTTGCACTGTTGCTTGTAAAACTCCCATGTCTTAAACCCCAATTTCATTCCTATCCCTTGAAGAAATTCAACTGGTTCCACAAAACTATATTAAATTTGGCATAGTTAGTATATGTACATGTATAATTTGATGTTACATCTGACTTTGATTTCTTAAATATTTAAGAGTCGAACTTAGCATGATAATAAATATGAGAATTTTTAATAGGATTAATATCCTATACACTGGCGGTGGAAACTGAAAATTTCTACAAGCGCCTTAGTTTTAGGGAATAGGGAGTTAGTCTAGGGTATATGGTTTAGGGGTTTAGGTGTAGAGGTTTAGAATTTAATGATAGTTGTTTCAATGTAAGGTTCAAGGTTATAATTTAGGGTTTATAGGTTAGGGTAATACGATGAAGATTTAGGTTTTAACTTATAAACCTTAAATTATGACCATAAACCTTAAATTAAAACAACTATCCCTAAATTCTAACCCTTTATACCTAAACCCTTAAGCCATATACCCTAAACTAACTCCATATACCCTAAAACTAAAGCGTTTGTAGAAACTTTCAATTTTCACCGCATGTGTATAAATATTTATCTTGTTTAATACACAAGGTTTTGTTACATTTAGGGTTAAGTAGAGTTATAGTTTAGGGTTTATGATTTAAAATTTAAAGATTAAGAATTTTGAATTTTAGATCTTATAATTTAAATAGAAAGGATTGGGTAAATTTTACACAAAAATACCTCAAAATATCGATCCTATCCAATTGAACTGAACTCCACATGAGAAATTTGTAAAAAAATAATAATAATACTAGTAATCCTTTCTATGAGCCTGCCTTGCATGGTACACGGTATTATTGGCAGCTTAACACAGATGAATGGACCATATATGTAAACCCAGAATCACTCGTATGCAGTTCTCTCTACAATTATTCGCCTTCGGATAACAATACAAAACCGCCCAAAAAGAGGGGGGACACGAAACTAGCCGCTAGCTACAATCTCATGAACGACATCGCTAACAGTTTCATCCTCGGACCTAACAGCGAGTTTCATTGCCACGTCCTTCGGTCCATCGAGTCCAAATTGCAACCGCACAAGCACCTTCACGTTGCCTATGTATACTCCGGATAGAAGACAAGTGTGTGACCTTGAATTTGGAGGGACAGCCTCTGTGCCCTGAACACCAAAAGAAAAAACATAATCTTCAACAACGTTATCGAGCAGAACAGAAGGGAAAATAAAATCAAGCCGGTACTTACCTCGCATGGTTGCATGCCTAGAAGATCAATGACAGCATTAACGGCTTCAGCAAGGCTATCCCTAGGGCCAAGGCCATATTCATCTACGCGTTCGAAGTCTGCACCCATGCTTTCCCATGCATTCCTGAAATTTGAGACGCCTACCTTCAGTATGTAATCGGATGCGACAACTTCAAGGTCCTCCAGTTGGTACTCGTCCTCTACTCCATCATCCTCAGCCTCGCCGGTACTTGGATCAACCTAGCAGAACCATTGCAGGAATGAGATATAGGAAAACCACCTAAAATGTTCCGTTCATTACGGAAACATACTCTCTGGTGTATTACAAGGAAATTCGTGCATGCCGGAAGAAAAGAGGGAATGTAAATGAGATTTGCAAAACATGTTGTCATTCAGAACCAGTTTAAACTTAATGTGCAGGCTTTGCAAAATTTGTTACCATTCAGAAGTCAGAACCGAGTTAAATCCGGGGCTCGGAAATTGGACATCGAATAGTGGAGCAATATACAAAAGAACACATTCTTCCAGAGAAAAAAAGAGAAGCCGTATTACCTCTTTTACCATAAACCTCAGCATGTTTGTGAACTTTCCAAAAGCTGGGACTCCCTCTGGCTTCTCAAATGCCACAAAGGTCTGTCCAGGTGAATCGTATGGAAGTGATCTTAAAGGCTTAGAAGCTACTTCAGCAAATTCCTCAGCCTCTGAAGCATCCACAATAACAGTGACCTGGCAACAGGCAGATTAAGTTATCAAAATAGTCTACCAGATGTTTAAGTAGTTTATATAGATGTTCATTTAATTTGAAGATTACATTCTCCAACAATTGCTCTGGTATGGTATTGGTGCAGTTGTATTGAAACACAACATGACCATCAAAAATATGTTTGACGACATTAACTGCATATTCTGTTTCTGCTTCTGTCAGCTCCACAGGTGCAGAGGACTGGCCAACCAAAATATAAACACAAGGCATTAGTAAGTTCAAAATCGGAATAAATGTCTAAATTGTTGTATGCAAGGAACAAACGGCAAATTATTCAATGGAAGTACCTTGAAAAGCTTGCCAAAGTTTGCAAACTCGGGAATTGATGAAAGCAGCTTCTCATAAGCATCAACAGTTGATGGAGGGCCAGGGGGAGGAGCACCAAGACCAGTTGGTTTTTTACCTGGAGCTTTCTTCTCAGAAAGTGGTTGAGTCTTGACCTCCTTTGGCACATAATTTATGTCAAAAGGCTTTTCTGATGGCTCCTGCGCCCAAATTAAACATGAGATCATGATCTGGAAAGCAGACAAACTGTCACTGAAATTTAGAAACTTACATAATTTTTCAAACTGTTCTCTAAGTTAACCAGAGGGATATCTAGTGAGCCAAAGAGAAACTCCTTTACATCTGCACCAGTTTCCACAACAGCACCATCACCACCGAGTGTATTAAGATAGAGTGTAGCCCTGTCACGAACCTACAACACAAAATATTTAGAAAACATTAAATTATTTGAATATTAACAGAGAGAGAGAGAGAACACATTTGACGGGACAATGCATCAGCATTTAATAAAACTGTAAAAAAACATGCAAAAATAGCAAAAATTACACTATTCATGATAGACTAACCTCATCATCTGTGTCAAAGAGACAGCGTCTTAAGAGAACAAATATCCGGGGCTGCAAACGAGAATAGTGCAAGACAGTCCAGCTTAAATTGGTGAGCAACGAGTTGAAGGTTGAGATTACATCAGAAAAATGAAAGAGAATCATTAACATTTCATACCTTCAATCCATCAACCATGGCACCGAATTTTGCTAGGGTGCTCACTGCACCAGCCCGAACAGTGGCATTCTCAAGATGCACACGGTTGTAAATGTAACGTATATATTTGCTTGGATCAGAGGTTTTGGGGCCTTCGATCCCCAAGAAATGAAGTATCTATGATACCATGTTAAGAAAATTTTAATAGAAACTCAAATATGGGAGAAAACTGAAAAAAAAAAGTAAATAAAGAAAGAACATGACGGAGGTGATCAAGATAACGGATGAAAATGCTACCTGTGCAGAAAGATATGTGAATTCACAATCTTCAATGAACTCACACAAATGAAGCAATCCAGTCTCCTTGGCTTCAGGGATATCTCTGATTAGAATCACAATTGAATCTACAATGGCCTTTTTGTACTCAAAGCCACCTTCTTCCCTTAGAATATTGCTTAAGAAATTCATCCTGAATATAACAATGGGTAAGGGACTAGACAAGTAGCATTTACTGAAGCCTACTGAACCATAATGCAAAGCCAAGTGTCACTTACAAAGATCTATGCTTCAATGGAAACTTTAAGCATAGTGATCTTATAGCTTCCACAACAACAATTTTAAATTCATCAGCAATATCAGACATAAAATTAGTTATCTGCTTCATCAGGCGATCGACACTTGACTCATTTCCAGTTTTGAGAAGGGTAGTGATTGCAAGTGTGGCAATGCTTCTATTTTGGTCAGAGATCAAACCCTCCATGTCAATATTGCAGTTCGTGACAGCCGTCGGATGAGTCATTGCAACCTAAAAAGAAAATAAGTCACACGGTCAAACAATCAGGATGCAGATAAAAATACACACACCTGAATTATAAAGAAACAACAATCACTTATCACAAAGAAATTTTATATGTTTTTCCTTAACAATATAGTACCAAAGCTTTCAACATGCTCCATTAGCATGTTTGAACTTCTGCAATTTGCAGATAAAACTACCCTAGCTCCTCCCACTAAAGTGCTTGGCTGACCTTATGAGCCAACAATAGATCTAATAATAGTGAGATATATTAATCAGCAAAGGAAAATAAATAAACCTTGTTCAGCGTACGAACTGCAGCAAACCTAAGGACTGGCTTAGAAGAGCTTAAGAAAAGCTGAAGAACTGTGATTGCTGGTGTCAATTCTCGGCTTGTCACACCATTGAGCTCTGTGATTGCTCGAGCAGCCTCAAAAATCACCACCTCAGCCTTGTGGCGCAGACACCCCTCAAGAAAATCATAAAAAGGGCGATCCCCTGTTTGAGTGTTATTGGCTGACTCGCGAATGACCTGCAGACCCACCCAACAATTACTTGACAATTTTTATGAACAAAAAAGGATGGCAGAAAAGTAAAAGATATTTTGGAGTTGGGAAGTACCTGACTAGTATAACGTATCAACAGGCATTGGGCTAAAGGTGAACGGACACTTCCCCTAGTCAAACTACTAACCAGCTTATTAACAGCTAGTCGATCATTTTGTCGTATCTGCAAGGATGAAATCACATATATTCATCATAGATGTGAATCAATTTAATGAGCATTGCCTCAAATACAACCGTGCATATAGACAGACATGCAAGGATGAAAAAGTACGATGGATTTGTACTGCATGAAATTACTATACTTTCCTTTGTCATGTACATTTTAGTTTCTACATGCTGCAGAACTGTTCAACCTAGGATAATGAGCTAAGCAGGCCATGTGTTGAAATCTAGTAAAAGGAAAACGACGGTGTGCTAAAATTTGACATAAGAAACAATAAATCTTTGCAGGCTATGTGCCAGAACCATTCTTATGGAGAACACTTATCTTCGTAGACAAAAACCTAAATTAGGAAACATGTTAGGCTAGAATAAATCAACTTACTCTAACTACCAATTTAAATGTTAAAACTCCAAAACTTTCCAACCAAGGGATGTAAAATACCTGGTGGAGCAATGCTAGAGCATGAAACTGCACAAGGGCTGCTCTTGATTGAACAGCTTCTTGAACCTCATTACTCCATCTTTTAACAATCTCAGGGTTTGTCTGCCAAAATACTTTTGACATGTTAATAAATCATAAGCGTTTTGATATTAATTTAAAAACTACATGTGCACGGACAGTGCACGTGTGTGTGTGTAAAGCAACCCTAAGACAAAACCGTTACCTGCAGTAAGTGGATACCACTGACTAAGGCTGCACTTGCAACAACTGGGTTTTTGTCAACAATTGCTTGTTTCAAGTATCGTTCTATCTGGGTTAGAAGAGTTCCATCTGTTATCCGACAAAGTACACGAATAGCATTTGCTCTATACATATCAGTTTTGCTAGTCATGTCCTTCATGAGAGAGCTTGTAACCATAATAACCTATGATCAACAAGAGGAAGGATTAATTAGTATCTAAATAAGTAAAAATGCATGCACAAACACACAAAGCTATTCAATGAGGATGGAAAATTCAAGATATATAACCTCATCTGCTGATGAAGATAGCTCCTTTATCATCACATAGACCATTCTCCGCAAACCTATATCCTTTGATTGGAACAGCTTTGTCACAGAAAAGAAAACCTCTGTCGCTTCAACCTATCCATTTACACCAGAAAATCGTCATTCCACGAGGGAAATTTTCATCAGGAAAGAGAACATTTCCTTCAACAAACCTAACTAGAGTAGAAATCCATACAATATAGGTTAATTGTAATTCAACACAGGAAAAACTGGATTAAATCCTTTCCTATACAATTAGAAAAGAAAGACCAACCTTAGTGAACGCTTCACCTTGGTTCAGTAGATACAGAAGCTTTGTGATAACCTACATAAAAAATTTATAACAAGCATTCCTCTATAAAATGATAAAACAAACACAAAAAATAGAGAATCAAGATACACTAAAAAAAGAAACCTGGGAGCATCTTTGAGGATCAAGCTGAGGGTCATTGAAAACTCTAGCTTCTTGAAGAACAGCACCCTTCTCAATCCCCAAAAACGGAGAGTAATCCACTGTTTAACAAACAAAATTGCAAAATTAACAATAAGAAAAAAATTTCTCTAAACACCTGAAAACTAGAAAAACTCAACAACACTACAAATAGAACTCGAACAAAATACATTCATAAAGCCTCGAGATCCACATCATATCAACTAAAACCACACGCATCCATCTAAACTAGCAAGCTACATTGCCTCTTCAGAAAAAGAAAATCTACTATACCGATAGTATGTATAATATCAACTAGAAAACTACAACATTCCACTAAAACTAAACCAGAATCCCTCGCAATGAGATCTATAATCACGCAATGCAGCTCTAAATCAATCGAAAAGAATCAACACAGCACAGATCTAGAAGCTAACAGCTTACCTAACAAACTCTCGAACATAAGATTTACGATTACTTAACACGAAACGAACAATCAATTCCGAATAAGAAAGAAAAGATACATAAAAAAACGGTGAAAAAATAGACAGAAGATGAATCGAATGGAATTAGAATTGAATTTACCTTCCTCGTCGCGATCATCGTCTTTCTTCGCCAAAGGTTGTGCCATCGCTAATTGGTAATTTGAATCTTCAAGATCTAACCTGACTTAAATGAATATTCTTTCTTTATATATTTTGCAGGCGAGTCAATGTTTCCCTCTATATTTCTTCCCTCTCGCGCTTGTTAGCTCCCTGCTGTGCTTTTAACGCATTTGATTTTCCAAGAGCGAGGGAGGACGGAGGGTATTTTAGAACGTAAGCAAGTGAAATGGTAAACAAGTGGTGATTGGGTAGATCTGCTAGTATTTGCACAAATCAGTGTTGTGCTGTTTGGCTAATAGAAATAGGCCACATAATTGAAATCAGTAATGGGAGCTGAATTACGAATTATTAATCCTCTTCAACGTGGTAAATCCAAACCGATAATCGAATCGAAATGCCAAATCACAGGTTCGAAATCTGATATCGTAAGTGGAATAGATTAAGTTAAAAAATTCTATTTAAACAATCTCAGAAATTTGAACTATTGTCTTATAATGAGCATTTGTAATATTTAATTTCGATTGATCAATACAATAAATTAGATATTCATTATTATAAAAAGACTTTTTTTTTAACATATACATACATGTGTAGGTTAAGGGTCATTTAAGGGCCTTCATTAAATATAATAATTTTATTTAAAAAAAACCACAATTATTTAATATATTACAAAACCCTAAATTATTTTATTTAAAAATTCTCATTTAATGTATTAGAATTTAAGATTTAAGGTTTATGATTAGGGTTTTATGGTTTATGGTTTATAGACTAGAGTTTATGGTTTATGGTTAGGGTTTAAGGTTTAAAGTTTATGACTTATAGTTTAGGATTTAGGGTTTAGATTTAAGGTCTAAGGTTCAGAGTTTAGGTTTTATGGTTAGGAATTTTTAGGGTTTAGGTTTATATTTAAGGTTCATGTTTAGGGTTAGGGTTTAGGATTAGAGTGTAAGATTGCAGTTTTAGAGTTTATGGTTTTGGTTTTAGGGTTCACTACATTGAATGAGTGTTTTTGACTATAATCTTTTAGGGTTTTGTAATACATTAAATAGTTGTGATTTTTTCAAATACAATCTTGTATTTAATGAACTTTTAAATGACCCTTAACCTATGCGTGTATGCATAAGTTAGAAAAAATCACTTGAGTTACCCTTAACTTATAAAAAGATACTTCTTATTTCTAATGATCAGCTCTTAATTGAAAATTCGAATAAAAATCCTTTACAAAATCACTTGAGTTAACAAATTAAAATTTAAAAATTTCATTTATTAATCAGAATCCGAATTAAATTATTTTGATAATAATAAAATGTTAACATCTTAAACTTGTCTGACTCAAATCTAAAATAATATAAATCTTTAATGATATGAACCCTAAATAACTCATATACACGTTCTCAAGGACATGCTAACGAATATACTTGTGAACATTAAACAAAAACATTTGTAAATATTAGATTAACGAACACGAACATACATGGTTTTAAATAAATAAACTTAAATAAAATTTTGTTTTTTCAACGAACACAAGCCAAATACGAATGTATTTAAATATAAATAAAATGAACATAAATAAATGTTCGATCATTCAAACTTCATTCATTTGCACCCCTAAAGCTTAACCTTTCAAAACCGACGAAAAAGAGCATAATGTGTTCACATCTATTTAAATAAAATTGTTACAAAAAGTGTTATGCTAAATGTTAGGGGCTAGATTTGTCATTATCCATTTATCCTTCGTATAGAAAAATTGTTATCGAAAATGTAAGTCATTTATTCGATTGGTTTGAAAGATTAAACTCTTATTCGAGCAGAATGTTAGTTCATTTAGCTGAGGATGAATTTGAGATTTTTTTTTAAATTCGAGTGCCAAAAGAGAACAAACTCGTAATCGAGGACTAAACGTAATATACCCTATGTTCATTTTAAAGGAAAAAAAAGGGGGCCTAATTACAGGTCAATCCAGCTTTTGCATGATTTACAAGAGAGAAGAAAAAAAGTAGAAGAAACTTTGAAAAAAACGCTAGAAAGTTCAGCCAATTTTCCTGCCAGACAAACAAGTCCACAAGCCTCTCGTTTTCTCTCTTTTTCATTTCTGTTGATCCACACATCCGCCGATTCCTTTGTGTTTCTTACGATGCCGTCTCGCCGTAGAACCCTCTTGAAGGTCATCATCCTCGGTGACAGCGGGTTAGTTTTTTCCCTTTCAAGGCCGTCTGTACAATTTCTGTGTGTGTATATTCGCATTTGTTTTCATTTTTGAAATAATTCGTCTCTAGGGTTTCTGTACAGATCTTTCGATTCTAATTACTGGTCTGGTTTATTTTGAATCTCTAGTTAATTTTTGAAATACAGTGCTTATGACTGTGATTTGCGATTGATCTTTAACTTGCAGGGTAGGGAAGACGTCTTTGATGAATCAGTATCCTGCATCGGCTGTTATTTCTAATTATTGAAAAAATTGAAGTGTTATTTGTTGTCAATCAGGTTTAATTATGTTACTTTTAGTTATTGTTGTGTTTGCCTTTACATTTTACTTTAGATATGTAAATAAGAAGTTTAGCAATCAGTACAAGGCTACGATTGGGGCCGATTTTTTGACCAAGGAAGTGCAGTTTGAGGATAGACTTTTTACCTTACAGGTTAGATTTCACATTTGAACAAACATTTTAGCATTTTGCTTAGCTTGCTTCAGCTGTTGTATTTGTCTTTTGGGATCTTAATTTCCAATTCCTGAGTATGGCTTGTTTTTCGACAAAGAAGGGGCTGATTTTCATCCCTATCTCATGAACTGAACTTTAGCTTTGGTGGACTAGAGCTTAACCCGGATTTTTCCATTACGTGAATGTATCTCTGCACTATGATATTTGTTAGGTCAAAATTACCTGCGGCAGCCGTTTCTTACATTCGTTGAAGATAGCAATGGTTTCTTTTTCAGTAGTTATATTGTTGACAAGGAGCAGCATTGTGATAATTGACTAGAGAATTATGTTGCTCTACTCATTGATTAGACTTATGTTGACTACTGCATGAAGCTTGTTTTTATCAATCAATTTTCTCTGATTTAGTAGTATTACACAACCTTATGGGCCAGTATCTCGAGTATTTTCTAGCAAATTTTAGCATTACATTCTAAAAATATTCAGGTTTTCTTTTAGGCTTCTTTGTGTTATTTGAGTTGCCACTTTGCTCAAAATTCATCAACTTTTTTGCCTTCTCCTTTTCCCAGATCTGGGACACAGCTGGACAGGAAAGATTCCAGAGCCTCGGTGTTGCTTTCTACCGGGGTGCCGATTGTTGTGTTCTTGTATATGATGTCAACTCAATGAAATCGTTTGATAATCTCAACAACTGGAGAGAAGAATTTCTTATTCAGGTATATATTCTGAACTTCTGAATGCTGTTGAAAACCATCAGCCAACTATTTGGGATTTACTCCTTATAAGCTGATGATTGAGAAACCTTGCAGGCAAGCCCTTCGGATCCAGAGAATTTCCCATTTGTTGTTTTGGGAAACAAAGTTGATGTGGATGGTGGAAACAGTAGAGTTGTATGTATTTTTTTAGTTCTCCTTTCCTCTGCAATCTCCCTCTCTCCCCACCTTGACAAAATTTGTTCGACTCTCTAGGTGTCTGAGAAAAAGGCTCGAGCATGGTGTGCATCGAAAGTAAATATCCCATATTTTGAGACATCTGCCAAGGAGGGAGTTAACGTGGAAGAAGCTTTCCAATGCATAGCAAAGGATGCCCTAAAGAGCGGGGAAGAGGAAGACATGTAAGTTAATCACCATTATCAGTTATCTTCCTGCACGCATTTACATACTTTGAATTATGCGAAAAACCTTAAGCTATACTTGGCAGTGTCAGTTGTTGTAGTTGCAGACTAGAAGTTAACAGCTTAGCTTCTGAAACTATTTCTTCATTGATTTTTGTTTAATTTCGAACCGTCTGATTTATGCTTTGATTTCTTCTTGTTTTCTCATGTGCTTGGATGTTCCACTCATGTAGATACTTGCCCGATACCATCGACGTTGCGACCAACAGCCAACCGAGGTCAAGTGGATGCGAATGTTGAAATGTACCATGTGATTTTTACCCTGGTTCAGCAATAAGTGCCTTTAAAGTGTTACGAATGATTTGGCCTTTCAATTTCCCCAACCATTTTTATGGATTCGTAGTGTTTGTGCGATAAACACAAATGGTCTGTCGATGCTTTTGGATTTGTTGGATTTGGTTGTGTGGAGTCTTTGTAATATTCTATGTTCATTATTTGTTTTTCTTTGCTTGGAATTAGATGTTACATTATTACATCATCAGTTTCTTTAACTTTAATGAATGAATGAACCAAAAGAAACTATCAACAGTTTCTGAAAAAAGATACTAAAGAAGTTATAAAGTTTCATCAGACGGCTTGAACCAGCCCGTAAAATGCGAGAGGAGGCAGCATTTGTTCCCTCCGGTAGAATCTAATGATCTAATTTCATTGCAGGCTCGATATTTTGTTTCTAGGCTGATACCAGCACACAAAGATGCTGCTGATAGAAGAAAGAAACTTACAACACATTATTATACCTCAAATTAGCCAGAGGAGGCAGTACTATTTAAGTCCCTTCTGGTCAGTTCTGCACCACTCCCCGAATTAGCCAATTTTGTCACTTCAGCAGACTCATGGTTTCCATATTTCTTTATCAAAGTGTCTACGCATCTGTTTGGGCACTTGTTGCAGTTTGCACCATTTGCCACCAATGATAGAAGAAAGAAACTTACAACACATTATTATAACTCAAATTTATAGAACCATATTTCAATGTTTTCTCACGTCCGGTTCGGTCCAACCCGTTGCTCGAGCTATGTCGTGAATGTGTGATTTGGTGACACTCAAATGCGCTTCCAAATATTCGAACTCACATCATCAAACGTAAAGAAAGAGTCCTTTCTCATATGGAATAAACCAAGACACTGAAGTTTGATGTCATTCAACCCAACTCTTTTATAGTCATAGCTTTATCAATCTTCTTCAATCGAGGGTTGGTAACTTCTGTATCGATAAAAATGCCCCATAACTCTCTTGATCCACTATTGGGCTTGGCTCTAAACTCCCTGCACCCACCTCCACGAATGCGGGTGCTATTGACGTAGTGTTCTTTGGGCTGGAAGAGATAGTAGATGACAATGCTTGAGGTGCAAGGAAACCAACTGAAAAGGAAGACGACTAGAATAGATGTTTTCATAGTACCGTCGCCAATGCTAGATAAGCTTTTGTGTTCCGAAAAATGCATGCAAAGCATCGTTTATAAAATAGGAATGCCAATTCCATCAGCAATTTGAAGGCTTGTGGGTTCCAAATTCGACTCCGAGCAACAATGCGATGATGACAAGCAGAATATGTGTCTGACCGGACGGGAATAACTATGTCCTTTGGCAGGAAGTTGCAAGGTTGCATAAGGCTCCCACATTTCCTTTTGTGGATGAAAGCCATTCGAACTCACTGAAGATTGCAAGTGCTTATCGAACGAGTTGTGCTTCTCATGTGTCCAAACTGTAGTTCGATTCGACTAAGTTAAAAAATTAAAACAACAAAGGAAAATATTAGAACTGAAAATAGAGCTATAGCATCAAATCAGAATGAAAGAGACAGATATTCTCAAGACTGCATTCAGAACTCATGAAAGGCATTATGAGTTTCTGGTCATGCCCTTTGGTCTCTATGCAAAACTCGGTGATATGATGGCTGCGAAGAAGGTGTTTGATAAAATGGCTGAAAGAACTGTTGTGTCATGGATGGCTGAAAAAACTCATGAAAGACTGCATTCAGAACTCCTGAAAGGCATTATGAGTATCTGGTCATTCTCTTTGGTCTCACTAATGCACCAGCTACATTCCGAAGTTTGATGAACAAAGTTTTTAAAAAGCAATTGAGAAAGTATGTATTGATGTTTTTTGATGACATACTCATATACTCTCCTGACTGGAATACTCACATGCTACATTTGAAAGAGGTTTTGATGATTTTGAGAACCAATCGACTTTATGTCAAATTTTCTAAGTGATGTTTTGGAGCTGTTGAAGTTCAGTACTTGGGGTATGTGACTTCTAAAGGGCAGACAGCAATGGATCCTTTCAAGGTGAGCATTATTATGGAGTGGCCAGTTCCTACTTCAATGAACCAATATATATATTGTTACCCTAAACCCTTCTTAATAGCTAATTCATAAATATGTATATTAGACAGTGGGAATCACCCCTCCTACTTGCATATATGGAGGAAATGGTAAATCCTAGTCATTTGCAGTTGGCTTGTAATATGGAGTAATTTCGAACACAATAATTCATTTACACTTAAAGATGAAATTAGCAAGAAGAATGGGACCATACAAAGTTATGAAAAGAAATAAATTCCAATTGAATAATGTGTTTGCAGTCAGTTTCTGAAAAAAGATTACTAAAGAAGTTACAAAGTTTCATCAGACGGCTTGAACCAGCCCGTACAATGCGAGAGGAGGCAGCATTCGTTCCCTCTGGTTGGGATGACACTCAAAAACCTTTGAGTTCCAAAACTTCATAAAACAGTCGAGGGTGAGCAAACTATCCGAACCAGCTTGATGGCTCGATCCTGCAACGCGAGCCACTTTCAGTGTTTGAGCCACTTTCTCTAAACCGCCATGCAGCCCGAAGAACTTGAAGGTGTGCTTCAGATCGAAAACATTGTAGCCGAAGTAATATGCTAATTGGCACATGAACGACTGGAAATTGAACGGCAGCGGACTTTGAGCAAGAATCTTCAGCAGAAATCCAAAATCATACGCACCATGAAATGCAACCCAAGAAACCTCGTTGGCTTTGACACTACGCCCGAAAGGGTCGAACACTAACCCGGAATTCAAAAGCAATCTTCCAAACTCGTTCGATTCAATCCCCTTTTCCTTATTCTTCACGAAATCAATTCCTTGGCGTTTAAGTAATTCAATGGAATTACTATCACATAGATCCCTATCGATATCGAAATCCTTAAAGTTGAATTCCCATATGTACGAGAACTGAGTACCAAAATCAGGTAGATTACCTTTCATATCGGATAGAGTTAAGCCGAGTTGAATGATTTTGAGCTCATCAACGTTCGACTTCATGTAATGGTAGTTGACATCAGTATTGCCTTCACGGACAGTTTGTTTATCGGGCTTGAAGATGGTTCCAGGGAACTCGGTATCCACTGATACAAAAGAGTGGTCGGAAATCGCACGCTTGATCAAGTCGAACTCGTGTTCCAAATCTTCAGCAAACACATGTCTCACAATGATCGGCTTCTTCTGGACTGGAACAAACGCCATTGTTGTTGTTCTTCTGTTTAGGCAACCTCTGCTTTCTTTCTTTGGCGATAGGGAAAGTAGGTTTCTTGAATAAGTGTGTGCGTATACCCACTCTGTATTTATAGCCACAGTGCTAGTGCTACTTGATGAACAAGCAAAGTGTTAAATAAATTAAAACACAGTGCTGTCAATAAATGTAGAACACGCGCGCATTTATGATTTAACCGACTTAGAGTACTTTTTATAAAACTAAACATATAAGTAAATCATAAAAAAATAAATAGAATTAATTTTAGGGAAATTTTTGATAAACAAGAGAAATTATATTATGAGTCATTTTTATCGTGTTATTCATGAGACCAACTATAAAAAATATTTATTTTATTAATTTTTGTCATGTCATCTTTTTACTCAAGTAAATTTTCGCTCGTATTTATTGTAAATCAAATTTAAAAACAGCTTTCACCAAGTGAATATTCACTTGGTAATTATAAAGATGACATGAGAAAAAAATTAATAAAATTAATAATTTTTATTAGTTGGTATCATGTATAACGTGGCGGGAAGGACCCGTGATATAATTTCTCGATAAACAAATTGTGTAAATTTTAGTTTACACAATTTATTTTTTAATTTTAGGGATTATGACTTTAGTCTATGGTTTAGATGTTTAGGATTTGGGGTTAGCGTTTAGATTTTAGAGTATATAGTATAACTTTTAAGATTTAAGGTTAAAAAGTTAAGATTTGAGTTTTATAACCTAAATATATAGGTTTGTGTATCAAAATTAAAATGTCAGAATTAAATATTTATTTAATTAAAATAAATAATATAATAAATTAAACTGATATTTTAATTTTAAGAGCTTTTTTATAAATTTAATTTTTTTGTAATAAATAAATAAATATGAAATTAATTAAATAGTTAGACCAAATTATTTTATATTTGAGTTATTTAATTTCGATTAAATTAATTTATTACATGCATATAATTTATTATTAGCTTAAATATGCAATACTTGAATAAAGAATTCATGTTACTAAATTGGTACTTGAACTATGCATATTTTTCTAAATTAGTACATAAAAAAATTACTCTCAAGCTGGTATCTAAACTTTAATTTCATCCACTATTTTGACATTTTTATTGATATTTTAATCTCAAAATTTATACATTCTATCAATTTGATTCTAATTTAAAGTTTCAATAAATTTAACCATTCATAATTAAAAATTCTATCAATTTAGTTTTTTGTGATACTCTCAAACCAAATAAGTATATTAGATCAAAATAATAGTTAGATAATTGTATTCTAGCATAAAATAACAAGTTACTATCAAATTTTTATTATACCAAGAAAATAATATAACATTTCTTAGAGGAGAACAAAGATTAAAATTATAGAATATTTAAATATAAAAAATTAAATTATTCAATTATTACCAAAATAATAGAATGTATAAATTTTTATACCAACTTAAAAGAAGATGCATAATTTAAGCATAAATATGAAAATAAATTTTTTTAGATGTCAATTTATGAGAAAGTACATAATTCAGTTATTAAATGTATATTTTTAATATAACTTATAATAAGAGTCACACTATTTATATAAAATATTGCGTTCATTCTTGATGAGAGTAACCTTTCAAACTCAATTTATTTATTTATTGTTATATGTATGTTTGTTTTATGGTTTATGTTTGAGGTGCGTGGTTGCCTCTCCTAACAATATCATCTCTAAAGTTCGAACTCACGTCCTTTCTTTAAAAGTATAAAGTGACTTACCAATGCAATTAACACTTATCGGTAAACTCAATTTACTTAAGTTACAATACTTAAATCCGTATTCTACATCCCGCTAGTTTAACCAATACCTTTTATATGCATTTTTGGATTTGTCTAGAGTAAACACCATGTACATATATATAGCACTAATCATTTGTACTAATATGCACTACTAATTATTTTAATTATTTAAAAGATTAATATCCTATACACAGGCGGTGGAAACTGAAAGTTTCCACAAGCGTTTTAGTTTTAGGGTATAGGGAGTTAGTTTAAGGTATAAGGTTTAGGGGTTTAGGTGTAGGGGTTTAGAATTTAGGGATAATTGTTTCAATTTAAGGTTTATAGGTTAGGGTTTAGTTTTTAGGGTAATATGGTGATGATTTAGGTTTTAACATATAAATCCTAAATTATAATCCTAAACATTAAATTGAAACAACTATCCCTAAATTCTAACTCCCTACACCTAAAGCCCTAAATCATATACCCTAAACTAACTCCATATACTCTAAAATTAAGACGCTTGTGGAAACTACCTCCTGTGTATAGAATATTTATCCTTATTTAAATTGTAAAAACTTAAAACGTGACTGTTCTATTTTTTTAGAATAAAATATGTTCAAACACTTTTTGTGCCTATTTTCCATTTTTTATTTTTTATTCAAAACTAAATTTATTAAAATAAGAAGTGGACAAAATATTAAAAAAATAAAAAGGTAGTAAAAATAGTATTTTAACATATTTTATTATAAAAAATAATAATAACATTTTAAATCACATGCTTTTAAAAATTATAAAAATAGTTAATGATGCATATAATTGATGGTACATAATAATATATATCGTTTACTTTAGGATTTTCTGTATTTTATTGTATACGTAAAGTAAAGTAAAATTAAATTATTTTATTTTATTTCTTAAAAGGAAACTATTATATTTGCATGTCTGTATTATTCAAAAGATTTTCTTACCTTAAATAAATTTACGGGATATTAAGAATTGATTTTTATATCATATTGGTTAGCATACACTATGCCTTAAATCTACCATAATTGACTGATCAATATGGAGTTTTAAAAGATTTTTTAATTAGGAGAATGAAGTTCAATTGTTTTGTTTGCAAAGCGTGTCTTGTTAAAGAGTTAAGAATATTTATGAATAAATACAAGCTTGTAATCACCTATTGACAATTCAAAAGATTTTTTCACAATTATATATTGAATCTAGTTTTTTATAACATGTGTAAACTTTAATTTACACAATTATATTTATTTAAATTCTACCATTTAAAATTTTAAAAAATAAAATAAATACTAACACCACAATGTAATCACTTAAAAATTAAAAAAAAACTTTAAAATTTAAATTTTGAATTGTGAACCCTAAATCTAATCTCTAAACCTTTAAACCTTATATCAAACTAAAATACTAAACCTTAAACCCTAAGAAATACATGCAACCTAAATCTTACACTTTTAACTAAATCCCTAAAGCTTGAATCCTAAAATCTAAACAAGAATCACTTAAAATTTTATATAAATAAAAAATTACAATATTAAAAGTTCATTCATTTGATATAAGACATGTATCACATAAATAGATCTAGAGTTCGAGTCTTTGTATATACAAAAAATTTCCGTCGAGAGACTCACACACTAAAATCAGGTGTGCAACACAAGTCGATTTGGATTAGTTAAGACAAAGCCCTGCAAAACGGAAGGGCAACAGTATGTATGTATGTATGTATGTATGTATGTATGTATGTATGTATGTATGTATGTATGTATGTATGTATGTATGTATGTATGTATGTATGTATGTATGTATGTATGTATGTATGTATGTATGTATGTATGTATGTATGTATGTATGTACTCGACAGGTACATGATGTCCTCTGAGAATATTGTATTATTTGCATTTATTATTGTCATTAATTTAAAGAACGTAAGTTAACGTAATTGTTGGAAAAATCTCTTTATTCTTAATCTAATCCCAGATTTTTCGATTACCAAAACAATTCCCAGATTTTTTCAAAATATTATACTGTTTTCTCTTCCATTGATCTCTCATTTTCCAAAATCACCTTCTTTTTCCCAGTTTATCTTTGATTTATTAACAATGGCAACTTTGCATCCAAAATTTGCATGCTTCAATGCACAGTGATGGGTTTTAGTCTTTGCTAATCATTTATCATTACATTTACATGTATATATTGTTCTCTTGGGACATCTGAAAGTGTACACAATCGTTTGATCATGAGTCTAATACGAAAGTTGTCGGTTTTAGTAGTCGCGGCAATGGCGATGCCGTCGGTGGCTTCGCACGATTACGGCGATGCATTGACGAAGAGTATTTTGTTCTACGAAGGCCAGAGGTCGGGGAAGTTGCCTTCTACTCAAAGAATGACATGGAGGGAGGATTCCGCTCTTCGCGACGGCTCCGATTTCGGTGTAAGTCGTGTTTTATGTCTATACGGTTCAATGAGCTAATGATATTTGGTGAACTAATTGTGTTGTTTTTAATGTCAGGTTGATTTGGTGGGAGGTTACTATGATGCGGGTGATAATGTTAAATTCACTTTCCCAATGGCTTTCTCTGTTACTATGTTAGCTTGGAGTGTACTCGAATTCGGCAATTCGATGGGATCGGACCTGCAGCATTCGTTGGACGCAATTCAGTGGGGAACCGATTACTTGCTGAAAGCCACGGATGTCCCCGGTGTTGTGTTTGCTCAAGTCGGCGATCCGTACGGTGATCATAACTGCTGGGAAAGGCCTGAAGACATGGACACGCCTAGAACGCCGTATGCGGTCAGTAAAGAGCATCCGGGGTCCGAAGTGTCGGCCGAGATTGCTGCTGCGCTTGCAGCCTCTTCGATGGTGTTTAGACATTTTAACCAAACTTATTCCGCTTTGCTGCTCAATAGAGCAAGAATGGTATATGACAGTGTTGAATTCATTTTTCTTTAGCTTATGTCCAATTAGTATGTAGTAACAGAACACTGAACAGTTTTCCTCGGATTAGGTGTTCGAATTTGCCGATGAGTATAGAGGATCATACAATGATAGTATTGGACCATGGGTTTGTCCATTTTATTGTGACTTCAGTGGATATCAGGTAATGTTACATTCGAATTATTAGCGAATATAAACAATGACTCGAACCGAATTCGGGTTCTGCGGTGTACACAGGATGAACTAGTTTGGGCAGCAGTATGGTTGATGAGGGCAACAAGGGCTCCCTACTACTGGAGTTATGTCTTAGCCAACATCCAAAACCTGGACAAGACTAGTAGCTTTGCCGAATTCGGATGGGATGCGAAGCATGCCGGCATCAATGTGCTTGTTTCCAGGGCAAGTAACTAATTTACTGTCTTGATTTCCATTTGTTCTTGTAAGAAATTAACATTGTTTGAAAACATGCAGCTTGTCAAGAGCCAAGCTCCATATAGTCCTGAACCGTTCACTACAAATGCAGATAGGTTTGTCTGCTCTGTGTTGCCCGAATCACAAACCGTATCGGTCTCCTACTCGCCGGGTGGGCTCCTTATTAAACCCGGAGGAAGCAATTTGCAGCGACCAGCGGCTTTATCCTTCCTTCTTCTCGTGTACAGTCGGGCTCTTAGACGAGACAATCGGGTGGTCCGTTGTGACAATGTTGTTGCCAAGCCTTCCAGACTAATACAAGTTGCAAGAAGCCAGGTAAGTCATGTTTCGACACGAATGTAGGTCCGGAAGTGACTGGTTTTGTTTCGGGCGGGCGATAAGCCGATAACACATCGATGTCCACATGCAGGTGGACTACATATTAGGAAGCAATCCATTGAATATGTCATACATGGTAGGATACGGCAACAAGTTCCCGGAGAAGATACATCACCGCGGCTCGTCTTTGCCTTCCGTTAGCCAACATCCCCAACACATCGATTGCAACGGCGGGGACCCCTATTTTTGGAGTGACAATCCGAATCCTAATTTTCTAACGGGGGCCGTTGTCGGAGGACCTGATATACAGGATTATTATTCCGATTCCAGAGTTAATTTCGTGCATTCCGAACCGACTACGTACATTAATGCACCTCTCGTTGGCCTCTTGGCTTACTTCAAAACACATTAGCCTTGTTCCGATTTCAAGCAACAGATTTTTATTACATTATATGCGAACATGCTGCATGTAGGTTCGTTTGCAGTGCGATTTAGTGTTGGGAAATTAGCAGCAGCTAGCTTCTATATAATAATTAATTGAACAGATGGACGATTTGGTGTAAATTAGTTTCATTAAAAATAATTTTTCATTTTTTAAAATGCAATTATACAACAAAATTTAAGGTAAATGTGAGCAAAACTCAATTTAACTCGAAAAGATAGAACTTTTTTACTTGATGTTAAAATTTCCACCGGCTTGAATCGTTTTGTCATTTTATAAACTTAATTTGACTTGAAAATATTTTAAATAAAGTCTATGAGACACGAATAACTTAAAAATTTTAGTCACTAGTGGAGCAGTTTTGAAGTTCGAGTCAAGTCTCTCAACTCTGTCCGATATATGTATATAACATATAAAAAGAAGAAATATATCGTATATGGTTATAAAAAACCGTTTAAATTAGAAACAATTAATACCATAACATTATGCATATTTACAATTAGTACCATAACATTATAAGTATTAGATTGAATCTACTCAAATTTCATAAACTTGACTAAACTTGAAAAAAAATTCAAATAAAATTTGAATTATACAATAGAACTCGTCAACTCGACTAACTCAATTTTTTTTAACTCGACTCAATTAAATACTAACCCTACTTCATTGTACTATCTCATTTGATTACACAAGTATTAAAACAAGAAAAAAAATTAATTATTGCATAGATATTAAAATAATGGCATAAACAAGAACTATAGGGGAGAAATAATACATCTTCAAAATAAACAATATTATTTCCTATGGCTAAAAATTTATCAAGTGAAATTAATTTATTATTGACTCGTGTACTAAAATACATTAGAAAAAAAAAACAATTCTCCTACTAAACCAATCATAAAATGATTTAATTTTCAATAAATTGAAATTTCTTTTTGAATGGATTACCAATCAAGTCTTAACATGAAGAAGAAAAGTAACCTTTACTATTTTGAAACAAATTTAAACTATTAGTTCATGTTAAAACACATACACACACAATTTTCTGCCATATGTAGAAAATGGTTCTAGCAAGAGATGACAAATGCAAGAACTAGCCATAAAAGGGAAGAAAAAAAAAGGATAGGGGCGGATCGAACTGCTGGTCGAATGCAAGCCGGTTAGGTTTGGAATGGTTGAAGCTCTCTCACTCTGTCACCGAGGAACTGCAAAGTCTAGGACATAACAACGAAGAAATACGGAAGATGATCAGTAGAAGGAAAAGCTCGACCGAAGTAGTTTACGATAACTTGACCGATTACAACAAAAAGTATGAAGCAAGTTGAAGAAGAAAAGCATGCAAGAGATGGATATGGGAAGTTAACAGTAAGGGTGTATAGCGAAATCCACAAGCACATTCTAGGTTCAGGATAAGCAAGGTCTAAGGACATCGGTTTAGAACCGATTAAAAACTATGGACACTCGACACTGATTCCTCAAAACCATATGGAAGGCCTAAAAGTCCCATCATGTCGAAAAGGCTTGAATACCCAAGCAAGAACAGTATGTCATCCTATCATTCAACTCGTCATAAAGAAGCAAATCGAAAAGGAAAAACACAGCAGAGCCAAAAAAACAAAGGAAGGCATTGCATGATTCCGGAATACAAAGACGAAATCTTGTAAACTTCAATTTGGAGCCAAAAAAGACTCACTTGTGCAGAGAACAAAACATACACAGTTAAGTTCAAATCTTGTAAGTTAAAAATACAAATATAAATCCGCAGGCAGTATGCATGATTTCGGAATACAAAGACGAAATCTTGAAAAATTGTTTTCAATTACACAGATTCCTAAAAGGATCCTATGCTTTTATTTGTCCAACAAAGGATCCAGCTTTGTCACAATGGTGTTGCAAGTCCTATTTCATGAAGTGAGAAAGCAAGTTAGAACATGCATTTTTAACATAAAACATGAAGCAAGGCAAACTATATATATATATATATCATAAGAGCATCACAAATCATTTCTATCTAAAATTTCCACTCTGGGTTCTTGAGAAAATATCCAAGGCAACTTAGGGAAGTAAACAAAAACGACAATTAATTCTTTAGAAAAAACTTTTGCTTTACCAAGAGATCAAAAGTTCGAAACTTGCATGAAAATTCTGTATCGAATTCAAAACTAACATGAAGAACACAACTTCTCCACCCAATCGCATTAAAAAACATAAAAGTGAAAATAAAATTATAACCTTGAGAGAGCCAGCTCCAGCAGGAGGAATCGACAGCGATGCTTGATTGTAACCGAGCAGAAGCAATGGCACTATGAAGTGGTATCATCGACTCCACTCCTCCCAACGCCGATAGGATCCTTTAAACCCAGAAATAGTTTAATATTTTGAGACGAAATTTAGATGAAAAAAAAAAAGCTGAAAAGAACGTACCTTGAAGCACAAGGGACGGCTCTGGTTGATGGAGAAGAGAAAGGAGAAGAGATGGATTTGGGGGTTAGGTTCTTTAACGTAAGGGCTTTGGGTCGAACAGAGAGGGATCTCGAGCCCGCCATTATCGCTGACCTGCAAAACGACGCCATTTCTTGCTTGGTTCTGGATGGTGAAACCAGAGGTTGAAGAAGTAGGAGGCTAGTTCAGCAGCTCGTTTCCATCTCACCCTTAAACCCTATAATTGAGATTTTTGTGCATAAAACGACGCCGTTGTCCTTTCTTCAGTACCTTTTTATCATTTTATGGAAACGTTTGATTGATGGAATGTAGCATTATCCCTTAAAATATATTAGTGTAGCATAATATTTTTTTCCCCTCCCACATCTAGGGCTTTATTTGATTAATACATACCTATTCATGTTGTACACATAATTTTAATCGATCAGTTTTTAATAGAAATTTTTTTACACACTAAAATTTTTGCATACATAAGACTTCAAACTTGATACATTATTTAAGCGATAACAAATTGCTTGCCATTTGAATTTTGGACCAACTCCAGTTGGTAACATGAGATTTTTAAGACATTAAAAATACGGTGAATATTAGATTCTGATCAAGTCAAAAAATTTTGAGTTAATTGAATAGACGAGGCTTATTTTATAAATTTTTAATTAAAAATTTTACGATTTGATTTGTTCAGGTTTATGTTCAAATTTAATTGTAAATATTTATAATGTCATGGCTTTAATTTTTTTTCTAATTTAAGCGACTTTCTATAATCATAATATATATATATATATCTTCATATTTTTATATGCGATATACATACATCAAACAGTCGAGGGATTTGACTTGAACTTAAAAATCGAACCATTAATTACTAAAAATTTCGAATTATTCAAGTATAGTTTTATAACTCAGACTATACTTAAAAATATACGAGACGAGTTTTATAAAATTATGGTCCGAGTCAAGTCGAGTCGATTTTTTTTTTACAAAAAGTTGAGTCAATTTTTTTTTTCAAATTCAATTTTACTTACCCCTAATTGAAAATGTCACATTAACCTACCGTATGAAACCTTTGGTTGTCTCGTAACTCAGTTGCCTTTGATAACCTTCTAAATGATGGATGTTCCGTCTTGGATCGCAGCTATCGACTGTTGCGTTTGTCTCAATTGACACTAGATGAGCAGGCTGGTCTTCGTTCGGGGCTGGTTGTACCTGGCCAGAAACTGATAACGGGAACGACCATGTCAGGAGTGGGTAAAATTAAATTTCGATGGTTCTTGTCGCATGGGAGATCATCATTCTTCCTGTGGGGTGTTATCTGAGACTCCAATAGAGATTGGTTGCTTAAATTTTTTAAACAGGTCGATATTTGCTCAGCCCTAGATGCTGAACTTTGGGGTATATATCATGGTCTCTTATGCGCATGACAAGGTCGTTGGTGACGAGTCATTATCGAGTTGGATTACTCGAATGCCTTGCGTCTTCTCGCGGATCCCCGGAATGAAGCTCAAAGTTGCTCATTGATTTGCCATATTATGGTGCTCCGAAAGCGTAATTGGAAACTTCAATTTCAGTTTGTTGCACGATCTGAAAATATAGTAGCAGATCGTATGTTTCATTTGATTTAGGGTGCAGATTTTTAACTTCGGTTTTATCAGACACCTCCTATTGAGGTCCAAGCGCTACAACAATCTGATCTAGATGTGGGTGATTGATTTGGATTGTATCTCGGCCTTTCGGTTGTTTTTCATTTGATTATGGTTTGGTCTTTGTAAGTATAGTCAGGCATATTTTTTTTCTCTAGGTTTAGTGAAGTTTTTAATGAGAGTAACCTTTCAAACTCAATTTATTTATTTATTGTTATATGTATGTTTGTTTTATGGTTTATGTTTGAGGTGCGTGGTTGCCTCTCCTAACAATATCATCTCTAAAGTTCGAACTCACGTCCTTTCTTTAAAAGTATAAAGTGACTTACCAATGCAATTAACACTTATCGGTAAACTCAATTTACTTAAGTTACAATACTTAAATCCGTATTCTACATCCCGCTAGTTTAACCAATACCTTTTATATGCATTTTTGGATTTGTCTAGAGTAAACACCATGTACATATATATAGCACTAATCATTTGTACTAATATGCACTACTAATTATTTTAATTATTTAAAAGATTAATATCCTATACACAGGCGGTGGAAACTGAAAGTTTCCACAAGCGTTTTAGTTTTAGGGTATAGGGAGTTAGTTTAAGGTATAAGGTTTAGGGGTTTAGGTGTAGGGGTTTAGAATTTAGGGATAATTGTTTCAATTTAAGGTTTATAGGTTAGGGTTTAGTTTTTAGGGTAATATGGTGATGATTTAGGTTTTAACATATAAATCCTAAATTATAATCCTAAACATTAAATTGAAACAACTATCCCTAAATTCTAACTCCCTACACCTAAAGCCCTAAATCATATACCCTAAACTAACTCCATATACTCTAAAATTAAGACGCTTGTGGAAACTACCTCCTGTGTATAGAATATTTATCCTTATTTAAATTGTAAAAACTTAAAACGTGACTGTTCTATTTTTTTAGAATAAAATATGTTCAAACACTTTTTGTGCCTATTTTCCATTTTTTATTTTTTATTCAAAACTAAATTTATTAAAATAAGAAGTGGACAAAATATTAAAAAAATAAAAAGGTAGTAAAAATAGTATTTTAACATATTTTATTATAAAAAATAATAATAACATTTTAAATCACATGCTTTTAAAAATTATAAAAATAGTTAATGATGCATATAATTGATGGTACATAATAATATATATCGTTTACTTTAGGATTTTCTGTATTTTATTGTATACGTAAAGTAAAGTAAAATTAAATTATTTTATTTTATTTCTTAAAAGGAAACTATTATATTTGCATGTCTGTATTATTCAAAAGATTTTCTTACCTTAAATAAATTTACGGGATATTAAGAATTGATTTTTATATCATATTGGTTAGCATACACTATGCCTTAAATCTACCATAATTGACTGATCAATATGGAGTTTTAAAAGATTTTTTAATTAGGAGAATGAAGTTCAATTGTTTTGTTTGCAAAGCGTGTCTTGTTAAAGAGTTAAGAATATTTATGAATAAATACAAGCTTGTAATCACCTATTGACAATTCAAAAGATTTTTTCACAATTATATATTGAATCTAGTTTTTTATAACATGTGTAAACTTTAATTTACACAATTATATTTATTTAAATTCTACCATTTAAAATTTTAAAAAATAAAATAAATACTAACACCACAATGTAATCACTTAAAAATTAAAAAAAAACTTTAAAATTTAAATTTTGAATTGTGAACCCTAAATCTAATCTCTAAACCTTTAAACCTTATATCAAACTAAAATACTAAACCTTAAACCCTAAGAAATACATGCAACCTAAATCTTACACTTTTAACTAAATCCCTAAAGCTTGAATCCTAAAATCTAAACAAGAATCACTTAAAATTTTATATAAATAAAAAATTACAATATTAAAAGTTCATTCATTTGATATAAGACATGTATCACATAAATAGATCTAGAGTTCGAGTCTTTGTATATACAAAAAATTTCCGTCGAGAGACTCACACACTAAAATCAGGTGTGCAACACAAGTCGATTTGGATTAGTTAAGACAAAGCCCTGCAAAACGGAAGGGCAACAGTATGTATGTATGTATGTATGTATGTATGTATGTATGTATGTATGTATGTATGTATGTATGTATGTATGTATGTATGTATGTATGTATGTATGTATGTATGTACTCGACAGGTACATGATGTCCTCTGAGAATATTGTATTATTTGCATTTATTATTGTCATTAATTTAAAGAACGTAAGTTAACGTAATTGTTGGAAAAATCTCTTTATTCTTAATCTAATCCCAGATTTTTCGATTACCAAAACAATTCCCAGATTTTTTCAAAATATTATACTGTTTTCTCTTCCATTGATCTCTCATTTTCCAAAATCACCTTCTTTTTCCCAGTTTATCTTTGATTTATTAACAATGGCAACTTTGCATCCAAAATTTGCATGCTTCAATGCACAGTGATGGGTTTTAGTCTTTGCTAATCATTTATCATTACATTTACATGTATATATTGTTCTCTTGGGACATCTGAAAGTGTACACAATCGTTTGATCATGAGTCTAATACGAAAGTTGTCGGTTTTAGTAGTCGCGGCAATGGCGATGCCGTCGGTGGCTTCGCACGATTACGGCGATGCATTGACGAAGAGTATTTTGTTCTACGAAGGCCAGAGGTCGGGGAAGTTGCCTTCTACTCAAAGAATGACATGGAGGGAGGATTCCGCTCTTCGCGACGGCTCCGATTTCGGTGTAAGTCGTGTTTTATGTCTATACGGTTCAATGAGCTAATGATATTTGGTGAACTAATTGTGTTGTTTTTAATGTCAGGTTGATTTGGTGGGAGGTTACTATGATGCGGGTGATAATGTTAAATTCACTTTCCCAATGGCTTTCTCTGTTACTATGTTAGCTTGGAGTGTACTCGAATTCGGCAATTCGATGGGATCGGACCTGCAGCATTCGTTGGACGCAATTCAGTGGGGAACCGATTACTTGCTGAAAGCCACGGATGTCCCCGGTGTTGTGTTTGCTCAAGTCGGCGATCCGTACGGTGATCATAACTGCTGGGAAAGGCCTGAAGACATGGACACGCCTAGAACGCCGTATGCGGTCAGTAAAGAGCATCCGGGGTCCGAAGTGTCGGCCGAGATTGCTGCTGCGCTTGCAGCCTCTTCGATGGTGTTTAGACATTTTAACCAAACTTATTCCGCTTTGCTGCTCAATAGAGCAAGAATGGTATATGACAGTGTTGAATTCATTTTTCTTTAGCTTATGTCCAATTAGTATGTAGTAACAGAACACTGAACAGTTTTCCTCGGATTAGGTGTTCGAATTTGCCGATGAGTATAGAGGATCATACAATGATAGTATTGGACCATGGGTTTGTCCATTTTATTGTGACTTCAGTGGATATCAGGTAATGTTACATTCGAATTATTAGCGAATATAAACAATGACTCGAACCGAATTCGGGTTCTGCGGTGTACACAGGATGAACTAGTTTGGGCAGCAGTATGGTTGATGAGGGCAACAAGGGCTCCCTACTACTGGAGTTATGTCTTAGCCAACATCCAAAACCTGGACAAGACTAGTAGCTTTGCCGAATTCGGATGGGATGCGAAGCATGCCGGCATCAATGTGCTTGTTTCCAGGGCAAGTAACTAATTTACTGTCTTGATTTCCATTTGTTCTTGTAAGAAATTAACATTGTTTGAAAACATGCAGCTTGTCAAGAGCCAAGCTCCATATAGTCCTGAACCGTTCACTACAAATGCAGATAGGTTTGTCTGCTCTGTGTTGCCCGAATCACAAACCGTATCGGTCTCCTACTCGCCGGGTGGGCTCCTTATTAAACCCGGAGGAAGCAATTTGCAGCGACCAGCGGCTTTATCCTTCCTTCTTCTCGTGTACAGTCGGGCTCTTAGACGAGACAATCGGGTGGTCCGTTGTGACAATGTTGTTGCCAAGCCTTCCAGACTAATACAAGTTGCAAGAAGCCAGGTAAGTCATGTTTCGACACGAATGTAGGTCCGGAAGTGACTGGTTTTGTTTCGGGCGGGCGATAAGCCGATAACACATCGATGTCCACATGCAGGTGGACTACATATTAGGAAGCAATCCATTGAATATGTCATACATGGTAGGATACGGCAACAAGTTCCCGGAGAAGATACATCACCGCGGCTCGTCTTTGCCTTCCGTTAGCCAACATCCCCAACACATCGATTGCAACGGCGGGGACCCCTATTTTTGGAGTGACAATCCGAATCCTAATTTTCTAACGGGGGCCGTTGTCGGAGGACCTGATATACAGGATTATTATTCCGATTCCAGAGTTAATTTCGTGCATTCCGAACCGACTACGTACATTAATGCACCTCTCGTTGGCCTCTTGGCTTACTTCAAAACACATTAGCCTTGTTCCGATTTCAAGCAACAGATTTTTATTACATTATATGCGAACATGCTGCATGTAGGTTCGTTTGCAGTGCGATTTAGTGTTGGGAAATTAGCAGCAGCTAGCTTCTATATAATAATTAATTGAACAGATGGACGATTTGGTGTAAATTAGTTTCATTAAAAATAATTTTTCATTTTTTAAAATGCAATTATACAACAAAATTTAAGGTAAATGTGAGCAAAACTCAATTTAACTCGAAAAGATAGAACTTTTTTACTTGATGTTAAAATTTCCACCGGCTTGAATCGTTTTGTCATTTTATAAACTTAATTTGACTTGAAAATATTTTAAATAAAGTCTATGAGACACGAATAACTTAAAAATTTTAGTCACTAGTGGAGCAGTTTTGAAGTTCGAGTCAAGTCTCTCAACTCTGTCCGATATATGTATATAACATATAAAAAGAAGAAATATATCGTATATGGTTATAAAAAACCGTTTAAATTAGAAACAATTAATACCATAACATTATGCATATTTACAATTAGTACCATAACATTATAAGTATTAGATTGAATCTACTCAAATTTCATAAACTTGACTAAACTTGAAAAAAAATTCAAATAAAATTTGAATTATACAATAGAACTCGTCAACTCGACTAACTCAATTTTTTTTAACTCGACTCAATTAAATACTAACCCTACTTCATTGTACTATCTCATTTGATTACACAAGTATTAAAACAAGAAAAAAAATTAATTATTGCATAGATATTAAAATAATGGCATAAACAAGAACTATAGGGGAGAAATAATACATCTTCAAAATAAACAATATTATTTCCTATGGCTAAAAATTTATCAAGTGAAATTAATTTATTATTGACTCGTGTACTAAAATACATTAGAAAAAAAAAACAATTCTCCTACTAAACCAATCATAAAATGATTTAATTTTCAATAAATTGAAATTTCTTTTTGAATGGATTACCAATCAAGTCTTAACATGAAGAAGAAAAGTAACCTTTACTATTTTGAAACAAATTTAAACTATTAGTTCATGTTAAAACACATACACACACAATTTTCTGCCATATGTAGAAAATGGTTCTAGCAAGAGATGACAAATGCAAGAACTAGCCATAAAAGGGAAGAAAAAAAAAGGATAGGGGCGGATCGAACTGCTGGTCGAATGCAAGCCGGTTAGGTTTGGAATGGTTGAAGCTCTCTCACTCTGTCACCGAGGAACTGCAAAGTCTAGGACATAACAACGAAGAAATACGGAAGATGATCAGTAGAAGGAAAAGCTCGACCGAAGTAGTTTACGATAACTTGACCGATTACAACAAAAAGTATGAAGCAAGTTGAAGAAGAAAAGCATGCAAGAGATGGATATGGGAAGTTAACAGTAAGGGTGTATAGCGAAATCCACAAGCACATTCTAGGTTCAGGATAAGCAAGGTCTAAGGACATCGGTTTAGAACCGATTAAAAACTATGGACACTCGACACTGATTCCTCAAAACCATATGGAAGGCCTAAAAGTCCCATCATGTCGAAAAGGCTTGAATACCCAAGCAAGAACAGTATGTCATCCTATCATTCAACTCGTCATAAAGAAGCAAATCGAAAAGGAAAAACACAGCAGAGCCAAAAAAACAAAGGAAGGCATTGCATGATTCCGGAATACAAAGACGAAATCTTGTAAACTTCAATTTGGAGCCAAAAAAGACTCACTTGTGCAGAGAACAAAACATACACAGTTAAGTTCAAATCTTGTAAGTTAAAAATACAAATATAAATCCGCAGGCAGTATGCATGATTTCGGAATACAAAGACGAAATCTTGAAAAATTGTTTTCAATTACACAGATTCCTAAAAGGATCCTATGCTTTTATTTGTCCAACAAAGGATCCAGCTTTGTCACAATGGTGTTGCAAGTCCTATTTCATGAAGTGAGAAAGCAAGTTAGAACATGCATTTTTAACATAAAACATGAAGCAAGGCAAACTATATATATATATATATCATAAGAGCATCACAAATCATTTCTATCTAAAATTTCCACTCTGGGTTCTTGAGAAAATATCCAAGGCAACTTAGGGAAGTAAACAAAAACGACAATTAATTCTTTAGAAAAAACTTTTGCTTTACCAAGAGATCAAAAGTTCGAAACTTGCATGAAAATTCTGTATCGAATTCAAAACTAACATGAAGAACACAACTTCTCCACCCAATCGCATTAAAAAACATAAAAGTGAAAATAAAATTATAACCTTGAGAGAGCCAGCTCCAGCAGGAGGAATCGACAGCGATGCTTGATTGTAACCGAGCAGAAGCAATGGCACTATGAAGTGGTATCATCGACTCCACTCCTCCCAACGCCGATAGGATCCTTTAAACCCAGAAATAGTTTAATATTTTGAGACGAAATTTAGATGAAAAAAAAAAAGCTGAAAAGAACGTACCTTGAAGCACAAGGGACGGCTCTGGTTGATGGAGAAGAGAAAGGAGAAGAGATGGATTTGGGGGTTAGGTTCTTTAACGTAAGGGCTTTGGGTCGAACAGAGAGGGATCTCGAGCCCGCCATTATCGCTGACCTGCAAAACGACGCCATTTC
This sequence comes from Hibiscus tridactylites, assembly GCA_958450335.1. NCBI lineage: Eukaryota > Viridiplantae > Streptophyta > Magnoliopsida > Malvales > Malvaceae > Hibiscus > Hibiscus tridactylites. Next base: position 91,063,433 of record OY288281.1, read on the forward strand.
TTGCTTGGTTCTGGATGGTGAAACCAGAGGTTGAAGAAGTAGGAGGCTAGTTCAGCAGCTCGTTTCCATCTCACCCTTAAACCCTATAATTGAGATTTTTGTGCATAAAACGACGCCGTTGTCCTTTCTTCAGTACCTTTTTATCATTTTATGGAAACGTTTGATTGATGGAATGTAGCATTATCCCTTAAAATATATTAGTGTAGCATAATATTTTTTCCCCTCCCACATCTAGGGCTTTATTTGATTAATACATACCTATTCATGTTGTACACATAATTTTAATCGATCAGTTTTTAATAGAAATTTTTTTACACACTAAAATTTTTGCATACATAAGACTTCAAACTTGATACATTATTTAAGCGATAACAAATTGCTTGCCATTTGAATTTTGGACCAACTCCAATTGGTAACATGAGATTTTTAAGACATTAAAAATACGGTGAATATTAGATTCTGATCAAGTCAAAAAATTTTGAGTTAATTGAATAGACGAGGCTTATTTTATAAATTTTTAATTAAAAATTTTACGATTTGATTTGTTCAGGTTTATGTTCAAATTTAATTGTAAATATTTATAATGTCATGGCTTTAATTTTTTTTCTAATTTAAGCGACTTTCTATAATCATAATATATATATATATATCTTCATATTTTTATATGCGATATACATACATCAAACAGTCGAGGGATTTGACTTGAACTTAAAAATCGAACCATTAATTACTAAAAATTTCGAATTATTCAAGTATAGTTTTATAACTCAGACTATACTTAAAAATATACGAGACGAGTTTTATAAAATTATGGTCCGAGTCAAGTCGAGTCAATTTTTTTTTTTCAAATTCAATTTTACTTACCCCTAATTGAAAATGTCACATTAACCTACCGTATGAAACCTTTGGTTGTCTCGTAACTCAGTTGCCTTTGATAACCTTCTAAATGATGGATGTTCCGTCTTGGATCGCAGCTATCGACTGTTGCGTTTGTCTCAATTGACACTAGATGAGCAGGCTGGTCTTCGTTCGGGGCTGGTTGTACCTGGCCAGAAACTGATAACGGGAACGACCATGTCAGGAGTGGGTAAAATTAAATTTCGATGGTTCTTGTCGCATGGGAGATCATCATTCTTTCTGTGGGGTGTTATCTGAGACTCCAATAGAGATTGGTTGCTTAAATTTTTTAAACAGGTCGATATTTGCTCAGCCCTAGATGCTGAACTTTGGGGTATATATCATGGTCTCTTATGCGCATGACAAGGTTGTTGGTGACGAGTCATTATCGAGTTGGATTACTCGAATGCCTTGCGTCTTCTCGCGGATCCCCGGAATGAAGCTCAAAGTTGCTCATTGATTTGCCATATTATGGTGCTCCGAAAGCGTAATTGGAAACTTCAATTTCAGTTTGTTGCACGATCTGAAAATATAATAGCAGATCGTATGTTTCATTTGATTTAGGGTGCAGATTTTTAACTTCGGTTTTATCAGACACCTCCTATTGAGGTCCAAGCGCTACAACAATCTGATCTAGATGTGGGTGATTGATTTGGATTGTATCTCGGCCTTTCGGTTGTTTTTCATTTGATTATGGTTTGGTCTTTGTAAGTATAGTCAGGCATATTTTTTTTCTCTAGGTTTAGTGAAGTTTTTAATGAGACCCTAAACATACTCTATGTGTATGTTTGTGATAATGAAATCATGTCGATTCATAAAAAAGGTATTTTTTATTAAATTGTTTAATAATAAGGGTTTTTAATAATGTTAATCTTCAATATTAAATTCGAAATTATTGATATGAAATTTTTTTCCATCATACTCTGTTTAAATTTTAGGTTTAATATTTTATTAATTTAATTTGATTAATATTATTATTGATATAATATAAAAATATAAAATTAATTATATTTTATTTTAATATCTTTTTATTTATGAATAGGGAAAAGATCGATCGTAATTCATATCAACTGATCTCTTATAATTTTGTAGGCCGACCCAGTTAAATAAGTGGTTATTACCTAAGCCCAATAGCGTAATAGGCCTGCTATTGCATTACCAAAACGCCGCCGTTTTCATCCGAAAAATGATCTGAAAAGAGGAAAAACTAAAAAGATCTCCCAATTAAACAGGTGTTTTCCAGTTAGCTTTGTTTTACACAGCTCCGATCGGCGAAGCCCTAATCGTCTTTCCTCCGTCAGATTACACCTTCCACCGACAAGAAAAAAGAATCAATGGCTGCGATCTTCGCTCGTAACTCTCTCAACGCTCTCCGAGCTCGACATCTCGTAAGAATTTTCTTATTTTTATGTTCGAATTTTTCTTTTCAGTGATGCCCTAGATTTGCAGTTTTCATGAAATCGAATATCCTTTCTCCATTAGAATCTGTTGATCATATACTTGTGGGAATTAGAATGTTAATTTTACGCCACTTGGTAATTTAATTTAGAAATGAATTAAAGAAAAAGGCAAGGCTCCGTCGGTAAGTTTAGGTTAGAAACTTCCTCTATCTTGTTGTTTATATGAATTTTGTTTTTCTCTGATTTTCGTTTTCTTTCAGAATTATCGTTAACCAAACGAATTTTATTAATTGAGTTTAGCAATTATTTGGTTATGCGTGAATAGGCTTTGTCAGGGCAAGCGTTGCAGGGTTCACAACACTACGGGTTGCGACTCGGTGCACACTCCTACAGCACTAATAAAGGTTGCCCTACTCTGTGTAATTCAATTTTATTATAAATATCCTTATTTTTGAAAGGCGGGATATGGAGAATTCTTTGGAGTATGGATGTAAAGTTAAGGACATGAATTATAGTGCGATTTGCGATCAAATCGAAGAGACTGAGAGATGTTTTGAGTTTTGGAACAGCCTTTTTTTCGATGCATGATCACCAATCCCGGTGCTGTTTAGTTGGTTAATGTTTTCGTGTATGTAAACTGCAGATGATGAAGAAAGAGAGCAGCTTGCAAAGGAGATTTCAAAGGACTGGAGTTCTGGTAATTTAGAGCACTGAAATGTGTATGTGATTTATTTTGGGGAATAAATGGTTTCTTATACTCTACTGAATTGCAGTTTTTGAGCGAAGCATAAACACATTGTTTCTAACTGAAATGGTTCGGGGTCTCAGTCTGACACTCAAGTACTTCTTTGACAAAAAAGTTACTGTAAGCATCTTTCTGATCCTTTTTTTTTTGTTGGGGGCGGGAGTGGATTGCGTGGATATTGAAGTGATGCATGAATTATGACACAAACCTGGCTTTTCTTATGCAGATTAACTATCCATTTGAGAAGGGTCCATTGAGCCCACGTTTCCGAGGGGAGCATGCTCTCCGCAGATACCCAACCGGAGAGGAACGTTGCATTGCTTGTAAACTTTGTGAAGCTGTAAGTTGAAGCTTCATCTTATTGATCCCATTATCTAAATTGCTTTTTTTACCGGGTAGGAATGATAGCATCATTGTTGCTTCAATACGATGACAAATATTATCACTTGGGTTGAAACCATCCACTGGTTTCTGGTATCGACCCCTAACATAAAATGCCTTGGGCTTGAACTTTTGAATCTGAATGTTGTTGTTTTAGGTTGAAATAATGACACTTAAAATGCATATTATGGTCAGTGCATCGATTCTTTTTGTATCATGCGTCAAACATTGGTTTCTATATTTTTTGTGTATATTGTCTCTATTACACTTTCTGGTTATAGAAATGTTGTATAGTGTAGTCAGTCGTTTTATCTTGGAGAGAAAGCAATCTGCGAAAAATTGGACCCAGTCGAACTGATCTGTTATTAACTCTGTTTAAACTCCTTTTATCTTTATTAAATATGGATTTACTATCACGGTTCTCACAAAGAGGTGGTTTATCAGATATGCCCAGCACAGGCAATCACAATAGAGGCTGAAGAACGAGAGGATGGAAGTCGTCGGACAACAAGGTCATTCTCTCTTCTTCTTCTTCTTCTCTGTTAATGTTGTCTTCTTTGTCTAACATTAGTTCCATTTTGAAGGTACGACATTGATATGACCAAGTGTATCTACTGCGGACTTTGCCAAGAGGCATGCCCCGTCGATGCAATTGTTGAGGGACCCAACTTTGAATTTGCCACCGAGACTCATGAGGTGCATCTTCTTTTCAGTTAAATCTACTGTCGCTTGTACGTCGAAGCAAGTTTGTTAATCATCAATGTCATTGCAGGAACTTCTGTATGACAAAGAGAAGCTGCTCGAGAACGGTGACCGATGGGAAACTGAGATCGCAGAGAATCTCAGATCCGAAAGCCTTTATCGCTGATGTGTCACTCTCTACTTCCTTTCTTGCTCAGACAGGAACTGCTGTTTTCCTAGATGCTGAAAAATAAAATGATACATGCATGTTTCTTGCAATGCCATATACCGTGTTTTGTAAGCATTTACAATGTGTGAATCTATCCTATGAATTATTTCTTTTTAGCTACATTTTAAGGCAATGATATATATAGGTTGTTCGCATAATAAGTACATATCTAAAATTTGATAACTATTATAAATACAGTTAACCTTCAAATCCGAACTTATAAAATTTGTTTAAGGTATATTTTGAATTCTAGAACCAAACGTTATATACATTAAGATTTATAAAAGAGAATAAAAGTTTTTTTAGTCCAAAGATTTAAAACAAGGGAAGTAAATTTTAATACCTAAATTAAAAAAATAGAATTTAGGTCAATTAAAAAAACAAGGGATATATTCGGTTTTGGAAGCTGAGTTATGGGGTGCTTACATAGGATTTGTTTGTGTTTGGGAAGCTGGTTATCGTTAGATTGTGTTAGAATTGGATAGCGCGGAAGCAGCGGCAACTCTTCGGATTGAGTTAGACGCTTTACGAACTTATATATTGGGATATTGTTTTTTGGAGTTAAGACAATGACTCTGGACAGTCAGGTTGCAACATGTTAAGTGTGAAGATAATCGTGTGGCAGATACTTTGGTTAAATTAGTAGAATGTGATGGTTTACATGTGGTACGATGAGATACAACTCCTACTTGTATTCTTACGCTTTTACATGATGATGTTGTAGTAGGTGATTAATTATACTTGTTTTGTTTCTTTTAATCAATGCCTGTTCACCTCTTGATTGTAATGTTAGCATATGTACTCTTTTCCTCCATCCTAGGCTAGGGAGGTTCTTAACTAGACATATGCTAACATGTTTGATGTTCTAAGCAATGAATCTACACTTATTTTTACCAAAAAAAATAATAGTGTTTAAACTTGTGAATCGTTCAAATATTTGAAATGCGCAGTTGACATCAGCAACAGGTTCCATGGTCTAGTGGTTAGGACATTGGACTCTGAATCCAGTAACCCGAGTTCAAATCTCGGTGGAACCTTCTTTTTCAATTTTGAAATTATCAATTCTTGGTCCAAGGATTCATGATCTAGTTATTAAGACATTGGAACCAAAACACAGTGGTTCCATGGTCTAGTGGTCAGGACATTGGAATCTGAATCCAGTAACCCGAGTTCAAATCTCGGTGGAACCTGCAATTTTTTTTTTGGTTGGTGGATCATTTCAATGGCATACATGTTTGTTTATATATACTACTCCATATGCTATACTTTTTCAGTTCTCATTGCTTTTGGAGGATCTTTCAATGGAAACTCACGTCTGTCTGTTTCTTTGTTTGTTCATATTCTTTATATATATGCTACACTTTTCCCACCAACAAATTCCATGAAATATACACCATAAAATCTCTGATATCTGGACAATTACACCTTAAATGAACATCTAAAATATCATATGTGCAACTTCAAGTCCCCGCTATTCGATGCATGTATCGAGTTCGAAAAGCCCCGATTTACCTCGAAGAGACGAGCTTCCTCAGGTGCCAACCAGCAGGCACCAGTCTTATTAACAAATGAATTGAGAACAAAAAATGAAACCTCTCTCTGCTGCTACTTACAATCCCTGTGCTTCCTACGGCTCCGTCAATATCTCCTTCAAATGCCGTCTATGCGAGACTGAATGGTCACCTCCTCCTTTCCGAGCACTGCTTCCCGAACGTTTGAAACTGTTTCCGCCTTCCGCTTTAGTCGTGCTGGCTTCTGGAATAACCGTTATATCCGAAGAGCTTTGACGCCAGCTACCGAAAAGAGCAGCATTCCAAGAACCTCTTGAGGACACTCTTCTTAGCCCTGCTGAGAATGAATCATCCTCCCTAACAACCCTCAATGGATTTTCCAAAGCTTTGAGAATGTATTTCATTAGGGGCCGCCGAGAAGGTTTCGGATTTAGACACCGTCTAGCAACAATCGCTATGGCCCAGACTTCCTCCAATAGGTCCTCGTCCACGAGAAGAGACGGATCCAAAATTTTCGTCACGAGTTCCTTATCGTATATACTGATATAGGGTAGTGTATGCTCTAACCATTCCTTCATCAAGGTCTCACTTGATGCATCGATGTCGAGCTTACCGGTTACCAATCCGAGTAAAACTGCCCCGAAGCAGTAAACATCGTATGCACATAATGCTGCAGGAGAATCTAGCCGTTCTACAAATAAAACCGAAATTTCAGACAAAAAACTCAAGGATATCACACATGACACAAGTAAACATGTTGGACCTAACAGCTAACAAAACTAAGAACAAACGATGAGGAGAGAACGATTGTACACGTACCTGAAGAACCATGTTCCGATGACCTGCACGTAACAAAGTAAAGCCAGATGAAACTCGCTATCGAGCAAAAATCTAAAACAAGAACATAGAGATGCAGACATATGATATGCTATTTGGAAATACTTACTGTGGCAACCGCATTAATCTTGTAATTCTAGGATGACCATTGCCTTCTTGAGGGCAGACCCTGCTCAAACTCCCGAGTCGAACTTCGAACTTATCATCAAGAAGTATACTGCTAGCTTGAACATCTCTTCAACAACAAAAAAAGAACATGTCATTGCTAGTTCTTGTCTAATTCTGTATTGCACATCCGAATGAAAAAACGGAACACATAAGGCAGCCGAATTACGTATTTGCTAATCGATGATGAGCAAAAGAAAGCTGTAAAAATACCTGTGGACAAGCGGTGGTGTGCATTCATGATGCAAATAAGAAAGGCCTTCTGCAGCTCCTATAGCGATTTTCAATCTCGTTATCCAATCTAATGACTTCAAACCATCACCTTCCGAATTGTTTTTCCGGTACAAGGAACTTGACAAGTCCCCGTTCGGCATGTATTTATAAACCAATAATTTTTCGTTCTCGTTCTCGAAGCAGTGTCCTAATAGGGGAACTACTCGCGTATGTGCAACTTTGCTGAAGAAATCCAGTTCTAAAAGGTACACTTCTTTTTTAATCGACCGGGAATCAATCCTTTTGACGACAATAGGAAGCCCGGTTTCTAAGATGCCCTTGAAGAGATCACCAGAATGACCGTGCTTGATGAGGTTTGCATCGGTGAAATCAGCGGTTGCTTGAAGAAGTTGCTGGTACGTAAACAGATCACCTAGGCTCGAAAAACTACTAGCTAAGCCGGGTGAATGTGGTGTTGCTTCAAGAGGAACTTGTCCTACGCCAATCCCTCTGTGATTTACTTTCCTCCGTCTACGAACACATCGGATCAGCAATAGCAATAACGTGAGTAGCACGATAAACCCTGCTCCTCCCAGGACTACAGCCAATATAATTCTGTTTCTGTTGCTGCTTCTATTGCTGTTCCTACGTTCGGGTGCCGGAGGTTCTGAGGAATTCGAGCTCCCGAAATTATTGAAACTTAGGCCCCTCTCAGCATAAAACGATACACAATCCGTCAAAGTCCTCTGGCTCGACACGTCTTGGAGACAATTAGTACTAAGAGATGCATTCTCAGACACATAGTCTGGAACCCTGCCTTCGAAGTAGTTCCCCGATAAGTTCGTAGAACTAAACCGTCTGACTATGGTTGTGAGACCTCCATAGAACATGTTCCGGGAAATGTCGAGTACTGCAGCAATGGCATTAGTATCATTCGAAGAAGCATTAGGCAACAACCCGCTGAGACCATTGTTGCTGAGATCAAGTTCAACTAAGCTATCAAGTGCACCGAGCTCTGCAGGCATCGAAGACGTTAAACTATTGCTCGAAAGATTCAGGACTCGTAGCCTCGAAAGCGCCCCAATGCCAGGAGGAATCGACCCAGTTAAGTTATTATAAGCAATTTCAAGACTTGTCAAATTCATTAGCGAAACAAACGATGACGGAATCGATCCGGTAAGCGAATTCTTCGAAAGATCAAGAACCGAAAGGCTTAACAATCGACCGAAACTCGAAGGAATCTCCCCGGTGAGCCGATTATCCGACAGATACAAACCAGTCAAGCTACTCAAATTGCCAATACTCAAAGGCAAAACACCTGTGATATTACAAGACCGGAGATCCAACACTTGCAGTGCCAATAACCTTTGTCCGAACCAACCAGGGACTGAACCGGGAAGCAAGAACCTAGAGGCATTAAAAGAGACCAAACCAGTAAAATTGGCAAGAAAATCGACAGCAAACCGTGGGTTTTGTTCACCCAGCCTTGTTCTTCTAAACCCAGAAATGTTAATCCCAGAAACACTACCGTTTTCACATCGGACACCGTTCCAACTCGAACAAGGGTCGACTTTTCTAGGCCAATCCCTGCTTCTAAGACCCAAAGAGGATCTGAGTTCAAACAAAGCTGTTAACTCGATCCTCGAACTCAGTCGCTGCTCAACTGTAGACTCAAAAAACAGCAACAACAAGAGACACAACAAAGCTAACACTCCCATGGTTCATAAAACACTAACCCCAAATCATCTAAACATTCTCAAATTCATTTTTTTCTATGAAAATGAATAAATTGTTGCTTAATACCTGAATAAAGCTCTGACCTTGATACCCAAAAGCTCAAAATTTTTTTTAAAAAAATTGTTTATAATTGTTGGTAAGCAATCTTTATCAAATTCTCTTCTTCTTGGTTTTCCTTTTCCAATTTAAATTAGGAATTAATTTCGTTGACAAAAGAGAGTAAAACAAATCTTATATTGATTATAATTGATTAATCAATGATAAAGAATGGTGGGCGGTCAAATGCTGAAGTGGTGGACTTTGAACACTCTTGTCTCTTTGTCTCTTTCCTTTTTTGAGTTCTGACATATCAACTTATGGGAAAATGGAGTATATATTTTCCGGGAAAAGAAAAGAAAAACTGAACCGGTGGCTCCATGAATTTACTACTCACTGTTGATGAACAAAGAGACCCGAATTTGAGGAATTTTACAGTTCTTCATGAGCTGGAACATTTATCTGTTCTTGCAACTTAAGCAACATATTTTACTTCTGATTTCTTGGGATGTCTTTATGTTAATTCAGCTCTTAAGGATAAAAAATTTATGAATTTATATGCAATACACAGGCGGTGGCGGTTGAAATTTTTAATTTCCACAAGCATTTTAGTTTTAAGGTTGAGAAACTTAGTATAGGGTGTAAGGATTAGGTGTAGGGGTTAATTGTTAGGATTTAAGGGTTAGGGTTAGAATTTAAAGTTTAGGTTTTAGTGTAATATGTTGAGGATTTAGGTATTAACTTATAAACCTTAAATTCTAACCCCAAACCTTAAGTTTTATTCACATTCCTTAAATTTAAAACTACTAAACTTAAACCCCTAAATTCTACATCTTAAACTCAGTCCTTAAACCTTAAAATTAAGGTGCTGGTGGAAACTTTTAGTTTCTATCGCCGATGTATCAATTAATTATCCAAAAATTATTAACAAAATTCATGTTTTGATAATAGGTGTAAACAAAAGTTACACAATCTTTTTTATTTTAACAATAAAATTCAAATTTTATATCTCTAATCTTAAACACTAAACTTTAATCTCAGAATTGATAAGTTTGTGTGCCAAAGTTACCAAGTACATGTCTAACTATTTTATAGTTCATTGTTTGGGATTCGTGATTCTCCCAACAACAGAGTCGTCTCGAAGATTTTTCGGGGCTCTGAGCGAAAATTAAAAAATAGACCCCTATATAACAAAAATATATCTCATTATTTTGAATGATTAATTTAATACTTTTTTCAGTTTAAACAGCGGTATTCAATTCATTAGCTGACTAATCCGGATCGAGTATTGCAGAGTCCGTTACGGGGCGACCCTCTCAACCCAATATTTCTTTAATAAACCATAGAAATATAATTAAACTTTGTCAAACACTTTATTTTCATTGTTCGATTAATTTATTTATATATGAAAGAGAATTGTTTTTACATAGATTAATTTATTTATTTGATAAATTAAAAAATAAATTTAAAAACATAGATAATTAAATTTTAGGGGTCCTAAGCTGGTTGAGCTTTGAGCAGTCCCTCAGGGTGCTCTTCCTTATAGCTGGCCCTGCCCAACAATGTTATTTTCAAGGTTCGAATCCGAATTCTCTCCTTGAGACTTGAGAGAACAATGTATCTTGCTATTGCACTCAACCCTTGTTGGTACACAACTTTTTATATTTAAACTATAAAATTTAAATCCCTAACCCCTTACAGCTTAAGTCCTAAACTCTTAATTCTAACTCTAAATCTTACATCCTAAACTCTAAAACTTAAACCATAAACCTCAACTTAAATCACTAAACCCAAAATTGAAGATTGCGTATCAAAATATTTTCCTTTAACTTATAGCAAAAAAATAGAATTTACGACGAAATTATTCAATACACATGTGTAGTCTAAACCTTTGTGTTTTATGGGTTAGTTTGTATGATTTGAATTTAGGTATATGGTTTGAACCTAGAATTTATAGTTTATGTTTTATGGTTCATAATATTTTAGTTTTTAAATAATAAATATACATGTATAAATTTTCACACAATACATATACAATTAATATAATTTATATGAAATATTAAAAAAAATTATTTGAACAATATGAGTTTTATTCCGACTCGATATAAGTTGATTATAAAAAATCAACTATTAGAGTTTGAATTAATTCCAACCCAAGCTAACTTAAACTTAAAACAATTTAAACTAGAAAAAACAGCTATAATATGAATTATTTGAATCTGAAATTATTTGATCTAAAAAAATCGGATCTTAAAATTAAATGATACAAATTAAAATGACCAAAAAATTAACAATCATATTAACCTATTCAAAACGATTCAAACCCTCCCAATTGATTAAAAAAATCTTAGTGTTTAATATAGAATTATATAACAATTTTGTTAGTTGAATTCAATTTTGCCCAATTTAAATATATATTCGAAATTTCGACTAGAGTAGACAATCAATCGTTTATTTAATCTATGTAAAGTAGATAATTACAACATTCTTGCTTACTCTAATTATTTATTATTGACATTTGTGTTGTAAAATTGGAATCTAAACATAGGTTTAATGATTTTTTTTACATTCGATATTCAATCCATCGATCAGTTAATCCGGATCGAATATTATAAAGGTTCATTATGAAGCGATTTTCTTTTCCAATACAGTTGTTCTATTCACAATGTCAAGATTAACTTAAAGTATCAAATTCATCGACTAATTAATCTAGATCTATTGATTGTTGGATTAAGGTAAATGTAAGGATGCGATTAAGGGTAGAAAATGTCAAGATTATCACAGGAAAAAAAAGATAAGAAAACAATCTTAGCCATTTATTACCACCAGCCAACGGTCCAAAAAAATATAAAAGTAATTGAACTTTACACAATGTAATGTAAGTGGATCATAACTCATATATATATATATATATATATATATATATATATATATATATATTTATTTGTACAAGACATAAATTATTTATAAATTCGGCTTAACCGTCAAATAAGTGCCCAAATCAACTCTCTTTTTTTTTCAAATAAGTGCTTGAACTATATTTCGGGCCAAATAAATGCCTAACGTTTCATTTCGTGACCATTTAAAGTTTTTTGGTCAGTGACTGTTAAAAAAATTCGTCATCCAATCAAAACATGACACGTGGCCTATTTTTTATATTTTAATTTCTGAATTTCTTTAAAAATTTAAATTTCTTACAAAATTCTAAAGTTTTAATTTCATTCGATCAAACCCTCAAATCACATCTCCCTCACCGTCTGGCATCCTCACAAGTTGGTGGTTCACCGTTCACAGCCCAAAGCGATGTGTATTTCACCGTTCGACATCTATCATCCTCTATCGTCGATGGAAACCCAATCGACCTTTTTTTTCTTCATTGTTGGGTGTTCGTCGACAGTGCAATCGGCGGTTCATTCGTTGGTTTTTGACGACAAGATGATGAGGCTTTCGATACAAAGGGTCAGATGAATACAAGGGTAGCTAGTGGTGCTTGAATCGGTGGTCGGAGTGGAGGAATTTAGGGAATTAGGGTTAGGGTTTTTAGAGAAATTAAAGATTGTTGGGTTAATTAATATATTTTATTATGATAAATCATGTCACGTGTTCAAATTTCATTGGATAACGAAAAAAATAACGTCTGGCACGGAAAGACCTTAAATAAGTCAGAGAATAAAACATTAGGCACCTATTTAACCCAAAATCTAGTTCAGACGCCTATCTATAAAAATGTATAATGTGAGCATTTATTTGACCGTTAAACCTTATAAATTCATTTAAATCTTCAATGTAAAAGTTATTTCGTGTTTAAATGTGATTATGAACTGATTTAAGGATACTTTAGCTTTTTCTAATTCAATTTTTTTTAATGAGGTGAAGAGTTATTTGGGATTGAACTATGGACTTGCGTTATTTCATAAGTTCAACCAGAATTCTTTGTCGTTGCACCACAAGCTTACTTGTCTTGAAAATCTATTTATTACTAAGTTCATTGATGTATTGAATGTAAATGTCGTGATTTAAACCTAATTTAAAGTAAAAAAAATAGATTTTGTCTTAAAAAAAAAACCAAAACATAATCAAACTGGGAGATAATAGGGTCTAATTTGATTATTTTCAAAACTAAAAGAGATCTAAAAAGTGTTTCATAAAAACGATAGGACAATGCTTAATTTGCCTAGTTTTATTGTTTTAAAACTAAGAGGACTTAAAAAGCAACTGTACCTAAACAAGGGGGTTGGATCTAGTTCACCTAGTTTAAAAACTAAGAGGATTAAAAAACAATTGAATTTTAAAAAAAAAAAATGAGAGGACAAGACTTAATTTGTCCAACTTCAAAAATTAATAGACTCAAAACTTTAGGGGCATGGCCTCTCCCACATTACCCATAGCTCCGTCCTTGATTATAAGAGAGGTCTTTTATTGATTTAAATCAATAAAACTGACCTCTCAATTGTTCGACTTGGGGCTTGTGTGTATTCTATGATGATGGCATGGGGCTGGGGACTTAGTTGATGTTTGATTTTTAGAGGTCGTGTCATTTCATTACGGTATTATTTGTTTTGAATTAGATTATTTTGTGTATTTTTCCTTCCGATTAGGTTTAGAGGAGTTTTTAATGAGGCACATGATAATCGTGCGGTTGTATAATTTTTTCGTAAATTATAAAATTATACTTGCTGATCAAAAAATCAATTTGACTTGTATGATTTTTCTGATTGGTTTTCGATCATCAAAATAAAAAATAAATTGATTGAAAAAAACCGACATGCATATTATTTTAAATATATTAATTTGTAATATATAATAAATATATATTGATAACAATTAAATCGATTTGATCGTTAAAAAGTCACCACATGTGTGTATATATTGATATCGATTTTTTCTTTTTACATTTTATCCCTAATTCAATCACGACCATGTGTATAATTAATTAAAATATTCAATAAATTCTTGTTTTATTTTTATATTAAGAGAAGAACAAGAAATTTGGGTGTCGTTATCATCATTGTCATGTTGATTTTTCATAAGTGATGGAATATATCCTAATGGTGTCGTTAGCATTTTTCAGACTTTTCAAATTAATTAATAGACGAATTGATAAGATCGTAAAAATAGTGGAAAAATTAATATTTAATTTATTGACAGATTAATTTAAATTATAAATTTTTATAATATAAATAATTTTTTCGAACTCAATTTATTTCTTCATAACCATAAGATTTGAACTAACATTTTATTTTATTAAATTAACTAATAGTCTGTGTATTATTGGAATTTCAGAGGTTGAGTGGTTGACTATTAAATATAAAAGTTTAACGACATTGATTTAAATATTTTTCATCACTTAATTATAAATGAAAAAAAAAGAGATTGTCTTTTCAGCCTACCATTTTGAACTGGTCAATGAATGCTACTGGGTTAATATTAAAAATGGATTGAATACGACTATGAAAAATATAAAAATTGAGCAATGGAAATATATTTATAAGTCAAAATATTTATATTTTTAAAGGGCCCAAAATGTCAATATTTTAGTGTATAACATTTAAGACCCCATTACAAGTCCAATAACAAAAAAGGCCCAAGTTTTGATGAATCTCCTTTCACTTCCCTATCTTTCCTTTTAGATAGGAATAATGGGAGAATATTATATGATTTTATATATAGTCAGTGAATTAGATGATTATATTTTATTAAGAATTAATTTAAATAAATAAACTTTTAAATTTTTTATGGTGTGTTAATATCATATTCATTAACAGCGTATTCGAACACCAGCAATTGCAGTAGGGTGATTGAGCATACATTGACATATACTACTTGTAATTAGACCTGGCAAACTTGACCCGAGAACCGAAACCCGAACCGAATTACCCGAACCCAGACCCGAACCAAAACCGAAAATCAACCCGAAATTTGATCCGAAACCCGAAATAAACCGAACCGAAACTGAACCGAATTTAGTTGAACCGAATAGACCCGAACCGAATAGACCCGAACCGAATGGACCCGATTAATAGAAATAAAGAAAGATAAAATATGAACAGACGCACAAATCACTAAAATGTAAAATATATTGACTTTATAAAGTCATATATAGGGTGTAAAAATCTAACTAACCTAAAAATTTGATTAAAAACGATTGATCTCTCATTGAACCGAAAATAACTGAACCGAAATCAACCGAGCCGAAACTAACCGAACCGAAAATCAACCGACCCGAAATGACCCGAAACACAATAGACCCGAACTAAAACCGAACCGAAACCGAAACTGAACCGAAAATATCATACCCGAAATAACTGAAACCGAAATGATCCGAACCGAACCCGAACCGATTGACCCGTTTGCCACCTCTACTTGTAATCACTATATCTTTCAAAAAATTTGAAGTATGAGACAATGTTTCAGTGGTTAAAAAACCTCCAAGTCCCTGCTCTCTGTATATTTGAAATTTAGTCTCTCTACTTTTAATTTTGAGAAATCAAGGCGTTATACTTTTCAAATTTAAAAATCTAAGTCCAATTGTTAATACGTGTTGATGTAACGTTTTTAATATGGTTTCATGGTATTATCTATTCAATTTTCTTTAACTTTTAATAAAACTCGCATAATATTGTATATAAAGATGTTAAACCCGAGTCTCATAAAGCGAATAACATTCTCTTTCCACGGGGAGTCGGACAATTCCTTAGGTAAACCAATTGTAAATTTTTATATGAAAATGTTTAGGCACAACAAACCTAGCATATACAATACAAGTATATACAAATAATATTGCTTGTGACTTATTAACTAGAGATATCGTTTTAGTCATGATTAACATTAGATCTTTAAGTCGATCCCGAACAACCTCTTTTTCTTTCCCTTATAAAAGAAACACAAGTGCACATTCATCTGAATAATTATCAATAAAATTATCCATTACAAAGAACAATAAAACTGGTAACTAAAATATATTCAGACTTAAACTAAATTAAAATTAAAAAAATAAAAATATGGTTTAAAAGGTGATTAAATGAATATGTTTCTTTTCGGTACCCTTATTTATATCCTCACATTAAAAACTTAGGATTGAGGTTTAATGTTAGAGTTTATAGTTAGGTTAAGGGAATCAGGGTAGGGTATATTTTTAGAGTTTAAGGATTAAAATTTAAGATTTAAAATTTAGGGTCGGTATTTAAAATTTTAGTGTTGAACATAAAAAATACATCAAAAAAGAAAAAAAAAAATTATTCCAAATATTCACCTTCTAAGCTTTTAAATTTATTTACCAAAAAAGGGGGGAAATGAAAACATATTATTGATTACAAAAAAACCAAAGTACCAAACATACACGAAGCCGACATTGAATTTTATTATGCACTTTAGCGAAAACGACAGGACAAGAACAGCATAAAGAACGTACGAATCTTCGGCCCACACCATATCCTGCTTTGGTCTCCACTGAATCTTCCAACATTCGAATCAGTGCGTACGATGAAAATTACCAATGTCCAATTTATTATTATTATTTTATATCACTCCCAAAGCTCAAATTCATTACCATAAAATCATTCCGAGATTAAATTTGATAATTTTTTTAGAAAAAAAAGTTACATATAATATACGATTGAATTATACGAAACAAACGCCGATACGAACCGACTCGATAGGTAATCGTTTCGAATTATATCTCGACGATGGTCCGTCGGTGCATCGAGAGTATCATATGTTTTGCAATTTGCATGCATGGTTCGTGTCCTGCTGGTGCATCACATCTTTTACATCTTATATAAGCCACATATGTATCATCAACTTTTGAGTGCTTTCATGGGAAATGGGAATCATATATGGAAAAAGGAAAAAGAAATCCAATCTAGAATATAATTAATTTATTATTCGAATTTAAATAACGATCGTAACGTGATGTGACATCGATATTTTATTATGAAAACAGAAATGTAAGTAGTGTTTATACTATTATTGGCATGTCCCAATTCCCATTGTATATTCTTTCCTACTCAAATTAACTAATCCAACCCAATTACACAATATTCTATTGTCCGAAATTTCACTTTGTTCCAAGATTACATGGAAAAAGAACTTTAAAATACCATAATCTTTATTCTTTTGCAGTTGAGTCCATGGAAAGTTGCATTTTTCCTAATTTTGTGATATTTATTGTCACTAAAATATAGAGGAGTGCACTCGGAGTTTTACTCGGTTTGATCGATTTCAGTTTTATAGATGGTCAATTTTTTATTGAAATAACTTAGCCGATCATGATCTAAATCGATTGGTTTGATTTTGTCGTTTTTTCTATTAGAACTAAGAATCACTCTCCTCTAAATAGATCAAGGTATATATGTTTCGTATGCACTTGCTTGTGTACTATATTCTAAGTTTAAACTTCGAAAACACATGTGACAATAGATATTTAAAGAAAATAATTTTAATTTATGTTCTGGTACGTATATACAACGGTTCAACAAGCTTGGATGGACAATAAATCCCACTTGAAACTTACCCCAATGGATTTAGTAAGTTTGAATGGCTTGAAATGATTAACAAATCATTGGGGAAAGCAAAAGTCAGAGAGAAGGACCACTTTACAAAAAGAAAAAGTCTTGAGAGATAAAGGAATACAAAGATATTATTACATTCAATTGGATGAAGAAAATGATAAGGATTCCCCAAATATTGTCAACAAAGTTGCATCTTGTAACTTTCAACCAATCATCACAATGAGCCCCCCATTTGCATGTGGTCATGACACATTAGCGCCAATAAATTCGATCAGTGACAGAGTTAGAAATTTGAATTGAAAATTAAAATTTAAATAAGTAAAAATCTTATTATATTTTAAATAAAAAATTGGAGAGACCACACAAGCACAACCTGAAGCCTCCATACAGCTCCGTCCCTGAGTCCAGTACTACGATGGTAAACCAACTAGGCAGCTACATTTTTTTAGCCGGTGCAATCGACGTCCCGAAGATGTGAAGGAATCGTCGGAGTCGTCATCGTCCATTATAGGTTGGGGCTAACTCTATAAACTCAACTTGCAAACCTATATCAATGGTATCATTCCACCGTCCTATATGAATTCCTGATGCTGTTGTGGATTTTGACTTGTTATTCCAAAAACAAGATATTTGTTCTCTCCATTTTCTCCGGAACCGGGTCGTTTTCGAATTCGAAATCACATCCCACATTCGATAATAGATGTTTTCTTCGGATAATTCATATTAGGCACGACAAAAACATAATCAACACGAGATCGACATAGAGTCGATCTACATGATAGAGCTGAAAGTGAGTTTTTTCAGGTCTGGTTATGGATCTTCATCATTGCAGGTACAAGGATATGGTCCTATGGACCAGCCAATGATCAAATTCAGACATTAAAGAAAACAACAACAATTATTGTACTATAGGGCAATAAAATTGAAGAACAAGTGGGGTATACGGAGAACAAAATTTCTCTACTCATTTTCCGTGTTTTTATCTATGACCCAACACTAAAAAGCTAAACCCTAAGCTATAATTTTAAATTTTAAACCCTAAAAATAAACTCTACGCTCTACACCCTAACTCCAAACTCTGACCTTAAACCTTAATCTTAAACTTTAAATCTACTTTTTTTTCGGTGCTGGGGCATAGACAAGGGCACCGAAAAGAGTTAGATAATTTCTGTTCGTATATGGATATCTTTTCTCATACACAGCAATATTCTGTCTTAATTTTATCTGGTACCAGCTTTTGACATGTTCTGCACATTTTTAGGGACAATATTTTTACCATGTCTGTCACATTTTTTCTTTGCTTCATTTTCGTGTCTTAAACCAGTGGTTTCATTACATAAACATGATTTGCAATTTTCACATTGCCTTGTAATGAACTCATTTAACAAGAAAAAAGATGCATTTTTTTACATGTTTGATGTTGATGCCTCAATAACTGGGGGAAAATGGGTTTTCGATTTTCTATTCAAGGAAAATTGAGAACCAGAAAGCCTCTAAATATTCTGGTATGATTGCCTGTAAAGTGTAAACTAAGCTAAAACACACATTTTTTTACCAGAAAACCAAACATTCAACAAAAGAAGATCCCAAATTGTAAGAAAAACTAGGTAAACTATATGTTTGTTTACCTTTCTAGCAGAAGAAACACACACATGGTTATTACGAAATCAACAAACCAGCTAGAATGCTCGGAGTGTAGTTTGGAAAAATAATATTCAGGGATAAATTAACTTTTAGTTCCTGAATTTGGTAATTTTTCTCAACTTACCCTATAATTTTGTTTTATTTCTCCGCATTAGCCCGTGAACTTGGAATTTTTTTTATCATTTTGATGATATGACATTAAGAAATTATCCGACGTGATATAATTTGAAAGGGTCACATCATCGTAAAGGACTGAAAATTGAACGTTTGTTAAATTCAGGGATTAATAGGGGAAATGCAAGGACCAAATAAAAAAGTACAAAATATAAGGATTCAGGCAGATGGTCGGACGACATGTGGAGATGTGATTCGGAATAATGGGGGCGAGTGGTTATTGGGTTACTCTAGGTTCATTGGAATTTGTTCGGTCCTTGATTCTGAGCTTTGGGGTGCGTTGGAAGGGCTCAAACATGATTGGGATAGAGGTTACCGTCGTGTTATCGTGGAGATGGATAATAAGGAAGCCGTTCAGCTTTTAAATATGCCGGCTAGGGACGTTGGCGATTCTTCGCTGATTTACCATATCAAGTTGATGTTGCTGAATGATTGGGATGTTCGATTCCTTTGTGTGTCACGTAAGGTCAATGGTATGGGTGATAGCTTAGCAAAACATGGGTTGAACTTAGTAAGTGGGGTGGTTGTTTTTTGTCAACCTCCGAATTTTGTTTTAGATGTTTTTCACTCGGACATTAGTGATGACGTTAGTGATGTTTAATTTATGTAAGTTACCGGGTGCACTCTTTTTCCTTCAATTTAAGTTAGGAAAATTTTTTAATAAGGTGTCCGAATAACCAATTTTTTTTCAATAAAAAAGAGAGTTGATTTTATCCCTAATATGGTAGTATAAGATTTAACACTGAGGTGAACACGTGAAATTATAGTACGGACATTAGATTTTAGTCTATTGTTCGAGAATGGACCCACCTAAGCGCATTCAAGGACTAAAATCATAAACATGCAAAGCTCAAATGAAAAGAAAAATCAACACTTATTTTGATCTGAGTATGAGATTCGATAGGGGTAGTTCTAGACAAGCGCAACATAAAAGGACTCAGAAAAAATAGAGATTCAAAATAAGTTATGTTATAGGTTTACAAGGGAAATACAAAAGTTAGCCTACCATGCACATGTAAACAAATATTTAATTTTTAAAAATCAAGGGTCATAGTTTAAAAAATTAAACGGAACAACTAAATCCGTAATTACGAGTATTTCAAAAAAAATGAATAATCCGAACAACATATAATTCATCCACATGCATTACAATGCTTATATTATAAGCTCTATGGTCGACTGAGAATTCTTTGTTGTGGATAAAATGAGTATCAGCAAATACAAAGATATTTTGCCTCAAATCAATCAGTTCATAGAACTTACACATGATTATGGAACAGAGAATATCTTTGACTTCAAATCACATTTCCAGAAAAAAAAAATAAGTGAAAAAAGGAAAGGATTTAAATGCAATTACGTATATAGTTACTGTTGAACACCAAAATTTTACCTTTTTTGCAAAAAAATTGGTGCTTTGGATGTTGAAGATACTGATTCCCATACATTTCCTCTTCATCATCTTTATTTTTCTTACAACATTTTCTGTGGTTCTTAAGGAGACAAATCACTACAAATTCTACAATGAGATGTGCAAATTTTCTAGGCCAATTGGCCTTGTACCCCACTGCCTATAAAGAGCAGCCATTGCCGAGGCTTTCTGCTCATACCATCCCCTTCTTCGTTCGCAGTCTTCTCTCGAAACTGTATCGTAAAAATGGCGTCGAGCTCAATGTCGTCGCACGGTTCCGGTTCATGGACGGCCAAGCAGAACAAGGACTTCGAGAGGGCTTTGGCCGTTTATGACAAGGACACACCCGACCGTTGGTACAATGTCGCCAAGGCCGTCGGAGGGAAAACTGCGGAGGAAGTGAAGAGGCACTATGAGCTGCTGGTGAATGATGTGATGAAAATCGAGTTGGGTCAAGTTCCATTCCCCGACTACAGGACCACCACTCGCAGAAACGCCCGAGGTAAACGCTTAATTTCACTTGTGATGATATAATATCGATTTAAATTCGTAAACTCGATCCTCGATGTTCGGTAATCATAAGTATCCCGTTATTTTTATTTTAATATGCAGGATGAAGAATCTGAAGCTGGATTAATGTAGATTGGCTCATGCACCAACGTTGAACAAATTATGGACCTCCATTATGCTGCTTACTACGTACCTACTAATATTAGAATAATTACGACTAGTGCCCCGAATTTCGTACATGGACCATAAAATGGACATGTAATTTATTAAAAAATAATCACGATTAATGATTTCATAATATTCTCAATTAGTGTTCTAAGCTAAGTTTTGTTGTGATCTTAGTGATTTCATATATATGCATGCATGGCAGTAACGATATTGTATCAGGAAGAATTAATTTATAATTTCTATCAAAATAATTTATATATTTATATGTATTATATGTTTGTTGATTGCTGTTTTTGCCTGTATTTGATTTTTTTTATTCTAAGCTATTATAATTTTATTAAAGAACATGAACACATGACTACGGGAACATTACAACAGCAGAAAATCAGGAAAGATTACAAACAAATACAATTGATATAATAAATTTCAAATATAAACAGTAAAACTGGATAGGAAAGAACATTATCAATCTGATTGATACAATTAACCCTCCTAAAATCAGACAGGTTGATCCTGAAAACATATTACAAAACATCATGTAAGGAACACATAAATTTCTATTAACTAAACATAGGCAAAAACGAAATCATAATATCAATTCGAGGGAAACAAAATATAATTTATAAACAAAATAGGAGATTGGGTGGGATGAAAATCCTCACCCTTTTTTGGTGCCCCTACATATGTTCTCACACTCAAAATTAACTTTAAGGTTTAGGGTTTTAGTTAGGGTTGTGGTTAAGGTTTAGAGAATTTAGGGTATGATGTATTTTTTTAGGGTATATGGTGTAGGGTTTAGGATTTAGAATTTAAGGTTATGGCTTAGAATTTGATTTTGTAGTGTTTTTTTAGTGTTGGAGCATATGTAGGGACACCGAAAAGAGACATATGAATTTTATCCGATTGGGTGGGGACTAGATCCTCTAGCTCCATCTCTAAATATGGGATCTCTAAAGTAAGAGAATAAAAAATTTTCGTAACTTTTCGGTGCCATACTTATATTTCACACTAAAATATTACATTAAGGGTTTAAGGTTAATGTTAAAGTTTTGGGAAGTTAAGGGTATGATGTTTTTTATTGTTTAGGATTTATGGTTTAGAATTTAAAATTTAGGGGTATGGTTTAAAATTTAATTTCTTAGTGTTGGGCATAAAAAGGGACACCGACAAGGGACTGAGGGTTTTTGTCCAGAGAAAGGTGATTCGTTTGAAATTAATTAGCCACAATGCAGAAAACTTATTAGATGTACTCGGCTCACCTCGTCATTCGTGATCCCATCCAGTAAGATTCATCTATCTTATTTTTTTTCAAGGTGAATCTTCACCTCTTTCCTACGTGTCAATAAAAAGTGGATGATTATTTAAAAGTTAAAATGAAATAAGTGGACCTTATTGACTGAAACAACGGATGACGTAGTGAGCCGAGTCCTTCTAATAATCTCTCCGTAATGCGAGAGGTGAATAGAACCAACGTACCCTTGTGCATGTCAAAAGGTATTGATTTTTTTCTGTCAAAATTGTGTCATCAGTCCCTATACTATCCATAAATTATGGATTTATTTTTTATATTTTAAATTGATCCTTTTTAGTTTTCGTACTTTCTCAAATAACATTAACCTTAAAACATGTAAAGTCAAATTCTGCTATTTTGTTTTATTATCAATTGATATGATTACAAAATAATATAAGCTAATTAATTGTAAGCCTTTAACAACACAGATCAAACAACAATATTTTTCAAATACGAATCGCTTAAGGATAACAACATTATTTTTTAGACAATGTATAGACAAAAGTAATTGGGTTAATTCTCAATTGTGTACAAACGGGAGAATTCATTAATTTGATCAATCTTTAATTGCATACATTGATTGTAGCAATTAGCTACTTTCTTGGATAATAAACAACACATTTATCCGAAAAAAATATTATCTTTTTCATTAGTACCGCTTTATCATAAAATATTAACTTTCATAATTATAAACCTATGTCATCTTATTAACTCTTCCATAAAATATATAAAAATAAATAAATGATATAATTTACAAATATTTATACATGGCCCACATACATCATCAAACAACCAAAGACGTAAGCCCATAGCAAAATTTGGGCAGCAGCCCTTCACCGTTTACTTTTGTCGATCATGAAACCAAATACACTTGGCTTAATCTTTGACTTTCGAGAATTTTCTCTTCTTCAAAAATAAAACATCTTTAATTAGTTGCACAACCAATTTGCCTCAGTAGTTAAGAAAATAATTATTGTTCTTAGAGATTATGAGTTCGAACACCAACAACTACAGCAAGATGATTGAGCTTACATTATCAAATGATTGAGAGTATATTCAGAACATAATCACAAACCAATTTGAGAAAATATGCATAGATTATGTACCAACATGAGTAGAAAACTCTCCCCTTGAGATAGACGTTTATGCTCACCATTTATACGATTTTGACTTAAAAAATTTTGAATTTGATTCGGTACTTATCGAATCAAGTTTGGGCAGTTCGAGTTATTGATCGAGTCGAATTTAAATACTATAATATTCGACTCGAGCAATTTGCGAATGTAATCGCATTTTTCAATTTTAATATATATATATTATATTTTTATGCATTTACTGTATTTATTATTGGATACGATCAAGTTCAATGTAAACGTTTTATTTACTTTATCTTTTGTGTTTCAATTTCTCTTTCTTTTTCTCAAAAAATGTATTCACCTACCACAACAACAATTGCCTATCTGTCTCATAAAGTCACTATCAACACCTTTAAATTCCTAATTGATAATAGTGTAAAGATTCTAATAATTTAGACCTAATTTAATGATTGAGGTCTTTATTATTTCAAATATACTTATTATTATTTTAAAATTATACTATGATAAACTCATGCGTGATTTCAGTAGAAAATAATAATAATATTTTGATCATCCAACTAAGAAATTCGCCAATCAGACCATTAAACTTTTAAAGTGTTCATATTTTGATCATTAGTCGTTAAAATCTAATGGAAGAGGTGACGTGCCATTAACAGAAATTTAAATAATTACACATTTATCATTGTTATTTACCTATAATAATAATAATAATAATAATAATAATAATAATAATAATAATAATAATAATAAAGGGAGAAAAAAAGAAAAGGAAAATTAAAATGAATTGGGAACCTTACTGGCACCAACATGAATGGTTCAAAGATGAAAAATATATAGTAATAAATTAAATGGCATGGATTGGCAATGAATCACAAATTATAGACAGCTAGGTAAGTGGACCCATACTTAT
Source organism: Hibiscus tridactylites (assembly GCA_958450335.1). NCBI lineage: Eukaryota > Viridiplantae > Streptophyta > Magnoliopsida > Malvales > Malvaceae > Hibiscus > Hibiscus tridactylites. The sequence goes on from OY288281.1 coordinate 91,087,977, forward strand.
AACATTTCTCTAAAAATCCTGTCACCAACTTGTATTTCTGGAAATAAAATATGCATAATCTAAACCACATTAAATTTATTTAAAATTTCCTCCCAATAAGTGCATACACGTCTAAAATATGTATCATTTGTTTTGTTAAGAATATTTATATTTTCTCAGTATAAATTCGAATTATGTCATTTATCTTTAGAGTTATAAAATTAAAAAAAATTTATTTAATAAAAATGCTTTACTTACATATGTATTGGAATTTAACGTCTAAATCAACGACTAGAATCTAGATTGATAGAATGAAGTAGAATACTATACATTGACACTCGTAGTCTCGTATTAGAGCAATTTGAGGACCAATTTAAAATGTATACCGTGATTTTGGATACCTAATGCAAATAATCCTTAAAAGACATGATTTATCGTATTTCACCAACCCTAATACAAATCTGATTTTTTTTATACCAAAAGCTAAACTTTACTAAAAGACATATAAGTTCGGGTCTAATTTTTTTTGATAAGGTCGAATTTGAGTTTAAAGTAAAAAATACTCGATCTGATCTAAAGTAATAATTTAATTTTATTCTAAATATTTAGGTATAATTTTTACAATGTCTCTCTTTATATATATTTCAATTATGTCTTTATTTTATCTAATAAAAATAAAATAATTATTATAATGCTTCTTTCTATTTGTATTTTTTTCATTAGCTCTTTATTTTATAAAATAATAATGAAAAATGATATTTTTATTTATATCGGATCAAGTCTAGTTGGATTATGCTTTTTATTCTAGAATTCGAATTCGAAGTTAAGTCTGATAAAATATTATAAAATGTCAGGTCGGGTCAAATTTCAATGAAAGTTTTAAATTTTTAAGTCAGTACGGATTAGTTAAAAACCCGACCCATGACTATCACTAAGACCACCAACGGAAACCCCTTTACAAATCAGATTTAACATATGAAGCCGTGTAATACTGTAATAAACATCATTGAAACTTCCGCTGTCCTTCACTCTGACTCGTCCCCAAACACGCACACACACGCACCATTTTCACAAGTTGAGCACCTTCAAATTCAATCTTCAAACCCATTCCCCTGTTCTTGTCTTCACATTACCGGAAAAAAAAATAAAAATATATAAAAAGAAGAGAAAAATCCATGGTCAAAGAGTGTTGCGAAACCAAAAAATAAATGCTTTAATGGTGGTGGGGAATGGCGTTAAGATCAGATCAGGAAACTCCCAACGCCCAACTCCCACCATCTCTCCTTCTTCTCCACAAACATTTCTACTAATAGTAATCCAACCATCTCTACGTGTTCTTTAATGGCTGCTGGTCGTTGCATCCACCATTTCTAAACCCCACCCAGATTTCACTATATATACCCCTTTTCAACACAAAAAAGGACACCCAATTTCCTTTTTCCAAAAACCCAAACTTTGTTTTGATCCGTTTTTGAAGAAAGAGTTGAAAAAAATCCAGTCTTTTGAATTTCCCATCATGGTTTCCGGTGAAGAGAATAATGGAGTTCAGATCCGGCAGCCTCGTAGGTTGCCGGATTTCTTACAAAGTGTGAAACTGAAGTATGTTAAACTCGGTTACCATTACTTGATAACTCATCTTTTGACTCTCTGTTTGGTCCCTTTAATGGCTGTTATTGTCGTTGAAGCATCAAGGTTGAGCCTTGACGACATCCACCAACTGTGGATTCAACTCCAGTACAATCTCGTTAGTTTCGTTGTTTTCTCTGCCGTTGTCGTTTTCGGGTCAACCGTTTACATCATGACCCGACCGAGATCCGTTTACTTGGTGGATTACTCCTGTTATCTCCCTCCTTCACATCTCAAAGTCAAGTACCAACAGTTCATGGAACATTCCAAGCTGACCGGCGATTTCGACGAGTCGTCTCTCGAGTTCCAGCGCAAGATTTTGGAGAGATCGGGGCTCGGCGAAGAGACCGTCGTGCCCGAAGCAATGCATTCTATTCCGCCGCGGCCGACGATGTCGGCCGCGAGGGAAGAGGCCGAGCAGGTGATGTTTGGTGCATTGGACAAACTCTTTGCCAATACTAATGTTAAACCGAGAGACATAGGGATTCTTGTTGTTAATTGTAGTTTGTTTAATCCGACACCTTCATTGTCTGCAATGATTATTAATAAGTACAAGATGAGGGGAAATATTAGGAGTTTTAATCTCGGGGGAATGGGTTGTAGTGCCGGGGTTATAGCCATTGATCTTGCTAAAGATATGTTGCAAGTTCATAGGAATAGTTATGCCATTGTGGTTAGCACTGAGAATATCACACAGAATTGGTATTTCGGGAACAAGAAATCGATGTTGATCCCCAATTGTTTGTTCCGAGTCGGGGGCGCGGCGGTTTTGTTGTCGAACCGGATGACGGATCGGAGGCGGAGCAAGTATAAGCTTGTTCATGTTGTTAGGACACATTGTGGGGCTAATGACAAGGCATTCAAGTGTGTTTATCAGGAACAGGATGATGCAGGGAAAACTGGTGTGTCTTTGTCTAAGGATTTGATGGCAATTGCTGGTGGAGCACTTAAGACCAATATCACAACATTGGGTCCCCTTGTTCTTCCTATAAGTGAGCAAATTCTGTTCTTTGTAACATTGGTTGCCAAGAAGTTGTCCAATGCCAAAATCAAGCCTTACATCCCGGATTTCAAGCTCGCGTTCGATCATTTCTGCATTCACGCCGGTGGCAGGGCTGTGATCGATGAGCTTGAAAAGAATCTGCAGCTTCTTCCAGTACACGCTGAGGCCTCCCGTATGACGCTCCACCGGTTTGGTAACACATCGTCAAGTTCGATTTGGTACGAGTTGGCCTATACTGAGGCCAAAGGCAGGATGCGGAAGGGGAACCGGGTTTGGCAGATTGCATTCGGGAGCGGTTTCAAGTGTAACAGCGCGGTCTGGGTCGCCCTCCGGAACGTGAAGCCTTCTCCTAATAATCCCTGGGAAGATTGCATTCACAGGTATCCGGTGCAGCTGAATCTGTAATCTGTTTTAGTTACACAAGTACAAACCATATTGATTTAATCAGACAATTTCTATGTTCATTTCTTGATGGCTTGAATTGTATCCTGTTTCGGAATTTATTATTCGGTCCCGATGTAACGCGGCAATCTTTCGTCTCGTTAGGGAGTTGAATGCCATGGATTTAGTACTGCTTGAACATCATCTTGTACTTGAATGTTTTTCTTTGTACTTATGGTGAATATAGTGTTTGTGCTTCAATGGTTTCTGTTTTTTATAGTTTCCTTCCATGAGTTTGTTTTCAGGCAGACATATGTGGAAACATATGTTTTAGAAGACATTTTCATCTTTAATTAAATTAAATGAAAATTATTAATTTTTATTTTAAATTGGTCCTCAAACTTTTAAATATTTCAATTTTATCCTCAAACTGTGACTCTCATTCTAAATTGATCCTCAAACTTTTAAACATTCCAATTTCATCCCTAAATTATGACTCTAATTTTAAATTAGTTCTCTCAAACTTTTGATCATTTCAATTTTAGCCCTAAATTATCAGTATATTGTAATCATATCTCATGTTCATAAAATCGTTATAAAAATTATAAAATGTCATGTAAAAGTTGAAGTGTGTTATGTAATAACATGATGTGGCATAAATGATAATTTTAGGATGAATGTTGAACGTTTAAAAGTTTGTGATTAATTTGGAATGAGGGTCATATATTGAGATGAAACTATAATACTCAAAAGTTTGGGGACTATTTTAGAATGAGAGTCATAATTTGAAGATGAAATTAAAATATTTAAAAGTTTAAGAACTAATTTGAAATGCATGTCATAGTTTAAAGACATGAGATGCAATTAACTTGGGATTAAATTTTACTGTAATATCTCTTTTACTCGATCCATTAGCACTAAAAATATGTCATCTCCGAGTCATTTACTCACAAGTTCAAAAGAGGGTAGATCTGCGGTATAACATCTAATTTAAAGTTAAAAAACGATAAATTTTGAAACTTATTCAAACAATCTAAAATATTATATATTTTTTACAACATTTTAAGTTGTTTTTTAAACAATTTAGAAACTTGTAATATAACATTTTAAGTTATTTGGACAAGTTTCGAAACTTGTCGTTTTTTAACCGTAAATTAAGATGTCGTTCTTTAGACTCACCCGCTGAAAGACCTTGAAGTTCTGTCATCGATGCTTGAAGAGAAGATTACGAAGGATCAAAGCCCATTTTCTCCAGAATCGGAAGAATTCGACAAAATTTGAAGAACTCTTTGTCAGTGCTGAAAATTCCTTAAAAGCTGCTCTTTAATCTTATTACGAAAGTAACTCATTTAACCCAATTTGTTTCATATATAACATTGTAATTCAAACTCAATACCTTACTCAAAAGAACTAACGTCTTATCTTAATAAATCAACCGATAGTAGATAACTCTCCATTTTTTAAAGATTCATATTTGTATTCAACCCTAACATTGCTCATTATCCTCATTTCTTGGTTCCAACTTTCATTCTTTCTTACGAAACAACACGTGTCCGTAATTGAGCTTCCACCACGACCAAATTTTCTCATCTGCAAAATGTTGTGTTTTTCTTCCCACATTGGGACACCTTGACTTGCTGGTTTAGACATCAAATGAATTGGTTTCTTAAGCAGTTTAGTATAAAAACATGGCAAATTTGTGCTTTTCAATCAATCACTTTCAGACAAATCCAATTTGGGTAATAATATTTCATTGTTTCTTGGGTGTGTTAGGATGCCTACCTCCACTTATTTATTACAAGTTTCAAATCAACCCAAAATTGAAAAAAGGAAATGTATAATTAATCTTTATCTTCTTTTCACTTCTTAAACAAGAAAGAAATTGACAAGGCCATTAAAAATTTGGATTACTTGTTAAGAAATTTAGTGGGGGTATTATTAAATTCCGCATTATTTGTTGGAATGATCTAGGTGTCATTTAAATATGAAAATAACACGGTGTATTGAATTTGAATTAATTGATAAATAAGTATACATAGTTGAGTTTAACCTTTCTAGTCAAGGTTAAAGTTCGAGTCATGTGAATGTAAATAGCAATGTTAGAAGAACTTGCCCTAAAAAAATGCAATCGGACTAAATCCTAAGCTTAGTCGAAACTTTTGTGACTAGCAAAAATAAAAGGGTCTCATATTAAGAAAAATAAGGATACATGCTTTAATTAGATTTCTTCAAAATTTTACAAATTCTGAAGATAATGCTTTTATGCATAACAAATCTAAGAGACTGACATAAACCTTGAATCCCTCGGTTAAAATAGAAAAAAATATATGATTTTTTGCCATTATAAAAATCAAATAATTCAATTTAGGTCTTTCAGCACAACTTTTAACTTTAGCATTAGAAGTTATAATATAATTTTAACCCTAAACACATATTTTATCCAATTAAATATTTGAACTTAACTTATTGGTTCAAATTAGTATCTAAACTTTACTTTCTGATTAGTATTTACGTAAATGATTTATTTAAACAGTAAAATCAAATTTACGTATCAATTTGAATTTAAAAACTAAATTTATATATCTAATTAGACTAAAAAAACATATATCAAACTAAATTTATGTATCAAACTTGTAACAGATGAAAAAAAAGCTATGGGTACAAGCTCTCAAGCATAAGTACAAGTGGGATGGAATTTGTCCTAGAAGTATTATTCGTCTCGGGTGTTCGAGACTTTAGAAAGAATTGAGCCGTATTTGGGATGTGGTTTGCGATAGTGTGAGTTGGCAAGTTTGGGATGGTTGGCACACAGATTTTTGGTGGGATCGTTGACTTGATATTGATCAACCTCTTGCATCGTATTGCTTGGTTAGTGCTCAACCGGCCTCGTTTCCTGTGGCTGCCATGGTGCACCGCTCAGGTACATGAAATTGGGACAAGCTTGCTGAGGTGCTTCCGCCTAGCAAGGTTATGGCCATTGCTGCCGTGCACCCGCCTCGTGCGTCGTTTGGCCGTGATAAGCTAGGATGGTGGTGGGACGACTCGAGATTATTCTTAACGGCTACTGAGTATATTGCTTTAGATGATAAGATGGGTAGTCAGGCTAATTCTCTTTGGAAGGTGATTTGGAAGCTTAATGTCCCCCAACGTGTTCGCACCTTTATTTGGCTAGTCGCCCATGACCGTATTCTTACTAATGCTGAACGTTGTCGATGACATATGACCTTTTCTATCAGCTGTTTTTCTTGCGGGAGTGACTTGGAGGATGCGAATCATATTCTTCGTTTTCGTCCCATTGCGTGTCGGGTATGGTCTTTTTTATGTAGCGCTTTTGCGCATGTCGCTTCTTCTCTTATGATGTATATACCACCATGTGTACTAAGGGTTTTTTAACGAGACATTTGAGTATTCTTTTTCAATCATATATATATCCTAAATAGAACTGCATTAAATAAAGATGTCATTTTAGGAGACGTAACTCATGTGGTGCCAGATAGATATGATAGTTGGGGATTAGGATTTTGCTTAGTTGTTCCATAATCTTATTATTTATGAGATTAAGGTCCACTAATCGCATTCCCCATTTTTATTAGGGGATTAGGATCAGGATTTTTGTCTACTACTTTGCTAAAATTGTATAAAAATGGTACATGCATCTTCTTTTAAAAAGTGAACAAATTTAATAAGTCTCTTAATCAGATCTCCATTTTCTATTTTTCAGATGTATCCCTATAAAAAATTTATCGGATGAGATAAAATTCGAACTTTAAACAAGAAGATGTTAATGTCACTTAATAATTGAAACAAGACAATCGAGTATTTGTATTTGTTCTTTAACTGTTATTTAAAAGGTGTGCATTTTTTAAAGAAAATATTTCATACAATAGTGGTCGAAAATTTGTTTTTTCACGATTCCATTTAGTTTAGGGTGTAGGTTTTAGTGTTTTCAAATTTAGGGTTTAGGATTAAAATTTTAAGTTATGAGTTTATGGTTTAAAATTTGAAGTTTATAGTTAAAGATATAGATTTTACGTTGTTGAAGTTAAATAAATATGTTTGTGTAAAAATACGAATACAGACGGTGCATCAGATATTTACTCTTGTTGTTATTTTCTATAAGGAGAGAATGTATTATCTAAGTACAAACTGAATAATTAATGTCAATTAAGGTTAAATTGAGTGAATTGAGGTAACTCGATGAATTTGTTTGATTCAAGCAGTTTAATATGTAAATGTGTGCGGGATTATTCAAATTTAAAGCCGTATAAATATTATTTTATACTCGAATACAATGATAAACAAAATTATGTTCGATTACTTTGGTTTTTCAGTTTTGGATCCATTGAAGGAACTAGTTAAAACATGTTAAGCGGATCGGATGTTGACTTGTACATTGATATGTTCTTAGAATAATTTTCAAACCCAAATAGATAGACCCATTATTTAAAACCCAAACTCACCAAATTTCTAAACCCAAACAAAAATAATGAAATCAACTAAAACTCCCTTATTTCTCTCAGTTTTAGATTTTTTTTTTCGAACAGCCCACTCTAGACTCTGACTAAATCCAAAGTCAAATCGTATAAAAAACAAGAGATAATTTTGTCCGACATTGTTTTATTATGACTTAAACTCTAGACCTTACTTAAATAGGATTAAATTATTTACCAATTATCCGATGTTTATTTCAATGTTCTTATTATAATACGTAACTTGATTGGAAGATCATTCAAGCAAAGCTTAGAGCTGAATGACCAGAAGATATTTAAAAAAAAATCAAATTATCAATGTTTTCCTTCATACGGTGGTCGGAATCGTCATTGCAAATAAAATTCAATATTCTCTTCGGATGTTGTGAACATCCTCAAGATTCTATAATCGTTACAGATAAGATTCGAACCTAAGACATATGAATACCGGAATTGTGTAGGCCGTATAGGAAGTCTTTCGATCTTAAACTTATACTAGTATTAGAAGTTAGGATTAGAATATAGTAGAATAATTCACAAATTATATTAAGTCCACGTAATTTTAGTGTTTTTTTTATTATGCGATTACATATTTGTCGTTATTTTACAACAAATGTTACCTTAACTTTCTTTAAAGTCGAAGATAAAACCTCGAGGATCGATGGGAACATATAAAAGCCTGTTGTTTTTTCGAATAATGCTAATGCTAAACTAGGGTTGTTATGAAGATAAAGTTAGTAGGTGCAACTATTTGCTCGTTAGTTTCTAGGAAATTATTTTAGGGATAGAGCTTAGTAAGTTAGTACACCTACCCGCAAGTATTGTACCTAGGGAAAATAGGGCTGGATATTCGATGGAGCTGAATAAAAAAAATTCGAGTTAGTCGAGTGAATGAGTCGTATTTTATCCTTCAAACTTTATTTCAAATGTTTTCAGGTTTCGAGTCAGATAATACAGGATTAATCCAAGTGATAAGCAGCTTGATATCACTTAAACATGTCTCGAGTTCGAGACCTTGTGTATACATAAAATCTTTGCCGGAAGACTCACACACCAAAACCTTGCGTAAATCACATCACAATCTTTCAAGTTCAACCATAAGAAAATCAACACTTCAGATTACCAATATGTTTTGACATTCAATTATTCAAACCCATTGAAACTCGAGAAGATGATATAAATAAGCATATAACCCACGTCCCTTTGTGTTCATTTTACGTAAGCAAACGAGCTTCAACATGCACTAAAAAAAACATATAGTTTGATTGAGTTTTAATCAAAGTTACCATTGCCAGCACGCCCACCGATGAGACGACGAAGAAAACTCTCGTCACATGCGCACATGGGTGGCGCAGGCGGTGGCGGTGGCGGTGCAGATTCTACGTATATTTATAGCCATGCAATTCGTTTCGTTATCATTTTAGTCATCGGAATTCATTTTGGTTCCCTTAAGGTTAACGCTGCTGCAGCCGCTGAAGTTTCCATTGATATGTCTACCGCCGTTCTTTTGAAGGTCGACCGGTCCGGCAACGGTGATTTTACCAAGATACAAGATGCTATTGATGCTGTTCCATCTAATAACTCCCAAGTTTATTTCATTTTGGTTAAGCCAGGAACATACAAGTACTTTTTTTATTGTTCATGTCTATTTTACATTGGTCCCTAGTCATTGGTCGGGTAGCGGATCGTTAGTTTGGACGTTAAATGTTAATTCGAATCTAACACGAATCGTATTTAAAATGTGTACGCAGAGAAAAGATTGTTGTTCCTGCTGATAAGCCATTTATAACATTGAGTGGCAGTCAAGCCACTGATACCATAATAACATGGAGTGAAGGTGGGGAAATATTTGATTCCGCAACACTCGCCGTTTTGGCTTCGGATTTCGTCGGACGATATCTCACAGTTCAGGTATATGATTTAGGGCTTAGGGTTATATGTGTTATATGCAAGTAATTTCAGCATGTAATGGAATGTGAATTTGTGATTACAGAACACGTTCGGGACGACCGGCAAGGCTGTTGCGGTGAGGGTATCGGGCGACAAAGCAGCGTTCTACGGATGCCGGATCCTCTCGTATCAAGACACTCTCTTAGACGATGCAGGAAAGCATTATTTCAACAATTGCTACATCGAAGGAGCCACTGATTTCATATTCGGAAACGCTGCATCCCTTTACGAAGTAAGTGCATAAATGATACACCGCAATATTTCGACGTCTCAATATGATATATACAAACAAACATCAAATATCTAATTTCTATGTAGAGGTGCCATTTGCATTCCCTTTCGAAAGGGAACGGATCCGTCACGGCTCAACATAGGGTTTCACCGTCGGAGAACACCGGTTTCACTTTCTTGGGTTGCAAGGTAACCGGCGTCGGTTCTGCTTTCCTCGGAAGGCCGTGGGGTACTTATTCTCGAGTTATATTTGCCCAAACCTACATGTCCAATGTTATTGTCCCTCAAGGATGGGATGATTGGCAAGATCAAACCAAGCATAGGTATATTATCTAATCATACAAATCTAATTATGATTTTAGTCCCTCTAATTTGACATAATTTACACTACAGTACTGTGTATTATGGTGAATACAAGTGCTATGGTCCTGGAGCCGATACGTCGAAGAGGGTTCGGTGGTCGCACCGGCTATCACAACAGGAAGCTGCGCCGTTTTTGACTAAGGACATGATCGGAGGGAGAGGGTGGCTCCGACCTGCACCGAAGAATTTCAAAAGACCCTCTAAACTCTAGTGCCGTTGCAGTTGCACCACTGTGGTTGATGAAAAACAAAATTAAACTCTTGCATGAATTGGTTTAGGGTTTTTAGCTGCCATTGATTCTCAGAAATTCATTGTTCGTTATGTTTTGTTGTTGTCTTAAATTTGGAAGAATGTTTCGATTTGTGTAATAGTCTAGGACAGACAAAACCATTTACATTAACATATTCATTTTTATAATTTGGGTGGGCTTGCTTGGAGATTCCATTACTTAACCTTTTATGTATGAAAAATAAATATATTAAACGAGTATTATCGAAAGTGTCACGAGTCATTACTCTCTTTTTTAAATCATAGACAGATGTGTGTTGAAAATTCATAACTTAACCTTTTATGTATGAAAAATAAATAAATATTTCAAATAAATATTATTGAAAGGGTTATCACTTTCTTTTCAAATTATAGATGTATGTATGTTCGAAGTGGGACGGATAATTGCATTAAACTTTGACGATTTAATTACATTTTAGGCCATTGGTCGTTCTGAAACTATTGCAACTAAGCTCATACTACTTTTAAAATTGTCTTGTTTAATTCATTTTTAGGGCCTATCGATTTTAAAGTTACAAAATGTTTAAACAGTAACCTTGATTTTTTTCTTAATTTAATTTCTTTTTAATACCTTTTTAATTTTAAAACTAGCGTAATTAAACCAAAACACTTATTTTTATGTTTAATTATATTTTAAGATCATCATCGTTTCAAAGATAAACAACTTATCTTCTCATAGTTCAATAATAGTTTCATCCATGTTCGGTGACATGTAAATACATCTGATAAAATGATTATGTGCATTTAGAGATGAAATAGATTAAAATATTATTTAAATCTTGCTCTTTAATTTTTAAGTTTAACTATTTAATTGATGATAATTTTTTAATAGTCTAAAGGTGATTACAAGATAGTATTTTTTCATACATATTCTAAACCCTTTGACAATACACACATTTTACAAACAAAGCAATTAAACATGAATCTCTTAAAATAAATATTATCTATTTTTCTACGGGACATAATATTTTAAAGTTCGATAATTAAAACTTTCTAATATTTGATTTTAATTCCACGAACATTGATTGTTGATGCACCTACTTATTTCTTGATAGCATTTGAAGGAATATAAACCATCTTCTGCTTTTCGTTGCCCCTATTTATGTCTCACATTAAAAGATATATTTAGTCATTTAGAGTTTCAGGTTTAGGGTGTAAGGTAAGGCGTTGTGGTTAGGGTTTAGGAAATTTGAGTATGGTGTATTTTTATGGCACATGGTTTAGGATTTAGGACTTAGAATTTAGGGTTAAGAGTTGAAATTTAAATTTTTTAATATTTTTTAGTGTTGAAGTATAGAAAGAGACACCGAAAAATGGCAGAAGATTTTTATCCCATTTAATGTGACACAAAACACTTAGGGGGCGTTTGGTTCGCGAAAAAGATCATTATCAGGGGGAATAATCTTTTTCGGAATCATATACCCACGTTTGGTTCAAGAGCATTCCCTTACAGGGGTAATAAAATATTCCCAACAGTAGCTATTTTTGGGTCTTTTCCCAGGAATGTCATTCCCTCCCTTTTCTTAGGTATTAGACAATTCCCTCCCCTTTGGACAAGAATACCCCTTAAAAATATAGTTATTTTAAAATGATCTTTCCTTTTTAATATAATTACACAAGTATAAATCTATTTTATTTTTTAGTGGTTTAGGGTTTTAATACTTATTATAAAATAATGTGATGCATATAAAATAAAAATATATCAGATTTTTATTTTATTTCGATTTTTTATATATGTGTTTGATTCAAATTTTATTATTGGTATGTGTTTTATTACATTTATTATTTATGATCAATTTTCATAAAAAAAAAATTGATATTATATTTTTTTTATTTTCTATGAACTTTTATGTAAACATACTTTAATCTTAAAACTTCAGTGGATTAAATAAGAAAAATATATTTCAAGGATAATTTGGTAAAACATGCATTTTTCTATCTTATATTCCTTCAACCAAACAATGTAATCTTACATTCCTACCAAACAAATCAAACAAGGTAATACAACATTCCGAGTAATATAATAAGTAATGTAACATTCCGGTAATCTCATTCCCAAAGGTAATCTTACATTCCATGAACCAAACGACCCCTTAATTTATTGGAGCGTTGATTCAATGATTCTAGCCAAACAAGGCCACTCATAAGTCATTTTCATCATATCAACGTCCACAGGTTGGGACGGATATAAAATTTAATGTTTGGTAGTGTAAACGGTTAAAAAATAAATGTACGAATTTATAAAATTTTAAAAGTGTGAACTTAAATATTTAATATAAAATACAATTATACAATATTTAAAATTTTCAGGCAACTATACACTTAACACACGCGGTCTATCTCTGCGAGATTGGTTATGATGATTCAAGGCATAAACCAGAATAAAAATAAATAGAAGTCCAACTTTGACTATACACACGAAGAAACAAAACAAAACTTAAAAAAGGAAACGGAAAAAATTTCCTACCAATTTTTTTAATTTCACACTAGCCAATTATCTAATTAAACATCCAACATAACCTACAAAAATACCAAATAGCTAAATTTAGTCACTGAATTTTTAGGGCGCTTTCAATAAGGTTACCGAACTTTTAAAACTTTCATTACAGTCACCCAACTTTTAATTCGCTTTCAATAAGGTCACTGCCGTCAACAACCGTTAAAAAAGCTGACGTGACATGTTAAATTTAAGGGTAAAATACACTGTTAGTCACTGAACTTTTAAGAGGATTTCAATATGGTCACTGAACTTTTAAAACTTTCATTACTATCACTCAACTTTTAATTCGCTCTCATTACCGTTAAAAAAAGCTAATGTGACACGTTAAGTTTAAAAATAAACGTTTTCCCACCATATTTTCTCTCCCCTCTTATTTTCTTCCATCCGAACATGTCTCTTTCTTCCATATGAATCAAATTGTAATTTTTTGGTGAAGGGCGTTACTTCTCTAGTAACACATCAAGGAAAATATTAATGTATCTAGACATGCATGCGACATGTGTGAGAACAAGAAAAATATTGGGAGACATCCGATGATGGAATCATAAAGAAATAACTAAAATGTTGCTCATAAAAATCTTCTTTATGCTTCAGGCCCGACATTTATTGAGTCATGCACTGGATAATGAGGAGTTCAAAGGAAAATATTAATGTATCTAAAAGATAGACATTTTTGGATGGAAGAAAATAAGACATGGAGATAAAATAGGGTAGGAAAAAGTTTATTTTTAAACTTAATGTGTCACATCAACTTTTTTAACGGTAATGAAAGTGAATTAAAAGTTGAGTGATGGTAATAAAAATTTTAAAAGTTCGGTGACCATATTGAAAGCCTCTTAAAAGTTCAGTGACTAACAGTGTGTTTTACCCTTAAATTTAACATGCCACGTCAGTTTTTTAACGGTGGTTGACGGCAGTGACCTTATTGAAAGCGAATTAAAAATTGAGTGACTGTAGTGAAAGTTTTAAAAGTTCGGTGACCTTATTGAAAGCGCCCTAAAAGTTCGGTGACTACCAATGTAGTTTACCCTTTAGTATTAAGATATTAGAATATCCACACTTTTCGTTTCGGATTACAAAAATAACATATATATATATATAATGCACTTTAGCAGAACTTGATGGAAGAGTTTGTGAGGGCCAACACAAAATTTTAAAAAATAGAGGTTTGCACTATTTTTTTAAATGAAGGTTTATTTACGTTTTTTCAAAAGAAAATGAGATCTAATTATAAAAGATTTGAAATTTTGAGAGGTTAATGAAAGAAAATTTTAATCAAAATTTTAAATTTTTTGAAGTTTAATATAGGTTTTTTTTTTAAGAGGATCAAATTAAATTTTTTGAGAAATTTAAAAGATTGAATTTTAATTTTTTTTTAAATCTAGTGGGGACATGACTTCCACCACACATATAGATAAATATTTTGAATTTTATATAAAATATCATAATATTTAGACTACACTAACAACAGTGCATCATGTATACATCCAAGTAATTGGGACTTCTGTTAGATCAAACGTTATTATAATTAGATATCTAATAATTGCACTCAAAAATAAACATTTAATGTCGGGTCACTAGTATTGAAAACCCTAGTCACCTGTTTTGTACCCTCGAACTAGATTTAGATACGTACTCACAATCAACTTTATTGTTCGCGATTGAGTTGTGATAATAACTGTGTTGTAATATGATTTTTATGTTGTTTGTTGATAGTCTTACCTTTAATCGTCGTTCTTTGGTGATGTTAGTATATATCTTTGTTTCGAGTCTTTGCGTTGGGTTTTTACCTTTTCCTTCTATGGTTTTATTATCATCTCAAAACGTTAGTTTCTTTACTTTATTGTTTGAATGGTTGTAGGAATATGTTCGGATTAGATGTTTTTGTATACTCAGATGCAAGCTTACACTGTAATTTTTTATATGTCCTCATCCAATAAAACTAGCGAAATTAAAACTAGGTGATTTTAATTAAAAAATTAAAATTTAATATTCAAAATATCAACATTTAAGAGTTTTTTTTTTTTACAATGACAATTGAATTTTATTAATAATCATGGAAGATATCACAAATAGAAAGCATCCAGGAAGAAGAATAATGGGGATTAGTCCACCAAAATCTCATACAAAATCTAAGGGTGCAAAAAAGTAAATACTTCCATAGAGATTAGCATACCGACAAAATTCAGAAGTATTCATTGTCTCTATCCAAACGAGACGCTTTACGAGGTGAAAAGGAGTGGTGAGCGAATCAAACTAATATGCATATTGCTCTGCTATCCAGGTCTGATTACATCGGCAAACAACCATCAACCGAGTGAGGATCTATCTTTCCATGACCACCGATAGAATCAAAATCAGAAACTAGCGCCGTGAAGATATTTGTGCGAGCACCAACCGACCGCTAAGGTATGTTGAAATCATACCAAAACGACATATGAACTAACCACAAAAATAAAGAATTTTTTTAATAATTATTAATATCAAATTTATTAATGGTTTAATAGTAAAAAATGTGCCCAACATATACCTTTTTTTCCAGTTTGGTGCCTAACGTTTTTTTTTCGGGCCATTTTGGTGCCTAATGTGTCATTCCGTAACTCAAATTGGATTTTTTCGTGACGGGCGTTAAAATTTTCTATTATCCAATAAAGACGCGACATGTTGCATATTCTGATATTTTCTTTATTTTTTCTAAAAATCAGAAAATCTTTAATTTTGTAAAAAAAATCCCAAAATCTTTAATTTTTCTAAAACCCCAAAATTCAAGCCCTAGATCTCTAAATTCCTCCCCTCTCACCCTTGCCTTCTTCCCCCCCCCCCCCCCCGATCGAAAGTCTCATGATTTCGCCGTCGAAAATTGGTGAATGAACCGTCGATTCCTTCGTCGACGATCATCAAAAAATGGTAGAAAAAAGAGATCAGTTGGGCTTCGAATCGATGAGTAGGGTAAGGGATGTTGAACGGTAATGTACCCGACGCTTAGGTAGTGAACGGTGAATCTCCAGTGTGTGGGAAATGTCGAACGGTGATGAAGATGTGATTTGAGGGTTTGTTTAAAAGAAATTAAAACTTTGAGGTTTTTTAAGAAATACATAATTTTAAAATTATTTAAAAATTAAGTAAATAAAACACGCCACATGTTATGTTATAATAGGCTAACTGAAATTTTTAGACGGTCGTTGACGAAAAACTTAATTTGAATTACGAAATGAAACGTTAAGCACTAAAGTGGCCCGAAAAAAAATGTTAAACACCAAATAAAAAAAATATAGATTAAAAACTTTTTTAACTATTAAGCCTTTATTAATTGATTAGTTCGTAAACTCGAATAATTAAAAGTAGGATCATTTGTCGGAGTATAATAACCATTGATGCTACCAAACACGACTGCCCCTCTTCAGACACGTAAATGATGTAATGGTACAGATTACTTACGTGATTCACATGCTTTCTTGCAAGCAGTGACAGAGACACTTTAAAGAAAAGGATCTTAATTGATTCTTTTAAATCATAATTTTATATATAAATATTTAAAATAAAATTTATATCCCTTTAAAAAGTATTTTATATTAACTTTATAACTTATAGTGTAAACTATCTATTTGATACCTTATCTCTTTATCGGCCGTCGAAGCAGATATACTGCAGATTGCGAGCTCATTCGCATCTTGTTTGTTTTTTTTGTCCCTCGTTCTTGTAATTAGGCAGTCCATGGGCTAACCAAGCTTGCAAAAAACCATCACGGTCAAATGATTTGGGGAGTGATATGGTCCCCTCTCATGTTCTGTACTTGTAACCTCTTTTTCAATAAATTAAGTTATTTTCTGTTAAAAAAATATATTTTTGTTTCTGTTTTGATATTTCGTTGTTACAAAGTTGACGTCATGTTGATTAGGAGAAAAGAAAACACACACAAATCAAGTTATTACATCATTTCTCTCTCCTAGTAAGTTTATCAAGTGTATTTTTTTATGATTTTATTCGACATGATAAACTATCACACCATTTTCTCCCACCTAGTCATCTTATTGTCAACTTTTTAATGGTAAAGTATTAAAATAAAAAAACGTAACATTAGATATCATTTTTTACAAAAATAGGTTAGATACAAAAACACAAACAAATGTAATAAATTAGGATATTTTTAATGGTCTAAAGGTGATTACAAGGTAGTATATCATATTTTTAACCATTTGACAATACGCATACACCTTGTAGACAAATCGATTTGAACTCGTGTCTCTTAAGATGAACGTCATCTGCTTTCTCTACTAGGACACATATTGAGCAGGGTCGGTCCTGGATTTTTGGTGGCCCAGGGCGAATATAAAATATGGGCCCTAAATTAGAAATTTAAATTGCGATTGTTGTCGTATTTACAGTCATGTTAGGTTTTATTGTGGTTGCGGGCATTATAGATGTTATTTCGGTCACTACAAATATCGTGGTTGTGAAATTTCTTAATAACATATATTATTGTGGACATAAAAATTGCAAGTAACGCGGTTTTAGATGGTGTCGCTACCCATGAGCGGATGTAGCATATAAATTGGGGGTGCAATTGACTCTACTTGATTTGTTGGGGCATAAGACTTTTAAGGAGGTAATATAGATTTTTCATAGTAAATATTAGATTTGACCCCACTTAATTTGTTTGGAGTATGCGGTCAACAATGCTTATTCTAGTGGTATAGAAATCCTCAATACATCGTACTTCACTCATGACCTCACTATAAGAAAATTCTAGCTCCGCCACTACCATTATCGTCATGTAACATCTGTTGCATATTATTATTTAAATTTATGTCCCTAATAGCAAGTAATGAAAAAATTAATAATTTTCAGAGTAGGTCCATAATAACAAGTATTGAAAATTAGGCCCCTAATAACAATAATTGAAAAAAAATGAATTTTAAGAGTATGCCCAAAATAACAAATATTAAAAAAAACAGGCCCCTAATAACAAGTATTAGAAAAAGTTAAATTTTAAGAATAGGCCCCTAATAATAAATGTTGGAAAAAAATTAAATTTCTATTAACAAATATTAAAAAAAATTAGGCCCCTAATAACAAGTATTAAAAAAATTAGACTATTAAAAACAAATATAATTCGAATAAAATTATAAACATGTAACTTGCTTAAGCTGTGGGCCCTGGGCGGGCGCCCTTTCTGCCCCTGCCCAGGGCCGGGCCTGATATTGAGTTCAATAAATTAGGTATAATACTGAGATCTATTTTTTTCAACTCCAATCTTATTTTCGGGTAAAAAAAAACTCTCAAATAATTACTAATTTTTTTACATGTAAAAAATAAGTAAAAATTCATCTTAAATAAAAATAATACGAATAAATCTTTTTAACTGAAACTATAAATGATGTGTTGAGCCGAAATTATTTAATAATTTTCCACGTTAAGACATGATAGATGCTTAAATGAAGTGTTTTTTCTTCCAACTCCGATGTTGACCAAATACTATAATATAAAATTAAATTCTTAATGGGTATTTAATTTTTTTAATAAATGTCAATTTTTAAGTATAAAAATTTTAATGGATGCCAAAAGTTCAATGAAATTTAGACGTAGCTTTAGAAACTACCACAATGTCTTGTAATTTTTATACACCTTAAAATTTGTGATATTAGAGACGACATGATAAAAAGAAAGAATCGTAAATTTCAAACATATATTATAAAATAGACATAAATTATAATAAAAAAATTATAACGGACACTGAACTTTCAAACCTGTGTAGCTTCAAAAACATTAATTTTAGTGTATCTGGGAAATTATGGTATTATTCACATTATAAATTTTAGTGTATCGGGTCCAACTTTTTTAATCTCACGTTAAGACGTGTAAAAGATGTTGAAATGAACCAACTAGTTGATTCAAATAGTAAACAACTTGATATCGTTTAAATAAATTTCGAGTTCAAAAACATTGTGTATACAAAAAAAAAATTATTGTGAGACTTATTTACCAAAATAAGGTATATGATGCAATTTGGTCCAGATTAATCAATACGAAGTCCTGCAAAACAGAAAGGGAACTAAAATATGGTATACGATGTAGAAATTACTGGTTTTAATATTTGTACAATTTTTATCAATTAATATGATATCTATTTATTATGTTAATTAGTACAACTAACTTATTTCAAACGTTAACTATTGGATGTTGATTCAAGATAAAATAAATGAATTTGGTCATAATTTTCCAACGAAATATATAATCATGTTTTACACGGAATTGTGGCAATGAAATTGATGGATTCAACGCAAATATTTTAGTATAATGTTGTAAGAAGATAAATTAGAACGTATACTGATAATTTATTCTGAAATTAGAACATTCAAAAGTTCGTGATCAATTTAAAACGAAAATTATATGTTGAAAATGAAAACAAAATGTTCTAATGTCGAAAATAAAGGTAATGTTTTAGGGACATGTTATGCAAATAACACTTACATTATTTTAAAATTTAAACCGTAATTATAACTTGTATTATCGAACATAAAAAGATAAATTAAATGTAATTACACACCGTCACTAAAATAAAATTTCTTATAATCACACTCGTAAAATTATTAATACAGTAATTATATTTTTCATATATTTACGCAATAATATTCAAATAAAATGTATTAATCAAATTGAAAAGATTTCAACTTAGTACAAGCTTGATTGTCTGCTGCGTACATATATTATATTCTATATTTGAAAAACGTGACAAAATTTAATGCATGGAAAACTAGATAGACGTGACATATTTGATGACATAACGGGTTTTCCTGTCATAGACTCATAATAAATCACCCATTATAGAAAATAAAATTAGTTTTATCATTTAAAAATAATAATATCATTATTGTACTAGTGGAGCGAAATGATTAATATATTTTTATAAAAAAATTAACTAAACTTGTTTTTACTACTGCTTTCAAAATATTAAAACTATATTATATATTTTTATTTTGGGTAAACTACACTGGTACTCACCGAACTTTTAGGGCACTTTCAATAAGGTCACCGAACTTTTAAAACTTTTATTACAGTCACCCAACTTTTAATTCGCTTTCAATAAGGTCATTGCCGTCAACCACCGTTAAAAAAGTTGACGTGACATGTTAAATGTAAGGGTAAAATACATTGTTAGTCACTGAACTTTTAAGAGGCTTTCAATATGGTCACCGAACTTTTAAAACTTTCATTACCATCACTCAACTTTTAATTCGCTTTCATTACCGTTAAAAAAAGCTGATGTGACACATTAAGTTTAAAAATAAACTTTTTCCCACCCTATTTTATCTCCATGTCTTATTTTTTTTTCATCCAAACATGTCTATCTTTTAGATACATTAATATTTTCCTTTGAACTCCTTATTATCCAGTGCATGACTCAGTAAATGTCGGGCCTGAAGCATAAAGAGGATTTTTATGAGCAAAATCTTAGTTATTTCTTTATCATTCCATCATCGGATGTGTCCCAATATTTTTCTTGTTCTCACACATGTCGCATGCATGTCTAGATACATTAATATTTTCCTTGATGTGTTACTAGAGAAGTAACGACCTTCACCAAAAAATTACAATTTGATTCATAAGGAAGAAAGAAACATATTTAGATGGAAGAAAATAGGGGGGGGAGAAAAATGGTGGGAAAACGTTTATTTTTAAACTTAACATGTCACATCAGCTTTTTTAACGGTAATGAAAGCGAATTAAAAGTTAAGTGATAGTAATGAAATTTTTAAAAGTTCGGTGACCATATTGAAAGTCTCTTAAAAGTTCAGTGACTAACAGTGTATTTTACCCTTACATTTAACATGCCACGTCAGCTTTTTTAACGGTGGTTGACGATAGTGACCTTATTGAAAGCGAATTAAAAGTTGGGTGACTGTAATGAAAGTTTTAAAAGTTCGATGACCTTATTGAAAGCGCCCTAAAAGTTCAGTGACTACCAGTGTAGTTTACCCTTTTATTTTTTATATTAATCTTGTTATCGATAATATAATATTAGTTTTTAAGGTTATTGTTGAAATATTTATTTTGATATTATAATGTGAAAAATATTTTTAAATTTGATCAAATATCGCAAAAACAATTTAAAGTCCATTTAACCTGAAAAAATATGTTTGAAAATTTTGTTAAAGTGGTTTTTATTTCAACAAACCTTTTCAAAATGGTTTAAGTGTGAAAAAAAGGCCTTCGATATCGGTACGTCAATGTCTTGTACTGATACGTTTTTGTTTTAAGTTTTTTAGAGTGCACTTCGCGTACCGATATGGAAGCCTTTATATCGATACCTGAAGTACCATACGTCCATATCGATACGGATGTATCATGTACCGGTACGCTCTGCATTTGTGTACAACAACTCTTTCTTGTTTTGGCAGGTATCGATACCCACTTTCGAGTATTAATACCTAATATTGTAGAAATGCATTTAATATTAGAATTAAAGTCCACAATGGCTATATTTCATCCATAGCAGCTCGGTTAGTTTTTCATTCCACACTATAAACGTGAGCTTGGGACACTTAGTTTAAGAGGATGATAAACATACAGGCTTAAAAATCAAGAGATAAGAGTTTTTCATTGTTTTATTTCTTTTGTAATCTCTTATAAATCTTTATAGTCTAATCCTAGTGAGCCTAATTGTATAAGCACCAACTTAGAGAAACATATTGTTTACAATGTCAAGACCTCATAATTGAGAGATTTGTTCTAGTTCAGCCTTATAAAAAGTAGAGAAATGTTTTATCTTAACCTTTGAAAAAATATGAATGTAAATGCTATCTCTTTTGAGCCTGTAAAAATGAAAAAAAAAATTATGAGTGAATTGAGAAATCTTTAGTGCATAAGCTAAAATGATGAATGTAGTAAACCTTAATTGAGAATGTCGAACTATTATAAAATTAATTGTGTCTAATTGTCATTTTTATTTTTATTTTTGGTTTATTTATAATTTTACTTATAACTACTTAAAAATATTTCTTATATATTTTCAAACAATTTACTTATAAAATTATCAAGTGACTAGAAAAAAAATAAAAATCATACAATCATATCATATACTAAAAAAATATGTACTAATAACAAGATATAAACCTTTTTGTTCCGACAAGATATAAACCTTTTAATACCTCAATTTTGTTACTAAACAATTATTTCACCAAACCAAATACATACTTCAATCAATCATTCAACAATATTGAATAACATATTACATAAAAAATAATAAAAAAAAACAAAAATATTGAATACTAAGATTTATATTGAAATACATGACTTTTTTAATAAAATGAATATATTTATTTGATATACTCGATTTG
The DNA here is from genome assembly GCA_958450335.1 of Hibiscus tridactylites. Lineage (NCBI taxonomy): Eukaryota > Viridiplantae > Streptophyta > Magnoliopsida > Malvales > Malvaceae > Hibiscus > Hibiscus tridactylites. The sequence goes on from OY288281.1 coordinate 91,110,105, forward strand.
TATCCCTTCGATTGATACATTACTACAACTCACCGTCTCCGGCGACAACGTCACCCAGATGCTTTCATCTTCATCGGCTTCCAAATCTTTCAACAGTTCCGAAACGCCCAGCTTAAGCTTCATCTTCTTCTTCATGGCGTCGCCGCCGCCGGGGATGTGCGCGAAGGTGCCGGCGAATTCCCTGAACTTCGGATTCATTTTCGTTTCGTCGCTTAAGTTCACGTACACATCGAACTTCACATAATCGTTTCCTTTCACTTCAATGCCGTACACAACAATGGTCTCTTCTTCTTCCTCTTTGTTCTCCCTCTTCATCGACCTAGGAACTTTCACCGTGAATCTACCGTCCAAAACTCGACCACCGGGCCGGAAATCGGTTCCAAAAACTGGGTTTTCGTTTTCTCTAAGTTTTAACATCTGACGAGCTTGCTTCGGCGGAACCGACGGCGGAGGACGGTGGTTCAGCCATGGATGGTCGACTTCCTCGTATGAATAACCGAGTTTCGTGATATCGATGACATCACGAACTTTAATCTTTACATACTTTAAATTCTCGTCGTAGAAGAAAAAGAAAGAGTCGAGCCAATCGGGATCGGTGATATCTAACCGGCGATGATTAATTTCCCTCCAAACTTCCCAGATCCGGTCGATGTTCGAATGATGAGCGTAGAAAACCGGGTCTTTCGCCGCCGAGTAAAACTTCCCCATGTCTTCCCTTCCGGGGTTGAAGCTGCTTCCGATCCATGTGTGCAAAGTGTTGTGCGGCGCCTTCTCGACGGTGCCCGTCGTATCACAGTAGCCGTCGTTTGCTTTATATGTACATCCCATGAACAACTCTGTTTTTCTGGCGCCGGAGACCATTTGGGTATACATAAACTTCAAGTTCACATCGATTTGTTCGTCGTTGCTCACATGGGGATGGTTTTGATCGGTGCTGTAAGCTAAATCCGCCACCCGCGGCGGAAAATGCGAGAAATCGCGCTGCGTATTAAAGAAAGAGGACTTCTCGTCGACGTAGTATTCCGGTATCGGCATTGCTTCGGGGATATCCCAAGCCCAAAACGGCAACGCGAACGACTCGTCGCCGATGAGGCTACCGAGGATCCGTTCATGGAAGTATATCATCATGCGGTGCCAGGGGAAGAACAGCCACGTACGGTGGATGTTCACCGGGGTGTCGGAGTAGTTCAGTTGCTCGTAAGCGCCGGTGCAGAACTGGCAGTGTAATTCGGCTTGACGGGCGAAGCTCCGAGGGTCGTCGTACGGCAGCGACTTCATTATCGTTAAGGCCCTGTTGTATTTCTCGATGAAGCTCTCGTTCAAAAGATGTGCCGGACGGCGAACTTTAACCGGCGACCGAGGATCAGGGAACTCGAAATCGACAAAGGGAACCGGTTTCTCAAATCCCGGCGGACAACAGTAAACCAAAAGATCCGGTCTGCCGTACGAGTGGTGGCAGGCTGTCATGTTGGGCCCAATAGCTCTACTCTCTGCAGTTTTCTTGTCCCCGCCATTGTTGAACGTTTCCCAGAACTGAAGCTTGTCGAATATCATCTCCGTTAGTTCCCTGAACAGTAAAAAAAACAGATCAAAACCCGAGTTTAAAGTGATTTTCAGACATGGAAAGAGACAGGAAGAAAGTACAGTACCCCATGTTTAAGTGCGGAGAACTCAAAAGAGACATCGACATGAGGAAAGCTAAAGAAACCATAAGAATCCATTTAAGTTCCGCCATGGCCGGAACTTGAATCAACGGTCGAGTTTGGAGTCAGTTTGTTCGGCGAGATTGGTTGGTTTGGAGTGGATTTAATTTTAAAGAGTAGAAGAAGGAGAAGACAAGAAGATGAGACAAGGAGGTGAGTATTTTAATGGCAGCCCTCGTGGTTTAATGAATCACTCATTTTTCCCACGACAATGCTGGAGCCTACTTGGCACTTTATCAACCAAAAGATGGTCCTCTGGATGGAAATCCTCTGTCCACATGACGAATATGATGTTCGAATGTGGTAATTAGTGAATATGATACTAACACGTTAGCAAATTTTAACACGTGATAATTTTAATCAACATCAGTTGTTGATCGTCAGTTGACTGACAATTTTCATTTAGCGGGATATATTTAGACCAAATTAAAACGTTAGGAGTTGTTTGCTAGAAAAAGAATATTGGACCAAATGATAAAATATACCAACTTTAGGAACATTTTTTTTTGTCAATTTGCTTATAAAAAAATACGAATTATACCTATCTTTATTTATATGTTTTTTACGTATATACTGATACTATTTTATGTGTTTAACATTTTAATTTTATTAATATTCTAAGGTTGATACATTAAAAAAATCATCATTCCTTCGTTATTTTGACACGTAGTTGAGTTTTTTTAATAAAAACTAATTTATAAAAAACCTAAAAGCTCTCATTTCCTTCAAAATCGCCGAATCTTCTACCGCCGTGAACACTATGCCGTTGTTGTCGCCAAATTTCTTCTTCTTGTCGAAAGAGTTAGAAAGTTCAGTTGCTGCTTGTGGAACCCTTTCGTGTTCGATGTTCAATTGATAGCTCATTCATTGATATGTGATGTTGAAAGAGTGGCGTAATCGATAGTAGGAGTTTTATGACGAAAAGGTAAGTGGTCGTGGTGGTTGATTATGTCGTCGTAGATGATGAATTAAAATTTTCAAAGGTATGTGATTATAGATTTGAGGTTTAAAATTAGAAGTATGGTTAAATTTCAGAAGAAACAACGATTTTATAATTTTCTTTTAAAAGAATAAATGAAACTAGAAAATATGTCATATATCATTCATTCATTGGATGTTGTAATTGTTTTTTAAATGTACTTTATAGTGGATGTGGGTGAAGATTTACTCAATAAAAAGATAGTATAAAGAAAAAAAAATAATAAAATAAATTAATTTTATTGTTGATTCCATAAATGACGCGGTAATAAGACCTATGATAAAATTTTTCGTTTTCACGTGAATCATCGCATGGACCGGTGTTTTTAAATTATATTAGAAGTTTCAATCCAACATTTTTTTCATGGGTAAATTTTCGTTAAAAAGTGATTAAAATTTGAGTTATTTATTACAACCATCTTTTTCCTAAAAGAATTATTAAAGTCGAGTTGATTGTAAACCTAACCCATAAAGTAATTCGGCAGATATTTATTATAATATTAATAAGAGTAAATTACACAAATCATCACTCAATTTTACTCTTTGACCTATTTTGATCACTAAATTTTAAAAACGATCAATTTATTCATAAAACTTTATACATAAAATGTTTTTGGTCACTCAATATTATTTTATTAATATTTTTGTAAGAGTTGACATATTTGATTATTATTAAATATAAATAATAATTTAAAATAAAAATAAAGTACTTTTTATTAATATTTAATTATAAATATAATTTAAAACAAAAACCACCAAAATATTAAATATTAACAAAAGTAACTTTAGATTAAAAATAAAAAACAAATATATTTTAAAAGTTAAATTGTGAATATATTTTTCAAATTTTCACAGGCAACGCATGTGATGTATTTATAATTTCAAGGACGTTTTATTTTCACACGTTTTCTTTCAAGGACGTGTTCACATGGCATTCGTTAAAAATTTCATTTCTTATTTATTATATTTTAATTAAATAAAATTATATTTTAAAAGTGTCAAAATCTACTATCCATCCAAAAGAAAAAATCGACCATCCAAAATTTCAAAGGTATAATATACAAGTTGCTTGATCTCTGCATTTTTTAATTAATTTTTTTATACTTGAATCTTGAATAATTTTTAAATTGCATTTAGTATTGGTATAATATCTCAACAATTAATCAAGTTGTAACACACAATACTATTTTATGGTGTCAGCATTTAGTCTGTTAATATTAGAGGTGAATATTTGATCAAATTAAGTCAAAATATTTTGAGTTATTAGAATTAGAGAGTTCCATTTTATAATTTAGATTATATTTGAATTTTGTATCAAGTCGTGTTGTTTGAGTTTCTGTTCAAATTTAATTGTAAACATATTATAATATTATAATATTAATTGTCCAATTTAAACGGCTTTATATATTTATATACCCAGTGGCGAAGCCACAGGATGAAAAATCCTCTACCCCTTTTCGGTGCCTCTAGTTATGCCCCACGCTTAAAATTAAGTTTAGGGTTTTAGGATAGTGGTTGTGGTTAAGGTTTAGATAATTTAGGTTATGGTGTATTTTTTAAGTTATAGAGTTTAGGATTTAAAATTTAGAGCTATGACTTAAAATTTAATTTTGCAGATCAAAACTCGAATTTAAGGCGATTTTTAAATCAAATTTAAACGACTTTATATATTCATATACCCGGTGGCGAAGCCAAAGTGGCTAGCAGAGGCCAAGTCCCTGTGACCCACTAAATTTCATATTTTTTTAAGGTGCCCCCTACAGAGAATTTTTTTATTATAGTATATAATTTTTTTATTTTTTAAAATTATTTTATCATTATTGTCATGTGTTTCTTCCTTTTTTAAATCTTTTTACTTTTAAATTCTTTTAAAACCCTTTCCCCATGCATTTAAAATCCTACATAAAAACAACTTTTCCTAGTTTGCCAAGAAAGCCACAGAACCTTTATATAATGTCCTCAATTTCACTCCCAAGACTAATTTGAATATTTTCATCTTTTAAAGGTATGTTTTCTTCCTTAAATCAACCCTAAATTCTTAAATATATATATTTTTTTGTTTCTTTGTATGTATTTTTTTTGCTAGATATATTAAAAAATTGTTTATCATGTGAAATTAAATTTATTTAAGTTTAAAACCTAGATCATTAATTATTTTAAGAAAGTGAAAACTTAATTATTGAGACAAATAAAAGATCTGGTAGTTCAAACTTAGGAACCCAACCTCAAAAAGTTCAAAAAACTTGAAGACAACCCATATGGTTTGGAACGCAATAAAATTAGACTAGATTATTCCAATAATGAGGAACGTAATAAAATTAGACTAGAGTATATATGACTCGAAGCATATCAACCGGTTTATGCTGATTATCCTCTCTCTGGTCATGAAAATCATAGACGATCTTTTTAATTTTCGTATATGTTTCTTGATTGACAATTAGATTGAGACTATATTTGATAGTATTATTTTTATGTGATTTTTGATTATTTGTAATTTTATTTTAAGTATTTTCGGCCCCGTTAACTTTAAAATCTTGGCTTCACCTATGCATATAGCATATACATATGTTTCTCTTCATATTTTTCATATGTGATTTACATATAACAGACAAAATTGAAGGACACAATTTAAAATTGAAAATTGATTCATTTATTAATAAAAATTTCGAGTTATTTAAATTCTCATTTTATAATTCAAATTTTATTTGAAATTTTTAAAGTTTAGTTACTAAAAATTATAGCTCACCGTATATAACTTCTATCCAGATTTATTATGCATTTAGTTCGAATACACTTTAATCATCAACGTATTTATTTTTGTTTTGTAATGATGGTTTTAATTATAATTATACGAATATATTAATTATACATTTTAATTTATTCTATATTATTATTATTATTATTATTTTTTAATTATAATCTCGGAAATATGAATTCTCAATAATTATAACCATAGAATCATAATCATTTCTACCTACTCTACTTTCAAACCCAACTTTCAAGAAAATTAACAAAATAATATATATATATATATATATATATATATATATATATATATTTAATTTTCTCACCAACCCGTCTCGTGTAATAATAATTATTTTTTGATAAGACTCGTATAATAATTAATTATAATTCTGACATGTGCGTCCCAGCAAAATTCATATTTCATCTCATTTATTATAGGCTTAACTACAAATAAGCTACTCAACTGTTTATTTTTTTACAATGAGTATTTAAAATATTTTTTTTCTGAAATACGAATTTAAATTTTTATTTTTAGCTGAAATATGTGCTTAAAGTTTTGTTTTTAATTTATTTTAAAATCAATTGAGTCACTTACTTTGACATCTATTTTAACCAAAAATAAAACTTTGGGCACATATTTCTATCAAAAAATACTTTATGCACATATTTCAGTCAATAACGAAACTCTAGACACTTATTTCAACCAAAAAATACTTTAAGCACGTATTAAAAAAATGACATAATTTAAACACTTATTTTATGATTTATATTGTATTATATTATATTATATTATCGTTCGTCGTGTAATATTTGTTAACAATAAAGAAGTACTATAATTTAAGAAAACATTGGATCACGTTTTCAGAACTTATATTGAATTTTTGTTGTTGAAAGATTCAGAATTTATATTGAAAATTGCCCTGGTTAGGTGAGGTACAGTTTTTTTTTTAATATCGGAGCCAGGGAAAATATTAGAGATGCAGGGTATGTCATTCTTTATTTAATAAGTTAGAATATTTGCTATAGTGAGAAAAATATATAATTTTTTAGCAACTCGTCCAGATACACATGACCAATTTTTTCTTTAAAACAGTAAAATAAATAATTAAAGTCCGGCCAAACAAGACTTGCCTATTATATTTCGAAAATACTTTATTTTATTTCTTAAACTGTATTAGTAATAATTGATATAATTTCATGTATCAAAAAATATATATAATCCCTAATTTGAAAGAAATTATATTAAGAGTCATTCTTACCACACCATTAATGAGATTAACCAATAAAGATAACTTAGATATATTAATGAAATTGATGCATTTTATTGATTTATCTCGTGAATAATGTGATGGGAAGAATTCGTGATATAATTTCTCCAAATTCAGATATTATAATTTATATAGAGTAAAAGGGTTTGGGCCTTTGGGCGAATTGCTTCAACTTCGCCCCAACCCTCAAATCTTCTCCCGCAAAGGATTTTTTAATTAAAAACTAAATATTTAATTTAATTTAAACTTTGAAAATTACTAAATAATTTCATACTCATGTCAGATACATACTCATGTTTAACTTAAAGGATAAATATTTTATACACATGCGACCTTAGTATTAGGGTATATGGTTTAGGGGTTTAGGGGTAGGGGGTTAGAATTTAAGGATAGTTGTTTCAATTTAAGGTTTAGGGTTATAATTTAGGGTTTATAAGTTAAAACCTAAATCTCACTATAAAAACTAAACCATAATCTATAAACCCTAAATTATAACCCTAAACCTTAAATTAAAACAACTATCCTTAAATTCTAAATCGTTAAACCCTAAACTAACTCTCTATACCCTAAAACTAACTAAAGCACTTGTAGAAATTTTCAGTTTACACCGCTTATGTATAGGATATTAATTCTAACTTGAATAGATACAATGATCCATGCCAACACCAGAACCACCACTAAGCCCCCTATCCAATAACCCCAATTCCATCCTACATTTGTCATTTGCTCCCCATAAATCCACCCATTAGTCCCTCCATTAAAATTAATTTCACCTCGAGCCACATCGTTTACCATGTCATCAATTTGGTCCTCCCCTTGTCTATCCATCAACACTACCATGTCAAGGAAAACATGTTGTAGCTCTCTCATTCGTGTCGTCTCTAAAATTTCACTGTTCGGTTCTTCATCGACCACTATCTTTTCCCTCAATGACTGAAAATCAATCATCATTTTACTCAACTTTATTCTCAATTCAATCATCGTCGAGGTGTTAGGATCCGACTCCAGTCTGGCTTTAATGTTCTTGGCTGTAGCAACAATGGTGGCCATATCGGAATTTATTTTCGCTCTAATCGAATTTAAAAGTCTTTCATTGTGATCAATGGTCTTTGCCTCTTGTTGAAGATTGGAGATCTCTTTGATGCAATTGTAGATCAATGTGATATCTTCAAAGGATTTGGAGAGGCTTTGTTCTTCATCACTTTGATCCAATTGGATCAATCTGTACCCCATGCTCCAAATTTGAGGGAAAAAATGGAACCTTGATCTTTCTCCTTGAAATGGCACTTCCATGGATTCAGAAAAATTGGGTTTTTTTTTTTTGCAAACTCAAGATTTAATTTTTAAAAGGAAAGATTGCCAATTTTAAAGGGTCATAAAGATAACCTCTTTATCTTGTTTCAAAACTTGAAACTTGAAATTTGAAAACTTTTTAAACCCCAACAGCCAAATTTACTAAAGATTTGTTTTTTTTTACCTAATAAAAAGGGTTACCTACCCTTTGCCCCCATAGTGTGGAACCAATGGAGGAGAAGAGTAAAGTCTTGATAATTGGAGCAACTGGAAGATTAGGTTACCATTTAGCTCAATTCAGCCTCCAATTTGGTCACCCAACTTTTATTCTCATCAGAAACTCCTCTCTTAATGACCCCAACAAAGCTGAAAAGCTCAACTTTCTCTCCACTGCTGGGGCCATTCCCATCAAGGTCACTTCTTTTTAGCTTTTTTCTACCTTTTTAATGAATTGTTGGTGCCCAAAGGATTGGTTTTTAATTTAGTTTTCTGAAATTGGATTTATAGGGTTCACTTGATGATGAGAAGAGTCTAATTGAAGCAGTGAAGCAAGTGGATGTTGTTGTCTGTTCAATCCCATCAAAACAAGCTATTGATCAGAAACTACTCATTAAGGTCATTAAAGAATCTGGGTGTATTAAGGTTAGTAGCCCTTTATGAGGATGAGGATTGCCCCTTTTTTTTCTGGTTAAAAGGATTTTAGGGCAGCTGAATTGAACCCATTTTTTCATTGGTTTTAGACTTTGGAAAGGTTTAGTAATGCCATTGTAGTTTGTGAATCTCTTGGATTTGCTAATAGTAAAATACCAATCCTTGCCAAAATCATAGCTTAGTGGAAAGGAGGAGATCTTGAGAACTTTGAGGTTCAAGGTTCATATTAGGGATGGACCGAGGGGTGCCAGGGGACAGTCGCACTCTTGAAAAATTTAAATTCTCGTATAGTTTTAGCATAAAATCATGTGTCTGGCCCTGGTTCAGATCCCACGAAGTGTAGGTTTAATTCGCATTAATTTTTGTAATGCCATTGTAGTTTGTGAATCTCTTGGATTTGCTAATAGTAAAATACCAATCCTTGCCAAATCATAGCTTAGTGACAAGGAGATCTTGATAACTTTGAGGTTCAAGTTTCATATTAGGGATGGACCGAGCGGTGCTAGGGGACAGTCACACTCTTGGACATTTTAAATTCTCATATAGTTTTATAGTTGCATCCCTAACATAAAATCATGCCTCTGGTCCTGGTTCAAATCTCACCAAGTGTAGGTTTAATTCGCATTAATTTTAGTCAGTTGGTTTGACTTTGTTATTCAGTTTAGTGCTTGTAATGGTTGATTCATTTTCAAATTGTTGATATAGTTATAGGTCTTAACTTCAACCCTTAAGTTCATATTTTTGGATGATATACTCAGTACTCTGATTTGAACTCCATAATTGCAATGGCTTTGGTAACAGAAGTTCATTCCATCCGAATTCGGTGTGGATCCTGATAAAGTTCAGATAACCGAGCTGGATAATCAGTTCTATTCTCGAAAGGCCGAGATTAGGCGTCTTATAGAAGCCGAAGGCATTCCTTTTACTTACATTTGCTGCAACCTGTTCATGAGTTATTTGCTTCCATGGCTAGCTCAACCTGGTCTAAAGGCTCCACCAAGGGACAAGGTCACCATTTTCGGAGATGGAAACACTAAAGGTTTGCTAATGACCCGATAGGGTCAATATGTTTATATTTCAATATGGAGATTAGGACATCTATGAAGCAATGTGCTTTTTGGTCTGGTTTTTCTTGCAGCTGTCTTCGTTAAGGATGTCGATGTTGCAGCATGCACCGTTAGTGCCATAGACGATCCTCGAACGCTTAATAAGACTTTGTATCTGAGACCCCCGGGGAATGCATGCTCCATGAATGAGCTGGTAGCAATGTGGGAGGATAAAATCGGTAAGAAACTCGAGAGGATTTATGTACAAGAGGAGGAACTTCTTCGGAAAATCAAAGGTACGTATAATGCACCGTTATCGGAAAAGATTATCGAGGACTATTGCTTGGTATAAGCTTTACTTGGATTTGTTTCCGAGTTAGTGGTAGTTTGGTTCTTGTTTCGAAATGTACTAATGTTGTCGGTTTCGGAATTTGCAGAAAGTTCATATCCGGAAAACATGGAGATGACTTTCATATATTCAGCGTTTGTAAAGGGAGATCATACGTATTTTGATATCCAAACTTGTGGAGTTGATGGGACAGAGCTCTATCCACACTTGAAATTCACTACAGTTAGTGAGCATTTAGACACCTTAGCGTGAAATCATTTGGTGCTTTTAGTAAGCTCTCGAAAACCCAACTCAACTTCGGATATAATTGAAATTCATTTGACAATTTCATAAACTCGATTCGAAAAAATTCAATTAAAGTTTAAGTAATAAAATAGTACTTTAAATAACTCAAACTTTTTAGTACTTAGTTTATCGGTTTTTAAGTTTGAATCAAATGGTAATAGAAACTTGTTTAAATTATAATCAATGAGTGCTTCAACATTATAAATATTTAGAATTAGATTTTTTTTTGTTCAAAAGGAGACTTGCATTAAAAACGGGAAACATACATAAGGAGATAAACCAAGGACTCAGCAAAAGCTGGATAGAAGCAGAACAAATCCGAGCACGGAAACAAGGCCACGCAGGGCCAAAGAGCGCACAGATAAGACCTAAACGACAAAACAACAAACAAGACCTTGAACAAGAACAACAAAAACGACCAAAAGGCCACGCTGAAGAAAGGCACAAACCAAACACGAGATAAATTGGGGTAGTCCAAACGAACACATCCAACGGCAAATCCGTGGATCGTGTTACCAAAGTTATAAAACCCGGATGATACTGGAGTAGGCCAAAACGAAACATCCATATTTACAATTAGATTTAAAGAAATTTGAACAACTCAACTTAAATTTTATAAACTCAGTTAAAAAAAATCAAATAAAATTTGAATAGTAAAAAGAGTTTAAATGACTAAAAATAATAGTTTAAATGCTTATTTTGAACAAAAATAACCTAATACCTAAATAAATAACTAGATTGAATACTCAAAAACAGCAAGGTCAATTACAGTCAACAACACTCAAAACCATCGTACTTAATTTTAATGAATCAACTGCAAACAAAGAAACAGTCCTAAAATTTGTAATAATTGTTTAATTTCATCCAAAATCGTATCTTTCGAAACTTAAGTTGTGCTTCAGTCATGCATGCGCCCACCTTTGTTTTTGTTTTTGTTTCCCTTTCCCCCTGAAGCCTTGACAGATCCTTTACCTTTCCGAGCTTTTCCGTTATTCCCCTTCTTCGAACCACCTTTTCCTGACTTACCAGTGCCCCGTGCCCGGGCATCCTTTTTCATTCGCCGATCAACAAGGACTTTCCCCTTGCCGGCCCGAACCTGAACCCCTTTCTTCGCGACCACATATTCCCTTTGGGGCTTTTTGGGAGTAGCCTTCTTGTAGAGTTGTTCAATTTGCTTGTTCTTTGATCGTTCGGAGATGTCGGCTTGGTCTGATATGCTGTTTGCTTTCTGGCGCACCTTGTCGAGCTTTTTCATTGCAATCCGCTTCTTTCGAGCCTTTGCCTCTGCAACTTTCTTAGCCGGTCGAGCATTGATCTCTTTGAATTGTGCTCGCATTGCAGCAATCTCTGCCTTTGTAAGAGGCTTAATCGGTTGACGATGCCTCTTTTCCTCATCCAAGAACCAGTTGGGTAAACCATCATCATCAAACATATATTTATTATAAGCATCGTCGAGAATTTGATTCCTTTGCTTTTTCCTCAGCATCTTCTTAGCAAAAGCTAATATCTCAGCTTTCGTTTCAACATCATCATCCTCCGAGTCATCTGAGGACGAGTCATCACTGGAATCAGTAGCTGGAGCTGGGACAATCTCAAAATCATCCTCTGCCTTGGAAGCCTTGAGTTTGGTGTTTTGGGGGCCTGCAGCATTGTTTGCTTTCTTTTCCTTGGCCTTTTCCAAACCATTAGTTTTTTCAACCTGTTTTTTCTTTACTTTGGACTTCTCAGGAATAGCCGGCCTTTCCTCTCGGTTATCATCGACCGCCATTTCATCACTGTCATACTTCCCTAAATCTCCTTGCTCTACTGCTTCGGCAAAAATATCCTGACCAAACCACCTGTTAGTAATCTCCTCCTGAGTTGGTCCTTCCCCATCATCTAGTGGTACCATAAGAGGATTTGCTTCAGGATCAGCCTCTTCCGCATCCGAATCATGATCAGAAAGAATAACATCATCACCATCACCACCCTGAACAGCCACAAATGGAAATTCAATAAATAATAAATTTGTTTGCTTTTATAAACAACCATCATCTATTAAAAGCATAAATAAATAAGGGAATGATACCAGCACTGCAAGAACAGGATTTCTATGAACAAAAGCATAAGCATAGGGGAGAAAAGCTCGTACTTGATGCAGAAATGAAAAGATGGTATGAGACGGTATGTTACTCTTGTTAGTTAAAGTTACGAGAAAGAAACAATATTTTTTAGTTCTAATACACACTTTAAGAGCTTCATACCTCTAACTGTTCATAGGCTTGTTTTGCACGCTTCCTCTGCTTTGTACTTCCATCCTTTTTGGACACATACTCTTCATACGCGTGATCAAGGATCTCTTCTATTTTTTCATCATATCTAGCATTAAAATTACAAAGTTAACATACAGATAATGTAAGAAACTATATACATGTATATATCGGTCATGAGAAGCAGACACTAACCTTCTTCGTTCTTCATCAGAATCAATATCACTGGATGACTCATCTTCAGTGTTTTCTTCTCGGTTTTGCTCATCTTCGCTACCCCTTAGGTCAACATTGCCATCATCATACTCGGTGGAATCAACTACCGCAAGATCTTTCTTACCCTAAAGGCAGTAATTTACTAGCATCAATAAAAGTCTCAACCAAAATAGAAAGCATGCCCAACCATCATTTCAGTTAACAAAGTGTAAGTAAATGGAAATGAAGTTAAGATTAAAACCTGTCTCAGTTCAGAAACAGCAGATAAATAAACTGTAGCCTTGTGTTCAGTATCGTTTTAGTTGTCTTTTGTTCTTGCAGTAATAAACAGCATTTTTACAAGTAACAAAGATTATTGGAGTTATCTGGTTTGAAGCTAGTAAAACAAACCTTCATGGAAGAAAGAGAGAACAATTCGAGATCAACGTAACCATCTTCCAGGGCATCTATTTGCATTCCAGTTGCCTTCCGTGATTTGTCCTGCAAAACAGCAAGGCAAGAAATAAACCAAAAAAACAAGTGTGCATGGAAACATCCTACAACGAAGTGGAACACCATAAACATCTATCGCCTCTATAAGATGGAAGCTTAACTCTTTCAAAAAGAAAACCAGGCATTGTTTAATCACAATATTGTCGATACAAAATCATTGGAATAATCATAAAATTCATTCCATTTATGATTTCTGTCGCATGGCAACGTGCACTAAGACATAAATATAGGGACCAGTCTTTTTAATAAGGCAACAAACCTTGGCTCGTCTTTTTGCAAGAAGCTTCTTTTCTCTTTTCTTCTTACGCTCCATGGCATATGTGAGCTCCTCCATCTCATTGAGTAATTTATCATCTTCGTTCTGCTCATCCCCTTCATCAGCATCTTTAGCAGTGGTAGGTGCTGGAGGAGTAGCCTTTTCCGAAGGAGACAAAGCTTTTCTCAATTGCATCCGCCACCTAAATCAAGGTAATCAAATCACATTCATGCACATAAATCTAACATTTTTCATCTGATGAATAGTAGTGCACTGATTATACCTTTATTTTCGCATATTATCACAAATTGTTTGACTTAAAAAACTCAAAAGGGAAAATCAGAAAAGAACTATGTTTCTTACTTCAAAAGATACTTGAAATCCTGCTTTCCTAGAACTCGCAAATCATCGCAAAGAGCTTTGACCTTTCAAGACAGCAGTGGAAGTGAGTAATGACAAGTTAAGGCAGGTAAAGATTATCAATACTGAAAAAGATAATCACCTCTTCTGTGGTAGAACTGTGATCCTTCATAGGCAATGAAGCTGGATCCTCAAAGGTTATGGTAGTAACCGAACCGAGGATTTCGAGAGGAGAATCAGACCAAATGAAATCAGCAGCAGTGGACATCTTCTTTGAGATTGTCTCCCCATCTTCATAACTGTAATTGGCATGTAATTAGAAACAAAACATAACACAAAACCTTGAAACCACATACCAGAGCAATCAATTCAATAACAATGTTCAATAATTATCAACAAAGCAGTAACTTTGCTGTTTTGTAGAGGGAGAGCTTACCCATCACGGTGTCTCTTCTGTTTTGTTGGCCGTAGTACATCAATCACCTACATCAAGTGTGTGGCAGAAAGAACAACAATGAGCAGAGATACAATCAATACAAGAAAAAAAGTAGTCTTTTATGATATTTTCAAACATAAAATGAAATTAAAAACCTTCTTTTGTGGTTCTATTGATCCCTGAAACAGATGTTTGAAATCAAGAAGACGTGGATCAATCTTTGCTGGGGCTTTATACCTTAGCCCCAAAACATAAATTTCAGCAGATGCTGAGCGACTAGCAGCTGGTTTATCAACTTCAACCTTCTCAAACAACTGCAAACCAAACCGAACACACGTGTCAAAGGGTTAAAAAAAACATTACAGAGACATAATCTATATGGTTTTGTTTATCACCTGCTTGAGACAATAGAGAACAGAACTGTAGTCTTGGGACCTAAAAACCTTGGTAACAAAGGTACCTTTAGGGGCTAAGAACTGGGTAGCCAACTTAACAGAATCAATAACCAAAGCATTTTGGCTCATTGCTTCTTGAGCCCAAGCTCCACCAACATTAGGGGACCCATCATGCAAAACAACATCAAAAGCCATAACCCTGTGCTCTTCCATGACCCTTTTAACCTTGGACTTACATTCGGATTTAGTTATGTCTTGTTGTAGAGCAACAGCACCTCGTATAGGAGCAATTGGAACAAGATCGAGACCGAGTACGAGGCTGCCAACAGGCGCACGCTGCACGGCCACTTGCATCCAACCACCGGGGGCGGCGCAAAGGTCGAGGACGGCATGCGCTGATTTTAGAAAGGAGAATTTGGATTCCAGTTGGACTAACTTCCATGATGCTCTGGAACGGTAGCCGTGTTCTTTAGCTAACTGATAGTACTTATCTAACCTATGCTTCCCTTTCACTTTACCCATAACCCCTCTTCAGTCGAATCCAAATCAAACGCCAAACAGCTGGTGGATAAGAAGAAAAACGAAAATACGGCACGTTAAAATGATTTTTTAAATATTCTAAATCCTAAAGCAAAATAGCTAAACATATAGCTTCAGGGTTTCAAAAAACGGCCCACGACCGCTATAGCGGCCGCTATTTAGCGGTAACGCCGCCGGCCGATACCGCTATCGGCGAAAACAACGGTGGGACGCGGAATCACACTAGTAGCGGTGGATTGCGGTAGCAATTTAACGGGTAGCGGTAAATAACGGTTGTAACGGGCCGCTATCCCTGTTTTCTCCCGTTACTGTAAAATCTAAAAAAATCTATAGGCGGGCAATAAGGGTGAGCGTGAGAGTGTAAAGGGAGTCGAGCTGATGAGACTTACAGGAAGAGGATTGGTCGACGTTGAGGATAGGGGATTGACGGCGTGCAGACGACAAGAGGTGAAATCGCGCGGCTCTAGATGCTGGTGTGGTGACGACGGCGTGAAAACAGCCGTTTTAGGGTTTGAAAGCCGTAGAGAAAACGAAGAATAAATAGGGATTTAGGTTTTGATATTAATATTAGGGTAAACTAAATAAATGATCACCATACTAAGTAAAAGTCGCGATTTGACCATCTTATCTTTTTCGAAGCAATTAAACCATCATACTATTAAGTTGGGTGTAATTTGACCACCAGCCGTTAGAGGTTAACCGCAGGGTGACGTGACAGTTAAAAAAATAGAAGTATAATTACACATTTGATCTTTATTATTTACACATTTTTTTAATTTAGTCTTAATTTTAATTTAACCAAATAAATTGATTATTTAATTAGGTGGTGACACGTATCACTACCTTATTTGGTTAAATTAAAATTAGTACTAAATTAAAAGAATGTGTAAATAATAAGGACCAAATGTGTATTTATACCTCTGTTTTTTTAACTGCCACGTCACCCTGCCGTTAACCTCTAACGGCTGGTGGTCAAATTGCACTCAATTTAATAGTATGATGGTTTAATTGTTTCGAAAAAAAGTAAGGTGGTCAAATCGCGACTTTTCCAATAGTATGATGATCATTTATGTAGTTTACCCTTAATATTATAATCTTATTTTATTCATTAAAATTTTATTGGGGTATGAGAATTCAATTAGAAAATTTGTATTAGGAGAGCCCATTAATTTGATATAAAAGGAGCTCATTAAATTATTTTAATTGAAATTGAAGATTAGGGTTTGATCCATAAATAAAAGGTTAAATTATAGGATAAAAATCTTTTAGCTCTTTTCGGTATTTTTTTATGCCACAACATTAAAAAATTAAATTTTAAAATTTAACCTTAAATCCTACACCATAAATCTTAAAATACATCATACCTTAAATTCCCTAAACTTTAACCACAACTGCAAACCTTAAACCTTAAACCTAATTTTTAGTGTAGGGGCATACATAGGGGCACCGAAAAGGGGCAGAATATTTCTATTCTAAATTATGAGATGCCAAAGTATTTTTAAGGGTATAGGTTAATTTCCATTCCAGTCATGCTACTTTTTATCTTTGTTATTTCAGTCCTTGATTTTTTTCCTAATTTAGAGTGAACAATTTTTTCAATGTAGTCCTATAATTTCAGTAATTTAAGTTCATAAGTGTTGGAAAACACTTTAAAAATCATTAAAAATAACTTTTTATGATTATAATTATAATTATTATGTTTTATAATACGTGTTGGAAAACACTCTAACTTTTTATAACCGCAATAGCCTCTGTTATGTTCACAACCGCGAATACCGCAACACGACAAAAAACGCTGCTAAAATCGAGATTTAAATTCATGGTCTTCACAGATCTAAATCTTGTGAAGTTGCTCAAACTGAATTCACAATAAATCCTTTGCTTGAAAATAACAAAAAGACATTTTCAATTATAATAGCTAAATACAATATATATATATATATATATATATATATATTGTATTTAGCTACATAAAATCATTGACTGACCTCACAATTACAAATTGATTAAACACCAAATCATGGTTTTAAAAAATGTTCTGCAACCTCGATTGAGACAATTATATAACAATATTGTCGTCGTTCGAAATTAATATCGTCGAAAATTACCATGAGAATTAGATCCACACCAAAACAGAGAATTGCGACCGCGATTTAACGTGTAACGTCTGATTGCGACGACAACATATCATTATTTATGGTATTATCCTATTAACGATCAACAGAGAAAAAAATATAGATATTTTCTTAGGAAAAATAGATAATCTTTAAAAGACGGTTTTTATTATCAGCGATCCAAGCATCGTCCACCAGATTCAAGCGATCCTTCGAATTCTGCTATGAAAACGATGCGATGAAGTTGCAAAGATGAAAAAGAAAAAAAAGAGGATTCTAGAAAGTAAAAAAGAAAAAGTAGAATGATATTTTTTTAGTTTTTAAATGATAAAAGTTAATTTTATTTTTAAAAAGAATATTTCATCATGGTCTTGATTCAAGAAAAAAATACAAACACCAACAGAAATAAATTAACTAGGTCTTAAAACTGACACTACACCACTTAACAAACTAAAAAGGAAAAGAAAGAATTAAATGCATCTTGGAAACTGATACTAATTTCTCCATGCAATGCCCCGATTTAAGGCCCGAAAATTTATCGATTTTGATCTAGGTTTGGTTTTGGGCTAAATAAAATTAAAATGCTGATTTTATAAAAAAGATGCCACTATTTACAAAAACATCATGAAAGAAAATTAAAAAAAAAGATTTTTTATCTCAATTCTTTTCAAAATAAAAAAGAAAGGTATCACCATCTTTATAAAAGCAAAAAGCTCAAAATCATTCAAGAGCAAGCATTCTTCATCAAACCTTCATTTGTGGTGATTTCTTTAAGGTAAATGTCTTAAACTAATGGTCTTTATTAGATTAATATAGATTTCAACTTAGTTTTTCATTTACCCAATGATTTTTAAGTTTGGCCTAAAACTCATTATTTCGAAAATAATAATTTTTTAGATTTATTTTCGTGTAGGTATTTTAATGTCATGTTTAAGGGTGTTTTTAATCATGCTTTAGTGTTTTAAAAATGTTAAAATGATGGTTAATTGTGAGAAACCTGAAATGAGTATAAAAATGAGGTTTTTGGGTTGAAAACGTTGAGCTTTTGGCTTGGTTTTGGGTTGAAAACGTGGTTGGTGGTTCCTTTGATGTTGGGGATGCTTCTAGATGAATTTATATGTGTTTTGATGGTTGAAATGGATGATTTCAGTGTGGGACTTGTCTAGAACGAAAATGGTGAAGTTATGGATAAAAATTGGGTTTGAATCAATGTGTTTTGGTTGCAAGGAGTGAGTTTTCAGGTTGTCGTTGGTTTACAAGTGTATTAGCTTCCTAATAGTTTGTTTTGGGTTGACTTGAAGAAGAGAATATTGATTCGGGTACTTCGGGTGCGATACCGCGTGGTACGGAGGCTTGAGATCGGTGTTTCGGCTTTCGTTTAGGCTCAATCGGTGAGTGAAAATTGTTTTGAGGTTTTAATTATGCTCAATAAAGGTTTATAAGGTTTGGGTGGAGTCTTAGAGACTAACCTAGACCCAAGAGTAAGTTTATCTAATCTCATTTTGTTTGGTTGATTATTGGCGATCGTGTTTATAGGTGTTGTGGTAATGTTTGTGAATTGTTTTTATCCCGTTTTAATGATTGTTGTGTTGTCATAGTTGATGTCGAGCCTCACGTGATGGTTAGTGGTTGTTTACGATGATGTGTAGTTCCACCGGTAGTGACTAGTAGATGAGTATGGTGATGTGTAGTCCCACCGGGTATTGGTTATGCATGTGCATACCATGTTTTGTTTATGTTTGAGTTCCATTTTATCCTTTCCTTAAATGGTTTTGCTTTAAATCTAAGATATATGTTTTAAAACTGCATTGTTGTTGTGTTTTAGAGCTCCACTCACTAAGCTTTTAAGCTTACGCTTTCCTTTTCCAACAATGTAGGTCGTTAAAGGCTTCGGGAGGCAAGTTGGCAAGGGAGGAGTCTTCAGAGTTCTTGGGTGGCTCAAAGTATGGTTTATTTAGTTGTAATAAAACTTAGACAATGGATTGCTAGGCTAGATGTTAGAAAGTTGGTGTTCTAACTCCTTTATTTTGGCTTGTTAATGTTTCAGGCATGTTTTAAATGATGATCCTAAGTTATGTTGATGTTTGTTGTGGCCTTGGATGAATTACGTTGCTTTTTGACTTGTTAGTGTTTTTCTAACAATGATGATGTTTTTTCAACAATACACATCGTTAAAGGCTTCGAGAGGCAAGTGGGCAAAGGAAGAGTTCTTGGGTGGCTCAAAGTATGATATATTTAGTTGTAATAACACTTAGACAATGGGATTGCTAGATTGGATGTTAGGGAGTTGGTGTTCAAACTCCTTTATTTTGACTTCTTAATGTTTCTAGCATGTTTTAAATGATGATGCTAAGTTATGTTGATGTTTGTTGTGGCATTGGATGAATTACCTTATTTTTTAACTTTTTAGTGTTTTCTTGAAACTAAGTGTTCTTATGAACTTTGGGTTGAGTTTCATTTTGTTGCTAGAATGCATGTTTGGTGATGTAATTAGGATGTTTTGTATCTAGAATGTTTGTATGATATGTTGTCATGTGGTTTGAGGTGTTTCGGGACGTTTGGGGGTGTTAAAACATGTTTTCGGGCAAAAATGTGTGCAGGCATTTCGGAACGCTTGATATGATTTTGGAATGGCCAAAGCTCCAGGGGTACTCGTATCGAAACGGGGGTGGTGTCGTTTTGATATGATTTGCCACTGTGATCCTCTGTTTCAAAACTTGTTCCGATACGTTTCGCCACTGTAGACTCCCGTTCCGGAATGAGGTGAGACCGTTTCGGAACAGCTTGTCATTTACTTTTTAAATGGAGCCCGTATTTCGGAACGAGCAAGTATGTTTCGAAACGCAGGCAGTTAAATCGGTTAAATTGCATCTTCAATGGTTTCTGAATGTTACATTTTAGTCCCTAAAGCTTGTATGCTTCCTTGATGAGTTTATATGTATCCTTTACGATGGTTTTGCCTCATGTGCATGGAACTTGACCAATTAAGCTAATTGGTAAATTTAAGTTATCGTATGCTCTGCTTGGATTGTATTCGTTTTTCGTTTTTATGTTGTTGTCTTCACACCTAGGATTAAAAGTGGTATTTAGACAAGATAATTAAAAAATAAAGAATCTAACCGGAGTGAGGCCTTAGCGGGTTTCGCTTCGATTTTCCCCGTGTAACCTGTTCGAGTCGTTTTGTTGGCTAGACCAGGACGAGGGGGTTACACTCCACTACTTGAATATTATAATTAGTATTTATATTATATTGTACATTTATTACATTTAAGTTGTAAAAGTTAATTTTAGGGTAAATTGCACAGATCATCACTCAACAATCTTCTCTCTTCTATTTTGGTCACTCAACTTTTATTTTTTCTAATTTACTAACTCAACTTTATACATTCAACGTTTTTTGCCATTCACGAATATTTTATTATTATTTTTGAATGACATTGTATTTTTATTATTATTTAATATAAAAATAATTTAAAATTTAGAAAAAAAAACAGAAAAAAGCAAAGTATTCGGCAGCCACCATGGCCACCACTGCCGACGGCTGTAGATGGTAGTCATTCGGTCTCATATTTTTCCGGTGAGTTCGCCTCACTCCCCTGAGTTCGAATATGGCCTCTATTTTGCCAGAAAGTTCTCCAAAATCCACGAAAAAGAGATCGAAAGTGAAGAATTCGAAACGTTTTTATCGAGATTCATGAATTTCAAGGTATTTTTCGGTAAAACAATTACCGGATTCGGATTCAGCGTGTTAAACGAGACAACCGATGTAATTTGGGGTCAAACAACCACCGATTTTGAAGGCCAGTGGTGGTCGACGGTGGCCACTAGTGATGACAACAGGGGGTAGTTATTTTAATTTTGTTAAATTAAATAATAATAAAATAATGTTTTATGATTTATTTTAAATTATTTTTATATTTAATAATATTAAAAAATTGTAAATAATAATAAAATATTCATGAGTGACCAAAAACGTTGAATGTATAAAGTTGAATTAGTAAATTAGAAAAATTGAAAGTTGAGTAACCAAAATAAGAGAGAGAAGATTGTTGAGTGATGATCTGTGCATTTTACCCTTAATTTTATTATTAAAAATATCTTGAAAACAGACACTAATTTCTCCACTACTTGAAGAAACAATAGTCAATGAAGAATAATGAATAAGAAATAGCAGTTGCGAATGAGGTTTTAACCCTTACGACAAGTCGACAAGGTTTTCATATAACTCTAGAACTACATTGTTTTGTTCATGTTGAACTAATGAGAAGTGGTTGACAAAAAAAAAAGAAAATAAGAAACGCAAAAGTAAGATATAAAGTATTTTTACTTTAATAAACTAATTCTATAGCTTTAAAATTTTATTTGATTTAAAGTATTTTTAGGGTAAACTACATAAATGGTCACTGAATTTTTATGGTAGATTCATTTTGGTCACTGTACTTTTAAAATATTCGATAAGGTCACCCAACTTTTAGTTTGCATTCGATACGGTCCCTCTTGTTAACTCTAGTTAAATTTCACGTTAGTTTTGTGTTTTTCCTTAATAAAAATGGGTAAACTACAGCAGTCATCACCCAAATTTCTTCTCACTCTTATTTTGGTCACTAGAGTTTAACAATTTAATAAATTAACTTTTAAATTGTTCATATTTTGGCCACTCTCAAATGTCATGGTTATACAAATAAAAAATGATTAATCTTTTAAAAAAGGCTTAACACAAAAATAGGTGTCCAAAGTATGTCGTTTATGAGGTTTAGATGCATAAAGTACTTTTTTTTTATAAAAATAGGTGCCCAAAGTTTCAAAAGTTAAAATTTTAGGTGCCTACCATTAATGGGTGTTAAAAAAGTGTTAACCAATCAATGCTTGACACATGGCACTAATTTGTTTTTAGTTTTTTTAAAGAAAAACACCTAAGATTTTAGATTTTCAGAAAATCTCAAAATTTTGAAACTTTTACAAATCAACCCCCAAATCTCTAAAAATTCCCAAACCCAAACCACCAAATCGCCACTACTTTCGACGTCGGTTGCCTCGCCTTAGCACGCCCATGTGGTCTCTGGACCAAGGCGGCCATTTCCCCTAACACGACGTGGCTGGTAATGGCGTCGCCAGTAACGACGAACGCCGTGCCAACCAAACATCGATTTTGCGTTCGGCATTCAACGTTCGTCTGAACACCATTCGTCGTTTCCGGCGACACTGAGTTGGGGAAAATGCCCGCATTGGTCCGGCGACCACATGGGTGTGCTTAGGTGTGGCGACCGACGACAGAATGGGCGGTGATTTGGGGATTTGAGTTTGGGTAATTTTAGGAATTTTGGGGTTGATTTGTAAAAGTTTTAAAATTTTGGGATTTTCTGAAAATCTGTTTTTTTATTTTTAATTTTGAAAAAAAATTAAATATGCAATGTGTCCAGCATTGATCGAATCCCTATCTTACCCGTATCTTGTAATTTCAAAAATTATTGTTTCTTGTCCTCGTATTCGTCCTTGTACCCGTATTCATACTCGTGCAATATAGAGTAAAACTATCAAGTTTCATACTGAGATGGTGGTGAAGATTGAAACAAATATCGGACATGAACAATATTTTGAGAAATATTTGGGCCTCAATGGGCTTGAAAAGTTTGGGTTAAAGAAACACACATACTATCAATTCTTTTCGGTTAGCCAACTCTATTTACACTATCGTCAAAATTGGGATAAATAATAGTTAGTCCCTAAAATTGATGTTTTAAAAAAACTTGATTTCTAGATATTTTCGAGTTAATTGCACAAGAAGTCTTCAAACTATGATTCTTATTCTAAACCAGTCTCTAAAATTAAAAAGAAAAATAAAACAACTTTTGGTATCCATCATTGAGATTTGAACCTTGCTTTAAAAGTCACCAATGAAGTTGTAACCAGCGACCACTACCCAAATCGACTAATTTGAAACATTATTAAAATATATTTTAAAACATGTCACGTATCACATTCTAATAAGCTAGCGTTTTTTAACAGTTAGATACTTAAAATGACGGAAATGAAACTTTAGGCATATATTTAGAACGAAAAATAGGTTAAGCACCCAAAGTGAACCACATGTATAGTTTGAGCACCTATTTGATTATTAAACCTTTATTTTAAATAAAACTTTAAGTTAATTATATTATTTTTCTAAAAAAAATATATTAATTATAATAGAAATTATTAACTAATTAAAATACATTTGTTTTATAAAAATATTTATATTTTGAGTTTTTTTAATAGTTATATTTTGAGTTAAAAGAACCATTCGTAGTTGTTTATGATACTACGTCAGGAAAGTTTATTTCATTCTACACCATTTATATGTATGTACCTCCTAATATAATAAAGACGACTCATATTTGTGAGACTTGGTACGAAACCGTTAAACTCTTTTAAGTCTTTAACTCTATAATCAAAGTGAACAATACTTGACCATATTGTCACGGATCGCCAGTTCCTATCACATGCACGTATGAATTATGATTGCCTAAGATATTTTAACAGAGATTTTGGGCCTAAAGAGACCACCAGACTTAGCCCGATTTGTGGAGGATTCTAGAAGACGACCACTTTGACATATGTAAACTTTTCATGTAAATATAAGATTTGTTTACTTAGATAGGAGATATATTCTAAGGAATATTCTATTGTGATTGGTGGGCTTCGATCATTGTCATCGATGTAAATCAATAGAGATCGTCGGATGTATGAGAATTCAATTATAAATAGAGGCCTTCCTCACTTCATTTGTATCATTCATCTTCTGAGTAATTAAGGCATTCACTCTAAAATTGTCTGTGTTATTCTTGAGTTGTCTTCTATATAGTTTGCTTCTACTTATAACGATTCAACGTTTTTAGTGCCTTAAAAGAATTTGATATTCTCGAGTGAAAATTTAGACTGACTTAGTTGTTTGTATATATTTATATTTATAATTATTATGTTTTACAATAAGATGTGCAAATTTTAAAAAAAATCACAATCGCGGCACCCGCAATGATCGCAATAGCATCTGTTATGTTCGCAACCGCGATAAACGCGATGCGACCGAAAACGCGGCCGCAAACACTTTTTAAATCTTTGTATAGCTTCTTCAAAAACATAATCTCCCTCTCAACGAAGGAAAATAAACAGATGAAAACAGAGCAACTAGCAGTAGCATCAAAAATAGAAAATCAAATATAAAAGAGTAATGCATGAACAAGGGCATGAATCAATCTCCAATTTAAATTTAGGGTTTCAAAACTTACCTCGTCCTTAAGGAACTTGAAGGCAAAAGATGGATCGGGCCAGAAGCAGAATACGAGCATGTGACAAGAGTGGCGCTGGAGAGGTTTCTATGGCGGCGTAGAATTAGTGAGCGATATATATAGGATATGAGGGTAGGTCTTTTTGATATTTTTTATAAAAATATTTTTGTTATGAATATTTATTTATGTGGATGTCTATCATGATTAGAACTTTATCTAAGGAGTTTGATTTATTTATTATTAGAAATATTATCTCTATTAATTAGAGTTTAATGTGTTATGTACTTCTTATGCCTATAAATAGATGATTCATTGAAGGCATTGTATACACAAGTCTATATTTAAGAATAATACAAATCTACTTCTTTCTCTCATCTCTTTATTCTTTTATACTTGTTCGTTGTTCTTCATTATTTTGTTCATAACACGTTATCAGCACGACTCGCTCAAGAGCAATAAGTTCTTTGCCTCGAGGATCATGTTCATCAACCATGATTTTTCATTCGAGATCTAGACGGTAAAAGATACAATTTTTAATCAGGTCAATTCACCACAATTTCATATAAATATTTTTTTTATGTTAGTCGATTGTAATAATTTCATGCCATGAATTATTTATTTTGATCGATAATATGTTGGTACATTTTTTATAAATAAATCATGACTACTCGTAATCCTTATATATGTACTATTATATGGCTTCAATAAATGCTAAAACAAATCGAAGAAAGTGAGGAACTAGTTGTGGTATTCATATTTGACAACATCTTTAATAATGATATTATAATATTATTAATAATATTGCTAGTTACATATGTTAATTTGATAGATTTGGTTATTTTTTTATACCAATATTTTATTCTAATGATTAGATTTAATATTTTTAACTGTGTTTTGAGTTTTACACGTCTTTAAATGAGTTGGAAAGTAGCATGATATGAAGAGATATGAGAAGTTGTCTTAGCTGTTCGCTATGTCTCCATCGTCATCGAGATGAAACACAATATTGGTAAACTCTATTTTTTTATCCTTTAAAATATGGTTTTAAAGTGCGATAAATCATGATGATTTTGAATTATAAGAAGATTATTATAAATTCTATATATGCTCGAAAGCAATATTTCTTTTTCGTCGAAATACTCGACCATAGACTTCTCTCAATTTCAAGTTACGAAAATTCATCTTGATCCAAAAAGTTTTATGGGAGGCACTCCCTAAAGTGAATGCAAAGCATGATGTTTATTCCATGCAATTATCAACGATGGGGCATTCCCTAAAGTGAATGCAAGCATGATGTTTATTCGATGCAATTATTGGAACTGTTTCATTCCTGAAGTGAATGCAAACATGGTAATTCATTATTCAATTAGAGACATAATCTCGATATAATCCAAGTACATTGGTTGAACATCCCGTTCTGCGAGGCTACTGGTCTCAAAGGAAGTTTTTAAATGACCTTATGGACATATTTAACAATATCGCGTACGTGGATTAAATTTTTGTTCTCTGTGATAAGAATATGTGAAAAAAATTTACAGACCCACTGGCTCTACTCCATTCCCTGAAGTGAATGTGAGATTATATTATGGAAGGAATAAAAACCACATTAAAAGTTGTGGTCGTGGTAAAGGCTATGAATATAGATATGAAAAATATGGTCATTTTAAGAATACTTCTACCCATTGGTAGTAAGGTTATAAGGATGACAAGAGTGATAAAGATCATTCTATTAAAGTAAAACTCTTCTTATTACCAATGCGATGTTATAAACCTTTGGTCTCGTACGTGTTGTACGTTGAAAAATTAAGAATCATTGAATGATAAAGGAAAGAAAATAGAAGCAAAATTTGTTTGTGAAACATGAAGAAGATGATACTGGTCCAAATTTATTTGGACATTGTTGGTCCAACTCTTTTAGACGTTGTTGATTTTCTTATAACTCTCGAAAGAAATAAATCATCTTCTAATTATTCTCATAATTTTGAAGAGAATTATTTATTTATTTTTATTTATTTTACTTTACGTTTATTTATTTTACACACATTAATTATTTACGTTTTATATTTATATTTATATATCATGATATTTATTTATTTTGCTTAACATGATTACTTGTCAAATACAATCTATGGTGACGATATATGCTTAACATAAGCATAAGATATATTTCCCATTTAAATGCAAGGGAATAATGTGAGTACTATATCTCAAAGTACTGAAAATATTGATGCTCTAGAAGAGCAATAAATTCTTGAGAGAAAGCACATTATGAAAAGTGCAGAATTGTGAATATTGCAATAATTACCACTAATGGTAATAATATCGTCACTACTATAAGTAGAAATTTTAAGAGAGAAATATGAGTTCGCAAATTATCCCTTTGGGAATAATAGATAACATATGTTATCAATTGGCATTTGAAATAAGCTAATATAGATATAAGTTTTGGTAGCCAAAAAGTCAGTTGAAAGCTCTAAAAGAGCTATATGTTGCTACCAAAAGATAATTTCAATTGAAAGCTCCAAAAGAGCTAAATATATTCTTATTTAAAGGAACAATTTTAATGGTCGTACTAGACATGTACGACTGAGATTAAACTACATGTTTTAGTAAACAATGAGTTTACAAATTCAGAGATATATACACACATATATATGGCATGATCGGTTAGACCATCTTGATCAATAATGGTGCAGAAATTATTGAGATTTACATGCACATGTATTAAAAGAACATGTAGTTCTTGTGGTGCTTATTCTCAAAGGAATGGATTAAATTCCACTTATTAAAGAACGCGAAGTTCTTGTGTTACTTAAAGGAATTGATTAAATTTCACTTACTAAAAGAACCTGAAGTTCTTGTGTTGTTTGTTCTCAAAGGATATAGATGATCTCCCTTACATAAAGAATTAGAACTTAAAGTTCTTGTACTGAAGTTGAGACTGTATGTCATGCACATCTGAACGAAATATGGGCCCATATATCTACAAATGTAGAAAGTTTTATATGATTTTAGTAGATGCATATACATTGTTTTATTGACTTACAACCAGAAGTTTGTGAGATTAACTCTAAAAAGATTCAGATTATGCAGTTAGACTATTCGTCTTGAAAAACTAGTGGGTTTATATTTTAGGCTATATCGGTTGTTACAAAGCCTATTGATTATGAAAAATATGGTTTAGCAAAATATTAATTTGATGCCTCCTATTTAATAACTAAACTGTGAGAACAAAATATCTATTATTTATATGGTATTTCCATATAACAACACTTATACGCATCAAGTCAACGAGTTATAATAAACTCCCTATTATGATTTGACTTTTGGTCAGAAATCATATTTTCCATTTTTTTAATTTTTGAATGTGAGATATATAGTTGAATTGCTCCACCATAACGCACAAAATGAACAAGTAAAAAGGGTTGAGAATATATATTGAGTACGACTCTCCTTTTATGTTTAAATTCTAAACATTAATTGGAGAATCATTTATTAGATAATTTTTCTCAACATCAGGGGGAGAGAATAATCAACTGGATAAAGAAGGAAAAGAATTATCATTATCTAGATCCTCGAATATGAACTAAAAATTCATAAGATAATTCATGTCAACTGCCAGACATATTTATTGACCCAATGAGAATAATTAAGTCTCATATACCAGCTGAAATGATCTAAGTTTAAATTACATGTTAGAGCAAGTGGATGTAAATCATGCTTGAAGCATGATAGTTGAAATGGTTCCAATGATCAAAATTCTCGTAAATTAAAAGTATTATGAGATGATCATATATTGGAGGCGGGTGCTCCTGAAGAGACCCAAGATATAACTAATAATAAAACTCTTGAAGAGTTTCAGGTACCTGAAATAAAGATTGAAATCTTGAAGAGATCTCGATGAGTTATGTCATTACGAGAATGGAACCAGAAAATTGGAAAGTTATCGACAACAATTTTACAAACAATTTTACATAAAGTACTTCTATAGAAGTAAAGAAAAAATCGAGGATCTTGTATAAAATCTATAAAGAAGTATAGATATTGAATTGGCCTATGTTGAAAGAAGCTTTGAACTTCTAAAATAGAAGTATTTGGACCAGCAATCCAAACACATAAAGGTGTAATGCAAGTGAGGCACAAATAAGTAGTCGTAAATACGACTTGAACTATGATTTATGAAAAAATTTAACTACTTCATGGTGGATGCAATTACTTTGGCAATTATGAAAATTTTTACATGCGTCTAATTATTTGTGGATCCATATTTATCCTTGAATGATTTAAAATGCTAGAAGCAATTGGAAATTTCCATGTCTCATGAATATTTTGGCGCATTTGGTATAATCGCCTTAGTGAATACTAATTGATAAAATACTATAAGAATGATCAGATTTGCTTATGTATTTTATAAAGGAGTTTGGATCAAGATCCATTATGATAATTTTATAACTCCTAAAGAGCTTCAAATTGGAAACTCGTGAAGTACTTTCAATACAAGTACTTGAATCTTGACATCAAGTTTATCTCAACCTGAAGATCAAGCATTTTTATATATTTCTTTTTGTCTATGAATAGACATAAGCTGAAAGAATATTAAAGAAGATTCAATATGAATAGAGCATATCTATTGAGTATCCCAATAGTTGTAAGATTGTTGGATGTGAATAAAGATAATTATATCTTTTCTTGGTTTTGAAGTACCATATGTTAGTTGGTCAAGCAATATCCATGGATATACAAAGATCATTACATTTAGATCTACAAACATTCGTTGATGTCTCCTCAAATGTCATAGAAATAATTTTATGCACGAGGCAAGCCAAAAATGTGTTTGGCTAAGATCATTGACCCAATATATCCAAAAGATATGTGAATTTTCTTTTACAAGATATGATAAAAGCTACCTTGTGTGAAGATAATGCAAAATGTATATCTCAGTTTGAAAGTGGATACATCATGGAACATATTACTCCAAAGTTCCATCCCTCACAATCTTTAGAAAATTAATATTCAAGATTGAATTACGAAGATTCAAAGATCTTCTGTGATGTTTTCATGAGGGAGAATAAATACGCGGTGCACTCTTTTTCCTTTAACCAAAGTTTTGTCTCAATGGGCTTGTAAGGTTTTTAATGAGGCAACATGTTATGCGTATTAAAGATGTGTGTACTCTTTTTCCTTCACTAATGAAATATTTTCCCATTGGAGTTTTATCTTAGTAACGTTTTAACGAGACACATTATCTTCATAGACATCCAATAGGGAGTTTAATGTATTATGCACTTCTTATGCCTATAAATAGATGATTCATTGAAGACATTGTATACACAAGTCTATATTTGAGAATAGTACAAATCTCCCTCTTTCTTTTATCTCTTTATTCTTTTATACTTGTTCGTTGTTTTTCATTATTTTGTTCACAACAATTTTTATATATAATTTTAAAAGCACAAGTATCACATTTGGCATTTTGACAAAGCACATGTACCTAATCAAATATTTTAAAAAATACAGATTCCATATTAGACATTTTGTCCAAAAAAAAAAACTCTTATCACTAACAATTAGCTACAAATTTATAAGGGCAAAATAGTGAAACAATATCTTGATGTATACATTACTGGCCAAATAATCAAATCTTGGCAATGTGAATAAACAATAAACTTTCAGTTCTGGGATGTCACCATCTTCTTCACAAGGACAACTGAACTTATGTTTGTACTAACTGCATATTAAAAAAAATCCATAAACAACACAAATGCATCTTCTCCGAAGGTGAAAATCTACGATAACGAATCATCGCCCGAATGCCGCTACTCCCTTGCTACCCCACTGAAACGGACGAGCTTCAATCATCACGGAAACTGCTGCTACTTGCGGAAGCTTTCTTACCGGTATACTTCTGTCACAGAAACAAGGATGGATATTAGACTTCCCTGTTTCCACTAGTAACTAAAAGCAAAAGGTGCTCATCGATAGACTTGTAAATATCGAAGTAGAAATAATTATTCGGTTCACGAGCTGACCTGCTTTCCAATGCTGAACGGGATATACTTGTATTTGATCATGTGCCCAATCTGACGCCTCATTGTAAGAACGAAGAGAACAACCCAATAACAAAGCAATATGGGCCAGAAGACGGGGACATCAAATACGGAGAAGAAAGTCATGAGAAACGCTATGCAGAAAGCCTTTGTCATGGAGTACCTGGAAAAAATCACAAAACCGAAGTTATATATTCATACTCAATTGCCCATTCATTTAGCAGCAATTCGACAACGAACATCCAAGATGATGAAATACGATGATTACCACATCCACATGACATATGTCCACTAAAACGAGGAGTATCGCATTGGCTAAAATAATAGAAAAAGCTTATTCTCCTAAACTAATAGCGAACTTGACAATGAAATTGACAGATGAGAGCGAAAGGTTTCGAGCACATTCTCCTAAATTTCCAGAATCACAAACTCGCAGCAGAACACCGGATAGAATGACAAAGGTCAGAATCTAAGAGACAAGTTTAAGTCCGATAAATTTCCAAGCTACAATTAACCGAATAAGTCAAAACAACAAAGAGAGTTACCACCCAAAGCTTTATTTATACTTTTCCTAGCTCCGTTAAGATATTTAAAAAGACAAACAGGCAATAACGATAACCGAGACCTAACTTTCAATAGAATACAAGCTAATACAATCATACCCACCATAAAGCAAGTCGTTTAAGTTAAGATCTTAAAAAAATCATGAAATGACCTAAATGGCCACATCATATAACCTGGAAGCACATGTTTCTACACATATATTTTCAGTAAACAATAAAGGGTATGTTTCCATCTATCTCAAAAATCAAACACTGCTTTTGAGTTGGCCAAATAGATCAATAAACCTCGAGTACAATGTTCTCTTAATAAACTATATCGGCGAAAGGTTTAGGCACAGAACAAATAAGGGAACAAGTACTACATCATTACCGATGAGAAGAAAAATATAAAATTTTCAGTTACCAGAATTTAAACTCGGGTAGCCTACGAATAAACGGCTTGAATTCGTCTGAACCTTTCGTCGGCAATACAGGTCCATCAGAACCCTCAAGTTCAGGATCAACGAGTGGAGACAAAAACCCGATTAGCAAATTCAGCAGGTAGATCCCTAGGCCATACGAGATGATGTAAAACCCTTGAACGTAATAGACCCGCAAAGAGTAGATAGCTACAACAACAAGGGTTCCAATCCACCTATAAGTTGAATGAGGAGTTGACTTATCCAGATAATACTGAAACATCCTCCAAGCATTGTGCCCCCATTGAGGCAACGGCGATGCCACCGAGGCACCGTCTCCTCCGATTCCCTCCATCAAGTATTAGCTTCAAATGCTATAAGAGAAGAATCCAATCAACTTAAGCACAAAAAAACCATAAAGTTTCGAAAATCATCAGATATAAGCATCACGTATGAACATAGAGCAACAAAAGAGAAAGCAAACTAGCTAGTCATTTTCAATCAATGAATCCAATGTAGAGAAAAACCCTAATGCTATGTTTATTCACCAGGAATATGTATAGAAACCTCATTATCAAAATCTAGAACCTGATACTAAAAAAAACCCATCAACTAAAAGGCAACCAGAAACCCAAAGTTACCTATAAAACATGAGATCCCAAAAACTTACCTTCAACTTTCCCACCAACCAAACAACAGAACCTATTGTGTTCGAAAGGAAACAACCAAGCTCCAAAAACCCAGATCCAGAAAACCAAAAAAAAGCCCTCTGTTTACATAACATAACATCGAACAATGATTGAATGCTTAAAAAAGTTTAGATCTTTATGAACAATCAATATAAAACTTAAAAAAGAGAAGCTTTGAACTATAAAAATACTGAAATAAATAAAGGGAACCTCAAAAGAACTCTCCGTTGTTAATCTTTGGACTCTCAGAGAAATTCTTTTTTTTTTTTCTTTTTTGGTGTTTTGTGACAAAGAGGAAGCAAAGAGCCGATGAACGAGCAGATCTATTCGGAGATGGATATCTTTGTTTTTCTTTTCATTCTTTTAAAGTTTTGATTTTTAAGATTTTCACTCTTTTTTATTGTTACCGCGTTGATTTTTGGTTTTACCGACGGTGACACGGTCGTAGCAAGAAACGGGGAATAATTCAGAATATCCCATTTTTTTTAGCCTTTTGTCTATGCGTTTGCGTTTTGTCTTGTTTTGTTATATCGGTATTCATTCGACTAGTTTTTAGGGTAAAACACATAAATGGTCACGAAATTAAGTAAAAATAATTTTTTGACCACTAAATTTTTGCAAATGACAATAATTAAATTTATTAAATTACTATAAGATAATCACTTGATTTTATTAAATTATCTCAAAATGGTCATTAAATATTATTGAAATTCATCACGATTTTATAATGTATAATGAATATTTTGTAATAATTCGATAAAATTAAAGGTAAACTACACCAGATACCACTAAATTGTGGCTAATGAGTCAAAAATACCATCAAACTTTAAAATTTTTCAAAACTAGCACTAAACTTTAATATTTGAGTCGAAAATGTCACTCCGCCGTTAACCGTTAAGTCAAAACGATAT
Organism: Hibiscus tridactylites; assembly: GCA_958450335.1. NCBI lineage: Eukaryota > Viridiplantae > Streptophyta > Magnoliopsida > Malvales > Malvaceae > Hibiscus > Hibiscus tridactylites. The sequence goes on from OY288281.1 coordinate 91,143,354, forward strand.
TGTTTTGATGCGACTGTTTTGAAGCCTAATTAAGCCCAAAACAACGTCGTCGTTTTGCTAGAAGAAAAATGTCTGAACCATACATTTAGGGCATTTTGAACCCAAGACTCTTAGGAGAAAGAGCTAAGTTTTAACCACTGAGACAACAATAAATAATGTAAATATAAATATGATTAACATATAAAAATACCCTAAGCGCATAGTTCTCACATTTTTCTTCTAGCAAAACGTTAACGATGTCATTTTAACTTAACGGAAGAATTAACGGTTAATAGCATAATGACATTTTTAACTCAAACATTAAAATTCAGTACTAGTATTGAAAAGTTTTAAAGTTCGGTGCTATTTTATAGTCAGGGGTCATAATTTAGTGGTAATCGGAAATCGGAGTAGTTTACCTTAAAATTAATGAAAATTTTATAATTTTTTAAATTCCAATGGTAAAAAGATCATTTTACGAAATTTCGACCCTTCGTTTAATTTTATTCGATTTTACTATTAATTGTTGACATGTAACTGTATGAGAATTTACCATAAAAGCAAATAGGGTACATTTTTTAGATAAAAAAAAGTGGGGTTATGTTTCATTCGTCGAAAATCCCCATCGTAGAAATTTTAATAACCCGTCCATCTTAAATACATAGACGCACAAAATGATTTTGAAAAAGTATACATTAAACCACAATAGAATAAATTTAGGAAAGGTAATAGCCAAAACCAAGCAAAATAAATCTGGAAAAAGTATCCATTAAACCATAACAATAACAAGAAAATGTAGCTCACACATTATAGAAAAATCCCAGTTGAGATAATTCTTTAGTAAGAAAAAATAACAATTTATAGCAGTCATTCTCAGGAAAAGGAAACATTACATAGAACTAAATAAGCAAAAACAGAACAGAACATCTAAGTGTTTGTTGCCCTAGTGTAAATCTGCTGGCTCGAATGAGCAGACACCAACCGAATCAATCCTTTCGCCATCAATTCCCTTATGGCCTTCCTTGCAAGTGATCCATTGATCTGCAAGGCGTATGCAAAACCGTATTAGATATAATAACAGAATGCTGGTTGTAATTTAATGATGTTCACTAATTAATCTCTACGAGATCAACATTCTACTCCAAGAATGCTCCCCAATAAGAACAAAGACAAGTTGGGCAAGGGAAAGTGAGCACATTCCCTAGACTAAGCCCGTGCAGGTAACATCCCAACTCTAACACAAATGCATAAATATACATACACTAAACAGACAGCAACAAGTTCATGAAATCCTCTCCTATTCGTGTGCATATCACTTTAAACTTGGTTAGGACTCGATACGATACACATTGTAGTAAAGTTCAATATAAATTCAAGAGAATAACCAAAAACACCAGGATAAATCCCTGAAAAAGAACCCCTATCATACAATTCCAAAAATGTACCAAAAATCATCTATCCAAAGATCTCTACCACCAGACAATTCACAACAACAAAGAGATAATCAAACTAAAACCATATACAATCACAAATGCAACAAATCCAACAAAAAAATTACAAACAATCAAAAGGGAAAATAACTACATAACAAAAACAAATTATCAAACATAAAAATAGCCAAAAAGGAAAACGAAAAGTACCCTCATACGATCAGACAAAATAGAGGGAGTAATGAGCTTGTATTTAGGAGCCTCAGAGAGAAGCTTATCATAGGTAGCCTGGTCAAACAGCACCATGTTGTTCACCTTCTCCTTTTGCTTTCCCTTGCTCCACTTCTGTTAATACCCAAAAAAAACGAAAAAAAGAAAAACCCATTTCTCATCTAACTCTAAAATGCATAAAAACCAACTCAAATTGAATAAAAACTAAAAAAAAACTGACCTTCTTCTTCTGTTTTCCGCCGCCAGACTTTGCAGGCTTAGAGGAAGGAGGAGGGGCCTTGTCTTTCTTTGGTGCCTGCAAATAAAAATGTAAACTTAACAAATTAAAACAAATTTAGGGTTTGGACTGAAAGACGAAGATGAACAGAGAAACATACCATCCGATCTGCTCAAGCCTCGAAGTGAAGAGAAAATGGGGAAACAGTGGAGGCGCAGTTCTAGGGTTTGGGTTTTTTGGGTGTGATTACAGCTTTTAACGATAGGGATTTGGTCGCTGTTGCCCTAGATATGGCTACGGCGTCGTTTTGTTTTTGTTTTTGTCTTTTTCAACCCGTGTTAGTTTTGGGCCTCTATGGGCCGAAAAAGCAAATCTTGTTAAATCTCTCCTTAGAAACCCATATTTAAGTTCCCAATTCATAAATGATTATAGATGGAGTGATAATATATTTATATATATATTTTTTAATTTTATGTTCAAATCTTAAATAATTATTTAATTTAAAAATTACATAAAAATATAAAATCATGCTTTCATAACTATATTATCTTAATGGTTTTGGTGATAATATGAATTCCAAAGTATCCACCGCCGATAACAATGATTAATCGCCTCACCGATGGTGCTCTCAGTAAGAGGTAAATGGCTGGTCATAAAGTGTGCTCCATTCCTATTGATAAGAATCGAACGCCTGACCTCATAGTTAAGAGATGAGGTGAGCAACCACCACACCATATTTCATGGTTAAAATTTTAGTTTATTTTTATTTATATAATATATAATTTTTTTATTAAAACGAGTGTCCCATGGAGTTAAAAACTAGTTACAAATTAAGCCAAACGTTTAATTTAATTATGGACATATTTAAGTATGGGCGGAGCCACCCATAGTTAAGGTGCGTCACATAACACCTCAAAAGTTTTGAAGATAAATTATTTTTCTTATAGATTTAATATAAATGATACCAAAAAATATAATTAACACAATTTTAAATTAATATTAACACTCATTAAAAAAAATTAACACTCCTTAAAAAAATTGACACCCAATTGTTTGTTCTTGTCCGCTTTAAAAATTCATTCAAAAATATTTTAAACTATAACCCCTCAAATCAAATTTTATGGCTCCGCTCATGTATTTAAGTATCAACTACTAATAAAAATACTCGTTGAACTCTTCAAGTGATTTTAATTGAAAATGGAATATTGTTATTTCTAAGAGCACTTTATCTAAGAAAACTCATTTTCTCAGCTAAAGTTGTTTAGAAAAATGACCCTAAATTGTCTATGTGAGGGGAACTCGCGTTCTACAAAAAGTGAGTTCTATGTTAAAAATGCGGGAAATTATTTTTTAATGTTTTACCAACTTATTCAATACGAAACTCGCGTATTGTGAAAAGCGAAGTTCAAAATTCGCTTTCTGTAGAACGCGAGTTCGGTCTACGTAGACGATTTAGGATCATTTTTCTAAATAACTTTGGCTGATGGTCGTTTTTCCATAACTATTTAAAATGAGTTTTTAGATAAAAATTCTATTTCTAAGAAATCCATGTTGAAACAACTTGTTTGTGTTATCAAACGGGAATACAACGGAACCAACATACTTAAACGCTCAATATCCTTCAATTTAAATATGAGAAAGAACTTAAATAGTTTAAACATTGTATCAATAAAAATTATCGACTATAAATTAAATAAAGACAACTTATTTTAATTCATCTCGTATGTAGCTTTTTAGCATGTCGGTAAATAAAAGAGAATAAAATTAGTGGGATTCCAACTCAATAATCTAGGAATCCAACGTATGTTTGATTTGAGAGTGTTGGCATGTAACACAAACCAAAGGCATATTTCTCAAAAACTCATTTCAGCACCTAATTTTTATTTTATGCTCATTCTTGCTCTCGTGTTATTGAGTCAGCTCCAACTTCAATTATTCCATCCTCTTTTTTTTAATTTTTTTTTGCAAACAATGGTTTAATTATAACTCTAATCCTTATAATCTTCAATCTTTTAAACTCCAGTCTCTATATTTGTAGGGATGAAACTGGGGTCTTAACTTTTTTGGGGTCCAATTACTTTTTACTCCCCTCTTAGTTTTAAAACTAGAAAAATTAAGATTCGACCTCTCATTTTATCGATTTAAATACTTCTTAATAGTTTTCCTAAATTATCATCAACAATAATTTTAGAGATAAATTACAAAAGTGGAATTTCTTCTCATTTCTAAGCAAGCATTTCGCGGACTTGTTCTCTCTCCATATTAAAATACTTATCATTGTTCTTAATACGATTACCATCACCGCCAAGTTAACGACTCTCTGTCTAATTCAAAAAGAGTGAATCACGATAGAGTGACCAATCGTTCACCATCAATTCTTTTAATCACCATAAATTATTATTTCTTCCGTTAATCGTCAATATAATATTAGTTTTTTTTAAAGAATTTGGTTCATATCTAGTTAAATTCCTAATTCAAATTTTATTATTTTTATTATTATTAAATACATGTTTTTTCTTGTAAAAAAAGAGCATGAATTTTATGGTGAAAAGGTTATGAAGTGGATAAACCTAAAATAAAGCAAGAAAATGGATCCCAATATCAAAGCCATTTCCTTCCCCCTTTCCCTTAAAAGCCCCTTCATTTATTCAATTCCTCTTACACGTGGGATTTATATTCTTTTTATTTTGGCTTAATACAACTTTTTCCCCCTAAACTATACCCGTTTTTTCAACTTGCCCCCTAAACTTCATTTTGCCCACTTTTTTTCCTTAAACTTTTCAGCGTTACCCATATTCCCCCAAAAACTGACGCCGTTAAAAAAAATACGACAACCAATCACAAGCTGCCACGTCGCCTCTTTATTTCTGATTTCTTATTTTCTAAATATTAAAGATAAAATACAGAAAATAAAAAAGAAATTAATATAATAATAATAAAATAATAATTTCACCCCCTTTTCACGGCGGTAAATTGTTCTTTCTGTATCTAACACACCTGAGGAAAATAAACCCAAGGCAACAATTTTAACATTCTCAGATAAATTAGATCAGCTCTCAAATTTTCCATCATTCTTTCCTTCGATCCAAACAACAGAAAAAGGAGAGAAAACCCAACAAAAGCTTCAAAAAAGAATGAAGAAATTAAGAACCTATTACTCGCAGTTTCGGCACAACAGTAATCAAGCAATGGAGCGAAAATGGATCTTGCCATTAGCTGTTGGCTCCATCGTTTCATTGTTCTTACTCTTTTTAACAACGTTGACCTCTTTTGGCAGTTCCCCGTTCCTTTTCTTCTATTATCCCTCCGCCGTAATCGACGACTCCTCCCCTTTCATTGAGAACCAACTCAAACTCATCCCTGTCTCCACTCTCCCTTTACCTCCCCGCTTCGCTTACCTCATTTCGGGCTCCGCCGGCGACGGCCGTTGCTACACTCTCAGCCGGTGATTTGATGGCTTATATCGATTGCGGTGGACCACCGGAGGACTTGATTCGGTTGGTGAAAGAGAGGTTGCAAGAGAGGAATCTAGTGAAAGCCCTGGAATTGTTGGAAGAAGATTCAGGGATTTCTTCGGGGATTTCGTCGGTTTCGTCGTCGTGTTCCTCGTCGTCTGAGGACGAGGAGTTCAGGGTTGGGATGAGGAAGGGGAGGTCGGAAGGGTATTCGGCAAAGGTGGTGAGGAGATCGGAAACCATTATGTGTAGCCCGTGGAGCTCGTTGGTGGCGGTGATGATTCAGGCACTCTCACACCGTGCAAGTTATGTGTGGGTTGTGGAAGAAGACGGAACGTTGGCCGGAATTGTTACCTTTGCTGGAATGCTAAAAGTTTTCCAAGAACGAACGACGACCATGACTTAGGGTAGCATTGAAGAATCCGTGGGGGGGGGGGGGGGGGGGGGTGAAATTATTATTTTATTATTATTATTATATTAATTTCTTTTTTATTTTCTGTATTTTATCTTTAATATTTAGAAAATAAGAAATCAGAAATAAAGAGGCGACGTGGCGGCTTGTGATTGGTTGTCGTGTTTTTTTTTAACGGCGTCAGTTTTTGGGGGAATATGGGTAACGCTGAAAAGTTTAAGGAGAAAAAGTGGGCAAAATAAAGTTTAGGGGGCAAGTTGGAAAAACGGGTATAGTTTAGGGGGAAAAAGTTGTATTAAGCCTTTTATTTTTTAATTAATTGTCCCTAATGCTAATACTTTATTGTTTACCACTTTTTATTGTTGAAAAATGATTTGACAATTTATGTTTTTTTTTTGTAAAACTGAATTTCCTTAATTAGACAATATTTTGAGAATAATTCATGTTGGTCGAGGTCTTTTATGCTTTGCTCAAATGTCATAGGAATCAATTATATGTATATATGATTTATTAGTTTTCAAATTATTTTTTAAAATTATAAAAATTAAACTAAATTATTAATGTTTGTATTTCTCATGTTTTTCCAAAAGGTAATAAAACAGCCGACGAAATGACTAAATAAATCAGAAAAAAAACATGAACAATAGTTCGAACGATATCGTTATAGTCAAATAAACTGTTGAATTGAAAATCGATAGTACGCAAATTTAATTAAAAAGTATATAGTCTAAAACTGTGATGACTGTTGCAAATATACAAAAATAAGATTATTTAAATCAATTTTAAACTTTTATTTTAATTTTTATGAAATTTTAATTTACTGGATCATAAATCAATAGTCCGAATCCGACCACTTTAACTACCGGTCCGGTCCGGCATCATTGAGACAGTTAAAGGTTTAAAAAAAAGAAAATAGAAAGTAATGGTTACGTGGCAATGGCTTAGTGAGGAAGTAATTGATATTGGAATCTTATTTTATGGGATAATTGTCTCTTTAATTTTTCAATATAAAAACATTGTAAAAGACAACCACTTAATATTTATTAATTTGAATTTCCAATCTTAAAATTACATTATCCTTTAAATAAAATAAAAGTAATATAATTTAAATTAAATACTTTTATCAGTAATTTGGACATTGTTGGATTTTTTTATATTAAACACTTAATTTTCAGTAAATGCCAAATAATTTTTATAATTTAAGTTTATTACCTAATGAATTCTTCATTAAAAATTTAACATTTTTTTTTATTTTCTAAACTTTTGAACATCCCCTAATTTCACCCTCAAATTGTGACCCTAACTCTAAATGGCCCCCAAATTTTTGAGCATTCCAATTTTATCCTAAGACTATGAATGTCATTCTAAATCAATCTCCGAACTTTTGAATGTTTTAATTTTACCCCAAATTATCAATATATGTTAATTATATTCCATGTTAATAAAATCATTATAAAAATTTGTTAGCTTCCATGTAAACACCGATTTGTATTATGTAACAATACGATGTTGCACAAATGATAATTTGAGGATGAAATTAGAATTTTCAAAAATTTGAGAATTAATTTAAAATAACGGTCATAATTTGAGGAATAAATAAGAACATTCAAAAGTTTAAGGACCGATTTGAAATGAAAGTTATAGTTTAGAGATGTGTGATGCAATTAACTCTAAACCCCAATAAAAACCAAGTATACGTAGTAAAGGCGATGACACTATTAGTCTATATGAACAAAAAAATTTGTAAATTTTTGGTCTCCTTATCTATTAGTGATGGTTATGGGTTGGATTTTTAGTCAATCTGTACTGATCCAATAATTTAACATCTTCATTCAAACTCGATCTGACATTTTATGATATTTCATGTGACTCAAACCCAAATTTTAGAGTAAAAATCCGAACCCAACTCAATCCAACTCGACATAAATAAAGAGAGGTGCATTGTAGCAATTATACCTAAATATGTAAAATAAAACTGAACTATTATTTCGGGTCGGGTCGAGTAGGGTATATTTTTCACCTCAAATCCAAACTCGATCCGACCTAACCTCATCCTCAAAAAATAAGACCCGAACCCGACTTAAACCAAAAATTTTCTTTAAAATACCTGACCCTATAAGACCGGATCAAATTAGAACGCTAAAAAACTAAACACTACACTTCAAAACTATAAATTTTAACCCTACTCAAGAACACACAAAAAAAGTATAGAATTTCTGTGAAAGTCTATATAAACATAAGGAATATAATTTGTAAAAATAAAAACATGGAATATAATAAATATTTTTTTTTGAAAAAGTTCATATTCCTCATAATTGAAGCAAGTATTGAAGAACATAGGAACAAAGGGGAGAATAGAATTTAATCCATTAACAACAACAGGGAGCACCATACCATATCCTCTGTTTTGTTAAAGAATCCACACTTTCATATTTCCTTTTCCACTTGCTTAGCTCACTCCATTTCTCTACTTAAACGGACACTCTTCCTATTCTCCTTTCCACCTTTTTCTCTTCGATTTTCTTCGCCTTTTCTCGTTTCGATTCGTAAATGGATGCGTTCGATTTGAGACTCGAGAAGAGAAACGCCATGTATAAGCAAAAGCAACTGTACCAGTTGTGTAAGGTTGCAAACTTGTTGAGGTTCCTTGAACTTTGTATTCTTTTGGTGTTGATCTCCAAGTTTACAGCTCATCTTCCCGTTGCCGTCCGAAACTCCGGCGAGTATTTCCGCGGGTTATCGGTTGTTTTAGTCAGCCCTCGTTTCGTGTTCGTGGTTGGCAACGTTATAATCATAACTCTCTTTGCAAAGGCCGGGCAGTTTTCGACTTCGAAAACCGATCTTTACGAAGAGTTCGTCGAGAAGAGCGAGAAGAGCCTCGCAATTCGTCGGTATGAAACCGAGAGGAAAAGTGTAGCACCGAAAGAAGAGAAGAGAATAATTAGTCTCGATGTAAATGCTTCCGAGGGAACGAAGAATTTCCGAAGAACGAAATCGGAGAATATGAAATTAACAAAAAGTGATGAATACTATTGTAACCAACTTCAAAGGTCGGGGTCCGAAAAATACGTCAAACATGGTAATCCCAAAGAACAATCGGTTAAGAGTTCGAGTTCTGAAGAAGAAATGAGCAACGAGCAGTTTCGGAACACGGTCGAAGCTTTCATTGCGAGGCAGAAGAAGCTACTAAGGGAGGAAGAATACTCCATGATTTTGAAAGATTTAGAGTGAGAAAAGAAGCCAAAATTGTATAATTTGTATGTTCATAATACTGCTATCATGTACATGGTTTAATTAATCATATGATATGATATTCAGTCCGATTACTAGTTTCGAAAGGTAATTATTTGATACATTGAGAGATCGAATTTCTTTAAATATTAATTTAAAGTATATGTTCATATTTTATCGAATCTAAAGTGATGCGAAAAGGAACAAAATTATTCTTTGTTTTAGATTTTACAGATATTGTGGTGCTGAAAGTTGGATTTGATTCGGATAATAAGAATTTTTCCAAGTGTAATACCATTTTTACCCTTGATAATATGCTGATATGTCACCATGGTTTCGGAATGTATTCCGAATTTTGTTCTTTGGAAAATTGTATCATCCTAGATGTTGAAGTCTCGATGTTGGTTTCGGTTTGAGCTAATATAATTCAAATTAAGTTGAGTTTTTAAAATTTTAGTCAGTTATTTAGTTTGTGTTTGGATTCTTTCATAATTAAATAAATGTTAATTTTGAATTGTTTCATGTTTAGCTTGTTTTAGTATGGTTTATTCGGGTTTTATAGCTTATATTTTCAAGAACATACTTATGGGTTTGGATCGCTTTCAGTTTGGCTCATTTCGTGTCATTTTACGTTTGACTTGTTTTTAGATACAAGTTAACTTATGTTTAAGTTAATTTAAATCAAGGTCAATTCAAAGTCGAATTATGAGCTTTTTTATATTCAAATTAGCTATACTTGATAATCAAATTCAAGCTAGAATTAACATGTTACAAAGAATGTGTCCTCCTTGAAAAATAAACTTTACATTTATTCTAATTCTAAATTACATATAAAAATTTGAGTTTAATTCAATTAATTCATACAATTATTCTTAAAACCAGAAATTCAACTTGAAGTTTTCAATCTCATATCCACAATTTGCCAAAAAAAAAAAAACTTTCAAATACATATTTCAGCTAAAAAAAATTAGACATCTATCTCAAAAAATAAATATAATTTGAATATTTATTTTATAATTAAGCCATATTTAAAATAAAAAGAGTAGGTAGCCAGCTGTATTTAACTCACTCGAGTCTTGGGTTTAGGCATAAATACATATTCCGACAACCCATAATTGTTGTTGTTTTTTTTTGGGGGGGTGGGGGGTGGATAATCTTGTCTACCCACTTGGATTAGATTTGTGCCCATCAGCTCTTGTCCGAATTAGAATATAAGCAATTGGCATGCATGTCTTGTTCGGTTTGCTGTTGGATAAATACGTAGCTGTATACTATTATACAAGAAATCAGCTGAGATTTGGGGAGTTATTGAAGGTCTTCATCATGTTTAGACGATGGGTTTTTAGCGTATTTGAGTTGAGTTGGATAATATTGATGTGGTACGGATCTTAGATAAACATGTGACGCAGAGGAAATATCGTTGATTCACTACATTGTCCATATACTTAATTGAGATTAGGATGTGCGGTTTTCACATATGTTTCGAGAAGCTAATTCTGTGGCGGATTGTTTGACGAAAAATGACTTTGATATGGATCGAGGTACTCAGGTGTTTCTGCATCCATCAGATTGTCACTTAGAGCTTTTCATGAGGATTGTAGGTCTTTGTCTTTTTAAGATCTGTGGTTTCTATTTGTTGATTATTTTTTTCTGTTTTACGTAGGTTGTTAAGTGTACTCTTTTCCTTATTGAGGAACGAGCGGTTTTCGAAAAGCAGTCTAACGACAATTCGGTGAAGCGCAGAAATGGCAAAGATCTTTGTTACCTTGATAGGAATGAGTCAGTAGTGGAAGTTGTTTTCGCACCTTCAAGCAATCCGAGTGAAATTGGGAACCAGGACCTAATCAGAATAGCTAAAGACTCTATGAACTGGCTGAATTTTTGCTTGGTTGGGAAAATAAAGAATATGTACAATCTGGATATAGTTCAAGAAGCTTTCTCCTCTGATGGCATAGAGACTCAGATCTGTCCTTGGTATGATCTACTTGTAGTTCTGAGATTCAAGAATCAGGAGGAGAGGAACAGAGTGTGGCAGATGAGGTTGAAGCTTTTAAGGATCTGGTTTGACGAGCTTGAACTCTTGGAAGGTTTTGACAGCAAAAGGAAAATATTGACATGGGTGAAGTTCATAGATGTGCCGTTAACAGTCTGGAGCGAAGAATTTTTTCGTAGAGTAGGTAATCGTTGGGGCTCTGTGCAAAGGATAGATGAAGATACTCTACTATCTAAAAGGTTTGACGTCGCTAAAATCCTCATTCAAGTGCAGAAGTTATCCTCTATCCCTGATAGGATTGCCATCCTTGTTAACGGAGTTATTCATGTGATCAAAGTGGCGGTGGAAGAATATGAAGAAGAGCGGGTGTTCATCGACGGTGAAGGTCCAGCGACCTGTGCGGACGCCGCTTTTAGGGACGCTTCGATGCATGAGCCATGCATTAACTCTAGAAGCCGGCGCCCTTCTATTTCCGAGAATTATTCGGCTGGGAATTTAGAACGTGGTTCCCACGTGTCTGCACTTGGCTCTCCCCCGTTTAGTGGGTCAGATATAGCGGTTAGCTCAGCCCAATGTTCCAGCCCGAAAGCTTTATTAAGTGGAAGTGTCGCTGGGCTTCACGAGGTCCATATTGTGTCGGCTGATACAATAATGGAGAATGGAGAAACTTTAGCTTATGGTTCTGGCGGGCCGGTTGGATATGTTGAAGAGGAGCCTCAAATTTCTAATTGTTCCAATCTCCAGGAGGTTTCTGTAGCTTATGTTAATGAGATGCCCCTTGCTTCTTCTCACCCAGCTTTAGAACCGAAGAAGCCCTCCTTTAGCCACTCTTCTTTGCCTAAAGATTTTGGGATGTTGGGCCATTTCCCAGTCTCTAGGTGGGCCTCCAGAATTAAAGCTTGCAAGTCCAGTAATTCCATTAAGAAGAAATTGGGTGTTAAAGGTTCTACAATTAAAAAGTCAAGGAAAAAATCACCCACTTTGCCTGTTTCTTCACCGACTGTGTTCTCTGGAGGTAGCAAGGATGATTCGCTCAAGGTTGAAGCTTTGGCCACTTTATCCACCGGCAAAGATTTGGGTCTAACGTTTGATGTTACGGATGCCTCGGTTCTCGCCAAACTCTTGGAGGCAGAGCGAAGAGATGAAGCGGGTCTTTGAGGTAAGTGTTCTTACCCAAAGCTCGCTTTTTTTTTCCTGTGTTCCTTTTGTGATCTGGTCTTTTTGATGTCTTGTTCAATTGTTACCTGGAATGTGAGGGGGTTGGGGCGTCCAGAAAAAGTTAGGGCAGTGGTTAATTCGTTGAGGAAGTGCAAAGCTAGCGTAGTCCTTCTACAAGAAACGAAATTGGCAGTAGTGAAATTGGGGGTTTTAAAAAGATTTAAAAGATCAGCTAATTGGAATGTTGAAGTTGCTTTAGCTAATGGTGCGGCTGAAGGTTTGTTGTCTTGTTGGGATTCAAAGGTTTTCTCGCTCCAAAAAAAGTTCATTAACAGCAGATGGATGGGGTTATTTGGCGTCTTTGTATCAAATAAGTGCAATTGTGGCATATTGAATCTATATGCTCCGAATGAAGCTAGGGATAGAAGCAGTTTTTTAAATGAAGTATCTGAGTGTATTTCGGCCATGAATGTGCCGGTAATTATTGGTGGAGACTTTAATGTTGTGCTTAATGCTGAAGAAAGATTCGGGGGTGCGTTTTCGCCTGAGTCCTCAGCAGTATTCAGGGAGTTTATAAACAAGAATAACCTGATTGATTTACCACTGTCGGGTGTAAAATTTACTTGGTTTCGTGGTGGAAATAGCGTTGAAGCCAGTAGGTTGGATCGTTTTCTTATTTCTCCGGAGATACTACTGAGTTTTCCTAATCTGATTCAGTGCACTCTCCCTAGAAGTCTCTCTGATCATCGGCCAGTCTTAATCAACGAAGCTTCTAAGGAAGATGGAAAACGTCCCTTCAAACTATTCAATTCGTGGCTTTCAGACAAAAAGTTGGGGGAGAAGATTAAGGACACTATCGGGTGTATGGCTAACAGGGGTATAGGGAAATCGTTGAGGACAGTAAAATCAGTAATTAAAAACTGGGCAATGGAAGAGAGCAGAAAATCGAAGGAAGGTACAGAGGGCATGGAAGCAAAATTGGAGGTATTAGAAAATAAACTTATCGAAGAAGGCTATAATCCGGAGCTAGTTTCTGAAATGCAGTCCCTACGGATTGCTTTGTGGAAGAACTATCGCAAGGAGGAGCGAGACTGGTTTCAAAAATCGAGAATCCGCTGGTTCAATGAAGGTGATAAAAACACAAAATTTTATCACCTTGCAGCGTCGATAAGAAACTGCAGAAACAGAATTGGAATGATTGAAAAAGATGGGGTTGAGTTAACTGATGATCGGGCCATTTCTAAGACTTTTGAAGAGTATTATCGGGAAGCTTACAAGGCGACAGATACAATCCCCTTGAAAAGCTTCAACTGCGATTTTAATCAACTGAGTAGGGTATCGGCTTCCGCTCTTGAAGAACCGTTCAGCTCAGAGGAAATTTGGGCAGCAATTCAGTCGTGCGATGGCAATCGAGCACCAGGCCCGGATGGATTCAATTTAGAGTTCTTCAAAAAATTTTAGCCAGCCCTCAAGGAGTCCATTTTGGTGTTTTTCAATGATTTTCACAAAGGCAAAGTGAAGGATCAGTTCTTTAATCACTCATTCATATCTCTTATCCCTAAAAAACAGAGCCCCCGGGTGGTAGAGGATTTCAGACCCATTTCTCTTGTTAACAGTTTATATAAGATTTTGGCGAAAGTGCTGTCAAGAAGATTGGCCAGTGTTATGAATGACGTAATAAGTGACAACCAGTTTGCATTTATAGCGGGGAAACAGATCGCAGACTGCTCCTTGATCGCGAACGAAGTTATTGATGATCTTAAGAAAAGGAAGAAGCAAGCGATAGTGTTTAAGGCGGATTTCAAGAAGGCTTATGATACAGTGGACTGGTCTTTTCTGGATTTTGTCCTTGGGAAAATGGGGTTCGGCCACAAGTGGAGGAGATGGATGTTTCTGTGCATTTCTACGGCTAAAATATCGGTCTTAATCAATGGAAAACCGACAAAGATGTTCCCGATTGGGAGAGGCTTAAGACAGGGGTGTCCCCTATCCCCTTTCTTGTTTAATATTTTTGGCGAAGCACTGAGTGTGTTGTTGAGCAAAGCTTCTGTCGAGAACATTATTAAAGGTGTTGAAGTGGGCAGAAATGGTATGAAGATTTCTCATCTGCAGTTCGCAGATGACCTGATTATCTTTGCAAAGGCTGATTTGGAGAATGTAAAGTGTATAAGGCGGGTTCTCAGACTTTTTGGAATAGCTTCAGGCTTATGTCTTAATATGAAGAAAACCACTCTGTATGGGGTAAACGTGGATTTCCAGTGTGTGCAGGGCTGGGCGGATGTTCTACACTGTCAAGCAGGTTCATTCCCAACATCGTACCTTGGAATTCCGTTGGGATCAGCTTCTAATTCTGTGGCTTTGTGGCAGCCTATTCTAGATAAATTTTCGGCAAGATTAGAAGGCTGGAGCGGGAAACTTTTGTCGATTGCTGGAAGGCTATGTTTGATTAAGTCAGTCTTGTGCAGTCTTCCCATCTATTATCTAGGTATGTTTTTGATGCCGATTTCAGTAGCGGACAAACTTAACTCCTTAGTAGCTAAATTCTTGTGGGGGCCTAATTCTAATCATCCGATTCACTGGATTAAGTGGAATAATCTTGTTAAACCAAAGGAACACGGTGGTCTTGGTTTTTTTGATTTACGATTGAAGAATAGGGCTCTCCTTAATAAGTGGATTTGGAGATACAGTGTTGAGCCTGATAGTCTTTGGAGAAAGATCATTGATGCTAAGTACGGTTATGAGCAGTCCAATCTCGTTCCAAAACCTATTTCCAATCGCTATTCATCTCGTGTGTGGAGGAATATTTTGTTGCCTTTGCAGAATAGTAATGATTTGTTTAGTAGCAATCTCCGCTTTGTTCTCGGAGATGGTAAAGCCATTCAATTCTGGGAGGACTATTGGACTGAAGTTCCGAACCTTCGTCTAGCCTTCCCGAGAATTTTCAGCATTGCTCTAAGGAAAAGGGGGTGCATTGCAGATTTTGGTTCCTTAGTTGCTGGTAAATGGGAATGGAGCATTGAGTTGAGAAGAACACTATTCGCTTGGGAAGTCAAAATGTGGTCTGATTTTGTTGATGCTATAGACAGAGCAGCTAAGTATATTGCCGATAGGGACTGCTTGCGTTGGTGCGGATCTACGCATGGTTTCTATAAACCTAAGGACTACTGTATTTTAGCAACTAAGTCAGGGAATGTGGATAATAACCCCATATGGAAACTTATTTGGCAAAACCTGGCTCCACCGAAAGTCGAAATTTTCTTATGGCGAGCAGTGCAGAACAGAATTCCTACTTGTTTCGAATTGGGAAAGCGTGGTATACCGGGTTTGGGTAATAGTCTCTGCCCTTTTTGTGCTGCAAATACTGAAACTTCTGATCATCTTTTGTGTCAGTGCATATTTACTTGGCAGGTTTGGCAAAAATGGTGTCTTGTCTGGAACATCCACTTGACGATGCCGAGTAGCTTGTTAGACCTCATGGTTTGGTGGAATGAGCAACCTATCAACAAGGATGCAAAACCCATCTGGATGATGGCTTTTTACGGGTTAGTATGGTCTATTTGGCTTAGCAGAAATGAGGCTATATTCAACAATAAATCATTCACTGTTGTTAATGTATTTGATATTGCCATCACTAGAATTGGTTTTTGGTGCAAGAGTAAGTGGCCAGATCAGTGTTTTTCTATTTTGGATTTCATCCGAAATCCTAATTTGTGTTATATTGTATCAACTAAGCGAAGCAGAATTTCTGCTGATAGTTGGAAGGCTCCGGATTATGACTCAGTAAAATTTAATGTGGATGCTTCAGTAAATGGCAGCTATGGTAATGGTGGAATAGGTGGAGTCCTGAGGAATCATTCGGGGCTTCAAATGGTTAGGTTTGTTAAGTTCTTAGGAAGAACAAATCCAACCGAAGCTGAATTGTTAGCTATTTTAGAAGCTTGTTGTATTTTTGAGCATCACTATGCTGGTTGGAATAAGGCTGTGTTGGTAGAATCTGACTGTGAAATGGTATGCAATTGGATTAATCGGGATGTGTATGTGCCTAATTGTTTTGCTGAGCTAACGCACAAGTGCAGGAATTTTTTTCGGAAGCCAAAGTGGAAGCTGGTATTTGCATACAGGGAGGCAAACACCATCGCGCATAATCTTGCTCGTGAAGGGGCCAAGGGAAAAGGAGATTTTATTTGTTTCAACTAATGCAATTTCCTAAGTTTAAAATTGCAGTGATGTTTCGTTTCTTTGCTGTGTAGTTTCTCTATAGTGATCAAGGCACAGTAGCCATTTGTGTAACATTCTATAGTAGTGATATACTCGAACATTGAACCGTGTTCTTTATATTAATAAGAATGGGCACTCTTTTCCCCCTATTTAGGTTTAGAGGGGGTTTTTAACGAGGCCCGTCACTTTTCAAAAAAAAAAGATTTTTAATGAGGCACCTATTCAACCCCCAATTTTTCATCAAATAAATCAATTAAGATAGCGGATCGAGTATTAATTTAATTAGTATTATTACTGTTTTAATATTTAAAGTATTATGAATTTGAATGCACCTAAATACATAATATTTTTCGATTTATAGTCTCTATTGTTTGTTTAAGAATTCTATTATTTATCGTCCACCACATAACCGAAAAAGCGAAAGAGAAAAAAGAAAAGTTCAATCTCTTCATAACTATCCTTAAAATTGGACGAGTATGGACTTGAGCTCACCTAATGATCAAACTTTTTTATTGGGATGTTTAACTATCCCTTCTGGGTTGACCATACAAAGGGTTGTTGTTATTATTTTTGTAAGGCTTAAAGGGGTAAAAAGTTTTTGAATTTTTGAATAAAAATTAATCAAGTTTCTGAATTTTTTTACACCCAATTAAGTTTTTAAACCAAATAATTAAAAGTTCTTTGACAAATTTTGACAATTAAATCTTGACATTTTTTCTTTAGATATTACTGACGCATTATACACTATAGTTTTATAATGTTGTATTTACATTTTCTTTAAAAGTATTTATTCATAATTTTCATAAGTTTTTTTTTAATTCTTAGAATTTTTAAAGACCATTTTTAAATAAAATAAAAAATCTAAAAAATGTAAGTGAAAACAATTATGACGCAACACACTACAATAACAGATCTAAAAAAAATTGTCAAGATTTAATTGTTAAAATTGGTCAAAAGACTTAATTTATTCAATTTTTTGGTTCAAGGGGCTTAATTGATTCAATATATTGACTAAATAACTTAATTGAGTGCAGAAAAATTTAGGGAATTAATTGATTTTTTTCCACAAAAAAAACAAGGGCTTCTTACACATTTTTTATGATTTAATGGTCGAAATTCATCAAATGGCTTAATTGATTCGATTTATTGATTCAAAAACTTAATTGGACGCAAAAAAAATTTGAGAAATTAATTGTTTCCCCCCAAATTTCAAGGGTTCTTACACCATTAAGTCTTAAATTTATGGAGTTATTTCAAATTATGGACAAATTAATAGAATGTATAAGTTTTGAGACAAAAGTTGTTATTCTGTCAAGCCGTCTGTTTCAAAGTTAACGACAAAGTGACATGTTTGTAATAAAATTTTAATTGATTTCTATATTACTATTTTTAAAATAAAAATATCTTATTTATTATCGACATATGTAATAGCTCGACAAACACAATCATTTTATTACTAGACACCTGGCCGAGACTAATGAAACAACCCATCGTGACCTTAACGTTGTTGCTAGTAAACACAATAACTCCACTAACAAAAAAAATTTAAATACGAAAAATTAAATTTATTGAAGTATTTCAAATTATGGTCAAATTAATATAATATATATACTCTTTTGGATCTAAGAGATTAAGATACCATCATCATGTGAGCAATCTAGGGTTTCTCGAACTTATACCCTTTGATTAAGCGTTAATACATGCATGGTCCCCCAGGATTCATGGTTTCACAATTTATATTTATAAACATATGTACTTATTTAGCATCATGCTGGAAGATAAAGGAGCGATTCCGTAAATTCTAAGCAATGTAATAGTTTAGCCTTTCAAATCTCATGGAATTGTCGGCCATTCTTTATGAATTCCAAGAACGTGGAGATTCATCCCATCATCGGTTACAAAGTTGGAGAGATTAGATTACGAAGACACAGTCTAATTATAAATTCCATCCTTTTATTTTATGAAAATTATACTTTCATTCCTTACAATTCGGTCATTATATGTAATGAAATTTAATCCAAAATCCGTCACGCTGAGAGCTAAGAGAAATGTAATACACTCGTGGAGTATGCAATTTGCAATACATTCATGTTTTAAATTCATCAATTAAATTCAATTAATCTAATGGTCGAAACAGACCCGTTCATAAGATGTACAAGCCTTGTGATACTTTTTAAAATGAGGCTCTTAAAATATTTTACAATAAGATGAAATTGTAAAAGATAAAAATTTATCATATTGTGTTTGTTTTTTTACAAAATAAAAAAGAATCAAACATATGAAACTAAGACAATGTCATAAAGAAACTCTATATCTCGTCTCTTTTTTTTCTCACGTATTTCACATCCGGAATCATGTTTTCTAATTGTAGGACCCATAATCAAATTCTCAAAGAAAGATGTCAACCGATAAACTAAAATGATAGAAAAAACTTGAAAACTTAAAAAATAAAAGTCTAAAACATTAATCATCAATCGATCAAGCCTTACCCATCCATTTTATCTCCCATTAAAATATTAATCTTCAATTAACAACCATATACCGATAAATTTACGATAAAAAAGATTAATTTTTATTCTCCGAAAAATAAAAAATAAGAAGCACTATTTTTTAGGTTTAAGGTTAAGATTTAGGGTACAATGTATTTTTTAGGGTATATAGTGTAGGTTTAGAATTTAAAATTTTGGGTTAGGGCGGAATTTAATTTTTATGTATTTTTTAGTGTCGTGTTATATAGAAGCATCGAAAAGGTTGATCACATAAGCAAATAATAAATAGATGGTTTCTTGAGCTTTAATGAACACCCTTTGGAGCATGGAGATGGAACAAGTTCTTCACATGAACGGAGGAGATGGCAAAACCAGTTATGCCAAGAACTCAACGATTCAGGTTCGTTCCTCTTCTACTTTTCTTTATTACATATTTTGTCCGATTTCAGACATTTCTATTCATTGTTTTTCTTGATTTGTAATAGAAACAAGGAATGCACAAGGCGAAACCGATATTGGAAGACAGCATAAAAACGTTGTACTGCAAAAATAACTTCCCTAAATGCTTCAAGATTGCAGATTTGGGCTGTTCTTCGGGACCCAACACCCTTTCGTTTGTTCGAGAAATCGTCGACGTCGTCGACGAGACGTGCCGGTGTTCGAACCGGAAGTCCCCCGTGTTTCAAGTCTTCCTCAATGATTTACCCGGCAATGATTTCAATGCCGTTTTCAGGTCGCTGCCGAGCTTCACCGCGAGTTTGATGGAAGAGAAAGGAAGCGATTTCGGGCCGTGTTTTGTCGCGGCGATGCCCGGGAGTTTCTACGGGAGGCTGTTTCCGACTAGTTTTCTTCATTTCGTTCACTCTTCGTACAGCCTTCACTGGCGATCTCGGGTTCCGGAAAGTCTTGTGAGCAAATCGCCGGCCGGAGCTGCTTTGAACAAAGGGAACATTTGCATGGCGAAGACGAGTCCCCATGACGTGCACAAAGCTTACTTCGACGTGTTCGAGAGGGACTTCAAGCTGTTTCTCCGGTCACGGTTCCAAGAGTTGGTTCCCGGCGGCCATATGGTGTTAACCGTCGTCGGCTCCGATATCAGAACTCCGTCTTCCAAGACTTGCACCGTTTGGGAGTTGATGGGGATGGCGTTATATGATATGGTACTCGAGGTGAATGATGATGCACCATTGTTTCTCTTTTATATGCTTAGCTAGCAATTGGGTTAATTGCATTTAGTGTCCTCAATCTATTGCCTAGATTTTAAATTAGTCCCTAAGTTAAAATCACTTTAAAATATTAGTACTATTTAAATCACGTGGATCGAATTATAAACATATATTTATCTATCACATATAGCGACTAGACTGCATAGAGATAGGAGATCCCTAACCCAAAAAATTATTTTGTCAAAATGACATTTTTAGATAGGTTTAATTTGAATATTTGTCAAATTAATCTTTGACTCCACTAATTTTTAGATTTAACTACTCATTAGGTCCTTGTTAACATTGAAGTTAATGAACTTGATTCCTTCACTGGTTAATCCAGTTTCATGCAGTTAGTCTGGTTCTGTTTATATATACTCGTCCAACGATCCAAAAAACGTATAAAAAAATTATATTGTGTATGTGGTAGATTCTAAGCCATATATAAAATGATTAATATCCTATACACTGGTGGTGGAAATTGAAAGTTTCCACAAGCGCCTTAGTTTTAGGTATAGGGAATTAGTTTAGGGTATAAGGTTTAGGAGTTTAGGTGTAGGGGTTTAGAATTTAGGGATAGTTGTTTTAATTTAAGGTTTAGAGTTATAATTTAGGGTTTAGTTTTTAGGATAATATGGTGAGGATTTAGGTTTTAACCTATAAGCCCTAAATTATAACCTTGTACCTTAAATTGAAACAACTATCCCTAAATTCTAACCCCATACACCTAATGAACCCCATAAACCCTATACCCTAAGATAACTCCATATACCCTAAAACTAAAACGCTTGTAGAAACTTTCAGTTTTCACCTCATGTGTATAGAATATTTATCTTATATAAAATGGTTGTTTCTCTTTTTTTTCGCAAATTAAATTCACATTGCTTATGTAATAACTACACATGTGTTTACAGTTTTATCTGAATTATATATGAGTAATATTTTTAGTTCTATGGGATAATTTAGAATGTAAATAATAGTTTGGGGACGTCAAATACAATTAATCCCTTGTAATTTCTCATGTTATAATTTTGTATGACTTAATGATCTCCAGGGACTGATTGAAGAGGCAAAACTGGATGGATTCAACCTCCCTTACTATGCACCAACACCTGAAGAAGTGAAGCATGTAATTCAGACCGAAGGGTCGTTTAAAGTCCGGCGATTCGAAACATACAAGATCGATTGGGACGGTAACAACAAGAATGGAATGAGAGGGGAAAATGTGGCAAGAAACATAAGAGCAGTTGCAGAATCAATTCTGGGAAATCATTTTACCAACTTGAACATGGATGATTTATTTGAGAGATTTGCCAAGAAGATAACCGAGTACTTGGAGAAGGAAAGAGGCCAATGTACCACCATTGCAGTTTCATTGATCAAGGCTTGATCACCCTCCACAAACCCTGGAATTTTCTTTAATTCGAATAAACGGGTTAATTGCACCAGATGTTCTTAAACTATAGATCGAATTTTACGTTAGTGTTAACTACAAAGTGTTCCGGTTGCACTTGATTTGAATGGTACTTTATTTTAAGGATTCAATTAACATGTTTTGAAATTTAAGGACTAAATTAGATGTCTACCAATAGTCTGGGGATATCTTTTAAATTAACCCAATCATTAGATGGTTTAATTTTCCATTCTATTTCCTTTTGTCTCAGTTAGCACTTTGAATTTCGAAACTAAAAACTGTTAAGTTTAAGGTTAAATTATGACTTCAACCCTTCTATCATACTCAAATTTGAGATTCAGTCTTTATAATTTTAACATAAATTGCAATACCATA
Source organism: Hibiscus tridactylites (assembly GCA_958450335.1). Taxonomy (NCBI): domain Eukaryota; kingdom Viridiplantae; phylum Streptophyta; class Magnoliopsida; order Malvales; family Malvaceae; genus Hibiscus; species Hibiscus tridactylites. The sequence continues at coordinate 91,165,161 of OY288281.1, forward strand.
TAAAGAAAAATGTCAAATTCTATCATTAGCCCTTGTACTCTGCATAGATTGTACTATTCAAATCTTGAATTTAAAAAAGTATAGGGATTAAAATTGAACAAATTAAAGTACAATGACTACTTCAAAACATATGCACCAAAGAAAGCACTTTCACTGAAAAAACTTGGTTCTTCCAAATCTATTTCAAAGTGAATGATTCATGTAAACATGAAACCCCAAAAAATGATAAATATATAAACTTGCAAAACAAGAAAACACAGTATCCTAAATCACCTTAGAAACCACCAACAACAAGGTGGAACTAAAGGATTCTCGCTACATATCATCCTCGAACCACATCGAACAAGTAGCAAACTTTATTATTTTGCTCTCGGTGTAAGTCGCTACATTGCCATAAGCCTTCCGGTGACCGGCCCTGATTATATTGCACAACCAGTCAGTCTCGTAGAATAAAATCATTATGCAAATCAAATGCTGTGGATAGAGTGAAACTATTTGCTCAAAACATTAGCCCAAAATCGAATTTTTCGCATTTCCGGTTGAGACCGTATCCACTCAGCTAAAAGCGGAGCATCTGCATGGCAACTTAGCTAGGATGCTTACCAACTTACTATGCATAAATTTACCTTAAAACTGACCAGATGCTGCCCAAAACTGGACCAGCGTCTCTGGGTTTACAGAACCTAAAATAGAGCTCTATACAGCCATTTTCATCTCTATTTTCTTGTGAGGGTCATAGCCTATGAGTTTGAAATCGGAAGCCGCAAAGGAATCGATATTCTTTTTCTCGGGATTGATCTTCAAAATCTGCAGTACAACATGGTAAGAAAATACTCTAGATGGAACATGGCGTTGGTGTTAAGATTAAATCAGTATACTCACTGGAAAAGGCTTTGGCAGTTTCTGAAGCTGCTCCTGCAGGGGCCTGACATGAGTGCTATAAACATGAGTATCGCCAAGCACGTGGATGAAATCACCCGGAACAAGATCTGATGGAAAAAAGAAATTAAGATGGGTTAGAGCTAGAGCACGAAGCTGGTCGAACAAGATTTGATGCTCATTTGCTTTATTTTCAGCGGCAACATCATACCACAAACGTGTGCAATCATGCACGTCAGGAGAGCATATGATGCAATGTTAAACGGCACACCCAAGCCCATGTCACAAGAGCGCTGATACATTTGACATGATAGCTCCCCATTTGCTACATAGAACTGCAAACATTCATATCGGAAAGGCTTAATGCAAGTACGAAGAGAAAAGCACGAGACGAGAAATCACAGCTCACTAGTAACCTGAGCAAACATGTGGCAAGGTGGAAGTGCCATCAGTTTGAGATCCGAAGGATTCCAGGCCGAGAGTATAATCCTTCTATCATTTGGATTATTCTTAATCTTGTCAATAACATCCAACAACTGATCAAATCCTTGTCCAGTGTAGTCAGCATGCATGTCAGTATACCTGAAAAAGATCGGACACAAAACAAATGAAGCAACTCGTTGCAGAAAAATGAATCGTCGGTGAAAAATGGGAAAGTCGAAATCCACCAACCTAGCACCAAAATGTCTCCACTGGAATCCATACACAGGTCCCAAGTCACCCTCCTCCCTACCAGTCAACCCAATACTGAGATTGGTGATTCGAAAGTAAGTTAGCAACAACAGGATAAACAGTACAAATTATTAACGCCCAATAGTGAGATTGGTGAGTCTAATAATACCCGTCGAGAAACTCCCTGGATGCATTGCCATCCCATATATGAATGCCCTTTTCTTGAAGGACCTGTCAGTGAAGCAAATATTTTAGAATCAAACTCTATTCCCAGATCCGACTGGGAATAGAGGAAAATTGTTTCGAGGGCCCATAGAAAATGCTTAAGGCCTAAGACGAACTCTACAAGAAACTAATAAAATATCAAGAGAAAAATCGAGAATAATAGCTCCACCTTCATTTATTGGAGCATAAAATATGTCCAGTACGGTAATGGAGCTTGTTGTCGAACAAATTATTACCTTGGCATTAGTTGAGCCACTGATGAACCAGAGCAACTCTTCAACAACACCTCGCCAAAATACTTTCTGGAGACAAACCGATACTGATGTAAATCACAATGCACTTATGTAGCCATTACATAAACCTAACAATAATACTATACATGCCTTAGTTGTCAGAAGCGGAAAAGTTCTTCGCAAGTTGAACCGCATCTGTCAAAAGTACAAAATATAAAAATATCGTCAGAAACCAATTTCCACAAGCAAAACAGACAGGATTTTAACTTAGAGCTATAGATTACCTGGCAACCAAATTTTGATAAAGTACCAGTCCCGGTCCTGTCATCCTTCAGATTACCATCGGAGATGATGTCTTGAATCATATTCAGGTACAAGTACTCCTCGTGTTTCTCAAAAATCATCTTGGGCAGGAAAGAGAAATTCTGCACCTCAAACTTAGAGGAATCCAGTTTATTATCAAGGATCTGATTGCAGTCCTGGTTGATGTGTTCAACTGCAGAGGTTCTCACACGAACATATGTTGTGAAGCAGTACCGGATGTTGTTCTCCACCTGAGGAAACGACGAGTACCAAGGCTGGAAGACAGAGGAATCAATGGCAGGCATAAAAGTATCACATTCGATGCTTGTCTCAATTTCGGTAATGTGAATAGCATCACATCCAGCTGCATTGAGGGATTCCCTGCATCAAAAGCTAGTGCATATGAGACAAGCGGGGAGGAAAAGATTGAATTTAAGAGATCTTGCAAACATATAAAATGTATAATCCGCACCTAAATATCTGGCCACCACCTATAACAAAGACTTTCTCGATCGAGAGACAATAAGGAGACGCAGCTAACAATTCCAAAGCGGACGTCATGCTTCCACATATAACAACATTCTCAGCGGTTGCAATATCAAAACTTCCAGAACGAGTCAGAACAACATTAAGACGACCTGGAAGAGGTCGATAAGCAAGGGGAATACTTTCCCATGTTTTTCTACCCATTATAACCGCATTCCTTTTCCCGGGGTCTGACGTAGTGAGAGTGACATCTTTGAAGAATTTGAGGTCAGAAGGTAATTTCCAGGGCAACTTCCCATCCTTACCAATACCCCAATCTTTAGCCGCGGCCACAACAATTTGGTAAGTTCTCCGAGGATCAGGTAGGACATCGACATTGCCATTGCCGTTACCGTTTCCATTAGGAATGCTCATCATGGTGTCAGCAGACATATTTGAACTAGAAACAAAACAGAAACTCAGTCAACTTTGTGTGCTGTAAAACCTGTATCAGAAACAAGACCAAAGTAAAAAATCAAAATAATCCGACAACCCTTTGACCATAGTCAAAGCTATTTAGACAACAGTCAGAAGAGAAACTAAAAATAACCGCAAAACAAAAATTAGTTTTAACCGCTCACTTTTCTGTTTTGTTCTTTATTGACAAATTAATCTAACCGTAAATAATAAAATAATGCTCCAAAATTCATATTCAAAAAATAACCTAGTTGATTCGAATTCAATCAGCTTAGTCTGCAGATTTGTTCATATATATATATGCATGTGAGAGACAAACAGGATAAAATAATTTTTTTAGAAAAAAAACAGAGATTTCCAACAAATAAATCACATATAATTTTCCATAGAGTTCACAGCTTAAAAAAATTAAAATCAAAACAAAGAAAAGTGATCGATAATCGCACATATACCAAACATTCCACTCTTTAAAAAAGATAGTATCTTTTCTTTTTAGACTGAACATTCATGGAGCCAGGCAAAATCAAACCAGCTATTAGAGCTAGTTTAAGAAACATTAAAATCAAAATTAAAAAAAAAAAAAGTAACTTTTTTTCCCAGAGAGAGAAATGCGAATGAAATTACCGACCGATCTGAAGCGGAAACACAAAATCTTCAATCAGCAACCGCGAAAGGTTAGAGAAGTTCGACTTGAAAGATATAAGTAAAACAAAAACCAGAGAAATTAGGGTTTCTTTTTGGGGGGAAATGGGGGGAAGTTGAGTGGAGAATCAGTATTTAGTACGTACAAGAAAGAGAGTATTTTGAAAATTTGAAGTTAATGCAAAATCCAAAATGCATTTGTTGACGCGACGCGGAGTGCCGCCAAGGTAATTACTATATAAAACGAAGGCTTAAATAGTCCTTAAATTAGACATGTGTCATGTTAATTTATAATTTTTTTTAATTAATTTTTTTAATTAATTTTTTTAATAATTTAAATTTTTTCAAAGAATCTTGAAATTAAAAAAAATTAAAATAGTCCTTAAATCCTAAAAGCCCAATCTTCGCCGCTGTTACCGTCGATTGCCGTCGCCGACCTCATTCTTTCGGTCGTCGTACCTATCTATTCATATCTCCTAATTTGTTGTCATCGAAAATAAAAAAATAGTGTATTAGCCGAACATTGAACGTCGAATGTGAAATAGTCGTTCGATTGGTATGTCGTTCGCCGATTTTCAGCGACGATACGTTGGGAAAAATGGTCGACTGAATTCGATAACCGAAAGGGTGGGGTTGGCGGCAACAACATCGGTAACAGATTTTTTTTAAACGGTCAGACACTTAAAAATGTAACCGTTGAAACTTTAGGCACTTATTTTTACAAAAAAAAAATTAGGCACTTGAAGTTCAAAAGAGTTATACTTTAGGTACTAATTTTTCATTTAAGCCTAACATGAATTAGACAGAAATAGGTCAAGTGTCATGTTCTGATTGGTTAATAGAAAATTTTTAATAATCATAAAGAAAAAAATTTAATTAATGTAAGAAAATAAAATATTATGACCCAATTTGAGCCGAAAAAATGCCAGGCACAAAAAATAAATAAGTTTAGTACTTTCTAAAATAAAAGAAGATGATCAAATATTTGTGGAGAACGACTCATGCAAAGCCAACTCATTCGGGATAATAAAAACAATTGTGTAATTAAAAAAAAAGAGAGATGATGATCCTCAAATCCACACAAGTCAAAGGTTAACAGGTTTTAATTTGGTTAAACTCTATACAAGTCCCTGTACTATATGTAATATTTGTCCAATTGTATAAAAACTGTCAATGTGTATTTTTTTTTAAAAAAAAATCATATAAATTCTTTCACAAAACTAATGGGAATTAAGGTTGACCGAAACATACATTTCGAAAAGTGAAGGACTAGAAAATGATCAAGTTATAGTAAATGGGCTAAATCCACCGAACACGTTAAGCACAAGGACCATTTACGAAATTTGAATGAAAAGTTCATTACTTCAACTCTAGGGCTTTACTTAGCCATATAGTAGAATAGAATGCATATGAATGAAACTATTTACCTATACACATGTTTTATTTAGTATTCATCGAGAGTTACGTTTATGACATTCGAGTATATATATAATATCGTAAATATATTTATAATACTTGAATATGTATTCGATTTAAACATATTTTTAAACAAAATTCGAATTAGAAAACGAAGAACCTATCAGGAAATAAGGAATAACTCTCAATATGTTTGAATGGTGTGCCATGCAAATAGGCCAAAATTTCATAAAAAAACAAGAATTTGTGCTATTTTTGGACATGGTCAAGATTAGTAAGAACGTTTTAAAAAACAATCCATCTCGAGAAACAGCTAAATATGTCGAAAATCAACCCATTTTTCAATAGGAGAATCATCCGGTGATATATATATATATATATACACCTTTCCCTCTCTCTGTTACTTTAGCTCTCAGCCTCCTTTCATATGGTATGAATCTCTTTCTTCTTCCCATGGCTCAAAGTTTTCATCTTTTTGATCCTCCATAGACATTGTTTATGATCATGTTGAAGTTTATGTCTTTGATATTTACATGTGCAAACATGACAACCCTTTGTGTCTTTGATTTCAATGGTTTGTGTTTTTGCAGATGTTTTGATGTGGTTATATAGGTATAGAACCTAATTGGTCAGGTTTGCACGGGTTATGTTTGATCCAGGAGCTGAACGACATTGAACAGAACTGTAACCATGGCTGAAACTTCTAAAATGGGTGAGTCCTCGAAAATCGAATGTCGAAAAATGCATATCATGAAGTTCTGGCTATGGTTGATGTCTAGATGTTTGATGTCTAGATGTAACAGAACATGAAAGAACCCGGATTTCGAATACGACATTCATTGGTTGTATATGGTTGGATTGTGCAAAATCTCAGACTTATGGTGCTTTGATTTTTGAATGTGTCGTGTTTACAGGTCTCGAAAGATCGGATGTAGAGATCGCTGAGGACGAGATCAGGAGGACGAGGCTCGGTTCACTTAAGAAGAAGGCAATTAGTGCTTCGAGCAAGTTTAGACATTCCTTTACGAGGAAGTCAAGGAGACATAGTCGAGTTATGTCCATAGTTAGCATAGAAGATAACCTCGATGCTGAAGAGTTACAGGCCGTCGATGCGTTCCGCCAAGCGCTCGTATTAGATGAACTACTACCTGCTAAACACGATGATCATCATATGATGCTACGGTGACAATCTATCTTTCGGTCTTTTTCGTTTCGCTAAACAAAAGATCAAAAGGCTTTAGATGATGATGATAATGGTGATACAGGTTTCTAAGGGCCAGGAAATTCGATATTGAGAAATCAAAGCAAATGTGGGCTGATATGCTTCAATGGAGGAAGGATTTCGGAGCAGACACAATCATGGAGGACTTTGATTTCAAGGAATTTGGTGAAGTGGTTAAGTACTATCCACAAGGTTATCACGGAGTCGATAAAGACGGACGACCGGTTTATATCGAAAGACTGGGCCAAGTAGATGCTAACAAGCTAACTCAAGTGACCTCAACTGACCGATATCTGAAGTACCATGTAAAGGAGTTTGAGAAGACCTTTGCCATCAAGTTTCCTGCTGCATCAATTGTAGCAAAAAAGCACATTGATCAAAGCACCACCATATTGGATGTTGAAGGAGTGGTATGTGATGTTTGTTACTGTTTTTCTTTACCCTTTTACCGGACCGAAACTCGCTTCATTGCAGTTCTAATATCCGTATCATAAACGAACTTCCAGGGTCTTAAAAGCTTCAACAAGGCTGCAAGGGAGCTCCTACAACGACTTCAGAAGATCGACAGTGATAATTACCCCGAGGTAGTTGTTGCTCCATAAAAGATCAATTAATGTGCTCCATTTCTAGCATGATGAAGCTAATCGAATCGAACGTTTTTAACAATGTATGCAGACTCTGAACAGGATGTTTATCATCAATGCTGGTTCTGGATTTAGGCTCTTATGGGGCACAGTTAAATCTTTCCTTGATCCAAAGACCACTGCAAAAATCCATGTAAGTATATGAATCACCAAGTTTACCTTAAAACCGGAGTCGGTTTTTGATTATAATGTTGCTAAACAACTTTATGGTATTTTCTTACCAGGTTTTGGGTAACAAATACCAGAGCAAATTGCTTGAAGTAATTGATGCTAAGTGAGTTTTCAAAAGCATGTTATTTATATATATGTGTGTGTGTGTATGTAAACATTTCTATTTTGGTGCCTTTTCAACAGTGAACTACCAGAGTTTTTGGGCGGGAGCTGTACTTGTTCGGATAGAGGCGGTTGCATGCTGTCCGACAAGGGTCCGTGGGACGATCCAGAAATATTAAAGGTAAATTAGCCTAAACATCGAATATACGTATTAAACACGGATACTTTACGATAATTGGTATAATAAAATGGAGTACTTTCATTTCATGAGCAGAGGGTTCAAAATGGTGAGGCCAAGTGCACAATGAGAAATATGTCAACATTTGAGGACAAAGCATGCATAGAGGTATGCATTTCTTTGCCATTTTCAACATTCACAAATTATTCTACAAATTGAATGCCTAACCTTTTTTCTCTTTGATGTTCCGAACATGAAGACGAGCCCTTCATTCGATGCAGAAAAAACGGCTAAGGGCACCGCTGAAAGGCTTGCAGACAATGCTCCTTTATCTCCTGTTTTTGAAGTAAGATTGACTTATTATCATGCCAATGTCAAGAATGGCAACTAATCAAGTACTTTGTATTTCGTATTTCGGTTTTTCGTGTTTCATGTTCGTTTATGTCGGTCTATGTCTGTTTCGTATATTGCAGTCTCCCATCAATAAAGAGTGCTTGGGTTCCGTTGCCTATGACAAGGTTATTCCAATGGTTGATGAGACCATGTATATTGCAGATGAAAGTTTTGCCAAAACTGCAGATATTTACCATATGAAGGATGATGGGAAGGTTACCAAAAGAATGAGCAACCAAGTTTTCGGAGGAATCATGGCATTCGTTACGGGAATCATGGCCATGATTCGCTTGTCCCGCAACATGCCGAAGAAACTAATTGGAGCAAACAGGTATGGTGGCCAAGTTTACTATGCTGATCCAAAGACCATCACTAGTGCCGACTACTTTTCCATGATGGAACGCATGGCTGACCTCGAAGACAAGGTCGGCGTTCTCATGGGGAAACCGGCAACCATGCCACCCGAGAAAGAGGAGTTGCTGAATGCTGCTTTATGCAGGGTCTGCACCCTTGAAGATGAAATATCTGCAACTAGGAAGGTACATACATGCATACATACATATAGCAGCAAATGTATTCGTCGCTCTCTCCGAATTCGCATCATCCGTTTCCCCCTTTTCGGTTTTGCTTATGCAGGCACTTGAAGAAGCCCTTCGTAAGCAGCAGGAACTTCAAACCTACGTTGATAGAAAGGCCAAGAGGAAGAAGCTTGTAAGTTATCAGTGCATCATGTAAACTTTAGTTATACCTTGAAAGTTTTCGTTTTTTCACGTTTCGTTTCCCCGGACTGTGATCGCAGAACCCATTCCGCTGGTAAGCTGACCGAGTCGATGGTGGCGTGGTTATATTCCGCCCCACAGAACTTAGAGAAATGGTCTTGGTCAGTCCTAGTTTGTAATGTTCTGCAAAATGTTTTATACACATACATATATGTGGTAATAAGAGTGAAGCAAAAAAAAAAGGTAGTAATTATACCCCAACACCAACAGGATTGCCATGAAAGGCGTTTCTGCTTGAAGTAGAAAAACTTTGTAAATATATAATCCGAAAATGCAGTTCATTTTTTAACCACCATTTCCTTTTCCTGGTCAATCTGAACTGAATTATTTCTTTTGATTCGAATCGTTTTAAGCTATTTGTCCAGACTATTTTAGGTTATTGTTGTTTTGAGTTGATTAATTCGGATTGAAAAGGGCTTAGTATTAGAGTCGAATCGATCGAGTTGAGTTTTTGGATTGGTATAATTGATGGGTCTAAGCTAGCATGTATGCATTAGGATCAAAGTTTATATAACACAGCAAACCAAACTTCTGGCAACAAAGTTCAAAAAGCAACATATATTTGAACATCTTTGTAGTTAAGAAGTGCAGCAAATCAAACATTACATTGAAAAAGAGAAGGGAATTTAAAAGAGTCAACAGAAAGAGAGTTCGATTACAGTTCTCGAGCATTTCTGTGCAGAAGGGTTTGTATTCCAACAGACGGAATACATTGTCGCTTAAAACTGTATAACCTCCACGAGATTGGCATAAGTGGTTGTATGTTCGTAAAATGGAAACGGGCTCGCAATAGGGAAGTGGTTTTCGTAGGTTCACCATCAGCAAAAGCAATCACCAACAAAACTTCTTTTTCTGAAAAAAGCAGGATATTAAGTCAAACATCGTAATACGACAAAGAACATATAACCATCAAAAGTACATAAAACGATAGGAAGTTAGACGAAATGGTGTACCCGCAGTTTGGCTTCCTCTTGACTGTCGATGTAAGCAAGCAGTTCTTCTTGCCTCATCAAAGCATCATGAAGAGCCTATTCAATAGCACGTACGTGCAAAACAAATGAAACTTTCAGAAAATGAAAGCAAGAAAGACCATAAACGCGAGAATCTAAAGCCTTGAAGGCATGCAAAATAAGTGACCAATTAGTTGACCACAAATATTTCTCGATCGATATTGTGATTTCTGGAAATATGTGCAGCCTGGAGAGTCGGTAGAGCCTAACTACAACTTCCAGAGAAGATATAATTACCGAGTTTGCACTAATGTGGAATGTAACATTGTTAGCAGTAGAGATACTTTGATGAAAATGTATTATGGTGCCGTGTAAACAATTCAATAAATAAAGTACCAAGGTTCGGATATAAATCACAAATGCCAATGGTACCTTCTTGGTAGCAATGAGCTCTGCTTCTAGGGCATCCACACGACATACAGCAGCATTCAACAATTCCTCTTTCTCATAAGGCATCTCAGATGGCTTTGCTTGTAATGTATCAACTTTCACCTCGAGCTCACCCAATCTTTTGAGCACAGAAGATAAAAGATCAGCCTGTGGAAAAGGAGGGATCGGAGAAGGTGGACGAGACTCTGCTTGTTGAGTTGCATCAGGGGTAAGTTCAGTAACATTCTGACAATGACCAGAAACTGCGTCAGGAAGCTTTCTAGTTATACGACATGATACTGATTGGAGGAGAGTGTAAAGTGTCATGAAGAAAGCCATAATAGTCAACATAATCCGAGCTAGAATTCCTTCTGGGGCCTTGGGAGTTTCTTGCAACATTAATGCACCTATAGTCCAAAATAGCATTTCCTTTTCTTAATAAAAGGTCTAAGCAAGCTTTAAAGAAGAAATGAAGCTTCTAAAAGATAACAAGGTATACAAGATTATATCTGTTAACCTTTGGGAGTAGGCAACCTCTGAAGGGAAGTTTGTTTCTTCCGAATAGAGTCAACAGCTTTGTCAACCATTGGAACATATTCATCATAGCCCGAGAAATTACCCGCATAGCTTGTTTTCCCATTGACCTTAGCCTGCATAATTTGCAAACACTATAAGCAACTTTGCAAAGAATACTAATGATACTAGTGTTGGCCATGACATATTGTCAATTAACAACAACAAAAAAACTCTAAAAGGATGTGAATAGATGATCCAGAGAAAATGAAGTAAAAACAATTAGTCACTGTGAAAGATTAAGAGGTTCCAAAAAAACCCACTTCTTCACGGACAGGAGTCAACCGAAGTTGTGAATAATTTTTCATTGCTTTTGGGGATGCAATTTCTTCAGCTTCTGATCCAGATTCCGCTGTAGAAGTATCACTACCTTTAAACTGTTTCATACCACATATAAGCAATGAGATTATGCAAAAGTATTACCTCGAAAAAAGGAATATCAAGATTTTCCAGAATAGACAAGCATCAAAAGAAGTTAGAAAGATCGCATACCATTGGATATTGTGGCTTAGCATAAGCAATAACCTTCCCTTCACTATTTAAAACTTTTACAACTTGTTTGGCACATCGTGCCTCCCCATTAAAAACCATCTGAGATAACATACATACAGCAAAGTTTTTCTTCATTAAAAATAAGTACACTATTGAAGCACTTGAAAATAACAGCATTAACTATATTAAATAAATCCCAAGGGCAGCTTATAACCTTCAATATTTCTGGATTTTTCCAAGGCCCCTTATCAGACCGAAGGCAACCTCCCTGATCTGCACATGTACAGCTACCTCCCAGAAATTCTGGCAACTCACTGAATGGATTTAAAGTATCACCATAAGCCTTTAGACAGAGAGGCAACCATGAAGTGAAATATAGTAAAAGAATATAATATATACTGAAAGGATACAGATGACGGTGAGAAGTAGATTGCAAAAAAGGAGAATATAAAGATAAAGAGGACAATATATCATGTCCTGAAAGTTCAAAGGCCATTTACCCGGCATCAATAATCTCAAGCAATTTGCTCTGGTACTTGTTTCCAAGAACCTAAAGTCATTCCATAACATATAATTATAAATCACCAGGAAATAAATGTAATGAGAAGTCCAAAAAAGAAAAACGGGAAACTATTAACATACATGTATCTTGGAAGTTGTTTTGGGATCTAGAAATGACTTCACTGTGTTCCACAGCAACCTAAACCCAGGTCCAGCATTGATGATAAACATTTGATGAAGAGTCTGCAAAATTGAAAACACCACAAAACAAAATTTCAGTTCAATATAAAATAAGGGTACAAGCATGAATTTGTAATTCATAAATTTCATATGCAGGCACACTGAGACTCCAGACCTCAGGGTAATTGTCACCATCAATCTTTTGCAGCCGCATAATCAGGTCCCTTGCAGACTTGGTAAAATTCTTAAAGCCCTGATACGTATTACGTAGAAGAAAGAAAATAATTAGGAGTTAGCTACTACAAAGCAGACAAGAGTTCAGGAGTTAACATAGAAACAAAATAATAGCATGAAACATACCACACCATGAACATCTAAAATTGTCGTGCTTGAATCTATATGCCTCTTTGCAGCAATTGTACATGCAGGAAACTTCACAGTGAAGGCCTTCTCAAACTCCCGGACATGGTATTTTACATACCGGTCTAGAGTTGTAACTTGCATGAGTTTGTTGGGATCAACTTTTCCCAACCTTTCAATATACACAGGTCTTCCCTCCTTATCAACACCATGATGACCATGAGGGTAATACCTTAGAACCTCATCCAACTCATTGAACTCGAAATCCTGAAACATAAATGCTAAAGGAAGTAAAAAAAAACATGGATTACAAAATATACTACACTCCGGCAAACTATTAACCATAATTACCCCCGTGATAGTGTCAGCGCCGAACTCCTTCCTCCATTGGAGCATATCTGCCCACATGTGCTTAGCTTTCTCTAAATCAAACTTCCTTGCTTTCAAGAACCTGCACAAGAATAAGGCAGGTTATTACTTGTCATGATACTTGAAGTTGGCAAGTAATCCAGAGTAAGGGAGCAGAATGATGCAAAAGACTTCAAACACTAAGAAAAGGAGATATCATATAAACAAGCAGAAAACAAATACATGTGTTTGAAAAACAAAACATAGAGCATTACAAGTATAATCAAAACTTTTCTTACTGTTTTCCCAACCAAATTAAATTCACATAAAGATTTTAACAGCCATAAAGCGTACCATTCACAATTCATTATGGAAATAACTATATATTGTAGATAGAATGTTCAGAACAAGGCTGACAACTGTCAACTAGACGAGGGAACTGCAGTTTCCTTAGCACTGCTATTTTAGGAATAGGAAATAAAATTAAGAGGAGAGCACCTCAACATCATGTGATAGTCATCGTGTCTTTCTGGAAGTAGTTCATCCATAATCAGCGCTTGTCGAAATTGATCAACAGCTTGTAGCTCTTCAACATCACGAACATCTTCAATCGATACAGAGCTTACACGGCCATCACTTTTCCTTCTACTCTTCTTTTTGAGAGAATGCTTAAATCTAGAAGATGCATTTAATGCTTTCTTCTTCAAGGACCCAATTCTTGTGCGCCTTTCATCCTCAGAGTTCTCGAAGTCAGATTTCCTCTCTCTCCTCTCATCACTAAATGAAATCCCCTCAAAGCCTGCATAATTACAAACGTGTATTGTTATCAGATCCTAATTTGTTTTCTTCACGTTTTCATATACATATTTCTGAAACTCTTCAGAAACCCTAAAACAAAAGAAAAAATAAAAATGCAAAAAACAATTACCAAAATAAGAACTCACATAAACAAAATATACAAAATGCACTAATAATTAAAGAAAAATAAAATACTGTTATATCTTCCCAATATAAAACTGAACATGATCGAATTCCTTTCCTCTGTAGCTAAATCGAGCTTGATTCATCTACACACTAACTACATTTTTTCTAAGGAACCAAACTGAATCTACAGTGAAAACCTAGAATCAATAAAAATCAGTTCAAGAAACAAAAAGAAAAGATAACTCACAAGGCCTAGCGAATCGATCGAGTGGCCCCGACATCTACGCTTCCTCACGAAGAATCAAGGCTCCGCCGCCGATAATCCGACTGTCCGATCCACCGATTTCAAGATAGGGGAAATTTTAGCCTTGTCAAAACGCACATTACCATCAACAATCAATCAGAGATTCCAAACTTTCAGATGCTTCGAATTTTTTGCATCTTCTCTGAATTATTTACAGATGAATGAATAAATAATAAAAATAAAATAAAAAGGTGGAGCAATAATAATAATAATACCTCTAAAAATCTGTAGTGAAAATAAAATTGAGTTTTTTTTCACGGATCACGAACTTGATCCGACGGTCATAAATGCGTCTGACGAGAATTTTGACCGCTCTTCGAGACTGTAACGGAATTATATATTCGACGAAGAAATCAGTAGTGAAAAAAAAAAAGAATTTTGGTTGTAAAATAAAAAAATAAATTAGAAATTCCCACAAAGAGAGAGAGAGAGAGAGGAATTTGGTTGGGAACTTTTCTAGAGAGAGAAAAATTAAATGAAATAAGGTGCGGGATATATGAAGGCTCATTTGGGTAAAGTGGGTCCAGGAACCCTATGATTGACACGTGGCAATAGGATGGGGATGGAGTGCATCGAACGGGGAATCTGCCGGCGGTAGGTGGGTCATAGGTGAATGTAACAAGGGTTTAATTTTTTTAGTTAAGTTGTTGAAATTTTTATTTAAATTTAATTATAAATGTTTTTATTATTTTATAATATTAATTGGTTATAATTTAAACGGCTTTTTTATAATCATACAAGATATGTATATATATTTGTTTATGATTTTTATGTGTAATATAATATATCATGTACAGTTGAGAGACTCGATCGGTACTATAAAATCGATGTATTAATTACTAATGTTTTGAGTTATTGAGATCTATTAATTGATCGAGTTACTAAATATGATCATGTTGTCTCATCTTATATGAGTTCGAATCTTGGCAGTTGCCTTGTGAATGTAAATACATTATACTTAATACAAAAGTTTCAAGTAATTCGAAGCTTTATTTTATAACTCGAATTTCATTTGAAAAAAATTCTAGTAGAGTTTATGAAACTACGATTTGAGACAAGCCAAATCGAGTTTATTTGCATCGAGTTGAATCAAATATTTTAAAATTTTACTAATAACAGTTGAGTACAATGACAATGATTACTCTCTCAAGAAAAGAACTCAAAATCTAACGTGCACTTTATCAAAATTAAAATTTAATTTTTTTCAAGCCAAAACCACTTTTACTCACCACTAATAATTATCATACATGTGTGTGATATTAATATTACATTAAAAATGAAGATTTTTTTAAATGAAGATTTTAAAATATAAAAACGATGATATATACATCTTATCATCTCCTCGTGTGGGCTACTAATGACAAGTCGTCGTTAAAAGGAAAAAGTTACAGAGAGCTGGAATTCAAGTAAAACGACAAGAGGAAAAAAAAGTTTTACTGACGACAAACAGAATCGCTGCAAAAAGTCCAAATGAAGAGCATGTCAAATAGAAAAAGTGACGAGGAGTCTAATTAATGACTTGTAGGTTTAGGCTACGGTAAAAAGACGTAAGTTTTAGAATTTGTTAAAAAATTTATAATGTTAAATTTTTTATAAGTTTTTATATGTTTTGATATTTATTTTGTAAGTATCAATAATTATTTTTTTTTAATTTTAAGTTTTTAGATAAGTTTTAATACTTGTAAAAAACAAAACAAAAAACTTAAAATATTATAAAAAAAACTATCATTTTAAGTTTTTAACAAATATCAGAACTTACTAGTTTTTAGTCGCACCTTAAACCTATTATACGTTAGACTCGCCCGTCAACTGTCAAGGACTCAATAATCAATCTATTATCCTCTTTCTTATTTTTCTTATATCGAGTATTTGTTCAATGATCAATTTATATAACTATTAAGTTTAAAACCGAATCATATTAAAACTTTAAATGATAATTAATTTTTAATATTATAATTACATTCGCATTTAAATAAACTTTAAGCTAACCAACAATCTCTAAAGCATGTAGTTAAAAATCTCATTTGATATTTTTTTAAGGTTGGGTTCAAAACCCAAGTAAAATTCCCCTTTTATATTCCACTAGGTAGAAGTGGTTAAAAAATAAAATAAACCTTAAGCCTTATTCTATTCGAATAATAATAATAATAATAATAATAATAATAATAATAATAATAATAATAATAATAATAATAATAATAATAATAATAATAATAATAATAATAAATGTATTAGTTGTTAGATTGTACAGGTAAGAAATTAAGAAGGGATGGTTCACCCAACATCTACAGCAGTACAGCACATCCGTAATAATAATATTAATTGACGAAGTATAATGTGAAATGGTCCAGATGTTTCGGCATTAAAAATGAGGATGGGGAACATATATAGCATGTTTACACTACATAACATTTCTTCAACGAAATATAAAAGAGTTTCTCATTTAAAATGAAATTTTAGTTGGTATTATCAAATTTTGAACCGAAAGTAACTCTAATGAAAAAAAACAATTACGTTTATTTTAAGAGATTCGGGGTTTGAGTATATGTGTGTGCAAAAGTGTATGTTGTTAAATGATTTCAAATAATAATAATAGTTTATGTAATGAATTTATTTAAGGCACAATGCCAAAAAATGCCCTTAACGTTTGACTGAATAGTTATTTTGGCCTACATTTGTTTGAACCAATTTAACCTTCAACGTTTTATTTTAGATCAAAATAACGCTTCTGTGAAAGAAAACTATTAGTGGCGTACATTCTATAAAGTAAGCATATTTGCCTATACGACATTGCTATTGTGGCGTACATTGTTATGTAGGTTTGTCATGTCATTTCAAGTCATTTACCGTTGATTGACTAATAATTTTCATCCGCAACGGGCATTTTGACCAATAATAAAAACTTAAGGGCTAAATTGCTTCAAAGAAAAGAATAGGGACCAAAATAACAATTCAGACAAACATTAAAGGCATTTTTTTGACACTACACCTTTATTTAATTATTAAGTTAAGGTTTTGTATAATAATTTCCCGCACTTATGAGATTAACGAACTCATTGGTCTAGCCGGATGAGGTACTATGTCCCTTAAGCAATATCAAAGGTTCGAATTCTAGTATTGTAAATAAAAAAATAGGTTGGAAAAGTCGCTCTCATATTGAATCTCTCAAAAATTGATCTAAATTAATCGATCAATGAATCGAATATCAATGGTTAAAAAAATACCAAGCAATTATAATCAACTGTTGGGTAGCCCTTTATGTGGTTACAGCCCATGAAAGCTTTTTGAGAAAAACTAGAAGTGGACCTTTTGTGGATTGCCCCCAATGGGTTCACCAATTACAAAGGAATCAATGGACCTAAAATCACACTTTATTGCGTGTAGGTCCTAAGTCCTAACTTACAAGTTTGATCTATTGTTTGTTGGTACAAGATTTGATCATGGAGATTGGTGTGGTAAATGAACTGAGTTTGAACGAATAAGATTTTATTTGAGCTCGTTTATTTATTTTTTTAATATATTCGTGTTCGTTTATTTAACGTTTATGAACATGTTCGTTTATATGTTCGCCAAAGTAGTGAAATTACACCACTAGTCTTTAAATTCATTAGGCTAGTTTGAACTATAAATTTCAGTATATGTTTAATTTGCTCCCTAAACAAGCTTGTTCATGAACATAAATGAACCGAATACACCTATATTCGTATTCGTCATTTATTAAACGAACATAAAAAAATTGTTCATACTCGTTTATTTAGCTTAATAAACGAACGATTCGTCGAACGCTCTGTTCATTTACATCTCTAACGACAGTCGACACAAATACGTTGAAACTCGTGTATTAAGGTTTTGAATAGGAGTGAAATAAAAAATTCTCAGGTAAGTTCAATGGAATTGTACATTATCCTCTTAACTTAAAAAAAATATAACTCTTTCTTAAGTTGGTATTCTGACTCTTCCCACTTAGTTAGAATCGACAGCGTTTAACATATTAAAGGTATAAATTCTAACAGGAATTCCCATTAAGTAGAATCCCAAGACATGCAGATAATGTTGTCATAAACTCAACCCCCATTTTTATATTATAACCTAGTTCAATCACTTTGTATATGATGAGCAATTATTAACATGCTAAAGTGAGAAATCTTACATAAGTCAAGAGATGATATGCCCCGAGTATTTTTTATAATCACCGATATTCAATTCATTAGTCGATTAATTTAGATCAGATACTGTATAAATTTACTACAAGGCAGTTCTTTCAATTTAGTTTTTCTATTTCACAACGTTAGAATTTGAACTATTTACCTTATTTAAGGGATATAACGTCTTATACTGCTAGACCGATTGGTTATTTGTCGGGAAAAAAGAGATTAATAATGTAAATTTCTTTGAGAAAGTATATAATATAAAATCTCACATTGCATTTGCATGCTTTTCGTCTTTCTCTTTATTCCCCACCACTGTCCGTTTAAGTTGTATTTGGTGCGTTTTCGTTGTCGTTAAGGATAATTGAAAGCACTAATGTTCCACATAACCTTATTTTAATGCACACCTAACTGGTCCTTTTGACATGGTCCTTAGGGTTAGACCATGAAAAACTCCCCTAATGGCCATACATGTTTATATGTTCCCATTTTTGGCCCTAGTAAGACAGTTGATATATACCAAATTATCAACAAGCATGGTAGAAGTAATTTACAAGTCCTTATACTATACTGTGGGTTGCATTTTGGTTCTATGTTTTTAAAACGAGTAAAAAAGTCCATTTATGTCAGAAATACGAATAAAATTATCATTTTTGTGGCACTTGAAAAAATACCCACTAATTAGTTGAGTGGCAATGCTCATGTTGTCTCATTCTGTATGAGTTTGAATTCTAATATTTACCCTGAGAATGTAAAGATTTATCTACTTAATAAAAAAATCTACAAAATTTATGAGGTGGACTTATATAAATATGACATGATATTTTTAAATAGCATAACATATTCCTCGACCCATTGTAACTTAAAATTTCGTATAGTTGAATTTAATTTAATTCGATTTAATGTCCTACTCCTCAAATAAATACAAATGTTTAAGTTTTTTTTTTGAATATGTTGGTGTGATGCAAGGGTAACATATGTTCAACTTTCTAAGTCTTTTCAAAGATGACACACACAACATGCATTACTGGTACTCGAACCCGAGTCTCAAAGAATGATGAACATCAACCTTTGCCACCAGGACACAAGAAAATAAACAAATATTTAATTTTTTTAAGTCGCAATGGATCAGGTGAACATGTTACATGTCATTTAATCAAGTTCACCACATAAAATTAACAGTTTTATTTGTATTGTTATGATGGGTATTTTTGCTCATCTTAAAGTATAGGGACCAAATAGATAATAAAACTCAAGGGCGTTTTAGTAATTTCAACTGGGTGTCACCCTCAATACAATTGTTTTAATTAACATTATAATCCACTAACACACTAGACTAAGTGCCCCAACAAAAGGAAAAGTGGTCTCCTTAACCTTTTTCTTTTAGCTTTTGAATTTTAAACATAAAAAATACAATAAGATTGCATTCTTCACAATAAAATAAAACCCATTAATTTGTCGGTTCATCTCTAAGGCTATAGCTCCTAGCAAATATAATGTTGATATACTAATACAAATATCCCCTTGCAATTTGCTTCATATATTCTCAGTTGAATGAGAAGAAGAAGAAGAAAACCACTAAAATAACTGGTTAACTTAAACATGCATAATCTCAACAAGATTGCTCTACTTTTGTTTCTGGTTTCAGCTTTGCTTTTATCAACTTCAATGGCAGGTGCGTTTTTCAATGTCCTTTTTCTGCAGCTTTTACCCTCTCTGGTGCATCATGCCATGCACGCTTTGTCGATAAACATGTTAAAGTTTTATTAGAGTAAATTATATATATATAAAGCTGCTGCTGAAACCAGATTCAACCTTGAATTTTCAGTGTTTTTCTAACATGTTTTGCTACATAGAATAATGGGTTTTGTTGGGGTTTTGACATGTTGAATGTATATGGCATTAGGGTTTCAATATTTAGATGATGGTATTGGTTTTTACAGGTCGACGATCCAAGTTCGTGAATAAGTTGGCTGAGGAAGTTGATGCTGCAGAGTTTGAGGTTTGTAATATTGCATTTTGATGGATCTCTCCTTTTTTTTTGGGTCCGGAAGGACCACGAGGGTTCCGATTAAGTTTGGAGTAGAGCCGGGCCGGATTCCATTTCCGGGGACAAGGCCACAAGCTCTCTTGGTGTTGTTTGTTTTCATCTACAAGACTCGAACTTAAGACCATATTAAAGGGCATCAAGCTCTTTATTACTCGATCCAACGTGCATCAGTTTGGTTTAGTGTGTGTATATATGGCATGGTAGCCTATGTTAGCCACTAGCTAGCTTGGTCTGCAAAGAGAAAATTTAACCTAAGCTTTTACTTTGATTGATTCATGCAATCCCAAGGTCAATAATCCTTCTCTTACCTTCAAACTGCTGCAAAATGAAATATATACGTATACGTATACATACACATACACATACACATACACACATATACAAGGTAAACAAGAAGGAAAATAGTTAACCCATGACCTCAACATTCTTAGCATGACTGTGACGGAACTTGATGAAATTGTTTGAGTGGGTCAACTTAAATAACTAAATTCTAATTTTTTAAAAATTTAGTGGGGTCATTATCTTTCGACTTCCGCCTCTGATTTTTGGGGGTTTATTTTATTTTCCTAATGCATATGTTACTGTAATCAATTAACTCTTTTCTTGATTCAGATAACTATAAGTTTTAGTTACGTCTCTCTTTGTGGGTCGAACGGTAAGAAATTTAATGCTCTTTAAACAAGGTTTTGAGTTCGAGTCTTGTGGATGAAGAAAACAAGTTTGGTGAAGTTTTATCATTAATTCTGATTTCAACACTAAATATATATTCGAGACTCATATGACTACCAGAGACATAAGAGGGTCTGAAACCAAATATGTACACAATAACTATTTTTTTTAATGTGAATGCAGGAGGATGAGAAAGGTGAAACAATCCATGAAAGGCTGCTAAGAGTAAACACCAGAGACTATGGGAAATATGATCCAACACCAGCTCTTGTCAAGCCTCCCTTCAAGCTCATACCTAATTAAATCAATCATGTAGGAAATGGAGTAAAAAGCTATGGCTTCTGCTTCATCACTGTACTTTGAAGAAAATGAAGCAATATAGGAGTATTACATATAATTAATATAATAATTAGTGATAAAACTAGCTATATATATTGTATTATATGCCATATATATGTGTGATATGATATATAATAAATATGTCCTACTAAGTACCAATGTGTCATAGCCATGCAATGTTAAATATTACTCTACTTGTGTAAAATGTGTGTGGATATGTTGTTGTTGAACTTTCTTTCTTCTTTTAAACCTAGGTTTAATTTCTTTTGCAATATAAAGTTTGAAAAGCATAGAAGAATTCATAATTAATCTAATTTTTTAATATATATATATATATATGTGTGTGTAAAGATAAAATAAATTGGTGGATAAGGCCTAAGGGGGCGGCATGAGCCCCTTCCACTCTCTGTATAGATTCGGTGATATAAAATTAGATAAAAAAACCGTTACAAATAAAAAAAAAACCAAAACAAAATCTGATTTTTTTATTCTTATTAAATTTATAATTTTTATTTAACCTTCAAATACAAAAAATTATATTAACCCCTATATAAAATATCAATGCATTAAATGTTTATATAAATCCAAAACTTTTAAACGCGAAATGCGTGGTTCGGTCTATAATCAAATAGAAGAGCCCATCGATGTTTAAAATTTTAGATTGGGCTCAAAAGAGTGCATTGAGTCTAACTCGGACTGTATTTTGAGTTTCTACGGTCCAACTTAACTCTAGCTATATTTTATTAAGATTTTTTTTTATAATTAATAAAGACAAAAAACTAAAAATTATTCGATAGACATATTGTGTAAAATATAGACTATATAATTATGTATTTCAATCATAAATTTTAAATCCCACAACTTAAAATCGTAGACCATAAATAAGACATATGATATCGAAATAAATAAGATTATGTAGTCTAAATTAATAAAGTTTAAAAACGTATTTAGTCTAAAATTTATAATGTATAAAAATGGGGTTTTTTATTTTAGTTTATTTTCTCATAAAAGATTATGATTTACTAATTTTGGATTAGAAATTTGTTCAATGGAATTACCCAATAAAACATTGAAATGAATTATGTCTTAGTTCACCAAACATTTCTTCCCAATTCTTTAAAATAGGAAAATTGTTTTACCTAATATCACTTTGATTTTGATGTTTCAATAACTTGAAAATAATAATACCCAAAAGCAAGTGCAAAAGCAAAAGAAAAAGAAAAGATGATGATGATTAGGCATCTATGCATGAAGTTTAAACACCACAAGCAACCTTTTTCATAGTTTAATGCAAATAAATAATTTTAAACCCAACGAGTGGCTCGAGTAGGAAAGAAAATTATGTTTATTTTAGGAGATTCAAGTTTGACCACATATGTGTGTAAAGTATGTGCGTCTTGTCAAAGAATTAAGAAAAAGTATAACCAAATACTACCATGCAATCACACCCGTATATTTAAAAAAATTAACCCGACCCGTTGGTCTAGTGAGATAAGACACTATATTACTTAGCATGATTAGTGTTTTGAATTCTAATGTCATAAATAAAGTAAATTAAATTAGGGTGATCACTTCCACAATAAAACATCTGCATACTCAATCAAGATTAATTAATTATTGGTTATAAAAAAACTCTAAATGCATTATTTGTCCAAATTATATATAAATAAACTCAATGCATTATTTGACAAATTGAGAGGAAATGTTTGGTACCACAAACATCAACCCACCAAACAAAAAAATGTCCATCACAAAGTTTGACATTTGTGCTTAGTGTTACACGTCCTACATGCACATTTGACCTAATTCTAATTTATTAATCATTAGGCAATAGTCCACATCGTAGCCTAACCCTACCAACTCCTGTTTTATTTAGAAATACACATCAATTTTTAACATATTAAATATTATATCCATTCATCTTGCAGTATAAAATATTAGTATGACATGAAAATAATTGAAACATATTATGTAACGAAAATATAAAATTGATACAAATATTTGAATATATCGTGATTTATATATTACATGTTATGTGGAAATAGTTTTTTTAGTATATATGAAAATAGTTGGATTATAGTTTTGGTCTATTTACTAGGATAGAGTTTGAGATTAAATTTCTCTAATTTAATTTGTTTGTTCAATGATCTATCTGAATTTAATATCAACTAAGATTATTAATTATCGAATATAGTTTATTAGATATCATGCATAATTCTAATTTTATCAGGGACGGAGCTAGGATCGAATGTTAAGAGGGGTCAAAATATTTAATTTAAAAAATGTAAGAATTCATTTAGTATTTAAATTCAAAATTGAGGTACAATGCATAATTTATCTAATATTTAATTGATTTGATATGAGTTTTATTTTTAGAATTAATATCCTATACACCGGCGGTGGAAACTAAAAGTTTCCACAAGCGCCTTAGTTTTAGGGTATAGGGAGTTAGTTTAGGGTTTATGTGCATGAGGTTAGAATTTAAGGATAATTGTTTCAATTTAAGGTTTAGGGTTTAGTTTTTAGGGTAATATAGTGAGAACTTAGGTTTTAACCTATAAACGCTAAATTATAACCCTAAACCTTAAATTAAAACAATTATCCTGAAATTCTAACCCCCTACACCTAAACCCCTAAACCCTAAACTAACTACATATACCCTAAAAGTAAGACGCTTGTGGAAACTTTCAGTTTTCACCGTCTGTGTATAGAATATTTATCCTTATATATATATATATAACTTAATATCCAACCTTATTATAATGTATTTATATCCAACCTTATTATAATGTATTTATTAACACGAGTTTATTTTTTAATCGAAATATATTTTAATTGATTAAACCGAAAATTTGATCAACTTAATCTTTTGGATAATATTAATACATAAAAATCTTTAACGTTGTTAACTTAATAAAATCGAGAATTATAATTTAAATATTATAATAAAACTTAATTATCAAAATTTGAAAACTGAGTACGGTCATCATTCAAGTATCGCTCTCGGCTCAGCACAAATTCCGTGGAAAGAAATTAACGGCCGACGATCGACGGAGGAGTTTCAAGTAAAGCAGATTCTAACGACGTTACTAAAACCGTCTAAAACGACTTCTCACTCATTCATTCCCTCAAACAAACAGAAAGATAAAGAGAAAAGCAAAGAAGAAACAAAGCAAAGCAGCCTCTTCGTCTCCCCCTCTTTTTGCATTTTTTCCTTTATATGAAACCGCCGATATTTCTATCACAGTCACGGCGTCGTCTTCGGAGCTCCGGCGGGAAAGGTCCGGTTGCGTCAGGTTCTGATTCTACTTGCAGCAATTTATTGAAAGTACTTGAAAAGCATGTAAAACTGTAGTGATTTATCAGTATTTTTTATTATTTTTCCTTCTGTCTTTGCATCTCGTAATATATGTTTATTTATTATGATGTTGCTTTGATTGTTTTTACTGTATTTATTTTGGGGAAAAGTTGTGAAGAACTTTCAGAGATGACCCTTCTACGCTGTATTGATCATGAATCGCTGCTATTAACTTATTTAGGTTTTTATTTTTGGATCTTAATTTGACCTTTATAGTGATTTCGATTTTGTTCGTTTTACTATATATATGTTTATTCGGTATTCTTTTTAATTTTACACTGTTTTTGCCTTCTCTTGAGTTTTGAGTGAGCCGGTGTGGATACCGATTCTGAGTGTTATTCTCATATTCTGAGCCTACAAACTTTGTCACTCACTTTGTCTCTTATTGTTTTTTTATTTTTCTTAAACTGATTAAAGTTTATCCTTCTATCAATAATGATGATAATTTCTTTCTATTTTTAGGAATCGTTATTATTTGGTTATTTTTAGTCTTTTTTGTTTGTTTTCTGTTCGATTTCTGTTGCTTTAACGTCTAATTTAGATTTGATTTAGTAAGAATTAGAGTTGGGTTTTAAAGCCAAGTGCAGTGATTTTACTAATTTTTATTTTTAGCGTCTAAAATTATGAATAAGCTTATTGATTATTTTCTTTTTATGTCAATAAACAAAGGATTTTATCGTTGGCAGTTCTCCCACTAGAGTGATGCTGAGGATGATGTTCTTCGAGCTCATTTTCCAGTAATGTGAATGATGGTTGTTTAAATATCGTTATAGCATCGGTTTGAGTTGTGGTGGATCATGGGGGCTGCTTGTTGTGTTGCTGCTAGAGACAAAGCTATAGTAAATGGATCAGGCAGTGAGGTTTTACATAGGAATATAAGGTGTTCACCCACGTGGAGTTTTCATTGGGATAACCATGGGCGTGTGGCGGGTGAAGACACTTCTATAAGTTGGTTCCCGGATGCGATTAGTCGGAATGATAGATCAGCGGTCAAATATGAATCTGCTTGTGTTTCGCAGGATGGAAGTCTGTCTGGGAGTTTTCAGTCTCGTACATGGCAAAAGTCCCCAACTTCAGAAGGAGCTGTTGGACAATTGAGAACTCCCGATTCAGGTAATCTCCTTGGATGGTTGTGTAAGTGTGAATCGTGCCGCATTCAGTAATGTTGGAGATACTTTTGAACGTTAAGCTTATTTTCCTGCTATTACTGTATCATATGGGAGCGTAGCTGAAATAGATAGATAATGGTTGGAGTAGATATAGAAAAGTGTTTCTGATCCAATATCAGAAAACAGATGGGCTCAATAGTCAAGCCCTTATAAGTGCCGAAAGGGAACAGTAATGTATTGTTTAGTTAAAGGTGAAAGTTTTATGTCTTTCTTTTTGAAGATGTGAACTGTTATATCTTGTAATTTTCTTGGCTTACATATTTATTAATCTCCTGAAAATATTGTTTAATAAAGCAGTTGCGTGCATAGTAGGATTAGCCTTGGCCTATTGGTTAGACCTTCTGGCCTTTTCCGCTCTTCTTAGAGCAGTGTTTACTTCTTGAATAATCCTACTGTATCTTGTTTATGTTCCATACAGTGAGAGTAATGCATGAATGCTTTTATATTTAGTTTGTGTTTGTCATGCAGAGTTTTGTAAAGAATGAAATACAATATTTATGGTGTATAGAGTGTTGTTTTTTGGATGGGTTTGGGGCGGGGGTGGTTCTGATTCTGGTTCGGCATGAGATTTGCGTCACTTTTCTCTATGCTTGTGTTAATCTCTTGGTAGAAGAAACAAGACCTCTATTAAATGTTAGTCATGTCATTCTATCATTTTGTTGGTTTTCCAATCTTTAGATGTGAGAATGATACTCGTAACAAAAATAAAAGGATGCCAGAAAGGTTCTTTTGCAGTTGTTATTTCTAATGATGTTTTACATATATTATGCAGATCAATCTATTTCAAGAAATATCTCTGTTGATGTGAACTTAGAGCAGCAGGTAATGCTATTTCCTGTAGGAGCAGTTTCATCCCCGCTTCCAACTCTGTGATAATCCTTTAAGAAATCTGGATTGTGTTTCAGGTGAGGGAGTCAATAGAAGCCCCAACAGCCTCATGTCCTTCTCCTCCAAAGTTATCACTTTCTTTGCCATCAGCTTCCTCCTTAGCTACATCCCCTTTGTCATCCCAGAGTCATGTGCATCCTACCAGTACAACGGCTACAAGGTGGCCTCTGGAATTGAAATCACCGAATAGGTATTCAGTTCGTGAGGAAAGGCCAGTGATGCCTTCATGGAGTAATGAATCAACCGGTGGCTCTCGTGGTTGTTCTTCAGATGGTTGGTCTATGCATGCCTTTTCTGAACTTATGGCTACATCTCGTCGGGAAAGGTGGTCTTTTGATAATGACACATGGGGTTCTCATCGTGAGAAGATAAGCACGTCCAGTGGCCGAATCTCAGCATCTCCGTCTGTTGACATGCAAACATGTGGTGTTTGCTCAAAGCTACTATCAGAAAAATCTTTGTGGAGCAGCCAGAAGATTGTTATTAGCAATGAGCTTCCTGTCATTGCTGTTCTAACATGTGGGCATGTTTACCATGCTGAATGTTTGGAACATATGACCCCTGAAATCGACAAGTACGATCCAGCTTGCCCAATATGTACACTGGGGGAGAAGACAACGCATAAAATATCCGAGAAAGCATTTAAAGCAGAAATGGGTTTTAAGACTAAAATCAACAAAAGATCAAGGAACCGAGTTCTTGATGGTGATATTGACGATGATCCTGCTGTATTCAATCGTCCAAGAAACAATGGATTCGAAGAGAAGGCCTCCAGTTCGAACATGAAAAGCTCAAGTAGGCCTTTCCTGTGGAAGCACTTTTCTTTTGGATCAAAGGAAAACAGGTCCCCTTCGGAGAATCACTCTACCCGGAAAAAGGGTCTTTTCTGGACCAAATCTAGCAAGACGTGATGTTCGTGTCTGCTTTGAGGAGGTTAGTACCTCATTTTGACCAATGTACTATTCTTTTTCCATTCAGGCCCGAGCTATTTATTTGATTTACAAATAAAACTGCCTTTCTTATAGCTTCAATGTCACAGTTATGCATTTCTTTTCAGTTCTGCCGGATGTTGGGATCGCGCATAGGGTGCAAGGGAAGGGTCATTTTGAAGAATTCTTAACATCATTCTGAAGAACTGGCACTTGTAAAGAAGATATTGCTAATCTACAGGTGAAAAGAATAGGTGAATACATTGAAGAAAAAAAAGAAAGAAAATATAGACATTACAGTAGTGTGATCTTATTCTTAGTTTGTACAGATTGATCTGTTCCATGCTTCGGATATTCATACACGAATCGATTCATATGAATTTTATGTATGGCTAATTGGTTCTGGATGTTCTTCCCAGAAAAGCAATTACGTGTTTAACTTAACTCGTTTCGCAGTTACTCTGGATATAATCATCCATACCAACAAACAGATCACTTGTCTTCAATCTCTGCAAGGGCATTGACTCGAGAATTTTTCGGTAGAAAGAATTGAAAAAGAAGAATTTATAGACCTTCTTCACAGAGGAGAAGATGATCAGTTCTCGAATCGGCTAAACCGAGTGGCCCTAAACGAGCTAGAGTCTTTGCAAGGAAGGAACTGATCAAAGTTACCAAATCCAACAACTGCAGAGTTTCTGCCAAAGCTCAAGATCGCAATTATTGGATTCGGAAACTTTGGTCGGATCCTTTGCAAGACTGTTTTACTGAAACGAGACAGATCGTGAGCTACTCGAACTTTTCACTTATATGCTTCATAACACGTTCTCTTCGTGATATAACCAACCAATTCCTAATTCACACAGTTTTGTGTGACAAAATTAAGTATCAACCAAAAGCATATATTGTGTGATATTTATCATAAATAATTAATATAATAAAATTATACTTTGTGTAGAAGATATTTTAGGGTATATATCTTGTGATATTTAGCAAAAGTGTGTATATATATTGATCACAATTGTTATTCTTAATAAAATGAACTTATGGGGTGATAACAATAGATAATAAGTGATATTTTTAGTTTATTACTGTCTTTAAATTAAAAATAATTAAACACCTTCATTAGCTATTTGATTTTTTTCGTTGAATCTTAGTTGATGATACATCTAAACACTTGATTACTTCCCTTTAAAAGTTTTCCGATCTTTTTGTTATTCAATTTAAAATTTTAAAAAATTAAATAAAAAAATATATAAAACCATACAAAATGTTTATAAAAATATTATAAAATTAAAAATTGTAATTAAAATATAAAGATGGAAGGGACAAAACTTTACCACAATTCAATTTTCAAGATTTTAATAAAACTCGATTTAAAAAAAAATCCGACACCATAAAATTAAGGTAAAGTAAATAATTTTTTTAACTGACACCTCTTATTAGGGTAAAAATCCTCTGCTCCTACTCATGCCCCACATTAAAAATTGAATTCTAAACTCTAACACTAATTTTCACATCCTAAACCCCACACCCTAAAAAATACACCCTACCCCTAATTTCCTAAACCCTAATCACTAACCTTAAACTATAAATTCTAAACCCACTATTTTAAAATGAGAACATAAAAGGGACATGATAAGGGGACAGATGATTTCCATCCCTCTTATTACTTTCTTTAGTCGGATAGAAATCTTCTTCTGCTTCTCAGTGCCTCTATTTATGTCTCTACACTCAAAATTAAGGTATGGTATATTTTTTAAGGTATAAAGCGAAGGGTTTAAGATTTAGAATTTAAAATTAGGCTTAGAATTTAATTTTTTAATATATATATTTTTAATATTTCTATCCTTTGTAGTCATTACATGTCATTTGACAATTGTCACCACCTCAATTCTCTGACGTGGCTATACCTTTGCAAACGCCACGTCTCGCCGCGCCACCTGTAGGACGCGTCGCGATGAACTCGTCAGTCGTCATCTCCACCGTCTTATCAAATAGGGGCGTATATCAATCTGATCGCCCAAATACACACCATAAAGTTTCATACGAAGATGGCTGATTTAAGAGATGTGTACGGCAACTCGGTTCAATTGACCGATGAGCAGGGCAACCCGGTTCAATTGACCGATGAATATGGTAATCCCATGCACGTCACCGGTATAGCCACCACCGAGCATCCACCTATGCACGGTGGCCAGAATCAAATGATGGTACCCCAGACTCGTCCAGCCTCCGACTCCAAGTCTCAGCAGCAGCAGTATCGGCCGTCGCCTCCACCGCCGTGTTACGAGGAAGAGATCCTGATCCAGCCCTCCGCCATCTCCAATAGCTCGGTAATGAATGAACCATCTCCCCTTCTGGTACATTTAGTTAACTGCGTGTTTTTTTCTGTTCTTCTTTTGGCTTTGAATTGTTTTCTCGGTTTATAGTTGGAGGATGATGGGAAGAAGAAAGGGCAGGAGGACAAAATAAAGGAGAAACTAACAGGCGGAGATCACAAGGAGGAGGGATCTCAGACCACCGCCAAAACCGCTGTCACAACCACCAGAATCACCACACTGCCTGCGGCTGCGCAGCCTCAGGCTCAGCTTGAGCAGGAGGAGCTGTGTTTGAGGGAGAAGATCAAGGCAAAATTGCCCTGGTGAATCAACCTGTTATTTTCTACGTTTTACTTGTAAACCACCCGGGTTGTATTTTGTATTAATAATGCGGCCTAAATAAAATAAAGTCAAAATGATAAAAATGCTCTTAACGTTTATATGTTTTTTAATTTAGTTTCTTATACTATTTTTGTCTAAATATACCCTTAAGGTTTTAATTTGGTCCAAATATATCTCGTTAGATAAAAATTATTACGGTCAATAGTTGATGCTAACTGGACTTGTCACGTATTATGATATGCTGACGTGGCATATATCACGTCAGATTTTTAATATTTTTGTTATACCATTCTTTATAGTGACACGTGACAGACTATCATGCTGACACATGGTCAAATTTAATGACAATATATGATAAATATAATGCTGACACATTAGTAGATCTTAACATGTGACAATTCCAGTCAGCGTCAACCGTTGACCGTCAGTTGACTCACAATTTTATCTAACGGGGACATATTTAAATTAAATTAAAACGTTAAAGACATATTTAGACCAAATTAAAACGTTAAGGCCATATTTATAGCAAATTAAATTAGACATATTTAAAAAAAATAAGAAACCAAATAACAAAACATACAAATGTTGAAAATATTTTTTTTATCATTTTGTCTAAAATAAAATGCTTCACATTGTAGGATATTTAGAGCATCAATTCTATTAAAAAAATTAGACCATCAATTATTTCAAAAATATTTTAGATTTACTAATTTGTTGAATGACCAAAAATACTCATTCTGTTTTATTTTATATTATATTGTATAAGGTAAAAGAAACTCAAAATAAATTTAACTAACAAAAATAAACTTATTTTTCTTACTATTTATGTAACAAGATAATAAATATTTATTTTTAAAAAGTTTTAAAATGATAAATTTTAAGTCTAATTAAATTTATTTTACATTCAAAAGTCCACTTACATACAAGTTAATAAATATTTTTTTAACAAAGACAAAATTCATTATATATATATATATAATAATTTTATATAGTTTATAATTAAATTCAAATAAAAACCGAGCCGGATTACTTGTCTTATTCTCTTTCCTCCTTGCTTTACTTCGCCTCCTCCTCTCACTGTTCTGCAGTCGTCACCTATCGCTCCATTGCCAAAAATCCTCCATTTTCTCTTTTCTCTGTTCCATATGTTTTCTCAATCCAAATCCCATTGCCTTTCCTTTCCCTCCAAATCCATCTCTTTTTCTCCTCCCAACAAAACTCCCTTCCTCCCATTCCCTCCCTTCAAAACCCCCACCATTTCTCTCCGATCACAACCCATGATTCCCCACTCCAAACTCTCCAATCACACCGACCCTTCACTGTTAAACGACACCCATCTCCACCGTTTCGCTGAAGTCGGAAACAAGCTAGCCGATGCCGCCGGTGAAGTCATTCGCAGCTATTTCAGGAAGAAATTCGAGATTCTTGATAAAGAAGATTTGAGTAAGTTTCTATTTGCTTTAAAATTTGATTTTTAATGGAAAAATGGTATAAAGCTGTTGACTTTATTGAATTTGTCCACTCTAGGTCCGGTGACGATTGCCGATCAAGCTGCTGAGGAATCTATGGTTTCAATTATAATGGAGAACTTCCCCTCTCATGCAGTGTGAGTAATGGGTCTTATTGTGATTTTTATTTGTTTGTTTTATTTGAATTTTTTGGTGAGAAATGTTAGAAGTGTTAATTATTTGTAGTTATGGAGAGGAAAAAGGGTGGAGGTGTAAAGAGGAATCTGCAGATTATGTTTGGGTTTTAGACCCAATAGATGGCACAAAAAGTTTCATTACTGGTATTTTAGTTCTTCCTTTCTGTTTGCTTTCAGAGTAACATTTTAGTTTCATGGTTGAATTCTGGCCTAAAGCAAGCTTATGCTTCTCGATTTCCAGGAAAACCGGTGTTCGGCACTCTCATTGCTTTGCTGAAGAAAGGTAAACCAGTAAGTTTCGTTTATACCCTTTGCAGTACTCTCTTGCCTATGCTAATACTCATTATCGGTGGAAGCCATCGTCGTCATAGCAAAACCGGTTTTGCGAAGTTGCCTTTTGAGCTTTGCTTAAAGCTGGCTTCAGTTGAGTTTAGTTTTGCAAGTTGCCATGAGTTTAGTTTTTAACCCCCATGGGTTAAACATTGTATCTGCGGACACTTCCGTCGGTTAACTTTGTTGAGAACATTGTCCAATACCCCATCATATTGACCTCTTGTGTTTGAGTCGAATGCATAGTAGTTGCATAAGTTCTGTTTAATTAACCATCCTATAAGAGTCAATGCATCTAATTTGAGAAGTGCATCATAGTTCGTAATTGTGTTTAATTAACCATCTTAATCTTTCCTATTTTCCAGATTCTCGGTATAATCGATCAGCCTGTCCTTAGAGAAAGATGGATTGGAATAAGTGGAAGGGCAACTACATTGAACGGACAGGAGGTGGCTACACGAACTTGTACAGAGCTGTCACGAGCATATTTGTATGTTTTCCTCGTCGTTGACTAGATCTTACTTGACATTATGTTCCATGGTTTATATGATTAGAGTTTTCTCGCAAAACTCGAGTTTTCTCGGTTTCTTACTAGATCTGAATTCAATGTATTTTGGCCTTTATCACTCCAATAATAAATGCATGCATACAATTCCCCTGGTTATAGCAGAAAGCTGATACTTTTTCCTCTTTCCACTTACCCTTTCCTTCATGTGTTTTAGGTACACCACAAGTCCCCATCTGTTCAGTGGAGATGCTAACGAGGCATTTGCCCGTGTTAGAGATAAGGTTGTGTATTTCTGTTTCGAGTGGATTATACTTTGAAGAATTACGTTCTTGTGATATATAGTCTTGACTGTTGTATTTCCTTTCGACTTCTCCGTTTTTTTCAACAGGTGAAAGTGCCACTGTATGGCTGCGACTGCTATGCCTATGCCCTCTTGGCTTCCGGTTATGTGGATCTTGTCGTTGAGTCTGGTCTCCGGGTATGAGTTTATTCTTCTTTGTTTTTTTTGGTTAAAGATCAGTAAATGCAGTGAAAGTTAAAAGGAAATGGAACTACTTAACCTGATGTTTTTTTTTTTTCTAATCGAAATTTTCATCAGCCCTATGATTTCCTCGCACTTGTACCCGTTATAGAAGGTGCCGGGGGTGTTATAACTGACTGGAAAGGAAATCAGCTCCATTGGGAAGCTTCTGCAGTTGCACGAGCAACAAGTATGTTAATGCTCTTGAATATTTTTTCTATTTTCGAATAAAAACGAACCTCGAATCAAGAATTAATTGCTTGATGCTAAATTTAATATATTCCGAGTGTTGATGGTAGAACATATCTGATCTGATTACTTTCTGCTTGTCTTCTAGGCTTTAATGTAGTGGCGGCCGGAGATAAACAGATCCACCGACAAGCTTTAGATGCCCTGCAATGGCAGTGAAAGATTTTGCTATATGTTTTAAGCTTAACATTCATACAAATGGTAAATTTCTTGAGCTCATTTGCTAAAGTTATGGTATCAATCTGAGATGAAATTACTCTAGAAACCAATTATGAAAAATAATGAAGTGGGGACTGCATTTAGCATTTTTCCTATGTTGTATCTCAGAAAACAATCATTATTTAGCCTTTGCCGACTTCACCGAAGCCGAACGTTGACACGTTTGGCCTCCGATGAACGTATGGTCGGTGTGATGTCAATTTCCGATGAAAGTTTATTGCTTTAACATCGTTCTTCTTTTCTCTTTTCTATCCACGATAATGCAAGCAACTTTTACAGCAACTGTTATGGATGATAGGCTTTTTCTCGTGTCGTATCGGTACTAGATGTCCATCGGTTTTGGGTGACGAAGTGCTCGGAGGAGCTAAGTTGATGCTAATCATGGCAACTTACACTCTGTAAGAAGAAAAACCAGTACGAAAATGAACTGTAAAATAACTGCTTGAAGTGTCTAAAAATAGCATCTTGTTTTATTACAAACCTTTAAATTTGTTAGCAGTTAGCTAAAAATGGAGGGCAAGCAGCCAGAAACATTGCCGCGTAATTAGGAACCACCCGAAACTCCGTTCCTGCTGTCAATTCCTTTTGTAATTGAAATTATTAAAAACAAACAAAAAACATATAACATTTAAAAAAAAGAAAGAAGAAGAAACAAGCACCCTTGTTGTTGGGTTCCTTTCCGACAACATCCCTTTCTCGGAGGAGGGATGGAGATAGAAAAGAAGCCGAGAAAACCGGAAACCGGCCACTTTCTATCCTCCATCTCGTCATCGCCGTCGCCACTGTTTTCATCATCATCATCGATGACAATCCTCCTGGTGTTGTTCTTTCACGTCTTTGTTTCATGCCCTGTCTCGGTCGTTGCAGCCGGCGTTGCTTCCTTCACTCCCAAAGACAACATCCTCATCGACTGCGGTGCTAATTCGAAGCCGGATGTTCCCGATGGAAGAGCCTTTAAAACAGACCAAGAAGCCTCTGGGTACTTGAAAACCAAGAATGATGTCCAAGTATCTGTCTCGGCTATTGTCTCTTCACCTATATATCTGAATGCCAAGGTTTTCCCCGAAGAAGCGACATATTCGTTCACCTTGAAACGACCCGGTTACCATTGGGTGCGACTCCATTTCTTCGCGATGAAAGATAAACAATACGATCTCCAACAAGCGACGTTCTCCGTGTCGGCGAATCGGTATGCTCTCCTGCACAACTTCAAGATCAACAATGACTCGGTACCAGTCCTCAAGGAGTACCTGCTTAACATGAATGATCCTACACTGTCTCTCAAGTTTGAACCTATGAAGAATTCATTCGCTTTTATTAATGCGATCGAGGTCGTTTCCGTGCCGGATAGCTTGCTCACCGACGAAGGGACTTCCCTTTATCCAGTTAACAAGTTTTCCGGTTTAACCAAGCATGGTTACCAAGTTGTGTACAGGGTTAACATGGGGGGACCTTTGATCACCTCGAATAATGATACACTGGGAAGGACATGGATACCCGACGTTGATTATCTCGAAGAAAAGAATTCAGCTAAGGAAGCCTCGACTTCGGTGAATTCTATCATATACACGACTGTTACGCCATCGATTGCGCCGGCAACGGTTTATTCGACGCTTACTGAGATGAGTGATATAAGCACGGCGGCCAATGTCTCGTGGAAGTTCGACGTTGATAAATCGTTTGATTATTTGCTTCGGTTGCATTTTTGTGACATTGTTAGTAAGTCAATCAATGAACTCTATTTCAATGTTTACGTTAATGGTAAGATGGCAGTTTCCGGATTGGACTTATCGGCCCTAGCCGGTTATCGGTTGGCTGTTCCGTATTACAAAGATATCGTGGTGAATTCTTCGCTCTTCAGCGATGGACTAAAGGTACAGATAGGTCCAACAAATCAGGATTCCGGGAAGAGTAATGCGATCCTTAACGGCTTGGAGGTGATGAAAATGAGCAACTCGGCTGGTAGTTTGGATGGGGAGTTTGGTGCCGAGTACAGCGGAGAGTCGGGAGTGTCCCACAACGGCACAGTGGTCGTAATCGGCATCGCGATGGCGCTCGGTGCCTCTTTGGGTCTCTTTGCAATGATCTATAAATGGAAGAAGAGACCCCAAGGTTGGCAAAAGAGTCATAGTTTTTCTTCTTGGTTGCTTCCACTTCAAGTAGACCATAGCGTCTTGAGCAAGGGCAGTGGTTCTCAGAAGAGCAACCTTTGCACCGGCTTAGGTCGGAATTTCACTTTGGCGGAGCTGCAAGAAGCAACCAAGAACTTCGATTCGAGTGTAATAATCGGTGTTGGAGGATTCGGCAATGTCTATTTAGGCACGATCGATGAGGGGACTCAAGTCGCGGTCAAGAGAGGGAACCCACAATCCGAACAAGGTGTCACTGAGTTCCACACAGAAATCCAGATGCTGTCAAAGTTAAGGCACAGGCACTTGGTGTCACTGATTGGTTACTGCAACGAGAACAACGAAATGATCCTAGTTTACGAGTACATGTCGAATGGACCTTTTAGGGATCACTTGTATGGGAAAAACTTGCCACCATTATCGTGGAAGCAAAGGCTCCAAATTTGTATCGGAGCTGCTCGTGGACTTCACTACCTTCATACCGGTACCGCACAAGGGATCATTCATCGCGATGTTAAGACCACCAATATTTTGCTCGATGATGCCTTTGTGGCCAAGGTCGCTGATTTCGGTTTATCGAAAGACACACCGATGGGACAGACTCATGTTTCCACAGCAGTGAAAGGTAGTTTCGGGTACTTGGACCCTGAATACTTCAGAAGCCAACAATTGACAGAAAAATCAGACGTTTACTCATTCGGGGTAGTTTTGCTTGAAAGCTTGTGTGCAAGGCCTGCCATTAACCCACAATTGCCAAGAGAGCAGGTTAACTTGGCTGACTGGGCAATGCAATGGAAGAGGAAGGATTTGCTCGAAAAGGTTATCGATCCTCATCTCGTTGGTTCCATCAATCAGGAATCAATGAAGAAGTTTGTCGAGGCCGCCGAGAAATGCTTGGCCGAATCTGGTGTCGACAGACCTTCGATGGGGGATGTTTTGTGGAACTTGGAGTACTCCTTGCAACTGCAAGAAGCATTCACAGAAGGCAGAATGGACGACACCAAGTCATCGGATGCCAGTGCCGCTACCCAACTTTCTATCGTGGTGGCATCCGCCACTCCAATCAATTCAATCGATAACCGTCCGGTTTCCAATCCGGAAGACAGCAAGGCTCTAGCTGAAGTTCCTGCCATTGGGGATCACTCAGAAACTGCAATGTTTGCACAATTTCAAAGCCTGAATGGCAGGTAAAACAGTAACTTATGTATACCAACCATTGGTAGTTTTGTATGCTTTTTATAGAATAGTGATTTATTTTAGTTTTCAAGTTCAGTTTACAAAAAAGTTCAATGAGAATTGTTGTCAATCTCAGCTGCAATTTGTGTCATATCTGTATCAGACCAGACAGATATACCATATAATTGTAAGAATATAACATTAAAATCATTTCCACATCTATGCAATCACATTGGTTGGACCACTTCAAATAATCAAAGAGGAAGCAATTCCATGGATAATTTTCGTTCCACGTCGATTTTAAATCCGAATACTTGTAAAGTTGTAAAGTCACAGCACTTGGTTAATCAAAAACTACGACGATTACATGTTACACTAGTAAACCACAAAAACGGAATCGACATAACAGTTAGTAACTCTAATCAAGCAAAATACTATAGATTCTGTCCTAACATGTAATGATTACGGCCTAAAAAAAGAATCACCTTTTAGCCTAACAACTATAGAATCAGAGTTGAGATTATGTCCATAATCAAGATGTAAAACCTGTTAGACCCTTTTCTTCTTGGTGAGTGATTCCCAGTCATTGGATATAACGAGTTCATCATCATCATCGTCGTCAACATCAAGCTTTTTGGGTGTCTTTTGATTTCTACTTCCATCAACCTCAGACAGTGTTCTTTTCTTCCCAGTAATAGGTTCAGCCCCAGCTGAAGGTTCCTGAAATTCGACATCCTTCTCAACCTCCAGAATCTCCTCTGATGGCAAAGCATTGGATGTACTTTCACCATTTCCGATAGGCTTATTATTGTCCTTATCAACCGGAGCTTCTACCCATCCAGAGAGAACCATGCCATCAGGTTCTTTCTCCTCGTCAAATTCTTCCCTGCACGCACGAAGAGCAAATTTATAGATGCAACTTCGATATACAAAATAGAGTCGTTAGGAAGGAGGTAAAATAAGAGTCCATATGTCAACTTCGAGATCAGCCCTTACTCGTCGTAAAGAAACTAAGTAACAAATCTTATTCGTCAATAATTTCACGATAATTTAACCAGGGAGTACGATACAAATGCCAGGAACAAAAGATGCAACTAAACTTATTTGATGAAGCAAGTTCAATGTTCATCGCATACTTTAAAAGAACCTTCAATAAGGGTTTTAAAATTTTTACAGTATGATAATCAAAGTAAATACAAACCTATGCTTGATATTGATACTGCACGAGAACTCCTGTTGAAGATCCTCTACAGTGAGAACAGTCCCACTAGTAACCGGAGAAGGCAACTCAGATAATGCCTGAGACAAGAAATAAACGACAATTACCATACTACCTTTTGTGCCAAAGTATAAAAGAACACCACTTGTGATTTCAAGACTTCAATCCACAAGTATTTAATCGCAACAAAGGAAAAAGTAGATTCATATTAAAGGATTTGGTTTGAAAGCAAGGGAAAAGAAGTGTACTTTCTCAAGGTTTGCAGCATAAATTGCTACCATATCCTCTTCTAGATCTTCACCAACTTCGTAAAGAATACTTGCCCCTTGCATAATTACAGGAAAGTTCATGCCAAGTTTGCCTTTAACAATCTTTTCAATGAAATCCCGCAACTTAGAATGGTGAGTATTAATCTCAAGGGATAATGGCGTCTGTTTTAGAGATATTAAATATAAGCAAGTAAGAATCGAAACATTCGCAGAAGAAATTCCAATCAGAAAACTGTTTTAGATATACCTCTGAACAAACAGGGCAAGCCTTGTTAGGTTCATAGGGTTCTACAGGCATTAGAAGCAACTTTCTTGAAGGATGTTCTAGACAATAAGTCATCCTGAATAGGCATCCAAAACCGATTAGAACTGCGGTACATTTAATTATCATAAGAAACAATTTGTAAATATGAATCAAGGAGACTAGAAGCATAATTCCAAACAATGACTATAATTCCTATACATCATATTATAACTAAACTGAAATATATAATTACATTGTATTTAAGAACCTCAAAATAATCTAAAAGAAAACAGATTCAGCTACGAACGAAAGAAACTGAACTAAACCTGAAATTGTTGTTATCCTTTTTTAAAACCTTGATTGCTTCAATCACAATCAACCCAGCTATGATAGCATTTGTTGTTGCAACAGCATGCACAATATTACCAGCAATTCCTTTAGCTTCAAAAAGACTGTGTAAAGGAATCCCAAAAGAAGAAGCCCGGATATTTGCAGCAGCAGTAACAAATTCCACAGCCAACTGATCGTCTTTATCAAAGGTAAGGTTCCCTATTTCCTGTCAAATGATCAAACAAATCAGTCTAACTTGGTAGGAGATGACCAATCTGTTTTTCAAAAGCAAGAGGTTATCATTGACCTTTCCTCTCTTTGAGAAAAATAATCTCAAAGCCTCAAGGAAAACTCTTGAGCTTTCAGCAAGGCTCCATATATCCTGAGGATTCTTCAAGCTCAGAGATGCCATGGCCGAAACATCGCCGGTAGCACAATCTTTTTCTGTGTCCCCATTCTCTTTAGTTATTTTCATAGGTAGGACGTCTTTACTATATATAGGTCGTGGTTTGTTTCGGTTTTTCCATGTTTCTTCATTAGATAGAGCAACTTCTATGTTATGACCAAATATGTGATCATATATTCTTCTTCCATATTGTTCAATATCTTCATCTTTTCTACATTCAAATACATCTTCTGAATGTTCAGACGAGCTTGCAGTATCACTAGAGCGCACATTCAAATCATTTTCCAGATTCTTGTCGCCAAACAACTTTGCAAAAAGCAGGTCTTTTGCCCACACGATACAATGAACAAACTACAATTTGAACAAAATGATTAGAACTTGAGGCATAACAATTTCTAGGCAACGATATAACTAAGCATGAGATCATAATTCTAGCAAGTGACTACTGGTTGCTCAAAGCCAAAGAAAGAAGCAAATGACTCCCACACAGCCACACCACTCCCACCCAAAAAGAAAATGTCTCGGAAATGAATGATTACCTTTGACGGAGTGCTTGTAATCGTACAAACAGGATAAGTCTTTGGGGCAGGTTTTGGCTGACACTCGTAGCACTCTGTTTTTCCCTTCAAATGTACAGTAACCTGCATTCAGGATCGTTACAATCATACAATATGGTCATATTCAAAAACATTCAGAAAAGCTAAATAACATAAATAATGCTAAAGCCAAGCAAAGAAGGTGTAACATCAAAGCATAAATTTATATCGACTGAGAGATAGAGAGGAGTTGATAAGAAAATGAAACACGGAAGTTCAAGTTATTAAAGTCAAATAACCAAAAAAATACAATAGTCAGACAAGACATTTCAATGAAACTTTAACCTTCAGAACCTAAAGTGATGAATAGGTTCAGTTAATAAACAAGTATAGAAAGACAAAGAAGCAAATACATGAGCTCATATTGAATAAATAGTAAAGAAACACTTCAAAGAAGATGCTAAATGAAATTGCTTAAAACAACAAACTTTTTAAACATATTTCAGAGATGCATCTCTGCATTATAATATTAGTATAGGACCTATTTGATAAAAGAATTTATGAAGCCTGCAACAGCACTTACCAAGAGAAACAAGTTCTGTCCAAACAGAAACTTAAGATGTTACTAATATATAGCATAGAACAGGTCACCTGTTCCAGGGGTGAGTTCCTTCAATAAGTATTATTTGCATAAAATAGCAAAACCTAAGAGTATTGGTCATACAGCATGCAAGATCAATACAGTTGAGTGGATTTGTACAACACGAAATAAGAAAAAATAGATGAAGCACAAAAATGAGCAATACAGGCACAGCCTAGTTACAAGATAAGAATCAGAAATATTACAGCTAAAAGACATGTAAAAACCTAGATTACCTGTCCCAAGAACCCTGTGGTCCCACTTTCAACCAATGGGACATCAGCCGCCAAGCAAAGACGATTTACATGGCGCCTTGCATCTAAGTTATCCAACCCATTCAACACAACATCAAACTCTTTAAAGAAATCAACATTGAAGCGAGACTCCTTAACATTTGCATGGTGTGGTGTAATGCTTATGTTGGGCCTAAATCTTAAGACTGCATCTCGAGCAACCTGATTAAAATATTGATGAAATACACATCATTAACTTATAAATACCAATTAAAGCAAACAAGTAAAATATGCTTGTAAATGTACTTACCTTGGCCTTAGACTGCCCAACATGGGATTGCCGGAACAAAAATTGTCTATTCAGGTTGCTGACTTCTATAGTGTCCATGTCAATCTACAGGCAGATAAATATAATTGCATGAATAAATAAGTTCCAAAAGATAACTGAAAAACTCTTAGAATCACCAGCCATATAATTGATAGCTCCCCCTCTCACAGATAACTAAATCCCAACACATCGACGACATATTATCAGCACCTGCCACCATCTTACTCATCCATCTAAGTTTTATAACATCGTGACCAACCCCAAATAATCACACCATTGTGAAAACCAACAAAGTAACCACCACTACCAATCAAGTCATCCTAAGAGCAACATCATACTACCACCATCAACATTGACAGATTGACTGCCAGTTTAAACTTTCGGCATCTCCTTCCATTTTGACATGTGTTCCCAGCATGATGGCCACTATGCTGCTATAATTTCTGATGTCCTACAGCATGCATCAAAGCACCATAGATCCACCTTGACCACCACAACCAATCAATTGCATCAAAACCCCAGAATCCATATATATCAAACAGATTTTTGCCAATTCTTCCTAAAACAAGCATCCATAATCTCCAGTAAATGAAACATCTAGGATCATCACCCCATAGAGACAGCAGAAAATCACTGGACAACATTCTATGATGATT
Organism: Hibiscus tridactylites; assembly: GCA_958450335.1. Lineage (NCBI taxonomy): Eukaryota > Viridiplantae > Streptophyta > Magnoliopsida > Malvales > Malvaceae > Hibiscus > Hibiscus tridactylites. The sequence continues at coordinate 91,206,870 of OY288281.1, forward strand.
ATCTCAATATTTATAGTCAAACTATAGACATAGAGCAGTTTCTATATGAACCATAAAAAAAACTTCAGACCCATGAACTCTTCTAAACGAATTTCTGCCATACCAAACGTTATTAGTCATATAATTCTAAAACAAAACGAAATTATACTATTTAAACTTTAAACCCTAGAGGAAACTCCAATTGGGCAGAATCTAAAACAAAAAAGAAAACATTTTTAAGAATTTTTTTAGTAAGTAATTAACTTACAACATGAATATCTTGAAACCCAGAGAGAGCAAGAGTCTTGAGAAGCTCACAGCCAATCCCTCCCGCCCCTACCATAAGCACTTTCGCCCTCTGCAGTTCAAGAGAAAAAGGGGGTTAAAGTTAAACCATAGTTAAATAAAATGCTTATTATTATCACTTGCTTTGTTTTATGGGGCATTCATTTCGTACCTTAATGGCGGATAACTGTTCATCAGAAGCCATTTTCGAGCGTCAAGCTAGAGAGAAGAAGAAGAATAAAAGGACCCCAGAACCCAGAAGTAACGAAAAGAGTGGAATTGAAATCGAATTTTTCTTTTCTTTTAATTTATAGAGAATAAAAGAGAGATCTTTGTGGGGGGTTTGTAAGGAATCGAACACGGGACGTGAAACGACGATTAAATCCATGGGCGGGTAAAAGAGAGCCAAATATATAATAAAAAAGAAAAAAAATATTTTAAGGGTAAACTTACTCTGTAGGTACTGCACTTGAGTTTACCTATCGATTTGGTCACTAAATTTTAAAACGCTTCAATTTTAACATTAAGTTTTAGTTTACGTATCAATTTGGTCATTGAACCATTAAATCATTAATAACATGATGATGTAGCTGCTTTCCTGTGGTTTTTTTACAGAAGATCGTTAACTCCTGTGGTCATTATGATTGGTCAATTGTAATCCATCATTGGTTGTCATTCGCGACAGAATCGATACTAAAACGTTAACATTTCACTCTTTCTTTTTCTCGTATTGGTTTTTCATGAAATCCAACTCAAATTTAATGAGAATCCAACTAAAGGTTTAATGCTCTAATGTTTCGATCTCTTATTCCGATGGATTGACGAGGCTAATTTCGAGATGTGTTGTTCATGTTTTCGAAAGAATGTTTCTCACAATTTGACTTTTCGAAGATCGTTAACTCCTCTGATCATTATTATTGGTCAATTGTAATCCATCGTTGGTTGTCATTCGCGACAGAATCGATACTAAAACGTTAACATTTCACTCCTCTTTCTTTTCCTCGTATTGATTTTTCATGAAATCCAACTCAAGTTTAATGAAAATCCAACTAAAGGTTTAATGCTCTAATGTTTTGATCTCTTACTCCGATGGATTGATGAGGCTAATTTCGAGATGTGTTGTTCGTGTTTTTGAAAGAATGTTTCTCACAATTTGACTTTTCGAATAAACATCTAAAACCTTTAAATCTAAAAAGATCTCATCATAATGGTAGGTTTTTGTATTTACTTTCATGAGTTTTAAAGAGGGTTTGTGAAAATTTAAATCGATAAAGTTGTAGAGGACGATAAGACTCAAATTAAAATTCAATGTTAAAATTGAAATATTTTAAAATTTAGTGAACAAATTGATACTCAAAATAAAGTTTAATGACTATATGAGAAAGTTTACTTTTTAAACTTCTTTTTTTTCTCTCGGGGAGACCCAAGAGATTTTGAAAAATGGCTGATGGGCTGCTCCGCCGTTACCGGCGGCGTTTAATTTCCGAGTTCACCTGGATTAGAACAAGCCCATTCCTAACATTATTTTCAGAATTTGTATGTTTCTTTACAAATATGCTGACATTTCAATCAATTTCTTGATATATAACAACTGTGTTTTTATACTAGTTCGAATTCGGAGGTCTAATCTATCTGAACCTTGGCAAGCAAGATGAATGTTCGGAGGCATCAAGAATCACGCTCGAGCTCGAGCTCTTCCGATTCTATTCCATAAGAGAATAATGAAGATTTAAGTATGTAAATCCGGGTCATGCACGGTTCATGCTACGAAATCATGTAACATATGAGATGAACCGAACCTGTGCTGCCGGTTACCGGTGTTTATGTATTCGATATCTGTTGTTTCGGCTCCTACAGAAGATGCTGCAGGATGGTACATGTCTTCTCCTCTCATTGCAACAAAATTTTGATGGCCTCCACCTGATATAGGCATACTACCATCCTCACAATGCTGCAATCCTAAAGTGAGAGAGACACTACTTCCAAACCTCTCCAATTCTGACATATGGTAAGAAGCGGTAACGGCTTTCATAAAACGATCATTAGTGCCATCGGAATGAGCAATTGAATCCGGGAAGAGATTCGAGTCATCCGCATTAGGCCTCTGGTCCTCCCTCCTCAGTAACCCATACTCGATTTCAGCTTCTCCATGTGTGGCATGTTGGAAACCAGCTCCGGTAGTTGATCCTGCGATGTCTACATCAGGGACGTGGTCGGATTTGGAATCCAACAACTGTCCGGTGCTACATCTCTCTGTGGCTGATGAACTCCCGCTTTGTTTCAGATCTTCACCTCTATCCTCGGAGGTCCTTGTATCGCCTTGTCTTGCTTTGCCTGCATTTTCAGATGAAGAAATAGAGTCCATTTCTAAATCTGCAAATTCTTCCTTGTACATCTCTTCCACCATAGGCTTCCAAAGACGCACTCTCGCATTTATAAACCAATTCGAAACCTGAATCGATGTGAATATTTCATCAAGGCAACAATAACAAAAACATACGGAATCAAACAATCCAAAAGGAAAAAAAACGAATGAATTCGAGTCATGTTTGCAAATTGTATGGCAGTAGGATTAGTTTGTGACTACCTGACTTCTAGTTAAGCCTGTTTGTCTTGCTAGCATGATCTTCTCAGAATCCTTCGGGTAGCTGGAGAACAATAAAAATAGCAAATAAGTACAATCGTGTTACGATGGCATCGAGATCTTTTCAAAAGAAAGGGAGGATCATGTTAAAACGTACGGGTGAAGAAAATGCTCAAAGAGCCAAGCACGAAGAATCGAAACAGAGTTTTCGGGCAGCCCTCTCTGAGGCCTCCATGCATGTTGTTGCATAATACCGAACTGCTGCAGAGCTTTTTGTTGTCTCAGCTGCTTCTCAATGTATCGCAGACGAGTAATTCCTTCTCCTTTACCGTTTTCTGAAGTATCCTTCTCCCCAAGACTTGTACGTGTTGCCCGAATTTGACCATTAATTGCATCTTTCAAGCATCGAAAATGACGGGATATAGTCTGCAGCGCAACTGCTGTGTAAGGCTTAGCAGCTCCACGCCCGGCTGTCGCATCGAACGATGACACTACAATCTGCATCTGATGATAATACTGTTTATACCTTCTATCAACCTGCAGCAACAAGTATTAAGCATCAAGCACAATCAATCAAACAACAAAAATAACAAAGTGATCCGACACTTACCTCATCCAACATGGACAATAGCTTTGTTAACTTGCTTTGTTGTTCTTGTCTTTCAGCATGCGAAAGCTCGTTTTTATTGGAGGTTTCTTGCTGGTTCGAAGGCGCATTCTTTGATTCCCCATCCTCCTCCTTGTAACTCTTCGTCCGGTTATCTTGTGAGCTTTGGTTTTTCTCCTCATCCGTCTGCTTTAAAGCCTTTGGAACATTAACAACTTCATCAAGCAATTTTTGTGCTGCCTTGAGATATTTGGAATTCGGAATAGTCCTCGACATACTCGACATTCCATATGCATATAAGTCCCCTTCATTTGAGCCTAGCTTAGCTCCAGCAAAACCATGTGGCAGATATTCTGCATTTCTTGATTGTTCATCTCTAGCAGAGCTGTTCCTGTTGCCACCGTCTCCGGTAAGTGACGGATTAGGACTCAAGAACGAAGCAAAACTCGAATCAGGATTTCGGTAAGGGATAGAAGGCATTTGAGTTCCAAAGGGAATTTGAGTACCAAGGCTTAGTAACAATCCTTGGCCTTGCAAGTTTTGGCCATTGTGAAGGATGTTGGCAGTACCACCCATTGGATGCATAACCAGCATTTCATTTCTACCATCTCTCCAAGTACCGAAATCATGTTCCGCAACTCGTGATCCGCCGAGGCTCGACAAGACTTCTTGCTGCTGCGAAGTCGAATCCGAAGCTTCCACAGCCTGAATCTCAATGCAATTATTTTGCTGCAGAGGATTCCCAGCAAATGCACCTGAATACGACCCGGAATTCATATACATCATCGTTTTACCAGGAAGAACCGGTGCCTCTGCATACGAACCAGGCATCGATTCTCCCGTATAGATCATCGGAGCAGTGTCTCTTTGATTATCAGAACCAGTGTAATAAGCAGACATATTTCAACTCAGATTACATGGTAACCCCTATGAACTCAAAACAGGCAATTGAAAAGACTTCCATTAGAAACAATTTCAAGCACAATTCCTATATGCACATCTTACTCTCATACATCCATCCATCCATACATACATGCATGCATACATACATATGGAGGATAAAGTCAAAAATTATATATACAACATATATGAATAAAAAATTATACCTTGGAACCAGCAACATTTGTGGGAGTTGTCGGGAACATGAATTCTCAAAAAACAGCAGCCGATCCGATGATGATAAACAAAACCCTCAAAAGATCAAACACTTTTTCATCCAACTTTTTGCAGAAACCACAGTAAAAATCCAAAACAAACGAAACCCAGACTTCAAAAATTCATAGAAACAACCTCTTTTCAGCCTGTACTTTGTTGCTTCAAACAAAATGCAATAATGATGATGATAATAATAACTGAAACTCAAAAAGGGTATAAAAAAGAGCAATGAATGAAAGTATATCACTTTTTTGCTCCTTTTTCACCAATCATCATTTCCATCAAAACCCACGTAAGATACACAAATTTGAACCCAATTTACGATATTGGGTTCAAATTTGTGTCAAAAATTGGTCCGAGTTCGATTCTCGAACAACCCCTTTAGCTGACCTCCTCCTTTCAAATTCTTTCCTTCTTTCTTCTTCTTCTTCTTCTTCTGGTTTGGGGTTTTGTAAAGGATTTGTGTTTGGTTAATGAGTTTCCATCTCTCTAACTACCAGTTGGTGGAGTTTCTTTTTCTTCTTCTTTGGGTTTTTGTTGAGGGGAAATTTCTATCTCTAAACTACCAGTTGGTGAATGGCCGAAAAATAAAAAAACTACCAGTTGGTGAACCTAAAGAACTCATCCGCCATGGAACCTGCGCTCTCTCTGGTTTTTATTTGCTGTGCAATTTCCACCATATAGATTACTAACCCATATTCTATTCTCTTATTCATATTTTTGCCTGGCATAATTTCAAAATACACCCCTAAAGTTTAATTGTATAGTCAATTTGAATATTTTTAAATATTTTAATTCTTCACGTTTCATTTTACATTAAAATAGCTTATTTGTAAATGAAAATTATTAGTCAACTAATGATAAACAACTTAGATAACTTGACATAATATTATGTCAGTAGAAAAAATATATAAAAATATATTTTTATAAAATTATTTTTTAACTGATGTGATATTATGTTATGCCAACACCTTTATCTATATAATATTACTATGTAGCGTGCACTGATGTGTTAGCGTGTACTGGTATATAGGTTTGTCACGTTATTTTAATTCATATATTGTTAATTGATTAATAATTTTCATCTACGAACTAATTTTTTTTGCCTAAATTAAAACATTGATAGTTAAAGTGTTTAAAAGGAAAAAAGAAAGGAAGCTGGAATGATTATCCAACTAAATGTAAGGGACATTTTTGACACTATAACTGTTATTAATTTCGTATTTAGAATTAGATTTGAATTAATTATTATTATAAAAGTAATTATTGGACTAAATTATAATTCATAAACAAATATGGTAAATTTATAAAATTTTCAGGGATCGAATTGAATCATAAAACATGAGAAGTTTGACATGTCATTAAAATCAAGTGCATCTTAACATGGTTAAAGTGTCGCATTTATGTTATTATTAATACATGTTTTTTTTAAGGTTTGGAGAATTTGGGTAATGTTTTTTTTGACAAAGGCTAGTTATTTTTACTTGAAGGGGAGGGAAGATTTTCAGAGACAAAGCCAGGATTTAGGTTGAATGCAAAACATTATTATTTAAAATTAGAAGGCAAATTTAAAAACAAACCAATTTGTAAAGAAATTTATATAGAAGAGAAAAGTTAGAAAAAAAAATTTCTCCGGGGGGAGATTGCCCCTCCCCACCCCCATTTAGCTTCGTCACTAGAGATTTTAGAGTAAGAAAATGCTCTTAATGAATCTTGAACTCGGGACCTAAAAAAAAGGAAAATAGAACGGTGAGCAGCTCTGACCAACCGACCATCAATGCTTGCTCAATTTGGGTAATGTTTTAAATTTCAAGTACCAAGTTAAAAAAACATACGTGATACTGACGTGACGTGATTTTATTGGTTGATTAAAAATATAGAGGCTAAACTTTAATTTTTGAATAATACATGGATTAGAGACAAATATAAACCTTTTTTTATTTAAATGTTAAAGAAAACCAGCCTCCAGCTGGTGCTGGTATCAATGTACACATCTTTTTCTTCTGACTAATGTTTGTTTAGTTTATTTTATACTCCACCGTGCTCCACGTTTTCTTTCTTTATTTATGCTTTTACCCCATTTATTTTCTTATTATTACATCTTTATCTTCATAAGTTATATTAATTTAATATTTTTAAATATAGTATTTGTTTAGTCCCCATTATTATCTTTATTAAATTAGAATAATTATTATCAGGTCCAATGACGATGAATTTTTTCACAACTCGAATTAAAAATATAACAAGTTTCTTATTCTTTTTATATTTTAATTAATTAAAAACATTTGTAGCGATTCTTTCATATATGTACTTAATTTTTTAACGTAGAAATTGCCAAAATTATCCAATCATTTTCGATTCGATGAACATAAAAAACAATCACTTTCTTATTTTTTGGGCCCCTCACAAAATCAAGGGTCATTTTCTTTTTGATGTTACAAAGTTTTGCAAAATATTCCAAATGATTGACAATTGGACCCCCCCAAAATAATCTAAATGTATGGAGAAAAAAAAGTAGGCAAACTTCTAAGGATTTATTATAGGAATATAATTCGTAAGGCAAGACTATTACTTATAATAAGAAAATTTATCTTATTTGCTAAATGAAAATTTTAAAATATATACTCCCTCTGTCCCACTAAAACTGTCACATGTTGACTTTTTTGGGTCAAACTTTTTCAACTTTGACCTTTTATAATTTAAAATTTATTATTGATAAAAATATGAAAAAATATATTTTAAAAACTTTGAATCAACTAGTTTTAAAATATATTTTTTATAATTTTTAATTAATTAAAATATTTAAATAAATTATAGTCAAAGTTGAAAATTTTTGACCAAAAAAAGTCAACATGTGACAGTTTTAGTGGGACGGAGGGAGTATGTTTTAGTCTATTAACATCGTTGTAACATCTTGAAGGTCGAAAATTCGAATGAATATAAACAATAAATTGAATTTATAACAAAGTTAAAAAAAATTGTGGATATATTATAATATTGGTAGTTATGTTCAGTTCAACTGCATTTATTTTTTTTATTTTTTATTGGCAGGCACAACGTGCATAAAACTAATTTAAATTGCATTCATCATATATTGATATATAGTTGATAAAAATGTTAAGTAGGTCCAATATTTCATAAATTTATTCGGTTTATACTGTCATCAAGTTTGACTCGTTATGCTTTTATATGCATTTAAAACCATAAGAGAAAGAATTCAAGGACCAATCATAGTGATGTAAGATGAGTTATTGTCTCTCAATGATTCGGATTCGAACAATATTATCTGTAGGAGATGAAAAATGTGATTTTGAGTTTTACGATAATAATTGAAATGTAATATTCTTTAAACCAAAATCTCTTGATAAGAGGCAAAAAAACGGAGTGAGCTTTATGTGTTTTTGTCAAACTTTAAGACTAACAAATCTAACAAATATGTTATAAAATTATATACATGATTGCTAACAAGCTAAAAATAAAGGCAACCTTTAGCTTAGAAAACAAACCAAAATGCAATTACGGTGGCTTATAAACAAGGACCGGGTGGGAGGGGCTGTTCTGTAAAAAGAGGAAAAACAAAGAACCAAACTGGATTAAAACCCAAAAACAAAGACAAAAGCTCTGACGTGTGAAAGGGTAAAACTAAAATCTAAGGTTAAATACGTGCAAAGATGTGATTGGCTGCAGCCTGCATGAAGCAATCTAAGGTATAGTACTCCAAATCTATTTTGCGCTGATATAGATACAAATATGGATATAAGGACGAAAACTGATAATATCCAAAATTATAGGATACGAGTATAATAAAAATACGATAAATTATTTATATTAAAAAGATGATAAATAAGAAAAAATAATATACACTAGCGGTAGAAACTAAAAGTTTCCACAATCGCCTTAGTTTTAAGGTATATGGAGTTAGTTTAGGTTTTAGGTGTAAGGGGTTAGAATTTAGGGATAGTTATTTCAATTTAAGGTCTAGGGTTATAATTCAGGGTTTATATGTTAGAGTTTAGTTTTTAGGGTAATATGGTGATGATTTAGGTTTTAACATATAAACTCTAAATTATAACCTTAAACCTTAAATTGAAACAATTATCCCTAAATTCTAACCCCTACACCTAAACCCCTAAACTAACTCTTTATACCCTAAAAATAAGGCGCTTGTGAAAACTTACAGTTTCCACCGCCTGTGTATAGAATATTTATCTTAAAAGAAATACTACTCTCCATAGGTAACTTAAAGTTTTGACTTTTGAGTTGTTGTACTTGTTTTTCATATCCTGAAATTATATGGTAATTATATAAAAAAAATTATTATATTTAAAGTCGAATCAGATTAGAATTATAGTCGAGCACTTTTAGTATATTTTTTCTTTTCATAAGACTTGAACATCGTGTTTTATTTAATGAATTTGAATCGAGAAATTAAAAAATTTAGAAATTTAATAAACTCTTGTTAAAATAAATGCTTCAAAAACAATCCATCATCCATGATTTCTTATTTATAAAAACGAAATATTAATATAAAAATTATTAAAATTTGAAATGAATTCGGTACAAGTGGCTTGCACCAATACTTTGCTTAAAATAATATAACATAATTTAATTTTCAAATTTTCCTTATGATTCCGCAATAATATCTTTTAAAATTAAAGTTTGTCATGAGAAATAAAAGATTTTTGAAGATTCTGTACCCTTCTTGAAAAAATAATAAATTTAACGCCACAACATGTCACCAAACTCAGTATTATTATATGTTTGTACCAAACTTAGATTGACAAACCCAAGAGGGAGACATCAAGAAATTCCCCATGGCCGGCATGTATATAATATTGTAAGCCAAAAATACAATTAATCTTCAACTACAAGTTATAATTATACCAAAATCTAAGTTTTATACGTCACATCATATGTTGAAAACAAAATTTACATATGATTTTAAAAAATAACAAATTTTGAAATTTGTCTAAAAATTTAAAATATTTTAAGTTGATTTTTTCATAATTTTTGACAAATATTGATACTTACAAAATAAGTAAGTCATGACTTCAAATCTAGCTGGCCTGAAGAGGCAAAAAGGCCAAAGGCATTGTGCAGCAATGGGGAGTTTAACGTACAATAGGTTTAGGGTGCGGCTAAAAAACGATAAGTTTCGAAATTTGTCTAAAAACTTAAAATGTTAGACTTTTCGATAACATTTTAGATTTGTTTTTTTCGTAATTTCTGACAAGTATTGATACTTACAAAACAAGTATCGATACTTTGTCCAATAACTTAAAATATTTTTTAATAAATAAATTTCGATACTTGTTTTGTAACTATCAACACTTATAGAAAAATTACAAAAAAATCAACTTAAGATACTATCTAAAAGTCTAACATTTTAAATTAACCGTTTTCAACCGCACCTTAAACCCGTTGCACCCACCATACTCTCACATGCGATGCAACTTGCACAAACCCATTAACCCATAATGTTCCCCACCCACAAATGGCGGTCCATAGAAACCATATTGCTTTATATGAATATCTTAACATTAATTAGTGCACAATGGAATATTTTCCAATATCGGAAAATAGAACCCTTCACGTCATTCTCTCCCCTTTTTTTTCATACAATGCATAAAATATTAATTAAAATTTTTTAACTATTCGATATTGATTTAAAATCGAAATAGTAAGTATCGACCGATATTGATATGTTTTTACTATAACATTTTCATGGATGGAATTATAATAAAATATTGGAAGAGATAAGAGCTTATTAACTCTTTAAATTAAGAAATTAAAAGGAACAAATATTTTATTTAACTAATATTTAAACTAAAATGAGACAACAATTCTTCCCATCTCCTAAATGATTCTTTCCTGAATACTTTTTGTGGTTTCGAAAATGGTCAAACACATTATTTGTAACACGAGGATCACACATGATTTTTATTTCTTTTGAATACATTATCCTTTCAAATTTATATTCACCAAACAATCTAATTAGATCAAATATTTAATTTTAAGCAAAACACAAACGCATTTATTATTTAAACCCATAACTTAATTTTTCAACACTTAATTTTTAAAATTTTACCAAACAATGCCTTAGTCACACAAAAATGTATCAATTGTACATGATTTTTTTAAATTATTAATTAAATTAAATAACTTAATTTAATGAATATATTTTATTTTTAACGTAGTTATAACAAATCAAAACGAGTTAGAGAAAAGAATATTAAAAGTTGATTTGAAACATCAAAACTTTGTACCAACTAATATAAGGGTGTGGTTGGTAAACCATTAAAATTTCCAACGTTTAATATTTCAAACGTGTTTGATAGTTATATTAATTTTTACTTAATAAAAAGATTTCAAAAAACAAGGGTTGATTGTTGAATAAGGTAAATAGGTGGATGTGATGTTTTAGGTAAAAACTCAAATTAGTTTTTTAACTGAAATAATTAACGGTGTTAACTATAAAGATAAACTAATGATACTATAAAAGTAAAATAATCGAATTATGCCAAATTAAAATATAAAAGATCAAACCCGAATTTGAGCATGGTAGAGGGACCAAAATGATAATTTAACTGAAAGCTTTATATAAGTGCGGCCTTCATACTAACTTTTAATGGAAGCCTCGGTGATCCAAATTTAGGCCCATAAAAACATGAACAAAAACGTATCTCGGGTCATACATCCAAGTGGAGCTCCAGTTCAGAATCCATTTTCATTCCGACCCGAACCGGTTCAAGTGTTAAACCTAGGCCGTAAATAAGACGAGACAGATTGCGATCTATTCGAGTTCAACTTGGTCAAAGCACGATTCGATTGAATTTTACTCGAGTTCAAACTCAGCTCGAGATCTTAATGAGCGGAGTCGAACTACACGATACCCAACTCGAAAAAGTTCGCGGGCTACTCGAAAATATAATATTTTTTTATTTTTTTAAATTTAAAATCTAAATTCCTAAACCTAAAACCTTAAACCATAAGTCCTAAAATTTAAATCCTAAATCTTAAACCCAACAACTTAAACTTCTAAACTCTAAACTAACACCATAAACCCTAAAATTAACAAGCTTGTGTTTAGGGTAGTAAATGAGACAAGACAGATCACGAGCTACTCGATCACGACTCGAGCTTGAACTCGGCTCGAGTTCTTAACGAGCCAAGCCGAGATACATGATACCCGACTCGAAAAGCTCGCGAGCTACTCGAAAATATAATACACTAATTTTTTATAATTTAAAATATAAATTCCTAAACTTAAAACCCTAAAATATAAGCCCTAAATGTAAGTCTTAAACCTTAAAATTTAAATCCTAAATTTTAAACCCAACAAACTAAACCTGTAAACCCTGAAATTAACAATTACACTTTTGATTTAATAATTCAAGTCGAATGGATAACACCGTTGAAAGTCTACTATGAGATTGGATTAAAAAACTGGGAATAAATTTTAAACGTACGGACAAATCTTATTGATTATACCTTTTTTTTAAATAAAAAAAAACTAAAAAGAAGAAATGAGGGAAATGCAACAATTCGTTATCCCCATTGAGAAGACTCGTCAACTGGATGCCAGACTCTGTTGAAAAACCACATCGAATCAGCTTCGACGGCATATCCGTCATGGTTCCGGTGCCAACTATAACGAGCATGAGTCCGATTCTTTATATCGAAAATGGCATGTCCGAAACTGGCTTCTCGGTACGCTGAATACTCCGGTTGCGGCTCGGTCATGCTACGATTGCAAGTAAAAAAAGAAAGATATTCACATCAAAGCCTTGCAACAATTGAAACAAAAGGAAAAATGTACTAAAAGAACAATCTTTACTTGTTTGCTAAGCCTTCAATGTTCCCTCCATCACCAATAGTTATGTATACAGGTGCGGATTGATCCTTCGTGGGCCTGCATTTACCATTCACGATCGTGTATGCGACGTTCGATATACGTTCCTGTAATGTACATAAATCGGTAACGAAGCAATTCGGAACGAACCCTTTTGATGAAATATACAGTAAACAAAGATAAAGGGCTTACCGATCGTTCGTAAGCATGGACATGACCGGCCAATACGATATCAACTTTGTGCTCCACAAACCATGGCTCGTACATTACTCTCATGGTCTCTCCTTCCATGTAGTGGTAGTTGTAGCTATTGTACCATGGGGAATGCACAAGAACAATTAACCACGGAGTTTCGCTCCGGTTAACTTTCGGTAGCTCTTCTTCGAGCCATTGGTATTGGGGAGTGTATTTACCTGTAGGAAAAAAGATTGCAGATACTTATCAGATTAATCCAACATATGTCTCTGCTATACCAATCAAGTCCACAATTATGCAAAAAGATAATCTTTACCATAGGCTGAATATGAAGATAACACTATGATGTAAGCGGAAGCCCTCTTGATCGAATACCAAAACGGAGCAGTGCTTTGCGATGCTCGATACGGAACATGATATCGATGCGTGAATGGCTTAAAAGGCTTCTTTTCACCCTGCAACAGAACCATAAACATGTTAACCAACCAAACGGGGCGATCGCCGATGGAAAGTTCACGGTGTTAACAAGCTAATCACACTAAGAAAGAACAAAAGCTTACAAGTTCAGGGGCGAAGTCGATTTCGTGGTTTCCGGTAGTCCATATCCACGGTTGATATGCGACACTTCTCTCAACAAACCTCGCCCATGTATCCCACCTTACATTATCATGATTCGGATGGTTATCTGCGTAAGAAAGATCCCCAACAAACAATACTGCTTGACCATTCCTCGGATTTCTTTCATAGTGAGTAAGTGTGATGTTCGAATCATAAGTCTGCCCAAGATCCCCTGCATAAACATTCCCATTACACTATCACTTTCCTAAGTCGCATCGTGCCGATCGACATCGAAAGAGTACAATATCGGTTTGCACCGGAGACGGCGAGTCGCCACCGCAGTCCGGCTGTCGGATTGTGACTCGAATATACAACTAATTTACAGCAGTACTAACACCTTAACCAAATCAAAGCAGTAAGCAAAGATTCACTCACCCATTATACCAAACGTGTAGGGGACATCAGGACCAACTGGAGGAGGAGTCGTAAACCAGAACTTTCGCTTCGAATTTCGATCACCAACCACATAGTAATACTTAGTGTCATACTGTAAACAAACACATAATTAGACTCAATCAAAACGCAAAATAGGGATAAGATCCAGTTATACAGTGTAAAATTTTCTAAATTTTCTAAATTTTACACATTTTTTGGATCGTTAGATGTGTAAAACGGAACCCCATATATATATATATATTCTACCGTCAATCTCAACCATCTATTTTCCCATCTAATAATCTAAAAAACGTGTAAAACAAATTAATCCTAACATATATATATATATATATGATCTAAAAAACATGTAAAACAAATTCATCCTAACATATATATATATATATATTCACCTCCAAATTTTTGATGGTGCAGTGATGAATGAAACCAGAGGTGTAATTGTAGAACTTATAAGTATAGACTTTCCCCACAGCCTTCTTCTTCACTTCGCAGTTCTTCTCACTCCAGTAAACCACTGTTTTCGAACCGGGTTCATCCGGGGTCACCCATGAAACAATCACGGCTTTCCCCACATGGTCGCCTTGTGTTATATGAACCTTGAAACAAAATCCAAAACACCAAAATCACAAAACATACAAATAAATTGAATTTTTCTGCAATTTTTCTTTAAAAAAAACACCACACCTGTTGAGGCGCATTGCAACCGGGTGGAATTTGAAAGACGTCGCTGTTAAGCGGCATCTCCACAGTTTTCTCCGCTTTCCTGACGTAGATGCTGGTCTTTCCTCCATTACATAATAAAACTGAATCGAAAAGTAGAATCGAAAGGAAAATAATGAAACAAATCGATGAAGAAGAAAAAGAAATCATTTTTTTTTCAATCTTCAACGCCACACTCATTGACTACTAGTTCGCCGAATTTATGCTACTGCTAGTCAACATTTCAAATTTCAAAAATAAATCTTGATTTAATAATTTTAGTCACGGGATTCTGTTATTTTCTCAGTAAAATACGAAGAATATTCCGATATAGATATAGTAAATACAAATTTTTGGGAAGGATATATAGTAAATACAGATTATATATGACACAATCTTCTTAAAAAATATATTTAGATTTAGTACTGCAATATTTATGTTGATTATAAAAATATTAGTTATGTCAATGTGTGATGTGTTTATTTTAATTATAAAAAATTTACATTTGATATAATTATAAAAATTACACATAGTACAATTATTTGATACAATATACTTAAAAAAAATTAATATCTGACCAACGTACGAACTGAGTTTGGGTAACTCTGTCGATAAGGTGTGTGTCGTATTAAAAGATTAAAAAAATAAACATATATTACATTGTAATCACCTTAAGACTATTAAAAAATTTAAAAATTAATAATGCAACGAAGCATCTCATATTTGGTTAGATATTGGTTTTTTCAAATGTTTAAATATATTATTATTTGAACCCAACTAGTGATCCTAATTGAGAAGAAAATGATGTTCATCTTACTTAGGAGACATAGTTCAATCAATTTTTTTCTGCAAAGTGTGTGTTATCAAATGGTTAAATGACATGAGTGTGTCTCACCCGGCTCGTATTAACATGTATAATTAATATTATATTTAATTTCTAAATTATATGAACAATTTTACATGCTAATAGTCATATTATTCTAATGGTTAAATGACATTTACAATTTTTTTTATCAGTATTCAAATCCTAATTATCTAATCATAAAAAACTGTACAAATAATCTGAACTATTGGTAATAATAATATATGCCACATTTGTTTAGTTTTTCCATAATGTAAAATCTACATGATATCTTAACATTTTCAAAGGTTTATTTGACGGAAAAGATCTAGCAATTATTCTAATCATGAAGTTTCCAAATTTTAGCCTTTTCACATTTGTATTTCCTCCTTTCACTCCCTTTTAAGCTCCTGCCGATCACCTTAATATATTTTTAGAATTGAACTTTGGCCATCATCACTCGTGAAACTCAACATTATTTATTGAGAGTTATTTAAAAAAATTTAAATCTCGAGGACCAATAATAATCTATACATTTTTAGGGGTTAAAAGAACTGTTTTATTATAGATTTTTATTTTTTAATACTTTTGTGGGGACAATGGTTCCCTAATTTCAAGGAGATTCAGCTCCTGTTAGCAGGGATAAACCCACGTTCACATTGAGAAGGGCTCTTGCCCCCCGCATGAAAATTTTTTACATTTGTTTTTATATATTAATTATGAATTTTTTATATGTCGTTCAATATTTATGTTTTGTCCCACCTAAAATTATAGCTTCGATCATGTCTGATTGTCTTTTAGCAGGGGCGGAGCTAGAAATATATTTAAGGGTATCATTTTTTCAACAATATTTAAAGAAGATTAATTATTTATAAAGGGGTGTCATTTGTTCATAATTTTAATTTTTTATATACAAATTATAAAAAAATAAGTTCCCAAAAAAATTTGGGTGTCATGAGACACCACAATTCAAAGGGTGGCTCTGCTCTTACGCGTTGGTCATCAACTTTTAACAATTTTAGATTAATACAAATTCAGATATTCAAAAAATGATTTAAAGTTTTGAATTCAATTTTTTATTTGGATATTTAGAATTAATAATATTTAATTCAAATTCAAATAATCATATTTGAATTATTCAATAATAAAAAGAATTTGAATCTTTAGATAAATTAATATTCACCGGCAATGAAAAAAAAATCCATAATCATGTCTAATTTTAGCTTGAAAATAAAAAATTAAAATCTTAAATCACACATTATAACTACAAAATTTAAATTCTAAACCTTAAACTAACTTTTTAAACCTTAAATCATACTTATTTTTTTAAAAAAATTCCATTACATATGAATCGAATAATTTCCTTTTTATCCCGTTCAAGTCAGATATTTTGTCGATGATCGGTTGCCGGTCACAATCACTTCGCACTATTTTTTGACAAAGTGCTGCCGTATTCGTTTTCTTCTTCACATTTCGATTCCATTTTTCCACCTCACGACTCACCCACCTTTCTTTGATTTCTCTTTCAGGCACGTTATGCTTTTAGATGCTTTAAGATTATTGTAAAATATCTCAACCACTCTCGATCCAGCATGCAGATATAATAAATACTATTGTGATTAACAATTACTTATTATTATAAATATTGGAAAATTGTATCTAATTAGTAGTATAATTGTCAAAATTAAATCAAATTGACTGATTGAACTATTTAAATCAAAAAAATCTGATCTGATTTGTGCTAATCTCTATTTACAACTCATTAGTAGGAAGAATAACTAGATAGGTCTGGCTAATCTTGTCAAATATACTCTCAATTATTTGACAATGCATGCTCAATCATCCTGCTACAGCTGTTGGTGTTCGAACCCGTGACCTCTAGGGACAACAACCGTTCTCTAACCACTGAGTTAAATTGGTTCGTGTAATTAATAAATATTATTAGGTAGACCATAAATAACGTGATGAACCGAACTCATCTAATAATTTCTTCACTAGAATAAAACAAAACATTGTCGACAAAGGTGACCCAAAATCAACAATTAAAAAGAACAACCGACCCAACATTACCATTTTCATGGGATTCAATTATTTTAAACGCTCAACCCAAAAAAACAGCCCAAAACCCAAAAGCAATTGCCATTCAATCCCAACACTCCACTCATCCACGTGGCATTTTCTCATTGGTCATTCTTTCCATTGCACTTAAGCAAACCTTTCGAATCCTAAAATAACCATGACCGTTACTTTTGATCTCAGTCAAATTCCGACTTTCCTCCCACTACAATACTCAATTATAAAATTTGATCCTTATATTTTTAAATTTGATATTAATTAATCATCTCATTTTTATAACGTTATAGATAGTTCAAACAACTATAACTAAATGTATAGCATAGCTTGAGAGATCGAGCCGACTAAAATTTTAGAAGAACCATCTAGGGGGTTAAATGAACATAGCGTTCGACGAACCGTTCGTATAACGTTCGTTTATTAAGCTAAACAAACGAATGTGAACAAATTTTTTATGTTCGTTTAATAAACGAACAAACACGAACAAATGTGTGTTCAGCTCGTTTATGTTCACGAACAAGCTCTTTTATAGGATGAAAATATTTGTGGACATATCTAAATACTACTTTTTGTTGTGTTGCTAAGTATGTTATATAAGTTTATGTTGAAATGTAGGTTTTATTTTGTTGTTTTTGTTTTATTTATTCATTCATTTATTGTTAATTTAGTTAACATTTTTTAATATATAAACGAAAACGTTCGTGAACACTAAACAAACGAACACGAACACCTTCAAAAATAAATAAACGAACATGAACACAACATTAAAAATTTAAACTAACACGAACCGAACATGAACACCTTTAAAAATAAACAAACGAACACAAACATAATCTTGTTCGTTCAAGCTCTGTTCATTTACACCTCTAGAACCACCTTAAGAGATGGTGAATCTGCTACCGATTGGCATTATATACAAAGACAGAATTAGGATAAAATTATTAAAATAGTCAAATTACTAATTTTAAAATCGACATGTCCTAAAAATAACGCCTAAAAAATAATTAATTCCTAAAAATAACCCTAAAAAATAATTAATCCTGGAAAACTAAGGGCAATACCTAATTCCATTAAAATTGTTGAGATTAAATTATGTTAAATTAAAATGCAAGGATTAATACCTAAGTTTGAGCATTGTAAAGGGACCGGAAACAAATTTGACCTTTGGAGTACCGCCACGATGACTAGAGCTGTAAACGAACCGAACGAACATGAATGAGGGTGTGTTCATGTTCGTTCGTTTAACTTTAACCGAACAAATGAACGAACACGAACATAAACGAACATAAAATTTCTTGTTCGTGTTCGTTCATGTTCGTTCGTTTAAATGGTAAACGAACACTAAAGAACACAAACGAACATAAACGAACATGAACGAACATATATAATTTGTTAAATATTTAATATTTTTCGTTAGTTCGATTAATTCAGTTAATTAACCGATTTTTAAACCGAATTAATCGATAATTAAAATTTGAAAAAACTCTTAATTATTAGTCAAAACCTAAAATTATCTAATAGATTAACCAATTTTGTTTTGGTTCGGTCGGTAAGTTCAGTTTAACCGAATAATGAACACCCCTAGACATATGTAAATAAATTTAAATGAACATAAACGAACATAATTGAACGAACATAAACGAACGAACATAAATGAACGAGCATAAACGAACGGATTACCGAACGTTCACGAACATAAATGAACGAACAAGCCTTTTGTTCGTGTTCGTTCATTTAATTAGACGAACAAAAAATCTTGTTCATGTTCGTTCGTTTAATAAATAAACGAACATAAACGAACTTCCCGCCAAACGGTTCACGAACGGTTCGCTGAACGTTCGGTTCGTTTACAGCCCTAACGATGACTGTATCACTTATAAATAACGCACCTTCGTGCATTTCCCTTCTAGGGAAAGAAAGAAAATTAAATGGCTCATTACATTGCGTTTTCTGTGTTTGTTATTTCGTCTTTTTTATCCGTTAGCTTGATTTCATCGGAGACTTTCTCGGCCGTCGGATCGGAAGTTGATCAATTGATCAGGCAAGTAACGGACGGTCAGGATGGAGCCGAGTCACAGCTTCTGACCGCAGAACATCACTTCTCGCTATTCAAGGCACGGTTCAAGAAATCGTACGGGTCGAAGGAGGAGCACGATCACCGGTTCAAGGTTTTCCGGGCTAACCTGAGGCGAGCAGCGCGTCATCAGAATCTCGACCCGTCTGCGACTCACGGTGTGACTCAGTTCTCCGATTTGACTCCCCGCGAGTTCAGGGAGACGTATTTGGGATTAAGGAGATTGAGACTGCCTCAAGATGCGACAGAGGCACCGGTTTTGCCTACCGATAATTTGCCTGAAGATTTTGATTGGAGAGAAAAAGGAGCTGTCACTCCCGTCAAAAATCAGGTTTATTAATATATATATATATATATATATTTAAATCTGTAATTTATATATTTTTTAAATAATTGAATTGCGTTTGAATTTTGTTTATGTTTGTTTGGATGATTAGGGTTCATGCGGATCATGCTGGTCTTTTAGTACAACAGGAGCCTTGGAAGGTGCTAATTTTCTGGCAACCGGGAAACTCGTGAGCTTAAGTGAGCAACAGCTCGTAGATTGTGATCGTGAGGTTTGAATTCATTTACTTGCTTTGATGTTCTCAATGTTTCTGTATGCTTTGACATATAGTTTTAGCCGGATTGTTACTTGTTTCAGTTTCAAATTGATGTTCATTAAAGTTTTTTTTCCTTTAGTTTATACTAAATGGTTAATTTAAGATGTTAAGTCTCATTGAATTTGAAACATGATCAAAATTATTGCGTTGACTTGTGGATGATTAGTAAAACTGCCTTGTAAATTTGTAATTTGAAGACTTGCATTCGAAACTTGCTTGTTAATTATTGTTTCATTGTTTAACATGATGATCATAACTTGGATATTATGAATACCTTGGGGAAATTGTCAAAGAAAACAACCGATGAACTTTTAGATTCGAATTATAGGATAATTATTTGGTGCAATCGCGTTCATGTCTGTATAATTCGTGAGCAGGAATTAGAAATCGCTGTGTATTTATTTTGAATATCAATTAAGAGCACAAAGTACAAGAGCTAAGAAAGCATATTAACACTAAAGGGTAGTTGTAAATCTTCTTTGGTTTGTAGTGTGATCCGGAGGAAGCAGGTTCTTGTGACTCAGGATGCAATGGTGGGCTCATGAATAGTGCTTTGGAGTATACACTCAAAGCTGGTGGGCTCATGCGTGAGGATGATTACCCTTACACCGGCACTGATCGCGGCACCTGCAAATTTGACAAGACCAAGATTGCCGCGAAGGTGGCTAATTTCAGTGTTGTTACCCTTGATGAGGATCAAATTGCTGCTAATCTAGTGAAGAATGGTCCTCTTGCAGGTAAACCAATACAATATTAATCCTTCATTTCCACTTAAATAATGAGAAATATCAAACATGATGGCTTTGAGGTGTGAAGAACATTTTCTAACAAGACTTTAAATACTTCCTGATACAAACTAGTGAAAATGACTCATAGAAAAAATCTTTTATTTAGATAACATTTTCACTCCTTATCAATGTTGAAATTAGTGAAATTAAGCCCTAATCTCCTAACGTTTCTGGTTTAATTACATTTTAGGTCCTTGTTAGTTTTGAGATTAGATAAATGAAGTCGTAAACCTCAATTTTTTTTTCTTTAAATACTTCTTAGGAGGTCCCTGCTTAATTTCGAAATCCAGCAGTTTAGCCCCCATGGTTTCGTCCTATCAACCTCATAAACTACAAACACGAACATCATTGCTTGCGGATGAACTACGGATTTCCACTTTCCATCATTAATTCTCATTTGTCTGCTTCTTTTTCGATGGCACAGTGGCTATAAATGCAGTGTTCATGCAGACATACATCGGGGGCGTGTCTTGCCCCTACATTTGCTCTAAACGCCTTAATCACGGAGTATTGTTGGTGGGGTATGGCTCGGAAGGCTATGCTCCGATCCGGTTGAAGGATAAACCCTACTGGCTCATTAAGAACTCATGGGGACCAAACTGGGGTGAGAATGGGTACTACAAAATCTGCAGGGGTCGCAATGTTTGTGGAGTAGATTCATTGGTCTCAACTGTTGCTGCTGTTAATACCAACTCTGAATAGTGTGTGCATATACAAATTATGAATTCAATTTTTCTTCCTTACGAAAATCGAAAGGTTAGTTCTTTTACTTTAATTTGGAATTTAGCTCTCGTACTTTATGAAAACTGAGAAATTAATCCAGGCCAACTAACTTTGTTCTTAAATTGTTGACCTTGAAAATCAGCAGGTTTGCTATTTATATATAAGAAATTAATAAAAATGTAGTATGCAAATCAACAAAAAATAGTGGTCCAACAATTTATATGAAACATATAAAAAAATCTGCAATTCAATTTATCAACAATTGGACTATAATTTAAATTTATATAAACTATGAGGACTAAATTTCAATAAATAATTTGAAGTATAGAGATTAACTTCTCAATTTATGGCATTCATAATTAGACCCAATATGAATTATGGTTTAGTAAACTGGCAGTGCATGTCTTGTTGAAGTAGAAGATGGGCTTTTTCCATAGCCCATTAATTCTCAACTAAAACGAGAAAAAAAGGAGCATTATTAGGCATCACATGGGGCATCGTCGCTAAGCCCATGGACTGAAAATTCTATTATTAGAAAATAATTTAAATAAATATTTCCCTAGATATCTCTATATTTAGGAGTTATTTGTCACCATTTTATTAAATTAAAACCCATAAATATTTAAATATATATAATCTCATCTAGTACACTTGAGAATGGTGGATTTTTTTTATAAAGGTGAATAAATTAAAATACTGTTATTCAATTATACGTTAAAAATTTGTACGCGAAAAAATAAATAAAGCAATATCAACATATAATAAAAATGTATAAAAGACAAGAACTTAATGTGGGTTCAATTTTGTAGAAATAAATAATTCACTCTAAATGTAGATATCATAAAAAGTACAAATACATGATATTTTATAATCTAATATTTATATATCTCAAAACACTCTTCCAACATCCTAAAAAATTATCTCTCAATCATAAGTGTAATAATTGTAAAGACCACAAAAAATATTGCATTTCTCTAAAATAATTTTCTCTAAAATATTTGGACCTTTTTGTTTAACTACCGATATCCAATTTATTGGCCGACTAATCCAGATTATATATTATGAAAGCCCATTATGGGAGCGACCCTCCCAACTCAATTTGTTTCATTCACAACGCTAAGATTCCAACCTCTAACCTTCCTTAAAGGATCTAGTGCCTCTTCCCACCAAACCAATTAGTTGTCGGTAGATTTAAAGAGATTTTTCATGATACTAAAAGAAATGGTTTTAACTATTATTTGATTTAGTGGATGAGACGTTAGGTCCTTTAAGTAAGAGCACAAACTAAAATCC
The DNA here is from genome assembly GCA_958450335.1 of Hibiscus tridactylites. Lineage (NCBI taxonomy): Eukaryota > Viridiplantae > Streptophyta > Magnoliopsida > Malvales > Malvaceae > Hibiscus > Hibiscus tridactylites. The sequence continues at coordinate 91,229,631 of OY288281.1, forward strand.
TAACACTGTAAATAAAATAAATTGCGTTGGGCGTATTGTTCAGGCAGTGACGGACCAAGAAGGGGCTGGATGGGGCAGTCGCCTCCCTAAAAATTTGAAATTCATATATGATTTAGAAATTATTTAGAAATTTTCTATGTATTTTCTATTAAAAATCTATTTTTGCCCCCTTAAAAATTTATAAATGTTTCCTCTAACATAAAATCATATGTTCGTTCATATGTTTAAAACGAGTCGAATATTTGACCCCAAATTTTAATGGGTGTACTGTCTTTTAAAACAAACAAATAAATTAAATTGTCCAGATTCTGATGAATTCTGATGAAATAATAAATCAAAAGAGCCTTTGCCCGTGAAACCCTGCAGAATCAAAGCAAAGATAAATAAGCATAACTAGTGGATACCATAATTTGTAGTTTTTATTTTTTTTAACCATTTGCCATCAATGGCCTCTGAATTGCTTTTAGAGGAATAAATTCAAAGAAAAATAAAATAATAAAAAATATGCATAAAAAGATATAGAATAAATACTGGTTAGATATATTTCATTTCATGTAAACCCAACCCCATTTGTGACCATTCATGAATTAAAGAACAAATGTATTAAGGTTATCCTCGTATTAAGGTTATGCGAGGAGTCTTTGTCCTTCTCAATTTTTTCTAATGATCAGAGGCAGAATTATGATGAAATTATAAGAGAAATTAAGTTATTTATTTATGAAACTAACAAGGTTCTAAAAGATAATTAAACCGAAAAAGTTAAGGGCAAAATTTAATTATCTTAACTCCAAAATTGAAAGGATCTTAAAAATAATTAAATAAAAAATATTAAGAGGGATCGTGACTTAATTTTAATGGTTTCAAAAAATTTTAGGGGCTTAAAATATAATTAAGCCTAGAAGTTGGTGGGTTTATGTCTCCTTATGCCCCGCAATATTCCACCCTTGCTAATGAGTAATGGCAATTTTAGTTACATCTTTTTATATTATATCAATAGCATGTGAACCGAACTAAATTTAACTGATAAAATTTTAAACTTTTAATGTATAAATACTTACCACATTTTCAAAAGAAAATATCGCACTGGCTATGAAAATGAAAAGCTTCCACAAGTGTATTTTGTTTAAAGATTTAGTTTAGGGTTTAAAGGGTTTAAGTGTAGGAGTATAATTTATGGTTTATGGGTTAGAATTTAGGGTTTAGAGGTTAGAGTTTATGTTTTAGGTAATATTATTGAGAGTTTAGATTTTAACCTATAATTCATAAATTTAATCTTAAACCCTAAATTCTAACCATACCCTATAAATTCAAAACTCATACACTTAAATTCTTAAACACTAAACCCTAAAAAAACCTCCATTTCCAAATCACATCGTGTTTATTATAATTGTACAGTAAAGTAATGCTAAAATAACATCTCTCCTATCATGAATGCAATAATGGAGTAATATTGGTTGGATTCATTTGCTGTAAAATCAAAGCTTAGAAGTGACGTCCGGGAGACCAGCCCCTCATTAAGAGTCCTCAAATCTATGCAAAGGTGTAAAATAACTTTTAGTCCCTAAACTTGACACCTTTTCTAATTTAGTCCCTAAACTATTTTACTCACATTAGTCTTTGAATATAGTTTTTTGGTCATGAGAGAGTGTTGTGTCCTCAAAAAGACTAAAAACAAGAATGTTATTAAGCTCAAAGACTAATGTGGATAAAAAAGCCTAGGGATCGAATTGAAAAAAAATACTGAGTTCAGGGATTAAAAGTTAGGGTTATCCCTTTAAACAACTATTTTGTACCAGCAAGTATACATAAGTGTCACAGATTTTAATAGCTTGTTGTACCCAGATTTTTTGGATTGACCATAGCAGAAGGGCCAAGAAATGAGCTGATCCCTTTGGTAGGGTAGGGTAGTAAATGCTAGGGTTTATAACATTTCCCTTAGATTTCTCTCGTAAACAGTGTTCATGTCATAACCCTTTTTGAAAGGCAAATAATAAAGAGTAAATGTCTTGAATCACATCACACATTTGAGAGGTACCACTGTTTCACAATTCTTACTTCTTCTGACTATGTTGAAAATTATATCCATTCGAATCGAGTTGGGTCGAAACTTGTTTCTGAGAGTCAAACTCGATAATTGTTACTTTTTTTATCTGAAAGCCTCGAAGTCAAAACCTTACTTAAATCATGGTATAAAATTTCTTATTAGATGATGCAATATTCATTTGTTGTGTATATACTATAATAATAGTAGAATAGAATTTTTTTTGTGTCTCTATTTATACTCCCTTTAAAAAAAATTAAATTTATAGTTTAGAGTTAGGGTTTAGGATTATGGTTTATAGAATTAGGTTTAATGCATATTTTTAGGGTTTAGAATTTAAAATCTAGGATTGGCGTTTAAAATTTAATTTTTGAGTGTTGAAACATAAAAAGGAGCACCGAAAAGAGACGTGAGATTTTTGTTTAATAATAGTGTACCATGCAACATAAATATATACTATTATAATGTGCATGAAATTGTTGACATATATAGGTCAATTTGAACATCTTTTATGTGGCATGGAAACAATGAAAACCGATGATCAACATAGTAACAACAGAAGTAAATGACGAGTTGATTGTGAAATTGAGATGATAATGATAAAAAGTATTACTGGCCAAGTGGAAAATAGAATGATATTTTCGTTAGGAGATTTTAGTTTGAATAACTTTAGCTATAAGATGATTGTAGCTGAACTTATTAAGAGTTAAAAAAATAAACAAACATTTTTATAAAATCGAATTAAGAATTATAGTAAAGTTGTGATATCCTCGAGTCACATTTGACTTGAGATTATTTTTTGTTGCGTTAGAATGTTTTAAAATAGAATTCTTTCATCAAGTTTGTTTTACGAAAAGATAACCGTAATTTACTTTTTACACTGTGTACATACTATCGTTATAAAAAGTTGACCACGATATTTGAACAAGGGCCATAAAATAAACTTGAAAGATAAAATAAAAAATAGGACTAAATAGACCATTTTTTCATCTCGAAGTTGTAACTTTCTTTTCCTTTTTAAAAAAAGAAATCGACTAGCCCTCGTTAAAAAATAATTTGTAAATTTAATCTAATATATATGATCAAGTTGTTTTAATTAGCACTCAAGGTTTGTTAATTAATTAAGATGATGCACTTTATAATATGCACCAAAATGTATGTTTCGTCCGCAAGTTTGTTTATTTAATTATTTCGTCCATCTTTCGAACTATAAAAGGAAAGCCATCCTAGAAATAGAATATAGAGAGGAATCCACTCCATATTTAACTTTATGAAGGAATTACTTTGATTCTACATGCATTTATGTGGAATACAACAACTACACACACATGTATATAAAAACCATTAATATATAGACTTTAAAATGGTTTCATCTTTCAAGTACAAAAAGGATATATTCCCCTTTTTATTTTCTATATTGTTGTCTTTAGGAGGCATCCATCTTTTTTTTCCCTGTTCGAAACTTTCTGTTGTCTGTAGCAGGGATAGATCTTGATAACAGAGTTTGAGGGAATCTACTTAAATTTTTTAAGAGTTTTGGACGTCCAAATTAAAACTTTTTTAAAAAATGGGTCTAACTAAAATTTTTCAGAAAAATAATACTCGGCGGAAACTTTTAAAAAAGTTAAGAGGGTACTTCATTAAAAATATTCAATTTTTTTAATCATAATAAAAATATTTTAAATTTTTGAAGGGCAAATTGGAACTTTTTTTTCCATTTTGAAGGAATAAATATTAATTTTTCAAAATTTTAGGGGCCAGAGCTCTCACTGCCCTCCGTACCATCCGCCAATGTTTGTTAGTCACATAAGTTCCGACAATATATGGAGTTTAACCTTCTTCAAAAATTATATTTTTTTCATCTACAAAACTCGAAGGTAAACATTAATTAAAGAATACTGAACATTTTGTTGTCTTTAGGAGGCATCAAGCTTTTCTTCCCGGTTCGAAATCTTTTGATGTCTAATAATCACATAAACCTTGACCATAAGTAGAGTATAACCGGATTGAAACCCTAAGTTAAAGTACAAAACTCTCTAAAAAAACTATTTTTTCGTTTATTAGACTCGAACTGAGATATTACTTGAAGAATATCGAACCGAGACTTGATCTAACGGATGTTGGAGTGACAAACTTTTTCATGCATAGGGTTATAGTGTAATTGCTTTCTAATTAAAGCCATTATCATTTAAAAACCTATATATATAAAGATGCCTCCCCACAATGTCTCTTTCTTTTTAACCTTCTAAAAGAGCTTAGCTCATACTTTATAGCTCTATAGCCAGGAAGGATTCCCATGCCATGATTTCTTTTGATTAAAATTGGGTGCTGCACCAAACCAACTAACCAAGGGATTTATACTATACATTATTACGAGTAAAAATCTCCTGACTCTTAACAATGCCTCTTTATATGCTCCCTACTAAAAAATACTTAAAAATTAAATTTTAAGTCCTAACCCTAATTTTCATATCCTAAACCCTAAACCTTAAAAATACACCATACCCCTAATTCCCTACACACTAACCCTAAACTCCAACATCAAATCCCAAACCCTACACCCGCTATTTTAAAGTGGAGGCACCAATAAGGACATAATTAAGGAGTAGACAATTTCCATCCCATTATTACACACAAACACATATAAACAATACCTCATAAAGTTTGTGCACAAATGCATGGATATGAACTCTAATTCCCCTTTTCTATGTCCTTTTCTAGGACAAAATCTCACTCCCTAAAAATACACACTAGTACACTACCTCTAATTCCTTAAACCCTAACCCTAAATTATAAATCTAGTTTTTTTAATATGGGGCATAAGGACTCTTAACGATGAAACTTAGCAAACGTAATGCGAAATCTAATGAATATTTAAGTCTTTCTATGCAAAGTGTTGAACAAATGTGCCAATGTATGATGAGTATGCACATGAAGTGAACCCATTCCCTTCTTTTTCTGCACTTTTCATATTTTTTTCTATGTTTATAATTGTTCGATAGTCACAAGAATTTCGATTAAATTTGGAGTTAAACTATAGGTCAGAGTACCTCAGAAAAGAACTTAATTGATTTTGTTGTTTTTCAATACATAATACTTGAACTTAAAACTTTACCTATAAATATGGAGTTCTTTATCACTCGACTCAACAGGGGTTCGTGCTTACCCTAATTTTGATTCGATGTTAGATGAGAATATGAATAAAATAAGTGAAGAAGAAAACAAAACAGCTGAACCCCAATCTTTAGCTTTGCCTGGATTTTTTAATATATTACAGACAAGATCATATAATTGCAGGCTTTGGAGTTATAAAACAACAAGATTATACAAAAACCAAATCACTTAGTTACCTCCCCTTTTGTCTTTAAATTATTTTGGTTGAATATATCAGACAATGCACCTACTGCTGCACTAACTAGGGCAACTTCAATGTTGATGTTTTCTCTTAAGATTTTGGGTGGAAGAAAGATTGCGTACCGGCAGATGCCATGAAAGCAGTAAAAGGAGATGCATAAGCGAAAGGAAGAAGGGTTTCAGCTGCAACTATTGAAGTCGAGACGGTGGTCATGGTGTTGGTTGTCGTCATTGTTAGATCGGCGGCGGCGGCATTGAATTGATACGGCTGCTGCAACGACTGAGGAGGAGTCTCTCGAGAGGAGGTTTCGCCGAGTGAGTAATGGCCTTGATCCGGTCCTTGATCATAGAGAATACCCTTGAAAACATGCCCTCCGATGTTCACCGCCGTCCGGTACGCGTACTGGTCGGTCGGGTCTTCGATGGAGCTCACTCGAACGCATCGGAACGTCGCCGGCGATGTCACTTCCGCTGGAAAATTCCCCAGTTCTAACCCTAAAAAAACCACACGAAAAAGAAGAAAAAGGAAACAAAAAAAGAAAGAAGAAAGCTGCTAGGGTTTCAATGAACAGTGTGTAAACACACACATATACATATACATATATGATGTATGCAAAACGGAAAAGGTGGCGGGTTGGTGTTTACCTGAAGAAGGGTTATTTTCCCTAAGCCTTTTAGGGTTATTAAGCAAAGGGATTGGAAGAGAAGAGAATTGTTGTTGTTGTTGTTGTTGATGATGATGATGGCGGTTTCGCCTTCGATAGGCCGGAACCCAAGTGCTCTTTATGTGTGTCCGACACTCGAATCCTTTGGTCCGACAACAAGTCCGGCACCTCATGTAAGCACAATCTTTCTTGGCTATGTTCCCACAATCTTGACACCTTGTACCTCCGAGTCCTCCTTGCCTAGTACTAGTACTCGACATCCTCCTCCCTTGTTTCAGCCCCTTTTTCCATAACACAAAACACCCATTATGGTGGTGGTGGTGGTGGTGGAGGTGGTGGTAGTGGTGGTGACTTCTTCTTCTTCTTTCACTTTCACAAGTCTCTTGTGCTGTTATATATACACATATAGATGTATATATATGTATGTGTATGTATGTATGTAAATGCTACACTGAATGACATGTAGGTACGCGGTGGAAATGATGACTTGTGGTTTATCTTAATGAGCTTTGTATATTTGGATTAGACTTTGACATTATATATATATTCAGATCATGGCTCATAGTTTTTCTGGGGATATCTTTATTTAGATTTCATTCTGGCATTATATACAAAATTTAAAGAATTCAATAGTTAAGAAATGGAATCACAGTAACCAACGGGTCGAGTTTGGTCCAAGTGGTAAGCAGCTTGGTATTACTTAAGCATGTTTCGAGTTCGAGGTGTTGTGTATGCAGAAAATCGCCGCTAATAGACTCACCCACCAAAGCCAGTTGTGCAACATGAGTAAATTCGAATTAGTCAGGGTGAAGCCTAAAAAATCATAAGGGCAACAAAAAAATGGAATCACAATAATATTTTAAAGGAATAGAAATCCTTTATCAATTTTCAATGCTACTATTTATGGCTCATATTAAAAATTTAAATTTAGGGTTTAAGATTGCGGTTAGGGTTTATAAAATTTAAGGTAAAACATATTTTTAGGGTGTACGATATAGTGTTTAGGATTTAAAATTTAAAATTATAGCTCAAAATTTAATTTTTTAGTATTTTTTAATATTGAGGCATAAAAGGAGACAGAGAAAAGGTACAATAAATTTTATCCATTTTAAAGGCCATCTTATATCGTAGAAGAGGCATTGATCATTATTTTAGTACTATTTGGCTTTTCCCTCCGTTTATTTAATCATGCATGTGGAAAAGTTTGAGATTTTTCTTTCAAAAAAACAAAAACAAAACATGTTACTCATCATGTTTTTTCTCTTTAGATTATCCTAGAGATAGTACATGTATTACCCTAATGTTCAAATAAGTGTGTGGGTATACGGTCACTATCGTGAATCATTTGATGAGTCAAATAATGAGTTTGATATTTCTCAAGTAAAGTCTTTAGTTTAAATATTATAGATATAAAAGTTAAGGTAAATTTTAGTTCGATTTAATTCAATTCCAAATGCAATCGAAACTCATGTGACTACGTAATACTAAAACATCATAACAGAAAACTTGAAAAGTGATGGTCCATATGCTCTAATAGCTCTGAAAACAATCTAAATAAATTTACCCTCAGTTTAAGCATCTAATATGATTAGACTCTAAATATAATCAAAATTTATGATTATCGAATATCGGAAATCGACAAATAAAGAAGGCTTGGAATTTGGAAAGGGGGTAAATTTGAAAGAAGTGAACTGACATGTTTCCCTTTGGGAATGTCCTTGCACCCCCGAAAAACCCGGCTCTACATCCCATCCCACAACATTATGATTTATGACTTCAAATTAGGGCTAGCTAGATACTTGTACTACCATGCAAGAGCTAGAGTGGTATCCAATAGTGGGTTTTTTTTTATATATATATATATAAATATACGAAGAAATAGAGCTATTGACACAACGTAAAACTATTTAGTTTTAAATATTTTTAAGAGAATAGTAATTTTCTATCTCTTTTTGGGCTCCTATTTATGTCCTCGTACTAAAAAATTAGGTTTAGAATTTATGGTTAAGGTTTAATGTTAGAGTTTAGGGTATTAGAGATATTGTGTATTTTTAAAGTTTATGGTTTAAGATTTAAAATTTAGCGCTATGACTTAAAATTTAAGTTTTTAGTGTTGAAACGTAGAAATGAACTTCGAAAAGGGAAAGGAATTTTGTCTTTTTAGTATTGTTAGATGAGTGGAAATGAATGTTTATGGTTAATAGTTGTAAATGAGATTTTATAATGAAACTAAATTACACTCAGATTTAAAAATTTTAATCTTAACTATTAAACTCAGTTAATTGCAATGACCCTAAATCAATGTAAAATTAAATAATTTTATATTACATGGGTAGATCATAACTCATATATACGCACTATTTTCCTATTTAAATTGTCCAAATCTGACCATCAAAAGTCAAAATATGATAAATTTATTGGTCTGCTACATACTCCTTTTCAGAATTTATGTTTGATTTATTAATTGCTCTCTCAACAGATTTCCACAAATAAATGCATTTACTTTAATATTTTCAAGAGCGTATTATATATATATATATATATATATATATATATATATATATATATATATAATTATGGTATTTTCCACTATGTTCAACTAAATATTTTTATAGAATTAAAAAAAAACTAACTCAGAAAAAATTAAAATTGTATTATTTATGATAAAAGTATATGACAAATTCTGTTTAGGTTTTATGGTATAAAGTAATTGTCATTTTGGCCAATATTTTGTTTGGGTTTCAATTTTTTAAAAATATATTCTCTTTTAAAAATAATATATTTGTAAATATAACCCACGTGAAAATGTCTGAAGATAACTGTGCATACATCACCATTTATTTTTATTTCCTTTTGGTTTATTAGTACACCACCATTTCTAGCAGCTATCCGACGTTGGATTGACACATTTTATCCAAATAAAAATATTTTAAATATAAAAATATTTTATTAGTTTAATATAAAAATATATATATTTATCAAAATATAAAAATATTCTAGCTTCAAATATATTGGGTACTCTGGTATTTGGGTACGGAAATTTAAGATTTTAGGACTGGGCCCGACCCAAAAGGTAATTTTTTATTATAAAATTATCTGATTTTTTTAACACTCCTAGTGAAAACGTATTAAAGACGAGTCCTAGTGAAATTAAATAGTTTATGGATAAAATTGACTTGTGCTTTTATTCATGTGTGTGCTGGAAGGAACTGAAAGTAGAAGTGCACCCATTGTTGTGAACTCAAAAATGAAAAACTTCGTTAAAAATCCTCCTTATTATCCTAACCAAAAATACTTGAACAAATGTTACTAATAATTCATAATATTTGATAAAACATTTATCAAATATACCATTTTAAAAAAAATATATTTTGATACACAATGTGTAAAAATTTACACAATCCTTTTATTTAAACTATAAACCTCCCAAGTTAAAAAAACCCTACAACATAAACCCCTAAATCTCAATTTGTGTATCAAATTTTCTCTTAAAAATTGCATGATAAAATATTTTATATGTTAGTAAAATTATTATATAAAATATAACTCAAAACAATATTAATTTATGAATGGAAAATTAAAAATGTATCAGAGGGAATAGAGCAAATTTCGACACATTGACACGTAATACTCCTTCCTACATATGGCATGACCGTTATCTGTTTTAATTTTAAAATCAAGGGCCCTCTGACTACAATTTTGCCCATGAAAGAATAACAAGAATCCAAAATTCCCCAAATTGTTTATTACATGTGAATATTATAATGAAAAAACAGAAAGGCAAAAACAAAAGTAGATGGTGCAAATAAATGAACTCAGATATCAAATTTCCCTCAGCATTTACTTACCTTTTTTACCTGCAGATAGGACTCGGTTGTCGTGACTAGTTCGGCTGCTCAAAGGTCGATGAAGAGACAAGCCTAGAAGAATGCCGGCTCAATCATCGGATTTGTGAAGGAGAACAGAGAAGTCCTGAAGCATCAGCTCCAATGACGGCAAGATCACAGACAGTACACAACTGTCCTTCCTGGGTAGGCACGAAACGAGAGGTACAGTAAGGGCAAGAGACATCCTTCTGTCCACGGTAAATCGGTACATAGGTTGCTCCACATGTGACAAACGGGTTCCTGAAATCATAGTTCAACTGGGATGCATCAGTCATGTTCCTCTCGGCAGCCTGAAGTACTTGCCTTGCGGTCTTTGAATGGCTCTCGTTTGTGGGGTTTGTTTCTAGAAGACGCCTGGCAAAGTTAGCTGCCGTGGCCAGGTTCCTTGCCTTGTAGCAGACGGTCATTGCGTTTAGCAGAGCAAGTCTGAGATGAGGCAATTGAAGGTTGCAGTGGGTGAAGTAGGCAGCAAGCTCCTGCTGGCGTACCGGATTGTCTTTCAACTCTCTACGCTTAAGCTCCATCTGCAGACCAAGTACATACTCCTTAGCGATGATAATTAATTCCTTGACTTCGTCAACTTCCCTCCTCGACTCCACAACAATTAATGGAATTGTATGAAGAATGCCGAGGAAAAGCCGAAGAGCCTCGGTAAATTTTCCAGCTGTTGTGGCCTTGTATCCGGCCTTCAGCTTTTCATCCAGCTGAGAAAAATTGAATACTAGGGCCGGTGGACCCCTGACATTAGGACTAGCAGACTCATTCCATCCCCTCTCGACCGCCAAGGCCACAACTGGAGCAGATGCAAGTGCACGAAGATAGCTATGGCTACCAGTGTAAAGATCGAGAAACATGGATTTTAAAGGAGCAAAGTTTCTTATTCCAATTTGCCTGCTCAGCAAACGCATAGCTGTATCAAAATTGCCAGCAGCTGCATGATCAGCAGCAAGTGACGATCTCTGTGTCCAAATTTGACTCACAGGCATACCAGGAGTCGGTGCCACGAAAACAGACGAACGAGCATTGGAAGAAACCCTTGGTGTCTCTACCTCAGGGGGAAGTTCCAAGTCTTCGAGGTCCCATCCACCCTCTTCGTTTTCTTCACCCACTTCCCCGTCTTCCAAAATTGTAGTAACATCCCCATTTTGTAAGCCATCAGCATCCACCATGTCAAGATCTTCACCCCAATCACCTTCTGCACCATCCTCCTCTTCATCTGCAGCACCCCTACCAACATTATCAAATCCACCATCAAATATGCCTTTCATTACTCTCAATAAGGGCCAATCACCACCACACATAACTGGTGTTGGAGGCATCAATAAGGAAGGTTTTTTCCCTTCTGGTAAAGAAGGGACATCATCCCCCAACTCAGCAGCTAACCTTTCGGCCACATCCTGTAGCCCATGGACTGATGCTGTAACATAAGCAAGAGGCAAATGACCAGCATTCTCCAAGATCTTTACACGTTCTTGGACATCACCGAGATATAAAGCATTGTGAAACTGTCCCATAACATCGTTCTTGACTTCGGCGATTTTCAGCATCTTGGACAGCTTATCCAGGTTACCATTTATGAGATAAAGAAAAGACAACCTTTCAAAGGTCTTTGTCCTCTGGTAGGCATATTCCACTATACCTGCATTGCCTTGGCGAAGGGCTTCCACACCCAACCTATACCAATGATCTTTGTCATCAATCTCCTTAGCTGATGCAACAGCAATTTGGATGTTCCCACTCTCTAGAGCCAAGTTAAACCGGGTTTTCTCATCTTTGACAAAATGGAGAGCCACTTCAGGGAACCCCTTCTGTTGTAGATAAGCAATCACGGCCTCACCACAAAGCTGGGAGTTTCTTATCATGTTCATAACATGATCATACCTCTTCCGGAGCAAAGAGAGCTTGAAAATATATTCTGTAGCATCAATGATCAGAGTCTTATTCTTTCCATCACGGTCCAGGCAAAAGATTGTATTTCCAGAAACCTTGGTTATGTATATTGGAACATCGAGGGTTCGAATTATTCCACTATCTCCGTTGGGAAGGCAGTATTTTATATGATTTAGAGTGGTGTAAATAAAAACACCATTTTCATCCCAAGCTCCACTCTTAACACGTATTGTCTCATGGAAAGTGCACCGGTGCACAAGCTTCTTGTCAGTAATTATAATGGAATGCTTGCTGAGCAAAGCAACACTCTCCATGTCATTAGACCAAACAACATACTTCACAAAAGGAGTTTGCAGATCACCAATAACAAGCCTCTGCTGCAGATCAAAGGCAACAACTCTATCATCTGATCTACACAACAAATTACCTGTTCCAGCATAAAATATTGCATCTGTAGGCACTGGGAGGCCACTCTTTTTAACAACCTCATTTTTAAGATTCTTGATTAAGACTTGGTTGTTGCTTTTGTCAAGAACAGCAAACCGGTTCCGAGCCACAAATATAGCAGAATTACCAGGACCTTTCTTTGCCTCCTGCAAGTCACTCCGGCCAATGCTGTCTTTTGGTATCATAAACAACTCATAAGTTCCTCCATCAACATCTGAGCAGATAAGAACAGCATTTTCTGTAGGACTATAAGAAAGAGTCCTTGGAGATTGATTCAGGCCTGTAGAACCAGGCCGTCGAATTGGAACTATTTGTGTCTCTCTTTGAGACGAAAAGTCAAAATACCTTAAAAATCGGTCCTTGGCGTAAAACAGAGAATCCCCACTCACTGCAAAAGCAGGTCGTTCTCTCTCTAGCTTAAATACAATCATGCCACTGTCATGTCCAGCTGCCAAAAGATTGATCTCAGGATGAGCTGCAAGAATCCAGAACCTGTCATGTTCTCGACGGAAAGTTTGAAGTCCAGTTCGCTTTGTTGCATCCCACACACGAATACTTTTATCCTCAGAATTAGATACAATGATGTCTTGTTTGGCATGGAACATAACACATGACACATTATTCATGTGTCCTCTCAAGGTATCCACTTCCCAAGCCTTGGTATCTGAAAAAATAAACAATTTATTGAATCCCACAACAATTCAAGACTCTAAATTCCCTGCTGCACAAAAAAAAAAAAAAATTATCCACCTCCTTTGATTAGTTTGTATAAACACATCCAAAATCTTAAAATAAAATGGAGAAGCTGATGTAGGGGGCTCAAAAAGGGTCATTATATCCAACTTAAAGGGGGTGAAGGTAAGTTCTTATGAATATTCTAATAGGTAAATAAGGATGCGTCCAAAAACCTTAATCAGTATATCTAACAAATGAAATTTAAATGGTGGCACAGTTCCTTCACTTACCATTCATACGCCACAATTTTACTTGGCGATCATCAGCACCAGAGACTATCAAAGGTAAGGTCGGATGAAAAGCGGCCCAATTTACTCCTCGGTCATGACCTTCCAACACATACTTCACAACAGCATCAACACCACCAAAAAGATCGGTGTTCATCTGGCTCAAACGTAAAATATCATCTGCTGGGGAGGCAACCTTCTTTTTCAAGGAACCAATATCCCAAACTCGAACAGTCTGGTCAAGGGAGGCAGACACGACAAGGTCTTCTTTAGGATGGAATGAGGCGCACATAACATAATGATTATGACCAGTCAATACAGAGATGCAAGTTCGTGACTGCCAGTTCCATATGCGAATAGTTTGGTCATCACTGGCACTCACAATCCATGGATGCTCATGATGAAATTGCACAGTACGAATATAATCAAGATGTCCAAGAAGGGTGAAAAGACATCTATGCAACTTGTAGTTCCAGACCTTTATCTTGTAGTCGTCTCCTGAAAAAAAAAATAACATCATTTGAATGGCACGAGCACCAACGCTTTGAAAACAGAAAGTCATAGCACAAATGGAAAATTTTGAGCCAATTTCAAATTCAGACTTTCATTGCCCAAGTTGAACAATTCAAGGAAATTGCAAAACCTTATTGAACCTATTTTTTATTCCTTAATTCTAATGATATAATCACTAATAAGAGTGAAACGTGAATCTCATTAAAATTGTAAATAAATTTATATGAAATTCTGTACATTCCTATTTGTTTGCATCTGCAAATTCTAACTGTATATACACTCAAATATTTAAAGTCGTTTCACACTTATTTGTATTCGAGCTTTATATTTAAGAATCTTCATCTTGAACCCTTATTTGATAGTAATTTTCCCTAGTCCTACAAAAGGCATCAAAACAACCAAATTGAAAAGTACCCATTCAACAAATCATGGTTTTGTTATAAAGATTGTGACCCTCTTATAGAAGATATCACAGGCTGTACTAGCAGCTGGGCAGTTAAGAGACTTCAGTTCTTCCAGCTAGAACAATCAATAAGTTCAACCAGCTTTACACTGCATCCATGTGGAAAGGCAAAGAAGGGAGTGAGGTGACAAAGAAGCCAAGGTAAGATGGGGCATGGTTGCTATCCTAAAGGGAAGGTAGTTTTTGGCTGAAATTTTGAGGATTTGACAAGCTGCTTGCATCTGAAGGCACATCTGGTATTCTGGTCTTATATTTTGCAGATCAGAGTTTGTAAACTTACAACCTTAAAAACAAGATTTTTTGGCAGATCTTGATCGCAAATTCTTACAGTTGGTGTCGGACAATGCTCTTGCATTAAGGGTACAGTGTCAGGTCTTTAATTTCTACTGGCCTTGACTCATGTGTCCATATCAGGAAGATGAAGATCTACATAAAATTTCTATAATGAATCTAGATCCAGTAAAATATCATTCCCATTGGATTTCTCAAATACCATACAGTTACAATAATAAAAGAGCTCCAGAATCTAAGCTAATCCAACCCAATTAATAACCAAAATCCAAAATTTGACACTCAAATCCACAGATCATTAAATTAATCAACGAGATTCATTAAACAGAGATAAAACTGAGGCAAAAGGAAAAGAAATTCGAACCCCCAGAGACAAACAAAGGCTGAGACATGTGGAAATGGACACCGCGAACAGGGCCATCATGTTCGTCGAACCGATCAATCAAAGTCCCCATTCGATAGTCCCATAACTGGACAACGCCACTGTGGAGACTAGCTAAGATCCATGGCCTCTTAGTGTGGAAACTCAGTCCCTTCACTCTATTACTCTTCGTCTCAAACTTCGTCAACATTCTTTCCCCTGTATCTCAATCACCTAATTCTCTACAAAATCAAACCAAATCAAATTCCACGTCTAGGAATTAAGGATCCGCGTAACCAAACAGGGAGAATCCGATTTGAAAATTGAACGACAGATGTGAAAGGAAATTACCTCAGATCTGATCCAGCACCTAAAATTAAGAACAAAAAACTGAGAAGAAATCGTAATTGGGTTTAAATGAACAAGAAAACAGAGAGATTCGTATCCTCTCCCTCTCTATGAAATTCTGATTTTTAAGATCTGAGCCTGGAAATCTAGGAATTTTATTATTGTTTGTACAGCGGTTCTCCCTAACTTAAAGCTTCTACGACGGCGTTTCTGTTGGGTAAATAGGTTTGGTTTTCCGAGGGTACCATTGAATAAAATAGTACTACTGTTTATTAAAAACAATGTGTTGGTTTGGTTTCGGTGAAAAAAAACGAATGATGTTTATTTTAATAAATTTAATTTTAAATATTTTGTTTGTAAATCGTGTGGATTGTTATAGAGTTAAAAATATTTATAAATATATATTATTTTGTAATTAGACTATTCATATATAATATAGTACATAATGTATTTTTTACCTTTGTGGTCTTTATATTTTTAAATGAATAATTAAATTATTGTATGTAAGAAAATTTGAGAAAAAATTGTTTTCTAACATTTTTAAAGATAAAATATTAATTTGATGATTATAAATTTATTTAAATAGTGTAATAGATTTTTTAAGGAATAATTTGATATTTAATTAAATAGGGTATGGATGGATTTTTGTCCAATCTAAAAATTTAAAGTTTTTACTTGAATCTGATTGGCCCGTAATAAATAAAAATATATATTTCTTTAATCTTTTAAAAATAAAGGGTAATTATCTCGAGTCAATTCAAATACAAATCAGACCCACATTTAATAAGTTTCCACCAACCCAAATTTATTTTTAATGAAAACATGGTCAGATCAAAATACGTCCAGTCCAAATCCTATGCCCATCCTAAATTCCTAATTCAGTATATAAAATATAATAATTTTACTGATTAAATTTAGTTCAATTGATATTATTGTTAATACAAAATATATTATAATTAATATCTTACCTTATCTTTTTTAAAAAATTACACTTATTTCAGCAAAAAAAAAAAACTTTACACGCCTAAAAAAATAAGTATAGTTTGAGTATTTATTTTATTTTAGAGTTAACCTTTTAAAAACTACACTTTTACTTGGGGATAATGGCACGCATGGCCACTAAACTATAGTAAAATTTTAAATTATGGCTTCACTGTTAAAATTATAATCATTGTTATATAAAAGCAATACATATAGGTACAGTTGTTGATCTTCCAACTATGGTTTGCTGCGGAAGATCAACAAAAACATAAGCAGATGTATGGCATGTGATGGCGGTAAATGGCATATACGAATACGATCGACTGATTCGTCGATTCCGAAACTAAAACGCTGTCATCTTCTTCACTTCAAATCGTGTCAAATCTTCGGAGTAGAGTATGCCGTTTGGAGAAAGAAGACGTTGAAGGGCGAGGGAGAACCGAGCCTGAAAAGATTCGATTTCCAGCTTTTCAGATTATCTGGGATCGGTGGCCCGAATGCAAATGATAAGAGAGGTTAGTCTTACCCATTGAAACCCCACAAGTGCAAACCAGCAGCCTGCCAAGCCAAATCCTCTAGCACTCAAAAGCTGGTAACACAAAGTTAGGATTATTCTACTGTGAAATCTGATTGGCTTATGAGATAAATACGAGTCCATAAGGAACAAGGAAATGGATCTCTACCAGCATTATAAGCACTCCAAAAGCGACGCATCCACACATAGACAAACTAATATATCTAAGTTCCCGTCCCGCCTGCAGAAGCAAATGGATTTGTCATGTAAATTAAAGAAGTTGGGACACGTTGTCATTGATCGTGTATGGATGACTGGCAAACCAAGTTACTCGGATCGAGATAAACGTTAAATTAAACATACGTACCAGCAAAGTGCCTTCAAGGCTGTGAGTGCTTGGGGTGATAGCTAATGCAAGAAAGTACGGTAACAGCACCTTGTGCATCTACATGGACAGAAATTAAATTGCAAGGATCAAATATTTAAAAAGATCGGCATGCCCTTTGACATATAAACATCCCTTTGCTCATATCCTATACCTTTCATCCCAGCCAAATAGAATGTAGGCAAATAGTAAAAGATTCGGGTTTGAATTTATCGGCATTAATATCAGAATGATAGGAAAAGCAGTCTCATGAGGAATCTTTTTGTTCTAATGACGCAACAAAATCTCAAATGTTTAAAGCAGTAACAGGTGAACTGGTGGAAATGGGAAGGCGAGAACTAACCTCTTCTATGACCTTTATATCATGTGTAAATATATTGGGAAAAAACCAAGGAACTGCCGTCCCAATAACCCCTAATACCAGTCCAAGTGTAGCACCGATTGTGACAAGTGATTTTAGCAGCATTCTAGCCTGTTTGATATGATAAAATTCACCACATGTTAGGGGACAGCGTCCAAAATGAAAGATGTTGTATTCTATACACAATGCTAAATATTAATGCTATTGAGGCAGGGAAGAGGCACAGCATAAAATTAAAGTTGAGGTAACAAACCTTTGGCAAATTTCGATTGATTCCATATATCAACTCAGGCATAAATGACTGTGAGGTTTGGGAGAGAGGCTCACCCCAAACAGTGCACATGCCACATATTTGAAGCATGACCTGATGTGAAACTGAGAATGGTTACCAATTTCAACAATGCAAGATAAAAGCAGATAAGTGACTAAAAACAAGCAAGTAAATCTAACCTGATGAGCAGCAACAACGTGTGTTCCCATGGATGTGGCGAAATATATGAGGAGAGAGTAGAAAACTATCTAAAAGAACATCAAAGTGTCTCAGATGAAAGCATATGGTTGCAGAGTACAAGAAATTTCTATTAACTTAAGTCGAATGTAAACCTTTGACATCAAAGTTACAAATACTGGACCAGCAATAGCTAGCACGCTCAGAAGCTCATTAAATGATGGAATGGAGATGGCAAATGCATTGTACCCTTTCTTGTTTAGAGCTTCAATCATCATATAAGCTGCAACAACCTAAAACAATTGCTGGTAAGAGGCACTGCCTAAAGACTATTTCCCCAGCAAATGAACACTTGAAGAAATGGAAAAATTGGGTTCATTCAGCACCTGTGAAACCATTGTTGCCCATGCTGCCCCAGCGATACCATAGCCTAAAAACATGCAGAGGACAACATCACCAACGCCATTTATGACACTCGAAACAGCCAAAGCTTTCAATGGTCCCCAGGAATCTTTCATGCCAAGGCTGGGAGACA
The DNA here is from genome assembly GCA_958450335.1 of Hibiscus tridactylites. Lineage (NCBI taxonomy): Eukaryota > Viridiplantae > Streptophyta > Magnoliopsida > Malvales > Malvaceae > Hibiscus > Hibiscus tridactylites. The sequence continues at coordinate 91,248,077 of OY288281.1, forward strand.
GAAAGGGTGTTAGAGCAACAAAAAAGAAATGAAGTGAACAAATACTCACAATCTCAGCAATTCTACAATGGAAAATCCATCACCAATCAGGGTAAAATAAATCCTAACAAAACAGGTATGCCGATATGCGACATTAAAGATATTAAACAGTACATATATGCATATGAACTAAAATATCTCCTTTAAAATAGTTTATGAATACTAAGATCATAAATAATCCAACAGCATCTTAGCATACATCCTTGGTTATAGCTGGACAGTATAGCCTATAGACTCTAGCTTAAGTAAATTGAGGAGAAAATAAAATACATCAAACCTGGCACTTTGCGCCACCCATCCAACTAGAACTGCTGGCCATGCTAAACCTCTAATCTACGTACAGAAAAGACTTTGTTTCAATTAAAAGGCAATGGGAATACTACTAGTTGCTCCAGTAGGATATCTAGCCATAATAATAACTTATAAAAGATGGTAATAATAGGATTTGAGTAATGGATGTCCACCAAACAATATGCATATAGTAGTGGCCTTTGAATTTTATGTTCCCTAAGTCCAGTTAGGGCAGTTTAGCATCAAGAAGGCAATTAAATACCTTCGACCCTCCATCACATGATATAGATAAACACATGAACAGACGAAAGCAGATATAACACTTCAAATTCAAAACCTATTAAAGATGGGAATACTTCAGGAGATAATTTAATTCAATTGTCCAGTTCATTAATTTTACAGCCCATTAGATAGATATAACCTACAACAAAGAAGAGTAAGAAATCTTCAAAATAAGTGTCTTCAGTTTACAAAAAATGAAAATTCTCTTAAATAACTTGGAATCATGAACAGTCAAGAGGAATGGAAATAGAGCTGATTTAAACTTAAAGGAGGTATTCCAATACTACAGTTACCTTTCCTTCCAACAAATTCTAAGGTTTATGGGAGTAAAAAGATGAAAGCCTACTAAGACAGAATATTAAGTTTAAATAGGAAAGAAGCATAGAAGAAAATAAACCTGAACATAAGCGTTTCCAGCAGGTACAAGATGTGCATTATTTGGCCCAGAAAAGGCTGAAAGGATCAAATGGCAGAAGGTATTCATTTTCATTTCAATTATTGCCATCTACCGTAAGCGGAAACCAAAGATAAGGCCACTCAACAAAATACATAAGCACCTTACATTATGATTATCTGGAACAACCCCCAACCCCCACCCACCCAAAAAAAAAAGCTTTACCAGTCATTCATACCTGTCAATGCCCACGAACCAAAGAACATTGTCAAGAAAAGCATCACTAAGCCACAAAACAACCCAATACAAAGCAGGATAGATATCTGATGCTGAACTTCATCCTTACCCTGCAGCAAAACAGTATTGTTAAAAAGGGTTAAGCCTAAATGCAGCCTTAAACAGGGTGAAGCAAATCGAAACAGATTATCCAAAGAATCCAAATCCCAGTGTCCTTGAGAAGTAAGACCAAACGCATCAGTGTTGAAAATTGTTAAATACTCATATGAACGGATACGCATAAAAAACGATTCCCGGTGCCATGAACTATGCTAAACTTCCAATTTTCATCCCCATTTTTGTGGTTAAATCAATCAACAATCATGTTAAGTCATAAATTCAATCTATGTATCATTATATAAGTTTACATAATGAGTTTATATCACTTTGAACTCATGACATCAACTCGGCTTTGAGATTACGTTACTGGTATTACTGATAAAATCAATGACACCCACAATATTGTTCAAGAAACGCACCCGTCTTGCAAGTGAAGTGGCCACCATATTGGAAGTAGCAATTGAAAGGAACATAAAAATATAGCCTATATAATCACAAACAACCGTTGCAGGACCTGTAATCCAAATCAAATCAGTCACTCAACAAATTTTCATAAATGGAAGTTCTTAGCATTCATCTCTTCAATTAATTAAAAAAACTTCAAGGAATCTATATAATCACCTAAAGCAGCAAGCTCGATCGAGCTTCCTTGACCAATAACCGCAGTATCGATAAGACTCATCATCGGCCCACAAAGCCAAAGTCCAGTAGCTGGACCAGTGAACACCACAATCTCTTTCAGCTGCTGCCATATGCTCTGGTTTGCTAATTCCTCTCCCTTAATTTTCGGGCTTGTTTCCTCTCCCTGTTCTTCTTCTTCATTGTTTTCTTCGATCAAATCTCCATTGCCTTCATAGTTCAATTCCCGGCTAGGGCTAATGCAGTGACGGACTCGATTCCGGGGTGTGAAATTGAGTGAAGAGGAGAGTGAAAAGGATCGGTGAAAAGGAAGAGTTGGGAAATTGGGTCTTTTAGGGAAATGGATTGAAGAAAAGGGTTTGAATTTAGGGTTTTGGAGAGGAATGGAAGGAGCTTGAGATAGTGTATTCCTGGTTATCATACTTTAAGCACAGAAAACCACTGAAGTTTGGACTTCGAGATGTTTTTGAGGATTTCTGTTGTGTCAGTAAGATTTCAGTATATAATATACCAACTACAATATCGTAGGTAAAAATTATTATTCTGTTGGTAAAAATTTGTGTTTTAACCTAGATTTTTAGTTAAGGCAAAATTCAACTCTAATTCTTACCCAATTTAAGTTGTAACATAATTTTTTATTTAGTTATTAATAATTTTGATTCTACCTAAATTATTATTCTGTTGGTAAAAATTTATGTTATAGTATACATCCTTACACAATTTAATAATAATTCCAGATCTACCTAAATTATTGTCCAATTATACATATTTTTTTACTAAAATGATAAGAATTTATATTGGCCGCATTTTAACTACACTCTAAAGGACAAAGGTGTTGTACCTTAGCATGTCAATCATTCCATACTTGGAAATAAAAAGGGTAAACTACCGTAATGGTCGTTTCGTTTTATAAGTGTTTATTTTGATTTACCGAATTTTAAGAAATTAACGTTTTGATTACTTATGCTATTGTTTATAACGCTACGTCACTTTTATTATTGTTTATAATGTTTTGGTCATCTAGAAGTTAATGTCATTAGTTTGATAATGTGGCACGTTAGTAAAATGGGTTAATCTTCAATTTGACTTATAAACTTTTAATATATGCTAATTTCACCCCATAAACTTTAGATAAAATGTCAGTTTGACCTTTGAACTTTAGATAAAATATCAATTTAACCCATAGATCCGGCTAAAGTCACCCATTGTTGATCGCTGCTCACCACCGCCGTCGATCATCGCCGGCCACCGTCGTTGACGATCGTTGGATCTAAAATAATTATTAATAATAGCATAAATGACTAAAACGTTACTTTTAAAATTCGGTGAGCAAAAATAAATCCAAACGAAAGTTAATATTTATATCAGTTCCAATACCATGTGAAAATCATTGATTTCGTATTATACTTCAATTCGGCCATTTTAACTTCAATTCGGCCATTTTAGTTTTATCAGATCTCAACCCGCATAAAAATCTTAATTTAAAACTTTATATTATATATCAAGTATTCGAATCAACACAAATATGAATTTATTAAAAGTTGGTTGATCAAATTCCGAATCCCTTGGAAACAAATATATTATTTATTTTTATAATATATAGTCAGATTCATAGATCTAAAATCCGTAATCTAATATGTACTCGTATAAATAGTGCAAGTTATAACATATTTTATAATATATAGTCAGATTCATAAAAATTTGTGTTTTAACCTAGATTTTTAGTTAAGGCAAAATTCAACTCTAATTCTTACCCAATTCAAGTTATAACATATTTTTTTTTATTTAGTCAATAAAAATTTTCATTCTACTTAAATTATTATTATGTTGGTAAAAATTTATATTACAATATACATCCTTACCCATTTAATAATAATTTCAGTTCTACTTAAATTATTATCCAATTATACATAAATTTTTACTAAAATAGTAAGAATTTATATTGGTCGCATTTTAACTGCACCCTAAAGGACAAAGGTGTCGCACCTTAGCATGTCAATCATTCCATACTTGGAAATAAAAAGGGTAAACTACCGTAATGGTCGTTTCGTTTTAGAAGTGTTTACTTTGGTTTACCGAATTTTAAGAAATTAACGTTTTGATTACTTATGCTATTGTTTATAACGCTACGTCATTTTTATTATCGTTTATAATGTTTTGGTCATCAAGAAGTTAATGTCATTAGTTTGATAACGTGGCACGTTAGTAAAATGGGTTAATCTTTAATTTGACTCATAAACGTTTGATATATGCTAATTTCACCCCATAAACTTTAGATAAAATGTTAGTTTGACCCTTGAAATTTAGATAAAATATCAATTTAACCCGTAAATCCGGCTAAAGTCACCCATTGTTGATCGTTGCTCACCACCGCCGTCGATCATCACCGGTCACCACCGTTGACGATCGTTGGATCTAAAATAATTATTAATGATAACATAAGTGATTAAAACGTTACTTTTAAAATTTGGTGGGAAAAATAAACCCAAAAGAAAGTTAATATTTATATCAGTTCCAATACCATGCGAAAATCATTGATTTCGTCTTATACTTCAATTCGGTCATTTTAGTTTTATCAGATCTCAACCCGCATAAAAATCTTAATTTAAAACTTTAAATTATATATGGAGTATTCGAATCAACATAAATATGAATTTGTTAAAAGTTGGTTGATCAAATTCCGAATCCCTTGGAAACAAATATACTATTCATTTTTATAATATGTAGTCAGATTCATATATCTAAAATCCGTAATCTAATATGTACTCGTATAAATAATGCAAGTTCCAATAATAAATATTTTATGGTAGCTATTCATATTTATTTTGAATCCGCAAAGATACTATTTTAGTTTTGAAATTCACAATTATCGAAATTCATTAAGAAAAACAAATCAAATAACTATAAAATATTCGAATACATAACCTGAATCATGCCTTGTTTAGGTGATGTAGCTAATGTAATACGTATCTAGTAGGGAACTAGGGATGGACCCTAAAAGAGATTTGAGGGCAGTTGCCTCACAAAAAAATTGAAATTTATATATGATTTAGATATTTTTTAAATATCGATTTAATTAACGGTTAAATTTTTTAAAAAACAATTAATTTAATTTTAAATAATTTAAGTCGATTATTAATGTTATAAAATAAACGTTAATCCAAGAATAAATAATAAAATAAATAATATTATTTAAACGAACATTACAAAATTAAGAACAATACAACAATATATAAATCAAACCGATTTGAAACCAAAAGAAACGTGTTGAGGCCTGCACGAACGCAGTTTTCTTAAGACAGATTTTCGGCCACTCCTATGGTGCTCGAGTTCATTGGTCGTCTGTCTCCCAGGATACAACAACATAAGATCAACCACAGTTGCACTACTGTGGAGATCGCGAACCGACCCTTGCCTTCGCCTATCACCGAAAACCACTTGTAAAATCCACAGAGTAAAACAATAAAAATTTTCTGTGGTTTTTGAGTTGTGTAAAACTTAGTAGGTTTACTCCCTATTTATAGGAGTGTCATGAGGGTATAAGTGGAAATTTTGACCTAATGGAGCATTCAATATTGAGAATCAATTGATTCTCTTATAAAGCAATTTCCAAAATTATTATCTGAATTAAAGGTAACTTCTAATATTTATCCTTTTAATTTCAAGATAAAATTTGGCAAATTTATGCTTTTATTTGAGGAAAATTCATTTTAAATTTGGGTCAAAATATCTGCAAGCCCACGAAGGACCAGACCGGTTCAGACATTTGCGTTATCCACGTCGTGCACGTCTGCACATTTACGAACCAACAATTGGTTCCACATTTTCCTTAACAACATTTGAATCAATTTCTTATTCAAAGCTCCAAAATTATCAAATTTTTCCAACAATCCCCCACATGAATGAAATTGATTTAATCAAAAACATTTTGACTCGATGTGGTGATAGATTCTACGATCGATAGCTGCATAGGATAGGTAGGTGTCCACCCTTGAACCTTCCCTTGTGAAAGTATATTTACTTTACTAGCTGACCAGTAGACGTGATGTCCTTGAACTGTTCTGCCGTTTGTGTAAACGATGATATACTTCACACAACTACCTCTCTGACAAAAGTATTAGTTCTCATGGGTATGTCCATATGGTCGTGGACATCGCCTGGTTCTGCAAGAGTTTGAAAAAACTATGCCCCAATAGTCTTATTGAAGCGGCCCCACTTCACTCTCACATAGGTGACTTATGTTGCTTGACTCACAAAAGCACATAATGGTCATTAAAAGCATTGCTTAGCCTAAACCACTTTGATCACCGTTTACATCATAGGAATGGACTTGGGGATAAGAGCCCCTACAGTGACCGCACATGTCTATGCAATTAGGTTGTCCCTTTGAACCTAGATCTTGGGATCTCCAGTCAACTAGGTAGGGTTTTCCTTCACATAGCACCTTAAATTTACATGGGCTTTAGTCTCATTCCTTTAGATGTTTTCTCAACTTGATCTCAATTTAACCCTTTGGTTAATGGATTCACAACGTTAATCTTTGATTTCAAAAAATCAATAGAGATCATTTCATTTGAGATCAGTTGTCTAACGGTATTATGTCGACAACGCATATGTCTCGACTTACCATTATACACAAAGCTCTATGTCCTACCTATTGTGGGCATTGGCTTTGGTCGTTCAGGAATATCCTCCAAGAAATTTCTAAAGCCATTCGACTTCTTTTCTATTATGGATTTGCTTATAACCATTTTTCTTGAGGATTTCCATGACACGGTTCCTCTTCCCAAAGTGAAGACATATCCACTTATGCCTTTGATATCTTGAATATCAGATATCCAATCGCATTGGAGTATCCTTCTAAATAGAAGAATCTCTGGAATAATGCAATTCATAATCTCGAGTATATCTAAGATATCTCAATGCCCTCACAATTGCTTTCTAGTGATTTTCACTTGAATTGCTTGTGAATATACTTGAACTGCTCACAGTAGAAACAATATCTGGTCTATTGAATCTACTTGGTCAACACTTTGGTCTTTGTTCTTGGACAAAAGTTGGCATGTATTTATTGGAGTTCTGGCTATGCCGGAAACATCTTTGCCAAACTTCTCTTGCCCGCGTAGTGTGACTACGTCAATATGAGACTTTCAAGTGATCGTTTGATTTGGATGCCCAAACTCAAATATGTTAATCTCATATTTTTCATGTCAATCTTGAATTTGACAAGTCTTTGGTACGTTTACCATTTTATTGTTGCTTTCAACAATGAATATGTTATTAACATACAAACATAGAATAATATATCCAATGTTAGTAGTTTTGACATATACACATTTGTCACACTCATTTATCTTGAAGTCGTTTGTCATCATGACATTATCGAACTTCTCATATCTTTACTTTGGTGCTTGTTTAAGTCTATACAAGGACTTCATCAACCTACATACTTTTCTCTCTTGACTTGAAACTACATAACCCTCAGGTTGTTCCATGTATATTTCTTCATCAAGATCTTCATTTAGAAAAGCTCTTTTAACATCTATTCGATGTACGTCTAGATTTCGCAAAGCGACAATTGTAAGTATCATACTTATGGAGGTTATCCTTGATACATGAGATTATGTATCGAAATAGTCAAGGCATTCGGTAACCTTTTATTACCAATCTGGCCTTATACTTATCAATTGTTCCATCTACTTTTATTTTCCGTTTGAAAATTCATTCAAAACTTAGTGGTTTAATTTACAGAGAAAGATCCACTAATTCCCACGTATGGTTTTGCATGATGAAATCAATTTCACTCTTAATGACATCCTTCCATAAGATGCTTTCAGATGAATGTATAACATCATTATACGTTTGAGATTCAACCTCTAACATAAAGTTTAGAAAAATGATCCAAAGAATTTTTCTACCCTTGCTCATTTACTTCTTTGCGGCTCTATTTCAAGCTCAAACCATTGTTGATCATTTGAGTCATCTTTATCGATAATCTTCGAAGTTCGTTTCATTGAACTTTGACCAACTTCCCTAGCTTTACAAGGGAATACATCTTCCATTATCGTATGCTTGTGAATCTCAGGGTTCTTCGATTCATACACAAGAAATCGATATACATTGCTATGTTCTATATAGCCAATAAAATACAATCCACAATTTTTAGGGATCTATTCTCAGTTGCTTTAGTAATGGGTCATTACTTTTGCAAGACACCCCCACATTTTCAAGTAGTTGTAGGAAGGTTTAATTACCTTTCATAACTTATATGGTGTCTAGTCTCTTTAATTACGGGGAATCTTGTTTAAAAGGTAATTAGCTTATAGAAAACTTCCCCCACATGTTAGGCACATTATAGTACCAACGTTACTCATATAGAGCTTCTCCTCATCTTAAACATTTAATTAAGTTTGGGATTTAACATCATGCTCATAGAGAACAATTTTCACTATAGCTTCATCTTTACATTATTTTTGTGCTATCATCAATGAAGGTGATAAACATATTCCTTCAACCAATATGTTGTCATATCAATTGTTATGATAATAACATTGCCCTCGTTTGAAAGTCTATAGTCTGAAGACTTGTTCCTCATCTTATGGCAATTGAAGCATTTTTTCATGAAATTTTGCTTCTTGAACACACCGTCCAATTTACGGTTTAAAGTCGTTTTTGACTTCTACTACGTTTGCCATGATAATATTTATCTTAGCAATATTTACCTTAGTAACATTTGAAGGTGATAACAATATTTACCTTATCTTCTCTAATAATAGGAGGATCATCCTTCAGATATTTAACTAGGTTTATCATGGTCAATTATGCAACATCCTTTGTTGCAATGTATGAAATTTTTTTTTCTAATAAATTTCACTGATTTTTCCATTGTGTTACGTAGACACAATTCAGAACAAAAAATTATGAATATGTTAAACGTTAGGAATTTAGTCAAAGACTAAAACCAGAAACAGAAACATAATTTCTAACTTTTGTTAGACGACAGAGATTTAGTAAACTAAACCCCAAACAAAAGTTCACACGGTATTAATAGAAAGAACAATAATAAACAGTGCACCAGGTAGGTAACTTATGAAAGAGAGGTGGTGCACTAGGCACGCTTAAATACCAAGTCTCTCAAAAAACCAATCCTAGACATGCATTTTTAAATTTTCTTTCAATCACCGTTTATGGATTTTATTCTTGAAATCATTCCAAGCATGGATGATCAATCGGAACCACTACCTTTGATTCACAACAATTTGGAATCTTCCATTTATGGTCCAACGACCCTCTCGATTCTTTAGCCATTTTTAAACATTGTGCACTTCATAGCATGCATCAGAATAGGCTTTAAGAATTTAATTTTGACATAGAGAATCAAGTTCTTCTATGCTTTGATTCGAGACCTCAGTCAGAATCAACGCTCTAAATTTGGTAACCAATGTTACTTTCCGAAATAAATTCACCAATTTATTTTCGAAATAAAATCATACTTGATAATAAATTTGAGTTATTTTTTTTTCAAAATAAATTCACCAATTTATTTCAAGGTTGAATCATTCTAGATTCTCACGAAATTAAATCCAACGATTTATTTCCCTTAACAGGTTAGAATCAACACATGATTCTAGTACAGAAAATAAATTTAATAATTTATTTCCTTTTACACAAATTTAATCATATTTGATTTTTACGGAAATAAATTCGATGATTTATATTTCTTGACAAGTTAGAATCAACGCATGATTCTAGCATATAAATAAATTTAATGATTTATTTTCTTTTACAAAAATTGAATTATACTTGATTCTTACGGAAATAAATTCAATGATTTATTTTCCTTACAACATTAGAATCATACAAGATTCTCTTAAAAATAAATCCAATGATTTATCTTCCTTTTCCAAAATTAGAATCAACACAAGATTCTAACGAAGAAATAAATTCAGTGATTTATTTCTCATATATCTTTTGTTAAATATTGGGATTAGTAGCACTAAACCCAAACCAAAGATATCAAGGCAATAAAATCAAAGGAAGTGATCCTTTAATTTTTTTATTCTTGTTTTAGAAAGATCACGTAAATCCGTTAAAACGGCATAAATTAATTTCTGAAACGAATTATTTACGAGATCTTTGTTTCCAAAACAAATCAAGATTTCGTCTGAATATCCTGTTCGTCTCTATAAAATTTCTCAAAAGAAATTATTAGTACAAAATAAATAATCCACACTATTTCCATAAATGACATAAGATATCCTTTATTCATGCCATATTTACTATTTAATATTAAAGCCAAAATTGTAAGGTAATAAAATGATAAATAATACCTTGATTTAAGGCGTTAACATCACCATAAAAATATCTTAATGATATTTTGACCAAACCTTATTAAGGAATGTTAAAAATTACCTTAATACCATAATAAAAGTACCATGAATATTACCATAAAGATGTAAAAAATATATATAAGGATTACCTTTATTAGGTAATAAAACCATAATAATATTTGCAACATAATAATGATTTTAATATTGCCATAAAATATGCACACATGATTAATAAGGTAATATACCATATATTTAAAGATTTAAAATTACCTTATACCAAAACATCTTTCCAATAAAACATGCACAATGAGTTATCCGCCATTGTACCACATGATTAGAGTTAGCAGTAGCTCAATCTTCTCACCTCATTAACACAAATTTGGTCATGCTTTTAAGCATGATGTTCGTCTTGGATTCAAACTTTAGAAGAGTCTGTCTTAAGATTGTTATAAAATAAACGTTAATCCAAGAATAAATAATAAAATAAATAATATTATTTAAACGAACATTACAAAATTAAGAACAATACAACAATATATAAATCAAACCGATTTGAAACCAAAAGAAACGTGTTGAGGCCTGCACGAACGCAGTTTCCTTAAGACAGATTTTCGGCCACTCCTATGGTGCTCGAGTTCATTGGTCGTCTGTCTCCCAGGATACAACAACATAAGATCAACCACAGTTGCACTACTGTGGAGATCGCGAACCGACCCTTGCCTTCGCCTATCACCGAAAACCACTTGTAAAATCCACAGAGTAAAACAATAAAAATTTTCTGTGGTTTTTGAGTTGTGTAAAACTTAGTAGGTTTACTCCCTATTTATAGGAGTGTCATGAGGGTATAAGTGGAAATTTTGACCTAATGGAGCATTCAATATTGAGAATCAATTGATTCTCTTATAAAGCAATTTCCAAAATTATTATCTGAATTAAAGGTAACTTCTAATATTTATCCTTTTAATTTCAAGATAAAATTTGGCAAATTTATGCTTTTATTTGAGGAAAATTCATTTTAAATTTGGGTCAAAATATCTGCAAGCCCACGAAGGACCAGACCGGTTCAGACATTTGCGTTACCCACGTCGTGCACGTCTGCACATTTACGAACCAACAATTGGTTCCACATTTTCCTCAACAACATTTGAATCAATTTCTTATTCAAAGCTCTAAAATTATCAAATTTTTCCAACAATTAATTGAACCGGCCATTTAAACACATGTACACTCTTAGTAATGTTTATGTATGACAGAACCAGATATAATATAATGTTGTTATTAAAGTTTCGAGGACTAGTGAATCTATTAATTTTGGGAGCATGAGTTTCACGCAATATCAAATAAAACAATTGAGGCATTCAATCAAACAGTTGGAGATCGTGATAAAAAAAATACCAAATAGTTGGAGATGTCTCTAATTTTGATATCAAATTTTCAAACTTTCATTTTATAATAAGATTAAACTGCAAAAATCAACAAGAAACGGAATCAATGGAGATCACCGGCCTTTTCCACATCATTTGAAGCCTCCCCGTTGATTTGTTCTCCATTGTTGAAGCTCAAGAACACGGCGGCAGAAACTGCAGATCAGAGGCAAATCCCGGCATCATCTCCGATGATATTCGCTCAAAGATTTAGCCGTTTGGGTAGTTTTACATGGGAGATTTTGAAGCACCCGAGTGAGATTTATCCATTGTTGAAGCTCAAATTGGCTGCCGTGAATGCATTGAGCAAGAAGCAAAACCCATTACAGCCTCCGCACTGGCTTTTTTGCTATTCGATACTTTACTCTCTCGCTAGTTTTGCGATCGTTACCACGGTGCTTCAATCGGCTGAGCTTAGAAAAATTGTAAGTACCTTCTTTTCATACCAACAAATCTTGTCATTTTCTTTGGGTAAATAAAGTTTTTGAATTTGACTTTTAAGGTTTAATTTGGTATCTATTGGTTTGAACTAATAAGACAAGTTTAAGTATTTAGTTTGTTTAAAAAAAGTTTTGGTATCGAATTGAAAAAAAAATGTCAATTTTATATTTTCCATCCCAAATTGTGAATCTTATTCTAAATTGATCCTCAAGCTTTTGAGTGTTTAAATTTAATTCCCAAAGTGTGATATTTTCTAAATTAATCTTTAACCTTTTGAACGTTTAAATTTCATTCTCGGATTAAGTTTATGCTACATCATGCTATTATATAATACACATCAATGTTTACGTAACAATTGATAATTTTATAACATTTTTATTAACATAAATATACGGTTAGTATATACTGATAATTTGAGGGTGGAATTAAACGTTCACAAGTTTAGGGAGAAATTTAGAATGAGAGTAGTAATTTGTAAATGAAACTGGAGTGTTCAAAAGTTTACGAGCTAATTTTGAATGAGAATTATAATTTGAGAATGAAATTAAAACATTCAAAAAATTAAAAGACTATTTTAAAATAAAAGTCATAATTTGAGAATATCCGATAAATTAAATACAAAGGTTTACTTTTATCCAAGGTAAGCAAGGGGTGAACAAAATTCGGTGATAACCCAACATTTTATAGCCCGTAAATCTCGGCACGGTGTTTTTTTCCAATGAAATATTTTTCAATGAAATAATTATATTTTATAGATTTTATAATTGAAAACAATAGTTATAAATTTTAAAAATAGTTTATTATTTTAGGTTCTTAATTAATATTTAAATAGATAATAAATTAATTGTACAATTAATTAAATGACAACTCATAAATAAATGAAGTGACATATATCTATTAAGATAAGATTAAAAGATTTAAAAATAAAAAAGAATGAGATGGTCCATTTATTGTACTTGCCAACTAATTATTGTTATCTTAATTAAATTTATAAAAATATTATATATATATATTAAAATTTAACTAACAATTAATTATTTAATTGGACCAGACACGAAAATTTTTAAATAAAATTAAAAGTTTTTATAAAAAATTGAGTTAGAAGGACATAGACTATAGTAACCGATTCAAATTAATCGATAAATAAATCAGATACTGTAACCATAAAAAATAAAAAGGAATGAAGCAGTCTCTTTCTAGAATTTGCCAACTAATTATTGTCAAACTAACTTAATATAAACATTTTATTAGGTTAAATTAATGAAAATATGTAAGTGCCAAACTGCCAATCAATTTAGTAGATAAACTTCATATCATTGAAACTATCAACTCGTAAACTATTTTTATATTGTTAGTGGCATTCATACATTATACATATGGAACAAATTGAAAATCATTAGGGCGTGTTAGCGTTATTATGAATTTATTTAAAAAAAAAGTAAAAATGCCCGAAAAGAAGATATTTTTAAAGGATTATATTTTAGTACACAGTATGTATGTGTAAAAAAAATTACACAATTCTTCTTCTTTGAATATGTTAGTGTGATGCAAGAGTTTCTTAGTCTTCTAAAAAAAACACACAACATGCATTACTAGTGCTCGAACTCGGGTCCCAAGAAATAATAAACATCTACATTTGCCACCAGGACACACGAGAGAATGAATAACTCTTCTTTAAAACTTAAAACTTAAAATTCTAATCATAATATTAATATCTTAAACCTTAAATTCTAAACTATAACCCTATTTAAATTCTAAACTCTACACCATAAACTCATAAACTTTAAACCATAAACTAAACTTATAACCCCTAAATTAAAAAGCACGTTTATATTTTACATGGACTATGTATTAAAATTTTCTGTTTTTAAAAACTCAAATTCTTATATATCAAAAGGTGTTCACCCAAACGAGAAGTTTTAGGGCGAGGCACCTTAAAATGAGGCACAGCCGAAATTCTTACAAGAATTATAAGAATTTCGGTATCAATTTTTTCGGTATATACCGAATTTCTTACAAGAAAATATAAAAATTTCTATATATACCAAAAATTTTACAAAAAAATAAAAAAATTTAAAAGGGTAAAAATTTCGCTATATACCAAAATTCTTACTACTTTTTGTAAGAAATTCAGTATATACTAAAAAATTTAATAGCGAAATTCTTACACTTTTTATAAAAAATTCAATATATATCAAAAATTAATACCAATTTTTTTTATAATTCGAATAAAAATTTTAATTGCGCATCTTTTTAACCTATTTTAGCCGCCCGAAGAAAACCCCATCTAAACGCACGTTAAAGAGTACGATTTGATGACGAGAAAGTCCAAATCACTGTATAAATTATATGCCAAATTTCAACACTTTCCGAGCCACGGGCTTTCTGTCAATAGAATCCACAAAAAACAGGTCGAAAATCAATTAAAGATTGACTAAAAAAAAAAAAACAACTTTGAAAATGTTTAGCTAATCAAGGTCCCAAAGTAGACCAAAACCAAGCATCATTTCAATGAAACTATAAGAACACCCAATTAGTATTTCCCCTCAGAAATCCAACAACCTCCCTTCTCTCCACATACCCAGATTTCGTTTTCTGTTTTCGGATCTGATTTGAAGTTAAAATCTTCATTTAATGGGGAGTTTGGGAGCACTTGTGAAACACCCAGATGATTTTTACCCATTGTTGAAGCTTAAATTGGCTTCCCGCCATGCCGAGAAGCAGATCCCGTCGGAGCCTCACTGGGCTTTCTGTTTCTCCATGCTTCACAAAGTCTCTCGTAGTTTCGCCCTCGTTATTCAACAGCTCGACACCGAGCTCAAAAACGCCGTAAGAAATTTTGGTTTCATGTGTTTTCGTCTGATTTCGTGAATTTATGGCCGATTTCGATTATGTTTGTTGTGGATATTGTTGATCTTTAAGATTAGACTAATTGTTGTTCAATTTGCCGATTTCGATTTCGATTTGGTTTGATTTTTCCCCATTTTTGTGGTTTTGCAGGTCTGCATATTTTATTTGGTTCTTCGAGCACTTGATACTGTTGGTTTGTTCTTAGTCTTTTAACCCTTGCTTTTCTTTTTTAATGTCACTTTCCAATTATGCATAATTTTTCACTGTTTGGAACAATTTCTGCATGTTTGGCTTCACTATAATCTATGAATGATACTAGTATTTTGCATTTCCTTTACGAATTGTTCGATACGAAACCGGGTTTTTTCTCATCTCTTTAGATCATTACATTCAAGTGTTGTTCTGTACTGATGTTTTCTTTCCCTTGCAGAGGATGACACTAGTGTGGCAACAGATGTCAAAGTTCCTATCCTCAAAGACTTTCATCGCCATATATACAATCGCGACTGGCACTTTTCGTGTGAGCATCTAGAGAATTTGTATCCCTCGAAGGAGGGTTCTCGAATTTCCGTGGAGTATCAATATAGCACCCGAATTGGGCTAATATCATTGCTGAAAACTTTACCGGTTAAAGAATCCTGGTTTGTTTGCTTATATAGCTTTCTCTCTCTTTTTTCCAGGTGGTACAAAGAACTACAAAGTTCTTATGGATCAGTTTCATCATGTATCTACTGCTTTTCTGGAACTCGGAAATGGGTCAGTTATTTAACCTTTTTTGTCTTGATCTTCCTTGTTTATGAATATTTCAACGTGATGCTGTTTTGTATGTGTTACTTTACTTTATGTCTTTATCTCCTAACTGGTTATTTTGCTTGTGGATATTGACCCCGAAAGAGTAAAAAGTCGATAATTCTCAATTGATTCTGCAGTTATCAGGAGGCTATCGAGGACATCACTAAAAGAATGGGTGCAGGGATGGCAAAATTTATTTGCAAGGAGGTTTGTCATGCTTGCATTATTTATTTTCGCTTGCTTATTATTGATCTTAAATATACGAAAAATGGAGTGAACTTTACAAATTGGTTTACCTACGTACATTCTAGTATGAATTTGCTGTATCTGTCATGAGTTACCGGGCACTGAACTATACCTGAATGTATGAATGAAAAAAAAGGTTCTTTCTCCTTTAGATTTTTGACTATTCTAAATGAAAATTTTGTTTACGAAGTATTGAATTGTGGTTGATCTCTTCTAGATTGTCTCTTACCATATGTAAGAACTTGAGATCTCAAGCTTAGCCAGTAAATCTGTTCAATATGCATGCAAGAATACAACTCTTAAACGTGTTCATATTATCTTATATGCTTGAATAGATATATATTGTCTTATATACGATCCCGGGAACTTGTGTTTTGCTGCAGGTTGAAACGGTCGATGACTATGATGAATATTGTCACTATGTAGCAGGGCTTGTGGGATTAGGTCTTTCCAAACTTTTCCATGCCTGTGAGTTGGAAGATTTGGCTCCAGATTCTCTCTCCAATTCGATGGGTTTATTTCTTCAGGTATTGCTCTGATGTATGAATGAAGCAATGCATGCATTTTGACAGTTAAACGATATGATTCTAAAACAATGTCTTCTGGATCTAACAAAATGGCAGAAAACAAATATTATCCGAGATTATCTAGAGGATATTAATGAGATACCAAAGTCGCGCATGTTTTGGCCTCGCGAGATTTGGAGTAAATATGTCAACAAACTCGAGGTATGCCTCTGTTGCACCTTCTATCCTAACTTCCAGCTGAAATTGCAACCAAATTTCATTCGAGTAACTTATATATGTGTGCGAAATTGCGAATTTAATTTTCGGGACATCTTTTAAATGAGTGTTTCTTATATTATATTGTTCTGTAGGACATGAAATACGAGGAAAACTCAGCCAAGGCAGTGCAGTGCTTGAATGACATGATCACTAATGCTTTAGTCCATGTGGATGATTGCATGAAGTACATGTCTGCTTTACGTGATCCTTCAATCTTTCGGTTTTGTGCTATCCCTCAGGTTTGAGACCGTATTCCATCAGTTGTCTACATTCGAGTTGCATGTCATATTTACCGAATATTGATCTGCTCAACTTTGTCTCTATTTTCCGTGTGCCATGCTATTACTAGGTCATGGCTATTGGAACACTAGCCTTATGCTACAACAACATTGAAGTCTTCCGAGGCGTAGTGAAAATGAGGCGTGGTAAGTTATTAGTCTTCGGAATTGTTTTCTTTGAAGCTTAAAGCCTAGACTCTAGAGGCACGGACCTTAAAGGGGATTTTAAGGATATCCTTAAACTTTGTTTCCGTAAATAGAATCATAATAAACCTGATCTTGGTGCTGTGATCATTTTACATCGAACCGTGATCATTCAGTTTTTCATCTTTAAGTTTTGGTCCAGGGAATGTAATAGTAAAAAGTAATAATGGCTTGAGTTTATCTTTGGTCTTGTTTCCAGGTCTCACTGCGAAAGTCATCGACCGAACAAACTCAATGGCTGATGTCTATGGTGCTTTCTATGATTTTTCTTGTATGTTGAAAGCTAAGGTATGTGGTTATTCTTAATATCTAGATAACTATATTCCACCTTATACCCAACCACAATAATGTCGTTGAATGCATCGTGTTAGTATCCCGTCCTGTGTTAGTTTCATCTCACTATTTTCGGGTTTAATGACACCGAAACTGCTTCATTGGCCATTATAGGTTGACCATAATGATCCCAATGCCCAAAAAACATTGAGCAGACTAGATTCAATCCTCAAGACTTGCAGGGACTCTGGGGTCCTGAATGAAAGGTCTGCAGAACTTTCATATATTCTTATTTTTATTATTATTATTATTTTATTTTTCACATATTCGTACTTAAAACGACAATTTTGACCAGGAAATCTTACATTATTCCAAGTCAGTCCAATTACACTCCACTTCTGGTGAGTTTACTATTCCTTTTTCTGCCATCCTGTTGTCTGTATTTCCAAAGATATTTACTGATTATTCTTAATTAAACCTAATGCAGGCTGTTATACTTTTCATCATATTGGCCATTATTTTGGCTAATCGGACTCCCAATTGGCCTACCAACTAGTAAGTTTTATTACTTGTATAATTAAAGGATTATTATTAGTACATTTCAAAAACTCGACAAGTAGGTTAAAAATCCGTCATTTGTTTTATGAGTTAATATTTAATACACCGCCACCGTACATTTGTTTTGCACAAGAATTTTTATTTAAACTCCACACTATAAAATCTAAACCCTGATCTTTAAACTCTAAATTCTAATCTCGAACCCTAAAATATAAACTTTAAATTAAACTTTATACCTTAAATTAGATCATTTTCACAAGTTTTCCGCCGCTAATGCATGAAATATATTCTCTTGTTTTCCCTTTGTGCAGGACCATGCTTTATTTTTGGAGCAACCATCTCCTTGGCCGTCCGAGTTCTTAGACTGTCACAATATGTGGAAAATAATGACAATGTAGTAATTTTTCTTTCAAAAGAAGGGATATTATGTATTCTAATTCTGCTTGTGAAATTTTTAAAAAATATATAGTTTTGAGTGTAATAATAAATGAACTCTGGTTCATGTATATTTGTAGTCCGGTGAAGCTGATTTTACTTTCCCTTTTATAAATTGGAGATTAATATTAAAATTATAGATTAGTTTTTGATTAGAAGTTTATATATAGATATATAATTGGCTTAAATTATATTTTTTAAACTTAGGTGCTCAAAATAACCATTATAATTTTAGTGTCTAATCGTTAGTAGTTGTTAAAAAGTTGTTAATCAATTAATGCTTGATATGTGGCATGTTTATTTTACTTTTCAAAATTAAAAACTTAAAAATAAATTTTTTTCAACTTCTTAAAAAATTTCTAAAATTTTACACCTTTAAAATCTCTCAAACCTAAATTCTAAATTGTCGCCACTTTTACCGCCTTTAAGCCTATCTTTTTGGTCGTCAAACTTAGCTGTTGTTTTCTTCATTACGATATTACCAAAAATGACAAACGGCGTAACAGTCGAACGTAAAATCGACATTCGACTGTCACGACATTCGTAGTTTCTGTCGACGCTATGATGAGAGAAACGACCAAATAGGTCCGGCGACCAACGGGGTAGGCTTAAGGGCAACAAAAGCAACTTTAATTTAGGGTTTGGGTTTAAGAGATTTTAAGGATTTTGGACTCTTTGTAAAAATTGCAAAATTTTGAGAAAATTTTAAAAAATGTTTTAAGTTTTTAATTTTGAAAAAATAAAATAAACATGTCAAGCATTAATTGGTTAATATTTTTTAACACCTATTAACGGTCAAACACATAAAATTATAACATTTGAAGTTTTGGGCACCTATTTTTACAAAAAGAAAAAATACTTTAGGTAACTAAAGTTTAAAAAATTATACTTGCTAAAGAAACTTGCTAAAGAACATAAATATTGATCATTTAAGTAACTTGCTAAAGAAACTTAAATGAACGTACCCTTGCTAAAGAAACTTAAACGAACGTACCCTAAAGATAAACTGAAAGGAGAGAGAGGTTTCCATTTATCAATAAGAAAATAAAAAAAGAAAATAAGGACATAAACTCATGTCAATTGAAAGACAAAGAAACGAGGATAAACAGAAATGTAAAATGTATTCACATATTGAGAAGAAAACTTGTATTTGTGTCGAGTTCGCGTGACGAATGCTCGAACTTCTGAATACGGCATATAAGCACGAATAAACCACCAAGAAAGGGAAAAGATGCACATACAAAATCGTCTTCTCAGAAAACTTCTGCTACTTTGCTCGCGAGAACACGGTCCCTTCTTTCGATGTATCCGAAAGGGAACCAACCCGCTTTTCCCTTGCATTCACCCTCGGCCCAGCCATTGTTCGTCACCTGCCAAAAAAAAACCCACAAGATTTTACAAAGTGAATCCATGTTGGATTTATACTAGATGCTCGAAAATCATATACGGATATAAAATTGTTAGCACAAGTCACGTTCAAACCTTTCGCACAACTACATAGTCACCAACTGACAAAGAAAGCTCCACGTTGGATTCACCATTATACGTATGCATAACCTGTAATAATACATCAATTAGTATGCCATTGTACAGATTAAAGCAACTTGTTGATCCCAATGTGCCGATGGTGTATAGGACCGAGTTACAAACCTCGCCTAAAAAGTAGCCCATGCTGTCTGTTGACCCATTACTTGCTTGAGAAGCATAAACTCCATTAACTTCCTCATATGATGGAGGTGAAGGAATAGTGTCCACACTTGGGACAGGAGGTGCTTCAATTCGTTGTCGTTCAGATCTCATCTATTTAAGACAGAGGTAATTGTATGGTAGCTTGTTAATCAGTTTCAGCAAACGAATATTGAGAAAGTATTCGATAGAGTAATTCATACCTCAGCGTCAAGCTGGTCAAGCATCTGAAGGACTCGTTGATGATATGTTCGTTCAGCTTCAACCTTTCAGCCCGAGATAAAATAGGACAGAATGTTAAGTTCCTAGACATCCAAAATAAAGTTAAGATTTTACATGCAAGGAAATTTGCATTACCATAGCAATAAGTCTCTGAAGTGTCAACCTCTGTTGTTGAGCTTCAACTGCGGTCATTGCGGCAGCAGCTTCTTTCCCCAATATTGCCATGTTTGACTTCAGATCTTGCAGTTTTGTTTCTGCAGATTCCAGTTTCATGACATTCTCAGGGTTTCCCGGTGTTTCCCTCACTCTTGCTTGGCGTTTCGAAACTTCAATTGCCTGTCATAGGTTCAAGAGAGGGTGTCAATATGCACTTGTACTACAATTAACCTTTCAAATTCAAGATTTGATCATCATAAAACCTGTGCTTCAGCTTCTTGTCGCATTCTGTCATAACGTTGAGCAAGATGTCGCGCATCTTCCAAAGGAGCTCCCATTACCATTGCTCTTAGCGGCTCGGCAACCTAACAATCAAATCATCAAAAATAGTATCCAGATTATTTTATGGCCTACTATAATTAAGGATAAAGATGAACAAATATCTACAAATGTCAAAAGTAAAAAATCCACGTCCAGGTCACCAAATAGCCTATTATACAAGTTTTCTTCCATAGATTCAAGAACTTAACAACCTAACTTGCTACTATTTTATGTTATACAGTAATACAAATACAAAACAAACCTGTGTGCCAAGAGCCTTCAACAGATTCCCACGTTCCTTCTCCATTTGAGCACGAGCACGTCCATAGCCTAATGCAGCTTTTGATAATGTATTGCCGCTGGTACAAGTATTTTCAGAACCATATTTCCTGCTATCATCAGACAACTTTGTCCCTGTAAAGAAAAGATGTACATGACAGAAAAATGAAGTCAGTTCCATTGAATTCAAAGTGGAAATTTTAAAAAATTAACAAATGCTTCACCAACTTGCCTATTTCAACTTGTTTGGACCCAGTGACGATATATCCTTCAACACCGCGGACAATATCCCTTTGAAAATGCTGAAACACAAAATTGGCAAAGGTAAATGAAGAGAACACACAAGAGAAAAATCGATGCAAGAGAACAACTTAGCAACCTTCCCAGCACGCGTTGAGACGTAAAGCTTCTCGAGTTTCTGATGTTGCTGGAATTCTGCCTCATCGGTAATTACATTGTCTGAACCTCCATATCCCCCAAACTGTTTGAAGACAGCCTGAAGTAACATTCAAGGGGAAAAAAGTTAAAAGAAGTTCGAAAGAACAAGAACATAGTAACGCATTTGAATTAAAACAAGCTACGCTGGCAATCTGAAACAAAGAAAACATACTGAGGAGTTTCAAACTGATTTCGAAAGGGAAAGGAAAAATCGAACAATTTACATTAATTTTCACTTTTATCTTCATTCGATTGAAACGCGATATTTAAAAAGACTACCGATCCAAATTCAAATTACATACTCCAACTTCAAAATTTTCAATTAGCTAATAAAATAACATCCAATCGCTCATCATTTTCAGTTCAATATTCGCACAACTGCTCCAATTATTTCCAAACTATTTTTATCCGATTCACGGATCATAAACGCGCCATCAGGCACGTGGAAATAGATCCGACACTTAGCTGAAAATCGAACACTGAATCGTATTAAAGCAGAGTAACAACAAAAATCAGATCGAAAACAAAACGCAATACACATATGAGAAAATATAGAGAAAGATCAGGTATGAAGCTGAGAAATAGGCGTTGACCTGGATCTAAAGCAACTATGGAAAAAAAAGAGTCGGAGATTGAATTAGGAGATAGAGACACCTGTTGTTGGCGGGCGACTTGTTCTCGAAGCCGCGTAGCTTGTTTTCTGATCGCGTCCATTCACCGGAGGACAATCGGAGCTTCTTTCCGATGGATTCAAAGAGCTATCAACGGAGAAATCGGTAAACAGATGTCGTTGGATTTGGGGAATTTTTTTATAATTTGTTTTGCTGTTTTTGAGAGGGCGAGGGTGGTTCAGTGAAACAGCTTTTTCGGTATATGGCAAAATTTTGCGATTGTAATTTTCAAAATTTTTGAAGGCTGGAAAGTAGGCTTTTATGGTGCGGGCGTTCCTATTTTACTCTTTCTGAGCTCTTCTTCTTTGATTTTTTTTCTTTCTAATTTTCAAATATTAAACAACCGATTTCCCTCTTTAATTTTATTTTATATTAAAGGAGAAACATCTTTTCCTTTTTAGCCAATGATGGCTTGTGTCTAAAGCAAAATTGAGACCGGTAAGGGAGTTATAATTAAAAGGGAAGCTAAACTCAAATGAGTATCCCCACCTTCTATTTTGGCTTCCATATGAAGTCTTACTTTTAGACCTTCATGAAAAACAAATCATACATACTTCAATATAATCATGATTATTTAAAGTTTTTATTTGAGATTTTGATTTATTTGATCTCTACTCTTATATTAGTATAATGTCTAGTTTGAATAGAGACAAATAGATTATAATTTTTATTAAATAAAGATATTATATTTTTAAGATAATGTGGGAATTCGAATTCATATAAAAAGGGACAATATAAACACTTTTGACCACTCGACCAATTAATGGAACTTATTCGTAACATAGTTACAAATCCTCCCACGAGGACATTTTCAAAACCCCTATATTGTTTTTCAAATTCGTAATAAAACATTGGTACATTTATTTATTTAGCTGGTATTTTCAAATTTGAACCTATTTCAAGACAAAATATGTCAATGCATAAAACTTCGATGAGTTTATCCATTGATCTGATCCGAAAATTTAAGCATTTAATATGTTTTTTTATTTTACGGATCGAATACATATAGTTATTTAAAATTTCAAATAGTAAAAATATTTGAATTCAAAATTTTAAAATATTGAATATAACAAAATATACAAATCCTATTTTTGTTTGACAATGAATTTTGTCAAATCAGATAATTGTCATTTTCAACGAAGTTTGCATTTTGAAATTTAAATTGGTTTGGAACATAAATTGATTGAACCCAACTTTGGATCACTTGATCCAATTCTGTTCATTTTATTTACATTTGGGCCACTTGACCCATTATGCATATAAATTTAGGTGGTGACGCCTTATTAAATGGACTAATTTCAACTTCAGTCCCTCTTAAATATTAAACGTTCAATTTAAGCATCTTATCTATTTTTATGTTCGTACAGATCAAATAAGCAGTACTACAGACTACTTTAAGCTTCATGTTCAATGTTCAATCAGGTTTACCACAAACTTGGAAGCAAATTAAAAAGCATTTCCCTTATCGGTTCACCACGGTTTGTGCAATCAAGTTGTTCTCATAATAACCTTTTACGGTATTTAATATAAATTATTCGACCAATAAATTCACATGTAATTTTAATATTTATCTCGACAATTACTAAATTTTTTTAGTTGTTGGGTTTTTTTTTGTTTAACATTCTATATCTGATTCATTGGTCAACTAATTCTAATCGAGTTTTACAAAGACTCAATATGAGGATCACTCTTTCAATCCAGTTTTCTTCATTTACAGCACTAAAATTCGAACCCTCGCTTTATTAAAAAAAACACAATTATAGAAGCAAAGGGTATGGCATTTTCTTTTTGAGAAAACAAAAGAAAAAAAAATGCAATTCGGGGGGCCACCATGAACATGTGGATGAGGGTCATTGCGTGTGTTTGCTCGACTTCTAGTTTGATGGAGCATTGAATATGGTACAAAATCTAGGTAGTGGAGTGGTAGTGACTAGTGAATGGTGATGATAAAGTGCCTAACTTACCACGTACAATTTGATAAAAATTAAAGAAAAAAACGACTCGAACTTTTCCTAAAGAAAGTAAAGTTGTATATGTTATCGATTTAGTTTTTATTGATATTTTCGATTATAGATTTAAATATATCTAAAACTAGTTAGTTAAATAAATTTTAAAATGTCACTTATTGTTTGGAGATAGATCTTTTAATCGAGTTCAGTTTTTTTTAAAGAAAGTAAAATTATATATATTTTAATGTAATTACAAATTACAATCGTACATGCCATACTTATAACTTCAAAAATACTTGATTAAATATATAAAATATTTCAAAAATAGCAAGTGTTAGGTTTAGTTTCACATCTACCATTTTGTTCTATCTCTCTCTATATTGTTCTTATCACCATGTGTAGCTAAATTCCACTGTTTGGATCATACTTCATTGTGATGATCATTTCTATGTTTTTGTCGTTATTTTAAATGTTTATTAAAGGAAACATACCAATAATTTGACCAACCATTCTAATTGTTAGCTCACTGTGTTTAAATGTAGAGGCCATGTAATCCCCAAACTCTTCCATATGTCATAGGCAAATTGGCAGTCACGTATGATGTGTTCAGTAGATTCTGTGCTTGTGTTACATCTTAGACAAGATGCATTTTGAGTTATTTTCCTAAAACATAAATTCTGTCTAGTAGGAAGAAAATCATGTATGAATTTTCAAACACAGATTTTTATTTTTGAGGGATAAGGTACCTGCCAGATTGCTTTGAAAATATATTTTGTTGTGTTGTTGCTGTCTTGATTGAGAAGCTTTTTGTATCTACTTCTTACTGAGTATTTAGATGGTTCTTCTGCCCAAACTTGAAAATCTTCCTCTTTGTTGTAGGGTAGAGTAATGCTTAGAATAGCATCTGCATCTCTCTGATTAAAAACAGAGTTTATAATATTTTTATCCCACATGTTGTTGTCTGTTTGGATAAGATCTGAGACATTCTGGATAGTGTTTGTTTGAGGGGATGTGATCCTTGGATTCTCCTTGACAGGGAGCCAAGGGTCGTTCCATATAGATACTTTAGAGCCCGAGACTATCCTCCAATTAAGTCCTGAACTAAGGAGACCCTTCGCACACCAAATACTTTTCCAAATGAAGGATGGTCGATTGTCGAGATTTGAGTCTAGAAAAGTAGTTTCTTTGTAGTATTTAGCCTTTAGGAGTCTGCTAACAAGAGACGATGGGTTCGTCATAGACGCCATCCTTGTTTTGTAAGAAGAGCGATGTTGAACTTTCCTAGATCGCAAAAGCCCATTCCTCCCGAATCTTTTAGTTTACTTAGGAAAGACCAATCGCACCAGTGAATTCCCCTCTTGTCTTTTGATTTTTGCCCCCAGAATTTTGCAGCAATTGCCTCAAGTTCTCTGCAAAAAGATTTAGGCAAAAGAAAACCGCTCATAGCATACATGGGAATTGATTGCAACACAGATTTTATGAAAACTTCTTTTTCCCCTGCTGAGAGAAATTTAGAACTCCACCCTTCCGTATAGAAATTAAATCTATCCTTTAAATTGGAGAAAGCTGCTTTCTTGCATCGACCAATAATAGCAGGGAGGTCTAGGTATTTCTCTAAGTTTGTGGTAAGAGAGACACCTAGGATATGTTGAACATCTGCTTTATTTGAATCAATAACATTGCTGCTGAAAAAGACCCCTGATTTATCATAATTTACCAACTGACATGAAGCCGCAGCATAGTCCAAGAGAATTTGTTTTATGGTTGCTGCTCCTGTGGCGCTTGCATCCCCAAAAATTAGGCAGTCGTCTGCGAAAAGAAGGTGAGAAATAGTAGGAGCCCCTCTCGCAATTTTGATGCCCAACATACTGTCGTTTTGGGAGGAAAGGCGTAGAAGAGAAGAGAGACCTTCGCTGCATATAAGGAAGAGGTAGGGGCTAAGAGGATCGCCTTGTCTAAGGCCTCTGGTTGGGGCAAATTTTTCTCCAATAGAGCCGTTGAGGATAACAGAATAGGACACCGACGATATGCAGTTGAAGATGCGCATAATCCAAGTATTAGAGAAACTCATTTTATGCATAACAGCCGTTAGGAAATTTCACTCTACTCGATCATAAGCTTTGCTCATGTCGAGTTTTAAAGCAAAGTAACTTTTTTTCCGTTCTTCTGTTTTTCAAGTAAACTTAAATAGATCTTAACGCTCTAATTTGTCCTATGATATGCTAAGATTTGACTTAAGTAAACTTTTAAAAAATATTAATAAAGTAACAATCCCATGTCATATCTTACTTTGAATAAATCAAAATGTAATTAGACGAATTCAAACTAAACTAAGAAAATTCACTAGTGATAACAAAATTTGAATTTTATACCCCTTGTTATGCATACAAACTAAATAATGATTTTTAAAACTTTTCGGATATTAATCGATTGAGTATGTGGTGCAGCGACAAAAGTTAATTTTTATTTTCTAAAATTATGTTTAAAATAAATATTTAATATATCTTCGTAACACTTTTAAAAAAAGTCATTTCAACCCAACAACAATAAAAAATTAAACTTTAGCTCGATTACCATATCTCAAAGTTCATAAGTTTAAATGTATTTAAACACAACAAAAATTCGAATAACCTTTTAATCAAAAAAATTTAAATAATTATGAATTGTTTACTTTATTTTTAACAATGATATATGAATCTTATTAAACACCGTAAAAAAATATAGCAAATACAATGCATCAAATAGAGAGAGAAAAATAACTAGTCCACTAAAAATTTTATACAAATGTGCAAAGAAAAGAAAATATTTTCATGGAAATTAACATACCATCAAAACCTAGAAACCTCCATAAATCTACTTGTCTCTAACCAAACGAGACGCTTTACAGGATGAAAAAGGAGTAGTGAGCGAACCAAACTATAAGATCAATTGCTCTGTTACACAATTCTAATTACATCGACTATCAAACCATCAAACGAGTGGGGATCAATCTTTCCTATGACAACTGACATAATCATATCAAAAAGATAGCGTCGTGGAGATCTCTACACAAACATCAAACGACCGCTAAAATATACTGAAATCGTGCCAAACGACAAAAAAAACACAAAAATTAATAGAAAAACGTGCCACAAAGACGCGCGTGACACAAGAATATAGTTTCTTATTAAAATTTTAAAAAACTAAAAAAAATAAATTTAAAAAATAATTGAAATAGTGATCTTAGTCCACAATGGAACATGCTTTGCATGCGTGAACTTTTCACACGCAATTTCACCACTAAATCAAAGAACCCGTAGATTTCCAAATACGTGAGTTACAATCGAATCATGAACCGTTGGATATAGAATCTGAAGTGCTACAGATCGTTGGATTATACACGCTCGAAATCTGTCGCCTGACAATAAAACCTCATAGAATTAGAAAGAAAAAGCACAAAATCCACCGAAAAAGGGCCGAAATTAACGTTGCAAAGCAATCTATTACCGTAAACAATCTCAAAACTAGGTGTCAATTTTGGGAGGATAATGAAAGGATAAATAAATACTCCCTCCGTCCCACTAAAACTGTCACATGTTGATTTTTTTTGGTCAAATTTTTTCAACTTTGACTATAATTTATTTAAATATTTTAATTAATTAAAAAATATAAAAAATATATTTAAAAATTAGTTTATTCAAAGTTTTTAAAATATATTTTTTTCATATTTTTATCAATAATAAATTTTAAATTATAAGAGGTCAAAGTTGAAAAAGTTTGACCCAAAAAAGTCAACATGTGACAGTTTTAGTGGGACAGAGGGAGTATATAATTACTAACCGATTGATTTAGCGAGATGAATCGTTGGCTCGTCCAATTAAGATTATAGTTCGAATTTTGACATTTTAAATGGAGCAAATTTTAAAATTGCCTTACTACAATAAGTTTATATAGTATCTATTCTGAATTAGTCATCCAATAGATTAAATACCGATAATTTTTTTAAATAAGAGATTATTGATAATAGAAAAGCAGAATCATCGGCCTCGTTAAAAAACCTCCTTAAAACCTATGGAGGAAAAAGAGTGCATGATGATAATGCTTGATTTACGCAAGAAGCCAACAGAACTCTTGATATAATTAAGATTAACATGATTATAAAGGGTAAAAGATTTATTATTATTTTATTCAATTACATGATAATATTTGTATTCGTTTTTAAATTTAAATAGTTTTAAACACACTCATAAATTAAATTACTCAAATTCGATTAATCTAAATAACAACTTTTTAAATAATTGTGACAACTCTTTGAATTTTTTTTATTATATGCATGTCCCTCTTACGGTCCATATTCGGGGTGCGTGACTGTCTCTCTCAACAATGTTATCTTTAAAGTTCGAACTCACGTCCTCTCTTTAAGAGTGCAATGTGCCTTACCAATGCACTCAAACTTTGTTGTTGACAACTCTTTAAATTCTTAAACCCGGATATTTTAAAATAATTTTTTTTAAATAAATAATGATTGCAGCTTGAGGATGGTCCACTGTTACGTTTCTATGGTATTCGAAATTATCTTAGCGCCAAAAGGCACGACTGTCACCTTCTTCGCTCACAGACCAATCATTCCCTAATTCCCCTAATTCACATCAAAGTAACCGGAATTAACTTTTTGTCTTTGCATTATTGGAATGGTTAGGGACAAATCATTATTAAAATACATAATGATTTTGTTTGGTTAAATTGTATAATATTTAGGCTGAAATTAAAATATTTAAAAATTATTTAAGTGTTTAAAATTTAAATGTTTTAATTTTATTCTTAAGTTATGATTTTTATTCTAAATTGATCTATGGACTTTTCTACATTATAATTTCATCACAAATTATGACCATCGTTATAAAATGAGTCATAGAACTTTTGAACTTTTTTACTTCACTCACACATTACTAGTATATTTTAATAATATCTATTATTTTTTAATAGCCTAAAGGTGATTACAAGGTAATATTTGTTCATACATATTCTTAACCCTTTGACAATATGCATACAACATGTAGACAAAACAATTTGAACTCGTATCTCCTAGGATGAACATCATCTGATTTTTCACTCGAACACTTGTTGGGTTCTAATAATGTCTATTGTAAATAAAATTATTATATGTCATGTGAAAATTCATATGTAGTGTGTAATATATTATTTGACATAAATGATAATTAATGTTGAATTTAAATAATATTATGGTTTTAACCTTGGAAGGCAGGAAGAATTATAAAGAAAATAAGAAAAAAAAAGCTTTCAATTTCATTAGAAAATAGTGATTTTCAAAATACGTGATGCAACAAAAATTGTCGTTTATGCCACACCGTATTATTATATAGTACATATCAATATTTACATAATAATTAACATTTTTAACGATTTTATTAACAATGGGTGTGATTAGCATATACCGTTTGTTTGAGTGAAATTGAAACATTAAAGAGTTTGAGACATGTTTTGAACGAGAAACAAAGTTTTAAGATGAATTTAAGATGTTCAAAATTTTAAAGACAAATTTAAAATGAAAATCATATTTTAGAACCTCAAACTTTTAATTTTCTAAATTCAAAACATAAAAACCTAAACCATAAATTTTAAATCCAAACCCTAAACTACAAACCAATCCATAAAACACTAAGACAAAAAGAATCATGTACTCTTAAGACTATACGTATGTATTGGATAGTTTTTTTATATCCGATAAATATTTAAATATTTTTAATCGATTTAAAATTTAATATGCATTATCTACGTGAACATAATATATAATTAAACTATTGAATTATTAAAATATTAGCAAAAAAAGTTAAAGAAACTATGAAAAACAAAAGGGATGGTATTTGCAAGCACGTGTCAAAAGGAAAATGCATGAAGATGAAAAAAAAACGAAAAGAAAAATCAAAGAAATCTTTGCGGAAATTAATGGATTCGGTCCAAACAAGGCCACCACAGAGAAGTCAAAGCTCTCCAAGCAAGACTTTTTTATTTAAATTTTTTATAGTATAAATAAATATTTCCACAAATTGTTAAAAAATAAAAATAAAATAAAAATTTTGTAGAGTGAGAGACAATAAAGAAGATAGAATCCATTAAGCATTAGTCTCGCCCTCGAACAAGCCTTAACCAACTCCTCACCTTTCTCTCTGTTTCATTCTTAATCCGTATCAGGTAATTATAATTATATATAATTCTTTATCCTTTCTGTTTTTTTGTTGTTTTTGAATTTCTGGGTTTTATCCAGTTAGTAATTTTGGGAATTATTTAACTGAGAAAAACCAGTTTTTTTTTTGGATGATAGAAAATGGAGTTCTGCATGGAAGAAAGAGCGTTGAAATCAAGTGTAAGGGGAGAACTAACCATGCAGAAGAACAACCAGTGTGTTGTTTTCGATGATTTATTGTGCCTGAACGGCGCCGTTGCCGGAGAAGATTTCTCCGTCGACTGTTTCTTTGATTTCACCAACGGAGAATTCGAAAACGAAGAAGAAATTTCTGCTTCTATTTTCTCGCAAGAACAACGTGTAGCAGTAGCAGATGACGATAGTAATTCGAATTCCAGCAGTTTTTCCTTTGATTCTGTTCTCACCAACGAATTATCCGTACCGGTAAATTTCATTTTCTTAAATAAATTATTTTAAATTACAAAAAAGAGAAATAAAAGTATAAAACCCACTTTCTTCCATGGAAAATTTTGGTTTTTTATTTTTTTTGTTTTTTTTAGGATGAAGAAATTGCAGGGCTTGAATGGGTATCTCAGTTTGTGGACGATACGGTTCCGGAGCTTCAATTTCCATGCCCGGTTTTCAAGCAGGAAAGCGAAAACCCAGCGAAAGCTCGGTTTGAATCCGAAACGGAGCCGGTTTTTGTGAAAACGCCGTGTTTTTCGTTACCGGTTCCGTCTAAAAGTCGGAGCAAAAGGGCTAAACCGTCCGGGAAAACATGGTCTGTTGGGTCGATGCCTCTTTCCGAGTCATTGACTTCGACTACGGCGTCGTCGTCTTCGAGTGTTTCTTCCGGATTTTCCATGACTTCGGCTCCGGTTCTCATAACCGAGTTGAGCAACGATTTCGCTGAACCGCCGACGAAGAAGCAGAGGAGGAAACCGGGCGTTCGGGTCAGTGGTGGGAACGCTTTCCAACGAAGATGTAGTCATTGCCAAGTTCAAAAGACCCCACAGTGGCGAACCGGTCCAGACGGTGCCAAAACCTTGTGTAACGCTTGTGGGGTTCGTTTCAAGTCCGGCCGGCTCTTCCCTGAGTACAGACCGGCTTGTAGCCCCACTTTTTCCGGAGACATACACTCCAACAGCCACCGGAAAGTTTTGGAAATGAGGAGAAAGAAAGAGTCGGCGGAAGGGAAGGAATCGGATGAGTTGACTCGGATGATTCCGAGTTTTTGAGAGTTCAGGAAAGTAGCAAGTTAAACCCGGGTTTAACTTAACTCTGATCAGGTTTAGCTTAGTTCCTAGCATTTCAGGATCTAATTAGGGTTTTAATTTCTAGTATTTAATTTCTTTTGGTCAATTTATGGTTGCAGCAGCAGATTTTAACAAAGAGGGCGAATTTTACAAGTTGAATTTTATTTATTTATTTTTACGAATTTTTTATATTAATTCAAACAATTATAGTGTCACATTCAACTTGCAAGTGGTTTTTGACACGTTCAAAATGTTTCGGCCGGCTCTTGCTTCTCGACAATTTAGAAGGCAAACGGCCGTCTAAAATTAGAATACGGAGTTGAACGTAGATACGAATATATTCTACGAGTATACCTTATGATGCCATATCATCAAAATTTTACGAATATATTTTGCTTATAAAGTTTTAATGGTATCGGTCGAATTTTGAATCTCAGATAAAAGAGTGGTTTTGATGATGGTGTTCTATTTAAATGATTCGATTTGTATTCGAGTAACTTAGTTTGTAAGGGATCTAAGTTTATTATTATTATTATTTGTGTCGATAGAGTATAAATTAAAAGTATTGATTTATTATAAAATTTGAATAATTCATTTTTTGATTACGTGTCAAAAATTTATGTTGGAAGATTTGAAGTGTTGGCACAATTTCTTTAGCCTTTTATTGGAGACCACGAAAGGAGGGCCAAGTTGTTTGAAATATCTGAATCGAGAGGAATTATTAGATAGACCTAATTCGCCACGTTATTTGTAGTCTTAACTAATAAAGTTCATTCATATTAATTTTTT
This sequence comes from Hibiscus tridactylites, assembly GCA_958450335.1. Lineage (NCBI taxonomy): Eukaryota > Viridiplantae > Streptophyta > Magnoliopsida > Malvales > Malvaceae > Hibiscus > Hibiscus tridactylites. The sequence goes on from OY288281.1 coordinate 91,280,625, forward strand.
TTTTAAATAACTACTCATTCATTTTTTATATATAAAAAAAGTAAGATTCACTTTCAGTAAAAATAACATAATTGAGACTACGAATAACGTGAGCGTAGTCTATCTAATAATTTTTCTTGAATCGAAAGGGTTAGAATGGTGAATGGGGGCCGAGTCATTAGAGCAAATGGCCAGGCGGCCCCAATGTCCCCATTGACAATGAACAAAATAGGCTCAATACTCAATACTTAAAGTGTGCCTTTTAACTCCATTTTCAGTGGACCACAGTAACGATCTCTCGTACACACAAAAAATGATATTAAAAAATATGGTACAATTGAACTCTTAGGTGGTCTAAACGAAAAAAATGGTGTTATTTTTTTTTGAATATGCTGGTGCGATGTAAGAATAGCATCTGTTAAATTTTTTTAGTCTTTTCAAAGACGGTACACACAACATGGCATAACTGGTGCTCGAACCCGGGTCCCAAGGGATGATAAACATCTACCTTTGCCACCGGGACACAAGGGAATGAGCAAAAAAACGGTGTTATTTTTAAAAATTTATGTTCGAGCAGTTTATCTGCATGGTGTGTGCACGATTTAATACTATTTTTAGTATACTATATTTATGACCTCTCTCTCACATAAAATGAAATTAGAAAAGAAAATATCCCATGTATTAGGGGCGAAAATCTTTTGTTTTCACAAGCGTCATGGGTTTAAGAACTTAGTTTAGGTTTAAGGTTTGTGGTTAAAATTTAGGGTAATACGTTAGGGATTTAAGTTTTAACCTATAAACCATAAATTTTAAGCACATAAACCCTAAACCAGTTCTTAAACCCCTAAAATTAAGGCGTTTGTGGAAACAAAAAGTTTTCACCGCGATATAATTACCCTTAAAAAATGGTACAATTGGTAATGGGGTGGCAATTGTTGCCTGTCTGCCTTTGAAAGTGATGTAAATCCAAAACCTTCTGCCATTGTTTTTCTTTCTTTTGGGGTTAGTTTATACACTTCAGGATCGATATATCATAAATCATAGTTGAAGGATTAAGTTCAGTCAGATATATGATAAGTGTACGGAGAGTAGGGGGACCTGGAGAAGAATTTGACCTTTTCTTTTTTGCGTGAATTAAATAGGAGAAATTTGAGAATAGCCCTGGATATTATATCCATCAATAGTAAAACAACAAATTCTTAGCAATGTAGCAAACTGCCAAATCAAAGTTTGAGTTTTCGAAATGAAGAATGTGCTCATTATAGCAGTCAAATGCATACAATAGAATTCCTTATTAGTATGCATACAATCATAACAGTGCTCTGAATTCTCACTTTGGTCGCCTATACATAATGTCGTCCAGAGTTTCTTTGATCCGGTTTCCAATTTTATTCACGTTCTTGACGACACCCGTTGCCACAAGGCCTGCGCTCCTTTTAAACCTGTATATTCAGTAATCGGCAATTTAGGATTCTCGCCTTTTTTTTTAAACTTTCTTGAGAATATATATTAGGAAGAAACATGAGATAACGCGTAATCGTTAATGCATGCGAGAGTTCCAGAATCTCAATCCGTGCTTGCCTGTTATAGAACTCATCTCCTGTTGATGGCGTTGACCTCTGTGTTCGAGGTTGAGGAAGTGCATGAGTATCTGCAAGTGAGCAAATACAAGAAAAACCATATTAGAAAAAGAGATAGAAACCTAATAATGAGGTTCCCCTCTCTCATTTCTCCCCATTCGAATGTATTCTTCTGTTTCTCCCCTAAAAATACTACATGTTTCGGCTTTACCTATACTTCTATTCTTCTCTTTTCCCTCGTTTGTTTTCTCCGTTATGCATCCTCTCTTCAGAATACCTTTCGAAACAACAAATTGCTCCTAGGAACTTTCGAGGTCACAGATTTTGATTCCATCATCTCTAATTCTACTTTTTAATGAAATTGCTCCCATGCATCCGGTTTGATAAATGCTTGAACTTGATGACCAACTCAAGCCTAGGACTATAATATATCATCAATAAACAGCATGCAGCAAGAGATAGAACCCGGAAATATTCGTTACAACTTCCATCAAGAACCACTGCAAAGAGGTCGGGACTCGAGACTTTAAGTGAACTAGCTGAGTAACATTATTCTCAGACTCAGGACTGTTTCCTCACACATGCCTAAAAAGACCAAAAAACCCCCCAAATGAAATGACTTCAAATACCTTTGTTTTTATGGATATTGGCAGGAACATGGTCATTTGAAGCAGCTGTTCTGTCCAACAGTACCTGAAGCAACAGGAAACCAGAGTAGAGTGTTAACATATTCTATACATGCAACGGAACATATTTTAAAACCGTTAAGACAGTACTCGTGATTCATTCCGGTCCTTGAAAACATACACACAAGTATCGGCATATTCTATAAGCGATGAATCATGCAGGGTGACGCCCATGATTCATTCCGGTCCTTGAAAAACCTGGATTATTTCTGTAGTTTCCCACCACATTTTCACCGCTAATCTCCGAATCACATAAGAAAATTCATATAGACCGGCATTCATTTAGAGCATCATAAAAATCGACCGGACTACAAATTCGCAGGCAAAAATTAACAATCCCCAAACAATTCGAATGCGAAATGAAATACAACAAATTTGTAGCCAAAACCAACAATCTCCAAACATGCATTAGGATTATAAAATATATAAAAAGGGAAAAGGAAATACCTCGAGACCGACACAGAAGGGTAATTCAACTGGTTTGCCAGACTGATTATTATCAGCTGAAGAATCCTTATTATCCATGAAAACCGAGTAACCAACACAAGCATACTTGAAATCCGTAAGAGTACGGCCTTCCTTGGAGGCTTCCAATTCAGATTCCCCAATTATGTACCTAGGTACTATCATAACTTACATTCAGTTCAAACCATTTTCACCCAAGTTTTAACATTTAAATTCAAAGGAATCAAAGCAATAAAAGGAAAACATAAGAAACCCAGAATCATGAGAACAGAAAATAAGTATAGGAAAGGAGATATAGACCTTGCTGGAGAGTGCTGGGGACGCCGACGCAGGTGGGGTTTTGGGATTTGGATTTAAGAGCGGAGGAGTAATAAAGGCATCCCTTGCATGATTTCCCTGTGGATCCTCGGATTTGATTTTGATTGTTGGGGTTTGCGTTAGAATTAGGGTTTTGATTTTGGGTTTCGATGTTTGCCTCTTCTTTGTTCATCATCTTACTTTTGCTCTCTGCAACTGAAATGGATTTTTGGGTATTTTTTTATCGTAGATCTTTGGGTACTTTCCAGTATAAATAATGCAATTTTGCAATTTCAGTCCTATAAGTTAAATTCATTTGTATTTCATCCTCAAGTTTTTTATTTCTTAGATTTTAAATTTACCTTCTTCGGTTTAAGGTAAGGAGAAATGAAGTCTCGAAAGTTTCGAGTTTTAGGTTCAGTTTCATTATATGTTTTTCATCTACATTAACTAACGGATTAACAAAGTAACTTGAGAGGCTAAGTTAATTTTTAAAATTTTGAAAAAAAATAAAATATATTAAAAAAATTTAAAAATTTTGAGGCTCTTTAAACTTAACTAAAATATTTAAAAGATTTTAAGGATGAAATAAAAATTCTAAAATTTTAGAGTATGGTTCGTCTCTATCATGATTTATTTGTTATGTTTTATCTAAATTTATTTTAATTTTAAATGATTATATATTAGAGCAAGCACGTTCTTTCCTTAGAGTTTCTTCCGCCAATGTATTAAATATAAATTTTTATCTAATCGTTCTCATTAAAATCATAAATCATACATTGTTTCTCTTAAATAATCTGATCCAGGTTCGAGTAGTGTAGTTTACTGTTAGCCCGATGTGTATGCATTTTCAAAAGATTAAGAATAAAAGACGCATACTACTATGTAATGACACCAAAATATTCAAAAATAGTTATATTCAAATTGAACCAACCCACAGGCTAAATAATCTGAATCGAACACCACAAGTTCACAATAACTTATTATAAAAATATTCACTTAAAAGGGATTAAGACGGCATTCCATTTGGAAGGAAGAAGAAAAGAAGAGTTAAAACTACAAAAGGAAAAGGTTTTGGAAGCATAAATCATTCAAAGAAAATATGAAGTCAGGGAATTTCCAAATGGTACCATACAGACATACCTACTCTAAGCTGCTCTACATGTACCAAAAATTTCAAGTGTGCATATAATCACACGATGCCTCTTTCTTGCCGTGCCCATTTTCATGGAATTTGCACACTCTCTGCCCTTTAAAAGACGACCTAGAAGAACCACCTCCGACGCCAAATGATGGTTGCCTACCCCAGGGTTTTGCCCCACCAAATCCGGATTCATTGCCCTGGGAGCTCGTATTTCTTTGATCAGAAAACTTGTCTCCATTGTGATTCGGTTCGTCCCCCCACATCCCTCCTGGATTTCTAGACGGTGCCACGTAACCAGGATTTGCAGTTCCCTGTGCCGCTCCTTGACCTGGTGCAGCCCATCCAGAATTTGCATTATGAACAGTGTTAGGTCCTTGTCCAGGTGGTGTCCATCCTTGCATTGTGTTCCCAGGACCAGTCCAACCTGGATTTGCATTCCCTGGCATTTGTCTTTGGCCAGGTGCAGCCCAATTTTGATTTGGATTAACAGGTGCTGAACCCTGACCAGAGGTTCCCCAGTTCATATTTGTGTTTGCAGGGACCTGTGCACCCCATCCCATGTTTTGATTCCCTGTCATCGGCCTCCAAGCAGGGTTCTGATTTCCGGGTGCTTGTCTCAGGGTTGAACCTTGGTTATCTGCGACAGTCATTCCCCAAGGTAAATTGGGTGGAACAGGAAGCTGAACATTTGACTGAACTGGACCGGTAGGCCTCCAAGAATCCAATGGCGACATACTCTGTTGGCCAGGAGTTGGAAAAACCCCAGTGGAATTTTCGGTGCTGAAATGAGCAGAAAATTGACCGGATTGTGATGCGTCACTCCAATGACCATAAGCAGCAGGTTGAGCAGGCATGGCAAGGGACGGATTTTGCTCTAGCTTCTGAGTTGAAGCATTTGCCCACCTTTGAGTTCCAGTGGAAGGTATGGAGGATGCAGAATTTGCTTCTTTCCTTGAAGCTGAGACAAGACCCGGTCCATGAGTTTCGGTAGAAGGATTATGAGCACTGATAGATTGAACCAAATTCTGGATAGACACGGCTGCATTTTTTATATCAGCGCCTAAATTAACTGAAGCCTGAGCATTGACCTGTCTCCCGACTGATTCACTTGACACAGTTGTATGTGAATGCACTACAGGAGCAGCTGGGTTCCCACTCTCTGGAACAACAGTAGCAGGTTGAAGAGCTACTGCAGCTCTTCGGAATGGATTAGCTACTGGAAGAGAAACCGATGGCTGTGCAGGGGTAGGAGACCATTTGCTTTCCAACACTTGTCCCCTATTCCCACCAGAGGGAGTTCGGTTCGGAGTGGGAGAAGGTAGATTTGTGTTAGAGCTCCATGTATCTCGAGAATGCTTCGGGATCTCAAGTGAAGATGGAGAAGGTCTAACTGTGGAAGAAAAGACTTCATTTTGGGATTTCTAACTTTCTACGACAGATTTCCCTGGCGAAGCCAAAACACGTTGAGGACTCCAAGCTGCGTGATGTTGATCAAGCCTCGATCTTTCTCCAACTTGGCTTTCCATTCCTTGTTTCAAGGTTGCTCCAAGAGAATTCCCAAACAAGGCCATTTGAGCCTTTGGCAGGCTATTATCTACTAGTGGAGGAGGGTCTTTCTGAAACTTTCCAGCCAAGGCATCAGTCAAAAGTATAGAATCATCTTACGTCTCATTAGTTCTCCATATTTTTAAATCAGAAGGGAAATATCCAGTGTTACTCCATTTCCGTAGCTGCACTACTGAAAACGGTCCTTGAACCTTACCAGATGGATCCTGGTAATGCCACATTTTCTCCGATTCATTAATTTGGACACCAGTAGCTACTCCCGCGGATGGAGGTGCATGTGAAATTTCTGACACAACCTTCGGTGAGAGTTCATGAATTACAACATTGTGGGCACTCCTCGTCCCAGTTTCTGAGCTCAAAGCAGCTTTTGGCTTGCTCCAATTGTTTGATTGTTGTGTCTCTCTCTCCCGTGCAAGACTCCATGAATTTTCATTCCCCATTTCGCTAGCTCCAATAGAATCATCCCCTTTGCTTGTAAATCCTTTACTAGATAGGTTCCTGCTTAATTCCATATTCGTGCTAGAGTAGTTTCTATTCCCACTCTAAGAATCATTTGAACTGAAACCTCCCTTCCTGGGAGAAATCGGTTCTCTCCCTCGCCTGCTAAAACCACTACCTCTTGGCCTCAGATAATTCTCTGTATGAACCAAAAGATCATCAAACTCTAAGACAAATAAGAGGTAACAGAGGACACGAGGAGGTTCACAAGAAAAGGACCTTGTTTCTTATCATCTTCATCCTCTTCTTCTGATTCGTAACTAGGATCCATGTTGGGGTCTACATGGATCTCGGGAAACTCCTCTAATCTACGCTGTAGCTCCTCAGGTGTCTTTAAAATTTGCAGTTTCTCAACACATTCTCTAAGCGTGAACAAAAGTCAAGGACTACAATGAAACAGTCAGAACCGATTATTTCCATTAAAAAGAAATATATCTAGCACATTCAAACAGTAGATGAAACCACAGCAAAGAACAAAAAAATCCTAATTACAGCTAGAATCAAATTATTTTTTTTACAAGTTCGAATAATCACTCACCCACACCCACAGGAAAGTACTCACTACAGCAGGCTACATTCAGGAAGCGCTTTCAATTTTTCATTGAAAACAACACAAATATCCCTTTTTCAGATTGCACCACCAAGATAATCATTTACTGTATTCTTTTCAATTATATACTTTATGATTATAAATTATAATAAAATAATATTAAAAAGGAGAAATTTTGTCTGTACGAGTAAAACTATTTGACATCCTACTCCACCAAATCCCTGAATTTGGACAATTCAAAAAATTGGTCTCCAGTTTTAGGAGGGATATATCTCACTTTCTAACCTAAAAGATGTTCTGAACAAAGGTGAGGTTACTGGTCCTCCTCCCTCCCCTCAATCAAGACATCACAGTCGAGCCTCTAGCATATCCAATGTCCAAAAAAAGTTGTAAGTCATCAAAAACTTATTGATACGAATCCAAGTGCAATTGAAGAGAATTATAGTGCAGAAACTAAAATTATAAGCAAAGGATATTCCTTTCTACGTCCTAAATCGCTGGCTCGATCACGAAGATGACTGAGGCGTGTTACCTCAGATTCCAACCACTGCATTTTGATAACAGAGAAATTTTGGTTAGTTTTTTTTAATAACTCAAAATGATATGATACTACCGATGATACTACTCAAGCAGGTCAAATTTAGGATTAAGATCATGATCCTTTTTGCATATTATCCATATTTAAGAAATTTCACTCTTTTTGTTTCATATGAATTTATATTTTTGTACAAGGCATCACACTTAATCAAGACTACTCAACAGATAAAGTTGTGCTTCATGATTTTCAAGATCACATAACATGCTATAATTAGCCATTTCAAAAAAAAGCGTCTGCATAAACATATATATATATATATGATAACCATAGTTGAAAAGAAAGATATTTACATCTTTGACTCTGACTGCCTGGATTGCCGTGGCCTTTTCCTGTACATCTCCCTGCAGCAATCAATAAATCTCATAAAAACGTCTCCAAATGAAATTTAAAAGAAAACAAAGATAACCGTGGTATAAAAATAAAAATGTGATAAACAAGTGAAAACTACCACAGTCAACCGGTTGATAAGTCCGCACTTAATGCTCTGACGCAGACGCTTGCATTCATCCTAATAGATCAATTGGCTTAGCATATTCTTAAGAAGAAACAGTTTTTAAATAAAATAATCAAAACAAAATACTGGTCAAACAAGATTCCAATATGTTCATGTGTATATACAAGTTTTTTTATAAGATTATATTGTACTTTAGTCAGAGAAAAGGATATAGAACTCCATCAAAGATGCAGATGGTAAATAAAGGGAAAAATAAAATGCAATTCCACATTCAGCTAATAACTACCTCAGTGAACTCTTGATTTGATATAATATCAATTGATACGGACTCCGTCTTATTTAAATTTAGAATCTCTAGTAGAAAATCAGTTGTTCTTTTGCCAACTCTATATGGTTCAGCAACTTTGCTTGTACCTGAAGTAAAAATATAAGGTTCAGCAACTTTGCTGGTAGAATCTCTAGTAGAAAATCATAACGATTAACAATCTTATAAGATTTAGGTACTTGTGCTGAAGTAAAAAATATGCAATGGTAAACAGTTTCCAGGTATTTACCAACAACTTGCACAATCCTATACAAATCTTGCTTTTGACCAGCACCAGATATTCTTATTCTCACAAAACAATCGACAACCTTGTCATGGAATGTTTCAGTTTCATCAAGCAATTCCTCCACTAAATTTCGTCGCAAATAAATTAGATTGATATTATGCATATCAATTGCAGCATAATCATCCACATTGGATTGAAGTCCCATTGCATCACCCTTCTTACGAGTCTTACGTTTCTTATCTTTTCCGGTCTTTGTCAAAGCATCAGAGTTCCAATCAGCCTCAAGTTGATTAGCTTCTGCATCAACAACACTCCCTTGGAAATCATCTGTCTGAGAATCCTCCTTGGTGAAAAATATGTGAGGATCAAGAAGATTTAACATTTCAATATGCCCCACTCTCGGTTTCCCAAACAGATTCTTAAGCCTTGCGTCGCAAATGACGTAAGATTTATTCCGACGATCTCGAAGCTTGTACTTGTGGATGTAATCCAATATAAGTTGACTGAGCTCCATTCGAGATAAAACAAATTTGTCGCTGTTTCTCACATTCATAACAACTTCCAAGAGCTCTTTTGATGCCCACTCAGCATTTTCATCTGTAGATGCCCCTTCACTACTCGCTGCAACAGTGCTTGGTGAATCACCCTCCCTTGCTCGTGCCTTCGATTGACTCCTAGTCTTTATTCGCTTAGAAACAGTTACTTCTACATTCCTCGAAGAATTATCCGAATCGGACCCTCCAGCATCATTAAAACCATAAAGTTCATTAGGTGATTCCTGTTTGGAAGCACCTTTCCATGGATTTTTAGCCTGAGCAAGTTCATCTAAAGTTATAGATAACCTCTCTTTTAAATCAACCCAATAATCCTTGAATAGATATTCTCAGCTACCTCTGTCATCAAAATCTATTTGTGCCTGCAAAAGTAACAACAAATATTATGGTTTATCACAAAATGAAGAATTTCTACCAAAATGAGAGAGAGAGAGCAAAGTCACTAATAAATAAATCACCCTAATAAAACAGTCTATAGAGACTGAATCCCCTCCCCCCCCCCCCCGCCCAGCCAAAAGAAGAAGAAGCATGCACTCAAGAGGCAAAAAAGAGGTCAAGAATGATAATTATTTTTGACATCATATGGGAAAGGAAGTTGATGATATGAAATCTCCCGTTACATATTTAAAACTTACCACATTAAAAACCCTATTAGGCTAAAAAATAATTAAAAGAAACTAAATTTTGAAACACACCATATCAAGACAAATTGAGATAAATGCAAAAATGATTCCAAATATCAAATTCCCACAATCAAGTAAATCATCTAAACATTCTAAAAATACAAAAGACAACATCAGGACTCGCACATTCTTAATGCATATATGACTGAAAACAACACGATCAAACTCACAATGTTCATTAATAACACAATAATAAAACATAAAAATGGCAAACAATAAAACAAAAATAAAATAACAGTATAATAATATCATTTCTTCATTATCCTGATCCTTCCTTTCAATCAACATGACAAGATTTCTGCATGACTCACAGAAACCTTTGTTACCCCTAACACATAGGATTACAGCATCTTTGATGCATCCCTTGCATAAGGAAAAAGTACATGTGTAACATATATAATGGGCATTCTTCTTACAGTTGCTACACAGATGCCAACCTAATTCACAGAAAGAATAACTTGAATTAGAATAGAGATGTAAAAAGTAACGTAAAAGACATTCTTTATACATAAAAATCAAAGTAGATAAATGAAATTTATACACAGATTAGCAAGAATGACAACAGAGAAAATCAGACAACGGTATCAACCGACATATTTTTTACCTGCAGCATTTTAACAGAAAGTAACAGCAAAACAAGTAGTCACATAAATAGGCAAACAAGAAGATATTCCTGAATGCACATTCCACGTCCCTAAGTGCCTATGTCCCCTTAAGCCTTGAATAAGCACTCTTGCATAAAGAATACTAAAAGCTTATGAACCAGTCTTTCTTTCTTCAGACATTGAAAAAATGTAGACAAATACAAGCTGCAACAATGATATAACCTTGAACATGAATATTTTAGGAGACCCTTTTATCACACATTATTGAATGTTCATCATTCTTTGATGATCCTAAAGTGTATAACAAAAGCATATAACATGGTTGCTCGAAAAAAGAGAGAGCATATAACATGGTTGTATCCTGAAATGTATATAACCAGTTCCATCAACTGTCCCGGCTATTGCTCATTCAAGGCAAAATGTCTATTTTTCATTAGAGTCTTTTCTCTTGTACTTTCCGGTTCTCACTGCATCTTATCATACTAATGAGAATCTAAAAGTTAACCTTTCACAAGGAAAAGGGAACTGCTTGGAGCTACAAAAAAAGAGAAAACAGAAAATTCTAAGAAAAGTAAGACCCAAAAGGCTTGCCCAATGCCCAGTGGTTGCAAAATAGGAGCCTCCCATCTCATAATCGTTTAACACGAATTACTGAAATTGTAAGTACTTATTCCTTTTTTGTGCATAGTTTAAACAAAGAGAAGTATTTCTGGTTGGCTCAAGTGAAGGGCATTTAGGGCAGATCCAAATTGCCTTTTTGCAAAGATAGCTACATGTCATTCTCAGTTAACTTAACATCAGATAAAAATTGACCAACAGTTCAATTCAGCATCCATTGCACTCCATGTGAAATTTCAACAATCCTCAGTAAGAAAATCACAATTTTAAAGTTGACAAACATATCATTGGTTGGCCCCAAATGCACATTTAGCATGCAAGTGGATATCTGTCACTCATACAAAAAATTCAAGCAATTTGCAAGCTCCAAAACTAAGGTGATAATTTTCACCCACGAAAGTACAGCAGTCGCAAGGTTCTGCACTCATGTCTAAACAAAAAGGCGGGCAACCAAGCTCTCCGACTCTTGACCGGGTGTATTACAAATATAAACACTGAAGTCACTGGAGAGCTCAGTCTGTGTAACCTTCATTGAATTTTTTTCATGAGCGAAGGGCATCAGATGAATAAGAGATGATTGCTGTAACCCTAATTTTTTTTCCTTTTTAACTAGTCACAAACGAACCCCCAACCATATTCAAACGCCCAAATTTTAATCTTAACTAGAGGCATATTAATTCCTATGTATTTATTTCTTTAAAAAGGGTGAACAATTCAAGACAGTGCAGTTTTATGCAGAAGTTTCGAAACCTTCACCAAGGGTTTCGAAACTTTTGCTGGCAGAAACCCCTGAAACCAATTTTCACCAAAGGTTTCGAAACCTTGGGGAAGGTTTCGGAACCTTTGACCATAGTTTCGAAACCTACCCCAAAGGTTTCGAAACTTTGGCTGGCAGAATGTCCTGGAACCAAATTCTCACCAAAGGTTTCGAAACCTTGGGGAAGGTTTCGGAACCTTTGACCATAGTTTCGAAACCTACCCCAAAGGTTTCGAAACTTTGGCTGGCAGTGACCCCTGGAACCTAAATTCTCTGCAAAGGTTTCGAAACCTTACCCATGGTTTCGAAACCTTAGTGCAGGGGATCACTTACTGCCCAACTTATGGACTTCCTAACCATAGAAAAACATTAAGATCATGCATTGACATAGGTAGAAGCTCAAAAGAACCAAGGGCATGAATCAACAACTACAAGACTCGCACACACAACCATTTCAACAAGCATACATACAACAACCACAGTCGGATTTTAGCTTACAAGCATTGGGTATACGTGAATCATACCTATCTAGACTTCAAGCAATATCACAAGGAACCTACTCAACAAGCATAGGCATCACACACATGGTAGTCAAGCTTAAGGCATGCATAGTCCAACCTCATACAAATTCAGGCATAAACAAATAATCCACATAAGAATCATAGAACATAATCCATGAAGCAAAACATAACACAACATAGGTTTAACAATTTCAAGCATAACTTCCTAGGGAGTTTGACCCCAACTTCTAACACTCTATACCCCATTGTCTAGGCATTATTACAAAAGCAAATCATACTTAAACTTGCTTGAGAACTCCCAAAAGCTCCTCCTTCGCCCGCTCGCCTCCCGAACTCTAACGATCTGCACGTTGGAAACAAAGAGCATAAGCAACTAGCTTAGTGAGAGAGGCTCTACAATTTACAACATGCAGTTTTCCAAAATACGATTTGTATGCAAGAAAACAATGGATGCACAAGGGTCTATCTCAACCACTACACTTGGTTTGCTCAAGCACAACCAACATGCACTTACGGTGCGACTACACATCACCGTTTCGACTAGTGGATTTCCAATGGGACTACACATCAAAGAACTACCCTACTAGTCACTACCGGTGGGACTACACATCACCGTAGTTTAGACCACCATCACGTGAGGCACGAACTCAACTCGACTACACAATTAACAACTCAAAATGCACTTAACAATTACGACATATATGCATTCAACATATCACAACAACATGGGAGTAGAGAAGCTTACACACGGGTTTAGGTGACCCCTCAAGGTCCCACCCAAACCCCAAAAGGATCCATGTCGAGCATGATGCATAAATCAACAATTCTACTCACCGTTGCTACCCAAGAGAAGATCGAAGACCGAGCTCAAGACTCCGAAATCCCCGGATTTGCCCCCGAAGCTTCACCAACCAAATTTCTTGTTTCTAAACATACCAACACCAAGCAAATAACCCCAAATCAGTCCATGTTCTATAGTATTCAACCCGGATAATATACTAAGCACAAGACCTCAATTTTCACATTGAAAACAAGCCCAAAATACCAATTTCCGAGCAGCCCTTAAGCAACCCTTAAAACCATTGATTTCAACCTTCAAACTACTCCCTAAAGTCTCCAAAACTTCCCTTACATGTAGCCTATCCATCAGCCCTCTCATATTCACATAAAACACCCCCAAAACTCAACTTAAAGCCTCCCAAAAACCTCCCCAAAACCCCATTCCGGGAAACACCCCAAAACTTCATAAAAATCATACCCATTGGACCCTTTAGATTGAAAACAACTCATATATCATTTAGAGATCAAAAACCTAAGTTAAAGGTGTTAAAAATGACATTTTTAGTCAAAACCTCAAAACACCCAAATCACAAAAATCATGAGTTTTATAGAAAATAAATATATGTGCTCGTAGAGGATGATGAGAGCAAGTCAAAAATGGCCTTACCTTTGAAAAACCTTCAAGATTGGATGAGTTATGGAATGAAATAGTGCTCCAAGGGGAGGGCTCTTTTTTTGTCGATGGAAAAGAAATGGGGAGTAGAGGGAAGAAGATGACTACATAAAACATTATTTAGGTTGATTTAAAATTAAAGGTCCAAAGACCTAAATACCCTTAATGAAAAAGGAAAACCACAATAGGTGCCACCCATGGCCATGTGGGCTTGTTTAAAATATGGTCCAACTAAATTTTGTTGTCTTAAAACCCGAGGCCCAAAATTATTTTTAATTACAAAACCGGACCCGGAAATAATATTAAATTATTATTTTTCACCCGACCCCTAAACCGGGGCGTTACAATTGCATTCCAGGACAATAATTACAATGTGCAGTTTCACTACAAATCCAAGCAGTGTCAGTAGCCATTGCCTTGACTTGGAATGAAAGGCGAACCCTAGTTACTACAGAGAACTAAACTTCAAATGTTCTTTTGAGCGCCATTACACCCATTCGAGGAGCATGCAAAACTTTAATGGTGTCCTGGGCAAAACTAAACACTGAACTTCCTGTGCCTTCAGAAAAGCCCACTCCAGCAAGTTTCATTGTCATTTACATCAAACATTTCGAAAAGAAAAGAAGTAATGACTTCAATAATGGTGCAATGAAATATGAAAAGAGAAAGGGATATCAGAGTTCAAAATATTTTCGAGCTCATGTTCCTATATTGGAACTGGCTTGCTAGCAAACATCAATTTTCTCCTAAATATTGCAAGAACTAAACATAAGAAGATGATATGCTTGCGGTAAAAATAAAATAGCACAGCTGTGACACACAACATATTGTTTCATATTCCATAAGGCCATAAATAAACTCATATATTAGAAGTTGGAAAGTGCATTAAAGGAACTTACCACAATTCCATTTACCCCTTAATTGAAAGAAAGCCTCATCTCGACCAACACAAGCAGGATGGTAAGCCTTTGGGCAACCCCTAAGGAGGAAAAACAACAGAAAGTGTAAGACTCTGAATACGCATAAATATATGGTATGAGGATCAGATTTTGTAGACTCACCTGCGATCACATAGCACGAGTTCACCACCATCAAAGCATATGAAACAGACATCCTCTTCTGCCTTCTTCCTAGATGGAGCTTTTGCCTGAACCTTAGTACTTGAATTCTTTTCCCGCTTCCTCTTGCCACCATTGGCTTTACTACTATCCTCCTTCTCCTCTGTGCCCTCCGTCTCCTCTGCTGCCTCAGTTTCCAACTCTTCTGTCATGTCTGGCATCTCAGTGTCATCTGCTGCTTCCATTACTTCTGCAGTATCTGCCATCTCAGTCTATGTCTCCTCTGCTTTGTCAACATCATCTATTGCATTTCCAAACTCTGTATCTTCTTTATCCGATTCCTCTTCCATCACAGGGTCATCCTCTGCCTCAGCCATATCCGTACTTGCTTCCCCTACAGAATGAATAACCTCCAAATTTTCAAATTGCTCAGACACATTAGTCACCATTTTTTCTTCCATCACATGGTCCTCCTCTGCATCGGCCATATCAGTACCTGCTTCACCTACAGAATGATTATCCTTCAAATTTTCAGTTTGCTCAGACAAATTATTCACCATTTTTTCATCCATCAAAGGGTCCTCCTCTGCCTCATCCATATCCGTGCCCGCTTCCCCTACAGCATGAATATCCTCCAAATTTTCAGTTTGTTCAGACAAACTATTCATAATTTTTTCTTCCATCACAGGGTCCTCCTCTGGCTTGGCCATATCAGTGCCTACTTCCCCTACTGCATGAATATCATCCAATTTTTCAGTTTCTTCGGACTGATTATTCAACATTTTTTCTTCCAAAGTTTCACCTTTCTCAACCATGTCTGTACCAATTTCTCCCGCAACGTCAGATGGAACTACAAGATCAACAGCAGGTTTCTCCAGAAATTCACTTTTCTCAGCAATGTTATCCACCCCAGTTTTATCCATAATCCCACCACTTTGCTCCACCTCATTATCCACCAGTAATTCACTTTTCACAGATACGTCAGCCTCTCTTTCCTCAATAATTGCAGTATCCTCCTTAACCATAGTTTGCTCTGTTGGATCATGCACTTCTACTGCAACACTTGTTTCTTCCGCACCATCCACCTCTGCAGCATCATCAGTCCCTCTTTCCTCCGCCACGTCAGCCACCTCTTTCTCTTCCAGAACATCGATTCGATCAATCGCGTCATCAACCACTTTTTTCTCCACCAAATTACCCGCTTCCTCAGCCAACTCAACAACTTGTAGCTCCGCCATAGAAACCTCAATTCCTTCCGCTGTTAATCTTTCACCCGACACATTAGCTGCATCCTCCATTTTGTCCATCACATCATCCACCGCACCATCCTCCACCAATTCAGTTTTCTCCCCTTCCATGTGGCCATCCTCTCCGTCTCCACATTCCCTATCACCATCAACCGAAGACGAACCTTTCATATCAACACCAGAATCCAATCAGAGTTTCAAAAAACGGCCCGCAGTCGCTATTTAGCGGTAATTCCGCTGGCCGAAACCGTTATCGGCGAAAACAACGATGGGACGCGGAATCACACTAGTAGCGGTGGATTGCGGTCGTAATTTAACGGGTAGCGGTAAATAACGGTAGTAACGGGCCGATATCCCTGTTTTCTCTTGTTACTGTAAAATCTAAAAAATTCCATGGGTGGGGATATGGGTGAGCGTAAGAGTGTAAAGGGAGGCGAGCTGATGAGACTTACAGGGAGAGGATTGGTCGACGTTGAGGAGAGGGGATTGACGGCGTGCCGACGACAAGAGGTGAAATCGCGCGGCTCTAGATGCTGGTCTGATGATGACGGCGTGAAAACAACCCTTTTAGGGTTTGAAAGCCAAACAGAAAACGAAGAATAAAGAGGGATTTAGGTTTTGTTATTAATATTATAATCTTCTTTTATTATCATTAAAAGATTATGATAAACTATACTGATGGTCACCAAACTATCATTGTTTTTCTATTTTGGTCCCTAAACTAAATTCTTTAAATGAAGTTATGTAATAAGGTAAAATTTAAAATAAATGTCTAATCTATGCCACACAGTATAGGATAAGATGCAATATTTGAAATTATGTAACTTTTTCATAGAATCGTTTTTTATATGGACTATTTCGCATCTTTTAAAAAGTATACATATAAACATTAACATATAATTAGGAAAGTTTATTTTTAATAAATAAGATTTTATTTAGGGAAACTATATTTTAAAAAATAAGGCACGTTTTAATGAATTTATTTTTTTCTATTTAAAAGTATTATTTTAGTTTAATCATCAGTTAAAAGTACGTTTAATTAAGTTCTCAAACTATTAAATAACATTAATTCTGTCATTTGATTAACCGAAATTGTTGTTAAACTATTATGGTGTTGACATGTCGGTCAATAATATTGATGCGACTCAATCATATAAATTTCGTAAAAAAAATTTAATTGATTGTTTGATGTGAGTTTAACGACTAAAATAACCCTCAATTATTTTTTTTTGCATAAATGATAATCATACACTAAAATTATATTTTAATGTATTTCTAATTTGTACACAAATTCAAATACAAAGAAGAAGATGTACCATTTTTATTGAAACTAAGAACTAATGCGAATTATATAACAAATAAGCATTTTTCTACCACAAATTCAACTTTATTTAATTACATTCTCTTATCACCTATATAGTTATATATGTATATATGTATATGCAAAGCTAAGTAACTTCAACATCAGCTATCACAGTCCAGCATCAAATGGCACTCCGGTGCCCGGAATCCAAGAATTTCCGGCCAAAAAGTTCTCCACAGTAAAGTTTCCGGCTTCGGCTTCGGTTAGAAGGTGATATCCAGCCCATTTCACCCTTCCACTGGTATTTGCTCCGGGGCCGGTGTTCATATACTCACCATAGTAAAGAGTGTTTAAATATTCGGTTCCTTTCCACGGTAACCACCCTTCTCTATCAATCAGATCATCCAAATTAGTCTTCATGAACACTGTTCTTGAATAAGCCTTCCATGGCCTCCCCAAATAACTCTTGAACAAGTGTTGAACTGGCTTCAAATCCGGCGCCGCCGTCACGCGTGAATTGTGGATGACTATGCCCGTATTCTTGTGCGGATCGGTTCTCCCTTGTGCTGTGACGGTGTTCTCTTGGCCGGTCATCGGTCGACGAATGTAGATGTTGCAGTTCTGTAAGACAACTGCGGCGTCTCCGAATATGAAGTCGACGGTTCCGTAAATGTCGCAGTCACGATAGAATTGGTGATTTTGGTAAACGTACAAGGTATCTTGGTAACCTTTGAAGCTACAACGGTACAAGGCCGAGAAATCGGAACTTGACCGGAACGCCACCGCTTGGCCTTTTTCCGGTCCGGCGGTGTTCTCGAAGGTTATGTCTCGAGCTACGAATCCATCACCCGAAACACCTGAGAGATAGAAATTGATTAGTAATTTTACTACACCAAAAGTCTTTGTCATAATTTATTGTCTACTTTAAATTTAATTTAATTGATTACGTAAATATTTATGCATGTTTCATGAAAGAGCTTACCAAATGTTGCTGAATTGGATGTTGATGATCCGGTTTGATTACTCTTGCTGCCGGTAACAATGGTGGCATCAATTCCATCCCCAATTAGCGTTATATTCTTAGCTGATGTACCAATTTCCACGTACTCCTTATAAACTCCAGCTTTCACGTATATGACAGTTCTTTTGCCTCCACCAGCTACTGTTGTCGCTGCAGCCACCGCCTCCGTTATTGTCGTAAAGTTACCGGACCCGTCTTGTGCCACCACGATATCGGCTTTCGGTGCACCGGTTGTTTGCAAGAGCTTTCGGTCGGCAGCTGAAAGCCAACCCGGAAATCCATCGGCAAGACTATGAGAAGAAGAGGATGCGACAATGGTTGCCTTATTTATGGCTAGAGAATTGCTAATCAACTTGGTTAAGTTGGCTAACATGGGTGGTAAGGTTTGTAAATGAGAGGCTAAGTTGAAGTCAAGGAATCCATTTTCACATGTTCGTTGGTTGGCACTTGCGGCACTTAACCAGGTTTGAGAATCCATGAAATTGCTGGTGCTCGTTGATTTGTTGAGATGGTGAACGGAGTCCTCATAGAGTTCCACGCAATCATTCCAAGCTAACTTGGCTCGGTCGAATGAACTGGAGTCGATCGACGAGATGTGTCGATGAGCTTGAACTGTTTGATTTAGAGTCACTTGAATGGCGATGTCACAGAATGAGGGCTGAGTTTGATCGAGTTGTGCTGCGATGGCAGCACTACTTCCCATGTAATAGTTGCACACATCGGGGTATGGGGTTTGGTTACATGATGGTATGGGAGCACCATTCACAAAGTACCCTGGTGGGAAAGAGAAGAATTGGGTGAGGAAAAATGCTAGGACGACAAGCTTATCCATGGAAATATTTCAAAGGGTTTTGCAAGGTTGAAGTTGATGAGAGAAGATGCAGGGGTATGGGGTTTATATACAGGTAATTTTTTGGGATGAAAGTATGAAGTATTGAATGGGGTTTAGGGTGTCTAGTCAAAAATCCAAATATAATTTAATGCATGTAACGATGTGTACATGACAAAAACGAATATTTCAAGCTTTTTTATTTATTTATTATGGATATTGTCTAACTTATGCCACACAGCATACGGTAAGAATGATAGATTTAAAAATTACTCCATATAACTTTATTCGAGTAAATTCTTTTAATTGAGATTATGAACTAAAGTAATATTCAAATAGTTACCTAATAAAGCATCATTATCATATGCCTTGTGGGCCTGTGGCATACCATAGCCAAATCCTCTATGATAATAAAAAAGAGTCGTTTGCAATGTGAATCCAACTAGTCAAAATTCACTATCATAATTACAACACTAAAGAACTTTTTAATTTATTTTATAAATTTAATACCAAGTTTCATATTTCTATTATACTTAAATAATTCATTTATCATCCTATTGAAATTTGTAGGGATTATGAAATTATTCGTCTGATTGAGTTTAAAGTCGACCCGATCCGTTAAGAGAGAGTTTGTATTTTGTATATAAACAATTTAAAATTAGGTCGGGTCGAGTTCGTGTTTAAGATAAAAAAAATTCTACCCAACTTGATATTTATTGTTTTTTAATATTTTTATTATTTTTCGGGACAAATTAAGTTTAGTCTAATTGTTTTATTATGATTTTAAGTTGAATTATCTTTTATTATGTTGTGTGAAATCAGAAATAAAATATATTAAACTTGTGTCATGATCGAGGAGGCCAAAAAAAAATTCGCCCCATTGTCATGATTCCTATAAATTTGATTTTCCCTATGTGTCATTACCTCAATTTGGTAATCTAAATTAATGCCAAACTATCGTATTTACTCATAATTACGTGTCAAATGGTATCAATTAGGGAAACTAATTCCATCCAGTAATTTATTTTGAACAAAATTTATATATATTGCTTCAATTTTAAATGCAATAATTCCTTGACGATTTTTAATTTTTACAATTTCATGTTTTTATTTATTTTGTTGTCATGGAACTTGAATTTTTCATTATATGTTTTTTTATTAAAACAAATATATTAAGTATCAATTTGCAAATCGCATGATGACAATATATTATAACTTAATTATTAACATCAAATTAATATTCTAAAGAGTTCATGCTATATAATTAGGGAAGCTTTATTTTAATAAATAAGATTTTATTTAGGGAAACTATATTTAAAAAAGTAAGGCACGTTTAATGAATTTACTGTAATGAATTCACCATTGAACATACTGCATCTAGGATATTAGGGGAATGTAGAGATGGACATCCGACCCGTACACGATAAGTTAAGGGTAGTGTAATTGTAAACTTTATATTTTTCCTAAAATCCACCTTTATATTTTACTATAAACAATCCAATTTATATTTTTCCTAAAATCCACCTTTATTTTTAAATGAAAGTATATTTTTTACTTGTTTCGGATTGGGTTTAGATCGTTTGACACTTTATCATATGTTGGTCAAATTAAGTTCAGGTGAAATATTTATATTTTCGAGTCGAACTTATGTTAACCAAAACCAAACTCAACATGACTCGACCCGTTTTCACCCTTCCGTCCTAAATCCTAATGGCAATATCGAGCATGCAAGACAAACTTTGCCAAATTTTCAAAATTTAACAATTTAAATACATTATATAAATTTTTTTAATAAGATAAATCTTAAATTATACCAAATTACACCAAGACAATATAGTATAACTTAATTATTAACATCAAATTAATATTCTAAAGAGTTCATGCTATATAATTAGGGAAGCTTTATTTTAATAAATAAGATTTTATTTAGGGAAACTATATTTAAAAAAGTAAGGCACGTTTTAATGAATTTATTTTTTTTCTATTTAAAAGTATTATTTTAGTTTAACCATAAGTTAATCGTTGTTAAACTATTATGGTGTTGACATGTCGGTCAACAATATTAATGTGACTCAATTAGATAAATTTTTCGTGAAAATATTTGATTGATTGTTTGATGTGAGTTTAGTAACTAAAATAACCTCAAAACTTTTTTTGTTGCAAAAATGATAATCATACACTAAAATTATATTTTAATGTATTTCTAATTTGTACAAAATTCAAAATCAAAACGAAAGAAATAGTTTGTTCAAAAAAAAGAAATAGTAAGACAAACACATGGTATTTATTATTTTGACTAATAGTAGATGTACCATATACAACTTGAAATTAAGAACTAATGCGAATTATATAACAAATATGCATTTTCTACCACAAATTCAACTTTATTTAATTACACCCTCTTATCACCTATATATATATATATATATATATATATATATATGTATATGCAAAGCTAAGTAACTTCAACATCAGCTATCACAGTCCAGCATCAAATGGCACTCCGGTGCCCGGAATCCAAGAATTTCCGGCCAAAAAGTTCTCCACGGTAAAATTTTCGGCTTCGGCTTCGGTTAGAAGGTGATATCCACCCCATTTCACCCTTCCACTGGTATTTGCTCCGGGGCCGGTGTTCATATACTCACCATAGTAAAGAGTGTTTAAAGAAGCGTTTCCATTCCACGGTAACCACCCTTCTCTATCAATCAGATCATCCAAAGTAGTCTTCATGAACACTGTCCTTGAATAATTCTGCCATGGCCTCCCCAAATAACTCTTGAACAAGTGTTGAACTGGCTTCAAATCCGGCGCCGCCGTCACGTGTGAATTGTGGATGATTATGCCCGTATTATGGCTCGGATCGTCTCTCCCTTGTGCTGTGACGGTGTTCTCTTGGCCGGTCATCGGTCGACGGATGTAGATGGTGCAGTTCTGTAAGACAGCAGCAGCGTCTCCGAATATGAAGTCGACGGTTCCGTAAATATCGCACTCACGATAGAATTGGTGATTTTTGTCAACGCACAAGGTATCTTGGTAACCTTTGAAGCTACAACGGTACAAGGCCGAGAAATCGGAACTTGACCGGAACGTCACCGCTTGGCCTTGTTCCGGTCCGGCGGTGTTCTCGAAGGTAATGTCTCGAGCTACGAATCCATCACCCGAAACACCTGAAAGAAAAAATTGACTAGTAATTTTACTACACAAAAAGTCTTTGTCATAATTTGTTTACTTGTTTTAACTAACACATGTTGACTATTGTTGTCTACTTTAAATTTAATTTAATTGATTACGTAAATATTTATGCATGTTTCATGAAAGAGCTTACCAAATGTTGCTGAATTGGATGTTGATGATCCGGTTTGATTACTCTTGCTGCCGGTAACAATGGTGGCATCAATTCCATCCCCAATTAGCGTTATATTCTTAGCTGATGTCCCAATTTCCACGTACTCCTTATAAACTCCAGCTTTCACGTATATGACAGTTCTTTTGCCCCCACCAGCTACCGCTGTCGCTGCAGCCACCGCCTCCGTTATTGTCGTAAAGTTACCGGACCCGTCTTGTGCCACCACGATATCGGCTTTCGGTGCACCGGTTGTTTGCAAGAGCTTTCGGTCGGCAGCTGAAAGCCAACCCGGAAATCCATCGGCAAGAACGGCTTGTTTAACCAAGTTACTATGAGAAGATGCGACAATGGTTGCCTTATTTATGGCTAGAGAATTGCTAATCAACTTGGTTAAGTTGGCTAACATGGGTGGTAAGGTTTGTAAATGAGAGGCTAAGTTGAAGTCAAGGAATCCATTTTCACATGTTCGTTGGTTGGCACTTGCGGCACTTAACCAGGTTTGAGAATCCATGAAATTGCTGGTGCTCGTTGATTTGTTGAGATGGTGAACGGAGTCCTCATAGAGTTCCACGCAATCATTCCAAGCTAACTTGGCTCGGTCGAATAAACTAGAGTCAATCGACGAGAAGTGTCGATGAGCTTGAACTGCTTGATTCAGAGTCACTTGAATGACGATGTCACGGAATGAGGGCCGGGTTTGATCGAGTTGTGCTGCGATGGCATCACTACTTCCCATGTAATAGTTGCACACATCGGGGTATGGGGTTTGGTTACATGATGTTATGGGAGCACCATTCACAAAGTACCCTAGTGGCAAAGAGAAGAATTGGGTGAGGAAAAATGCTAGGACGACAAGCTTATCCATGGAAATATTTCAAAGGGTTTTTGCAAGGTTGAAGTTGATGAGAGAAGATGCAGGGGTATGGGATTTATATAGAGGTAATTTTTTTGGGACGAAAGTATCAAGTATTGAATGGGGTTTAGGGTTTTTAGTCAAAAATTCAAATATAATTTAATGCATGCAACGATGTGTACGTGACAAAACTGAATCTTTCAAGCCTTTTCATTTATTTATTAAGAATATTGTCTATATTATGCCACACAGGCATACGATAAAAATGGTAGCCGAATCTTTCAGAATGATATATATGTGACTGTTTCCGAGTAAATTCTTTTAATTGAAGTTATGCAAATAAGTAAAGTTCAAATAGTTACCTAATATGATATCCTTGCCCTATACCTTTTGACATACGTTAGCCAAATCATTCAGGATATCCAAAAAGAGTATGCAATGTGGAACCAACTAGTCAAAATTCACTATCATTAATTACAACACTAAAGAACGTTTTAATTTATTTTGTAAATTCAAATAAATTACATATTTATATTATAATTAAATAATTCCTTTTTCATCCTAGTGAAATTTGTATGGATGGTAAAATTATCTGTCTCATCGAGTTTAAAGTAGAATCGACCTATTCCATGAGAGTTTTTGTTTTTGTTTTTTATACAAAAAATATTAAATTTGAGTCGGGTTGAGTTCGTATTTAGGGTGAAAATTTCCTATCCCCACTTGATATATATGTATATAATTTATTTTATTTAATATTTTTATTATTTTTCAGGACATGTCGAGTTTATCAAATTGTTTTATTATAATTTTAGGGTCAGGCTGGGTCGGATTATAATTTTATTATGTCGCGTAAAATCAATGATAAAATATATTAAATTTTTATCATAATCGAGGCTACAAAAACCCACCCTTTGAATTCTCAGAAATTTAGTTTTCCCTATGTGTCATTACCTCAATTTGATAATCTAAATTAATGACAAACTATCGTAATTACTCATAATTACGTGTCAAATGGTATCAGTTAGGGAAACTAATCCCATCGAGTAATTTACTTATAACTTAATTTCTATAGTTAAAATAATACATATTACTAATTTATTTAGAAAAAAGTATATATATTGCTTCAATTTTAAATAGAATAATTCCTTGACGATTTTTAATTTTTACTATTTTCATGTTTTTATTTGTTTTGTTGTCGTGGAAGTGGAACTTAAATATTTCGTTATATGTTTTTAATTCTTTTGTTAAAACAAATAGATTAAGTATTAATTTGCAAATCGCAAGATGACTTGAGAGTGTTTTTCTATGTTTATTTGTATTCAAGATTTTTATCCTAGGAAGTACATGTTTTAAATTGATTTGTCTACATGGTGTATGCACATTGTCAAGAGATTATTATCCTATACACTGGTGGTGAAAACTTAAAGTTTTCGCAATCGCATTAGTTTCAAGATTTAGGGACTTAGTTTGAGGTGTATGGGGTTTAGAATTTAGGGACAATTGTTAGAATTTAGAGTTTAAGTTTTATATGTCATGGTTTAGTTTTATAGTAATATGGTTAAGATTTAGGGTTTAACTTATAAACTCTAGATTATAACCCTAAACTCTAAATTCTAACCACTAAACCTAAATTCTAAACCCCTACACTTAAACCCCTAAACCATACACTATAAACTAAGTCCCTAAACCTTAAAACTAAACCATACACTATAAATTCAGTTTCCACCATCAGTGTATAGAATAATTATCCATAGACTTAATGGATTATATTTTTTTTATAAGAAATGGGTATTGTTATTATGTGTCTCATTAAAAAACCTCCTTAAACTTAATGGAGGAAAAAAAAGTGCACATGATAAGATATACAAAACACATGAGGATTACATCCTAAGAGGAACTAAGTCCTCGTGTAATAGATCAACAACAAAATTCAGAACAGAATCCAGAAGAACTAAGTCGAGATTCGAGAGACTTGCACGTTTTGCCAAAGCATCTGCAACTTGATTGCACTTCCTAGGGATAGCACGAATCGAGATCCGCCAATCTCTCTACAACTTGTAAAAAAAATAATGAACAAATATGTTGAAGATCGAATTGAATAAAAATGATGTTGAAATTTTCAAAATAATAAGTAATTATATGAAATTAGACTACAATCAAAAGATGAAAACTAAGATAACAATTAACATCAATATAGAAGAAGATTTATTTTTCGAATGTTTGGAAATCCGAAATTTAAATATTGTGATATTTATCCAATATGATTATACACTTCTCTTTGAATAATCGATTTGAATTATTCGAAAATCAAAAAGTAAATTGCCTTGACGAGTTTTCAGATTAGATCATCGAATAAACGAAATTAATTTTTTTGCACAACCCATTTTATAATGACATGTGTAATACTTAATTCAAATTAATAAGTTGATATGTTATATACTAATGATTATACCAAAATAAATTAATATTAATAAATAAATATATGGAGGTGGCCAAGTGGCCAAAAATAGAAACTATTCGATGAGGTGTTGTTGGCAGTCTTCTCATTTAGGCATGATGTGAAAAAATACTCATAATGTTTGACTGAATAGTCATTTTAATCTTTATTTTTTAAGTAATTTAACCCTCAACGTTTTATTTTGGGTCAAAATGACTCATATGCAGATGAAAAATGTTAGTCAACTAACGATAAAATGGTTTAAAATGATGTGAAAAATCTATATAGCAGTGCAAACCGCAATAGATGTGTTATATAGACAATATGCCGACTTTACAAAATGACACATGAGTCAAAATAATTTTAAAATTGTATAAAGTGTAAAATATTTTTTTTCTTTTGACGTGTCATTCTGTCAAGTAATTTCAAGTTGTTTGTCGTCAGTTGACTAACAGTTTTCATCCGCATAAGGACAATTTTCATCCACAAGCATTCTCATCTTATAAACGAGCTTGTTCGTGAACATAATCAAACCGAACACACCTTTGTTCGTGTCGGTTAGTTTATTAAACGAACATAATTTTTTTTCTCATACTCGTTTATTTAGCTCAATAAACAAATATAAACGAACGTTATACGAACAGTTCGTCGAACGCTTTGTTCATTTACACCCCTACATCAATGTAAATATACTAACCCTAAATCCTAAACTATAGTGACCAAATAGAAGTAAGAAGAAAGTTGAGTGATGAATAGTGTAGTGTACCTATTATTTTATTAAGAAAAATAAAAACTAACGTAAGCTTCTAACGGAAGCTAACAGGAGAGACCATATTGAAAACGAACTAAAAATTTAATGACTATAATGTAAGTTTTAAAAGTTCGGTGGTTAAAATAAAAGCGCTCTAAAAATTCGATGACAATTTATGTTGTTTACTAAAAAAATATTGTTCCGGATTTCGGGTATGGAAACTCGAGTTGCGGGTTATTGGATCGGACGACCTTGGACTTTTTCTTCGAGTTGTGTCAATATGATTGGGCCGATTGAATTAAAACTGCATCTTCATTATTGTGGCCCTCAACTTCATTCGTATAGCATGCTTTTATGGGACAATACCACAAAAATATCTCTAATTTTTCGGTATTCTTTTTATACCCAAACATTAAAAAAATAAATTTCGTGCTTTAATCATAAGTTTTATATCTTGAACTTCAAATTCTAAAAACACACCTTACCCTAAATTCTATAAACTCTAACCTTAACCATAAACACAAACTTAATTTTTTGTATAGAGCATAAATAGAGGCACCGAGGCAAAAAGACGCAGAAGATTTCTATTTAAGATGGACAAAAATTTTCTACCCCTCTTCAGTGCCCAACACTAAAAAAAATAAATTCTAAACCTTAATCTTAAATTCTAAATTCTAAATTTTGAACTATAAAAATACACCCCTAAATTTCCTAAAATTTAATCTTAAACTCTAACTTTAACCATAAACTTAAATTTATAGTGTGAGCATAAATAAAGACATCGAAAATGAACAGACGGTTTCTATTCAAAACAATATACTTTGACTTAATTATTAACATCGAATTAAGAATGTGTATAGACTTTACCTTTACCAAATTGATCAGCTTTGTTAGGTTATTTATGCTCTTTCTTTTTTTTTTTACAGTGTCAAGCTGTTCTGTTGCTTTAGCTTCTTTCTTTTTTTTTTCTTTTTCTTTTTTCACTTTGCATTGCCTTATGATGGCAGCAGCCTTAATTAAAAGTCCAACACTTTTGTTGCAATACACCTTCGGCTCGGACAACTATTTATCTTTTCTTCTTCTTCTTTAAATTATCTAGTGTTTAATTGTGTTCTTTACATAGATAAGTGTGCGTATTTTATTGATCGAATTGAGTTTAAAAAATATAAAATTTATAAGTCATATTTTATAGTTAAAATTTTATTTTATTTTTTCGAGCCCACTTGAATTACACTTTTTCAATTTGAGGATTTGAATTCATGTTTATTTAATTTTAAAATGAAACTGTAATAATTATATATTTGCTGCTTAAATTTAAATAATTTCATGATAATTCGAATTTAATAGATCTCAAGCTAAACAATGGGACCTAACTAATAAACCGACCCGCATGATGGACCCATTAAATAATTTGCAAGCGTGCAACATTATAATCATACTTGCATCCGAAAGAATTATATTGGGTTTCATTCGTTTTTTTAAATATGCTGGTGTGATTTAAATATAGTATCTATTTAAATTTTTTTGGTCTTTTCAAAGACATCACATACAATATGTATTACTGGTGTTCGAACCCGAGTCTCAAGTAATAATGAATATCTACTTTTGCTACCAGGACACAATGAATGAGCTCATTCGCCTTTCTTTTATATTTATGTGTAGGTTATATTTTAGATTTTGTTTTGATCTAGATCTTATTATATATGTTTAAATTTATTTTATCTTAGTCGTATTGTGATTAAAGATGGATAAAACTCGACTCGAAAATTGAATTATTTGATTCGATATAAAAAAATGACTCGAAAAAAATTAAATAAAGTTTGAGTTATAAAAAGAAAATTCAAATAACTTGAATAATTCAAAATTTTAAGTAATTAATAGATCAATTTTCAAGTTTAAGTCGAGTCTCTCAATTTTGCATGATATTATATATTACATATGGAAAAATATAATTGACGAGTACCCTTTATATGATAAAACATATAATAAAAAATTTAAGTAATTAATGGATCAATTTTCATGTCCAATTCAATTTCGATTTCTCAATTTTCAAGTCCCTTAATTATATTTTTATTACATTTCCCTTGCAAAAGAATTGGTCATTGTCTGAAATTTTCAATCCACTTTAAAAGAAATTAAATAATGCTAAAAAAATAATGGAGTCTTAATTTCAACGACTTGATCTTGTTTTATTCCTTTTAGTTGTTTAGGACAATCCAAGAGGAGTCGTATGCAATGTGGAACAAACTAGTCAAAAATCAATATCATTAATTATAATACTTTTGTAATTTTAAAATAAATTATATATTTCTATTATACCCAATTAATTCTTTTTCATCCTTTTTAAATATAAGTGATATTTGGTTATTTCTAGGTGTCATTACTTTAATTTGTTGATTTGGTAATCAAAATGACAAAATATTACAAATCAATATATTACTAATTTGATGCTTGTGTGGTTTTTGATGCTTGTGTAAAACAATAACAAATTTTTCTGTTTTTTGGTAATAAAATAAGATTTATCCAAAAAAAACTTATTTTATAGAATTAAAACAATATATATTACTAATTTGTTTTGAAAAAAAAATGAAATACTATTATCTTTTTCAATATAATCAGTATATTAAAGGTTTAAGCATGTTCGATCTTAAATCCTTCCATATATTTTACCGGTAACGATGCCAATTGATCTAAACTCAAGTTTATCTATATATCCCGTTTCAAATTAAAATACATATACGTTGTGATGGAGAAAATTAGATTGAGAAAGTCATCCCTATTTTGAATGAACCTGTACAAAATTCGATCTAAATTAATCGGCCAAAGATTCAAATAGCCGTAATTAAACAAAAAAAATCATATACGTGTTTTCCACTATTTTAATGGTTTTTCATTTATTTTGTTGTCGTGGAACTTAAATATTTAAGTATTATTTTGCAAATCGCATGATGAAAAAACTAATAATTTTGAAAGTGTTTCTTAATATTTAGTTGTATTCATGTTCTTCATTTTAATTAACAATTATGCACTAATAAATGGGTAATAGTGCTCTCAAAAAAATAATATATAATTCATTATATAATTTATTAACTATCAATTGGTCGAGTAAGTCAACATATTATTTTTTAAGCCATGTCATGAGTTCGAATCTTAATATTGTGAATGAAACAAATTAAATTAAAAAGATCGTGTTTTATAATAACTTTTACATTACCTGATTCATA
Source organism: Hibiscus tridactylites (assembly GCA_958450335.1). Taxonomy (NCBI): domain Eukaryota; kingdom Viridiplantae; phylum Streptophyta; class Magnoliopsida; order Malvales; family Malvaceae; genus Hibiscus; species Hibiscus tridactylites. Next base: position 91,310,253 of record OY288281.1, read on the forward strand.
TTAATCAACCGATAAAATAAATACTAATGATTATATAAATGAAATTAATATCAGTGAATTCAAAACTTTTAAATTAGCCAAAAACTTGAGTGCACGTTGAAAGAATGTCTTCTAAATTATTAAAATGATGATCTTTTATTTTGTTAGTTGCAATTATGGACCTAACAATTAACATACTCTCCAAATTCCATTCTTTGACGATTTCCAAAATGTTCATTATCATGGTTGAATTTATCTTAAAATGTTTAAATAGTACATATTTATTTTTATTTCTTCTTATGTACATGAAAATGCAAAATTTAAAGAAAAAATATTGGATTTGGTTAATTAATATTATTTACATATCTTCTGATTTGTATCAAAATATGTCAAACTTAAAAAAAAATGATGAAATCATGTAAGCTTTGATATATATACAGTTGCTCTCCTAATTTTACATGGCTTTATCCTGATTAATTCGAGTTGATCCGTATCGTATATTTAATTTCGATGGATGAGTCTCTCAGCGAAAATTTTCTACATACACAGAGTCTCGAACTCGAGACATGCTTAAGCGATACCAGACTGCTTATCACTTGGACAAACCCCGTTAATTTAATTAATTTGGTATTTTATACTTATCAAAGACACTCGTTGGGTAATAAACCAGTATAAAACATAAATAAAATAAAAACTTAATTCTAATTGGTTGCCATTTGACAACCAATTGCTACCTTAATTAGAATTTTGATGGGAAAATAATGTAAAGTTTTTTAAATCATATAATATTTCTGTCTTATAGCTTATGTTTTCGCTACCTATATTGAATTTTGATTTTAATTAAAATATTGGAAATTTGGAATTCCTCGAAAGAAAAAAAATAAAAAATAAAGAAAACGATATTAATATATTCAACAATCTAACGGTAACAAAATGGCGATCGAGACGGTGTGATCTGACAAAATACATAATGACCACGTGCCTCCCCCCCTTTCAGAAACCCACATTTAAAAAAGGACAAGGGGGAAATCGTAATTGCATTACCCAAAGGAGCCAAAGGGCCAGCCCAAAGCCTAGAGAAGAAGCTTCAAAAGACGTTGACGCCGCATCAGTTTTGCAGGACCACCGGTCCCATTTCCGATCTTCAAAAGCTTCAAAAACCGCTCATTCCACTCTCCCTTCTGGTTTATTGTTCTCAAGTAATCGCCGGTTTTTTTAACTGTTCCATCAGATTACCTTACATCTCCATTTCACTCTTTTTGTTTTTTGGTTTAATTGTGCCCAAAGTCTCCATATCCTTCTGGCTTTTGAAATTTAGCCCCCTGCTTATGATTTCCATTTTTTCTCCATTTATTTGGTTTAAAAAATCAATTAATAAAATAATCAATTATCAATATTATTAGTCACTGATTTCTAAATCAAATAAGTAAAAAGAAATTTAACTTAAATCAATTAAAATTTTATGTCCATATTATTGTACTCTTGTTGATGTCGAAATAAGTACGAGGAGACATCGAATAAGAGAAATGGAGAGGAGGAACATGGTGGCTAGTGGTGATTTCAAGTGATATACCCCATGTATATGTAAGACAGAGTCACAGATAATATAATAGTCGGAGTAAAGAAAATGAAAGAAATAAGAGATGGGTACAATTTTTTTAGTTCAGCCTTGCTCATGCGTATCATGTATGTTCTCAGACTTTCTCTCTTATTACGAGTGTGGGCATTTGTAGCTCATCGGTATTGTTAGTAATTGGACCGCGCCAGACCAAATGACAGTCAATGGACGAGTTGACATAGACAAGTCACATGAACGTAATTATCATAGTGTTTGACAGTGTTATTCTAAAGATAACTTGGGAGCTTCATTAATATTGATTTTCAAAAGGGCCCAACTCAGGAAGGACTGTTGTCGTGAGCTACCTTCGAAACATACCCAAAATAAAAGTGTTGAGAGGTACTTTCGAAATAATATGGAGGCAAAAAACTTGAGTATAACAAGTCTAAATTTAAATATATTTAAATTATTAATTCGATTGTGCTTTATATATTAGGATGGTAGTTATTCGAAGGTGTATAAGTTATACTAATAATGGTACTTGTGACTTCATGAATTTTTTTTTGAATTAAAAGGAGAGAGACTAAATTTTAAAAGTCAGAAGAGTACAAGGACTGGGATCTGAATTAGTCCTTATTTTTTCCTCTCCATTTAACCCTTTGTTTAAATTCACATTCTCGATTTTGTCCCTCGCTTTCAGCTTTATTAAAGCAATAGGCACCTTTGAAATTTCTCTCATTTTTGCCTCTGTTTTCTGCTCTTCCTGTCAGGTCTCTCCTCTCTTCTTCTTCTTCGATGGAGTTCGTAGCAACTTTCATTTCATCAAAAAGGCTTTAAATTAAACGAGGAATTACAATTTATTTTAATTTATTTCAGATTGAAAAGTGGATTTTGTTTTGATTTTTCGTACGTGAGGATGTTTTATTTCTGTGTTTTTGATCCGAGAAATTATCCGTTTGAAAGTTTGTGTTTATTCAGTACTAAATGTTTCAAAAATCCAGAAAATTTGGAGTCTTACATTGAAATGCTCTATTTTATCGTGTTTCTATTTTTGGATTCAAACTCTGTTTGTTTTTAAGCATTTTTTTAGATTTTATATCGTCTGGTTTTTGCAGAGCTCGCGTTTCGAGGTGGAAGGCAGGGAGAGTATGGTTAACGGGTTCAGATCAGAGAATAATGGCGGGAAAACGACAGTGTTTTTGTACTAAAGTCGATACCGTCGTCAGTTCTTTTGACTGAACCACCGTCCTTTTCCAGGTATAAAAAAGAAGAAATGAGAAAATGAATCAATTTTCGTTTAGCTTGTCATTTAACTAGCAGATTCATTGACATTAGTTTCCGTTTTGTTTTTTCATTTTTAATTTTTTTACTCGATGTTTAACTGTAAAATTAAAATATTAAAATGAAATCATTTTCAGATTTGTTGGAAAAAACCTTATGATTAACTCATTGTTACTGGTATAACCTCGTGATTAGATTTTTATACTCATGTTCATGGATCATTTTCTGTAATTAGTTGGATTGGTAATCATGATTAGCTTCTTGTTGCAGAGAGATTATAATTGTGAAAGCATGGGCCTAGGCTTAATATTTGTTTGGCAACCACAACAAATTGGCTTGCATTTTTAGGAAATCAACAGTGAGTTTGTGTATTTGACCTCTTGAGTTTGATTTTTTGTGGGTCTGTTTTTGATATAATGTGCATTGTGCTGTAGGGCGGGTAACTGTGAAAGAGGAGCGTGAAAAATGGGGGCAATTGGTGGGGAAGAGTTAAAGTTGGAGAAGGCACAAATAGCAGCTGCTCGCGATGAGAGGATTCTAGTGTTGGTGAGGTTGAGGCCTTTGAGTGACAAGGAAATTGTAGCAAATGAAGTTGCCGACTGGGAGTGCATCAATGACAATACTATCCTATACCGGAACACCCTCCGGGAAGGGTCCACGTTCCCATCTGCCTATACATTCGGTAAGCAAACTCCCTCTATCTTAATTTCTTGGTTGTGGTGTATCGAATTTTGTTGCATTAAACTATTGAGAACTGGCTCTCGATATTTGCCTTCAATAGTCTGGTAAATGATGCTAAAATTTTCCTTTAATAGTCTGGTCAATTGAACCGAGGCCAGCTTAATGAAGGAAACATGCATTGTTGGCTTAAGTTTTAAAATCAGGTTTAAAAGCATCAAACAAGGAATATTTCTGTTATGTGCTGCAATAGTTTTGATCAATAGATTGTACCTTTTTTCTTCCTTCTTATGGTGGGGACAGATAGAGTATTTCGGGGTGACTGCTCGACAAAGCAAGTGTATCAGGAAGGAGCCAAGGAGATTGCTCTTTCAGTTGTTAACGGTATTAATTGTAAGTAGGGGCATTTGCATCTCGTCATTTGTTCTCTTTTTATAAACTTCTTGGTGAGTAAGAAGTTTTATCAAACAAATTTCTTTCATCTGTTCCCCAGCTTGTATTTTTGCGTACGGACAAACAAGCAGTGGGAAGACATACACGATGGATGGAATAACTGAGTATACTGTTGCAGATATATTTGACTACATAAACAGAGTAATGAAAGATTTAACTCATTCTTGTTCCATCATGTTGCATTTCTCATGGTTATTGTTTAAAAGTGTTTTTACATAGTACCAATATCATCGTAGCAGCATGAAGAGAGAGCATTTGCTTTGAAGTTCTCAGCAATTGAGATATATAATGAAGTTGTTAGAGACCTTCTAAGCTCAGATAACACCCAACTTAGGCTGCGTGATGATCCTGAGGTGAGTAGCAACATCCATATTAGAATATTAGTTTCATTTCCTTTAGTTTATGATTTCTTAAGACGTTCTTTTTTTCAGAGAGGAACTATTGTGGAAAAAGTCACAGAGGAATCTCTGAAGGACTTGAACCATTTGAAAGAACTCCTTGCAATTTGTGAAGGTAAAGCATTTTAAAGAGTGCTCTGTTTACTGGATGATGTTGCACATTTATGTATTATAATTAATTCTTAACACATTACACTGTTGCAGCTCAAAGAAGAATAGGAGAGACTTCCTTGAATGAGAGAAGCTCCCGATCTCATCAAATTATAAGATTGGTAATCTCCCCTGCCCCTTCGTTTTACATTGCTTGAACATTAAATTGCTAACAGCTTATGTGCAGTGATATTAAAATTTTCCTTTTCTTTTTAGCTTACCATGGTGTGCGTTCTAACTTTTGTAGACAATTGAAAGCTCTGCTCGGGAGTTCCTAGGAAAAGAAAATTCAACAGCCCTTGCAGCAAGTGTGGTATGGCTCTTGGAATTTACTTTCACTTTTGCAGTTCGCTAGTTCTCAAGTGAAAAAAAAAATATTGACACAGATATTTGGCTGCAGAATTTTATTGATTTGGCTGGAAGTGAGCGGGCATCTCAGGCTTTATCTACTGGGACAAGACTGAAAGAGGGTTGCCATATAAATCGTAGTTTACTGACTCTGTCAACTGTTGTTCGCAAGCTAAGGTTGTTTGGATTATCATATATTAGAGTTCTCTTTCTTTTCATTTCAATCATATGCAAGAGATTATTTAATGTTTAAGTTCTTTAATTATAGTTGTCTGATTATACATGTAGTTATTTTGTTACTGTGAGATTGAATGAGCTCCTATTTGTCTCCTATATGGCTGTCACTTTTCAATTGACTGAAACAGAGCATTTGGGGCATAGTATTATGATGCTTTGCTTAATTAGATTCAGATCTGAATCTTTCTCGATAGCACTAATATTTAAATCACTTTTTACAATATTTTTGAGTGTTTGTTCCTTCAATCCAGTTGGATTTTTGGTAGTAATTACCATAATAATGTGTTCAAACACAGAATATTTTATAACGTGGAAAAAGGTAATGTCTTGTTAAACTATTGTCACCTACTAGATTGCTGAACTGATCAATGTGGTGCTATGGTGGATGCAGTAAAGGCAGACAAGGACATATCAATTTCAGGGATTCCAAGCTGACACGCATACTGCAGCCTTGCTTGGGTGGTAATGCCCGGACTGCAATCATATGTACTTTGAGCCCTGCACGAAGCCACGTCGAACAAACCAGGAACACTCTTCTGTTTGCTTGTTGTGCAAAAGAAGTTACTACAAAAGCTCAGGTCAACGTTGTCATGTCTGATAAGGCTTTAGTTAAGCATTTACAAAAAGAGTTGGCCAGGTTAGAAAGTGAACTCAGGAGTCCTGCGCCTCCTCCTTCCTCTAACAATGACTATGCAGCTTTGCTGAGAAAGAAAGATCTTCAGATTGAAAAGGTAACCATCCCAGAAAATTATAAAGGATGTCAAGGGGTTCTCTTTAATGGACACAATTGATATTTTTTTAAACTTTGTCAAAAAATGATTAGCAAATTTACACAGCATATGCAACTACGTCTCTTTATTTTTGTCTAGCATGATAAAAATGAACAAAAACATGTTGGTGAATCATGCATTCTGTGTTAAAACTTGTAAAGTTTGGGTGATATAAAATTGGATGTTTATGGCTGAAATTTTAGTATAGCACGCAGATAGATACTTTTTGCTTGTGGGCTGCAAGCAAACTATTGTTTTCTGATTAAGAAGCCTACAACATTGGGGGTGTCTGACATGTAAAATATAGAGGTGAAAGCTCAGGCATTTACATTTTACATGTTACCTAACATTGATTACACGACTTTGTACTATTCAGCTGGAGAAGGAGAATAGAGAGTTGACTAAGCAACGTGATCTTGCTCAATCTCGGGTCAAGGATCTGTTAAGGATGATTGGAAATGATCAAGATTCAGGACAATCGGTTTGTGTTATTGCCTATAGTATCTTTCCATGTTATTCTTTTCACTGAATATGGTGCCTAGTTGCAATATTATTCACTATTTCCTTTTTGAAATATATTATTCATTTGATTTTAATTCCTTAATGATTGGTTACACTTCTTTCTCTTTCTCTGATCAGGCAAGAATCAATTACCATCCCAATCAACGAGCAGGGGGTACATGGGAATATGACTATTCAGAATCAGATTCACCACATTTCGCTGATTCTAATCAATTTGATGCATGTGTTAGAAAATTTAATCCACTCCATTGTTATGACACAGAGAGGGGGAGTCATCACGGGCCTTTGAACAGTCATGAAGATCATTCCATGACCGATTCTGCGCAAAGCTTGGCTACGACTCCAGCTGAAACTGCTGATGACCCTGGTGAATACTGCAGGGAGGTTCAATGTATTGACACAGATGGATCAGGCAGGGAAAATAATGTTTCTAAATCTCGTGCCATACCAAATGGTGTAAGTGAAGGACGACTGGCACTGACATTAAATGCAGATAGAGATGTGGTTGGCCAGGAAACAATGTCTACCCCAATGAATAGACATAGAGAAGCAAACCGCATTCAAGAAAGCCCGAAGTTGAGTAGAAGCTGGAGTTGTAAAGCAGATGTCATGGGTACTACATCTTCTCCATATACGGACATGGAACATATTGAAAGCACCCCGCCTAATGAGTTCGAGAAAAGCTTTCCTGGAAGACCAGATAGTTACCAAATGAAATTTCCTTCATTAAATTATGGTGCCAATAGTGGGAAGCTCTCCAGGAATGGTTCTCTGTCTTCTCTTGGGAGTGCTTCAATCCGGACTTCTGCAGATGAGCAAATTACTAGCATTCATACTTTTGTTGCTGGACTGAAGAAACAACTTGCCAATGGTCAGGTGAGAGTATGCCTATTTTTCTCAGGTCAACGGAAACTTCAATATATGCACTCGGGCATGTCTCATTTGATTTCTTTGCTTATGCGTGGTACTTTCTCCATAGGTTCAGGGAACCGGCCTAGAAGCAGGTGAGTCTGGAAGGAGCATCAGAGATGCTGGGTTGGATCCAATGAGTGAAGCACCAGGCACTCCCGTAGATTGGCCACTGGAATTTGAGAGGCTGCAGAGAGCAATACTCGAACTTTGGCAAGCTTGCAATGTTTCCTTGGTTCACAGAACATATTTCTTCCTCCTCTTTAAAGGTGATCGAACTGATTCGATTTACATGGAGGTAGAGCTTAGGAGACTTACTTTCCTCAAGGAAACATTTTCTAAAGGAAACCAAGCTGTAGAAGATGGTCGCACTCTCACGCATGCTTCAAGGTTTATCTCTCTCTCTCCCTCTCCCTCTCTAGCAACCACTAACTGTCTAATAGGGGCTTAGAACGCTGTATGTGATAACCTTGCTTGAACGCATGGCATATATATTATCTGGTGTGTCGATACCGAATGTTGCGTATCCGTGAAGTGTGCTTTAGTTTTCTGCCACAACAACGGTGTTAATTGAGCTAAGACTCAGTCAGCGACACACATGATGTTTTCTGCATACTTCCATTTAACATTGTTTTATATTATCCCCTACATATAATTTCTACTTAAATAAACTTATCTTGATCTGTTAATTTTCCTGGCACAGTGTAAGAGCTCTTCGCCTCGAGAGGCAAACCTTGAGCAAGCTGATGCGGAAAAGGTTTTCAGAAGAAGAAAGACTGAAGCTATACCAGAAATGGGGGATTGAGTTGAACTCGAAGCAGAGAAAGCTGCAGCTGGTGAATCAGTTGTGGAGCAATAACAAGGATATGAATCATGTCACCGAGAGCGCCGCCATCGTCGCGAAACTGATCAAGTTTGTAGAGCAGGGGCGTGCCTTCAAGGAAATGTTCGGGCTCACCTTTACTCCTCCACGGTCTACACGGAGATCCTTTAGTTGGAAAAACAGCATGACATCCTTTATATGAGCCTGTGTTTATGCCCCTATGTTAGCACCTGAATACAGCCATTGAGGTAATTTCTCGAAAGTTATAAGCCAAAAACTGGCTCGATGAAATTGCCCGTTGCGAATTCGGGTTTCGGGTTTCGAGTGTATTTCTCTGTATTAGGTGACACGGATTTGGAAATATGGCTTTCTGGTTTTGCTATCCCATATCTCCAAATTAATGAACGAGTAGGGAATTTGTGTATTCATGTCATATATATGTTATTTTTATGTGTTATAATTGTGGGAGGTTCGGGTGAAAAAGAGAATGATGTTCATTTTAAATGCCGATTCAATTGTCTGTGTATGCAAGTTGTGTGTTCTTTATCGAGAGTCAAGAAAGAAATAGGATTATATATATATATATATATATATATATATATATATTAGCTTAATCTCAAATATTTCATTAAAAAGAGTGAAAATTATAATATAAACTAAAGTTATCATCTCATAAATTGAAATGTAACTTCAAAAGGCATTAGAGTTAGTAAAGACTGGGTTATAGGATATTTAGACATTCAAGTTCAACTCTCATCCTTTGAGGTTAAATGGACTCTGATTTTTTAGATTAAATTGATTTCTGAATTTGACAAGGTTAGTTAAATTAATCTTGAACTAAATAAATTATTATTAAAAAATGAAAGTTAATTTAATTAAACTTGTCAAATTGATGGGTTAATCTGATAGAAATCAATGCATAGGCCATTTTGACCAAATTTGTTTATCTCAATGGTCATTTAACAGAAAAAAATTCAAATACCAAATTTGATCAAAATTTGGATTTTTTGTTTTTTAAACATTTTTAAATCATGTGTGATCATTTTTATATTTAGGGTCTATTTCAATGAACGAAGAGATTAATTTCTATGAAATTGAAAACAACAATAGCATAATACTTTATATAAAACTAGTTTATGGATTCAAAAGTAACAATAACGATGTGATTATAATATAAAATATCAAAACTAAGGCTTAATACTAAAATAAGTGCCTAAAACATCGTATTTTCTTAAAAGTGTTTAAACTTGTTTGTCTCTTTTAAGTGTTTAAATTATCTCATTTTCTTTTTTAGGTACTTGAATTTTTTGTCACTTTTAGGTGTTTAAACTATTATTTTTTTGTCAAAGTAAGTGTCTCAGTTTTACCTTAAAAATGATAATTTAGGTACTTAAAAAATGTAAAATAATAGTTTAAACACTTAAAAAAGATAAACAGAATTGTTTGAGCTCATAAAACGAGAAAAAAAATTCAGGCAACTAAATAGAAAAAAACATTATAGTTTAGGCACCTAAACTCTGCGTTGAAGAGGGAAAACGCTGTCGTTTCATCATCAACGGGTCCGTGCCCACAGTCATAAATCAATTAACGCTTCCATATCTGAGCTGAAGCCGAGTGGGGCAATTGCCTGAGAGAAAGAGAAGAGTGTAGAATCTAAAAGAGAAATCAAACGCAAAAAAGCCACCGAAATGAGCGGAGCCACGACGGCGGCGTATTTAGCTCGGAGAGCAGCGCAAAAGGAACGGGTTCGGATCCTCTACCGCCGTGCCCTCAAAGACACCCTCAACTGGGCCGTCCATCGCCACCTCTTCTATCAAGATGTAATTCCTCGAGATTTCACAATCTTAATTTTCTCCTTTCTTTTATTCAATTGAATCTCTATTTTATTTCGTTTATATGTTTAGGCATCTGACCTTCGCGAGAAATTCGAAGCCAACAAGCATGTGGTTCGTCCTCCTCCTTTCTCAATCTTCAGTTCAAATTGATTTTACAGTAAAATTGAACGAGTATTTGTTGAATCTTAAAAGTTCTTTGTATCTTATAGTGATTTGCGGTGTGCATTCATTTTTTTGTTTCTGTGATGATAATTTGAGCTTGACTTTTTGCATTGAACTTATCAAGGAGTAAGGACTCGTGTAAATGGTGATTATTTTAGTCGAATGGTTTAATTAACTAATTAATTAGCTAATTTATTGGTTTAACTTGAGGCTATTTTTGTTTTGCATTTTACAATCTGATGTGTTTTTGCAGGAAGATCTTGACACAATTGACAAAATGATAGCTGCAGGTGAAGCAACTTATAATAAGTGGCGGCACCCCGATCCTTATATCGGTAGGTCTAAGATCCATGGTTATTATAGAAGGGGAGACTAATATGGATTGGATTTTGAATTGTATATCATGTCTTGATAATTATCCTGCGGAAGGGATTTGTAAGTGAATTTTGGGAATTGGGATTCATAAGTTGTTTTGAACCTTTCTTTTCAAACAATTGAGAGGTGAATAGCTCAAAATTTTGATAAGGGATTGAAATCGAGTTAGCAACTAATTAATTATTATAGGATTTAGGTGTCTTATGAGTTATGATGGTTTGATGATACGAGTTAACTTTTAATCATTGTGTGAAACAAGGCAAATGAGAGCCAAGGTTTGCAAAAGTAGTTGAAGAGAGATGTTACCATACTATTACTATGTCAATTCACCCCTCATTGCTTTTTCACTTATATTATTGTGTGGTCCACCGCTAATAGGTTATTGCGTTCTTGTGTCTGGTCCACCAGACCATACTATGTTAATTCACCTCTTCGATTTGTAAATGAATCTTTGATTTTATAAGTTCATTTGAACTTTCTTTTCTAACAATTAAGAGGAGAATAGCTCAAAATTCTGAAAGTTGGTTGAAATCCCATCAATAACTGATTAGTTTGGTGAAACAAGACAAATGAGAGCCAAGGTTTGCAGAAGTAGGCGAAGAGTAATGCTACCGCCCTACTACTATGTCAATTCACTTATCATTGCTTAGTGGCACCTCATTTCCACTTACATTCTTGTGTTTGTTCCACCAATAGTTGATTATTGCTGATTAGGCCTCACTTTTGTTATGACATGTGATAGATTGACTGTGATAGAGATAGGTTTCTTATCAGGTGCTTAGTTTCCTGTTTTAAACCTATTATGCTGTTTGAAGCTCATATATTAAATTCATTTGCAGTTCCTTGGGCTCCCGGCGGTTCCAAGTTTACTAGAAACCCTGTCCCACCTTCTGGGGTAAGTGTTAAGCTAACATTTCCTTCTAAGCAGTGTTTTCTTTCTCTCATTCCATGCATTCATTTCTGCCAATGCCTCTTGTCCATATTCACTATTCACATTGTTTATCAACCCAGTATACAAATTATATACTGCCAATTCGAAGAAAACTAGTAAAATTTATTAGAGCCCTTTTTTGTCTTGTTTTACTACTTGATAGCAGATAGTTTGGTTGTTTCTTCCTTTAAGTAGGTTTTATCTTTATCTTGATCAAGCATCAAAATTTCATCTATTTTGCTTGAGAAAGGTAGGGTGAAGTGAAAAGTCATCTTGTCTCATAATATGCTTGCAACCTCCTAATGTATGCCACAGTGTTGTTTTATGTTGTTGCTGCTTACCTAGGTCATTTGTGTTCTGTCAGCTATTACTACTAAATTTCTGATTGGTCTTATTGTTCTGATTGTCACTTTTGATGCAGATTGAGATTGTGTATGATTACGGTCGAGAAGAGAATGATTAAAACGTCCATCTTTTCATATCTCAAGCAATAAAGGTTAGCCCTATACTTTATGCAGATTGAGATTTTTTCTATCTTTTCAACTGAAGACTTGATAACAAGTCCTTTCCACTCCACCTATGGTTCAAGAAACATGGTTTATTTAGATGTACATCATCGGTTGTATAATTTCCTTAATAAAGTTTTGGTCTGCCTCAAATAGCCTGCCTACTGTCTGGTTGGCAACAGTTCTCTTGAAAGTTTATTTGCAGAAATCTCTTGGATTTGTACTCAAAATACATTTTTATGTTAAGATCTGAGCTTCTCTAGTCATGGTGCAAGTTCCCTTCCAAATCATACTCTTTGCTTGAAAATCCTATATCCATATGTCCATCACTCGTATGAACACCCTATGGTTTACTAGTTTCTCGGCTTCGCTCACCAGACGTTAAACTGCCTCTCTCACTTGTCGCTGCCCATTTATGTTGAAACTCTTAATTTTTGGTTGATACAGGTCTAAAGGATCCTTGAGTGTGTAACAAGGGATCTTGGACAGCAACTACTTTGCATTCCTTCAACTGAGATAAGTCTTCTAATAACATTCATGTTGATGCTCTTTTGTGGTTGTTGCTATGTGTCTGGTCTTTTGTGTGTAATGAAAGATCATTCATTGGTCGGATTGAAAGGAACACAAATGCTTGTTGACTTGGCATGGAATTGCAATCTTGAATCTTTCTTGTGACAAACTATTTTCTCTAATTTTTATATGGTGTATTTTGTCATTCCGGCTACTATAGTATTGTTAGTTGGCCATGGAGCCGGCGGAGACATACGGATCGGAGAACCGGTTCCCATTCACAAAGTGGAGGAGAATCTTTGACAAACTATTTTCTCTAATTTTTATATGGTGTATTTTGTCATTCCGGCTACTATAGTATTGTTAGCCTGCAATGGAGCAGGCGGAGACATACGGATCGGAGAACCGGTTCCCATTCACAAAGTGGAGGAGAAAAAAAGGAAACACGTTTGCCATAACCTAACCTTACTACACTTGGGACCTGGCTTTGGCAATGGTTAGCTACCTTTTTCTGCATAAATCAACAATACCAATTTAAACACAAACCAAATATATACAAGCTAATGAAACCAAATCCAAATCACAATAATAACTAATTTGTTTAGCTATAAATGGAACAAACTGGATTGGGAATTTGTATTATGCAATTGATTTACTTTAAACACAAACCAAATATATAATCTAATGAAACCAAATCCAAATCACAATAATAACTAGTTTGTTTAGCTGTAAATGGAATAAATTAAATTGGGACGGTCATGAGTATTTGTATTATCTAATATGAATTAATAATTCATTATAGGTGGATGTAGAAAAAATATTACAATAAAACTATCAATTAATTTTTGGGTAATTGTTCTATACACAAGCGCTTGTGGAAATTTTTTTACACAAGCGTCTTAATTTTGGGGGTTAGAGACTCCGTTTAGTGTTTAAAATTTAGGGGTATAAGTGAAGTAGTTTTAAATTTAGGGATTATTGATAAAATTTTAAGTTTAGGGTTAAAATTTAGGGTTTATAGGTTAAAACCTAAATCCCTACACATATTACCCTAAAACTAAACCCTAACCCTAACCTCTAAATTCTAACCCTAAATTCTAAATTCTAAACATGAACCATAAATTCTAAACATTTACATTAAAACCCCTAAACTCTAAACCCTAAGCCCTAAACCCTAAACCCTATAATTGAGGCGCTTGTGGAAATAAAAAATTTCCACCGCCAGTGTATAGGATATTAATCCTTAATTTTTTACTAAAATGTTGTTCGAGGAATCATTATTAACTTCGTTCCACTCCCAATTTTTTAATAATTTGAGTTTAGAAATATTGGGCTCAAAGTTGATTTTACGTACTCTTTATATTTAAACTATAAAATTTAAAATTTAATCTTAAAACTAAAATTTTAAACTTTAAGTTTTAATCATAAATCTTAAATTTTACATCTTAAAACTTAAAATTAAAAAAATTATGTAAACTTTAGTTTATACAAGCTTATGTATCAAAGTATTTTTTTATATACTTTTAATTTAGATTATATTTTGATATATACATGTATAAAAAATTACATAACTATTCTTTAAAATCTAAATCTCTAATCAAACCTTAAATCTTAGATTTTAATTTTAAACTCTAAACTAAATTCGTAACTCCTAAATATAACCCTCAGTCTTTTAACTTTCTCCTTCCAATTTTATAGAATGATTATCAACTATAAACACAAGTTGTACGATTAAAAAAACTTTCATCGCAAGTACATTAAATAATTATCCATGGTTACTATTCCTAAATTCAGGTTAAATCGGGTGAGTTTGAACCGAGGAATACAATCACTTAAGCTCAGTCAGATGCACTGGAAACTAAGATTCAAACGGGGAAATGGTCCATGTAAATTTTATTCAGATAAACTCAATTCTACTTCTATAAAAGGAAACATCAACAACCATCAAATGAGTGCTCAAAAGTAGTAGCTTTAATAAAAGTACTAATGCCAACACTGGACTTGCTGTCTAATCCGAATTAACCCCGAGCAAAATCGGATAATCAGTTCGCATACAGTGATACCGATATAAGCAATAAAAGAATAAGAATACTAAGCAACTGCACGAGCATCTTATTCTGCTCTTGATTGGCCAGCACGAGAAGACAAGATGATGCCGACGATAAGGCCATAGAGAGCCAAAGCTTCAGCAAAGATGAGGATAAGGATCATTCCAACAAAAAGTTTTGGCTGCTGTGCATTAGCTCTGCAAAACAAAGTCGTTTGATTCGAAGATTAATTGCCAAACATATGTTTGATTTCGTGAAATACTCGAGAAACATTTTTGACAATAACGATGAATCAACAATATATATGTGTGTAGTCTAGTCTATCTACAAAACATGCAATTTCTTTTAGTAATATGCATGATTTACTTATGGTTAAAAAATAAAGAAAATAAAGATAACTTCAATCAGGTAGATTTTTTTCATTCCTATTACCGTACAAAGCTAGCTAGGCACATGCTGATCAGATGGGCGTCAACCCGAAGGGTCCAAGGTGCAAAGAGCATAATGAAACTGAGTAATTGAAATGCTATCTTTGTAACATGTCAATATACATTATCAGTTGTGTCAATCATACAGTCTCACAAACCATAGAATTAGACTTCACTGTCACGGAAATTTCCGAATACCCTTACTTACCTAAAAGTAAAGTAATCTACCCTTTGGCCTAAATTCCACAACTACATCATTGTAATAAGAGGCATGCCTAGGTGAGGGGAGTGCAGCTCAGGTTTCAAATCTGGCTCAAAACCAATATGGAAAAGGGCATGCTATGCTAGCAAACTCCATGAGTGCATAAAGAAACCGTGCAAAGTATAAATAAAAAAATTTCGGACCAGCAGGTGCTAATCAACAACAAAAATGTCCCATCTAAGTAAAAAAACATGGATATAAAAGCAGCATATACCTGACACCAGCATCACCAACAATTCCAATTGCCATTCCAGCAGAAAGACCAGCAAGGCCACAAGCAAGACCCGAGGAAAGATGGGCGTAACCATCGAAAAGGTAATACGGTTTGGCCTTAGGATTGATCCCAGTACTAATAATAACAGCAATAATCAACCCATAAATACCCAAAACACCAGCCATAACAACCGGTACAATAGATTTCATCACCAACTCAGGCCTCATCACACCCATTGAAGCCACCCCCACACCGCTCTTAGCTGTCCCATATGCAGCTCCCATACCTAAATTCACAAATTAAAACTTCAATTTTCAACTCAAACCGTTCTGAGCTTATTTGGATGCAGTATCCACAACGAAATTCTGTCATTTAAGTCCGATAAAAACTAGAGCTTTGAAGCAGCAATATTATTCAAAATTTGCAGCAAGACCTTGTATGTTAACATGTCAATATCAAAATTCAGTCTATGTAATTTAAAACGAAAACTAAGTTCTCTCTTTTTTACTGAGTTCATACGGGTGATTTGTTTTGAAAGTTGGTATGATTTCAAGTGTGAATTGATGGAAAAATTTAACGAAAAATACTAATGATGTCAACAGGTGAACTAAAGATTCTTAAATAAAAAAGGTAAAGAGGATTTAATTTTAACCAAATAATAACTTATTTTACAATTATTAAAATAACAAATTCAGAGATCCATGTCAAATACCATTAAATCTGCACATAATTTACAATAAAATTGGAAATTTTCATATTTTTTTCGATTGGTTCGCTAAACAAACATGGAAATACTGATCCACGAATTCTCTATCAATGGAAATTAAAATAGATCTAACATTAAAAGGAATTAAAAGAGACAAAATTTAAATTTAAATAAAAAAACAGAAAGAATAAATAACGATAAATTGATAGGGGAGGGTGATGTTTAGTTACATGAGAAAACGAGAGCAGCGGCGGCGCCGAGGAAGCCGAAGAAAGGTGCCGTTTCATCGCCGCTGAAAGTAGAAGACATTGTGGATCTGAAACGCTGTCGTATAGATCTGAGGATCGGGGGAAAACGAGTCGATGACTCAGAGAGTTGCTTTGGTTCGAGGCAGTTTTCGATCTCTAATATCTGAAGTCTGAACATCTGGTTTTTGTAGTTATATTAGAAAGAGAGGAGTGAGACGATTTTTGGAGTTTAATGGGCTTACTGGCCCAATAAAGCCCATTAAGTGCGTCAATTTTTATTTTGGTAAAATACATCACAAGTGATTTTTGTTATAAAAGTTTAATTTAATTATTCAATTAAAATTTTGTTACAAACATGTTATTATGCCATTAAATTAAAACATGACACGGTATAATAATAGTTTTAGTCTCAAAATTTATATGTTCTGACAAATATGTCCTAATTCAATAAACTTGATTCTTCATATTTAAAGAATTCAACACTATATCCTTTTAACACTTGTCGCACTCCATGCTACTGTTTGTTAGCTAAATAATTGACATATGTTATAGCTTTGACAGACACAATCGCTTTACTACAGAACAACTATCAGACTAATGAAATATACTATTATCACTTTAATGACTTATGCTAGTTGGGGTGTGCTTTTCGGGTATCCAAAATTTTTAGATCGACAATTTAGCGATTTGTATCTGATTCAAAAATTAGATATCTACTTTGTCGGATATATGATATTTGAATATCCAAATTTATGACTTGATTTAAGTATTTTTAATTTGACGGTCTTATCCATGAAAATTTTGGTTTTCGAATATAACAATCAACAAATTATTGAATATAACAAGATTTGTATCAATAAAAATTTCAATTTTTCATATATAACAAGTAAAAGTATCAAATATAACAAGATTTATATCTATAAAAAAAATTGAATTTTCAGATTTTGAAAAAACGGACATCCGATCCGAATGTAAAATAACTATTCATATCTTATCCGAATTATCCGAAAAATATAAAACGGATTGGATATTCAAAATTTCAGATAGGATCAACGGATAAACGTATCGAATCGATCATATCAAATTTTTTTACACACCCTATCTTCTAGTGGACAACATCACTTCACTAATAAAATTTTTAAATATGAATGGTTCGATTTATAGAATTATTCAAACTAATCGCATGCGATGAGTTTTATCTTTCGTTTATTTGTAGAACCAGAGTTCTTGGCCCGACAAGACTTTGCCTCTAGCCCAATTTTCAATCCACCTTCCTAAATCATGTCAATTAGGGCTAACAAGTACTTGGTATGTAAAGTGTCATGTTGATGGAGCTTGGACCTTTTGTTTCTTTGGGTTTAAAGTCTTGATTGATGATTTGTTTGAAATGTTTACAAATGAGACTTTTAAAAAACGAACGATGTATTGGCACAATTGATCAATGTTGAGATCTCGATTTTTAAGTAATTAGGTTCGAGTTGTACTTTTATGTAAATTATGCGAAGATTTTTTAGTTATATTTTAATAAATTATAATTGTAATCGTACTTAGAGGGGAGGGGGAAAATCTAAGAGAAGAAAGAGGGTGTTCCTACTTTTTAGTGAGTCTACAACTCATGATCTAATGAGATGTGAGAGAATAAAGATGAACAGCTTAGTCAACCGGTCAAATATAGAGATTTTTTAGTTAATTCTAGTTTGGACTGATTTAGTTGATGGATTAATTATATAGCTATGCTTTCATAATGATTAAATCATATTACAATAATTGTAATTGTTGCTTTAGTCGAAAGTTATAACCTAAGGAGAAAAAGTCTCCAAAATAATTGCAACCTATATAAAATAAAAATATAGGAAGCAATCAAGATAGTTTAATAAAAAGTATTATACAAGTCATTGGTATTTTAACCTAAATGATAGTATTTGTTAATTATTTGTTAAAATATAACTAAAAAATATTTACAGAAATAACATTGTTTTTTTGACACACAAGGTAAAGGCGTGTCATGTTAGTTGTATTTTTCAAAAGATATGTCTTTATTTATGTGCCAGTAAATCGGTCAGAGTTTTCAGAGATTGTATAATAAGTATCAAAATGAAAATAAGAAAAATTATGTGCCAGAAAATTAGGCAAACAATGTTTTTAAATTGGATTGTTTCAAATATAATTGTAGTGTAAAACTTTAAAAGATTGTAATTTTGTACTCAGATTTTCGAATTAGGTAATTTTTTAATTCCTGTAACTTTTTAAAATTTACGCACTGTCAAGGGGACGAAGGCATCTTGTCACTATTTTTGTCCCAGAAATATTATTTTGACTTTTAATTTGAATTTTATTTTATTTTATCAAAATATTAACTATTTTTTAGATTTACTAGCTTTTAATATTTTTATTTTGGTCTCTATAATTTTAATTTAATTTTAACTCTACTCGTACTAATCTTATAGATCATTACCCTATTCCTTAAAGGCATATATGATATGATTTATAGATAACTTCTTTCACTTAAAGTTTTATTCTTTCTTTTTTTTGATATGAGATTAATGTCTAGTGTCCACGTATTTCTCTAAAATGTGATACTAACATGTATCGTGTGTGTTTTGCCAAAAAAAATTAATTTTAGACATTTTTTTCTTTTTTATCTTTTTTACAAACATTAACTATGGTGATGCTACACAGACAAATATGTATTTTATATGGTGCGCTTTTAAAAAGTACGATTAACAGAAAACATCTTCTCTGTATATAAATTTTTTATATTTTATAAAATGATTTGAATCTAATATTATTTTTATAAATATTTTATATTATTATATAAATCTATTATTTTTTTAAATAATAAAAAGAAGTGTATTACTATTAAAAAAAAGTGTATTACTATTAAAAAAAAGTGTATTAGTTTAAGGGCCCCGTAATTTTCGCTTTAGTCGTTAATGTTTGACAAGTGCTTAAGTAGTTAAGCGTATAAGCTTTCCACCACCTTTTCCGCCTTGATGCACTTGAAATTAGCCACGTGTCCATTAAAGACAATTTTTACGTATTCCGTGACTCGTGCCACGTGAAAAAGAAGACTGGTTTTAATATCATAATTTATTTTTATAATTATCTATATTTAATTTACTGAGTTATTATACCGGAAAATTGAATACTTCATATTAAAAACAATGTTATTAAAGAAATAAGACGTTTAATATTTTTAACATATCAAATTCAAATCATCAATATGCTTATAGTTTGCTCTACGTGTTCATAATATATTTACGAATGAAACGATCTAATTGATAATTTAATGATTTAATTATAAAATTATTTTTACAAAATATTTAATTATATATATTTATTTAAGATCTAATGAATAAAGTTAATGCAAAGTGGTAAGTGGAGCATTATTGGACCCCAAACTTTTTGGACTTTTATCTTAATTATTGTGGTTCACTATTTAGTGTTTTGAAAGGTGGAAGGTGAAGGAGAAAGATTGGAAAGGGTCATTTATTTCTTTGGAATCAATAATTTTCTTTTATCTTAATTAATAAATAAAAAATAGATCTAATTTAATTTGACAAAATTGTCAACATCAAGTTCCTTGAATTCTGTTGATTAATCTTTTTAATGATAAAAATAATAAAAATTCATCGCGATAATTTTCCGATTATTGATTAATAAGGTTTTGATTTTATTATCAAAGGTCGAGGTTATATATCGGTTATTGTTTCACTAAAAGTACATTAATGCATACCCGAGTTTTTTTGGATATGCTGGTGTGATTACAAGGGAGTATCTGTTTAGTTTTTTTAGTCCTTTAATAACGCAAATATATCGTGTACACATGATGCTCAAAATTAGGTCACCTGAATGATATACATCATCTTTTACCATTAAAATCACTTTACATGTTCCACGCATACGTGGGATTTAGATTTATTGTAGTAATTTTATGAATATTTTAATTATAATTATAATTTCTTCTATGCATTGTAGCATTTAAACTAATGGTAAATATACATATATTTTTTTGGCATAATATCAAAAAATAACCCTAACATTTAATTAAATAATCATTTCGACTCATTTATCTTTTTGAAGCAATTTAATTTTCAACGTTTTATTTTTGGTCATAAATGACCCAAGTGCGGATGAAAATCGTTAGTCAACTAGTAATACATTACTTGAAATAATTTGACATAATGATACGTCCGAATAAAAAATATTTTATATTTTATAGAATTATTTTTTTGACTTACGCGTCATTATGTAAAGTCAACATATTTGTTTATATGATATTGCTATCACGGCGTGCACTGCTATGTAGGTTTGTCACTTTATTTCAAGTCATTTATCGTCAGCTGACTAATAATTTTCATCCGCATAGGAACGTTTTCACAACATTTGTATCTTAAAATCTTTTTTATTGGACAAAATTTCGTAGGGTTGCAATGAAAATAGTACCATATTAGGGGAATTTCCAAACAATATCATTTTTCTTAAAAAAACAATTGTTCTGATTAAGTGGATAATTGTGGGACATTGAGGTGGGATATTATGAGCTAGTTCCAGTGTATCAAAGGTTATGACATCGATCATTTGGTGAAAAGTTTTAAGACAATATTATTGTAAGAAAAGATTATCTAAATTATGGATTATTTCAGTTAATCATAACCAATACATATTCTTTTGGTCTCAACTGCATGTACCTGTCCGCCTGTCTGTTGGTAGCTTAGAACTAGAATAATGGACAATGATATGATATATTGTAGAACATTTTTTGTTTATTTATTTTGGTAATAATATATTTAAAGCATGATTAAGATAAGGATTACTTTTAAAAAACATTAAAAGTTTGGGTGTGGTGGGCCTTAGCATTAATTATCATGGATCAAAATGTTTTTATATAATCATTTATATCCGTTCATTGATCAATTAATTTTAGTCGAGTACCATTAAATTGATGACAATTTCTTTTTCGACTTGACTTGTCTCAGGTGGAGTTGAGTTTTTTTTATCGGGGTATATTTCCGGGGCTTTACTAATATGAGTTTTTGTTGAAATTTTTGGGGCCGGGTTTAGATGATATTCGCCTCCACCTCAATATATTTACTAAAATGTTTTTTTTTTATGTTTTATAGTTATTTTTATATATTATATTTAGTATTTTTATTGCTTTTGTAAGGTTGGGTCGAGTTTAGTAAGTTTTTTATTGGTTAAAAATTCATAGTTGGGTTGGGGTTGAATTATGCTTCAATTATGTCATAGTAGGGTCGGGCTGTCAAAAACTCGCCCGCTCCGTTACCATCTCTAACTACCGTAAATAGTTGTAATATAATAATCTACCCACTTTAGTTTACTTTGTTTACAATGTCTAAATTTATATATTTTATCTTTTCAATTAAGATTACTTTATTCACAATGTTAAAATTCAGTTTATTATATTTGAACATGGGATGAAATAAGTTGATCGAGAGAATATATATTAAAGAGGACACTCGAACATTAAAAAGTTGGTTTAGGTTAAATGGCAATCTAATTTAATTTATTTTATAAAAGAAATTGGCTATTATTTTGATATATGTTAAAATATTTGGGATGAAATTATTTGTTGAAATTTTTAACGTGTTAAGTATTTATTTAAATTAAAATTGCATGGCATTATCTTCGTTGTTTATATCATATCTTAGTTTTTGAGTTAGCTTGTCTAGAGATTCTTACAAGTATAAATTTACAAATCGTTGACTTTGAATATTATTATTATTATTATTATTATTATTATTATTATTATTATTATTATTATTATTATTATTATTATTATTATTATTATTATTATTATTATTATTATTAAGTGAGTTTTTGAGGGCTAATTTTGACATTCAATATAATATGTAACTATAATAAAAAAAATTATGTAATAAAGTTTTGAAACTTTGAGATTTTAAGTTTCAATCTCATCACGTGTGAACATGGACGAAGGTATTAAGGGGTGAGGGAAGGGCAACCGTTTTACCCCGAAGATTTTTTTTATTTTTTTATTTAAATTTTGTTAAAAGTGATTTATTTATGAATTTGTCCCCTACTTTGAAACATTTATAGTTTGTTCCTTAACCCAAATCATGGCTCAATTTCTGCGTATAAAATTATTTAAATTTAAATATATTTCAATAATTAATTTTATCATATATTATAATGATTGGTTTTAATTATTTGAATTTGTTAATTATGATTAATAATAAAGGTGATTGTACTTATATTCATCAAATTTTGATATGTATGTATGTATGTTGAATTTTGTATTCATAATTCAATTTATTTAACAATTATATTTGATGGGAGAATGCTTCAAAGCACTCATAGATTGTAATGCAAGTTCATTGCATATTCTTACATATCTTATCCACTAAACTTGACATTAAATATTCTAATGATTATCATCGCAAAACGTGCATGCATTGGTCAAATGGAATTAAACTAATCTTCAAATTTAAAGAAATCCCCCAAATGATTTGATTTTTAATATATATATATATATATAATTTATTTTTCATATTTGGATCAAGACAAAATTTAAACTTAAACAACATAAGGAAAAATATTATATTATTTTTTGGTATTTTAAAGTATCAATCAAAGCGAGTTTAATGATTAATCTTTACATTTTGTTCGTAAAAGTTGTTCACAAATTTTAAAACTGTTCTATATTTAGAGCGAGCGTTGAACTCTTAACCATTGATTAAATTATGAAAAACTATTTAAATATGTGATTAATGTATTGTATTATTGATAATAAATAAATAATTATGACTTAGAAATTGAATAATTTATTAACATTCATATGATATTTTTATAGATCAATTTACTGATAAGCTTAATTTAGAAGGAAGTTAAGCTGCCATGCCCATTTTTTAAGAAATCTCAATTTACCGAATTTGTGGAAAAAATCATCAAAACCGGTGATTAACAAAAATAAAATAAAATAAAAGTTGTGAATTTTGATATAGATTTGGAGAGGTGTCTCTATCATGGATATTTATGTACTCGATATGTAGATATGTTTATTATTCGATTAAAATTAAATTAATTGATCGAATCAAAATTTATATAGATTAATCGACTGGCTAATTAAGTATTTAATTAGTTCAGTTATCAATTAGTTCAAATTTAAATCAGTTAATTAGCCAAAAATATTAAATATTTAGTTATATATATTAAGCTTACAAAGAGACCCAATTAAATATTAACCCTATACCCATTAAAATTTTGAAGATTAAACAAATTTTAACCAAAATGAAAAATACTCAAATTAATCAAATATAAGTAAGGAAGAAACAAAAACCTTAAAACTCATAATAAAGTTCAATTAATTCAAAAATCGATCGAATTAACTGAACTTGATTCGGTTCGATTAATAATATTCAAATAAAACTTTGATCCAATTAACCATAAAACTATTTTAATTCAATTTTGTTTAATTTAATTCGGCCGACAATCAAATTAACTGAATAAACATTCTTATCGATCCAGATTAATGGATATTTTTGCATGTTATCATTTATTACTATTTGGTGGTAAATTATAATTGTTTTACATATTATCAATCAAAGTAAGGAATTAACTATAAAAATGAAAAAAAGGGAAAATATGGTAGAAAATCGGTCTGCACCATGTAAATATTATGTTAACATTCTAGTTATCACAAGAAATAAATGTAAACCCAGAAAATTATGCTAACATGGAAATACATAAAGGTTTAGAATCAATATAAATATAGGATAAATATTCTATACACAACGGTAGAAACCGAAAATTTCTACAAGCGCCTTAATTTTAGAGTATATATAGTTAGTTTAGGGTATAAGGTTTAGGGGTTTATGTGCAGGGGTTAGAATTTAGGGATAATTATTTCAATTTAAGGTTTAGGGTTATAATTTAGGGTTTATAGATTAAAACTTAAATCCTCATTATATTACCCTAAAACTAAACCCTAACCGATAAACCATAAATTATAACCTTAAACCTTAATTGAAACAATTATCCCTAAATTCTAAATCCCTACCCCTAAACTTTATACCCTAAACTAACTCCTTATACCATAAAATTAAAGCACTTCAGTTTCTACAGCCAGTATATAAAATATTAATCTATATATATATAGGAAATGTGGTCGGAATCAAATTGAAATGCAAATGCAAATTTCACGCGTTAACATGATTTAGATTACGTGCATCTCATGAAAATCCCATCTTTTTTTAAACCCCAAAATCTCCCCTAAAAAGGGGTATTTCGTTTGTCTACAGTGTGAAACAAAAACAAAACAAAAAAAGCTTGTTTTTTTTTTCTTTTCTTTTTGTCAAAGTTTGTAGAGTGAGAAAACACAATCACAATCCTATAAACCCTTTATATTTTACTTTCATTTCACAAATTTTTAATGATTTTTTGATGTATCCTCTGAGAATCAAAGAGGGAGAGAAGTATTTGTGTGAGGAAGAAAGCGACTGCTGCTGCTAAATTTGGCTGAGATTTTAGTTGTGGAGGTGTCATCTTCCTAATTTCCACCTGCTTCTTCTTTGTTCATCTCCTTTGCTTTGACCTGTATATTTTTACAAGGTACTTGAAATAAACTACTAAATGATCTCAATGGGTTTTTTTACTCATCTTCATTTACTGTTATTTTGTTCGAATTTCGGTTGATTTGTAATTTACTTTTGCTTTTTGTTCCTGGGTTTGATTTTGTTGTATTGTTGCTGGTGTTTGTTTGAACTGAAATGGGGTTAAGCTTGAATTTGTTAAAGTTTTTATCTTTTTTTAGATTTTTGGTAAATATTTATGTTTTTTTGTTATGTTATTATTGTTAGGAAAAATGGGTGATAGTGATGAAGGAAATACTGATGTGATGCAAAGGATTCAATCTTCATTTGGAACTTCATCATGTTCAATCCCTAAACAAGCTTCATTAATGAATCATCTTGAAATACCTCAGTTGAATCCTAATCAAATGAGGGCTGCTAGGCATTTCTCTCATTTTGGCCAAAACTTTAATGGTGGCGGTGGCGGCGGTGGCGGTGGCGGTGGAGATGGTAGTAATAAAAGAGTTGGCATCCCTCCTTCACATCCTAATCAGATGCCACCGATTTCGCCTTATTCGCAGATCCCTGTGTCCCGCCCTTCGAACCACCAAATGGGTTCTCAGAGTTTTATTCCGGGACCGACTCATTCCCGGTCTTTGTCGCAGCCCTCTTCGTTCTTTTCGTTTGATTCATTGCCCCCTTTGAGTCCTTCCCCGTCTCGCGATTCTTCGTATATGGCAGTTTCGGACCAGATCACTGATTTGTCTATGGAGGATAGGGATGTTGCTATGCATTCTTTGTTGCCACACTCCCCTTTTTCTAAGGGGAGTTCTCCACTGGTCGGAGAGAGTTTGCCTCCACGAAATAAACATAGGCGGTCCAATAGTGATATTCCGTTTGGATTTAATACTATAATGCAATCTTCGCCGCCGCCACTTGTTCCGTCAAGGGGTGGTGGTTTGGAGCGATCGTTGTCTGGCATGGAAAATTTGGGAGTGCCTAGGCCAGCTCAGTTGGTGAAAAAGGAAACGAGCTGGGAAAGAGGTAACAATGGAAATGAGGAAGGAACCGGTGAGAGGAAATTGGAAGGGGAAGTTGTGGATGATTTGTTTTCTGCATATATGAATTTGGATAACATTGATTCCTTGAATTCTTCTGATGATAAGAACAACGGTAATGAGAATCACGAAGATTTGGACAGCAGAGCTAGTGGAACAAAGACCAATGGAGGTGATAGCACCGATAATGAAGCGGAAAGCAGTGTGAACGAGAGTGAGAATAGTGCATCACGAGGTGGAATGAATTCAACCGAGAAGAGGGAAGGGATCAAAAGGAGTGCAGGAGGAGACATTGCTCCTTCCTCTAGACATTATAGAAGTGTTTCCATGGATAGTTTCATGGGGAAGTTGAACTTTGGTGATGAGTCGCCGAAACTCCCACCTTCACCCGGAACTCGTCCTGGACAACTCTCACCAAGCAATTCAATTGATGGAAATTCAGCTTCATTTACTTTGGAGCTCGGAAGTGGTGAGTTCAGTGAGGCTGAAATGAAGAAAATTATGGCAAACGAGAAGCTTGCAGAGATTGCAATGACTGATCCAAAGCGTGCAAAGAGGTATCACACTTTTCAAGTCTAATAACTTTTTTGATCATTCTAAAGTATTGCACTTAACTTATTGGTTGTTCCTTTTAAGGATTTTGGCTAATCGTCAATCAGCTGCCCGTTCAAAAGAAAGGAAGATGCGTTATATTTCCGAGTTGGAGCACAAGGTTCAGACTCTGCAGACTGAAGCTACCACATTGTCTGCTCAACTAACACTTCTACAGGTGGAAAATTTAGAGCACACAATGTTATAGTTATATTTCCTACTTTTCTTTTCCTCGTCCTCAACTTTAAATTGACGCAGAGAGATTCAGTCGGGCTCACAAACCATAACAACGAGTTGAAGTTTCGTATTCAGGCCATGGAGCAACAGGCACAACTTCGTGATGGTATAATCCGATTTCCATTTTGTTCAAACTTTAGTCTTATACTTTTGGCCTAAAAGTCACCCTGTTATATATTTTCTTCATCTGCATCCATTCATTGGTTTTCTAACTCCAAGTTCACAAGTTCGGAGTGTCATGGTTGTGCTTCGTGATTCATTCTATCCAGCTTCTACTTTTACGGTACCATTGAGAACGAGAGATTCAGACATATTTATGCGCGTGCAAGTATCTAAGATATTCTTATCTTGTATGCATCGATAAGGCAATATCCTGCAACGAATATTGTACGTGTTTGTATACTTCTATTAGCGTGTTCGATTAATACTCTAATAAAATAAACGTGTTACTTCTGTTTACGAAGTCTCATACATGGGAAACCATTAAACCGCTGAACATCATGTTGGATTGTCTTAGAGGTGGAGTTAGTGGTCTGCATATTTGTTGTATTCATTTATCCATGAAATTTTATGCCTCATTAACTCGAGCCTTACCGAATACTGCGTTACATTTTGACAGCTCTCAACGAAACATTAACTGCCGAGGTCCGGCGATTAAAGCTTGCTACTCAAGAGCTAGGTGGTGATTCTGATCCGTCTAAGGGGATGGTTTCACAGCAGTTTCCTGTTAACCACCAGATGTTCCGGCTACACCAGCAGCAGTTCCACCACCAGCAGCCACATTCCCAACAGCAGAACGGGAACACAATGACAAAATCCGAGTCGAACCAGTAGCTCGTGACTTCCCGAAGACTTG
The DNA here is from genome assembly GCA_958450335.1 of Hibiscus tridactylites. Classification (NCBI taxonomy): domain Eukaryota; kingdom Viridiplantae; phylum Streptophyta; class Magnoliopsida; order Malvales; family Malvaceae; genus Hibiscus; species Hibiscus tridactylites. Next base: position 91,337,878 of record OY288281.1, read on the forward strand.
AAAAGTCACCATGCCTATTTCAGTATGTTATTAATTTCATATCTTCTTCATCTGCATCCATTCATTGGTTTTCTAACTCCAAGTTCAATGAGTTCGGACCTGCATCGGATATCCATCTCGGACGACGGAATAAAAACAAAATATATAGCTAAAAACAATCATATATCATCTGCAGTCATAGCTTTTACTTATTTATAGTAGGTAATTATATTGGAATGTAAGCATTAAGTTGACATGATTTGTTGCATTAACATTACAAGATTTGGCTTCTCCGGTTTGTTCTATCAGTTGAGTAATCTATGTTTCATTTCAGACATTTGATTTCTGGTTTAGCATAACTATGAATAATTAACCGAATCAAACTAATTTTAGTTATTTCAGTTGTTTTCGATTTAACCGAGCTATTAGTGTTTTTAAGTTTTCTTTAAATCATATATAATTTTATATTTTTATGCTTTATTTAAACTATTAATACTTTTTCTTTCTTTGCTCCACTATACTACAGTTGGGTAAATATATGTTTTGGAAGCTAAACTTTACTTTAAAATCCAATTTAGTACCTGTATTTTTTTATAAATCAAGTTTAAATACACTTATTTTTTAAAATTATCAAATTAGACATTTGTATTTGATTTTTTTTAATTTAATTTGGTACTTGTAGTATTTTTAAATGAAGAATGTATATATACAACCAAGGGTAATTTTAAAGGGAGCCTATATGCCTGTAAACCGAATAAATGAACGAATACGAAAAATTGAACGAACATAATTTATTGTTCGTGTTTGTTTGTTAAGGAATGTAGCTTGTTCGTGTTCGTTCGTTAAAATGATAAACTAACGTAACGAACATAAAAAAGACATGTGAATAAATCCAAACGAATATAAACAAATGAACATAGGTGAATAAATTTAATTTTTTTTAAAATATAATACTTTTGTTATAAAAAATAAAAAATATAAGTGAATATATGTGAATAAATTTAAACAAATATAAACGAACGGACATAAATGAACGAATTATAAAACGTTCACGAACGGATGGACACTTTATTTCGAACGGGAACATTTTCCATTACATGTCATATCCAATACTCAGTTGTAGTGGTAAAAACATGGTGTTGAAAGGAAGGACATGGCTTTGGGAATTGTTGATTTATTACAGTTTTTTTCCAAAAGAGAGCAGTTTACAGTTCTGAAACCATGCTTTTGCGGTTTGAAGCAGCTCAGGAACAGAGAGTAACATGGCCTTCATGTCCTAAACAAAAAGGCCAAGTTGTCTCCTGCTTCAACAGAGCACCATGTTTAGCTGATCAACAATGGTGGGCCTTTTGTTATTCTTTTTCATCCACTGTCCCTCTCAGAACATGCAAATATGGTTATCATGTCCTTATATGCAGGGCAGAGTCAAAAAAATTAGACCGTAAATCAAAATTTTTGATATTAACTTGTGTTTTATTAAAAACGAGTATAGTCAAATGGTGAGTGTAGAATTAGTTAAAGCAATTCACTAGTCAAATCAATTAATGCAATCTACTATCTACTAATATAATCTGTTATCAACTATTCGTTAATTCTCAAATAGAATAATCGACTTATATTACATTCCAGTAATATTATTTATCAGATAAACTATAAATATTAAATATAGGCCTTATTTTTATCACTTTACCAGCCATAGAACATGGAGGAGGTATAAGTGGTGCATATTTGAAGTGTAGCAACTATCTAAATATTTTCTTATTTTGATGGTGGATATTTCAGATGGACCACATGCAATTGAAAACACATCTTTCCTTGGGACCAAAGATGATTATTCGATCGGGTCGAATAATTTTTTTTTCTTCAAGTTAACGAGTTTTATTTCATAAATCAAACTTTACTTGACATTGTTTCGAGTAAAGTTTATGAAATTCAAGTAAGTTGTTCGAGTTTCTGTTTAAATTAGTTGTAAATATGTATCTTCACAATTTTTCATATGTGATATATATACATCATACAAAGTTGATGGACTCGACTCAAACTTGAAAATTGATAAACTAATTTCTAAAATTTTAAATTATTCGAGTCTTATTTTATAACTCAAATTTTATTTAATTTATTTCGAGTTGAATTTATGAAATTACGATTCAAGTTAACTTAAGTAAAAAAAATTTGAAATTTTCAAATCGAGTTTTGCTATGAGAGTTAATCATATATATATATATATATATACTCTGCAATAAACAGTGCCATAACCCCAGAAGTTGCAGAAACAAAGAGAGAGAGAAAGGGTTTTATTTATTATCATGTTGGTCTGCCTTAGTTTGCATTTTTTTTCAGATGAAATATGACTGAGTAACTGAACTGACCATGTAAAAGAACAAAGCAAGTGTGGTCAAAACCTGCAAATCCAGCAGTACAAAACACATGGGTTTCTGCTTCAGACAAGAAAATCACAAAGATCCAAATGTTTCAAACCAACAAAAACTCTTCTACTTTCCCGGTGAACTCATCATGCGTGAATTATGTTTGAGTTTTTTTTTTATTTTAATAAAAAAATTACGATTGTGTAAAAATCACGACGAAATGCAAAAGCTACTTCTACCTTGCTTTTCTTAAAATTATGTTTAGGTCCAAAATTATGTTTGAATTTTTAGATCCAAACATATTGACACGATGACCGAGATATATTTTTCAGTTCAATCGAAATTTTTGGACCCCAAACACAAAATCAAACATGCACGATTAATCAAAGCTATAAAAAGAGTAAAAAAAGAAGTTAAAAGCCTACTTAATTACCATGGTGGTAATATTCTTTTCACCTAGGGTTGGTTTGTCTTGTAACTTTGCAACTTGTAAGAGAGACTAGGGAATTAGCAGGGGCGGTTTAAATAAAATATGACTATTCAACTCGACTAACTCGAAATATTTTGACACGACTCGAATTTCGTAATCTCATATGAAAAAAATTTAAATAAAATTTGAATTATAAAAATATAATTCATCCCTGTCAATTTGACTAACTCAAATTTTTTGATTCGACTCAATCGAACGCTCACCACAAATTTTAAAGGTGTTTGATGTTTTGGACGAGAATAGAACTCTCGACCATTAATTTGTATAGTCTTTAATTTAGGATACCGATTTTGGATTCAACTAATAGATCCAATCCGATTTCCATACTGCCCCCACAGTCTCACATGAGTTTAACTTGATAAATAAACAAATCCTCCCAGTCCCACGCTCCTTCATCTCCTTCGCTCTCTCTTCTCCCCACCCACCCTTTTGCTTCAAAGAAGTCGGCAATGGCGATCGGGAAATCATCGAAGCTCCCCCAGAGCTTCGTTCTGAAGCAAATCCTGAAGCGATGCTCCAGTCTAGGCAAGAAACACGACGTACCCAAAGGCCACTTCGCCGTTTACGTGGGCGAGAACCGGAGCAGGTACATTGTGCCCATCTCGTTTTTGACTCACCCCGAGTTCCAGTGCTTGCTCCGACGAGCCGAGGAAGAGTTCGGCTTCGACCACGACATGGGACTCACCATCCCTTGTGAAGAAGTCGTTTTCCGATCCCTCACTTCCATGCTTAGATGAACAACAACAAAAACCAACGATTTGCCTTTTGCACTGCATTGCATGGCGGCGCCAAGCTTTTCTTTTAACATCTATTCTTCTGGGTTTTTGAACTCATTTTCTGAGTTTTTTCTGTTTCTTTTTCTCAATGTGATTCTAACTTAGCCCAAGAACTATGAAGTTTTTTTTTTTTTCTGGGTTTAATAAGTTGTACAAAGTCTGTTTTCTCACGGTTCATGGCTGTTAACACTACTGTGAGAGAAGCTTAATGTCAAGGAAAGCAATATTATTATTGTCCGTCTCTTTATTTTAATGTTTCATAATGTTTTGTACATCTTTTAAATAGTTTCGATTATATTTAAATTTTAATATTCAAAAAATGACATTGTAAAACGAATAAATTCAATCGGAAGGATGTCTTATCTCTACATTATCTATCTAAATTGGTCACTTAATATGTGAGATATCGATAGTTATAAAAATTTAATGAAATTAGAGCTCTTTTAGTGTTTTTTCTTATGTGAAACTTAAACTTCACTCGATTGTTGTTAGAGTCAATAAACATTGATATACACATTAAAACTTAAATGTTAAGAATATAATAATTTGAAAATACAAAAAAGTGTCTAAAATGCCAAATTAATCAAATTTATATAACTTTTGCCTTAGAAAAATCAAGCGAAGGACATGTAAGGAAAACATTAGAGCGTGGGTAAACAAGAGCATGGTTTGACAGAGAATGTGGGTACGCATGACAAGGTTACTTTTGTCTAAGTAAATAAAGGGTGTTCACGTGTGGTTAATAATACCATAATGTCTCGTTTTTTTAAGGTTATTGAAAGTTTTAGTTTGACACTTTGATGAACCGTAATTATCTTGTTTAGACTGATTATTGTCTAAACGATTAAGGATTTATTCGATACAATTACTTGTTTCATCGTGAACCATTTTTTATCTAGTATTATAAAGATTATTTCCTGATTTTTTTACCGAGTGATAATCTTCACATTTGCTATTGTTATCCTCATCTATCTATTTTACTTATCCAACGATATAAAGAAGTGTTCTAAGTTTTACACTATGTAACCGGATCCTAACTCAAGGTCAAAGTACATTATCAATATGATAAATAACTGAAAATGGTAGTTACATGAACACATGTTTTTAGTTACATACAATGTTTGGCTCAAACCAAAGCTTAGCAAGTTTACGGTATTTTTCCCACTGCATCAAACCAGACAAAGAAAATCATAAGCATTATTTTAATTCTAAGTTAAAATGAAGAGAAAAAAACGATAATGAGTAAAGTACATCTTTAATGCTAATGGCTTAGAGACTACTTGCAAGCAGATCTCATTGCTTTTAGCTCTTCAACCAGTTTCTCAAGCCTGCTAATCCGAGCTTCGAGAGTTAATCCCGGTATGTCGACCGCATAGCAACTGCACTCTCCTTCAACACCGTTGATGCTTAGCATTTCGTGAACTGGTTGTTCGGGGTTGTCCCCCTTTTCACGTTCCGCCGTTCTTCCTGATTCTCCCATCACGACTTCTTCCTGCACCATCTTCACTTCTCTCTGATCCTTGTAGGGACCTTCGAAAGTTTCCCCTACTCTTAGCACGGATTCGTCCTCGATAACCTTTTCAGCCAACATTACTAATGGCTCCAAGTATTTAACAACCTCATCGTCTGCAACTGTTGATGAAAGACCTTGGGAATGGCCTGATGGGATTCCATCATCGTCGGAGTCTTTAGTTCTGATATTGCGACGCTTCTTGCAGGATCTCATCATTTCTGCAATTGTTGGGTTATGATCCTCAGTAGAATCCTCTGCTTCCTTTCCGTTAAAGATGCACTCGAGACCGACAGGGTCCAAGGAATTACGTCCGTTCTTTCTTTCTATGGTGCATGGTGATTCTTTTGCACTCACTGAAGGTAAAACATGAGAGGCGACAACGCTGTTAGCTTCCTCCTTGTCTTTCATAACCAATGTGGGTTTTTTGGAACGTCCGGAAGCGGATCTAGAAGAGGCGGACACGGGAGTATCTTTCTTCATTCCTTTAGATTTCTCTGCAGAATTTTTCATGTGTTTTTTACTCAAACTAGTGGAAGCAGAATCACCGTCGTCTCTCTTCTTTCTTTTCAAAGTTTGTGCTGATTCTTTTGAGCTTCCCAACGGAACATTGGGAGAAGAAGATTCTTCCCGGCCCTTTTTGTTTCCATTCGGATTCTTCGCTGATTTCTTAGAGTTCTTTCTACAAGAGGCAGAAGTAGATTGGTTGTTGCACACTTGCTTTTCTTCCAAAATCTCGGATACACTCTTCGATTTCTTAGTCTTGTTGACACTGTCTCCTTGTTTCTTTAAGCTTTTCACTGTACAATTAGGAGAAACCGATGGATCGTTAGCTTCCATCTTTCCATGGGAACTCTCTATTTTCTGATGAAAGCCAGAGCAACCTGAAGAACTTTTCCCTAGCTTCTTTCCTTTAGGATTCTTTGCCGATTTCTTCAAACCCTTAGCCGTGCCTTTGCTCTCTAACACTGAATCCTTCCACCACTTCAGGTACCGTGCGGTAACACCAGCTTTATAAAGCCGAGACGGAATGTATAATTTTACACCGGTAAGTGACTCACAGTAATTGAGCCAGGCAATCTCATGAGTCTGATTTTTCGATTGAGGAACACAACCTGGAATATCCTGATCCATTCCAAATTGCCTTGCAACTCGATGCGGAAGGTACTGTTCTATGCAATCAACTCCCACTAGCTCACTAGCCTTCAAGCATCGGACAAAGGACTCTAGTTCTTTATCGAGTCGGGCGGTGGTCCATATACAAACTTCATTCTCTCTATAAAACTTAGGCTGTTTCCAGTTATCGATCTGCATAGTATAAGGACGCCATTCGAAGCTTCCACTAGCAGACTCTAGAGCTAACCTCACATTCTCAACCTTGCAACTAACATCATGCCATTGAACCAGCCTCGGCTCACCTTTTGCTATTGGATTCGGTTGAGGTCTTAGCTCAGCAAATCTTTCCCAAGCCCAAACCTGAACTAATTGAAACGGCGACCAAAGGGTAAGCTTAAACACCTCTTCTTTCCCCAATTTAGTCGAAGCATTGATAGCATCTTTCAACAAACACAAGTCTCTATAAATACTAGCAAGCACAGCAGGTGCTAAAGCAAGCCTTGTCCCTCTAGCTAAATGAACCGCAATGCCGAAAACATGCTCCCTAATTGTTTCATACGCATTGGTGAAAACATACCTCGAAAGCCAAAAGGCGAGGAAAGCTTCGTGCTCGAATTCGCCGCCATTGTCCATGAATCTCTGCATCCACAAACGAGGGCAGGCCTTTTTAGCTTTGCTTCTCACGATTTCGATCCTCGCACTCTTTAAACTCGATTCGACTTCCCTCGATTCTTCGGAATCGAGCGGGGCGAAAACAGAGGGACCCAAAACAGAGAACCCCCCAAGAATCATGACATCTTCGAGTGTAACACTGGCTTCGCCCCAAGAAAAAATGAAACTTTTGGTTTCACAACACCATTTCTCAGCTAACCCAAGAACTAAATCAGTGTTTCGCTTGATCTGGTAAGTCGAATTCAAGATGGGTTCGAAGATTCCAGCTTTCTTCCAAGTCGATTCATGCAAAACCCTCATTTTGTCAACCCAGATGGACCAATTACTTGCCCTGCATCTCCACCCATGGAAACCGATACTCAAAGGCAGATCTTTGGGTTCGAAACAAGATTGTTCCAGAAACGAAAGACGTTGCGAAGGAAGCTTGGGAAGTGGGGTTTCGAGGGAACTGAAAACGGGTTTGAGGAAATGAGCTGTTTTTGAACAAGGGTTTAGGGTTTCGCAACCTGGGGAAACCATGAGCTCTTCTCTTACTTCAATCAAGCTCGTTTCGGGTCCTTCCATGGCTGGATTTCAGTCCGGGTATTCGGTTCGAACAAAAAATTGGCTCGATAGATTTAAAAATAATAACAAATCAAGCGGATAAATTATTTTTTAAAACATTTTTTTAAATGTAAGTATTAACACGTAATACCAAATGAAAAGACCAAAAAGAAATTACGACGGCGAAGGATTGCGGCGGAGTACGGACATGGAGGCGGCGCCACCATCACTTGACCTTTATTTATTTGTTTGTTTGTAGATTTGGGCGACGAACGGACGTATAAACCAAGCTCTGATGACGAGAGGGACGAGACCGAAGAATTTTCAGTTTCGAGGTTTAATCCCGTGCGGTTGATCCTATTTTTTAAATGTTTGTGGAGGTTTTCATTAAAACGACGGCGTTTCTGCTCGTTTTTCTCTTTGGAAATTTAACGTGGACTTTCTGAAATACATGGCTGCCATTAGTTTCTTATCAACGTAAAAATGTTACGATGTTAAAAGATTCAAATTTTTATATAATATTTTATTCGTATAAAAATTTAATAGTGTTCAGCGATATTTAACGTTAGTGATATTCATCGGTATTAGTCGGCTGTTGTAGAATTTTCCAAAGATATAATAGTAAACAAACTCTCAATGTTTGCTTATTTTTCAATGGCTTAAACATCAGATAGGTGCCCAAACTATACCCTTTTTTCCAGTTAGGTGTCTAACGTTTGTTTCGGGCCACTTAGGTGCCTAACGTTTCATTCCGTAACCCATTTTAGGTTTTAGCCGTGACGGACGTTAAAATTTTCCGTTAAGTGATACGTGGCATGTTTTTAGATTTTCTGATATTAAAAATAATAAAAAAAATAAAATAAATTAATAAAAAACCCTTAAACCCATCTTCTTCCCCATCAAACCACCCCTCCCCCTTCCCCTGTTTCTTCAATCAAATACACAGAACACCGCCGCCAAACCAAGCTCCCTTCCCCTGTCTCTTTATCATGTCTGGAGCTTGAATTAGAATCGGCTGATCGCAGATCTCGCACCGGTTTGTCGTTTGAACGTGGCGTTTGCGAAGGAGATAACGATACCAATCCTCCTCCTCTTCTTTGCTGTTGTGTAGATTTCATTACAGAGGGCTATCCCTAACGACTCTGTGATTCAAAGCACTGAGTAACTACACTGAGCAAACTCGGATTCAGTGAAAATAACGTGGTATTTAGTTCAAGATTTAAATGCATATACGTTTCTTAAATGAATGTAAAACTTTGAAGTACATTTTGATTCACTGACTGAAGAAAAGATGAAACTCAGTGAGTTAACACGACACTAATGTATCATCAACTCAGTCACAGAAGATCAAATTTTTGAATAAAATAGAAACAAAATGAAAGAGAGTAAACTATACACAGATTTGGAAAAAAACAAAAGATATGATACCTCTTCAGATTTAATAAAAATCAGCAAAAATGTGATTGAAAATTTGTATTTAGATTTGGATCGGAATAAACCGATCAAAGTTTGTAACAATTAAAGAAATAGAATCGGCGATGAATATCATTAAAAGAAAACTGGTGAACGGAGCTTGGTTTGGCGGCGGTGTTCTGTGTATTTGATTGAAGAAACAGGGGAAGGGGGAGGGGTTGTTTGATGGGGAAGAAGATGGGTTTAAGGGTTTTTATTAATTTATTTCATTTTTTTATTATTTTTAATATCAGAAAATCTAAAAACATGCCACGTGTCACTTAACGGAAAATTTTAACGTCCGTTACGGCTAAAACCTAAAATGGGTTACGGAATAAAACGTTAGGCACCTAAGTGGCCCGAAACAAACGTTAGACACCTAACTGGAAAAAATGTATAGTTTAGGCACCTATCTGACGTTTAAGCCTTTTTCAATTGTACCGTTAATGTTTTTATGCCTCGTCAGTAAAAATGTTGATAGTTAGTTGACCGTCGAAAATTGACTTATTTGTAAGCGAATGAACACTATGGATTATATTTCTAAAGAAATTTTTTATGGATTCAACTGAGAAATGGAAAATATCAAGCCATTATACCTATATAAAAGTAGGGTAAACTACTGCAGGAGTCACTTATGTTTAGCGTCTGTACAGAGTTAGTCACTACTTTTGAAAAGTGCCAATTAGTAGTCCTCTACGTTTTCGATGTGTAAATACTTGGTCACTCCGACGTTATACTCCGTTAGTCCCCTAACGGATTGCTAATGTGGCGAAATTAAAATAAGGATAAATTACTGCAATAGCCATTAAAATTTATCTCATGTACATTTTTTCTCCTCAATTTAAAAAAGTAAACATTATAGTCACTAATAAAAATGTTTCTCTATAATTTCACCCTTAAATTTTTAAAATTTCATTTTTCAATCCTAAAACTTTACAATCAATTAACACAATAATATTATAAATGCTTAGATGAAAAATAGGTGCCCAAAGTATACCCTTTGAAACTTAGGTGCCCAAATTGCTCCTATTTAATAACTCAAACTTAAAAATTTAGTCCACTAACTACTAAAAAATTCGAGTTATTGGAATTTCTATTTTATAATTCAAACTTTATTTTGAATTTTTGAGTCGAGTTTATGAAATTATGAGTCGAGTATTTTCACATCAAACCAAAAAATTTAATTTTTTCGAGTCAAGTCGAGTTATTAGAATTTCTATTTTATAATTCAAACTTTATTTTGAATTTTTGAGTCGAGTTTATGAAATTATGAGTCGAGTATTTTCACATCAAACCAAAAAAATTAATTTTTTCGAGTCAAGTCGAGTTATTGGAATTTCTATTTTATAATTCAAACTTTATTTTGAATTTTTGAGTCTAGTATTTTCACATCAAACAAAAAAATTTAATTTTTTCGAGTCAAGTCGAGTTATTGGAATTTCTATTTTATAATTCAAACTTTATTTTGAATTTTTGAGTCGAGTTTATGAAATTATGAGTCGAGTATTTTCACATCAAACCTAAAAATTTAATTTTTTCGAATCAAGTCGAGTGTTGCACTTCCCTACATATAATTTTTAATTTTAATCCGTGTTTGTCCCAACGTCCGGGCTCCTAAAAAATTTAAGTTTTTAATTTTTAATTTATTCTCACAGAAGTGGACCCAAAAGCATAGTTAAATCCGAAAATACCCTACGATTATATGATATAAATTTAATTTAAAATTCTTGTTAAAATGTATTGCAAAATATAATATGATATGAAATATAATTTTAGTTTATAAGTATGAAGAATTATATGGCTGCGCTCTATAAGGACAAGGCCTCCTTGCGTCCTGTGTATGTATGATCAGGCTGTAACATTACTTTCTTTTAAAGTAAAATATAATTTTTTCGAATCAAGTCGAGTGTTGCACTTCCCTAAAAATTTAATTTTTTTCGAATCAAGTCGAGTATTTTCACACCAGATCCGAGCTCCTGACGTGGCGGCGAGCAAAACCCCTAAGGTTCCGAGTCCAACCGACGTCGGCGGAGCCTCTATCGGAGCTACGTAAGTTCCGACGACGACGACGGCCGAAGTTTTTCTTGGGACAAACACGGATTAAAATTAAAAATTATACGTAGGGAAGTGCAACACTCGACTTGATTCGAAAAAATTAAAATTTTAGGTTTGATGTGAAAATACTCGACTCATAATTTCATAAACTCGACTCAAAAATTCAAAATAAAGTTTGAATTATAAAATAGAAATTCCAATAACTCGACTTGACTCGAAAAAATTAAATTTTTTGGTTTGATGTGAAAATACTCGACTCATAATTTCATAAAATCGACTCAAAAATTCAAAATAAAGTTTGAATTATAAAATAGAAATTCCAATAACAAGAATTTTTTAGTAGTTAGTGGACTAAATTTTTAAGTTTGAGTTATTAAATAGGAGCAATTTGGGCACCTAAGTTTCAAAGGGTATACTTTGGGCACCTATTTTTCATCTAAGCATTTATAATATTATTGTGTTAATTGATTGTAAAGTTTTAGGATTGAAAAATGAATTTTTAAAAATTTAAGGGTGAAATTATAAAGAAACATTTTTATTAGTGACTATAATGTTTACTTTTTTAAATTGAGGAGAAAAAATGTACATGAGATAAATTTTAATGGCTATTGCAGTAATTTATCCTTATTTTAATTTCGTCACATCAGCAATCCGTTAGGGGACTAACGGAGTATAACGTCGGAGTGGCCAAGTATTTACACATCGAAAACGTAGAAGACTACTAATTGGCACTTTTCAAAAGTGGTGACTAACTTTGTACAGACGCTAAACGTAAGTGACCCCTGCAGTAGTTTACCCATAAAAGTAAGGCTTAACGATCATATAAGTACCCAAACTAGTTTTTTTTCCAGATAGGTGACTGAATTATATTTGGGCCAAATAGATGCCTAATGTTTTATTCCGCAACCCATTTAAGGTTTTTCTGCTACAGACGTTATTCTTTTTTGTTATCCAATAAAAATCGAATATGTGATATGGTTTTTTTCTTATTTTCTAAAATTAAATTTCAAAAATTTAAAAATAAATAAAAATATTAATTAACCCAACAATCTTCAATTTTGTAAAAAACTCCAAACCTTAACCCTAAATCCTCAAATTCCTCTACTCCGACCATCGATTCAACCACCACTGACTACCTTTATCTTCATTAGACCCCTCTATTAAAAATCCCATCATCTCTTCGTCAAAACTAACGAATAAACCGCCAATTACACCGTTGACGAACATCTAATAATGAAAAAAAGAAGCCAACTAGATTTCGATCAATGACTAGAAGATGGAGAACGACAAACGGTGAGATACTTGGCACTTGGACGGTGAACGATGAAACTATTAACGTATGAGAGATGTCAGACGATTAGGGAGATGCGACTTAGGGGTTTGATTGAAAGAAATTAGAACTTTAAAATTTTTAAAAAAATTTAGAAATTAAAAATATAAAAAGCAAGCTACGTGTCATATTCTGCTTGGATGATAGATTTTTTTAACAATCGTTGATAAAAAAAATTTTAAATGAGTTACGTAATGAAACATTAGACATTTATCTTGCTCAAAATATAATTGAGGCACATATCTATAAGAAAACGTATAATTTGGACAGTTATTTAACTGTTAAGACTGAAAAGTAAAAAAGGACTACATTCAAATACATGAAGAGTACAGATATTTGTCTCACATTTTAACCACTTTTAAGTGAATTGAGATTCTGAGAATCTCGTGGAGCCACCTCACTCACATCCCAAAATATTTGATTCGAAATAGTTAATTAATAAATTAAAAATTATTAATCCAAAAAAAAAAACCTAGAAAGAGAAAACAGGGTCTACATTTTAAAACCATATTTTTTTTTTCAAGTCCGTTTTACCTCCACCCATCTTCTCCTAGAACTGAACAGCAAACATCCATGGCAGCCTCCGCCAACATCTCTCCTTTGTCTTCTTCACCAGCACCAGCAAAACCCATCTCCAAAAGCCCTTCCTTTTATCTAAACCAACCTCAAAAAACCAACTTTTCTCTCTTCCTAAAATCCTCTCCTTTCCCTTCCAAACCCGTTTTCCATCCCCGGAATCCCCAGTTCACCATCTGCTCTAAAAACCCCATCTCCGACTTCTTTCCGACGGAAAAAACTGGCCCAGAAGAGAGTTTTGTGCCCTCTTTTAGTGACGACGACGATAAGCCCCGTGAAGAGTGTGGTGTCGTGGGCATATTTGGTGACCCTGAAGCCTCACGGCTCTGCTATTTGGCCCTCCACGCGCTTCAGCATCGAGGACAGGAAGGTGCAGGTATTGTAGCGGTGAATAACAACGTTCTTCAATCTGTTACTGGTGTTGGCTTAGTTTCTGAAGTGTTTAATGAGTCTAAGCTTAGTCAATTGCCTGGTGAAATGGCTATTGGACATGTAAGATATTCGACTGCTGGTTCTTCTATGTTGAAAAATGTGCAGCCTTTTGTTGCTGGTTATAGGTTTGGGTCTGTTGGGGTTGCACACAATGGGAATTTGGTGAACTATAGAGCTTTGAGACATATGCTCGAAGATAATGGTTCGATTTTTAATACTAGTTCTGATACTGAGGTTGTGCTTCATTTGATTGCTATTTCAAAGGCCAGGCCTTTCTTTTTGAGGATTGTTGATGCTTGTGAGAAGCTTGAAGGGGCTTATTCGATGGTGTTTGTGACCGAGGATAAGCTCGTTGCGGTCCGTGACCCGCATGGATTTAGGCCTTTGGTTATGGGAAGGAGAAGTAATGGTGCTGTTGTGTTTGCTTCAGAGACTTGTGCTCTTGATTTGATTGAGGCAACATATGAGAGAGAGGTGAATCCTGGTGAAGTTCTGGTGGTGGATAAAAAGGATGGGGTTCAATCACTTTGCTTGATGCCTCACCCTGAACCAAAACAATGCATTTTTGAGCATATCTACTTTTCTTTGCCCAACTCTGTTGTTTTTGGAAGGTCCGTTTATGAGTCACGATATGCTTTTGGAGAAATACTTGCGACTGAGGCTCCGGTTGATTGTGATGTTGTGATTGCAGTGCCTGATTCCGGAGTGGTGGCTGCTCTTGGTTATGCAGCCAAAGCAGGGGTGCCATTTCAGCAAGGGCTGATCAGGTCACACTATGTAGGAAGAACTTTCATCGAGCCTTCACAGAAGATTAGGGACTTTGGTGTTAAGCTTAAGCTTTCACCGGTTCGTGGTGTGTTGGAAGGTAAAAGAGTTGTGGTTGTCGATGACTCAATTGTGAGAGGAACCACATCATCGAAAATTGTCAGGCTGATCAAGGAAGCAGGGGCTAAGGAAATTCACATGAGGATTGCAAGCCCACCGATTATTGCTTCTTGCTATTACGGAGTGGACACACCGAGCTCAGAGGAGTTGATATCGAATCGAATGAGTGTGGAGGAGATTCGAGAGTTTATCGGATGTGATTCACTCGCTTTTCTTCCATTGGATAGCTTGAAGAAGATGTTGGCTAGTGATTCTCAAACCTTCTGCTATGCTTGCTTCTCTGGGAAGTACCCGGTTATGCCGAAGGAGGTTAAAGTGAAAAAAGTAGGTGATTTCTTGGATGATGGATTGAGTGGACCTATGGATTCCATTGATGGAGGATGGGTTAAAGGTCCAACAAATGTCAATATTGAGAAAGAAATTGATCCAATGTATCAAAGGAGCAAGAATTAGCATTGTTTCAATCATTTATGTGTGGTGAGTGATTGATGTTTTTGATTTCTTTGCTGATAAACAATCTACAGATTATACAATTTTGTCATTTTCTTAGGTAAAGTACACAAATTGTCACTAACTATGCAAGAATAATCATTAAAACTTATCAAATTGTTACAAAATGATCCTTTAACTTATTGAAATATTTTGTAACAGTTTGACAAGTCTAATGGTCATTTTATAACTTTTTAAACTTTAGTGACAAAAAAGATCAATTTTTTTGTTTAATGACCATTTATGTACTTTTCGCCGGTTTCTTTTGCAAAGTTAATCTCATCTGTACATGGTTTTGACTTCTTTGCTGTTGAACCATTTCTTTAATGACTGTGGAATCAATTATATATTGGTTTGACATGCATGAGAGGAATTCCAGAAGAATAAATAAATATCTGGTTTGTCATTGCTCGAGTATTCGGACCCCATCGCATTGAACATGGACCCTCAAAACTTTAAAAGGTTGTTTAGGTTCTCACCAAGTCTTGGCAATTTCATCTGTTGGGTTAGGTTTTTTGCTTCCTACACCTAGCAAACTAGGTAAATTAAGCTGTGAAACACCATAATTGTGTTCAAGATATACCTCTTTCGGACTACTCCAGTTGGCATTCACTCTAACTCACATCAACACTTCCTTCTTCGCGAAGTTTGATGCACCATCGCCTATCGGCAACTCGTCGCTCATCGAAAACATCGACACTTCTTCAATCTGAAAATTCGACACCTCGTGTAACACCCGTGTTTTGAGGTTAGGAGTTAGTCGGGTTTATAGTCCGAGTCAATGAAATTAAATAAAAATAAATTCAACCTAAAGTGTGCATTTAGAGAAAAGTACATTAAAAAGAAATTTTTTGGGTTGTTAACCGAAGAGGAACCTTAACAGGTTTCGCTTCGGTTTTCCCCGTGTGGCCCATTCGGACCGGTCATCCGGCCAGACCGGGACGAGGGGGTTACACCTCGGCTCGCACTTACGCTTCTTTGTCAACGAAGCTCAATGCCCATCCACCTTACTCACTGGGGGATATGAGAGTATTAGACCAATTGTAAAAGAATATAACTGTTGGGCTTGTCAACAGTTGGGTCTGTTAAAGTTATTTTAGGTTTGTTGAGTCTGTTAGACCGTTTAGACTAATTAGTTGGATCAGTTACCTCTCTGAGCTTTAAATAACAACTTGTATAGTCATTATGGGTAAGTTTGTATGTTGACCCAAATTCAATATCAGATTACTTTTCTCTGAGTAATATTTTTCTTTTTCCTTTTCCTTTTTTCCCTTTTTTTTAACATCGTAACCCTTCCTTCTTCTCTCTCTTTGCCGTCGTTCTTATCTACCGGAAACCTAAACTTCTAGCAGGGGACACTCGACGGATCCCATGTTTTCCAAAGACTTCGGCTCCACTAGCCCTTTCAAAGTCATTTCCTCAGTGGCAGCAACCAATCCTTGGTTAGCTCAACAGCATTCAGAACCCTGTTCTCAATCCTCCCAACCCGATGAACCGGCACGATGCATTTGTTGCGAGGATCTAGAATGCAAACACAATCGGCAAAAGGGACAAGGAGTAGATTAACTCGATCAAGGAAATTTAAACCAATGACAAAATCATAGTTATCCAAGTGAATGCGAGACCGCTTCCATCAAGTGAACGAACTCAGTTCGTTGTCTGTGTATGCAGTGCAGTAACCGAGTTTGTTTCCAATAATAAGAAGTAGAATCTGTTTAGGGTTTATATTACGTGTGATTTTAGTTGAAGGAGCAACCCAAACGTGGGAAAAACTGCAGTTTTCACTTTGAAGTGCAGGTCCCTGAACGATAGCATGAATTGCATTTTGGTAAAATTCATGCACAGGTCCCTGTAGGATAGCATGGATTGCATTTTGTCCTTATACTTCTTTTTGAGATCTGGTCCTTATACTTTTGAAATGATCAAATAAGTACTGTATCAAAAATTGAACTATTAGTCTATTTCCATTTCATCACCACTAGTATAAATTAATCTACCTCTTGACAAAAGCCTTTTTCATTGGCTGAAACAAAGAGGAAAACAACTGATTACAATGAAATAAGCTTTTCTGTTGATGTACAAAATTTGTTAGTTGGCTCCTGTTAAGATCAATTCAAGTGAGAAATAACATCCAAGAATACATCTTCATGGCAAGGAATTGTAACACCTCCCATCGGATGATCAAACCCGAACTCCTCTTCGGCTTTGCGGAGCAAACCTTGAAACGAAGGCTGATTCAAGAAGGATAGAGGGACCAAAAATCTCTTCTTTTGGGATTCCCCAACATAAACAGGAAAGAAGCCCTTTGGTACATCAAAAGATGTTGAACATATTTTTCTTGTTTTTAGAGTAGATCGGCGGAGGATATGCTTAGCCGCACTAGGAACACGAATTGCCATTGCTTTCCCTTTATGTTTTTCTTTGAGAGAATAAAGAATGTGAAGAAAGCTTTGAATTTGTAATACAAAGACTTGAGTTGGCTGTGGTTTGTCATATAAAACATATATATAGAAGGATAAAATGCGAAAGTCCCTTTAAAATCTGTGAGTGAATGGCTATGAAACAATGGGTTAGGACATTGTTGGAGAGGGTCTCACATGGTCTTGTCTTCTAATACTTCCACAAATATTAAGGGATTGAAAATCATACTGTTGCATGTTGACAGAACAATGTGGCCTACAACTTGCAAAATAGAGCAATCCAGGGCCAGCAAAAGATCGGAAGGGGACATTGAATAAAGGAAAAGGGGCATATTGGGGAGGGTTTTCAGAGGTATGTGATGTACAGAAACTTGCATTACTGTTGTTTCTGATAAAATATGTTGATAAATAAAAGTCCTGTGAAGTGTGGAAATGTGTGGCATTGCTCGGGCTTAAGAGGTCTCACATGGCCTTGTCTTCCTACTATTCTATAAGATTAAGGGCTAAAATCGTACTGCGGTCCGTTTGTTGACAAACAATGTGCCCTACAATTAGAAAGGACCAGCTGGATACTTGATTTATATGGATATAGATGAAGAAATAATAGACCGACATGCTTGCGAGCTTGAGGGTGCTACCGATGGATTTTTTCCCTTTTTTTAATGCAAAGGAGACCTTAAAGGCTGCAGATATTAGATAGATTTGTTGAATGCCATTTCTTAAGAGTGATTACATAAACAAAATTTTTGTAGTGCTAAATATTGGAAAATGGTAAGTTGGGTGCCTAAGATTTTAGATGTAGTTCTCTTTTCTCGGCCATGACATGCTTTGGAAATGAAGCAAATATATACAAGCAAAATGTTGGATGCAATAGGGGATTTTTCAGACTAGCTGTATAAGGGAAAAAAGAATGAGAAATAATAGGGTAATCTGTACTATTGGAATATAAATATCAAAGATATGTAGAAGATAAGGTAATCAGTCTAAGTTAATTAAACAGTATTATCTGCAATTTCTACCTTGGTCCTAGTATTATCTGTACAGTGGGATTGATCACCCTTTCTACTCACATATATAGAGGAAATGGAAATGGTAAATCACATGAAGTAATTTTTGAACAAGGTAATTCATTTACAGTTAAATTAAAGATGAAGTTAGCAAGAAGAATGAGACCATAGGAAGTTATGAAAAGAAAATAAATTCCAATCGAATGATGTGTTTACAGTCATTTTCCATACTGGTTAATAGAAGTTACAGTAGCCACCATCTTTAGTTTTCCTCTTAGGGAGACTTGTATCTGCTCCCCAAGGAAAAAAGGATGGGAAAAAGTGTTTACATAGTATTAGATGTTTTCTTTACAAAATTGTATTTGTTGATTTGTGCTGATTCTCTTACAATCAATTCAAGCGAGAAGTAACATTAAGAAAGTTTTCTTCATTGCAGGGAATTCTGAGACCGCCAGTAGGATGACTATAGCCGAATTCTTCTTCTGACATTCCTAGCAAATCTTGAAATAAAGGATGGTTCAAGAATGACACTGGTATTACAAACCTCTTCTGGTTTTCTCCAACATAAACTGTGAAGTAGCCCTTGGGAACTTTCTTAGAGCTCACGATGCGAGGCAGGCGGATAACCATTGTTGTTTTTTATGGATGTATAAAAGGTAAGCTGGGGAAGATCTCAGATAACTTGGAAAGCAAAGGTAAGGATTTTTAGTACTCGAGAATGTGAAGGAAGGTGTCGCCAATGAGCTTATTCTTACTTGTATATATAGATTTAAGGGTCACAAGGAAATGTTGAACCATTAAGTAGGGAATGTGTAATGAGTGGTGAAGGGGCAATTGCTGGGGTCTGATCAGTAATGAGTTCGAAGAGTTGTACTACTTCGCCATTATTGTTAGAGGCATCATTAGAGACATACAATGACAAGAAACATGTAACATGGGTGACCTTGACATCCTATTGCAGAAATTTTTATTTTTAAAAGATTTTCTTAGGGCGCCGATCTTCTAAGACAAACCCTTCTGAAGAGCACATGAAATGTGTCCTACAGGCTGCAACTAGTCCTTAACAGAACCCAATTGGGTGACCTTGACATCCAGGTTGTTGTCTTTCCGGTGCTGCAATCAAATTGTTCAATAGGGGAGAAACACAATATTAAGCCTTACAGCTTACCAAATTTCTGGTATGTGTTGATATATATATGGATAACCTTACAAATCTGTTTTCACTCCAAATTTATGATGTCATGTTTGTTGAGTTCTCAGCATGTATTGACTATTCATTATTACATAAAATGACTAATTCCGAACTGAGAAAAAAAATTAAGTTTTCACTGATGATTGGGATATGGGGAGATAAGATGTCAGGTCAAAAGGAAATTAGGTGTAACGTGTTGAAATACAGATTTGATAGCATTGGCCATCAAGTTCAAGTCACTTTGACTATATAGTTATTGGGGCTAAAACTTGATATCTGGTTTTATAAAGAACTAAGAGACATAGGAATGTGGGAATGAAGGATTGTACAGGAAAGTGATAATGTGACCTTACATTCCAGTTGCTGAGCTGAAACTGAATCCTATAACTGCTGACATCTTTGGGTGTTGAATGTTTGCTCAGAGAGAAGAATGGAAAGCTTAGCGAACTAACGGATACTGCCTCAGACAACAAGGTTCTATTTAAAGATATAGATAGGCCAAGTTGTTCAATGAGTTTTCGGTATAAGTTAACCGTTTTCCTTCAACAAAGTCAGAAAGTTATTATTACTAATCATCATCACTATTTGTTGCCTCACATGACCTATCAAACTACAAACAAGTTCAATGAAGGCTTCATCTGCAAATGTGATTTTGAAATCACCCATTGGATGATATCCAAACTCCTCTTCAGCCTGATTTTGGAGTTCTTGAAATAGATGGTGCTTTAAGAATGAAACTGGAATTATAATCCACAACTTTTGGATTGGTCACCAACATAAACAGCAAGGTGGTCTTTGTTTATTTCTAAAGCTGTTGTCACCATTCGGATAATCTGCTTGAACAACTGTAGGTACCTGTAAACCTACAACTCTTATGTCGTTGAAAAAGTTGTAAGGGCGGAATATGTTATCTCTAAGGCTTCTTAATAGCTAATTCATAAAATTATATATTGGACAGTGTGAATCACCAAATCTACATGCATGCATAGATGAAATGGTAAATCCTAGTCTTTTATAATTAGCTTGTAATATGAAGTAATTTTGGAAACAGGTAATTCATTTACAGCTAAATATGAAATTAGCAAGAAGATGGGACCATATAAAGTTATGAAAAGAAATAAATTCCAATTGAATGACGTGTTTGCAGTCATTTTCCATACTGAAAGAAGTTACAGTAGCCACCATCTCTAATTTTCCATGTGCGAAGACTTATATATGCTCTCCAAGGAAAAAAAGATGGGAAAAAAGTGTTTACACTGTGTTAGATGTTTGCTTTACAAAATTGTATAAGCTGATTTATGTTAGTTCTCTCACAATCGATTCAAGTGAGAGGCAACATCAACAAAGAGGTCTTCGTTGCAGGGAATTGTGAGACCACCAGTAGGATGACTATATCCAAACTCATCTTCTGACATGCATAACAAATCTTGAAACAAAGGCTGGTTCAAGAAGGACACTGGTATCACAAACCTCTTCTGGTTTTCTCCAACATAAACTGCAAAGTAACCCTTGGGAACTTTCTTAGAGCTCACGATACGAGGCAGGCGGATAGCCATTGTTGTTTGCTTCTGAAAGGGAAGACAGAGAAGATCTCAGAGAACTTGGAAAGAGAAGGTAATGATCTTTAGTACTTGAGAATGTGAAGGTAGGTGTTGCCAGTGAACTTATTCTTACTTGTATATATAGATAATAGATGTACAGAACACAGGGGAAACCATGTTAATTGATTATTAAGTGGTCGATGTGGAATAAATGGTGAAGGGGTAATTGCTGGGGTCTGGTCAAAATTGAGAAAGGTAAGGCTTCATGAGCATCACATGTTGTTTGTCTTCCAATTCATTATCAAGAATTCCATTGTGAAGATTTGAAAGAATAGTCTGCCTACCCCTTCTGGCAGAGCAACCGACTAAGGACCCACTCAAATATGGAAGAAATTGGATGCATAAAAGTTTTCTACACCGAAGAAGAGTTGTAACACTTGGCCCTTTACCTTAGTTTGGTCTGATATCCTAGGGTCATACTCATCCATGTTACATGTTTCCTGTCATTATCTGACAGATATATGTCTCTAAAGTAGCTTCTAACATAAACAGCAAAGAAACATTTTACATGTCCAGAGATCTTCCATATTTGAGTGGGTCCTTAGTCTGCCGGACGGGTTAGGCAAACTATCGTTTCAAGTCTTAGCCATGGAATTCTTGATAATGAATTGGAAGACAACACCATGTGATCCCAGAAATTGCCCCTTCACCACTCATTCCACATCCCCACTTAATAATAGAACATGATTTCCTCTCCATCCTATACATCTATATATACAAGCAACAATAAGCTCATTGGCAACACCTATCTTCACATTCTCAACTCCTAAAGATCATATACCTTTGCTTTCCAAGTTCTCTCAGATCTTCTCCATCTTCCCTTTTACACATCCATAAAAAATAACAATGGCTATCCGCCTGCCTCGTATCGTGAGCTCTAAGAAAGTTCCCAAGGGATACTTTGCAGTTTATGTTGGAGAGAACCAGAAGAGGTTTGTGATACCAGTGTCCTTCTTGAGCCAGCCTTTATTTCAAGATTTGCTAGGCATGTCAGAAGAAGAGTTCGGATATAGTCCGACAGGCGGTCTCAGAATTCCTTGCAGTGAAGACATCTTTGTTGATGTTACCTCTCGCTTGAATTGATTGTGAGAGAATTAGCACAAATCAGCAAATGCAATTTTGTAAAGCAAACATCACTAATACCATGTAAACATTTTTTTCTCCATCCTTTTTTCCCTGGGGAGCAGATATAAGTCTCCCTAAGCGGAAAACTAGAGATGGTGGTTACTGTAACTTTAATTAATCATCAAGAAAAAATGTCAGTTAGAAGCACATCATTCTGTCAAAATTTTCTATCCTTAATTTAACTGTAAATGATCTACCGTGTTCCAAAATTACTTTATTCTACACGCTAAGCTGTTTGGACTCTTCATTTTCTTTCGAATACATTTATCGGTAACATACTCAACATACTCAAACATGAGAATAAATTAGTATGATCATAAAAATATATGAAAAAGAACTTAGAAAAACTTGAGCACCCATATTCAATATTCAAGCTCAATTCCGGGTAGCTTAGAGAGTACTCTTTCACATAAGGTTATTAAATTATCAAATTAATTTCATAATGTTCAAAGTAATATTCTTAATGCATATTTGACATAGAATTAAGATATATTAAGCTTTCAGAGAGGAAAGGCTAGTTTTGGCCCGTAGGACGCACTTCGGGAAACGCTCTCTTCACAAGGGTTTGTCGTTCCAGATACTCATTGAAGGAACACATGACCGTGATTCTGCACTGGCACATGTTTATGAGTTCTGATTTACTCTTGCTACTGTTCCATTGCCATTAATGATTGAACTAAATAAAGGGACCATCAAATACTGCTTTTCTTTTCATTTCTTTTAGAAAAATCAGCATGTAGATATGGGGTAATGGTCACCCATGTTACATGTTTCCTGTCATTTCTGAATTATGATTTCGAAAGGAGGTCAAGAGTATAACAGTTTAGTTTTTGATAATACTAAACAAGAAATTTGCTTTGAAAATTATGAAAAGAAACAGATCGTTAATTAACCTTACTAATATGAAAAGGATTACTTGTAATCAATGGTACTCGTAATTGAGGTTGAGTATTCAATACAGGTGACCAAATTTCTTTAAGATTTTTCATATATTTGGAAGATCATATTTTATACTCGTGTTTGAATGTGTTTCTAAAGAAATGAACTTCGAATAACTTAGCATGCAGTATGAAGTAATTTTAGAACAGGGTTGGTAATTACAGTTAAATTAAATATGGAATGAACAAGAGCAGCAAGAAAAAAAAAACTGAATGGAAATAAAATTCCAACTGACTGATGTGCTTCGAACTGTGATTTCTCTTACTGATTGATTGAAGTTACAGTAACCACCATCTCTAGTTTTCCACTTAGGGAGACTTACTTCTGATCCCCAAGGCAAAAAGGATGGGAAAAAGGTGTTTACATAGTATTAGATTTTTGCTTTACAAAATTGTATGGGCTGATTGTGATAATTCTTTCACAATCAATTCAAGCGAGAGGTAACATCAACAAATACATCTTCGTTGCAGGGAATTGTGAGACCGCCGGTAGGATGAGTATATCCGAACTCTTCTTCTGACATGCCAAGCAAATCTTGAAACAAAGGCTGGTTCAAGAAGGACACTGGTATCACAAACCTCTTCTGGCTTTCTCCCACATAAACTGCAAAGTAACCCTTGGGAACTTTCTTAGAGCTAACAATACGTGGTAGACGAATAGCCATGGTTGATTTTGATAGATGTAGCTTCTAAAAGAGAAGAACCGGATGATCTCAGAGAAATTGGAAAGCAAAGGTAAGGATGTTTAGTACTTGAGAATGTGAAGATAGGTGTTGAAAATGAACTTACTCTTACATGTATATATAGATGTATAGGGTAGACAGGAAATCAAGTTCATCTATTATTAAGTAGGAGATGTGGAATGAGTGGTGAAGGGGAAATTGCTGGTGTCGGGTCAGTATCGAGAAAGGCATGACTTCATGAACATCACATGGTGTTGTCTTCCAATTGATTATCAAGAATTCCATTGTGAAGACTTGAAAGAATAGTTTTCCTACCCCTTCTGGCAGAGAAATCGACTAAGGACCCACTCAAATATGGAAGATTTTGGATCCATAAAAATCTTCTACCCCGAAGAATAGTTATAACTCTCCGTCATTGTCGTTACAGGCAACCTTAGAGACATACAGTCTGTCATAAATGACAGGAAACATGTAACATGGGTGGCCTTGACCTATTATCTACATGCTGACTTCTCCCAAAACATGTAAATTGATGGTCCCTTTATTTCTTTATTTCAATCATTAACAGCAGTTGAACAGTAAGAAGCAGCTGGTGAAGGCAAGAGTAAATCAAAATTTATAACATGTGCCGGTGCAAAATCACAGTCATGTGTTCCTTCAATAACTTGTAAGACAAACCCTTGTGATGAGTGCCTGAAGTGTGTCCTACAGGATACAACTAGTCCTCTTCAGAACCGAACTGGTTCCTTTTTATCCTGGTTGTTGTCTATGCTTTGAAGCAGTCAAATACTTCTGATGGCATATCTGTGAGTTCTCTGCATATTTTGGTCCTACTTGATAATAAAAATGTCTTCAACTCTTTGGCTAAGAGATAGGGATAAAGGGAGATAAGATGTCAGGCCAAAAGGAAATTGGTGTAATATTTTGGATAGATTTGATAGCATTAGCCTTCAAGCTCAAGTTACTTTAATGGCATAGTTATTTGAGCTGAAAATTGATATCTGGTTTTTGAATAACAGTGTGACATAGGAATCCATGAATGAATTGTGGCCTTAGACTCCAGTTGCTGAGCTGAAACTAAATCCTTAAGTGTTGATATCATTATATTAAGTAGGCTTTGGTAAAAGGGAAAAATAAAGAAAACAAAGAGATGGAGGGGATAAATGTGAAAGGTATTCATCTTAATATATCTTAAATCTTTGTCAAATCTGCATTAAGAAAATTACTTTGAAAATTCTGAAACAAAATTGATCTTTTAATAACCTTACTTACACAAAAGAATACTTTCTATATTAGCCGGATTTGAGCTTGAACATTGAATATAGGTGCTTGAATTTTTCTAAGTTTTTTTCCCATATATTTGAAGGATCATACTAATTTTCTCATTTTTTATTATGTTTTGGATATGTGCATTCAAAAGAAAATGAAGAGTCCAGAAAGGCTAGCATGCAGAATAAAGTAATTTTAGAGCAAGGTAGATCATTTACAGTTGAACTAAAGATGGGAAATTCTGAAAGAATGATGTGCTTCTAACTGTCATTTTTCCTTGATGATTAATAAAAGTTACAGTAACCACCATCCCTAATTTTCCACTTAGGGAGACTTATATCTGCTCCCCAAGGCAAAAAGGATGTGAAAAAAAGTGTTTACATGGTATTTGTGATGTTTTCTTTACAAAATTGTATTTGCTGATCTGTGTTAATTCTTTCACAATCAATTCAATCGAGAGGTAACTTCAAGAAAGTTGTCTTCGTTGCAGGGAATTCTGAGGCCGCCAGTAGGATGAGTATATCCGAACTCTTCTTCTGACATGCCTAGCAAATCTTGAAACAAAGGCTGGTTCAAGAATGACACTGGTATTACAAATCTCTTCTGGTTCTCTCCAACATAAACGGCAAAGTAGCCCTTGGGAACTTTCTTAGAGCTCACGATACGAGGCAGGCGGAGAGCCATTGTTGTTTTTGATGGATGTATTAAAGGGAAGACGGGGAAGATCTTAGAGAACTCGTAAGGAAAAGGTAAGGATCTTAAGTACTACTTGAGAATGTGAATGTAGGTGTTTCCAATGAACTTATTCTTACTTGTATATATAGATGTAAGGACCACAAGGAAATGTTCATCTATTAAGTTGAGGATGAGAAGTGAGTGGTGAAGGACAATTGCTGGGGTTTGATCAGTAATGAGAAAGGAATGGTTCCATTAGGGTCACATGGTGTTGTCTTCCAATTCTTTATCAAGAATTCCATGGCTAAGACATGAAAGAATAGTTTGCCTACCAATTCTGGCAGAACAAATCGACCCAGGACCACTCAAATACGGAATATCTTGGATCCGTAAAAGGCTTCTATACATTAGGAGAGTTGTAACACATCGCCATTGACGTTAGAGGCAACCTTAGAGACATACAATCTGTCATACAATGACAGGAAACATGTAACATGGGTGACCTTGACCTCCTATTGCATGCCAACTTCACTCCAAAATGGAATAAAAAAGTGAAAAATGTTTATTTTAAAAGTGGATTTTGATAGGGGTTGGGTGGATCTTGAAAGCCAAACCCTTGTGAAGAACACATGAAGTATGTCCTACAGTCTGCAAGTAATCCTCACCATAGAAACAAAGAACTAAAATGAATCATATCTGTAACCTCTACCCTTTGTATTTTCTGCAACATTAGACACAAGAACAAGATAGTGATTAAATTGGGCCTAATACGAAGGGTTGACATGTGATATTGTTTTCAGTGATTAAATCAACCAAAACTTGTCAAAGATATAAGGAAATAAATTATTTCATAGTATCTGTCAACCTAAAAACATTTGCAGGTGGAGTTGGATTATTCATTGATTTCTTTGTGTTTCCTGAACAGTTTTTCCCAAATGTATGAGTAATTATTATTTATTTGACTTGTTTAAGCGTTTTGATCATAGCAAGCAGACAAGCAAGGAGTTGATAATTCTCTTGCTCTTGTCTCAAAAATAGGGAAAAAAGCCATCTGATGTTGAATTCAGTCATTTGTATATTTTCTAACATATGCAAAAGAGTACATGTAGTCTATGCTACCTGCACTTGAAGTCGAGTATTGAAGACGGATGATCAAATTTCATTGAGATTTTAATTATATTTGGGGAATGGTACTTTATATTGTGTTTGAATTTGTCGGACACATGTAATCTGAAGAAAATGAAGAGTCAAACTCCATAGAACTTAGCATGTTGTGTGAAGTAATTTTAGAACAAAATAGATCATTAACAGTTTAATTAACGATGGAAATAACATGAACAAATTCAAATGTATTCTGCAAGGAAATAAAATTCCAACTGATGTGCTTTGAGCTGTCATTTTACTGACCGATTGATAGAAGTTACAGTAATCTCCATCTCTAGTTTTCCACTTAGGGAGACTTATTTTTGCTCCCCAAGGCAAAAAAGGATGGGAAAAAGGTGTTTACATTGTGTTAGATGTTTGCTTTACAAAATTGTATCTGCCGATTTGTGTTAATTCTCTCACAATCAATTCAAGCGGGAGGTAACATCAACAAAGATGTCTTCATTGCAGGGAATTGTGAGACCGCCAGTAGGATGACTATATCCGAACTCTTCATCTGACATGCCTAGCAAATCTTGAAACAAAGGCTGGTTCAAGAACGACAACGGTATCACAAACCTCTTCTTGTTCTCTCCAACGTATACTGCAAAGTATCCCTTGGGAACTTTCTTAGAGATAATGATACGAGGCAGACGGATAGCCATGTTTGTTTTGATAGATATGTGCTTCTAAAAGGCAAGAAGACGAATCTCTCAGGTAACTTGGAAAGCAAGTACTTGAGAATGTGAAGATAGGTGTTTCCAGTGGACTAATTCTTACTTGCATATATAGATGTAAGGGACATTAAGGAAATGTGGATCTATTAGTAGGGGATATGGAATGAGTGGTGAAGAGGCAATTGCCGGGGACTGATCAGTAATGAGATATGTCATGGGGTTCATTAGTTGAATCACATGGTTTTGTCTTTCGATCCATTATCAAGAATTCCATGGCTAAGACATGAAAGAACAGTTTGCCTACCTATTCTGGCAGAACAAACCGAATAAGGACCCACTAAAATATGGAAGATCTGGTCCTGTAAATGCTTATTCAAAGTAAAAGAGCTGTACTATTTCACTATTTATGTCAGTGGCTACTTTAGAGACATATATCTGTCATACATATATCTTGTCTATGCCGTGCTGCAATCAAATTTTTCCATGGGGTGAAAGACAATACTATGCCTTACAGCGTATGTGTTGCTATATATATTGATAACCTTACAGTTGAACCTGTTTCAAATCCACATTTCTGATAGCATGTTTGTTGAGTTCTCTGCATATATATTGACCATTCGTTATTACATGTAAATCCTGATTCTGAACTGATCGCTAACTCTTATGCACTGAACAATATAGATTATTGAAGGCTAAATTAAATATGAAATTAACAATAACAACTAGATAATTGGAGATTCAGAAAAGGAAAACAAATTCAATTGACATGATGTGTTTCAAATTCGAACGATAACCACCATCTCTAATTTTCCACTTGGGGAGACTAATATCTACTCCCCAAGGCAAAAAGGATGGAGAAAAAAAGATGTTACACGGTATTAGTGTTTTTTGACTATACAAAATTGCATGGGCTGATTTGTGTTAATTCTCTCTCAATCAATTCAAGCGAGTGGTAACATCAACAAAGATGTCTTCGTTGCACGGAATCGTAAGACCGCCGGTCGGATGACTATATCCAAACTCTTCTTCAGACATGCCGAGCAAATCTTGAAACAAAGGCTGGTTCAAGAAGGACACAGGTATCACAAACCTCTTCTGGTTTTCTCCAACATAAACAGCAAAGTAGCCCTTGGGAACTTTCTTAGAGCTCATGATACGAGGCAGGCGGATAGCCATTGTTGTTCTCGGCCGATGTATAATAGGGAAGACGGGGAAGTTCTCGGAGAACTCGGAAAGCAGAGGTAAGAATGTGAAGGTAGGTGCCAATGAACTTATTCTTACTTGTATATATAGATGTAAGAGGCATGGGGTTCATTAGTGGAATCACATGGTGTTGTCTTCCAATTCATTGTCAAGAATTCCATGGCAAGGACTTGAAATGAATACTTTGCGTACCCGTTCTGGCAGAACAAACCGACTAAGGACCCACTTAAATATGGAAAGATTTGGATCAGTAAAAAGTTTTTTCGTAGTTGAAGAGTTGTACTACTCAGCCATTAATGTTAGAGGCAACCTCATAGACATACACTCTGTCGTAAAATGACAGGAAAGAAACATGTAACATGGGCGACCTTGACCTCCTATGTGTATGCTGACTTGACTGAAAAATGAAAATAAAAAAAGGAAATTATTTTTCCTCCTATATAACATTTTATTTTTCTTATATGTTTTACCACTAATATATAACTAATCTTTTGTTTTTCATTTAACTTGACTCAATTTACCCTTAGGTGGCCATGTAGGTCCGCCGCTGCTTGCGGCCACTCCTATTGCACATGTTCAAAATTACTCCGGTTTAAAGTAGTGGATAAGGGAAAACTATCCCGGTTATAATTGCAACTAGGGGCGGAGCTCCCTTGGGGATCAAGGGGCCCCCGGCCCCTGTTAAAAAAATATATAATGATTTGATAATTTTGGTATAATAATAATTTGGTCCCAATAAAAATAATTATTTAAATTAAAAAATACAAGAGTATGAAATATATAATCGAGTAGGGGTTGAACTAGGGGTGCAAATGAGCCGAGCTTGAACGAATAAGGTTTTGTTCATGTTCGTTTATTTATATTTGAAGGTGTTCATGCTCGGTTCGTTTAAATCTTTAATATCATGTTTGTGTTCGTTTATTTATTTTTAATGGTGTTCGCGTTCGTTTGTTTAACGTTCGTAAACATATTTGTGTAATGTTCATGAACTTGTTCATTTATATGACCGCTAGCTAACATGTTCATTTATATGTTCACCAAGTGGTGGAATTACACCACTAGTCTTTAAGCTCGTTAGGCTTCACAGTTTGAACTCAAAAAATCATCACGTGTTAAATTTAGTCTATACATTCACCAATATTTAAAATGTAAAAAAGAAAAATGAAAACCAAGTAAATGAGCTTATAAACAGCTTGTTCGTGAACATAAACGAACGTAATACACCTCTGTTCGTGTTCGTTCGTTTATTAAACAGACATAAAAATTTGTTCATACTCGTTTATTTAACTGACTAAACAAACATTATATGAACGGTGCACTAACAATTCATCGAACGCTTTATCCATTTACATCTTTTGGTTGAACTAAAGAAAAATGAACATGTATCCTTAAATTTTTTGGTCCAATAACAATTTAGTTCCTTATAAATTTAAATATTAGACACATTAGGTCTTGCCCCATGAATTTTGAGTTTAAATACATAATAAGCCCTTGCATTTTTGAAATTCAATATTTTAGCCCCTGCAAATATTCGATCCCGGCTCCGCCCTGATTGCAACTAATTAATTATTTGAAAATCATAATCCAATTTCATATAATTTTCTTGCAATCTCGTGTTCATGGCACCATGATAATGCTATTCTTAACCTGTATCTGTATATATCATAGCAGAAGAATGACATTTCCAGGCTATTCTTAACCTGTATATATCATGCATTACTAACTCATCTTAACAAGGAAACTTGACTAGCAAGGTGTGATTATATACATGATTATGTTCTGAATAGGTCTGTTTCTTAGCTATTTTGATAAGGTTAAGGTGTCTGTTTCTTAGCTGTCATTGGGCCTCTTGGCTTCCAATATACATGATTATGTTCTGATTAGGTCTTTGGAAACTGACGAGACAAGAAGTAGACCTAACTTAAACTTCACGTACATTTACATGGACTTGTCCGTAAACATGTTAGCTCCTGCCACTCTTGGTTTCATTGACGAGTTCAGTCAACATTTTGAACCTCTTGTCTTGGTTGATATGTGATAAAACTTATTTTCCAGCTAAAAATTGTGGGATTTCTTCCTTTCTTTTCGTCCCTTTTCCCAGCACTTTCCAATGTGATTTCGTAGTAGGTGTTGATACCTGATAGTGATTGAGTGACCATTATCAGGTATCAACACCTACTACGAAATCACATTGGAAAGTGCTGGGAAAAGGGACGAAAAGAAAGGAAAAAATCCCACAATTTTTAGCTGGAAAATAAGTTTTATCACATATCAACCAAGACAAGAGGTTCAAAATGTTGACTGAACTCGTCAATGAAACCAAGAGTGGCAGGAGCTAACATGTTTACGGACAAGTCCATGTAAATGTACGTGAAGTTCACATTAAGTTAGGTCTACTCCTTGTCTCGTCAGTTTCCAAAGACCTAATCAGAACATAATCATGTATATTGGAAGCCAAGAGGCCCAATTAGGGGTGCTTATCGAGCGAGTCGATCACGAGTTGAGTAGTGCTCGACTCGTGCTCATTAAAAAAATTCGTTGCTCGACTCAGCTCGTTAAGCTCGCTAAAATTTTGCTCGACACATGCTCATTAAAAAATCTCGTTGCTCGACTCGTTACTCGTTAAGCTTGCTAATTTTTTATCTTATTTTTTTTAAAATATAGGTAAAATCTAGTAATACTATTAGAGCTTAATATAAACATGCAAATTCAAGAAAAAAACGCGAGGACAGAAGAGATAAATAAAAGAACATGTCATGACTGAGTTAGAGATGAAGTCAGCATTTGAGTGTGAGACTTTTTAATTTCTCAACAATATTCGATGAACAAAAAAAGGAGAGAAGGCCTTAAGAATTTTGGTGTTTTGAATTTCGATCGTATTTTTATAGGGGAACTAAAGACTTTTTTCTTTTTCTAATTTTATACAAAAAATAACAATCACAAAAAAAACGCTTTAAAAAGAAGAGAATGCTAATTATTATAAATTTATTTCTTATTAATACTAATTAACTTTTGAAATTCTCGGGAATTACAAAATGTTTTGAAAATTTGAGACTAAATATTTTATTGGTAAATTATCTAGCAAGTCACTGAACAGTTTTCAACTAGCATTTAAGCTTTTTGGAACATAATTTTTTAAGGCATCACCAAAAATCATTAAAAAATTATAAATGAAAAATAACGAGCTACTCGCGAACTTATCGAGTTGAGTTGGGTTTTGCTCAACTCGACTCATTAAGATTTCGAGTCGAGTCAACTCGAGTCGAGCATTAATCGAGTTTTGACCGAGTCGATCTGGACCTGTTTGCGAGCTGCTCAACTCAATAAGCACCCCTAGGCCCAATGACAGTTAAGAAACAGACACCTTAACCTTATCAAAATAGCTAAGAAACAGACCTATTCAGAACATATTCATGTATATAATCACACCTTGCTAGTCAAGTTTCCTTGTAAAGACGAGTTAGTAATATCCAATCATGAGTAGTTTTGAGTTTAAAACAATTGTATTAGTACACATCTACCATTATAAACAAGAATTGGTGAGAAGAACTAAGAAAATTTGTCATTTAATATATTGGTTACAGAGAATAGTTCACAAGGGAATGGGATTGCAGAAAGCAATCCACCATTTGCACTTGCTAATTCCTAAATAAAATTTGTATCTGTCAGTTGAGGTTGAGTGTTAGCCATTTCCATATCCAACTCTCATGATCTTTGTTGACATCCAATGAGATCAATGAAAGCTTCTTCAGTGCAAGGGATCGTTAGAGCACCCATAGGATGATCGAATCCGTACTCTTCTTCGGCTTGACTCAACAAGTTTCGGAAGGAAGGATAGTTGAGGAATGAAATCGGCGCAACAAATCTCTTCCTTTCAGCTTCTCCAACATAAACAGCAAAGTGGCCTTTGGGCACCGATTTCGTGTTCTCCGAAGATGAAAGACTCCGTTTTAGACTAGCCTTAGCGTTAACAATTCTCGGCAAGCGAAAACCCATGGTTTTACAAGTAGAATAAGAAGGAAGAAAGGTATGTTTAGATTTTAGAACTTTTGGCACAGTTTGGCTACCCCTCATCCATAGGTGTATTTATAGAGAGACCAATAGCCTTATGGTTTATAGCAATCTTGTTGATTGAGTGGTGAAGAGAGATCCCCTAAGGAAGATCTTTAAAGACATGGGCTATTAGGCATCACATGGCCTTGCCTTCCAAATGATGATATAGTTTTTGACAAATTAGCCCCGCCATGGGATAAAAATCTTCTGCTCCTTTTTGGTGCCTCTACTTATGCCCTAACACTAAAAAACACAACAAAATTAAATTCGAAGCCCTAACCCTAAATTCTAAATCTTAAACCCTACACCCTATACTCTAAAAAATGCACCATACCCTAAATTCCTAAACTCTAACCCTAACCATAACCTAAACCCTAAACCTATTTTTGAGGGTGGGGCATAAGTTGGGGCACCGAAAAGGGTATAAAATTTCATCCCCGCCATAATGCTCCTGTCAAAAACACCATGGTGGGGCTAATTTGTCAAAAACTATATCATCATTCGGAAGGCAAGGCCATGTGATGCCTAATAGCCAATGTCTTTAAAGATCTTCCTTAGGGCCAGGGCTCTCTCTTCACCACTCAATCAACATGATTGTTGTAAACCATAAAGCTATTGCCTAGTGGTATCTCTATAAATACACGGCCTATGTATGATGGGTAGCCAACTTGTGCCAAAAGTTCTAAAATCTAAACATACCTTTCTTCCTTCTTATTCTACTTGTAAAACCATGGGTTTTCGCTTGCCGAGAATTGTTAACGCTAAGGCTAGTCTAAAACAGAGTCTTTCATCATCGGTGAACACGGTGTCGGTGCCCAAAGGCCACTTTGCTGTTTATGTTGGAGAAGCCGAAAAGAAGAGATTCGTTGTACCGGTTTCATTACTCAACCATCCTTGCTTCCAAAATTTGTTGAGTAAGCCGAAGAAGAGTACGGATTCGATCATCCTATGGGTGCTCTAACGATCCCTTGCACCGAAGAAACTTTCGTCGATCTCATCAGATGTCAACATAGCTCATGAGAGTTGTGGATATGGAAATGTCTAACACTGAACCTCAACTGACAGATACCAAATTTATTTAGGAATTAGCTCAAGTGCAAATGGTGGATTGCTTTTTGTAATCCCATTTCCTCGTGTTCCTTTTGTAACCAATATATGAGATGACATTTTTTTTCTCAACTGTTCCCGTCAATCTTGTTTCTAAGATTTGCACATCAAAACACCACTAAATCAGACAACATCAATCATCCGTACTTAAATTCTCCAGCATTTAGGCCTGAGAGTTGGGTTCGGAATCAGGCACCGAAGCCTGCTGATTCAATGGGGTACGTTCTTCATTTTCCAAAAGCAGTATCTGGTTGAAATAAACCCGATATGCAGGAGCTAACAAATTTAGTTGGGCCTTGGGCCACTAAAATCTCAAAAACGGCTCTGTTTAAGGACAAGTCCATGTAAATGTACGTGAAGTTCACATGAGATTAGGTCTACTTCTTGTCTCTTGTCACTTTTCAAACACTTATTCGGAACCTAATTATGTACTATATTGGAAGGCAAAGGCCCAACGACAGCGATGCGTACCTGTAATAAAAAGCAAGTAGCCATTCATAATAGGACAGATACACACCTTATCCAAAACACCTCAATTTATTTCTTCATAAAGTACTAATAAATTTTTTAGTTTCACCCAAAAGCAAATGAGACTGCTGTTCGAGTTTAAAGTGTAGGAAATTTGAGCTGTTCGAGTTTAAAGTGTAGGAAATTTGAGCTGTTCGAGTTTATATTCGAATTTAATTGTAAATATTTCTAATATTATGGTACTAATTGGTTCCAATTTAAATAGTTTATTATAACCATATATATATGTCTTTATATATATATTTTTCATATGTGATATACATATATCAGAAAAATTGAGGTATTGGACTCGAACTTGAAAGCTGATATGTCAAGTACTAAAATTCTTGAATTATTCGAGTTATTCGAAGTCTCATTTTATAGTTCAAACTTAATTGAAAATTTTCCAATTCGAGTAAGTCGAGTTGAAAAAACTGATTTTTTTTCCATTTGCTCTCCTAGTTCAAAGAACCTTTTAGTGTTGCCAGGCAAGTTTCCTTTTTACAAGAGTTGAGAAGAGTTGTCATTTAACATGGTGGTTACAAAAAATAATAAGTAAAAACACAAGCGAATGGGATTGCAAGAAACAATCCACCATTTGCACTTGCTAATTCCTATGTAAAAACTGGTATATATGTCAGTTGAGGTGTGAACCATTTTGATATCAACTCTCACAAGCATTGCAGGCCGCCAACGAGATCGACGAAAGCATCTTCGGTACAAGGGATCGTCAAAGCGCCCATAGGATGATCGAATCCGTACTCTTCTTCAGCTCGACTCAACAAAATTTGGAAGGAACGATGGCCGAGGAATGAAATTGGTACAACAAATCTCTTCTTCTCAGCTTCTCCAACATAAACAACAAAGTGGCCTTTGGGCACCGATATTGTATTCTCCAAAGACGAAAGACTCCGTTTTAGACTAGCCTTAGCATTAACAATTCTCGGCAAGTGAAAACCCATGGCTTTACAAGTAATATATCAATCCACCATAGGTGTATTTATAGAGACCGAATGCCTTATGGTTTATGGCAATCATGTTGATTGTGTGGTGAAGAGAGAGTCCCTAAGGAAGATCTTTAAAGAATTGACTATTAGGAATCACATGGCCTTGCTTTTCAAATGATAATATAGTTTTTGACAAATTAGCCCCACCATGGTGTTTCTGTCCCAATCTACTATGCTTTACCATTTAATGATGATCCACTTGAGATTAACATGCATGACCTGTTATTGTTGACAGAAACTTTACCTGCAGATCATATGGGTGAAACATTTTGAAGCAAATTAATCAAAATGATATTGTATTGCAGTTGAGTTGGTTTGGTAACCCTACATGCTGATATAGTTAAACACTTGTTTGCTTTATGACTGCCATAAAAGTAGAATGAAACAAAACAAGTTGCCCCAATATCCATGTTTGCTGGTGAATCCAATCTATTAAATTGCCGTCACAATCGTGATGTAGTAGTTGCGGATGATGCAAAATGGTTGTTGCGGTTATAATGTCGCGGTGACCTTGAAAACCGTTACGACATGACCGTTACACTATGTTGTGCCACAATTTAATACTATAAATCCAATCTTCAAGTGATTTTTTCCTGTTAGAATATAAAGGTCTAATTTGCCAACAATCCTTGCACTCTTCAAAGTTTTAAATTTAGTCCTTTGATATGGATTCCTAGAATGGGATGCTTGGACTTTTGTATGGATACTATGAACTATGTGAAGCTGTAAAACTTCTCAGTTTCTGAGGTTAAAAAGACTACCATGGCCTAGCTCAAGTAATCATATTATTAGTCAAATCAAAGCATAAATATTAAACAACAATGGCGAGATTGTTTAGTAAAAAAGAATTTTCTCATTTATAAAGTACTTAATTACAAAAAATAATCAATTGTTCACAAGGGCATGTGATTGCATATAACAATCCACCATTTACACTTGCTTTTAAGCTACATTGTTAATCTCTGCTAAGTCAGCCATTTTAACATCAACTCTCATGATCTTTGCAGATTACAAGCAAGATCAAGGAAAGCTTCTTCGCTGCAAGGAATCACCAACTATGAAGCACGGGGACGACCCTAAGGTGGCATCCCCAATACGTCCCCAAGACGGGGACGACTGGGATGTCTCAGGGACGTCCCAACTTTACCTGGGATAGTCAAATTTATATCGAGTATGATCAATGCTTATTGGGGACATACCCAGGGACATATCCGAATATATTTACTTAAAAATGGAAAATAAAACCCTCATCTTCTTTGTGAGCAAGTTTTTAAAAACCATTAAACTTATCCAAACTTAAAAAGCTCAATAAACTAAAAAATTATCCTTAAAAAACTACTAAATTAAACACTCCACCTAAAAACTATAAACTTAACACTTAATCTCAGCCAAAAGGCCAAGACTAGATTGCTTCCTTGTTCTATCTGATAAATGCCTATTTATAGGCTGCTTTCTCTCATTGCTTTATGTATCTTAAGGATGTGGGATATTAGTTGTGTATTCTATTTGTAACTTGTTTTAATGTTTAATCACTCAAGCTTTAAATAGGAATGGATAAATATATATTCCAGCCATGTCATCTTTTAATTTTATTATTTTAGTCATTCATTTTCTCTTTATTTAGAATGTAAAGTTAAATTTTCGTTCAATTTAGTCATTTAATTTTAGTAATTTCTTAATCTAAGTGTTAAAAAGTAATTTAAAATTATTAGAAGTGAATTTAAATAACTACAATTATTATATATATTAAATTTTATTTTATATTTGCCGTACCCTCGTCGTACCCGTACCCTCTAATTTTGAAAATTGCCGTTTTTTGTCCCCGTCCCCGTATCTGTCCCCGTATCTGTATCTGTGCAACTTAGATCACCAAAGCACCCAAAGGATGATTGAATCTGTACTCTTCTTCAGCTTGACTAAACAAATTTTGGAAGGAAGTATGCTTGAGGAACGAAATCGGGACAACGAATCTCTTAGTTTCAACTTCTCCAACATAAACAGCAAAGTGGCCCTTGGGCACCTTCGTCATCTCTGAGGACGAAAGACTCCGCTTCGGACCGGCCTTAGACTTATGTAGTGAGGAATCACATGGCCTTGTGTCCCAACATCTATGTCTGTTGCAAATTGCAACTTATCATAGTTTATCATTGTGGAACAAACAACAATAATGGCCCATTCAAAACATTATTTATATTGGAATGTGGCTAGATGATGATGACTACGACGACGACATGACTTAGCACATCATATGTTTGAAATGCTAGATAGTGGAGACCAGCAAGATATATCAAATTTATCATCTCCACTAGCTACCACGACTCTTTAGGTCACTGCCCTTACATGTTTGCTGATAATTAGGCTTAAAGACCAGACCTACCTGCTTTGCTTTGTACTGTGTGTTCTATGCCCGTGTTTGAGGACAAAAGGCCATGACTTGATTCATTTTCAACTGTTTCAAGTTTAATGGATCTTGATATGAATCTATATAAAGTTTTGGAAAACAACTAAGAAAAGTTGGCTGGAAAGAAATTTTCCTAGAAAAAGGTGTCTGTGTACCTTACCAGCAAAGGGAAATGGATTAAGTGGACAGGAAATGACTCACTTTCACGGGGATCTGTTTAAGGACATAGGTCGTATGAGTCACATGTATATTCCTTCCACTAGCTATATGTGGGTAATATTTGATATATTCACTAACATGAATGGAAATTCTCTACACGTGTCCCTACTTATGTCGTACACTCAAAATTATATTTAGGGTTTAGTGTTTAGAGTTTTATGTTAAAGGTTATGGTTTAGGGAATTTAGGGTAGGATGTATTTTCAGGGTATATGGTGTATGGTTTAAGATTAGAATTTAGGGTCAGGGTTTGGAATTTAATTTTGTTGTGTTTTTTAGTGTTGGGGCATAAGTAGGGGCACCGAAAAGAGGCAGAGGATTTTTATCCCACTAACATCTTGTATCATTTTGGTCAATATCATTCTAATAATAGGGATGGTGACAAGTCGTCGTTAACCGGTCAAAATAAATATAAATTAATCCTCTTTCAACAATAAATAAATAAAGAAATTGAATAGGTATAAGGAAAGAGGGTCGATCCGCAGGGAGATTAGCTGGAATTGTTGACTTGAATTTGTTGAATCCGAAATCCCAGGAATATCTGAAAAAGCAAAGAAATAAAAGAAGGGGGTGATATGATTTGTGGCGAAGTAATAAAATAGAGAAAAATAATTAAAAGTAGTAAGAAAAACCAAGTGTGTAAATCAGCCTCGAACCAGCTCCTTCAATTCTTTCGATCATTGAAATAGATTTTTATTTCGGGGATCATGTCGGTTACAGTCTACGAGGCCCAACTCGTCGTAACTTGTTCTTCTCTTGCGTAACCAATCCTCCCAAGTCTATCTTCGGAAGACGGTTCTTAAATAAATCAACCACGATTATCGCCGTTAAAGTATTTAGTATAAAGCAGGAAAAACCCGACTCAGAAATTGTCTAAAAATAGAATCGCTTCTGATTTTATCTTTCCTTAGAGGACCGCCGCTAAGAGTGTTCATAGGAAGTCGAAATTTGCCACAGGCCGATCCTTCCTCCCAACTGTGTTTTTAAGCGAATTCAGACCAAAAGGCCCTTTTGATATGAAAAACGGCTAAAAACTTTTAGTAAGGCCGATTGCCAAACTATCTAAGCAGAAAGATAAAAATGATTTCCCCAAAAGAATTTAAGCAAATTCAATTCTCACGAATCGAATTGACTTGGCTGGTTCTTGGCTTAAAGGATTTAGCTAAGCATGAAATTGATTATCATACTTAACTTGATTTTAGAAAAACAATTGAATAACATAAAATAAATGAAAACAAGAAATTAAAGAAAAATGAACTTGGATTTAAAGCTAGAAATGTTTACAAAGATAAAAAAAACTGAAAACTAGAAGAGATGATCTTAAGCCTTCACCAAAGGTTGGTATTTATAGGCTTTATATTTACAAAGATAAGAGATAGGAAATAAGAATTCAAAATTCAAATGTTGATTAAAATTCAAAATAAAACTAATATGGATAAAAATTGATAAAACTGATCGGATTCTTCTTCCGGAACATTCCAGGAACTTCTAGAAGTTGCCACGTCACTGCCACGTCACTGCTATGTCACCGCCACGTCAGATGCGTCGTGCCTGGTGTCGTGCCCATGATGCCAGTCATGACAGGATAATAAAAAAAAACTGCAGAAGTGCTTCATTTTCACTGGTATTTCCAGAATTGGACCACTGCACAAAATGTAATAAAAACAGTATGTATTAAGCAGCAAGAAGTCACAAAACTTAAAAAATTAGCAAGTGAAACATGACAAATTTGAGAACTCATCAGATGGAAATCCTCTACCCCTTTTTGGTGTCCCTACTTATGCCCCCATACTCAAAATTATGTTTAGGGTTTAGGGTTTTAGATTAGGGGTTATGGTTAGGGTTTAGGGAATGTAGGGTATAGTGTATTTTTTAAGGTATAAGGTGTATAGTTTAGGATTTAGAATTTAGGATTTATAATTTAGGGTTAGAGCTTGAAATTTAATTTTATTGTGTTTTTAGTGTTGGTACATAACTAGTGGCACCGAAAACGTGCATAAGATTTTTATCCTAATAATAGAATAATAAGATTTGTTTTATTCTAAGAAGAAAAAAGAGTTCTAACGTAGTATCATTTATTCGGCAACTAAAAGCTTCGACCAAGTTGGAAACAATAGCAATTGGCTATATTTGTATATATGGTTCCAAGTTCCAAACAACAACAACTCGTTTGTGCCCGAAACCAAGATCAATAGAACTGAAAAACAAGAAACTTTATGTGTTTATGGAAAAGAAACTAATGTTATAACTTATAAATATTTCCAATTCGTTGTGAATCTTCAATAAATATCTTTGCAGCTTGTAAGCTTGCAGGACGCTATGGTAATTAGTAATTCAAGCTCCTCCTACACCACTGGAATTGAAACAGATCCAATGAAACCATTAAGAGAGATCTGTCTTAAATTTCCTCCCAGAGTCGTCTCCCCAGGCTTCCCTGCACTGCTTCTTGAAAAAAATAGAGATAAAACACTCTTGGACTATTCTGCACCGAGGCTTGAAATCCAGATGGCTCTCATCCTTCTTCTCACGCACACAATTCACAGCCTGCTCAAAAACTTTGGACTACCAATGTTCGTTTCCCAGATTCTTGTAAGTGCATGCGCTCATGCTCTCAAAAAGCTACATTTCTTTTCCGCTGAAGGAATTCTGATAACGACATGTTTTGTTAATGCAGGCTGGAATAATACTCAGTCCTACGGTTTTCCCTAATAATAATTCTTTGGTTAACATATCAAATGATAGTGTGAAAACTTTGGCGGGGGGCTTCGGATTTGTGATCTTTTTATTTTTGAGTGGGGTGAAGACGGACGTCAGCTTGACATACAAATCTGGGAAGAAGGCTGTGTACATCGGCATCCTCACGGTGGTTGTGCCACTGATATCTTGTTTGATAAAGATTAAGATGCGCCACTCGGCCGGCAATTTGTTTAAGAACAATACTTTCTTCCTCGCAACATCATATGCCGGGACTTCATTCCCGGTCATACATTGCCTTCTCAGCGAGCTGAAGATCCTGAATTCAGAACTCGGCATGCTAGGATTATCATCAACGCTTATAGGTGACATGGTGACACTAGTTCTCACAATGTTTGGCATATGGGTGAAATCAAGGATTCAACGAGGAACAATCGTGATGTTAATTGATATCGGAATGGCCACGCTCTTTATCTTGATCGTCGTGTTTGTGCTGCGACCACTGATGAAATGGGTGGTGAGCCAAACGCCTGAGGCTGGCCAAATAAAAGATATGTGCTTTTATTTCGTGGTTTTGACATTCATGATGTCACCTAAGGTTGCCCATATACTTCATTTAAACCCTAAATATGGTGCAATCATTTTTGGTTTGGCTGTCCCGGATGGTCCCCTTTTGGGGTCGGCTCTGGTCGAAAAGTTGGACCCTCTTACTCCAGGCTTGTTTCTGCCTATATTTTCTTCAACATGTGGCATGAGGTTTAACCTAACCGACATTAAACACCCTAACCAGTTTGCAAAGGACCATGCAATTGGAGCCATGGTAACACTTGTTGTCAAATTTGGGGTCTCCTTGGTGCTGGCCATGTTCTGCAAGATGCCCATAAGGGATTCTTTAGCACTTGCTTTGATATTGATATCCAAAGGCATCATTGAGATCGGTTCCTACAGCATCATGTATGACATCAGTGTATGTATCTTTTTCAGTTTATCCATGTAATTATTGTCTCACAAAAGGATATGTCTAAATTCTAATGCTTTACTGGCTTATTCACATGAACAATCGCATGTTTTATCGGGGGATTTGTTTGGTTACTTGACCGTAATGATCGTTTCGGTAGCAAGCGTTGTGCCGGTACTTGTGAAATGGCTTTACGATCCATCTAGGAAGTATTTATGCTTTCAGAAACGGACCATCATGAATTTCAAGCTCAACCAGGAGCTGCGAATGATCGGCTGCGTTCACGTGCCGGGCCATGTTAATTCCATCATCCACCTACTGCACGCCTTCTATCCGACCAAAGAAAGTCCCATTGGTTTGGATGTCCTTCACCTTGTCAAGCTAAGCGAACAAGCCACGCCGCTGTTCATTGCTCATCACAAGCAAATAAAATCCATTTCCAACAAGTCCTACTCCGAAAACGTAATCGTCGCATTCAATCAGTTTCAGTGAAACAGTTGGGAAGCTGTATTGGTGAATGTTTTCACCGCAGTCTCGCCGCCAAATTTGATGTACGAGGATACATGTAACCTCGCCATGGACCGCCTCACCA
This sequence comes from Hibiscus tridactylites, assembly GCA_958450335.1. Lineage (NCBI taxonomy): Eukaryota > Viridiplantae > Streptophyta > Magnoliopsida > Malvales > Malvaceae > Hibiscus > Hibiscus tridactylites. The sequence continues at coordinate 91,380,019 of OY288281.1, forward strand.
CGTTTATAATTCTCCCATTTCACCGGAGGTGGTATGTTGACGGAAGAATCGAATCAGAAGATCAAACAATACAAAGCCTAAACTTGGACATCCTCGAAAGGGCACCGTGCTCAGTAGGGATCCTTGTCGAAGTACGCTGCAATCTGAAAAGCCCCATCAGAGACACATTATCACCATACAACTACCACAACATTGGTTTGATCTTCATGGGGGGACCAGACGATCGGGAAGCTCTAGCATTAGCTAAACGCATTTCCCAACCCGAAAGCATTAGCCTTACCGTAATCCATCTCAAAGCTAAGAATAGTTTAGGCAACATCCTGGGTGACACTGAGCGAATGCTTGATGAAGAGATGTTGAGAGATATCAAAGGAAGTGTAAAGTTAACGTACATTGAAGAAGAAGTGGAAGATGGACCTGAAACTTCAAATTTTCTTCGATCCGTTGTGGAAGATTACCAGCTTATCATTGTGGGGAGACGATATAAGAGTAAAGATCCACAAACTTTTGGTCTGGAGCAATGGTGTGAATTTCAAGAACTTGGGATTATTGGAGACTTGCTATCGTCTTTAGATTTTTTTGGTGATTATTCTTTGTTGATTGTCCAACAACAACGACAATGGACTGCTTAAGACACAATGCAGTTCATGGAACCTTTAATATTTTTGTTTCTCATTGTCACTAATTAATTGATACTCCTAAAATAGAGTTTCTCCAATGGTTTTGCTTTGCTTTTATGTTTACTATTGTTTTTTGCTTTGCTTTGCTTTTATGGTTTTGATTTTATAATTATCGGGATGATAATGACGAACTAACAAACAATTGTAAACACAAGAAAATAGACATTAAGATTTGCGTGGAAAATCATAAAAGAAAAAAACTATGGACCGAGAAGGAAAGATTTGTTCCAATTTTGTCCATAAAGCATGAAAGAGAACACCTTTTTTTTTTGCTCGGCAAAAATATAATTTTATTAAGATAAACCTGCAAAGTGTGCCTCATTAAAAACCTCCCTAATCTTAAGCGGAGGAAAAGAGTACACACTTTGAGGGGGAAAAACAAAACACACAAGCAAATATCTCCTTACAACGATTAGACCCATCAAATAAAGGACCAAAAAATGAAATTACAGCTTGATCTTTACTGTCGACTACCACCAAGCTTTTACACGTTGACAATCTTTGCATTCTACTTTTAACAAGACAATCAACAAGAAAATATACATCTCTGGGCACGAAATCAAAGTTCACTTTCTCAAATTTCCTTGCCGATTATCAATCTCAAAATATGGGGACCAAGCTTCTTTATTGGCCTTAATCTAATATCGTGCTCGTACTTTCACAAGAAAGAAACAAGTCCTTCAAAAATATATGCTCATCTCTAAAAACCTTTTTATTACTTGCCACCCCAATACTCCAGAAACTGCTCCCACCGACACTAACCATAAGCTTCGAAGATCACCAGAAAAAGAAATTCCAAAACAGAAACTCAAGTAGACCCTAAATTCTAATCGCTTCCCCGACACCTTCCACCATTAACCAAACAGGGACCTAAAGGTAGCAACATATTTGCAATCCACACCAACATCATACACAATGATTCTCATCTAAAGCTATACCACTAAAACATGGTGCATACACATTAACCACCGTTACAACCATTTCTTTCGCTAACCATCTCCCTTCAAATAAAATGAAATTTAGGATAACTAGAGAACTTACTCGACGGAATTTGGATTTGTTCCAAATTGTTACCAATCTGCCCGACTCTACCACTCTGCAGTCGCTTCGTCACCATACCAACTTCTTAATGTCTTCTTCTAGTAACACCTTTTTTTTAAAATTCTTGTAACAACAACACTTCCCTTTTTCCCCAAAACAACCATCATACCGTACTGGTTTTAAAAAGAGAGCCTAATTTTCGAAGGATGGAAATCCTCTACTCCTTTTCGGTGCCCCCTACATATGCCCTCACACTCAAAATTAACTTTAAGGTTTAAGGTTTAGGGGTTTAGGTTAAGGTTTAGGGAATTTAGGGTTGGGTGTATTTTTTAGGGTAAAGGGTATATGATATAGGATTTAGAATTTAGGGTTAGGGCTTAAAATTTAATTTTGTAGTGTTTTTTTAGTGTTGGGGCATATGTAGGGGCACAGAAAAGGGGCAGACGATTTTTATCCATTTTCGGATATCCTATGTAACTAGCTTCAACCCAACTTTACCCTCTTAACATGAAAATTCACTTAAAATAATCGTGTGATATCCCTCACTGCTTGATTCTCGTCCCCAATTATCTCAATTCCCAGCCTTTTCCCCAATTTCAGTGTTTTCCTAGCTTCTCTAGTTTGAAAATCCCATCTCGACACCAAATCCGAGTCTGACAGAGAACGACCCGAAAGTTCAGAGTCTTCCTTAGCCTTGCCTTTCTTCTTCTCCTTTCTACCTGCACGATCCTTCTTACTTCTCTCCAGGTCTGTTAGAGACTTATCCTGAAAATCACTCAAAGAGCTGTATCTTTTTTCTTTATATTTCTTTTTCCCCAATTCCGGAAAGAAAGCCCTAGGTTCCTCTCCCTCTTCTAAATATACAAAAATCATATGTTTCTTAGCCTTATTTGAACCGTCGGTGCCCGTTTGCAGATTCTAATTATCCACCATAGCTTCCCAAGCTGATTTTTTTAGAATGGGTTCATAAGACATTGGAATATCATTCTCATTTGTGCCTAGACCCACACCGCAAATATCATCCAGGGCCCGACAGGTCAACTTATCGTCCGATAGGGATCCATCCTCCTCCAATTAGCCATTATTTTCTTTTTGTTGCTCTTCTAGAGTTTCTTCATGGAAGCTGCCGGCCGCTCCAACCATATAAGGCCTAGTTTCATCATCATCACCTCTTTGGTTTCTAAGAGTTTTGTCATTCCCCATATGATTAGCTGTACAAAACCGCTCACCATCTTCTAAGAGAACATCTTGCAGTATATTGTTTGATAAGTGCAAACGAATCTGAAATGCGGTTGTATGATCCATGCGAAACTTTTCTGTAACCAACCATTTGACAACATCTTATCAAACCCTACCAATGCATTATGTAAATCCATTTGTGTATGAACATCACAAACCATCACCTATCATAACGAGAACATGATGTTGCGATTCAGCAGCGGAATATCACACTTCATCGTCGCTATTGTCATGACTATGATGAGCAACCTAAAACTCTATGATATTACTTTATTATAATTATCGAAACGATAATGGCGAAATAACAAACAATAAAAAACGCAAAAGAAAATAAACACCAAGATTTACGTGGAAAATAACTGATAATTTAACTCTTAATCCATAGTATTTATTTATAATCGTATGCATATGATGTCAAACTAAGTTTCCAACTTTTCAACGCGTATAAAAATTTCCTGCCACTTTCTATGCCCTAACACTAAAAAAAATTAAATTTCATGCCATAACCCTACATTCTAAAGTCTACACCCTATACCCTAAAAAATACACCATGCCCTAAATTCCCTAAACCCTAACCACAACCCTTAACCTTAAACCATAAACCCTTAATTTAATTCTTAGTGTAAGGGCAAAAATAGGGGCACCGAAAAGGAGCAGAAATTTTTTATTCCTTCAACGCATATCCAAAAGGTGGAAGTAGAGTTCAAACTCTTCATCAGCTCGAGCAGGGCCCAACTTTTTTCACTGCTTCTTTATTATTCCGTCCCATTCAATATGTCCAATATTGACTTTTTCTTGGTCAAATTTATTTAACTTCGACTCATTATTATTTTAAATTTATTATTATTAAAAATATGAAAAAATATGTTTTAGAAACCTTCGATCAAATAGTTTAAAAATATATATTTTATAAAATTTAATTAATTAAAATACTTAAAATAATTATGGTCAAAGTTAAAAAATGACTTTTAAAAATTCAATACTAGACAAATTGAGTGGGACAATGATATTTGAGTCGGTCCAAAATAAAATTTTGGTCATAACTCTAACAAGGGTGAATTCTAAAAAAGATTCTAAACTAGCTAGTTTAACTCTTAGTATCCATTAATCAAAGCATATTGCGTTTAAATACACTCGAATAGACCTGGCAAGCTTGACCCGAGACCCGAAACTCGAACCGAATTACCCGAACCGAAACCCGATTTTGACCCGAACATAATGATTCGAAGTTGACCCGAAACCCGAACCGAACCGAATCGAACCGAACCGAACCGAAAATTTTTGTTGAACCGAAATGGACCCGAACCGAAATAGACCCGAACCGAATAGACTCGAACCGAATGGACCCGAACCGAATGCTACCCGAACCGAAAGCTGAACCGAAAGCTGAACCGAATATCGACCCGATTTTAACCCGATTTTGACCCGATTTTAACCCGAATATCTATTGTTAACAATATAATAAATAATAAAATGAAGTATAGAAATTTGAGATCTTGGTGACCAATTTTATAATTTCATCATAAAATATAGCATAAAATTGAAATTGTAGACTAAATTGACAATTTGGAAGTGGAGAAATTTGAGAGTCCAATGATCAAATTTGTAATTATATCATATAAATAAATATGGGTCAATTTTGGCTAAAAATTAAATCTTTGAAATTAAAATGAACGAAAATATAAATATATTAAATTAATAGACTAAATTACAAAGATTAGTCAGTTTCAACTAAAAGTAAATTTTTAGAGACTAAATATCACTACAGGGAGGGGATTTGTATATCCGAAGTCTAAACCGTGGGAATACTTGTGACTAAATTAAATTAAACTAAAACTTAAAGTTAACTAAATTGTAACATTTTAAATGCAACATGACCTAAAAAGTAATTAATCTCTAGCTTAAAAAATTGGTGGCTTATTTCCCTCCAAAATTTTGTCTTTTCTCTCTCTATTTTTTCCAATTGTCTTTTTCTCTTTTTTTCAATCTAGCTTAAAAAATTGGTGGCTTATTTCCCTCCAAAATTTTGTTTTTTTCCCTCTCTATTTTTACCAATTATCTTTCTATTTTTCTTGATTTAATTAAGTTTCAATTTAGATTAATTTAACTGAAATTTCACATTTAGTTTTAAAATTATTTTAATTATGTCTGTGATTTATACTTTTAGATTTTAGTTAATTCAATTAGATCCTAGGTTTAATAAATTAATTCATTTCAGACATTATTATTATTATTATTATTATTATTATTATTATTATTATTATTATTATTATTATTATTATTATTATTATTATTATTATTATTATTATTATTATTATTATTATTATAAACTTTGATTCAATATAATTATACAAAAAAATTATATGGATACATGAAGCTTTGATTTAAATATTTAATCAAATTCAAATGCATAGATTGACAAGTTGAATTAGAATTAATCTCATACATCAATAACTCTAAACCCTAAACCATAAATACTAAACCTCAAACCTTTAACCCAACTCAAATCAAATTGACCCGAAAATTTAAATGTTGACCAGACCCGAAATTGACCCGATTTTAACCCGAACCGAAAGCGACCCGAACGACCCGATTTTGACCCGAACCGAAAGTGACCGATCCGATATTGACCCGACCCGAAAACAACCGATCCGATTTTGACCCGATCCAATACCCGAACCGAATCCGACTCATCACAGACCCGAATTAGACCCAAACCCGAACCGAACCGAATCTAAACCGATTCTAGATAGACCCGAAATGACCCGAACCGAAACGACCCGAACCGAACCCGAACCGAATGACCCGATTGCCACCTCTACACTCGAACATGCATTTATGTTACAACAACTATACCAATTGAATTAAAACTCGTGGACAAATTAGGTAAACCAATACCAGAATAATCATCGATTATACGAGTGATATTATCCTTATAAACAGTGAACTCTATTGATAAGATTTGTCAACACAATTTAATTCATCACGATAAGAAAGCTAACACAATTTAACTCACCACAATTAATTTAGATTAATCTCGTACATGATGAGATTTGAACATAGACCTAATCTCCTATTTTAGTATAAATTCTTATTCTAGTATATGAATTGCCAATAAATTCCCTAAATTATAAAAAATTTAACAAGTTTATGGCGAGAAACGAGAACCAGATAGTTACCCTCTTTGTAGGGAATCTATCACCGACGATGCATTGGAGTGGATTAAGACAAGCTTTTGGATACTACGGGGATGTCGTTGACAGTTTTGTGGCGAGCAAAGAGATAGAAATGGGAGGATATTCGGTTTTGTGAGATATAGTAATAGAGGAGATGCAACAAGGGCAATGAAGAGACTGAATGGTTTCAGACTCTATGGATCACGCATTTCAGTTTCCATTGCAAAGTTCGAAAGCAGAGAACTTCATATTGGAGGAAGATCAGACACCGGGCGAATTATGGAGTTAACTTTGAACGAGGGAGGCCACATGAAAATGGAAGCGCAGAGGCGAGTAAGAAGCATAGAGATGGAAATAAGAATACCATTGGCGATGGAAACAAGAATACATTTGGCGAATCATGGGATGGGAGTAAGTTCTCCAAAGAACCAGGGAAAAATCATAACAAAAACGGAGAGTGGAGTTCAAAAATTGATGGAAAATGTAAGAGGATATCCGGAATTGTAGAAACGGAAGAACTATGGAAATTGAAGAAATGCATGGTTGGTGTTAAAGCCACAATATGCAATGTGAGAAGACTCCAAGAGTGGGGGTTAGGGGAGATCAAGGTTCAGAGAATGGGAGGGAAAACCTTCTTATTGTCCTTTGATAATGATGAAATATTCACGTTATTGGAGGATGTTAACTGGTCCTACCTTAAAGAGATTTTCATAGAGGTTTTTCCTTGGTCAGAGAACGTAACTTATGGAGGTAGAGCAACATGGATAGAGTTGTATGGTCTGCCCCTTCATTGCTGGAATTATGGAACTTTAAAGAAAGTAGCAGAACTATGGGGGACTTTTGAAGCAGTGGGTGAAAACGCAAAACACACTATGGATTGTGAGAGGGTGTCGGTTCTGATTGTAACAAACCAGGAGAAAAAGATAGAGGATATAGTGGAGATTGAAGCTGGGAATAAGGTTTATGGAGTCAGAGTATCTGAAGTTGGTTTCAAGGATGATTCGATGGTGTCAGTGGCTAGAAAAGAGGATGGAACTAATATAGATAAAAACAGAAAAGAAGTTAGTTTGGAATCTTCATCGGAATCTACTCGGAGCAATTTCACGGTACCAGTTCAGGAAGACCATCGTGAGGTAGAAGATGAAGACTTTAATGCAATGTACATTGGGAAACATAATAATAATGGCTCCATCTTGGGCACGTTGGTTGCCAAAGGACACCTAGGTGAAAAGGAAATGAAGGGAAAAAAAGAGAAGAAGAAAAGAAGAAGAAGAGGTTTAGATCCCTAAGCATCATACAGGAAAAGGCATTAACAGATGTTGAGAGGAGGAAGAGGGATCGGGCACTTAGAAGGGAACAAAAGAAGAGTAAAAATCAAGAGGAGTCGGTTTTGACCGGGAAATCTTTGTCGGACTCGGATTTGGTGTCTAGATGGGAGAACTTAACGAAAGAAGCGCGAAAGGCTTTGAAGCTAGGGAAAAGGCTGGGAGTTCAGATAATAGGGGATAAAAATCAAGCAACTAGAGATATTGCTAGACTAGAAGAGAACTAAGGAAGTCGTAGAAGTCAGCTGAAGTGTGTTGTGGGGATGAAGATTCTTTCGTGGAACATTAGAGGTGTAGGGTCTGTATCTAAAATTTCTGCTGTAAGAAGATTAGTAAGGAATCAGAGAATTGAGTTGCTACTGTTACAAGAAACAAAGAAGCAGGCGATGACGAGAGAAGATATCAATAAGCTTTGGTACGATGATGAGGCGGGGTTTAGAGCTGCAGATGCCGTTTGGAAAGTCAGGTGGCTTAGTGTCAGTCTGGGATACTTCTAAGTTCAATTTGGTAAATTCTTGCATTAGTTCTAATTTTATCTTACTGGAAGGGAAATGGTTAGAGAAAGATATAGATATTGTGGTGGTCAATGTTTATGCTCCCTGCAACGTACATGAACAAGTAGTGTTTTGGAAGGAGTTATTTAACCAAAAAGCCTCTCGACCAGGATCTTATAATTAGTGGATGTTAGGAGGTGATTTCAACGCGGTAAGACATATGGATGAGCGAAGTGGCTGTGTTAGTCTAGTGGCTGGAGCAAAAGAGTTCAATCGATTCGTAAACTTATGTAATTTTATAGATTTGCCGATGGTGGGGAAAAATTCACTTGGTTTGGTCCGAAGAATAGAAAGAGTCGACTCGATAGATTTTTAATGGAAGACAATTGGACACTAGCTGCAGGTGATACGGTGCAAATGGGACTCCCTCGCTCTGTTTCGGATCACGCTCCAGTTCTCTTATCCTAATATAGATGAGTGGTGGCTTGACCCGAGGAGAGGATACTGCAGCACTGCTAGTGCGAGAGAGAAGATTCAAGTCTGGTTACCTCCGGAAAATGGAGCGGTTAAATTTAACATGGACGGAGCAGCAAAGGACAACGTCGCTGGATATGGTGGTGTTCTTAGAACGGGAGATGGGGCAATGAGAGCGATCTTTTCAGGCCCTTGTGAAGGCTTAGGAGCTGAGTTTGCAGAAATTCAAGCTATTAAAACAGCCTTAGAGATTTTTATCGAGGCGGATTGGATTGATAAAGCTCCGTTGGTTGTTGAATCTGATGCTAAGGTGGTGATCAATTGGATATTGAATAAATTTCAAAGACCATGGGGCTGGTGGTTGGAGCTGGTGGAGATCGACAGATTGGTTAAAAGGATAGGGGATGTGCAATTTAATTTTGTCCCAAGACAAGCAAACATGTTAGCAGATGGATTAGCAAAGGAGGGTATGTTTCGGGAAGATAATTTCAAAGCATGGTGGTAATTCTATTCAAACTGTTAACGCCTACTCGATTATTGTTATTTGGGTGTGTCTTTCAACTTTGTTTTTTATTGTAATGATTTGAGCAGTGTTTGGCGTTGTGTGGTAGAGTAGTTGTGATCGGGAAATCTCATTATATTGGGTAGCATGGTACTTGTGCGGTTTTGGACTTGATGTTCGAGATCTTCTATTTTTTTAGGTTCGATTCTTGTACCCCGGTTGTGTTGTACTCTTTTCCTCCACTTAGGCTTAGGGATGTTTTTAACGAGGCACGCAACCGGGATGAGATCTTTTGTAATTAATAAAAAATTATTTGCCGAGCAAAAAAAAAATTGCCAATAAATGTTATTAGTAAAATTTCAAGAATGAAATTAAAATACATATTTTTTAAATAAGGTATGCATATTTCGATTTTTATTCTTTTATGCATTTAACTAATAATTTTAACTAAACATGTTTTCTGAAAGAAAAGAAAAAACCGGAATGCAGATGCTCTCCAGTTAGGCTTATTGCATCCGCAACTTGTTATTAGTGCAAATAAATTCAAACAGTTTTTTTGTCAGTTACAGTTAATATGTCAAATATATTTGTGTTATATATATATATAATTTAACGAAGTACAAAACAACAGTAATTGGCTATATATGTGTCTATGGTTCCAAGTTCCAAACAACAACAGCTGGTTTGTGCCCGAAACAAATATTAATAGACCTGGAAAAACAAGAAACTTGATTTTATGGAAAAGAAGCTAATGTTATAAATATTTCAAATTCCCTCTGCATCTTCAATCCCAACTCTAACACAATCCTTCACCATTCCCATCAATATCTTTGCAGCTTGTAAGCTTGCAGGACGCCATGGCGATGAGTAATTCCAGCTCCTACACCACTGGAAGTGGACCAGTGAAATTGGTAAAATATGAAGAGAGATGTTTTACATTTCCTCCCAAAGTCATCTCCCCAGGCTTGCCTGCACTGCTTCTTGATCATAACAATGGAAATGAAAAACTCCTCGACTATTCTGGGCCGAGGCTTCAGTTCCAGATGTCTGTCATCTTCGTTCTCACGCACACAATTCACAGCCTGCTCAAAATCTTGGGACTACCGATGTTCGTTTCCCAGATTCTTGTAAGTGCATGCGTTCATGCTCTTAAACCGCAACTTTTCTTTTTCCCTGAAGAAATTCTAATAACGACATGTTTTGCTAATGCAGGCTGGAATAATACTCGGTCCTACGGTTTTCCCTGATGCTTATTCTTTGGTTAACATATCAGAGGATAGCGTAGGAGCTTTGGGGAATGTGGGAGGCTTCGGCTTTGTGATCTTTTTATTTTTGAGTGGGGTGAAGACGGACGTCAGCTTGACATACAAATCCGGGAAGAAGGTCGTGTACATCGGCATCCTCACAGTGGTTATGCCGCTGATAATTTGTTTGATAACGATTAAAATGCGCCACTGGGACGGCAATTTGTTTATGAACAAAACTTTCTTCCTCGCAACATCGTATGCCGGGACTTCATTCCCGGTCATACATTGCCTTCTCAGCGAGCTGAAGATCCTGAATTCAGAGCTCGGCAGGCTAGCATTATCATCGGCGCAGATCGGTGACATGATGACGCTAGTTCTCACGATGTTTGGAATGTGGGTGAATTCAGGGATTCAAGGTGGACCAATCGGGGTTGTCACTGATATTGGAAAGGCTACGCTCTTTATCTTTATCGTACTGTTTGTGCTGCGACCTGTGATGAAATGGGTGGTGAACCACACGCCTGAGGCTCGCCAGATAAAAGACATATGCTTTTATTTCGTGGTTGCGACATTCATGATTGCACCTAGGATTTCCCATTACCTTCAATTGAACCCTAAATATGGTGCAATCATTTTTGGTTTGGCTGTCCCGGATGGTCCCCCTTTGGGATCGGCTCTGGTCGAAAAGTTGGACCCTGTCACTTCAGGCTTGTTCCTGCCTATATTTACTTCAACATGTGGCATGAGGTTTAACCTAACCGACATTAAACATCCTAACCAGTTTGCAAAGGACCATGCAATTGGATCCATGGTAACACTTGTTGTCAAATTTGGTGTCTCTTTGGTGCTGGCCGTGTCCTGCAGGATGCCCGTTAGGGATTCTTTAGCATTTGCTTTAATAATGATATACAGAGGCACCGTCGAGATCGGTTCCTACAGCGCCATGTATGACAAGCAGGTTATGTCAGGGGATTTGTTTGGTTACATGACCATAATGATCATTTCGATAGCAAGTGTTGTGCCGGTACTTGTGAAATGGCTTTACGATCCATCTAGGAAGTATTTATGCTTTCAGAAACGGACCATCATGAATTCCAAGCTCAACCAGGAGCTGCGAATGATCGGCTGCGTTCACGTGCCCGGCCATGTTAATTCCATCATCAACCTATTTCACGCCTTCTGTCCGACCAAAGAAAGCTCCATTGCTCTTGATGTCCTTCACCTTGTCAAGCTCAATGGACGAGCCACGCCGCTGTTCATCGCTCATCACAAGCAGATAAAGACCAATTCTGACAAGTCCTACTCCGAAAACGTTATCATCGCATTCAATCATTTTCAGCGGAGTTGTTGGGAAGCTGTATCGGTGAATGTTTTCACCGCAGTCTCGCCACCAACTTTGATGTACGAGGATACATGTAAACTCGCCATGGACCGCCTCACCTCATTTATAATACTCCCATTTCACCGAAGGTGGTGCCTCGACGGCAGCACCGAATCAGAAGATCAAACTTTACGATGCCTAAACTTCGATATCCTCGAAAGGGCACCGTGCTCGGTAGGGATCCTCGTCGAAGTACGCCGCCATCTGAAAAGCCCCAACATCAGAGACACATTACCATCACACAACTCCTCATACTACAACATTGGTGTGATCTTCATGGGGGGACAAGACGATCGGGAGGCTCTAGCATTGGCTAAACGCATTTCCCAACACGAAAGCGTTAGGCTTACCGTGATTCATCTCAAAGCTAAGACCAGCTTAGGCGACATCATGGTTGACACCGAGCGAATGCTTGATGATGAGATGCTGAGAGATATAAAAAAAAGTGTAAACTTGACGTACATTGACAAAAAAGTAAAAGATGGACCTGAAACTTCAACTTTTCTTCGTTCCATTGTGGAAGATTACCAACTTATCATTGTTGGGAGACGATATAGAAGTAGAGATCCACAGACCTTGGGTCTCGAGGAATGGTGTGAATTTCAAGAACTCGGTATCATTGGAGACTTGCTATCATCTTTAGATTTTGTTGGCGATTACTCTTTGTTGATTGTTCAACAACAACGGCAACGGGCCGCTTAAGACCCAATGCAAATCATGGAAACTTAATTTTTTTTCTCATTCTTAGTAATTAATTGATACTAAAGTAGAGTTTCTCCCATGGTTTTGTTTGCTTTTATGTTTACCATTGTTTTGATTTGTATAGAGGATGAATTCGAAAGAAGATTCTAAACTAGTTTAACTCTCCTACCCATTAATCAAAACATACTGCCTTTAAATACACTCGAACTTACATTTATGTTACGACAACAACTATACCAATTAAATTAAGACTTGTTGACAAATTCTACATTTTCTCTTTCCACCCTAAATGCCGTGATTTTAATCCCACAAATCTTTGGAGAAAACTTTCTCACCCTGTGGGTAACTTACTCATCTATATTTATTTAATAGTTTTACAAAAAAAAACATACATGCTAATTAATATGTTAGTTAATGTTCATTAGTTTTGTCTATTCAAACATTTTCAACAATGTTTTCAATCATATTTTCATTTATATGATATAAATTTCAAGAAATATAATCTTATATTTTTTTACGTTTTTTTATTTTTAAATGATTAAAAAATTATTTTATTTTCATATATGATTATATAAATTTATTTTTATATTTAGACAGAATTATTGTCTAAAAAAATAAATCAAATACTCCTACATTTATATATGAAATGAATTCGTCTACCATCACTTTCTATCTTATCCATTGTCTCATTCACGGATTATTGCGACATAGCTTTAATTAATAATTTTTTTACATTATGTCTTATTTACATCTAACAAAATTTAATTTTTATTTTTATTATATAATAATTACAAAATCTATTAAATTAAAATTTTACATATATTTTCGTTACTTATAGATTTAGGATGACGATCTGAATGGTGGTGGCCGTGTAAGAGAAGATTTGAGGATGACTGCATCGCCCATGTCCTCCTATGTCTTGTTCTCAATTGAGTGACCCTTGAATTTTTTCTCTAAATTTAATGAAACCCTTTCTTTTATGTTATATTCAATTCCTATCAAGTCATAATAAAAAAATTAATTTAGTCTAGTGGTCAACGTATGAGTTTTGATTCATTCAGCCTGCCAACTTTAAAAATTTTAAAATTTAAATTAATTGAAGGTTGCAATGTGTCATCGTTCAATTGGTTGCAATTAATTTAATAAATGTAATATTTTTTTACAAAAAAACTCGCTGACATGGTATAATACCATGTCATAATTAACACCCATGTGGACATGTCACGTTATCATTACAGTCCATGTGTGCCTACCTAGTCAGCGGGAACCGTTGACTAACGGTTTCCATCTAGCGAAGGGGCCTTTTGTTAAAAAAATAAAATGTTGAGGACTAAAATACTTCAAAAGGGGGGCCAAAGTGAAAAATGTGTGGAATGTTAGGGACATATATAGGCATTATGCCAAATGTATTTGTATGTCTATCAAAATGTTAAAAAGGTATGAACATATATACTATCATGTAATCACACCAATTTTATTTTTAAAAAAATACATAAAAAGAAACTACCAAAATTAGAATATGTGAACTATTGACTATTTTTCTCTCTCTAAAAAGAACAAAATCCAACCATTTCATCTTAATTTCAAAACATTATATTTCTTCAAGGACTATTATTTGAAGCAAGGTCACACTTGTTGATCCAAAAACTAGCAGAGCATAATATTTTTTTTCTCATTCTCACTAATTAATTGACACTAAAGTAGAGTTTCTCCCATGGTTTTGCTTGCTTTTATGTTTATCATTGTTTTTTTCTTTGTTGATTATCTTTTGGTCTTTTCCAAGGGCTCTTTTGACTCTATCATGGGTGTGTGTGATAAGTATTTACTTTGGTTATGTTTTTAGTCCTTATTTTGATTGAATATAAGTTTGAAGGACTTAAGTGGGTTGTTTTTATGTTGTTTTCATGCAGGTTACATGATGATGGAAATAAGTTGGAATCCTGCAGAAAATACTAGAGTCGTGGGCAGATTCATGGGCATGAATGCTGACTGGGCGCCACGTCAGCACCTTCTAGAAGCTGACGTCAGCAACACAGATAGCTTATCAAGCCACTTATCATATAGCTTATCACCCGGATTTTTATTTTAAAATTCAAACATTGGATAATTATCTTATGTAATTTAATTTAAATTTGGGATTTATCATTTTAGGTTTTTAGAGTTTTCAGCTACTATAAATACCCCACTTTGGGGGTGAATTAGATCATCACTTATTCATTGTTCTCTTCGTCCTTGAGTTTAATAAAAGCTCTCTATTTTCTCCATTTCCATTTTCTCCATTTCTTTCTTTATTTTATTAAGTATGGTTTCTTCACCAACCATGCTTAACTAAATCCCCTTTAGCCAAAAGCAACGCCAAACCCGACTAAACTCGTGAGATTAGAAAAGTACTTCAATCCTTCAACAACTCTTTTTTAGATTCTCTGTAAAGTTGATTAGGCAATCGGCCTAATCTTTAGGCATCTCAATTGTTTCATTCCGAGAGCGCGCATCGGGTTGAAGTGGTTTAGATCCATCGTTGGGGACGAGGAAAAGCTTGTAGCTAATACAACTCCATAAGAACAAACTTAGTGGCGGTCCACTAAGGGGAATCAAAATCGGAAACAATTCTCATCGAGACGATTATCCGAGCACGGGCTTTTCCAGCACTAACTCAGATTTGAGTTAACACCGATTGTCGTAGCTAACTCACTAAAGCTTGACTTCAAAGATTGCCCTGGGAGTCGAATTTACCCAAGAGAAGTAAGTTGCAAGGGTTGGGCCTTGTAGACTGTAACCGGCAAGAAAGTTGAAGAAAAATCAATTTCATTGATCGAAGATGTCGTGGCAAAGCGTGGCTTGAGGCTAATTCAATCCATAATCCATTTTCAATATTTATTTTCCGTTCTTATTATTTAAATCACTTCTCTAAAATCCCTTTTTATTTTTACAGGTTTCTTGGTCTAAATCAGAACGAAAGGTGTTAGAATTCCTATTCCCTGCGGATCGACCCCTACTCTCGCTATACTATTTTAATTCTTATTTATTTGAGTTTAAGGATTTATTTTTGACACTATACGACGCGTGTCAGTGTGCTTGGAGAGTAATGCAACAATTCTATATTTTCTCTGGTCTGCAGATCAATCCCTTAAATCTGAACTATTCTCCTGTAGTATTGATGATTCGATTCGGAATTCTATTTTTTGAGCTACTGGGATTAAAGGTGGAAAGCTTTATGTTCTATATTTGGACATTCCCCTTATTACAAAAATGCTTACAGTATATGATTGAAAACCTCTCCTGAATAAGATTTCGGCAAGACATCAAAGTTGGAACTGAAAGATGGAAACTTATTCAATCTGTTATTTACAATATTCTGCAATATTGGAGTAGAAAGCTAGTGTTCCCATGTGATGATATAAAGAGGATAAATCAGCTTTATTCTAGATTTTTCGGGGAAAGGTGAGGACAAAGCAGCTACAAGGGCTAGGATGAGTTGGTCTCATTCTCATATTTGTTTTCCAAAGGCATAATGAAAAAAAATTCAAAAAGGTTCTTAACCAATATTCTATGTTTCAGTTTGGTGTCTAACGTTTTTTTGGGTCAACTTTGGTGTCTAATGTGTCATTTCGTAATTTAGATTGGGTCTTTTCGTCAACGATCATCAAAAAATTTTCGTTAACCAATTATAACATGACATGTGACCTATTTTATATATTTATTTAATTTCTGAATTACTTAAAAATTATATACTTCTTAAAAAACTATAAAGTTTTAATTTCTTTCAAACAAACCCTCAAATCACATCTCCCACACCGTCCGGCATCCCCACACGCCGGTTGTTCACCGTTCACCACCTAAGCGTCGGGTACCTCACCGTTCAACATCCTCCACCCTCTAGCTGTCGATTCAGAGCCCAACCAGTCTTTTTTTTCATTTTTAGATGTTCGTTGACGGAGCAATCGGCGGTTCATTCGCCGATTTTCGACGACAGAATCATGAGGTTTTCGGTCGTGGGGGGCCGACAAAGGTAAGGGTGGCCAGAGGTAGTTGAATCGGTGGTGAGAGGAGAGAAATTTAGGGATCTAGGGTTTGGGTTTGGAGTTTTTAAAGAAATTAAAGATTTGGGTTTTTTTTTTATAAAATTAAAAATTTTCTGATTTAAAAAAAATAAAGAAAATACTAAAATATGCCACGTGTCACGTTTTTATTGGATAACAAAAAAAATTTAACGCCCGTCACGAAAAAACCCAATTTGAGTTACGGAATGAAACGTTAGGCACCAAAGTGGACCAAAAAACGTTTGACCGAATAGTCATTTTGACTGAATAGTCTTTTTGACAAAGGGTATAGGTTGGACACCTTTCTGACTATTAAGTCTGACAAAAAATGTCCCTAACGTATGACTGAATAGTCATTTTGACTCTTATTTTTTTTTGAACCAATTTAACCCTTAACGTTTCATTTTAGGTCAAAATGAATGAAAACTGTTAGTCAACTAACGATAAACTGTTTGAAATGACTTAAGAGAATTACACATTAATAGAAAATATAGTTTTATATTTTATATAATTTTATATAATTATTTTTTGACTGATGTGACATTCTTTCAAGTAAACACTCTTGTCTATATGACAATGTCATGTCAGCGTACACTGTCATGTAAGTTTGCCACGTCATTTCAAGTTATTTATTGTTAGTTAACTAACAATTTTCATCAACATACGAGTCATTTTGACTCAAAACAAAACGCTGAAGGTTAAAGTTGATTCAAAAAATAAGGGTCAAAATAACTATTCAATTATGCCTTTTCCAAATCTGGACTTGAACTTAAACATTTAAACTGTTGGAATGAGGCTTTCTCTTTACTTCCAATATGGAAGTTGAAGTAGGGTTCTCTTTGGGTTTCCTGGATCTATGAATATTCTATTAAGGATGGCTCCTTTTGGCAAGTCTCTTGCTCCAATGTTATAGTTGGGTTTGGAGGAGTCTGCTGAAACCGAACGATAAAGCTATTCTTGTTCATGGTCTGATGGGACCTTCTATTGTTTCTGTCTCGTATATTTGGAAGGAAATTCGAGTACAAGGGAAGAAGGTAATATGAGACAGAGTGGTTTGGCATCGGGTCATGTCCCACGATATTATTTGGTGTCACGGATGACGTGATCGATAAATTGCCCACAAAAAGCAAATTGTTATCTTTTTTGTATGAATATTGATGGTTGTAATCTTTGCAAAACGAAGCTTGAGTCTAGGGACCACTTGTTTTTTGGGTGTGCATATTCTCTAGAGGTGTGGGAATTTGTTTTACGTTCTTGTGGTTTACATAGGGCTTAGATTGGTCTCATAAGTTGAGATTTGCTGGTAAGATTTTGATTGTTCAAAGCCGAAAACATAGATTTGGGCTTAGTCTCGTAGTGGGGGTATGTTTTACACATTCTTGTATAGTTGATAGTTGAGGGGTACATATTCACTTTTTGTAAATATTGTTTGTTGATTTGGCTCGAATACAAAGTACAAATTCACCTAAAAAATTATTGATTATTCGAGTGATATTATTCTTATAAAAAATAAAGTCTAGTGATAAGATTTGTTAACACAATTTAATTCATCGCGATAAAAAAGTCAACACAATTTAAACCGTCACAATAAATTTGGATTAATCTCGTGCATTATGAGATTTGAACATAAACCTAATCTAATATTTTCGTGTAAGTTCTTAGTATAGTATATGAATTGCCTATAAACCTTACTAGCAATGCCAGATCCAAAAACTTAAAAGAATGTGGTCAAGATATTTTATTTCCCCCTTTACGCATTAAACTATTTTTTCCCTGAAAAAACATAACACCGAACTAAACATATTATCTAAAATTATGGGGATGCGGATGCTTACCTATGAGGGGAGGGAAAGTATAGGGGAGAACTCATGACCTAAGAGAATAAAGATGAACAGCTTGGCCAATAAGCCAAATGTACTTGCTCATATTATACACATATTTGAATAAGAATATAAGGTATAATTAATATGTCAAATATATTTGTGTTAGATTTTGTATGATTCTTTAATAAAATTGAGCTTAAAAAATTGTGTTAGATTTATTTTGTTTTTGATAACAAAATTCAGCCTTTGTATTGCGCATTATGGGATATTTATCGGGCAACAAAAAGCTTCAATGAAGTTAGAAACAACAGTAATTGGCTATATATGTATCGATGGTTCCAAGTTCCAAGCAACAACAACTCGTTTGTGCCCGAAACCAAGATTAATAGAACCTGAAAAGCAAAAAACTTGATGTTGTTTATGGAAAAGAACCAAATGCTATAAATATTTCCAATTCGCTGTGTATCTTCAATCCCAACTCTAACACAAACATTCACCAGTCCCATCAATATCTTTGCAGCTTGTACGCTTGCAGGACGCCATGACGATTGGTAATTCAAGCTACTACACTGGAGATGAAGCAGGACAAATTATGACAAAATACCAGGAGATCTGCCTTAAATTTCCTCCCAAAATCGTCTCCCCAGGCTTGCCTGCGTTGCTTCTTGAAAAAAGTAGAAATAAAAAACTCATGGACTATTCTGCACCGAGGCTTCAATTCCAGATGGCTCTCATCTTTGTTCTCACGCAGACAATTCACAGCCTGCTCAAACACTTGGGACTACCCATGTTCGTTTCCCAGATTCTTGTAAGTGCATGCGCTCAAACCACAATTGTTTTCTTTTTCCCTGAAGGAATTTTGATAATGACATGTTTTGTTAATGCAGGCAGGAATAATACTCGGCCCTACAGTTTTCCCTAGACATACTTCCTTGGTTGACATATCAGAGGATAGTGTAGCAGCTTTGGGGGCGGTGGGAGGCATCGGCTTAGTGTTCTATTTATTTTTGAGTGGGGTGAAGACGGACCTCAGCATGACATACAAATCCGGGAAAAAGGCTGTTTACATCGGCATCCTCACGGTGGTTGTGCCGCTGGTATCTTGTTTGATAACGATTAAAATGCGCCGCTCGTCCGGTAATTTGTTTACGAACAAAACTTTCCACCTCGCAACATCATATGCCGGGACTTCATTCCCTGTCATACATTGCCTTCTCAGCGAGCTAAAGATCCTGAATTCAGAACTCGGCAGGCTAGGATTATCATCAGCGCTTATAGGTGACATGATGACGCTAGTTCTCACGATGGTTAGCATGTGGGCGACTTCCTGGATTCAACAAGGAGCAATGGGGGTGTTATTTGATCTTGGACCGGCTACGCTCTTTATCTTTATCGTACTGTTTGTGCTGCGGCCTGTGATGAAATGGGTAGTGAACCGCATACCTGAGGCTGGCCAGATAAAAGACATATGCTTTTATTTCGTTGTTTTGACATTCATGGTTGCACCTAGGGCTGCCTATATGCTTAACTTAAACGCTAAATATGGTGTAATCTTTTTTGGTTTGGCTGTCCCGGATGGTCCCCCTTTGGGATCTGCTCTGGTCGAAAAGTTGGACCCTCTTACTTCAGGCTTGTTTCTGCCTATATTTACTTCAACATGTGGCATGAGGTTTAACCTAACCGACATTAAACATCCTAACCAGTTTGCAAAGGACCATGCAATTGGAGCCACGGTAACACTTGTTGTCAAGTTTGGTGTCTCTTTGGCGCTGGCCATGTTCAGCAAGATGCCCATAAGGGATTCTTTAGCACTTTCTTTGATAATGATATCCAAAGGCATCGTCGAGATCGGTTCCTACAGCATCAGGTTTGACGGGCAGATTATATCGGGGGATTTGTATGGTTACATGACCATAATGATTGTTTCGATAGCGAGCATTGTGCCCGTACTTGTGAAATGGCTTTACGATCCATCTAGGAAGTATTTATGCTTTCAGAAACGGACCATCATGAATTCCAAGCTCAACCAGGAGCTGCGAATGATCGGCTGCGTTCACGCGCCGGGCCATGTCAATTCCATCATACACCTACTTCACGCCTTCTGTCCGACCAAAGAAAGCCCCATTGCTTTGGATGTTCTTCACCTTGTCAAGCTAAGCGGACGAGCCACGCCGCTTTTCATCGCTCATCAGAAGCAGATAAAGACCAGTTCCGATCAGTCCTACTCCGAAAACGTTATCGTCGCATTCAATCATTTTCAGCGGAGCAGTTGGGAAGCTGTATCGGTGAATATTTTCACCGCAGTCTCGCCACCAAATTTGATGTACGAGGATACATGTAAACTCGCCATGGACCGCCTCACTTCATTCATAATACTCCCGTTTCACCGTAGATGGTACGCCGACGGAAGCATCGAATCAGAAGATCAAACAATACGAATCCTAAATTTGGACATCCTCGAAAGGGCACCGTGCTCAGTAGGGATCCTTGTCGAAGTACGCCGCCATCTGAAAAGCCCCAACATCAGAGACACATTTCCATCACACTACTCCTCATACCACAACATTGCTGTGATATTCATGGGGGGACAAGACGACCGGGAGGCTCTAGCATTGGCTAAACGCATTTCCCAACACGACAACGTTAGCCTTACTGTGATTCATCTCAAAACTAAGACCATTTTATGCGACATCCTGGGCGACACTGAGCGAATGCTTGATGAAGAGATGTTGAGACATATCAAAGGAAGTGTACACTTAACGTACATTGAAGAACAAGTAAAAGATGGCCCTGAAACTTCAAATTTTCTTCGATCCGTTGTGGAAGATTACCAGCTTATCATTGTTGGGAGACGATATAAGAGTAAAGATCCCCGGACCTTTGGTCTCGAGCAGTGGTGTGAATTTCAAGAACTTGGGATTATTGGAGACTTACTATCATCTTTAGATTTTGTTGGCGATTATTCTTTGTTGATTGTTCAACAACAACGGCAATGGGCTGCTTAGGACCCAATGCAGATCATGGAACCTTCTTTTCTTTTTTTCTCAATGTCACTAATTAATTGATACTAAAGTAAGGTTTCTCCCATGGTTTTTCTTTGCTTTTATGTTTACCATTGTTTTTATTTGTATAGAGGGTGAATTGGAAAGAAGATTCTAAACTAGTTTAACTCTTCCTAGTGACAAGTCGTCGTTAACCGGTCAAAATAAATATAAATAAATCCTCTTTCAAAAATAAAGAAATTGAATAAGTATAGGGAAAGAGGGTCGATCCGCAGGGAGATTAGCTGGAATTGTTGACTTGAATTCGTTGAATCTGAAATCTCAGGAATATCTGAAAGAACAAATAAATAAAAGAAGGGGGGTGATATGATTTGTGATGAAGTAATAAAAGAAATATAGAAAAAAGAACTAAAGATAGTAAGAAAAACCAAGGATGTAAATCAGCCTCGAACCAGCTCCTTCAATTCCTTCGATCATTGAAATAGATTTTTATTTCGGGGATCATGTCGGTCACAGTCTACGAGGCCCAACCCATCGTAACTTGTTCTTCTCTCGAGTAACCAATCCTCCCAAGTCTATCTTCGAAAGACGGTTCTTAAATAAATCAACCACGACTATCGCCGTTAAAGTATTTAGATTAAAGCAGGAAAAACCCAACTCAAAAATTGTCTAAAAAATAGAATCGCTTCTGATTTCATCTTTCCTTAGCGGACCGCCGCTAAGAGTGTTCACAGGAAGTCGAAATTTGCCACAGGCCGATCCTTCCTCCCAACTATGTTTTTAAGCGAATTCAGACCAAAGGGCCCTTTTGATATGAAAAACGTTTAAAAAACTTTAGTAAGGCCGATTGCCAAACTATCTAAGCAGAAAGATAAAAATGATTTCCCCAAAAGTAATTAAGCAAGTTCAATTCTCACGAATCGAATTGACTTGGCTGGTTCTTGGCTTAAGAAATTTAGCTAAGCATGATATTGATTATCATGCTTAACTTGGTTTTGGAAAAATAATTAAATAACATAAAATAAATGAAATAAGAAAATAAAGGAAAAGAACTTGAATTAAAACTAAAAATGTTTACAAAGATAAAAACTAAAATGATTGATTCATTGATCTAAGCCTTTACCAAGGGTGGTATTTATAGGCTTAGATTTACAAAGATAAAGTGATAAAATAATTTAAAATAATAAACAAAAGATAAAACAATTCAAATGTTTTGAAATTTAAATGCAGGAATCTAATCGGATAAGCTGATAACATCCTCCAGAACATTCCAGAAGCTTCTAGAAGTCGCCACGTCATTGCCACGTCACTGCCACGTCAGACGCGTCGTGCCCGGTGTCGTGCCCATAATGCCAGTCATGACAGAATTATAATAAAAACTGCAGAAATGCCTCATTTTCACTGCTATTTCTAGAATTGGGTCCCTGCACAAAATGTAACGAAAACAACATGTATTAAGCAGCAAGAAGTCCCAATAGCTAGAAAAATAACAAATGAAATATGTCATAATTGAGCACTCATCAAATTCCCCCTCACTTGTCTCATACTTGTCCTCAAGTATGTCCGAAAAAATCATAAACCCAAGAATGCATTTCTCAACCATTACAAGCATCAAACATAATCATAAGAGTTCTAGCACGAAAGGAGGTTCATGAAAGAAACACAATTAAAACCAAATAGATACAAGCAAAGAGCAGCCCTTGTCCTTTTCAATTACCTATCAAGCATTAATCAAATCTTAGCCTAGTCTTAATCCTCACCAAGATACACTCAAGAGCACTCAAAGTGTTTTAAAGGTAAATTTGAAGCAGAAACACTCAAAGTCAATCATGAATAAAGGTTTCCATATGCTTGTAACAAGTTCAATTCTCCACTACTTATTAGAATCAAGGTGCAAAAATCATTAGGTCTTTTATTCAAGGTGTAATGAGGGTTTAGAGAAAAAAGGTAGAAAGAAAAAGAAGATGATCAAAGCAAGATATTTCAAACATAAGCAGTGAAGACATTAAAATGGAGCTAAAAATGGGCAAGCAAAACACACATTTTTCTTTCTTTTTTTTTTCTTTTCTTCTTTTCGAAACTGTTTTTTATTCTTTTTTTTTTCTTTTTTCCCGAAGCAATTGCTTCCTTTATTCTGTTTTTTTTTCTTTTTTTTTATTTCGAAGAATTATGCCCTTTATTCGAATTGCAGCTCCTTATTTGCCTAGTAATATAGTTTCTAGCATTTGATCAAAAAGTGGTTAAGCAAGAAAATGGGGTGTAAGGCTAACAAAGGCTCACTAGGCGATGAGAAAGGGTAAATTAAAATGGAAGGGAAGGAAAATGTTTAAAGCCTAATGCCTAAATCATTTTAAAGCACCTCGTTCTTAGTGTAGTCTCGAATTGTAAGCAAGCCACAAGTTCTAGATTCCTAAAATTCAGGATGACACTCTCAAGCAAAAGAAACGAGCATAATATGAAGAATGCATGCTCAAGGCTCAAATCTTACCAAAATTGGGCTAATTTGATTAAGCTAGGTGAGAAATTTAATTAACACTATCAAGAGTAATTAAAAGAGATGTCAAACTGTAGATTACCCATATCATTTGATTATCAAAATGCTCCAATTCAATCATTCCTAAGCATTAGAACAATTATAACATGCTGGATATAATGCAATGGCCAGAAAAAAAATCATCTTAAGGTTTAATCAAAATCAAAACATATTATCAAACAAGCAGACAAGTTGTAATTTACCCTCCCCCTCACTTAAATGAATTGCCCAAATTCAGAAAAAATTAAGGAAATAAATAGAAAACAAGGGCAAAAGATACTCCTCGTGGATGTAGAGTGAGTCGATGGGAAAGGTGCACTGTGAGTGGCTCAGATCAGCGGCGGCAGAGGGCTTTGAACGGAGCTGCCAGATGTGCGAAAGAGGGTGCAGCGAAGGGTGGTTCAGCATTTTTTTTGGGCACCCGTCGAATGGTTGCTGGTCGTCGGCCACCACGACGAGGAGGAGGTGTGGGGCATGGTGGAGTCGGCGTGGCTGAATCGGCTGTGCTGTTGGAGAGACGCGAACGACGGACGATGGTTGGGGGTGAAGGCGGAGGTGTTGTGGGAGCCGTAGGAATGGGGGCTTTCCGTGGTGCGGGGCATTGCGGCTGAGTGAGTTGTGTTTTAGGGATTTGGTGGTTTTGCGGGAAAGAAAGAAAGGGAAAATGGGAAAGGTTTCAAAGGGGGGAAAATAAAGAAAGGAATTGAAAACAATTCTTACTTTATTTTATTCCTAAGCAACCGGTCAATGGGTTTTGAAAATGGTTGGAAAGGGTTTGCTATCATGCGCCATTAAGTGGAAAGGGATTTTGCTATCGTGCACCACTTTCAATGGGACTGTAGCTTATGATCGAAGAGTTCTTGCTGTGTGAAAAAAAATCCTGCAGAAAAATTATTAAGGTAATTAGAAAAATAAAAATAAAGGAAAATAAATAAAATATAAAAAGAAAGGAAATTAAAATTAACGAAAATAAAAAAGAATGGGTTGCCTCCCATTTAGCGCTTTGTTTAACGTCGTTTAGCTCGACGACCTTTGCTAAATTTTTGGTTCTTCAAAAGCGAGTTCTTCAAATAAACGGTGACGTCCATCCTTTGTCGTTTTAACGCCTTCCTCCATCTTTTTAATTGTGCGCAAAACAACAACTAAGTTTCTACCTCCTTCCCGATGCGACAACTTACTCGAGATGATGTTTGGCAAGGTTTGGTTGTCGCCTAAAAATATATAATCAAACCATTCCAACCTTGGCTTTGGTTCCTGCAAAATTGATGGAAAATGTTTAGCTCGAATTGGAATTAATCGAAAATCAGAAAGGGAAGAAAGATTTGAAATGATTTCGCCTTTGTTTTTATCGTCAAGATCTGCGAATTCCCTACAAAATTCATAACACAAATCAGTTTCGATCAAATCATTAGCTAACAGATCTATAATATCAACGAAATTTAAACTTGCGACCGAATCAGGATACTTCATAGCTTTATACATATCAAATTTAACTACTTCCCCATCAAATTCCATAGTTAAGATGTCGTCGCGGACATCGATCTTTGTATGCGCAGTTGATAGGAAAGGTCGGCCAAGCAAGATTTCGGATCCGTTATTGCTGCGATCATTTTCCATGTCAATAATATAAAAATCAGCAGGAAAAATGAGATTTTTTACCTGTACCAACACGTTTTCTAGTACTCCCTCGGGGTAGATGATTGATCGATCAGCTAATTGAACCGTCACTCGCGTTTCTTTCAATGGTTCAGTCGAAATTTTGTTGTAAACGCTTAACGGCATGACGTTGATAGATGCGCCTAAATCGCACATCGCCCTTTTTATCCCAACATTCCCAATTTTACAAGGAACCACGAACATACCTTGATCCTTGTACTTTGGCGGCAATGGTCTTTGAAGAATAGCTGAAACGTTCTCACCAAGGTTAACTTTTTCATTCCCAGACAATCACCTTCGGTTTGTGCATAGATCTTTTAAAAATTTTGCGTACTTAGGGACCTTCCGAATAACATCCAAAAGTGGAATGTTGATTTCCACTTTTTTGAATACATCCAAAATTTCCTTCTCTTCCTCCTTTTTATCTCGTTTCGCCAATCTACCTGGAAAAGGAGGAACAGGTTCGTAAGTAGAAACAAAAATATTGGATTTAGAGTTACCTGCAATGGGTGGAGACTTTTCGTT
This sequence comes from Hibiscus tridactylites, assembly GCA_958450335.1. Taxonomy (NCBI): domain Eukaryota; kingdom Viridiplantae; phylum Streptophyta; class Magnoliopsida; order Malvales; family Malvaceae; genus Hibiscus; species Hibiscus tridactylites. Next base: position 91,405,859 of record OY288281.1, read on the forward strand.
CTGGTCCTTCGAAGAGTTGCCTTGCTCGTCGGATTTTTGCTCATCTTGCTTGGGAGGTTTAGGCGTTATCACTGTTCCACTACGCAAAGTTATCGCACTAACGTTTTCCCTTGGGTTGTTTTCGGTTTGGGATGGTAACTTTCCTTGGGATTCTATACGGCTAACGGCATGAGCTAGTTGGCTTAATTGTTTGTCGATTTGTTGGAGGTGGGATTGTGTTTGGGTTTGGAATTTTTCCTGCGAAACTGCCAATCTCTCAACAATAGACTCAAGCGAAGATTTTTGGGGTGCTTGGTTTTGGTAGGGAGGTTGTTGCCTAGGTTGGTAATTTTGGTTCTGATTACCGTAGCTCAAGTTTGGGTGATCTCTCCAACCGGGATTGAAGGTATTGCTATGTGGGTTATAGGGTCTTTGGGGAGGTCCGGGAAAGTTGTGTATGGCGTTAACTTGGGCACTAGATGGATCTTGGAGTAAGGGACATAGATCAGTTACATGATCGGACATGGTACAAACTCCACAAACTTTGGCAGCTCCTAATTTCCCTGAAACAAGTGAATGCACAATATTAGTCAAATTATCAATCTTATTTTCTAATGTAATTGTGCTTACTGTTTGAACCCGTCGATTGGGTTCACTTGCAGAACCAAATTGTTGCGAATTTGCAGCCATTGTGGAGATTAATGTTCTCGCTGCGGTAGGAGTCATGTTAACGAGCGCGCCACCGCTTGCTGCATCTACCATCTTTTTGTCCATTGGTAACATTCCTTCATATAGGTATTGAAGGAGTGTTTGCTCGGATAGGCCATGTTGCGGGCAGCTTGCGCACAGCTTCTTGAACCTTTCCCAATAATCATATAGGGATTCCTCGTGCATTTGTTGGATACTCAATATGTTTCGCCTAATTTCTGTCGCTTTTGCCGCAGGGAAGTATCTGTCAAGAAAAACACGAGAAAGATCAACCCATGTATTAATAGAATTTGGAGGTAAACCGTATGAAATTCGGCAAGATGCTTATGTGGGCTTTCAGTAGGTAAACCGTTAAAGGTAGGGAGTAGATGAATTAATCCCGTTTTGAGTTGGAACGGAGTATCGCCTTGAGGAAAAGCGATGCAGAGTGGTTGTTGCACGGTAGGGGCTGCGTTCAGCTCTCGAATTGTTTGATCTGCCATCGGTTCTGGTTCTTGTGTAAGTTCGTCGATTGGTGTGGTTTCGGAAGTGGATTCCTATTCGGATTGTCGTGTGCTTTGTTGCTTCTTTCGTCGAAGTGTTTCGCCGTGAGTTCTACGAGCGCTTGCTTCGATTTCCGGGTTATATGGAGCCCAAGTACCCGGATTCTTCCTGGTCATAAAATAAAACAAAATCAGTCAATAATTGCCGAAAATAAATCTCCCCGGCAACGGCGCCAATTTTGACAAGTCGTCGTTAACCGGTCAAAATAAATATAAATAAATCCTCTTTCAAAAATAAAGAAATTGAATAAGTATAGGGAAAGAGGGTCGATCCGCAGGGAGATTAGCTGGAATTGTTGACTTGAATTCGTTGAATCTGAAATCTCAGGAATATCTGAAAGAACAAATAAATAAAAGAAGGGGGGTGATATGATTTGTGATGAAGTAATAAAAGAAATATAGAAAAAAGAACTAAAGATAGTAAGAAAAACCAAGGATGTAAATCAGCCTCGAACCAGCTCCTTCAATTCCTTCGATCATTGAAATAGATTTTTATTTCGGGGATCATGTCGGTCACAGTCTACGAGGCCCAACCCATCGTAACTTGTTCTTCTCTCGAGTAACCAATCCTCCCAAGTCTATCTTCGAAAGACGGTTCTTAAATAAATCAACCACGACTATCGCCGTTAAAGTATTTAGATTAAAGCAGGAAAAACCCAACTCAAAAATTGTCTAAAAAATAGAATCGCTTCTGATTTCATCTTTTCTTAGCGGACCGCCGCTAAGAGTGTTCACAGGAAGTCGAAATTTGCCACAGGCCGATCCTTCCTCCCAACTATGTTTTTAAGCGAATTCAGACCAAAGGGCCCTTTTGATTTGAAAAACGTTTAAAAAACTTTAGTAAGGCCGATTGCCAAACTATCTAAGCAGAAAGATAAAAATGATTTCCCCAAAAGTAATTAAGCAAGTTCAATTCTCACGAATCGAATTGACTTGGCTGGTTCTTGGCTTAAGAAATTTAGCTAAGCATGATATTGATTATCATGCTTAACTTGGTTTTGGAAAAATAATTAAATAACATAAAATAAATGAAATAAGAAAATAAAGGAAAAGAACTTGAATTAAAACTAAAAATGTTTACAAAGATAAAAACTAAAATGATTGATTCATTGATCTAAGCCTTTACCAAGGGTGGTATTTATAGGCTTAGATTTACAAAGATAAAGTGATAAAATAATTTAAAATAATAAACAAAAGATAAAACAATTCAAATGTTTTGAAATTTAAATGCAGGAATCTAATCGGATAAGCTGATAACATCCTCCAGAACATTCCAGAAGCTTCTAGAAGTCGCCACGTCATTGCCACGTCAGACGCGTCGTGCCCGGTGTCGTGCCCATAATGCCAGTCATGACAGAATTATAATAAAAACTGCAGAAATGCCTCATTTTCACTGCTATTTTTAGAATTGGGTCCCTGCACAAAATGTAACGAAAACAACATGTATTAAGCAGCAAGAAGTCCCAATAGCTAGAAAAATAACAAATGAAATATGTCATAATTGAGCACTCATCACCTAGCAAAAAATTATAATACGGTTTTGGCTCTCCAGGTCATTCCCTCCTACTAAAAATCAGCCAATTAATTTTTTTCTTATCTTTTTTAAAGATAATTTTCATGGTCCTATCCATTAATCAAAACATTTCGCGTTTAAATACACTAGAACTTACATTTATGTTAGGAATAGAAATTATGTACTTTTTTGGTGCCCTTTTCTATGCTCTCACACTAAAAAAGCTAAGTGTATGATTTAGAGTTAGTGTTTAAAGAATTCGGAGAATAATGTATTTTCAAAGTTTATTGTTTAGAATTTAAAATTTAAGTTTATGACTTATAATTTAATATTTTTTTATTGTTGGGACGTAAAAAATATAATAAAAAAAATAGGGAGAGGATTTTTGTCCCAACAGAACATCCCTTGTTTCTTGGACAAAGGTGGCAAGTCTTGTTCTTCGACAGATGAATCAAGATTGAATTTAAGTCAAATTATTATTTATTTTTAATTTATGTATGTGATAAATTATACTTCCCAACATGGAGAATCAAATTTAATTTAATTTAAAAAAAAAAAAAACAAGCCTTAAAATGACATTAGAAGCAGAACAAACGGAAACACATTACATGCCTTCTCGGAATTCGTTATCTATTTCTAGTTGTTACTCCCTTTCTTCAGTATTGATTATTCATATTTTTTTGTCAGGTCATTCTATCGTGATAAAAGGAAGCAAAAAACAGAGGCAAGAAATAGAGATGTACTTTAAATAAAGTAAAAATCAGAGAGGGAGGAGAGTCCGGCAACGAGCGGAAGTAATGAAGTTGTTCGAATGAAAACGTCCAACGCTGCAACAGAGGCAAAGAGGAAGGGGGGGCACGAGGGATCGAGAAACATTTGGAAAATTAGGGTTAAAGGACTTATGATAGAATAAAGGGGGTCAAACGACTTCTTTCACTATCGTTTTAAATTTGAAACGTTAGTACAATACGAGATTTTACGGCATTTTAAAAAAACAAACGCCGCTAAAGCATTGAACAAGTGCGGCGTTTTACCAAAAACACCTCATTTATCAGATTATTGCGGCATTTTTTCTAAAAAAACGTCACTAAAAACGGTACCTATTGTGGTGTTTGTGGCAAAACGTCACTATATATGAATTTTATTGAGGCGTTTCTTCGACAAACGCCACCATATATCATTCTATATCGGCATTTGTATTAAAAAGGCCACGATACTGGTCGTTTTGTGGCATTTGTTCTCTGTAAACACCGCGATATAAATTTATCGGTGTTTAAACAAACAAAAAAAACGTAACTATATACTAAGCTTACTGTAGTGCATGTTATAACTTCCCTGTCAATACCATAAAGTTGCAGCACTATCCTCCAAACTTTCCGAAAAACATAACGAAAAATTAAATGATTTCTGGTTTCAATCTCATTACCACACAGAACACAATTCACATCCACTTGCATCCTCCAAGCAATAAATCTAGTGATAAAATTTGTCACCCACCAAATGAATTATATAACTAATTTAATAAAAAAAGTCAACGCAATTTAACTCATGTTTAGGGGAATAAAAATTCAAAAAAATTCTCTATTTATGTCCTCACATTAAAAATTAGGTTTAAAACTTAAGGTTTAAGGTTAATGTTTATGGTTAGGGTTTAGGAAATTTAGAGTATAGTGTATTTTTTAGGGTGTAGGATTTAGAATTTAGGGTTAGGGCTTAAAATTTAATTATTTAGTATTTTTTTAGTGTTGGACATAGAAAGGGCACCGATGAGCACCACTAACGACGAGCACCGATGAGCATCATTAATTTAATTTATAAATATTAAAAATCTAAAAGACTCAACGCATAATTATAAATTATTTAAAAATTTAAAGGTAAATTATTTAAAAGAAATTATTATATTTTTAATCTTTTTAAAACATAATTAAATCAAATACTAACCACTAAATTAAAAACCCTAAATACTTTTTCAACTTAGATTTCAAGCCGCCATCATTAGCCACATGCCGCCGGCAAGATAATCGTCGTTCCCCTTAATTTTATGAACATGATACAAGCCTTTGGTTTTTTGGTAGTTAATTATCAGCAGTTAGTAAATAATAGTTGTATTTACTATTTTGCCCTGTTTTAACCAAACGATGTTGTTTTAGTTTGTTTAAGTAAAGGACTTAGACCACGATTAGAGTGTGTGAGAAATTGTGGTTGAATTTGTTCTTTGTCCCTATCTCATTTTCTTCTCTGAAATATAGTGTTATTCATCGTTTTCATCTTGTTTCTTTATTCTTAATCTGAGCCATATTTCTAGTTTATTCAGTTGTTAGTATCAAAGGTATCAGAGCCCTATCATCCTGGCAATGTTGGATGGTGTTCAAACTCGTTCACAACAAGAATCAACAAGGATGTAATCTAATTTCAAGGAACTGGAAGAACGCTTGGAGGATAAAATCAAGAAAACAATTGCGGACAAATTTCCTATGGGGAAACTGGACAAGGGACAAAAAGCTTATCCGAGTTAACTGGGGTAAAATCTGTACTCCAAAGTCTAAGGGAGGAGCAGGTGTTGTCAATATTAAAGCTAAAAACAAGGCGTTGCTTGCTAAATGGGGATGGAGGTTCATTACGGAGAAAAATGCTTTGTGGAGAAAAGTTATTTCAGCAAAATATGGTGAATCGAAACCAAGCTGAATTTTGTCTAACAGTATGTCTAGAAAAGCTTCTAATGCTTGGAAAGGAATAGTTCGAAACTTGTATGATGCAAAAGTCAGCAAATGGTTGGCACCTAAAGATGTCCGTTGGAAGTTGGGGAATGGAGAATCGATCTTGTTCTGGGAAGATTGCTGGTGTGGTGACAGTTCGTTTCGCGATGCATTCCCTAGACTGTATAGATTAACAATTTTGAAGGGCGTAATAGTGGCTTCAATTGCAGGGAGAGGAAAGCTCAGTGAAGTGAACCTACTGTTATTGTTCTCAAGACCTTTATTAGATAGAGAACTGGAGAGCCTTTCCATTCTCAAAGATAGATTGTTGGTTCAATGCTTAAATAGTGAGATTCAAGACAAAGTATTTTGGGTACATGATCAAGCATGTCTTTTTTCACTAAGCAAACTTACAAACCTTTTGATAAATGCTGATTTGGCCGAACCTGATTTTAACTTTGACCTTATAAGGAAAATAAAAATCCCTCCAAAAGTTAAAAATTTTCTTTGGATGTTGAAAATCAAGAGAATTCCAACTAAAGAATTTCTTCTGCAAAAAGGAGTGAAGAAGGTAGAAGCTGACTTTGGTTGTTCTTGGTGCGGGGAAGAAGTGGAGATTGTTTCTCACTTATTTGTGGCTTGCTCTTATGCTAGAAATTTTTGGAGCTTTTTCTGCGAATGGTGGTCGACTTGCTGAAATAATATTTCGACTATTGATGAGTTATTTTTGTTTTGCTTTTCCTCCACTTGGTCAGGGGTTACTAAATCTGTTTGGTTTATAACGATCGCGTCTGCATTATGGAGCTTGTGGCTAGCTCGAAATGACAAAGTTTTTAGGGGTAAAACCATTTCAAGCAAAGACATTATGTTCTATTCAAAGATGAGGGCGTTGATATGGATAAAGGCGGTGAATGCAGAATTGTTATTACATGATGAAGACTGGTGGTCGAATCCACGTAACTGCCTTGCCCCGAAGACGAATAAAGACTATGCTGATTGGGTTCCCCCTGAAACCGGGTCTGTAAAATTTAACGTGGATGGTTCGTTTTATAATAATGCAGCAGGTTGCGGGGGAGTTTTAAGATCGAATGAGGGCAATGTGCGTGCCTTGTTTTCTGGCCCAGTGGACAACTTTGGATCAGATTTCGCAGAATTAATGGCGATTAGAATAGCACTGTTGGTGTTTATTGATGCAGGTTGGATTGGTCAAGCTAAATTGATAATTGAATCTGATTCCCGAGTCGTGTTAAATTGGATCGCGAACTCACTTATAAGGTCGTGGCGATGGTGGAAGCACTTTGAAGAAATTGATAGATTGCTGAAGCAAATATCCTTTGTCACATTCGAACATGTTCCAAGATCAAGGAATGGTTTTGCAGACAACCTGGCAAAGATTGGTGTTGGCAGAAGAGTCCTTTTTAAAGCGTGGTGGTGATTAGTCGAGTTTTATTTTTGGGTCAAGAAGTATATTGTGAGATTTGTTTTGTAATGTAAGCCATGTTGGGGTGTACTTTTTTCCACCATTAGGTTTAGGGAGGTTTTTAACGAGGCTCCCAACTATGGCTAAAGTTCGATAAATAAAATATTCTACTTAGCAAAAAAAATTGCGGACAAGGTTCAAGATATACGTTTGGAAGTCAGTGGCGTTCGCAATGAGATTCGCGATTTGAGGAGTTTGATTAAAGGGTTCCTGGGTAAAGTTGGAGCTTCAACAGGAATTATCGGCGCGTCGCTTCTTCTGGGCAAGTCTCTACCAGAGTCTCAATATCAACCAACCCACTGCATCGAATCGGACCCAAATCCCTGGAATCTTCATGAACCCAGTGTCTCAGATCGTGAACTGAGCCGCACCCAATCCCGTTAGCAAGCAACAACTCCAGTACAATCATCCCAGCCGTAATAAGCTTTATCTTCGTTCTTTTAATCCCATGACTAATTATCAGCACAGTTCTTCGATTTCTCTATTATCTTCCATCGAAACTTTCTCCTCCAACTTGTCGCCGGAAGTTATGGATAATTTCTCTTTTCGTTCTTTCATATCGCAACGATAGTATAAACTGTCGCCTTTACAATAACCTAGGCCGCCGTAAATCCCCGTTGGAATCACCTCAGGGAACTTAATACAGGGCGTTCATCAAATGAACCCAATTCAAACATGGGTGTTCAAATGACATATATAAACTCATAGATTGTTGAAAAATTGGGGAAGAAGATAATGAGGATGGGGTGTTTTGGGTATTTTAGGAAATATAATTAAATTTATAATTATTTTAATAAATTTATTTTAGTTTAAAAATAAATAAAAAGAATGACGTGGCGCATTCTGATTGGTCAAAATAAATTTTTTAACGGTGTTAGCTTTTTGGATTATATGAGTAATGGCAAAAACTTTAGGAGAAAAGTGGGCAAAATGTAATTTAGGGGGCAAGTTGGGAAAACATGTAAAGTTTAGGGGGAAGTGTTTTAAGCCTAAATTTTATTCACAGTCACTACATCATAAACTATTAAACATAAACCCCTAAAACTTACACCCTAAACTGAGTCTCTTAACCTTAGAACTAAGACGTTTTTGAAAACTAAAAGTTTTTTACCAATATATCAAATAATTATCTATAATTAATATTTAAAATATACTTGTGTTAGATATATTTTGTTTTCGATAACAAAAGTCAGCCTTGGTATCGCGAATTATGGGTCATTGATTCGGCAACTAAAAGCTTCAACGAAGTTCGAAACAACGGTAATTGGCTACATATGTATCTGTGATTTGTACCAAATTCCAAGCAACAACAACTCGTTTGTGCCCGAAACAAATATTAATTGAACTGGAAAAGCAAGAAACTTGATGCGGTTTATGGAAAAGAACATGATGTTATAAATATTTCCAATTCGCTCTGCATCTTCAATACCAACTCTAACACAAACCTTCACCAGTTCCATCAATATCTTTGCAGCTTGTAAGCTAGCAGGACGCCATGGTAACTAGTAATTCAAGCTCCTACATCACTGGAATCGGAACAGATCGAAAGAAAATATTCAAAGAGATCTGCCTTAAATTTCCTCCCAAAGTCGTCTCCCCAGGCTTGCCAGCGTTGCTTCTTGAAAAAAGTAGAAATAAAAAACTCATGGACTATTCTGCACCGAGGCTTCAATTCCAGATGGCTCTCATCTTTGTTCTCACGCAGACAATTCACAGCCTGCTCAAACACTTGGGACTACCCATATTCGTTTCCCAAATTCTTGTAAGTGCATGCGCTCAAACGGCAAGTTTTCTTTTTCCCTGAAGGAATTCTGATAATGACATGTTTTGTTAATGCAGGCAGGAATAATGCTCGGTCCTACAGTTTTCCCTCGTCATACTTCCTTGGTTGACATATCGGAGGATAGTGTAGCAGCTTTGGGGTCGGTGGGAGGCTTTGGCTTAGTGTTCTATTTATTTTTGAGTGGGGTAAAGACGGACATTAGCTTGATATCCAAATCCGGGAAGAAGGCTATTTACATCGGCATCCTCACGGTGGTTGTGCCGCTGATGTCTTGTTTGATAACGATTAAGATGCTCCACTTGGCCGGTAATTTGTTTACGAACAAAACATTACAGCTCGCAACATCATATGCCGGAACATCATTTCCGGTCATACATTGCATTCTTAGCGAGCTGAAGATCCTGAATTCAGAACTCGGCAGGCTAGCATTATCATCAGCGCTTATAGGTGACATGGTGACGCTAGTCCTCATGGTGTTTAGCATATGGGTTAATTCCGGGATTAAACAAGGAACAATCAGAACGTTAATTGATCTTGGACCGGCTACGCTCTTTACCTTTATCGTATTGTTTGTGCTGCGACCTGTGATGAAATGGGTGGTGAACCACACGCCTGAGGCTGGCCAGATAAAAGACATATGCTTTTATTTCGTGGTTGCGACATTCATGATTGCACCTAGGGGTGCCTTTAAGCTTAATTTAGACCCTAAGTATGGTGCAATCTTTTTTGGTTTGGCTGTCCCGGATGGTCCCCCTTTGGGATCGGCTCTAGTTGAAAAGTTGGACGCTATTACTTCAGGCTTGTTTCTACCTATATTTACTTCAACATGTGGCATGAGGTTTAATCTAACCGACATTAAACATCCTAACCAGTTTGCGAAGGACCATGCAATTGGAGCCATGGTAACACTTGTCATCAAATTTGGTGTCTCTTTGGTGCTGGCCATGTTCAACAAGATGCCCATAAGGGATTCTTTAGCACTTGCTTTGATATTGATATCCAAAGGCACCGTCGAGATCGCTTACTACAGCGTCAGGTATGACAGGCAGGTTATATCGGGGGATTTCTATTGTTACATGATCATAATGATCGTTTCGATAGCAAGCGTTGTGCCGGTACTTGTGAAATGGCTTTACGATCCATCTAGGAAGTATTTATGCTTTCAGAAACGGACCATCATGAATTCCAAGCTCAACCATGAGCTGCGAATGATCGGTTGCGTTCACGCGCCGGGCCATGTCAATTCCATCATACACCTACTTCACGCCTTCTGTCCGACCAAAGAAATCCCCATTGCTTTGGATGTGCTTCACCTTGTCAAGCTAAGCGGACGAGCCACGCCGCTGTTCATCGCTCATCACAAGCAAATAAAGACCAATTCTTACAAGTCTTACTCTGAAAACGTTATCGTCGCATTCAATCATTTTCAACGGGGCAGTTGGGAAGCTGTATCGGTGAATGTTTTCACCGCAGTCTCGCCACTAAATTTGATGGACGAGGATACATGTAAACTCGCCATGGACCGCCTCACTTCATTCATAATACTCCCGTTTCACCGTAGATGGTACGTCGACGGAAGCATCGAATCAGAAGATCAAACAATACGAAGCCTAAACTTTGACATCCTCGAAAGGGCACCATGCTCGGTAGGGATCCTTGTCGAAGTACACCGCCATCTGAAAAGCCGCAACATCAGAGACACATTACCATCACACTACTCCTCATACCACAACCTTGCTGTGATCTTCATGGGGGGACAAGACGATCGGGAGGCTCTAGCATTGGCTAAACGCATTTCTCAACACGACAGCGTTAGCCTTACTGTGATTCATCTCAAAACTAAGACCATTTTATGCGACATCTTGGACGACACTGAGCGAATGCTTGATGATGAGATGCTGAGACATATCAAAGGAAGTGTACACTTAACGTACATTGAAGAACAAGTAAAAGATGGACCTGAAACTTCAAATTTTCTTCGATCCATTGTTGAAGATTACCAGCTTATCATTGTTGGGAGACGATATAAGAGTAAAGATCCCCGGACCTTTGGTCTCGAACAATGGTGTGAATTTCAAGAACTTGGGGTTATTGGAGACTTGCTATCATCTTTAGATTTTGTTGGCAATTATTCTTTGTTGATTGTTCAACAACAACGGCAATGGGCTGCTTAGGACCCAATGCACATCATGGAAACTTCATACTAATTGAATTAAGACTCGTTGACAAATTAAGTTTATCTATTTAAATATTTGAGTTAGACTTAGTTCTAAAACAATCATCTCCTTATAAATATTAAACTCTAGTGATAAATTTTTTGGATAATCGAATTTTTATTACTTAAAAAGCAGCAAGCTACTACTCTAATATTTACAGTGTCCTTAATACCCTGCACAATGGATGGAGGATCTGCAGGCAGTCTTGAAACTCCTGCAATTCCTCTCCCTCCATATAAAATTGAGATAGGCATTCCAGGGGAGACTCTAAGAGGAAAGAAGGGGTGCTCCTAGTGAGTCTAAAACTCATGACTTACGAAAAATAAGAGAACAAATATGAGCAACTTGATCAACCGGCCACATGTATTTGCTCTCATCCACTCCAAGCAATAAGTCTAGTGATAATCTTGCAAAAAAAAAATAAGTCTAGTGATAAAATTTGTCACTCACCAAATGATTTAAATAACTAATTCAATATGAAAGACAACGCAATTTAACTCAGCACAATAAATTAAGTATGATGAGATTTGAACATAGACTTAATATAATATTTTAGTATAAGTTCTTAGTCTAGTATATGAATTGCCCATAAATGTTATGGATTAATATCCTATACACTGGCAGTGGAAATTTTTTGTTTCCACAAGCGCCTCAATTATAGGGTTTAGGATTAGTATTTAGGGTTTAAAGTTTAGGGGTTTTAGTGTAAAGGTTTAGAATTTATGGTTCATGTTTAGAATTTAGGATTTAGGGTTAGAATTTAGGGTTTAGGGTTAGGGTTTAGTTTTAGGGTAATATGGGTAGGGATTTAGGTTTTAACCTATAAACCCTAAATTTTAACCCTAAACCCAAAATTCTATCAACAATCCCTAAATTCAAAACTACTACACTTATACCCCTAAATTTTAAACCCTAAACGGAGTCCCTAACCCCTAAAACTAAGGCGCTTGTGTAAAAAAGTTTCCACAAGCGCTTGTGTATAGAACAATTACCCAAATGTTATTAGCATATTTTTTTTTTCGCTTGACGCATTTAACTAATGTTTTTTTTTTGAAAAAGGATGATATTCATCTTAAGAAATTCGGATTCGATTACTTTATTCGTAAGAAATGTGTACACATATTACCTTATAATCAACTTTAAATTATTTAAAAAAAAGTAAGGTCTAAAATATTTTTTCAGATTGAGTATACATATTTTATTTATTTTCCTTTACACAGTTAACTAATGTTTTTTAAAAAATTAACACTAAAATAAACATATTTCCTGGAAAAAATGTGGATGCACTCTTATAAGGCTTATTTTTTTTCCAAACGGTTTTTTATCAGTTACAATTATATTATGGGTTTATACACAATACACTTGCGGTGGAAATTTTTAGTTTCCACGAACGCCTTAGTTTCATGGTTTAAGAACTCAATTTAGAATGTAAGGTTTAGGTGTTTAGTTGTAGGGGTTTAGAATTTAGAGGTAATAGTTAGAATTTAGGGCTTGGTGTTATGATTTATATCATGGATATTTTATATTTTAACCTATAAATCCTAAATTTTAACCATAAACCCTACATTCTATTCACAATCACTAAATTCTAAAATACTAAACCTAAAGTCATAAATCCTACACCCTAAACTGAGTCTCTAAACCCTAAAACTAAGGTGCTTGTGGAAACTAAAAGTTTCCACCGCCTGTGTATCAAATAATTATCCTTATATTATACATGTATTTGAATATGAATATAAGGTATAATTAATGGATTTATATCTAATACATTAGTGATGGTGCCTTAGTTTTAGGCTTTAGGGACTTAGTTTAGAGCGTAGGGTTTAAGAGTTTAGGTGTAGAAGTTTAGAATTTAGAGGATATGGTTATATTTAGGGTTTAGATGTTAGGATTAAGTTTTTAGGGTTTATGGTTTAGGTTTTAACCTATAAACTTTAAAGTCTACATATAAACCTTTTTTTGAAAATTAACCTACACCTAAACCCTAAATTCTATTCACAATCACTAAATTACAAACTAACATAAACCCATAAACCCTTCACCCTAAACTGAGTCACTAAACCCTAGAACTAAGACATTTTTGGAAACTAAAAATTTTCACCGCCAATATATCAAATAATTATCCGTAATTAATAGGTCAAATATACATGTGTTAGATTTACTTTGTTTTTTTATAACAAAAGTCAGCCTTGGTATCGCGAATTATGGGTCATTGATTCGGCAACTAAAAGCTTCAACGAAGTTCGAAACAACGGTAATTGGCTACATATGTATCTGTGATTGGTACCAAATTCCAAGCAACAACAACTCGTTTGTGCCCGAAACAAATATTAATTGAACTGGAAAAGCAAGAAACTTGATGTGGTTTATGGAAAACAACCCAATTGTCACGCCTCACCAGTGCACGCCACAGTTAACCAAGGAGTGCCCCCTAGGTGAGCCAAGGCCCACCGAGGAGCCCCACCTAGGTGCACTCGAGTCAACCAAGGCAAAATGAAGTTCCTTGGACATTATAAGGCCAAACATGATCCAAGGAAGGATCTAGAATGGACTGGAGAGCCCCACACTTATCCACATTGTTCTATGGGGTTCCAGAAGTCTCTACCTGAGTCCACATGGGTCCAGGAGGCTCAGGAAAGCTCAGGACAAGTACGGAAGGATCGAGACAACTCCGGACAACTCTAGAATAATCTAGAATATTATAGAACTTTTAGACCATTTAGGATAATGCTAGATAAGTATGGAATTATCTAGATACTCCTAGGTGTTGTAAGATATTTTGGGAGGCAAAATGTGAGCCGTCCGATCAAATAAATCTCCACCATCCATTAGGGAGGTGGGTGCCTATAAATAGGTTAGTTAGGGTCATTTGTAATCCATCCCATAATCCCTCAAGTTAGCAAGCCTTGTAAGTATTTCAAGCTTTAATACAAAGCTCCTTTCTAAGTTCTTGCCTTCTCTACGTTGTGTTGCTTGTTTCCATCGCGTTGCGTGGCTAAAAGGCTCACTAGCATTGTTTCGGGAGTGCTAGTGCCGCACGGATTGAGTCTGAGAGAAATAAGTCCGTGACACAATGCTATATAAATATTTCCAATTCGTTGTGTATCTTCAATCTCAAATCTAACACAATCCTTCACTAGTTCCATCAATATCTTTGCAGCTTGTAAGCTTGCAGGACGCCATGTAATTAGTAATTCAAGCTCCTCCTACGCCACTGGAAAACCATTAAGAGAGACATGTCTTAAATTTCCTCCTAGAGTCATCTCCCCAGGCTTCCCTGCACTGCTTCTTCAAAAAAATAGACATAAAACACTCATGGACTATTCTGCACTGAGGCCTGAAATCTAGATGGCTCTCATCTTTCTTCTCACGCACACAATTCACAACCTGCTCAAAAACTTGGGACTACCAATGTTCGTTTCCCAGATTCTTGTAAGTTCATGCGCTCATTCTCTCAAACCGCTAAATTTCCTTTTTCCTGGGGATTTCTCATAACGAAATGTTTTGTTAATGCAGGTAGGAAAAATGCTGAGAAAATGGAATAAGGAGTTTTGTGATGACTACAACCAAAGGGCAAAGGTTCTGGAGAATCGCATAAATGAGCTGGAAGATGGGATGAGTAGAAGGGCACTCGAACAACCACAGTTGGAGGAGTTAAAACATTACAAGATTCAACTCTGGGATACAATGAAGGCACAAGAAGACTTGTGGAGGCAGAAGGCAAGGATTAAGTGGCTAAGTTGGGAGATTCAAACACGACATTTTTTCATCGGGTTGCAAATTTCAGGGCAAAGAAAAATCTGATCCAAGGCAACAATTTAGGGGTTACAGGGACGATAGACCCTATGGTGGTTGGTGGAAAAATCCCATAGCATGTATAGTGATGGTTAAGGGCAATCAACGAGAACTTGAGAAATAGTGACGGTGATTGGTGGAAAAATCCCATAGCTTGTATAGTGAACTGTAATAGCATCAATGAAGCTGCCCGGTGGTGCCCTCCTCCGGTTAACTCACTTAAATTCAGCGTCGATGGAGCGTTTCGAGATGAAGGAGCAGGCTGTGGAGGTGTCTTACGAAACTCAAAAGGAGATATGCATGCGCTATTTTCTGGACCAGTTGAAAAACTCTGCTCTGACTATGCTGAGCTGATAGATATACATACGGCACTAAAAGTGTACTTGGAAGCTGAGTTGAAAGGGAAAGCAACCCTGCTGGTAGAATCAGGTTCACAAGTCGTCCTCAACTGGACTGCAGATCCGTTTTCAAGGCCATGGAGATGGTGGGATACCTTCGAGGAAATTGATGCCATGAAGCGAGAAATTACAAAGGTGGAATTTCAGTATGTTCCGCGTGAGCAAAACAGCATGGCGGATCATTTGGCGAAAAGACCAATGTTATTTAAAGCATGGTGATGAGTTGGGTTTGAACCTTGTTTTGTAATTGAACAGATGGGTTGCTGATGTAAGAGTATCGCCTTTGTAGATGATACCAAATTGGATCGTACTCTTTTCCTCCAATAGGATTAGGGAGGTTTTTAACGAGGCGTCCAATCTTGGTCTTTAATGAAATTAAATAAATTGCTTTTGCTGAGCAAAAAAAAAGGAAAAATACTCGGTCCTACGGTTTTCCCTAATGATTATTATTTGGTTAACATATCGGAGGAAAGTGTGGCAACTTTGGGGACGGCGGGGGCCTTCGGCTTTGTGTTCTTTTTGTTTTTAAGTGGCGTGAAGATGGACGTCAGCTTAACATTCAAGTCAGGAAAGAAGGTCGTGTACATTGGTCTCCTCACAATGGTTGTGCCGCTGATATCTTGTTTGATAACGCCTACGGTTCGCCACTCGGCCGATGATTTGTTTACAAGAAAAATTTTCATCCTCGCAACATTATACGCCGGGACTTCATTCCCAGTCATATATTGCCTTCTCAGCGAGCTAAAGATCCTGAATTCAGAGCTCGGCATGCTAGGATTATCATCAGTGCTTATAGGTGACATGTCTTCACCGCAATCTCGCCACCAAATTTGATGTACGAGGATACATGTAACCTCGCAATGGACTGCCTCACTTCATTTATAATGCTCCCGTTTCACCGTACATGGTACGTCGACGGGAGAACCGAATCAGAAGATCAAACCATACAAAGCCTAAACTTGGACATGCTTTAATTCAGTCATTATGCTATTTTTTTAATTGATAATCTTGGCTCCCTAATTTTTGTTCAATTTTACTTTAAATATTGAATAATGTAGATTTTAATTTTTAACCACCAATGTTTACAGCTTTTAAAAGTAAAAAATGACTAAAACGGTATATGTTTAATGTGGGTCCTTTTTCATATTTAAAACCTTTAAATTCTGATCCAACATGTTTAAATCTATTTAAGTTGCACGAACCAACTTGCCTCAGTGGTTAAGAGAACGGTTGTTGTCTTTAGAGTTCACAGGTTCGAACACCAACAACTGCAGCAGGGTGATTGAGCATGCATTGTCAAATGGTTGAGAGTAAATTCAGATCAGATATTACTTGTAATCACCTTAGCTTTTAAAAAAACTATTTAAGTCAGATTTAAACCGACATTTAAGGTCCAAGTTCAGGGTAAAAATTTTCTGCCCCTAATCATGCCCCTTTTATGTCCCACACTAAAAATTACTTAAAATTTAAATTCTAAACTCTAACCCTAATTTTCACACCCTAAAAAATACATCATACCCCTAATTACCTAAACCCTAACCACAATCTCTAACCTTAAACCCACTATTTTAAAGTGGGGCGTGATAAGGGGCAGACGATTTCCATTCCAAGTTCAACGAATAAAAAAGTTATGTCTGTTTTTGTGTGTTTTTTCATCTTCCAACACTAAAAGTTCATTTCTAAATCCTACACCCTAAAAAATACACCATACCCCTAATTACCTAAACCCTATCCACAATCTCTAGCCTTAAACCCACTATTTTAAAGTGAGGGCATGATAAGGGGCAGGCGATTTTCATTCCAAGTTCAACGAATAAAAAAATTATATATGTTTTTGTGTGTTTTTTCATGTTCCAACTCTAAAAAGTTCACTTCTAAATCCTAACTCTAAAGTCTAAACCCTAAATCATAAACCCTAACAATATACTCTACCCAATCCCTAAACCATAATACTAAACCTTAATCTTAAACCTAATTTTTTTTTAACCTGAGTCATAGCACCAAAAAAGACTGAGGATTTATACTCAAATTCATAGCTAAGCTAATAAGAGAAATGATTGATATATTGTGAAGATTCAATCAACCAGCAGATTTGGAAGCTGTGGGAGTACCGGTTAGATGTTTCTCAAAACTTTCCAAATTGATGATAAGAAAGTTGTTTCCTTTACGAGTAAGAGTTTCCAGTTGGGCCGAACAGGGACCAGACAATGAGAAGTACGATAATGGCAGTGACACGTTTGTCTTCTGAGGTGCAAAGCTTCATTACCAGGTAGGCCATTCTGATAAAGTGCAGAGCTCCTGAACACAGATTTAGATGCTAGAAAAGGACAGCTCCTATAAGAAAACGGAGTCTCGTTTTCTGTAATAATTTGCTTCATCCTCGTTTTCTTGATTTTCTGACAGAAACGAATCGGTCTAATTCTGATTTCAGTCTCTCGGTTATGCTGAAATTAGAGGTTTAATCCTTTCTATTTTGATTTGTTGTGATTTCATTTCTTTATTATTACAAGAGTTAATTACACACCACGTGTCTCTAAATTATGATTATCATTTTAAATTGATCTTCAAACTTTTGAACATTTTAATTTTATCTCCAAACCATGATTCTCATTCTAAACTGGTCCTTAAACTTTTGAATATTTCAGTTTCGTTCTCAAACTATGATCATCAGTTTATGGCATATCATATTATTTAATAATATACATCAATGTTTACAAGATAATTAATGAATTTATAACAGTTTTATTAGCATGGGTTTTGATTAACCTATAATGATAATTTGAGGATGAAATTAAAGGCTTTGAAATATTCAACTGACATGTAAGTTTATTATTGGTTAAACATTATTAGTTGGATTTCTCCGTGATCTTAACTATGTGAATCAATAACAATAAATTAAAGGCTTAACTATAAATAGTTACCCAAATTTTGAAACTTTTTGCAATAGGTGCTTAACGTTTCTTTTTTCTGAAATAGGTGTTTAAAGTTTCATTTTGAAGGCCTACGAGTCTCTGCATCCACCACATACTCCCACTTTTCTCCCAATTTTACTTTTCCAATGAGAATTCCGTAGTACAATTTTTTTGAATCGGAATAAAATAGAATTCGGGTCACAAACTCCAACAATCATCGTAGTAGAAGGACTAAAAAATTAGACCAAACAAATCAAGTGAGTACATTTACTGCTTTTGCAATAAGATCCTCTCTGTTGGAAAATATCTATGTAGTAGGGGACTTGGAGTTATCAAAGATGTCCCTACGATATTGGTATACTGGACCAAAGACCATGATACCACTCACATTCACAATTTAAAACCAAGATGCAAATTCATGCAAAGCTTTGCTTCAAATCAATGAACTAATATAATTGCAGAAGTTTGAAACGTATCGATTTAGTTTAGATCGAATTTCGAAACTAGTAGTCGATAATCTCGACTCCAAACGGAACGAAAACGACTACTCGATGAAGAACTGTTATCTTAAATGTCTCTAAGCAATGTTCAATGAAATGGGACCTAGAGACATTGCTAGTTTTTGACGACCAAGCTAGTTCGTACGTAGGGGAAACAACTCTGCAAAACTTTTAAGTCTAAGTTCAATGCTTCAAGTACATGATGAGAATGAATCATCAACATCAACTGAAGCCCTGTGATGTCTTTGATTTCCAAACTACTTTGTGAATCGAAACAAAGGTGTCGAAAAATCCATATTTCAGACATGATTTCACAGTTATATACATTGCATTTTCGAGTTTGTGACAGAATGCTTTGTGTCAGACAAAACAATACCATATTGAACTTTAACAAAGCTACCCGACTATATATAGGTTTAGGTACCAAAGGTTCCATTTTAACTCACTTATGTGTATACAATTAATGGGGCTAGCTCAGGCCAAGAAAATGATCGACGGAAGCCTTTCGTCGAGAATTCGGAATCTGTTGAGGACGAAACTTGGTCCGAAAGGCCACATTGCAGTATACGTAGGAGAAACCAGCAGGAAGCAGTTCATGATTCCTATCTCTTATTTGAACCATCCTCTATTCGAAGGCCTGTTGAATCTGGCCGAGGAAGAATTCGGATTCAACCATCCGATGGGCGGTCTCACGATTCCATGCAGTGAAGAATATTTCATCAGTCTTTTAACATTGTTGAAAATTTCATAGATTGTAGCCATAAGTTATGTAACTGTTCTATTTTGTTTTATCAGGCAATAAAGTAAACAAATGTGTGTATATACACATATGTTGTTTCAATATTTTCAAAAAACAGAACACACAGGGTTTGAATTTTTCTTCAGAATTTGCAAAGCATTCATTCTCTGCAATAACAGAGTACTTTGCTCGAATCAGACTCGTTTCTGAGATTTTGGTGGCCCATGGGCGAACTTAAAAAATAGGCCCCTAATTAAGGGTGAGCGTTCGATCGAGTTAAATTGAGTAAAAAAATTCAAGTTATGCGAGTTTACGAGTCCTTACGATTCGAACTTAAAAATTTATCTACTAAATACTAAAATTTTGGGTTATTAGAATTTTTAATTTACAACTCAAACTTTATTTGAAATTTTTTTCGAGTCGAGTCGAAAAAATCAATTTTTTCAAGTTGAGTGGAGTTTTGCTCACCCTTTCCTCTAATAACGAGTATTGGAAAAAAATAAATTTTGAAATTAGACCCTTAGTAACAAGTGATATATAAAAAAATGGGTCCCTATTAACAAGTTTTGAAAAAAAAATGAATTTTAAGAATATTCTTGTAATAACAAATATAGGGGAAAATAGAAACCTAATAACAAATATTGAAAAATTAAAATTTAAGAGTATGCATGTAATAACAAAAATTAGGGAAAATAGACCATAAATAACAAGTATTGGAAAAAAATTGGACTCGTAATAACAAGTATCGGAAAAAAATTTAAGAGTAGAGCCCTAATAACAAATATTAGAAAAGATAGGCTCATAGTAACAAGTATTGAAAAATTGGCCTCATAATGACAAGTATTAAAAAATTTGTACCCTAATAACAAGTATTGAAATAACAATAAATAATAAAAAATGGGCCCCTAATTACAAGTATTCAAAAAAATAAGCCTATAATAACAAGTATTGAAAAAAAATTATATCCCTAATAAAAAATATCAGAAAAAAATAAAATTTAAGAATAGAACTCTAATAACAATTATTAAAAAACTAAATTTTAAATATTAAAAAATATTAAACCTTAACTATAAATATTCGGAAAAAATGGGCCCTGAGCAGGGTAAGGGACCTGGGCGGGCGCCCCTATTGCCCATGCCCAGGAACGACTCTGGCTCGAATCAAAGCCGATGTTATAAATTTCACCCCACTACTTCACAAAATTGAGAAATTAATCTCTAATTTTGGACCCTTCAAACTCATTTGCAGATCTCAGTACTAAAAAAACCAAATCAAAAACCTCATTAGCTCATTTGACTCATGCATGGTTTATACGAGTAGGGAGCTTGATGAATTCATCTTCGGTGGATGGAACAACGAGACCACCGAATGGATGATCATCGGAACCGAACTCCTCTCCGGCTTGATTCAACAAGAACCAGAACAAAGGGTGCTTCGAGTAAGACATCCGGACCACAAATCTCTTGTTATTCTCTTCGTCTCCGACGATCGACATACACAACGAGTGGCTCGATGTTTGGTAAGGGCATTGGTGCTTAGAATGTGACCATCTTCGGATGGATTGCTTAGAATGTGACCATTCTCGTGTGTGTGTCAGTGTGTGTATATATATAGCATAGGGGATACAAATTACAAACAAACCATTTTGTCACTCTGCATATGCATGAAAAAATTATCATCTTGTACTTAATGTTTCTGTGGTAGGAATAGGATCGCCCACTGGTTTTCATGTCCATGGCTGGTGTTTTGTTTGTTGCATGTTCCTTGTGTCAGTGACTCAGTTATGGGGTTAGTTTGGGATTTCTTACATTAAGATTCACGGGTGTGTTTTATATATAATGATTGCCCTTGAACTCGGCCTGTTCTTGTTCTTTGAATTGCTGTCCGTATATAACTGTTGCATGCATTGCATGGAGATAAAAAAAGGGTTTCAAGTTTTAACATGTTCAGGCGAGATTAGGGACGGAGTCAAAAATCAAGATTAAGAGAGTAAAATATAATTAATCATAAAAATAAGGGGACAAATTTTGAAAGAATAAAAATTAAGAGTAAAGTATATAAATTTTGGCTTCATCCTTGATGAGATCATTTCTCAACTAAACATGTGATGTGATGGTAAAAAAATCTCTTTCAGTCTTGATTCACATTAGATTTCGAGTTTAACTTGGGATAATTTCTCTTTTTTTTCCCGGGAAAGAGACAGAACTAGATATCAAATTCAAGGAAAGCAAAGTATAATTCGAAAAAAAAATAGAAGACAAATTTTAAATGAATTAAAATTGAAGGTCTAAAAGGGTAAATATCCCAATTAATATTAATAATATTTATATATATTAATAAAGAAATTTGATGGAAACTGCCCCTCACCTATAACATACCTGATACCTCGGTCATTGAGTTTTCTTATAGTCTTATTTAAAAACAATAATAATAATTATTCTGCAGGTGCATTTGGTCCTTTCTCATATTATGCTTCTTTAAAATGTGAAAAAAAATATAGTTGATAATACTATAAAAAGCAACGTTGCAGACTTGCAGTACTTTGATTGTAACAAATATATATATATATGCTCATTTTACTTTGGATGAAATAGAATACTTATCTATAAAAAACAAAGATTATACTGATTAGAAAAATTCTTATGGAGTTAAGAGCCTGATTCGCATTTGATTTGGGTGGAGAGTTAATTACTAAACCTTAATCTAAATAGGATATCAAAAAGGCAGAGGTTTTATATATGTTCTTAAAAACAAAAATTATGTTCATCGAAAGTTAAACTGCGAAGCTATGAAGGTAGGTTGTAACTTATCAAGGCAGTCTTATTCAGTATAACAAATTATTGGTGTCGACAGTTGATCCTCCCCAAGGCTATTATTTGTCGTACCGAGCGGATTTGTATGACATTTTTTTGGAAAGGAGGAGACAAAGCTGTTCATGGAGCTCGGGTGAAATGGAGTGAGATCTGTTTTCTGAAATTAGAGGGTGGCCTTGGCCTTAAAAATATTGGTTGCTGGAACAAAACTTGCGTTTTTCTCTTAGTGCGTAATATCCTTGCTGATCAGGGTTCGCTTTGAGTCGCATGGCTGAAGGCTTATGTTTTTAAGGGGACTGGTTTTTGGTTGCTCGAGAGCCAACCTTACTTTAGTTGGATGGTGAGGAAAATTCTGAAGATGCGTGCAGAAATTGGTTTGATCTTTGCGGGTGTCCTGAATTGGTCAGTGGTTAACACTGCGTGGATTTTTGAGAAAGTGAGGAACCGAAAGGAGAAAGTTGATTGGAGTCGGCTAGTGTGGTGCCTTTCTCATGTTTCGAAACATAGTATTATTGCATGGATGCGTGTTTTGGATAGACTTCCTACTAGAGATCGTTTATGTCGAATGGGTATTGCTTCTTGTGTTGATTGTGTGATGTGTCAAGATGGCATTGAATCTCGTAACCACTTGTTTTTCGAATGCCCTTTTGCTGCTACAGTTTGGAGCTTGATTTTGCTGAAATGCAATGTTCATAGGCAAATCTTAGTTTGGGAAGATGAATTGCAATGGGCAGTAACGAGATTCAAAGGGAGGTCCCTTATTGCAAACATCTTATGTCTTGCTTGGTCTGCTTGCATTTATAGTATTTGGGAGGGGAAGAACTTTCAGATTTTTAGGAGAGTTTCTCGTACAGTGGCTGATTTAGTTGAAGGTGTACAGACGGTTATTGGTCTTAAGTTCCAAAACAAAAACATAGATTTAGATGATAGTGTAAATGTTAGATTGTGTACAGAGTGGGATATCCATATCTAAAATGGGTCCCGAATAGATTTATTGTAATGGTGTTGGTGGATTTGGATGTTGAATAAAATCACAGCTCTTATCCAAAAAAAATATTATGTTCATTTTCAGTATCATTTATATGTCGTAATATTAAAAAAATTATATGACTCTAAATTTTAAATCATAAACCCTAAAAATTGTATTTTAACCTCAATTTTATAAACTTTGATACTAAATCCTAAACTATAAATTTAATTATTTTCGGTGTGTGAAATAGAAATCATTTGCCCCTTTTTGGTACCTTTTTATGTTCCATATTAAAAAATTAGGTTTAGGGTTAAGGTTTAAGGTTAGGATTTATGATTATAGTTTAGGAAATTTAAGGTAGAGTGTATATTTTAGAGTTTAGAGTTTAAGGTTTATGACTCAGAATTTAAGGTTAGGGCTTAAATTTTAATTTATTAATGTTAGATATAATAAATGAGCACCGAAAGGAGAAAAATAAATTTTTGTTTTGTTTTGTGTGGTATGATCTCAAACTCTTGTATATCATACAACTTTCTTTATTGAAATTTGTGTAATTTCTCCTATTACGCATGTCCAAAATTACCGTGTTTATAAGGTTTTTTTCATCCTCACCATATATTGCAATATATTGTGCACGGAAGAGTTATATGCTAATGAGTATTGAAGATACATTGACTAAAATACTACGATCATGTACAAAATGATCATTCCAGCTATAAGTAGACAGAGACAAATTGGTGGCTGTAATTCCATCATTTACATTAATACAGAATAAGCTCCCAATAGAAATTGGACCCTTCAAACTCATTTACAAATATCAGTACCATAGTTACAATCTCCATTAGCTCATCCACTCATGCATGGTTAATACGTGAAGTGAGCTTGATGAATTCATCTTCAGTGCAAGGAACAATGAGACCACGCACCGGATGATGATCGAACCCGAACTCTTCCTCGGCTCGATTCAACATGGCCTGGAACAAAGGGTGTTGCAAGTAAGATATCGGGACCACGAATCTCTTGTTCTTCTCTTCATCTCCAACATAAACAGCAAAACGGCCTTTACGGACATTCACTTCACTCGATGTTTGGTAGGAGGAGGAGGAGAATTGGTGCTTAGAATGTGACCACCTCCGCATAGTTTTCTTTGCTTGAAGCATCATTGCAGGCAAACAAATCCCCATTCTCTTTTATGGTTGTTTTAATGGTTGTTTTCTTTTCTTACATTTCTGGTCTTGGTCCTTGGGTGTATATATAGGGGGAGACAGACTCCAAAAATGTCATTCTGTCACTTTGCATGCATGAAAGCATCAACATGTACTCTTGTCTTTGGGGTAGGATATTGTATAATATCAAACTTTGGGGGTCTAAAAGTGGACACGCAAACCTACTAATAATAGCAGATCAGCCCACTGGTTTTCACATATCCATGTCTTCTGGTGTTTTATTTGTTGCATAGGACTCATGCCTCAAGATTCATGGGTTTTTTTTTTTACTATTTTCTCTTATAGATGATGATTGACTTTGAATTCCTCTTGTTTTTTTAATAGTCTAAAGTAATTATAAAATATTATATGTTCATATATATTCTTAACCCTTTAAAAATGTACACATTGCAGACAAAGCGATTGAATTCAGATCTTCTGGGCTGACAACACCAAATTTTTCACTGAGACCACTTGTTGTTTGAACTCCACCCCTTCTTATTCTTTGAACTGTGCTCCGTATGTATCAATTGCATGCATTGTATGCTCAAGGTAGTGATTTAAATAGCGGTCGGGTAGCGGAATAACATACTATATAGTGCTAACGGCGCCGTCCAAAATTGTTATTGTCAAAAATAACGGTATGAAGTGAAATTACACCAATAGTGATGGGTTGCAGCAGCAATTTAACGGGTAATCGTTAATTGTGTCAATAAAATGATGTTAATCCCGTTATTGTTCCGTTATGGTAAAAAAAATTTAAAAAAAAATCTAATTATAAGTATAAAAATCTTGTTTTCATATTAATAAAAGTTCATAATAGATGGAAATGCACTCTAAATATTATTAAGAATGAATTTTTATAATTATAATTATCATGTTTTACTATACGAATTTAGAAAAATCATGATTACAATAACCTCTGTTTTGTCCATAAATATAATCGTAACCATAATTTAAATCATTTACTCAAGGTGATAGGGTTTTAAACTTTAGGCAGCCTTTCTCACTCTCATTAAATGAAGGATGAAAATCTCCTACACTTTTCGGTGCCCTTACTTATATCCCCACGCTCAAAATTAGGTTTAGGGTTTTAGGTTATGATGTATGGTTAAGGTTTAGAGAATTTAAGGTAAGATATATTTTTTAGGGTATAGAGTATAGAGTTTAAAGTTTAAAATTTAAGGTTATGACTTAAATTTTAATTTTGTAATATTTTTCAATGTTGAGACATAAATAAAAGTACAAAAAAATTATATGTGTTAGGATCTTCATCCAATGAATGTGTTCGGATCTTCATCCAATGAATGTGATAGTGAAATTGGTGCCCAATATACGGACGACTGTTGAGCCAGACAGTCAGTTAGATAGTTAGATAGTATGAGTGCTTATTGGCTGCAAATTGCTATCTGATGACGTCATTCCAAATCTAGTCTGTCATTATATCATTTATCAATTAATTAAAAAATCAAATTACATGTAAAGGTCAGTTTTTTTATATCATTTATAATTCTCTTTCATCCTCAAACTTGAGTCACCAATAGAAAATACAAAATTTTATATCATTAGAATCGTTCTTTGAGTTTAAGGGTTCGAGTGATTTTTTAATGTTTTATGTTAATTATATCACTTTCTCATCCCGACAAGCAATGTTGTTTAAGCCTAAATCACCGACAGGAGTAAATTATTCTACGTCATTGGAACTGCTCTTTGAGTTTAAAGGTTCGAGTCATTTAACAATAATAAATGGATGAACATATAACATTATATTCCAATGTACGGCCCTTTGTTTTAAGGGTAAACAAGCTTTGCGATTTGGGAGTGAACTTATTTGTAGAGCATATGAAGCCAAAATGTGGTTCCAAGTTGAACATTATGATGCTCATATATATCCCAATCTCATGATTTTATGTAATTTTTTATTTATCTATTGATTTTTTCGACGCATGTATTGTATTTAAAGATTTAATTATTTTAATTTAATTATATATATTGATCTCATGTATTAAAAATAATTAAAAACGTTTTTATGTTAATATATTGTTTATTTATAAATTCTATTAGTGTAATTTATAATGAAAATGTAATTCAAAGTTATTATAAAATGTAAGGTAAACTGCATGAATGCCATTTAATTATGAGATGGATTTTATTTCGACAACCGATCTACTAATTTTACGAAACAAATAGTTTAATTATTCAAATGTTATCAATTAAGTTATTTTATTAAAACTTAATGTATTAGGTGCGAGAGTAATAGCACTTGAATCCGAAATTTCAAAGCTCAAAATCTCAGCAACAGATTGCTGCAGGCAATCGACTGCAATTCCCAATATCGATATTTGCAGCATATTTTGCCTTTTCGTCCTCGTTAGTAAACTGAAAACTTTACTGTTTGAAGAAGACAAAATTGTTGGAGAAAAAAAAATCAATCTTTCCGCTGTAAAGAAAAAAGTTGTATTTGGTCAAAGCATAATTGGGTTTTTTTACAGCAATAATATTGACTTAATTTAATGATTCTACGGTCTAAAAATAAATTTATAAAATATTTTTAGTGATTTGTCATTATATCAAATTATTTTAAATGGTTTATCATTTAGTTGACTAATTGTATTAGTCTACATAAAGACTATTTTGATTCAAAATAAAACGTTGAAAATTAAATACTCAAAAATGTAATAAAAGTCAAAATTAATTATTCAGTCAAAACGTTAAAGACATTTTTTGATATTATGTCTTTTGTTTTCAGTTGGAATCAGTTCTAAGACATTGTTCATTGAGTGAAGTCTAGGGTATTAGAGTAGTTGAGTGCAAGGTTTAAAATAGCATTTTGTGGTCATTATATTACTATAGCGTCACCGTCTAAAATTATTATTGTCGAAAATAGTGTGTGAATCGGATTCACACCAATAACGGTGGATAGCGCCACAATTTGACGAGTAACGACAGTAATGAGTCACTATTCTTGTTTTTTTCTTTTTTTTTGTTCGGCGAGAGTGATATTATTAATGAATTAAACACAACACGCCTTGATTATGTATGTGTGTCTCGTTAAAAACTTCTCTAATTTTAGATGAAAGAAAAAAGTACACTACACACAGGAAAAAAATTACAAAGTAGAAACAAAATCCAGAATCACTGTTTTTTGAGTTTAGAGATCGAGGAGTTCGATAAAAATTAAGAGCCAACAAATCCTGAACCTAAACAACATTAACTAAATCAGCCCAAGACATTAACAGGGTTAACCCGAAAGGTAACGGATCTAAGAAAAACACGAAATGACCACGTCAAAAGTGAAAACAAGACACAATCATCCTACGACAAAACCATATATGCATAGCTACTAGACCTGGCAAACTTGACCCGAGACCCGAAACCCGAACCGAATTACTCGAACCGAAACCCGATTTTGACCCGAACATGATGATTCGAAGTTGATCCGAAACCCGAACCGAACCGAACCGAACCGAAAATTTTTGTTGAACCGAAATGGACCCGAACCGAAATAGACCCGAACCGAATAGACCCGAACCGAATGGACCCGAACCGAATGCTACCCGAACCGAAAGCTGAACCGAAAGCTGAACCGAATATCGACCCGATTTTAACCCGATTTTAACCCGATTTTGACCCGATTTTAACCCGAATATCTATTGTTAACAATATAATAAATAATAAAATGAAGTATAGAAATTTGAGATCTTGGTGACCAATTTTATAATTTCATCATAAAATATAGCATAAAATTGAAATTGTAGACTAAATTGACAATTTGGAAGTGGAGAAATTTGAGAGTCCAATGATCAAATTTGTAATTATACCATATAAATAAATAGGGGTCAATTTTGGCTAAAAATTAAATCTTTGAAATTAAAATGAACGAAAATATAAATATATTAAATTAATAGACTAAATTACAAAGATTAGTCAATTTCAACTAAAAGTAAATTTTTAGAGACTAAATATCACTACGGGGAGGGGATTTGTATATCCGAAGTCTAAACCGTAGGAATACTTGTGACTAAATTAAATTAAACTAAAACTTAAAGTTGACTAAAATGTAACATTTTAAATGCAACATGGCCTAAAAAGTAATTAATCTCTAGCTTAAAAAATTGGTGGCTTATTTCCCTCCAAAATTTTGTCTTTTCTCTCTCTATTTTTTCCAATTGTCTTTTTTTTCAATCTAGCTTAAAAAATTGGTGGCTTATTTCCCTCCAAAATTTTATTTTTTCCCTCTCTATTTTTACCAATTGTCTTTCTATTTTTCTTGATTTAATTGAGTTTCAATTTAGATTAATTTAACTGAAATTTCACATTTAGTTTTAAAATTATTTTAATTATGTCCGTGATTTATGCTTTTAGATTTTAGTTAATTCAATTAGATCCTAAGTTTAATAAATTAATTCATTTCAGACATTATTATTATTATTATTATTATTATTATTATTATTATTATTATTATTATTATTATTATTATTATTATTATTATTATTATTATTATTATTATTATTATTATTAACTTTGATTCAATATAATTATACAAAAAATTATATGGATACATGAAGCTTTGATTTAAATATTTAATCAAACTCAAATGCATAGATTGACAAGTTGAATTAGAATTAATCTCATACATCAATAACTCTAAACCCTAAACCATAAATACTAAACCTCAAACCTTTAACCCAACTCAAATCAAATTGACCCGAAAATTTAAATGTTGACTCGACCCGAAATTGACCCGATTTTAACCCGAACCGAAAGCGACCCGAACGACCCGATTTTGACCCGAACCGAAAGCGACCGATCCGATATTGACCCGACCCGAAAACAACCGATCCGATTTTGACCCGATCCAATACCTGAACCGGATCCGACTCATCACAGACCCGAATTAGACCCGAACCCGAACCGAACCGACCCGAACCGAATCTAAACCGATTCTAGATAGACCCGAAATGACCCGAACCGAAACGACCCGAACCGAACCCGAACCGAATGACCCGATTGCCACCTAGCTACCTAATAATTGTTAAAAATATCTGTTTATTGATAAACGTTCATAAGTATTAGAAAACACTTTAAAAATCATTAAAAGTGACTTTTTATAATTATTATGTTTTATCATAAATTGTGTGAATTTTTATAATAAAAAATTACGACACTCGCAATGACCGCATAGCACTTGTTATGTCTGCAATATCAATAAACACAACGCGACCGTGAATGCTATCTAAATCTCCAGTTGAGGGATAACGAGGGTTGGTCGAATCTATGAGAATTTTAAATTCTCATATAGTTTAGAGATTTTTTTGTATTTTCTATTGTTGATCTAATTTTACACCTCTAACATAAAACATGTGTTCTTCTTTAGTTATAAGATTATAAGCCCGTGTTTTGTTTGGTATGATCTTAAACTCTTTTATATTGTACAACTTTTTTTTAGAATCTTGTACAATTTCTCGGATAAAAATTTTCTGTCCCTTTTCGGTGCCCCTATTTATGTCCAACACTAAAAAACACAACAAAATTAAATTTCAAGCACTAACCCTAAATTCTAAATCCTAAACCCTACACCCTAAAAAATACACCCTACCCTAAATTTTGTAAACCATAACCCTAACCTAAAATCCTAAACCTAATTTTGAGTGTGAGAGCATAAGTAGGGGCACCGAAAAGGGGTAGAGGATTTTCATCCCAATTTCTCCTAACACACATGTCCAGAATCACGGGTAAAAATTATCTACCCCTAATCATGCCCCTTATACGCCTCACACTAAAAATCACTTAAAAATTAAATTCTAAACTCTAACCCTAATTTCCATCCTAAAGCATACACCTTAAAAATACACCCTATCCTTAATTACCTAAACCCTAACCACAATCCCTAATCTTAAACCTTAAACTCTAATGTCAAGTATAAAGGATAAAGGTAAGGTGGTTAGACTTTGGTTTAGGGTAGTTTAGCTTATGTTATTCTGGGATGAGTGTAGCTTACAAGTGAATGTGCTGCACCGTCTCTATGATTTGTTTTCTAGAAGGTTAGGTAGAGAAACGGTTAGGAATCTGTTAGCACCGTTATCTCAACCTAATGTTCTAAAGAATTGTATATAAGGGGCCGGTTCTCTTTTGAGAATATTACGGTCATTTAATAAATAAAAACAAAACGAGAGTACCGTCTCTCATTCCCCTATTCCTTTTCTTAATTCATTCACCTTAATTCTAAGATCTTTCTCAGATCTTAACATGGTATCAATCGCCGTTGTTCCTGGTGATGATTCGTCTTCCGCTATCGTTTGATGCTGGTGTTGTGTTTGTTGTACTTTGGATTGAGCTTTCGTGGTTTCTATGCTCAGGTTTTGTGTTTCTTCTCTTCTCCCTGTTGATTCATTGTCTCGCGATTGCAATTGATTCAGTATCATTTGGTTCTTGTTTCTATTGCGTCAATCTTCGCCTCTAATACCTAGGATTATCCTGCTATTTGGTCATAAGCATGTTTACTCGCAAAGACTCATAGGTTACAGAGTAAATCTAGTGACTCTGAATTGAGATATCCTGTAGGTGTTGATTGAAGTTTTTCTTGAATTGTTGTGTTCAACAAAAACATCGTTAAGACTCTGAATTTCTTGGCTGATTTTTCTGATGGTTCGTGATCTGGTTTCTTCTCGTTTGTGTGCCTACAAACTGTTTGTTGTTTTGTCTGTGTGAAAATGACTCAATGAGGAGCATCGGTTAACTCCAACGCTAGTTCTGTTCAGGTGACTAATGTAATGAATGTTTCCAGTGTTCAACAGATACCTAAAATTGATGTTGTAAAGTTGTCTGCGAGCACTTATGTGTTATGGAAACAACAAATTTCGTTGATAATTGATGGTTATAGTCTTCTTCCTTTCTTGTCTGATGACATTGTTGTACCTAGTCGTACTCTAACTGATGCTGCAGGGAAAACTAGTGAGAATCCTGAATATCTTGCGTATTACAGGCAAGATAAACTTCTTGCTTCTTGGATGTTGTCAACTATAAGCTCTGAGGTTCTTCTCAGGTTAACTGGATGCACTACTACTCGTGCAATCTGGTCTAATGTAACTCGTATGTTTGGAGCATGCTCTACAACAAAAACTTCTTCTCTTAGGCATAGTCTCCACACACAGAAAAAGCTAGGCTTGTCCATCACTGAGTATCTAGCTAAAATCAAGATGATTTATGATACCTTAAATGCATCTGGAAGTGTTGTTTCTGAGCAAGAACATGTTAGTGTTATTCTTCCAGGTCTGTCTTTAGAATTTGAGTCAGTCATAGTTGTAGCTTCAAAGGAGTTTCTGTCTCTTGAAAAGTTAACTGAGATGTTATTAGATTGTGAGGCTAGAATGCAAATGTTTCAGCAAGATAGTCTTCTTGTTCATGCAAACTTGGTAGTTCAGAGTGATGAAGGTAATGCATCTTCATATGATGAGACTCGAGGTGTTGTATCACATGGTCCTCATCACTCATCTAGTCAGTTTCAATCAGGAAGAGGTGCTCAGTTCTATTCTAGAGGCCGTCGTGGTGGTTTTAATAACAATAGAGGCCATGGTCGAGGGAGATATGGATCAAATCGACCTCGGTGCCAACTGTGTGGTCGTATGGGGCATACTGTGCAGAAATGCTATTATAGGTTTGATCTGAGTTATACTGGTATGCTGCCAATGAGGATGACAGTCAGAGTGAAGGTGCAAATTATGGCTCTACTCAGAACACATGCCTTGTTACTGCAGTAGGCAACTCTAGACCTGGGACTCAGCCAGCTCAAGCTTACACACACTTTTGGATTTCAACCAAATTCCTACACTCCTTGTGCTACTGGTACTGGGTTTTATAGTCAGGTCTCTCCTGGTAATGGTTTCTCTGTTGGTCAAGGGAAGTTTTCTTCAGTTGTTGGTCAAGGGGTAAATTCCTTTTCTCCTACTGGTACCAAGCAAGTCTCCTCTGCAGTTGGCCCTGGTTCTGAGTTTCCTAGTGACCATTCTACTCTTGTGTTTCAACCTGCCGGTCATTTTTTTCATGTTCATGTGATGGTTACACCTAGTGGTTCCTCTTTGACTCATGGTGTGTGGTGTCCTGACTCCGGGGCTTCTCACCATGTGACTTCTGATCAGTCTAACATGCACTCTGGAGTTCAGTACACAGGTAACACTTCTCTTCTCATGGGCAATGGTGATAGTGTTGCAATTAAACATGTTGGTCAAGGTTATATCTTCACTTAGTCTAAACCCTTAGTTCTGAAAAATTTGTTACATGTTCCTTCTATTAAAAAGAACTTGTTATCTGTTTCTCAACTAGCTCGTGATAACAATGTTTATTTTGAATTTTATGCTAATGGTTGTTGTGTTAAGGATACTCAGACTCAGATGACCCTTCTGGAAGGGAAGCTCACTCATGAAGGGTTGTATCAATTGTTTGCTCCAGATTCAGCTTCTTCAGATTGTTGTTCAATAAAGCATGGAATCCAGGTTAATAATGTTTCCAAGTCTTCAGATATCTTTGACTTGTAGCATAAGAGACTAGATCATCCCTCTAGTCGAGTAGTTAGTGCTGTTATGCAAAATTGTAATATTGATGCTAAGTCTAGCAGTTTGAATCATGTATGTTCTGCCTGCTTACAAGGGAAAGCTCACAAGCTTCCTTTTTCTTTTTCTGCAACTGAATATAATGAACCCTTTGAGCTCATTGTGTCTGATCTGTGGGGGCCTGCTTCTGTTAGTTCTGATGAATATCTTTAATATGTGTCTTTTATTGATGTGTGCAGTAGACATACTTGGCTTTATTTAATTAAAAAGAAGTCTGATGTTGCTCAGTGTTTCATTAATTTTCACAAGTTGATAGAAGTTCAGTTTGGTAAAAAGATTAAGAACTTACAAACTGATTGTGGAACTGAATATCTAGCTCTAAGGAACTGGTTAGTTTCTAATGGTATTCAGCATAGGTTTTCTTGCCCTCACACCTCTGAACAAAATGGTAAGGCTGAGAGGAAACATAGACATATAGTTGAAATTGGGTTGACTCTACTTGCTCAAGCTGGTTTACCTTTAAGATTTTGGAATCATGCCTTCACAACTGATGTGTTTCTAATCAATAGGATGCCTACAGATGTCTTGCATGGTTTGTCACCATTTGAAAAATTGTATGGAAAAAAGGCATGATTATTCATTTTTGAAAGTTTTTGGTTGCACCTGCTACCCTTACATGAGGCCATATAATCAGCACAAGTTTGATTTTAGAACCTCCAGTTGTGTCTTTTTAGGCTATAATTCATTTCAGAAAGGCTATAAGTGTTTGAATAGTTCTGGCAAAGTTGTGGTTTCCAGACATGTTATTTTTTATGAGTCTATATTTCCTTTTCTAAGCAAGTCTGAAGTAACTCAGGAGGAAAATAACACATTTTCATCTAGTTTACCTGTGGTGATTGACACTAGTTCTACTTCACATAATCCCTCACATGTTCCTTGTTCTTCACCTGTTCTTGGTTCTTCTAGTCCATTTGGTGTTGCTCCTGTGAGTGGTGAGTGTTGTCCTGGTCAGATATGTCCTGAGTTATCTTTTCGGCAAGTGTTTGTTGATTCTATGCCTGAGTCTAAAACTTCTGAACAAAGTGTTCCTGAAGCTGATAGTGTTCCTGACACTGCTGTTGAAGCTATTGTTCAGATTGGTGATGACAGTATAGGGATTCAAGCTTGTGTGAGTCCAAATAGGTGTGAGGCTGTTACTTCTGAAGGTGTTAGTGTCTGTCAAGATCATGTTCAAACTGATACTGAAGTTAGGGTTTCTGTTGTTATTGAAAGTACCACTGGAGGTAGGACTACTACTCAGGAAGATGTTCAAGGTATTCTTGAAGAAGGTGTTGCTCATAATGAAGAAGGTGACACTGAGAATGATGGTTCTAGAGGCCTTCTTTTTGAGAAAGGTCTTCTTGCAAAAAGTGTTGCTCATAATGAAGAAGGTGACACTGAGAATGATGGTTCTAGAGGCCCTCTTTTTTAGGAAAGAGATTCTTTTGCAGAAAGTCTTTCTACAATAGCATATGCTGATGGCAACACTGATAATGTGGATTCTGCAGTGGCTAATGCAGAGGAACATGTTGACTGCACTACTTCTTGCATTCAGGGTGATCCTTCTACTACAACTGATGTTATTGGTCATCATATGGTTACAAGAAGTAAAAATGGCATCTATAAACCTAAAATTTATCAAGTCTCTTCTGGTTGTTCAAATTCAGACTTTGAGCCAAGAACTATTAAAGAGGCTATGTTGAATCAACAATGGAAGGCAGTTGTTCAAGCTGAATATGATGCCTTAGTCAAAAATGAGAATTGGACATTAGTTCCCCTACCTTTGAATAGGAAGGCTGTGAATTGTAAATGGTTATTCAGGATAAAAAGAAAACCTGGTGGTTTTGTAGATCGGTACAAAGCTAGGCTTGTAGCCAAAGGATACCTTCAAGAAGCTGGTATTGATTATCATGAAGTGTTTAGTCCTGTGGTGAAGCCATTGACTATTCGTACAATTCTTTCCTTGGCTGTCACTCGTGGATGGATTTTGAAACAAGTGGATATAAATAATGCCTTTCTGAATGGTGTCTTGAAGGAAGAGGTGTATATGGTTCAACCTCCAGGATATGAGCAGGGTGATTCAAGTTCAAATTTAGTTTGTAAACTAAACAAAGCAATTTATGGACTCAAACAAGCACCAAAAGCTTGGTTTTAGAGACTAAAGGAGTATCTTGTGTCTGATGGTTTTAGTTTAACTAAATCTGATGCTTCTTTGTTTGTGAAGGTCTCTACTCAATCTGTGATATACCTTCTTGTGTATGTAGATGATATCATCTTGACTGGTTCTGATAATTTTGAAGTTCAAGAAATTGTAGATAGATTAAATCAGACTTTCTCTTTGAAAGACCTTGGCACTCTTAGTTATTTTCTAGGTATTGAGATTACCTATTTTTCAGAAGGTTTAATGGTGAGTCAAAGGAAATACATTATGGACCTTTTGCGCAAATATAGTTTTGATGGTGCTAAGGGGCTTCCTACTCCTATGGTCTCTAGTTACAAATTATCTACTCAAGATGGTAGTCCAATTGAGAATGCTACTGAATATAGAAGCATTGTGGGAGCTCTTCAGTACATAGTAATTACCAGGCCTGAAATTACTTTTGCTGTGAATAGGGTGTGTCAGTTCATGCAAAATTCTAGTGATGTTCACTTTAATGCTGTGAAAAGAATTCTCAGATACCTTCAGGGAACTGTGGATTATGGTCTGAGGTTTACATCTAACTCCAGATTAAATATTGAAGGATTTGCTGATGCCAACTGGGGCTCAGATTCTGATGACAGGAGGTCAACTTCTGGATTTTGTATATTCTTTGGTGGGAATCCAGTGTTGTGGGGTCCAAGGAAGCAACCAGTGGTTTCTAGATCCACATCTGAAGCTGAGTATAGGAGTGTAGCATGTGCTACTGCGGAGATAATGTGGCTTCAATCTTTGTTCAGTGAGTTACATGTCACAGCTGATGGGTTGCTTGTGTTGTGGTGTGACAATTCAAGTGTTGTGGATGTGTCAGCTAATCCAGTGATGCACTCAAAATTCAAACATGTTGAGTTAGATTTGTATTTTGTTCGTGAACAAGTGGTTGCAGGAAAGATTCAAGTCAATGAAGTCCCAGCTTTTGAGCAATTAGCTGACATCCTGACCAAGCCTTTGTCTGCTCCTGCCTTTCACAGACACAAACTTAAACTTGATGTGCTTCCTCTATCTTAATCATTGTGATTTCTTTTGTTGGTTTGCTAGTGTTTTTGTCTTGGTTCTTTCTTTCTTTTATTTTGAGCCGGTTCTCAGTTTGTGTTGTCTCTTGTATATGAAGTAAAGTTTTTCAAAGATCTTCAGAACGCAATTTGTTGGGGGAATGAAGACTGAAGCTTGATCTATAAAGCAAGAAGAAATAGAATTTTTTCAGGGATCTTCTCGGCCGATGAAGCTGGGGGAATGTCAAGTATAAAGGATAAAGGTAAGGTGGTTAGACTTTGGTTTAGGGTAGTTTAGCTTCTGTTATTCTGGGATGAGTGTAGCTTACAAGTGAATGTGTTGCACCGTCTCTATGATTTGTTTTTTAGAAGGTTAGGTAGAGAAACGGTTAGGAATCTTTTAGCACCGTTACCTCAGCTTAACGTTCTAAAGAATTGTATATAAGGGGCCGGTTCTCTTTTGAGAATATTACGATCATTTAATAAATAAAAACAAAACGAGAGTACCGTCTCTCTTCTCCTATTTCTTTTCTTAGCATCTAAACCTATTATTTTAAAGTAGAGGCATAAAAGGGAACATGATAAGGGGCAGACGATTTTTATCCCAGAATCACAGCATCTATTAAGGTTTAATTCATCCTACCATATATTATGCACAGATGAGTTATAAGCAAATAAGTCTTGAAGATACATTGAATAAAATCAGTCCGCTTTCATTTCATTGATGATCATGTACAAAATCATTCAAGCTATAACTAGACAGACACATATTGCTGGCTGTAAATTCCATCATTTACATTAATTAGCTAGTTGTGTACCAATACAGAATAAGCTCCATCGCCTCATGCATGGTTAATTCGTGAAGTGAGCTTGATGAATTCAGCTTCAGTGCAAGGAACAATGAGACCACGCACCGGATGATGATCGAACCCGAACTCTTCCTCGGCTCGATTCAACAAGGCTTGGAACGAAGGGTGTTGCAAGTAAGATATCGGGACCATGAATCTCTTGTTCTTCTCTTCATCTCCAACATAAACAGCAAAACGACCTTTGTGGACATTCACTTCACTCCAGAAGAATTGGTGCTTTGAATGTGACCATCTCTGCATAGTTTTCTTTGCTTGAAGCATCATTGCAGGCAAACGAATCCCCATTCTCTTTGAGAGATATTCCAAAAAAAGATAGTTGTTCTAATGGTGAGTTTCTTTTCTTACATTTTTGGCCTTGGTCCCTTGGGTGTATATATAGGGGGAGACACATTACAAACATATTATTCTGTCACTTTGCATGCATGAAATCATCAACATGTACTCTTGTCTTTGGATATTGTATAATATCAAAATTTGGGGCCAAAATGGGACGCGCAAAGCTACTAACAATAGGATCCATCCGCCCACTGGTTTTCACATATGACATATCACTGTCTTGTGTTTCATTTTTGCATGTTACTTATGCCAGTGACTTGATCCATCAAAATTAATGGGGTGTTTTTTTTTTCTTTGTCAAACTTATTTCATAAGGCATAGGTTAAAGATCACTAAATAATCTAAACTAAATCGAAGATTTTTTAAACAAAATAAATTATTTTAGATTTGAGTTTAGGGTTGATAGTGTTTTATGATTTAGATTTAGGATATAATAATTAATGACTAGGGTTTAGGGATTATGGTTGACGGTTAGTGTTTATGATTTTAAGGATTAAATTTAGGTTTAGAGTTTAGAATTTTTATAATTTAGAGTTTGGGTTTATAGTTAGAGTTATAGTTAGGGTTCATGGTTTTAGGGTTTTAGATTTTTTTCCTCCTTTCTCTTACAGAGAATGATTGGGTTTGAACTCGGCCTCTTAATGTTCTTTGAACTACGATATGTATATATCAGTTACATTCATTGCATGGCCAGGGTGTATAACTTTGCGCTCATTTGACCATTTGACCAACCAGCTTATCTTTCTTCTTTCATATTTTCGTAGGTCATGAGTTCGAGACTCATTAAGAGCGCTCTCCTTTTTTTTTAAAGTCTCATTTTTTTCTCCTCTAAGTAAAATTAGGATTAGATTTAGAATTTATATATATAAAAAAAAAACTTTACGCCGCCTTGCGATGGTGAAATCGGTGCCCAATATACGGACGACTGTTGAGTCAGTTAGTCAGTATGTGTGCTTATTGGCTGCAAATTGCTATCTGATGCCATTCCATATGTATTATGTTCTATCTTTACATATTGATTTTGGTATGTCGTTATATCATTTATCAATTAATTTAAAATTAATATTAACATGTAATAAAAAAAGGTTCAGTTTCTTTTTAACGTCATCTGCTATTTATATCTCTTTTTTATACCTACAAACAAGTTGAACATCATTATTCAAACTCGGGTAATTAAGATATGTATCTCGAACCTGATAAGTATCTTAGACAGTGGCATTTGGCACTAGCAATAACGACACATGAAACACCAAATACGTCAAGATCCTCTATTTTGCAGTGGATTTTCCGAAGTACGGCACTCGGTTTTGTAAAACAAAAAAAAAAAAAACTAACCAATTTAAGAGAGTGAGGCTGTTTGATTAGACCCAAGGGGCTGCTGGTCCCTCCCAACTTGATAGATATGATGAAGCTCCAAAACGTGGTTGAATTCGATTGAGCAAAGCCACGTGAATTCATTACAACAGTGGGGTCGTCTAAGAAACTCACACCACCTCAGCCGCTACAATGACAACACCACCCCACTGGGTCTTTTCCCAAACAGAACTACGCCACTTGCATTGCATGTCTCCCTAACTACATTTAACTCGGACTCGACACGGCATAACATTTTCGGGTAATATAATACCGAATAATACAAACATGTAACTTTTATTTGGTATAATAACATTTTTAGTTTTCAAAATGTATACATTCTATTAATTTTGTTTTTGTTCAAAACAATGATAAATTTAATCATACTTATTTAAAATTTAATCAATTTAGTTTTTTGTGATATTGCCAAAGCAATAGAGCCCATCATACCAGACTAGTTGTTCGATAACTGCATTTTGACACAAAAATAATAAGTTATTGTTAAATTGTTATTATACCAGAAAAGCATGAAAAAGTAATATAACATTTCTGGGACAAAAACAAGCAATTTAGGAGAAGAATGGTAATACAATTTTTAAATATTAGGAGCTAGGTTTATTGAATTCTTTTGACAAAAACTATGTCTACTTCTACCAAGAGGAGGACGGGGAGACACTAGGGAAAGAAATTACTCTTGATGGGTCTTGAACTTGGGACCTAAGGGGAGATGGAAGGGAGCAGGTGAACAACTCTGACCAACCGGCCATAAACACTTGCTCATTAAATTTTATTAAATTTTGAGACTAAAAATGTTATTATACCATGTCACATTAGAAAAAAAGTGACATGTTTGTAAAAAATATATTAATTGAGTGGGTTTTTTTATAAGTGTAGTGGCATGTTTGTTGCTAAACTCATAGTTATGTGATCTTAGATGTATTTTACCTTAAAAATTAATAAGTATAAACCTTAATTTTCTCTAGATTAGGGATAAAAATCATATGTCCCTTTTCGGTGCCCCTACTTATGCTCCAACACTTAAAAATACTATAAAATTAAATTTCAAGCCCTAACCCTAAATTCTAAATCCTAAACCTTATACCCTAAAAATACACTCTACCCTAAATTCCTTAAACCCTAAACTTAATTTTAAGCGTAAGAGCATAAGTAGATGCACCGAAAAGGGGCAGATGATTTCCTTCCCTAGATTAGAGAGAAATATTTACATTTTCATGATAAATGTAAAAATTTATACCATACAAGATTAAACAATGTAAACATTTTTTAATTACTTTATCAATTATTAAATCTCGGTATAAACTGTAGTTTCACTGTCTGGTTCCGTGCCCTATCCAAACCACTATAAATACAAACACATTATTTCTTTGTTTTTCAGTTTCTCTTTCTTCAAAAAGCACATTAGACTACAGAAATGGGTGTTCGTATCCCGTGGGTGATATCCAGCGCCAAGCAAATCCTGAAGCTTCAGTCTCTTATTACAAGAGAGAAAGCAGATGTTCCAAAAGGACACATCGCAGTTTATGTAGGGGAGACACAGAGGAAAAGGTTTGTGGTTCCGATCACAGTGTTGAACCATCCCTCGTTCGAATGCTTGCTGAAGCGAGCCGAGGAAGAGTTCGGATTCAATCATCCCATGGGTGGTTTAACAATTCCCTGCAGAGAAGATGCCTTTGTAAATCTCACTTCCGGCTTGCAGTAAGACATGGCCAATCCTTCTCAGTTTTGTTCCCTTTTTTTCTTCTTGTAATAAAAGCTGTAAAGAAATGGATTGAATCCTAACTAAACCCATGTGTAAAAAAGAGAAAATTATTGTACCATGAAGTTATTAACAAAGTTCCTTTTTCTTTGAGCTCTTCTCTTCTATCTTGGAACCATGCCGCCGTGCAATCGGTATTTCATTTGTAATCGTGGAAGGATAAGCAACAAAAAAATTTGAATCGTAGGTTGTAACGTTTTCGAGTCTGAATTCTTAATTTCTAAGTTTCTTCCATCGCTGTTGTCAACCGAATTTCAATCATTGAATCAAAATAATAGAGACGATGAACCTAACGAGTAGTCTCAGTAGAAAAGAAGATGATAATCGTTTTAGGAGATTTAGGTTCAATCTAAAAGTGTTCATATTTCAGATTTAACTAAATTAACCAACCAAATCGAATTTTTTTAATTATTCGTTCGGTTAATTTTAAGTATAATTGGTTAATGGTTAAAAAAACAAACTTCGGTTATCAGTTAATTAACCAAAATTAATATTTTTTTGGCAATTATGATTTTATTAAAATTTAATTAGACATAAATTGTATGTCTCGTTATAAGAGTATAATTTTTCTACCCCTAACCATCCCTCCTTATATGCCCCCTGCTAAAAAACACCTAAAAATTTAAATTCTAAGCACTAACCTTAATTTTCATATTTTAAACCCTAAAAATACACCATATCCCTAATTCCATATACCTTAACCCTAAGCCCCAACTTTAAATCCCAAACCCTAAACCCGCTATTTAAAATTGGAGGCACCAATAAGGATATAGTTAGAAAGTAGACAATTTCTATCCTCGTTATAAACCTCCTTAAATTTAAATCTAAATAGAAGGGAAAATACAAACAACCAATATAGAGTTTTGCAAAATCCCTAAAGCATTCACCATACCTCTCACGCTGAAATGCTCGCCTAAACAAAAAGCCATTAACTACCAAAATACAATCACATATTTATCTTACATATATTTATTTTTGTTCACTGAACTTTTAAAAATTATAAAATAATTATTAAATTTGTTATGTATTATAAAATAATCATTAAATTTTTATCAAGTTAGCACAAAATGGTCATTAAATTTATTGAATTATTACAAAATAATTATTAAACTTTTCAATATTTATCGATAATTATAGCATGCAATGAGTCAATGACTATTTTGTATAGTTCGATAAGTTTAGTGATTGTTTTATAACTTTTGAAAGTTTAATGACTAAAAAGATCATTTTAACATAGTTTAGTGACAATTTGTGTAATTTAATTTTATAACAAACTTTTGTTAATTCGAAAATGACCGAATTAACCAAACTTTTCTCGGTTGGTTAACGGTTAAAAAGAAAAAAAATTCAAGTTAATGGATTTTTTATGGTTCAGTTCAGTCGGTTAACCGAACCATCGATTAAAAGCTCCTAGTTCGATCAGCTTTATCTGCAATGTGTGTGCCTTATCAAATAATTAATAAAAAGTATGAACAGATACTACTTTATGATCACCTTATGACTTAGTAGAGACGATAAAGTAGAGATTAAATATCTAATATATATGAGAATT
The DNA here is from genome assembly GCA_958450335.1 of Hibiscus tridactylites. Taxonomy (NCBI): domain Eukaryota; kingdom Viridiplantae; phylum Streptophyta; class Magnoliopsida; order Malvales; family Malvaceae; genus Hibiscus; species Hibiscus tridactylites. The sequence goes on from OY288281.1 coordinate 91,447,772, forward strand.
CATGGACTAAGAGAACATAGTTAGACAATCATCCATATTATGTTAGCCTAACTTTCGTGACGTATTTGATGAAATTATGGAGATAGCAACGGGGGGACTCACATGAACATTGTTTTTAGTTTATTACAAAACACATAGTCACATGGATATGCTGCAACATTGAACCTCTGTCCTAAAGAGAAGGACAAAGTCGATCCAATTGGGCAATCCCCATGTGAGTCTTTGAACTGCCTATAAATAAGCCTTCCAACTACAAGGTACTTTCATCCACCTCCAAAAATTAATACGGTTTTTTTCTAATTCGATTCGAGTTCAAAAATGGGTATCCATTTACCTTGGGTGATTCTTCATGTCAAGCAAGTCCTCAAGTTGCAGTCAAGGCACCAGACAGGTGTGCCGAAAGGCCACATTGCGGTTTATGTTGGGAAAATCCAGAAGACGAGATTCGTCGTTCCGATTTCATACTTGAACCATCCTTCTTTTCTAAATTTGCTCGACCGGGTCGAGGAAGAGTTCGGGTTCAATCACCCGATGGGCGGTCTTACGATCCCGTGTGACGAACATGTCTTTATCGATCTCGCTTCTCAGTTGCATATCTGCTGAAATATGAAAGCAGAGTTGTTCTGCTTAGCCTGCAGGTTTTAGAAGTTTAGTTAATTATATTCCTTTGTGGAATGTAAGAAATGTAAATGTAGATAGCTTTATACAACTAACGTAGTGTTGTCAAATGATAATTCAAATTCAAAAACTTGTTTTTGAACATCAACATTTGATATTATTTTTTATTATAAACAACTTTTTAGAGAGGAAAAAAAAGCGAGTGTCGTTTTTTAAAATTTTTAACGTTTAACGATCATATAAACTCTTATTACATCTGAAGCTAAGTGGAACTGAACTCTTAAATGAGGAACCATTTTTTTTATTCACAAGATCTTGAAATTGAAATATTAATTAAGAAACACCAAATTTCTTATCACTCAATTCAACAAACGTTGATGGTACTGGTACTAGGGTGAACAATTAGTCTAGTCGAGTTCAAGTAAAAAAAATTAAGTTAGTCGAGTTGGTAAATCTAATCTTATAACTCAAACTTAATTTGAAATTTTTCGAGTTTTTGTTCAGATGTTATCGTAAATATTTATAATATTGTGGTACTAATTGGTTCTAATTTAAACAACTTTCTATAACTATATATGATACACATATATATTTCTTAATATTTTTTCATATGTGGTATACATATATCAGGAAAAGTTGAGAGATTCAACTTGAACCTGAAAACTAATTCATTAATTACTAAAACTTTCGAGTTATGCAAGTTAAATTTTGTAACTCAAATTTTATTTGAACTTTTTCGAGTCAAGTTCAATTCAAATATATGTATATATATATATGAGATAGGATTCGTTTACACAGGGTAAAACTCTTTAAGTTTTACACGTTTTTTGGACCGTTGGATGAGTGAAACGAATAGATGAGATTAACAGTAAATATGTGAAGATTATCACTTGATAAAAAGAGTAAGTAGTTAATCTGAGCCATCCATTCCTCCATCTAACGATCCAAAAAACGTGTAAAACTTAAAAGAATTTTACATTGGGTAAGTTGATCTCATCCCTATATATATATATATATATATATATGCAAATCAGGTACTCGCATTATGGGTCTTAGTTGGGCCTAAACAATACGTTAACGGACCTCTAGGAACTGTCGAACACCCTTTTAAGGCTTTAAGCGTCGTTTCATGTGACGCCACAAAAGTTTACATGCATTAAATGGATTCTTTTACGTCATTAAAATTAGATGAATTGTATTTCATCTTTAATTTTAAAATCGTAAATTATCAACAACAAATAATTTATTCAGATAGAACGTTAGGTTTTTAAACATGGTTAGAGACTCAAATTTTAACGTCGTAAATAGAAAAAATTAAGTTGAGAGTATCACCTTCATAAATGAGTCTATGCAAAGTTCGATATAAAAAAAACTAATGGTTAAACACAAAAATTGTAAATTGATGTCTTAACAATGAAATTTCGATCATTCATTTTATTATTTGAGCATAAACCCTAACCTAGAACTCTAAAGCCTAAAACATAAACTTAGTTTTGAACATGAGAGCATAAACAGAGGCACCGAAAAGAGCAGAGTATTTCTAAACCCACCCAAAATAATATAATTCTTCTTCCCACATAATCCTTATAAAACACTATAACCTAATCTAAAACTCTACTAAATCATCCTCCAAAACCTAATCTAAAACTCTAGTAATTCCTATATTAAGAAGTGAATTTGTTGGTAACACCTCTCTCATCACTTTTAACTCGTGTTTAACTCACGGGACTCCCATATATCACAAGGCTCACAAGAAAACCACTGGCTTTTGATCCAAAAAGGAAGAGAAAAGGCCAAAAGAATTGAATGGAGACAAGCACATCAACAGCAGGAAGCCCTTCTAAAGAAGAAAAATGAACAGATTCGACACGGTTCGAATATAATGAAGTTGGTTGAGAACGAGTAGGTGTTCACAGAAGCGCATTACCTGTTGGATGTATGTGTTTTGCTATTCCATAGGTTCATTGGAGTATTAGGTATGGCCGCGGGTTTGAAGCGAGACCCTATTGTGATCCTCCGTATCGACGGCGAAGACCTGTTGGAGTTCGTTAACGGTTCGAGTTATGAAGCAGAGATGGTGACCCTATTTCAACAGATGGTGTCGGATGATGCCGAATCGTTGCGGGATTGCATCGTTAAGGCTCTGGAGAAACTTACGGTGGATCGCGGAGTGCCCCCTTGTTTGGATTCTTGGGTAATTTGCTTTCCACATGGATCTATAGTTCAATCTTCAATCTGTAATGTTAAGAAGTTTGTTTTCCCACTTCTTTCTTGCTTGTCTTTGCTTGCGTAGGTTACAAGCAACATAATAGAACCGGCTCTGCAATCATGGGATGGCAATGATCTCGAGAAACTTGTCTCTCAAGAAACGTTCCTCGAAGAATTTAAGAAAGTCGCAGAGCGTGTGGCCCGAAATCTCACGGAACAACCGGTAATCGTCGCGCATAGCGAAAACACCTTCGATGGAAGTGGCATTAAAAGACTACTATCCAACAAGTTTGAACTAGACAAGGTATATGCTCTACTTGGTCTCACCCTGTAGTCTGTGTGTATGTTGGACTTATGAAGGAATGTAATTTTTCAATTGCAGTCACTTAATATGGCTTTAGACAATGTTCCGAAAGATCGCAACGGTGAAGTACCGAAGGAGTATTTACGCTCGGTGCTAGATGTAGTTGCTCCATCTGCCGGTTTACCTCCGATCGGTGCAGTCGAACAGGTAATGCGACAACATAGATATTAGCACATATATCTCCAAGTTGATCAGCATAACTTATAAGACAAACTTGCAAAATGCAACTATAGGCCTATTCCATTCCTCTTGAACCAAAGTTGTTGAAAATTGTCCAGATTGACAAGGTTGTTGCTGATGCTTTCGACACGGTAAATGCAAACGACGGGAACATGGTTAAAGAAGACGAGTTCAAGAAACTATTGACAGAGATCTTGGGGAGCATCATGCTGCAGTTAGAGGACAATCCCGTCTCGGTATCTTCGAATTCCGTTGTTCACGAACCCCTTGCAACCCCGTCGTCGCTGCTGCAGCCATCATGCTAGTTGCATCATTGCATGTCAGAGTAAAAATTAAGGGGTGACAAAATAAGGAGGGACAGTAAATTCTGGTTAATTTCAAGTAAAATTCCTGTAGGTTAAGTTGATTTATGTGCAGTTCAGTAGTTTGTGTTGTGCTAATGGTATGTATTACCATAACTTATACATGCAAATGCAGATGAAAGCAAGACTTTTCACAGGCCAAAGTAAAAATTTAACCAAAAGCTTGTGTAATAAGCTAAAATGGTCCTGAAACCATTCATTTCCATGTATCTTTCTCTCTAAATTAGTCCTTAAACTTTTGAATATTTCAATTTTATCCTTAAAATGTGATTCTCATTATAAATTAGTCCTCAAACTTTTGGACATTTCAGTTTTATCCTCAAATTATAATTTTCATTTTAAATTGATACTCAAACTTTTGAACGTTCTAATTTCCCCCAAATCAATGATTATCGCATGACATATTTTATATTTACTACATACTACATATCAGTGTTTACATGATAGTTAACAATTTTTATAATTGTTTTTATCAAGGGACTAAATACGTAGTTTCCCCTTTAGTCAAACATAATGATCAAACATAAACACACACATGCGTGACCATCGGATTAAGAAACACTCGTGGACCCCATTCGACCAACGGTGGAAAATCCTTCAATGCCTCAATGGTGTTGCATCTTCAACAAAATACCAGGGTTTTCAATTTGTTTTTCTTTTCCAGGGAAAAACCAGCTCAAAGTAAAGGAAAAGGCGGCAGCTTCAAAGGCAAAGGAAGAGAGATAAAGGAAAGGGTTTCAAAGGAACAACTATGGCTCCTCATGGTGAGGGATCGGGTGCTCCAGTGGATCCCATGGTTGCTCAACTCCAAAAACACCCAATTTCATCCATCCTTATCGTCATTGGTAAAAAAAAAAACCCCATTTTTTATCTCTCTTTAGTTCTCATATTTATGTTTATTTTCCATTTGGTCCTTATTGGTTTTTGTTTTTAACACAGCTATGCAAACAGAAGCTTTGCCAGTGGTGAATAAGTTCCAGCTGGTTGAAAATCCTCACACTTCGTGAGTTCCTTTTGCTATTTCCATTGATTTTTTGGTTAAAGTTTGTTTTTTTGGAATGATTAATCCCTTAAAGTCTGTAAATTTGATTTTGGGTTGTTCTTTTGATCATCGGTATTTCAGTGTGTGTGTGTGTTTGGTTTAAAGATTCAATATTTCAATGTTGCAGATTTCCAGAAGGGGTCCCTTGGGTCCATTATCATGGTACATACAAGGACATTATAATAAATCTAGTTTGGCCTGGAAAAGATTTGACCTTGGGTAAGTAACTTTTTTCTTGCAAAAAAATTATCTTTTTTCGCTTTTTAATCTTCCTTTAGAAGTGATCTATCAATTTTTTAGTTAGCTGCAAGTTATACTGTATGGTTATTCTTGTAGAAACTTAGGTGCTCCGATTAAGTCCTATACCGAAAACACGGAAAATAGAAATCACAATGAAATGTTGCATCTTATTCTTAGACTCCAAATGTTTCCAGCACTAGTTAGATGAAAATGCTTAACTTTATTGGTAAGTATTTGAGTCAGTTGTGTGAGACACGTTGCATCCACCATGTAGGGAGTGGAGATGTCAACAACCGGAAGCTTCTTCCATTCACTATTCCGAATTGTTAAAGTGTCTGATTAATTCTTTGTAGGGGTTGATTGTGTCGGCACGGTTTCTGCCTCTCTTGTGACCTATGCATCTATCCTGGCATTGCAGCCAGATCTGATCATAAATGCAGGCACCGCCGGTGGCTTTAAGGTAATTGTCGGCACTGATATTTTGCTCCCTTTTTAGAATTAAGGAAAAAAGGTCATGGTACCGATGATTCTTAGCTATATTTCTATTAGGTATACATTGCTTATAATGATTTTTGTAACTCAACGCAAAATATTCTGTGTATTTATTCTTGGATTCTTCCAGGCAAGGGGAGCAGGGATTGGTGATGTTTTTCTCGTATCTCATGTTGCATTCCATGATAGAAGAATACCGATCCCAGTGAGTTATTGGCCCTTACTCTTCAATGATTTGTGAAGGGTGACAGTACCTGATCACACATTTTCTATTCTATAAAATTAATGTTCATCGTGAACCTTGAACCTAGTTTGTGCATTGCTAACCAGTTTTATTCCCAGCTCTTGTACGTAATCTTTAATGATTTATCGTTAACTAATTTTTGTTTCTTCTATAGGTTTTTGATCTATATGGTGTTGGTTTGCGGCAGACCTTCTCAACACCGAATCTGTTGAAAGCACTTACTTTGAAGGTAAATCATTTTGTTTGTTTTCCTCTTCGTCCGCTGGTTTGTTGGCCATGTTTTGAACTTCTAAATTCCCTTTTCATTTCTTCCGATACGTCTTTTCCCTTGGAATGTCTTGTTGGTAGGTTAAGACAGTCGTTTATCGTTCCTAGATAACTTCTATGCCTCGTCGAGCATGAAATCTTTGCATATGCATTTTCTTTGTACAAGCATGCATCTACTTTACATGAGGAGGATAGTTTTTCAATTGAACTATTTAGAGATAAATCGTTGTTGAGGAACACAACAAGGGCAATTTCGGTTATACTTTTCTCTGCGTTTCAGGCTGGCAAATTATCCACGGGCGATTCTTTGGATATGACCCCTCAGGATGAAGTGTCAATCACAGCAAATGACGCTACAGTCAAAGACATGGAGGTAATCACCAAACCACCCCCATCTCTTAATGAAGAAATCGGAAAATTGTTCACGTCAACCTTGCAAAACCATGCATGTTACTCGAAAGAGACGCTTTTTGTACTTCAAACTTCAAAGTTTTTTTTCTGTTCTTTTGTTTCAGGGAGCAGCTGTAGCCTATGTTGCAGATCTTTTGAAAGTTCCTGCAATATTTGTTAAAGCAGTGACTGATATAGTAGACGGTGAGAAACCGACTGCAGAGGAATTCCTGCAGAATTTGGCTGCAGTGACTGCTGCCCTCGATGAAGCGGTCGCGCAAATCGTCGATTTCATCAGCGGAAAGTGCTTGTCTGAACTTTGATTTTGTCCTATCATCACTTTTTTTCATTCTGAAATATAAAACTTGTGATTCTTACATCCATAAGATGCAAACAACATGGATAAGATGAGTGCTTAGTTTGAATAAAACAGCCAAGAAGCTGAGGAGTTTTGTTTCCTAAAACAGTCTTAAAAAGTGTTTCCAGTGGAGATTACAACTTTTATATAAACTTTAAATAAATCAATTTAAAAAACACTTTTTAAATCAAACACGGATTAATAAAGATTTCCTATGATTATTCATTGAATAAAACTTTACAATTTTTTGTTTACATAAAATGATATTTTTTTCACATAATCTAAAGCCTGAACAGGTAAAAATGCTTAGGTTATATAACATAGGTGGTCTGAATTGATCTGTCTCAGCTTATTCTAATAATTTAAGCATTTGACACAAAAAAAGGGTTAATCCTTCTATGAATTCTTTTACATATAAATAACCATCCAAAATTTTCAGCCTCCCAAAATATACAATCCTCTGATCTCGAGTCGAAAGAGCGAAGAACAAGAACTTAAACAAGGACAACTCGTCACGTTTTGTAACCAAGTTATACTTATTTTCCGTCAGCAAGCTCATCGGCAACCAGAAAACGGCATCTTCGCCTATACCACTCCAGAGGGAAGACGGAGAACAAGCTGACCTCCAAATACACTGCACCACATAAATGATCCTATAAGTAAACATCATTAGGTTGTACCATATACTATAAAAGGTTGTGACAGACCTCTTGATATAATAGTAACAGAAGTCTGCTAAAATGAAAGTTTGGACGATTTCGGATATAAGAACCATAGAAGGCCACAATCCGTAACCTAGGGCTACCAGCAAGTGTCCTCGACTGTCTAAGACCTGTTGAAAGCAGTAGAGAAATGGATTAATATCTTAACGCAATCAATCACCATTATAGTAAAATCACAATAACATTTCCCACGACCACCGGCACCGTGCAAAGGTTTCACCACTACACAAGAATACCTATGTTCAATGTTGTCCGGACTCTTCATTTTTCTAGAAGTACCTGTGTCAGATGCATAACCTAATCCAACACTCAGACCAGAGTCCAGAGTAACATAGCTTATGTTAACACACAATATGGCTTATCAATCTGACATTGATTGACATGTAGAAGCAATATGGCATTCAGTTCGAAATTCGGGACCATTCATCATGCATGCTCAAGCTGTCTATTATTTCCAAAATGGATAAATTTTACAAAAAAATACTCAAAGTGGGTCGATTTCAGCATTGGTAAACATCAATAAAAATTTAACCATAACCAATCACATATGACTTCTCATCAAAAGATCTAACCTGGAGAACCCAGTGAGCACAGCTGAGGAACCTTGCAACACCCAATGCAAATACATAATGAGCAGTGAAAGGCTCAACAATCTGCAAGCACAAGAAGATGAGTTACAGCAGAACTCGTATAAACCTTCTCAATGTAATATATTATTTAAGTAAATCCGTACCTTAGTATTTTGCATCACTTGCAACTGAGGTAAAACTGAGACTGCTTCCAGATAGACACAGAATGCCCAGAAAATCCGGTTCAAAAGATTATGAGTTGTTGTTGGATGAATACACAGAGCTAGTACAGCACAAGGGATAACCTGCATCCAAACTCCCGGATATGACTTCTAGAATGTGTTCATAAGAAGAATCCATTTGAGCAACAAAGTTGATAATTGTGCAGCTAATACGAGTCCATGTGTAACAACACATAAGGTAACACCTTTTATTGTGTAGGCCCGCTCAACTGGTTATATGATGCTATCTATTGAATCAAACCGGGAAAGTTGAAGCAAACGACAACTTTCACAATTATATTTGAAACAAACAGCATGAAGAACGATTTAAGACAAATGAAAGCTCATACGACAGTTAGATGTCTACCAAACGATGCAAAGAGCAGGACACGAAAAAGTAAATAAAGAAAAGAAAAGTTCATATGACCGATGGAGACATACAACATAGTAAATGGCAAAGTTGTCCTTGTCTTCCATGTAGCTGGACTTCAGTTTGAAACGGATCATGTAAATAACCCACAAGGTCGTAGCCAATGTGGCTAAGTCGAGTACGGTGTGTATATCATATTCCATGACAAAGCTACAGTACAGTCTAACAGCTAAAAATATAGCTGTTAGTTCTTGGGATTTCAGTGATAGTCCTGACAACATTCAAAAACATTCCCAAAACAAGTAAGTCCAGTATTTTCGCCGATAAAGAATTTCTACACTTCGGTTCAAACATAAGAAAAGAATCAAGAATGTGTCATTAATTAATTTAATCACACAACAAATCCTTCATTGCAAATTGATATGATACCATACTAAAATCATTTGATTTATGTTACTCAGGGTCGGGCATGAGTGTCAGATACGAGTATGTATCGGAAGAATATAATTAGACTTTTTTTCTTCAAATTTTTCATATATTTAGAGGAATTTGAAGATCCTATCCATATGTATTTCAATAATAATGAAGGGACCGAGCAACATAGTATTTAATGTTCTATATATATGACATCAAAGTTTGACTATACAAATCAATAAAAAATGGCCAACTTTCCCACTTCATGATAGCTAACAAAATCCAACACCGATCGGCACAAAGCAATCAAACTAGAAACCTAGAAAATTCTGCAACTTTCCCATTACCCTTTTTTTAATTACTAATTTTGGGCAAAGGCTTTAAGACACCCATGCATCATGTATTAAATTTAAATGCAAATTCTTAATAAAAAATGCAGAATCAAAATCTGAAACTTTCTTATCAAATGATGATTTTTTTTGGAGGGGGGATTACCAGCACAAGTCTTCTCTTTTGTGAGTTTATAGATGAGGACAGAAATTCCGAGGGAGTGGACAGACTCGGCGGCGACGAAGAGATTGTCGTGGTCATGTACGATGAAACGGAGAAAAATGAGCGCCGCCATCCCCGATACCACCGCCATGAAAGCCTTCATCTTGGGCGGCTGTCGTCTCACCCACATCGTCACGGCGTGGATCAGCTTCTTCTCTGCCCTCATGTTGTCTTGATTGTTTCTTTCTTTTTTTCCGGGAAAGAAAGAGAAAGTGTGGGAAAATTGAGAGGAACTGGGAATGCGCCAATCCGGAAATGTTATTACGTTAATTGAAATCTTCGTGATTTAGAATTTGATTTTATAGTTTTTGTGTTTAATTAAGGAAATCCTTTATTTGGTTTGGGGTTCTTTTCGTCCTCTATTTGTTTATTTTTTAAAGGAAAAGGAAATTATCTAAATTTAAAATTACACTGAGTGGACTAATTTTAATCTAAATAATTGATATAAAAAATTCCAATTAGGATTCGGAAATTACCTCGTGCATTATCCACAAACATAAAACATGTTTTTTCGGTTAAATAGAACCATTTATTTGGTAAAATTAATATTTAAAGTTAGAATTTAAAATTTAATTATGTAGTGTTGTGTATAAAAAATAGAAAATTTTTGTTCTATAATATATATATATGTATATCCATTAAAATCCAACCCGTGCACATAAATCAAATCCAATTTATTGAGTGATCTCAATAGTAAAGGACTATTATTCTTCTTAAGTGATTTGAGTTCGAACAGACTAATTTATAAGTGTACGTAACTCTATCTAAATTTGAATCAAACAAATATATTACCTTGTATTTGAATTACAATACTAAATATATATATATATATGTATTTGAACCAAAAGAATCTTGTTCAAATACTCAATTAGAAGAAGAAGAAGAAGAAAAAGTGAAGTACCAAATTAAAACTTAAGCCAAATTCAAGTATTAAAATATGTATTTACCCATTAAAACTCAACCCGTACAAATAAGTCCCTAAACCCATAGAACTACCACAAGTCACAACACAACCATTCTTTTTGTTTTGTTTCTATGGACAAAACACAACAAACACAGCCAAACCAAAACAGATCCAATCAAGGCTGCCCGAACCGGGATTTTTTAGTTTGATTTCTTTTTCCCATGATGGGCAGATAATATTTCAACGGCTCCTTTAAATTATAAAGTCCACGAATTTGATCTTCTCAAGAGTGGCTTCCTTTGTTTGTCTTCCTCAATTGCTATCATTCCCAAGTGAGATGGGTCTTCCAACATCATCTTTGCCACCAAGTAACCGGCAACCGACCAGGTTTGAGCTTTACGTGATTGCTTCCCGATGTATCGACCCGCCTTTCCGTCGTAATACTCTGGCCAATTGTCTTTCAGCAACCTGGCTTCAGCTATTTCGATAGCACGCCTTGCGATTTGGGGGCGTCCGGTCTTCACGCATGCAGCTGCGAGCAGCCATAGTAGCACTGGACACAATGCAGCAGCAAGCAATATGAATTTCAAAGGGAAAAAAAATTCATACTATACTTCAACTTATAGGAAATAAAGCATGGAAATTGATTCCACCATGTCTATTTGGCACAAAAATAGGATGTTACTTAAAATCTCAACAATCATAGGCAAGCGTGGACGGACGCGGGATTTTATCTCAAGGATACGAAATCAGAAAAATACAAATAAAATATATAATCTAGATGAGAATTTAAAAAATACATAGGTGTGACCAGTCCATCCTTGTAGGCAAGTGCGGACAGTAAAACGTACCTGGCCATGATCCCCCATTGTGGTAACTCCATCTGGTGTTTTTGGGGTCGCATCCTGTTATAATCCGCCATTCATGAGTTTCCATTGCCGGATAACAAACCTTTAATGGCATTTCCCCGACCAACTCTTCCCAGCGTGATTCTATAAGATCCATAATTGCAGTCGATTGCTCGGGAGTAGCCAATGATGATAGAATAGCAATGCAATTACCTAAACAGAACCAACGGAAATCCATTTTTGCAGGGCTAACATTACCGATAAAGTAACCACCACGAAGCGGCATAAAATCGAAAACCCACTCTGGAAGAGAGTCCGGCATTACATTAAACTTGTTGACTGCAGTGTGGGAATACTCTTCTGTCTTGTACCGATATATGTCATTTAGCTGCTTCAAGTCGAGCCAGAAATAACTTCTCATGTGATAGCTTAAGGCATGCAGGCGTTTAACGATACGTTCTATGAACTCCTTTCCTTCATCATCTTGCTTGAGTAGAAGCAAAGCACATCTTAAAGCCATAAAGAATAGAGCTTGGATTTCAATAGGATAGCCATATACACCCTGCATACGATGACATGTATTAAAGCTCAGCCTAAATGAGAGGTAAAATATCAACACAGTTTTGAAACTAATTGATGACCTAATCTCAACTAGTTTAAGGTACCACTAGTCCAAGGCAATGCCAGTAGTCTCAACTAGTTTTCTTTAATGTCCATTATATAGATGCGAGAATATATAAGAAAGGAATGTCAAGCAAGTAATATTATACTTCTAGTAATAGAACTAGACAAACACTGTTTAATGGTAGTGCTATATGTAACAGAATATATGATGTGAACAACTCACCATTCGACGATCAATCATGCAGCAACCATCAGCACAGAGAAGGGTTGGAAATGTGTCAAATCCCTCCGACAGGCATAAGCTCAGAATTAGGCGCATACCCTTCTGACATTCAGGCAACTCAGCCAATGAAGCGTCTCCGGTAGACTTTGTGTATGCTCGAAGCAAAATAATCCACCAAAATCCAGAATCAATAGGAGCAACTCTTCCTATTGCACTCTCCCCAAAATCTGCAATTAATGTCTCACTGTTCCTAATTGGGTCATGGAGCACTTTAAAACTAGCAGGCATTACTCCTTCTCCTAACTGAAACCTATCGATCTTTTTCTCCCATGATTGAAGGCGAAGGGTCTTCAAAATGAAATTCTTTACTATTTCTGGTTCCCCATTCATCAAGAAAGCCAATGCACTGGGGACAAAGTCTCTCACAAATACCTTTGCAGAAAAATAAGCAACCAAATTTACGAACTCGTTATAAACCATAGCATTCATTGGAAATTCACAAAGTTAGTCTCATACGAGGTTCAAGAAATAGAAGGCTGAATAAAGAAACGTAAAATCATCACAAAAATCTAGAAAGAAAACATAATATATTAATATAGCTGACATTGAATGCAAGGAAAGGGATAAAATGAACTGGAAAAAATCAACTATTAAAACAATATTACAATGACAACAAAAGTTTATTCTAAACCAGACAAACAGGAAAAACTAAAATAGTAAAATACCCCTACAGCTTGCACCAGATAGCAGTCAATAATAAAGCTCACCAAGAGGCACATTTTAACTGTAGTATTAGGAAAAAGGAGCCACAGAACTGCAAAAGATGAACAAATAGGCAATAAACTCAACTCAAGGACTGAAGATTTTCATATGGGGTATAGGCTAATCGAATTGATATTACTCTTAATTGAGATGGAGTTACCAGAGAACAGAGTTCTCACCTGATCATAGTTTAGGTTTTCTTCAGTATTATCCAATGCTGCAATAGTCCCGACCGGTTGACCACGAAAATACACCAATGACCTTCTCAAGGCATCCCAAGCTTCAGCAACCATTGGATGCGGGTCAAAACCAGTTTGTGACCTTGGTGTGCTAAAACCTGACCTTCTACCCACCGGCGAACAAATAGAATCCAGTTGCTCAAAAAAGCGGGATGAATTAAGATCAATACCTCTAGTAGACATCCCAATTGATAATTCGCAGAGGGACCTTTCATCAAGTGATCTCTGTCTGTCTATATTCAAAAGCCTAGGCTTCTCTAACAACTTTGAAAAATCACATTCTTCATATTCAGCCAAAGGGCAGAGTATATCCTCAGTTTTTATATTTTTATTATGATTCACAACCACATCTGGTGCCGACATTTCCGAGAATATATACTCTAAATGATAAAGGCAAACTGAAGTAACCAAATTCTGATTCAAATCTTCTACGACCTACAATTCAAAGTAAAACATGATTCATATCATTAAGCACTAAATTGCAGCTCATTAACTTACAATTCAATTAAGAAATCAAAACTAAGAAGGCCAGAAAATTCCATGATCGAACAGAACATTCGGGTATATATTATTTCCCACAACAACAACACAACATATCAAAATTCAAATCTTAATGCACATTTAGGATTAACGAAAGCCGAGAATAATGAGTATAAGATCATAAAACAGTTCTGCAAGACTGATATATGTTAATATTTCCGATAATATATATCCTAAATGCCAAGGACAAACTGAAGTAACCAAATTCTGATTCAAATCTTTTAAACAACTTACAATTCGAAGCAAACAGGTTTCGAATCATTACACGCTTAACATTGCAGCTCAAAACTAAGAGAAGCAGCTCATTAACTAACAATTCGATTAACCGATCAAAACCTATAAAGCCAGAAAATTCCTTGATCGAGCAGAGAATTCACGTACATATCAACATTATAATCTCACGAAATAACAAACAATAAATCTCAAAATTCAAATCTTAATACACATTTAGGTTAAGGAAAACCAAGAATAAAGAGCTTAAAGATCGTAAAACAGTTTTGCATGACTCAGATATGTTAATTTTCCGATAATATATTCTAAATTCTAAAGACAAACTGAAGTAACCGAATACTGATTCAAATCTTCTAAACAACTTGCAATTCGAAGTAAAACAGGATTCAAATATTAAACACTTAAATGCATGTCAAAATTGCAGCTCAAAACTAAGAGAAGCAGCTCACTGCCTAACAATTCAATTAAGAGATAAAAACCAACAAGGCCATAAAATTCCTCGATCAAACAGAAAATTCGCGCGCGCAACAACAAACCAAAATACGGAGTAATAATTTTCTAAAAATTCAAATCTCACTACACATTTAGGATTAACGAAAGCCGAGAATAATGAACTTAAAGATCATAAAACAGTTTTGCATGACTCAGATGTGTCAATATTTTCATCGTAAAATCATATAAAAATGAAAAATAAACACTGACCTTTAACGGAACTTAAGAATCCAGATTATGAAAGGGGAAAAGAAATTGGAACAAAGAAGCTCAGCTTCGAGAGTGACGACGGAAATATATACTACTACTAGAAAGTATAAAGTATTTTAATAGTAGTATATATTAATTGAGTTAATTTCACCAAACATCTCTAAACTATTACCCTCATTCTAAATTGGTCCAATAACTTTTGAACATTTCAATTTCATCCTCAAACTATGACACCCATTCTAAATTAATTTTCACACTTTTGAACATTTCAATTTTATCATCAATTTATCATTTATTGTAATATTTACTTAATTTTTAATAATTTAAATTTTATATTCTATCATAAATAAATATTATAATTTATTTTTTACTATTATTTGATATTAACTTTGTAAAATATACAAATAGTTATGTAATTATTTTGATAGAATATTAAAAAATTTCTTATCTTAGAAATTAATTAAATTAAATAATAATTTTGATAAAATATTATAAAATTTCGTAAAATATTTTATTTTATGGTAATAACATAATATAAATTAAGTATGAAAAATGGCAATACTATCATAAATAATTTGTTTAGTTTAGCGGTTGAGTGCTTGGCCTATCCAAGATTGTATAGGTTTTTCAAGTCCTCCTAGCAGCTAGGTTAAGCATCATTTATTTTTTAACGACGATGATATTACATATGATTTTGTTCAAAATAAATTACAATTAAGTGACCAAAATAGAAGTACAAGAATAAGTAGGGTGTTAAATAGATAATTTATCCCATATTTTAAATCAAAGGCTGTGCATTTGGCGGGCATGTTTAAATGTACGGAGCAGAAAAAGTCGAGTAGGGTCCATGAAGAAGGCTGCTAATTGGAGCGTTACGTTGACGATGAGTCAACAGCTACGAGCATTGGGGCTTGAGGAGGTGGCACAGAGGGGGATCTTTTCAGTTTTTTTTTTTCTTTCGGAGAAAGTGTTTTTATTTTTTCCGATTCCACGTGTACGGCCAGCAGATCTAACGGAGCCGGGTGGCAATTTCACCCCAATATATCTTTTATGGAGTATTAATTATTTATTTAAATATTTATTTCTAAAAATTATTTAATAAAATACCTCCATTTTTGGCACCTAAGACTAAAATGTTTCCCGTACGATACATTTAATTTTAAATGTATGAAATAATCAGTTGACCAAACTGTTCATTTTTATTTCTCAATTTTTTATGTTATAAATTTTAGACCCACATGCCACAAAGAACATACTTTCTTTTTTCTAGAGTTTTTTCTTCCCCTTTAAGTAAGGTTAGATAAAAATTGCCAAAAAAATATATCAGACAAAAATATATTGTTGATGGAAGTCACTTCCAGTCAATAATGTTTTCTAAAAAAACGTTGACGTAGAGTGTTTTTGTTTGACTTGTCTGAAATGAAGAAAAGGTATGTGTCGATAATATCTAAAAAAAATTGTCAAGATTTAATGATTAAGATTAGTCAAAAAGCTTAATTCTTTAAATTTCTTGATTCAAGAACTTAATTAGGCGAAAATGTATATTTTAAAAGCTTAATTGTTTTTTTAAAAGAATTAACTCTTATTACTCCTTTAAGCTATAATTTTTTTGAAACAAAATAGATTATATTAAAAGTGATAGAAATACAAAGGATCATACCCAAAAAAACTTAATGTATAAAGATAAATAGAATAAAATCTAAGGGTATGAAAGACATTAAAGAACAAATATATCACTTTTAGAAGGACTTTAAGTAACTTCTAAAAGAAATCCATGAAACTATAGCTTTAACCAGAGTGCTCTATGAAGACAGCAAATTCTTTCGCTATATGTTCTTGGCATATCGGCACAACCACAACAGGGAATCATAAGCATTTATAGATCGGCCTCCTTCGCTGAAAAACGCTCGTTGAAATTTTATCACTCGAACGCTATACTGTCAAAAGATAGACTAAAACTGCCATAAAGGCAGACGAAGGAACTGCTATAAAAGCAGACAAAAAAGTTACCATGAAAGTAAATTTGATATAAAGCTGGAAAAGCAAGAAAAACAAGAAAAATAAGAATAAAGCAGTTATATACAAAACTAACAAAACGGTCAAAGACCGTTGTCGGTAAAAAAAAAATTAACAAAAAGATGAAGAATTTACAAACTTCTTGTAACCGTGCAGAGAAAATCAACGAAGTTATTTATATACAAAATTAATCTTACTTATAATTGAGTGACCTAAGTGTAAGTTTTAATAATAAAGTGACTTAAATATAATATTTCCCACAATTGAGTGACCTCTTTTGTAGTTTACCCTTAATACTTATATAGATTTTTAAAAGTTTAGAGGCGGCCTCTCCACCTGATATATACCTCCGTCACTGCTTCTACATGTGTACCGCCACCGCCATCTGATTCGTGTTTACATATTTGATAGACATTCAGATTTCATAACCTTCCGTCGTAGCGCCTTTTTCCTCTGCCTTATCTTGCACTCATAAGGAGAAAGATGTCGGGCATGGGAGACGGGTACGTGGGCACGGCCCAAGATGCGGTGAGGATCCGACGTCTGGAGAAGCAGAGGGAAGCCGAACGCCGCAAGATCCAAGAGCTTAAAACCAAGTCCGCCTCCGATAAAGGTCAACCCGGTCTCCTCCAATTCGGTTCAAGTACTTCCGAGGTCCATCACTCTTCTTTTCCCCCTAATCATTTGAAACCCTAGGGTTTTTATTTTTTCCATTCGAAATATATTGTTTCCGTTTTCATTAATCGTGCGTTCTATATTTTCTTTTTCAGATTCTCGAGACTGCATTTAAGAAGGAAACTGTCGGTTTGGTTACCAGAGAGCAATATGTGGAGAAGGTAATTTATCTTCCTATTATTCTATATATTTTGCCAAGCAAGTCCTTAGTCTCTTGTTTGTTCATTCCATTTTATAATTTATGGTTATTAAAATAAGGTGCCTAACTGGAACTGTTATTGATATCTTTGATAGAGAGTTAATATCCGAAACAAAATCGAAGAGGAAGAGAAGGAGAAACTTCAGAAGCTTCAACAAGAGTAATTTGCATTTATAATCTTTTATATTTTTTGGCGGAATTTATTATTATTATTACTATTTAGGTAAAAACGTTATTATTGTAATCTTACAGAGAGGAAGAACTTCAATTGCAAAAGCGTAAAAAGAGGAAAGTTAAGGGGAATTCTCGCCTATCTTTTGCGGATGATTTGGAAAATGGAAGTGAAGAGGAAGATGAAGATGAAGAAAACAGTAAGAATTCATCTGTTTCGTTCAACTCTTAAAAATGTTGTAGTGATAGATTATGGAAATTGTTATATAATTTGTATGTGTCAAATATACAACTGCTGTAGCTTGGGGATGCAATTAACAAAAGATGCATAAAAAATAAGATATACAACTGTTGTCATTGAAATTTGTTATATTGTGGTCGTCTGTTCAATCGATACAGAGATTTAGATTTGTTTTGTCTTTAGCATTTTTTTGGCTAAGAAGTAAGTGAGTAGTACATGGATAGTTCCAACAGTATGATTGCTGTTGTTATATTACCTTGGATGATTACTAAGTGGAATTGACAACAGCAGTTTTTGCTAGTTGTCTTCATTGATCGCCCTTCCTAAACTGATGATTAGTTTCTTTCATATTCCGGGATTGTAACCAAGTTCTTTTTCTAGGCCATCCCATCATAAAAGATTGTCTGTATGGATAGTAGGGTTTATTGGACATGGAGGACTAGCATAGGAGCACAAAGTTCTGTTTCCAATTGCCTTTGTAAATATTTAATACTTATTGAGTCCTTTTCTTGCTGTTGCGGGGCTGTTTGCTTGGTGTCATAGACGTTGTGCTATTGGCTTGTTGGTGTTATTCTTTCTAAGAATGTCATATAGGCGGTGGCATTATGGTTCTCTACCCGTTGGTAATTGAATTTCTAGTAATCATAGATGAAACGATTCTTTTACTAGCATGCATGGTTTCCTCTGGATTTATTTATGTATAGCTTTTCAATATTGTTTTATTTGATATTTTATCACTGCTGTGAATATAGTTTATTTTTAAAATCCTGCTCTTTGTTATATGTATGGTTTTACCTGAGATGATATTGACATATTGTTTTTGATATTGATTTAGTTTCTAGAGACTTAAGCTTCAATGCTTCATTATAGATTCTTTAGTATGTTGACTGATAGTGGCAGCTTCCATGATGCATCATGCAGAAACTTCAGAACCAAAGAGGTTTAATCGTGGAAAATTTGGCAAAGATCCCACAGTGGAAACCAGCTTTCTTCCTGACAGGTTACATTCTCTATGTGTCTGTCTAATGGTTTGCCATGCTTGCATGTGCATATACTTGTATAGTTATGTTTTAAGCATAATTGGACATAACATTTGAGCTTAGGGACGAGGATAATCTTTCAGTGAGCGGGAGGCAGAGGAGCAAGCTGAACGTGAAAGGTTGCGGAAACAGTGGATTCTTGAACAGGAGCAAATTAAGAGTAAATTTACTTCTGACATTTTCCTTTTTGATACTGATGCATGAAAAATAGTGTCCTGACTCTTGAGAGAGAGTTTGTCTTTTAGATGAACCCCTTCAAATTACGTACAGCTACTGGGATGGAACAGGCCATAGACGAGTGATCCAGGCAAGTGAAACTACCTAAATAAAATTTACCTATTTGAATGCTTTTATGTTCTGCATTATTTACTTCTTCCATTAAGCCATCATTTTAGTGGTTTCTGTTTTTGTTGTTCAGGTTCGCAAGGGTGGTACCATAGGAGAATTCCTTCGAGCAGTTCAACAGCAACTTGCTCCGGAATTTAGGGAGATTCGAACAACTTCTGTGGAAAATCTGCTTTATGTGAAAGAAGATCTAATCATTCCTCATGTGAGTTGAGCATGAAACCAGGCTCTTATAGCAATTGCAATTTTTACTATGTTTAATGTGTGTTGGCTAACTTGATTTCATTTCTTTTCATGCTTGTTTGTGAATGTTCAGCAACATAGCTTCTACGAGCTGATAGTTAATAAGGCGCGTGGAAAAAGTGGACCGGTAACAATTGCTGCTCTATGATTTCCTCTCCATATTAGTTGCCATATATCGCCGGTAACAAATGGTTCAGTCTTTTGCTTTTTTCTCAAACAGCTTTTCCATTTTGACGTGCATGAAGATGTGCGAACGATAGCTGATGCTACAATCGAGAAGGACGAGGTACTTTTCCTCCCTCTTAATCTTTGCTTCAAGAGCTTTAAAGTCGATAATATGATATATTGCATTGATTATTCCTTTTTCTTGACAGTCTCATGCTGGTAAAGTAGTCGAGAGGCACTGGTACGAAAAGAACAAGCACATCTTCCCTGCTTCAAGATGGGAGGTACGTACTCATTCTATCTCTATATATCTCCCTAACCCTATGTGCTCGCTTCCATGTATCCTTCTTGCCCTCGGCTTGCTTATGATGCAAAGAACACAACCTATAGTATTTTTATTTGTGAAAGAGTTGAAGATTAAGTTTAGTTGGTTCTTATTCATCTTCGTGTACGACAGATATATGATCCGACAAAGAAATGGGAGCGATACACCATCCATGGAGATTGATCGACCGTCGAAGCCCTGTGGAACAAGAGGAAATTATTTGTTTTAGAGATTGTCTACAAACAGATGGTTTTTGTTAACCTATTTCCATAGGGGCTTCATCTATTTTGCTGAAAACTTTTGTAATTGTAAACTAGATTTAGATCTTAGAGATCTAAAACTTGATGATGTGTTAAAGGTTAAAATAAACAAATGAAAGATATTAAATCTAGAGTAATATGGTTTTGTGATTCTGAATTTGGGTTTTTAAGATTCTCAAGGAAAGCATTTTTTCTGTTTTGTTTATTTACATGATTTTCACACTAGTTTAAATCGACCATACAAGTAAAGTATTACTTTTTCTTAAAAATTTCCACAAAAATGAAACTCGTCAAATTATCAATTAGATTTTAGTTAGTAAATCAAATGAATAGCGCGAACTCAAAAAATTGAGATGAAATTTTAAATATTGAAGAGTACAAGGACTAGTGCAAAGTTAGACCCTTTTTCTTTAAATGGAAGTTTCCTGCTGATAGTAGTCCCAATCAACGATGAAAGCAAGGATGAGCGTAAGTTAGTAAAAGAACGCGTGAAGCAGGGGATCCGTTAACCGTTAATCTATCTAGGGTCTATTATGTGGACCGTACAAAAATTGATAAACGGGAAGTTTCCAACAACACGACGGATCAAAGAGTAATTTTTTGAGAGGTTCAATTGAATTCTTCTTCTATGGAGGGAAAGAGGGTTTTAGATTCTTTCTCTCTCTCTCTCTCTCTTTTTCATTTTTAATTAATTCATTAATCTTTTAATTCACTTTTCCACCTGAAAAATCTTTAATTAAATCGTTGAGTTCGGTCAAATTCCAGCTCTTTCTTTTGTTGGGAATTCGATTCCTCTGTTTTTTTTTTTACTTTGAATCATATAAGCGTTGATTGATTATTGATGTGATCGAAGATCAATGGGGGGATTATCTGACAATTTGAAGGGAGTGATATTAGCAGTGGCATCCAGCGCTTTCATCGGCTCAAGTTTTATCTTGAAGAAGAAAGGGCTCAAGCGGGGTGGTCTTTCGGGTATTCGCGCAGGTCTGTTTTCTTTTTCTTTCATAAATGATTTCACGCTTTGGGTTTGTTTTGCGTTGCTTAATCTTGATTCTTAGTTGGGTGGAGTTATGGGATTTTGTCTATTCAAATTCATTTGCAGATGTAAACCGTTGGATATGTCGAATTTTTGAATTGGATCATTAATTAGTGAAGATTCCTTTATAAAGTTCAATACTTGAGATTCTTTTATTCATAAGCATTGTTTTTCTTGTCAACAAGTGCTTCTGGACAGCCAAAATTAATGCTAAACACACTCTAAGCCGATCAAAACATGGCTATTGGGATTTTGCAATATAAAAATGCACAATGTGATCCATGTCATTGACTTTTTTTTTAATATTTCCCATGGTATTAACATAGGAGTTGGAGGTTATACCTACTTACTAGAGCCACTATGGTGGGCAGGCATGATAACGAGTAAGTTTATTTACTCGCTAGTCGTTACAATCTTCCGTTTCTCCAAACATATAAGCATGATGAGTTCATGTTCCATGTTAAATTGATTATCGAGTTTCGTTCTGATTCCCATATGAATAGTGATCATTGGAGAGATTGCAAATTTTGTGGCATATATCTATGCTCCTGCAGTTCTAGTTACCCCACTTGGTGCTCTAAGTATAATTGTTAGGTAAGCTTCTTCTGTTGGCTGTAACTTCTTTAGATATTATTGAAGATCAGTATATTTAAATGTTCTCAAATCTCAATAGCTTACGAGTTTTATGAATTTCATCAGTGCTTGCCTGGCACATTTTCTGTTGAAGGAACGAATTCAGAAAATGGGAATTGTAGGTTGTGTGTCCTGCATTGTCGGTTCGGTGGTGATTGTAATTCATGCACCCCAAGAGGAAACCCCAAGTTCTGTACAGCACATTTGGACTCTAGCAACACAACCGGGTTTGGCTCTTTATATTTTTTTTCTTCTTTGTTGTTAAACTCATCACGAGTCATTGATTATTGTTCTTTCTCGCATGTTTATGTTGGCAGCTTTTCTGGTTTATGTAGTAGCTTCACTTTCAACAGTTTTAGCTTTGGTTTTGCATTTTGAGCCTCGTTATGGGCAGACAAATATACTGGTTTATTTGGGAATATGTTCGTTAATGGGCTCTCTTACGGTATGTAGATCTCGTTATGAACTTTTCTTGGCAAATCTGAAAAGCACCATGGTAGTTACTATGCTGTAAGCACAATGTAAAGGCATTTCTTTCTTGGTTGGTGTCACAGGTTGTTAGCATCAAAGCCATTGGAATTGCTATAAAGCTTACATTGGATGGGATAAGTCAGATTGCGTATCCTCAAACTTGGTTTTTTGTTACAGTTGCTGCAATCTGTGTCATTACACAATTAATTTACCTCAATAAGGTTAGTATTATTGATTCTGTAATCTTCTTTCTCAACTTCATTTGAGTGAATGGCTTGAAAACATATGCGCTACTTACGCTGCTAGAATAGTGTAGTTTACAATTTTAAGAATTGCGATAAGACAATTGTAAACTGTGGCTTCTTCAAGAATATCTTCTGTTGAACTAATTCCGCATTTAATCCTTTCAAGAAGGGCTGGTTTGCTCATGCTTGACTGATGTGTATGTATTTTTGTTGTAGGCCTTGGATACATTCAATGCCGCACTTGTTTCTCCTGTATATTACGTGATGTTCACAACTTTGACCATTATTGCTAGTGTAATCATGTTTAAGGTAAATTATTTGATTCATCAGAACTACAGGCTACAGGACTGTTGCCTGATTACACTTGTAAATCTTCCACAACTACCGGACTGACATGCACGAGTGAGTGCTGTTTTCCTGTTCTTTTTACAGGACTGGTCAGGCCAAAACGTGGGCAGCATTGCTTCTGAGATATGTGGATTCATCACCGTACTGTCGGGAACAATCATACTTCATGTGACAAGAGAACAGGAACCACCTCCTCCAGCAGGTATGTGTAGTACCGATCCTTCCCTACATGAGTTGAAAATCGAGTATAAACTTCATGAGTTGCCTCTTTCTGCTCCTCCGTTTACTTTGTTTCAAGTCGGATCCAGAGAAAAACTGGTACCCTGGTTTACGATGACTTTGATGCCAATAATTCTGTGCTGATATTACCATCATTGGCGATATAGGATTTCTAGGGCCATGCAAAGTTTTTCCTGGAAATACATCTTTCTTAGTGTTGGACTGCCCTGTCTGTTTAATACCTACGACCACATGTCGAAACTTAATGCGATAGTATAACTACAACGGTAGTCATTATTTAATTGTCCGAATGTAAAGCAAGACTGCAAACTAGGGGAATTGCCTCAACTTTCCATATCAACCTGTTTGAAAATGCTTCACATTGCATTAGGCATGCTAGCTTTTTCACTTGAGCTTATATCAAAGCTTATATTTACGTTGCAGGGACTGTGACGTGGTTTATTAGTGGCGATTCGATGAAGAATCCCGAGGACGAACCTTTAATCACTCACTGCCGTGTGGACGACTATTACGAGCCATGAGGTTTCATTCTAATCCTCGGACCAACGTTAAACCTCGGTAGTGTATATATACATGTCGAAAGCGAAGCAATGAGGATATAATTTGTGCTGTTGGGGAAGGTAGTTTCGGTGATACCTTTCTTTTCCCTGAATACTTGCAAATGAGACCCCAATCGGTATCAGTTAATGCACCATGAATTGGAATCAATTAGTTTTCAAAAAGAGAGGCTGACAGTCGAATGTAAATTTAGGTCAAATTGTAGTTTTAGTCCTTGTAATTATACTCAATTTTGAATTTAATCCACGTGCTTTGATTTGGTATAATTTGATTATCTTACTATTATTGATATTACACCTTTATTATGGTCATTAAAAACCAATTGACGCCGAACCTTTTGAGTGGCCCTAATAAAAAAGAAAATTTTACAAAATGTGTCTTATTAAATGATTAAGAAAAATAACATATATTAACATATGTGTACTCTTTATTTGGACAGATATTCTCCCCTTTTTAGTCTTTTTTGAGGAAAATTGGATAAATATTGTATCCAAAAAATTTAATATATTGTACTTGTTGGATTGTTTTTGAATCTATAGCACTTTGACGTGCTTATTGAAGTCGGATCTCTTGCAATGGTCTTTATAAAAATTTCATTTTTAATATTAAAAAATTTATGAAGACTTGTTGCTTGCAATCCGTCTTCGTAAAAAATGGGATACAATATTAAAACCTCGAAGACTTGATTTTTTAATATTAAAAATATAATTTTTATAAAGACGAATTGCAAGAGATCCTACTTCAACAAGTACTTTTAAAGTGCTATAGATTCAAAAATAATCTAACAAGTACAATAGATTAAAAAATATTTTTTTGGATATAATATTAACCCAATTTCGCCGTCTTTTTGTGCTCCAACACCAAAATGTTAAATTTTAACCCTAACCTTGTACCTTAAAAATACACCCAATACTATAAACCCTAACCCTTAAACATCATTTTTGATGGTGATGCACAAAGAAAAACACCGAAAATGGACAAGACGATTTTTATTTATTTATTTATTGTTTTCGGTCTACTTTCAACAAAGTGAATGGAGACAGTGAAATTGGCTAAAAAAAGTCCCTGATTTTATGCATTGCCAACCATTACCATACTATTGAAATATTGGCTCTGATTTGTTAAAAAAATGTTGGGGGCATTGACTTCATTCATTTTAAGGCATGTGGATGTGAAATATAATAAGCAAAGAATTAGGTAGCAGACACTAGTTTGACTTGTGATCCTTTCATGTTTGAAAAACCAGACAACTTCCCTCAACTACTCAAATCACATTGCTCATCTGGTTGAACTAACAAAGACAAAGCCAATTAGCTTGGAAGCTGCCCCAAAAGAGGCAAGTCCAATGCTCAACGATTTATATGAGCCATTGCTCGACAAAATGAAATAGGGATGACGATTCGGATTATTCAGTGCTTTTGAATAATACATCTCAATACATATCATTATGATGATTATTATTGTTGAATTGTATATGATCTATATGTTAAATGTAAAAATCTACTCGGAACAATAGTGGACACAAAAATAATTGAAAGAAACTGAATCCGACAATATGAAACATTATTTTTCCATCGTCTAGAAATTGTTAGTGTATGATCTTAATTCTTTCTGAAACTTTAAATGAGATTTTATATTATATTAAATATATATGTATACATATATAATGTTATAAAATTTAATAATATAAAATTTATTAATTAATTGAGTCGTCAAAGATATTCATATTATCACATCTTTAACTTTAAAACATAAAAATCTAAACTATAAAGCTCAAATTATAAAGTTTACCATAAATCCAAACACATAAACCTCAAAACTTTGAACTTAAAAATAATAGAATTCTATATATTTTAACTTACGCAACATTTTATAATTAAACTTTATATATATATATATATATATTATACACGTGTGTACATTTTAAAAGTTGTAATTAAAAAACACATTTTAATAATAGGTCATTAAATCTCTTTCTTAATACTCTTATCGGAAAAAAAAATCAAAAATAAATGAATTTTACTCCATCCTCACCCGACCTAAAGATTTTCGAAGAAAAAAATTCTCAAGGCATCAGACAGATCAAAGGAGAAGTTCTAAAAGAAGACAAATTTAAAAAAATTAAAAAGAGATTGTACATAAATCTTTACAAAAAAATATAAGAATTTATGTATCAACTTTTGCGTACAAACACAAATTCTTATAAATATGTACAGTTTTTAAAATTTTTTAAAATAGTAAGTATTTGTTTATATACACAAATTTTTTATAGAATTATACTCTAAAAATTTATGTTTCTACACAAAAATAGATACACAAATTTTTACAATTTTTATAATGATTTGTGTAATGTTTTTTTTTTTTTTAATTTTTTTAGTCCACCTCTCTTTAAAATCTCTCATATCAAAGTCTGTCGGTTGCAGCACATTTTGCCGCCCCTAAAAGGAAACAGGTGGAGCCTTTAAAAAAGGTAATTATGTTTGATATAATGATATTACTATTTCTTTTCTTCTGTTGTAGTTTAACTGCCTTTGAATCCTTTCCTTTCTGCCCAGTTATAAATCGGATTGTTTAGTGCAAACTTTTATGCATCTTCTTCTTCTTCTTCTTTGAAAATGGGAAAGCTAGGCCTCGTTCTATCGCTCATCTCCCTCGTCGCCGCCATGCCATGGGCGGCTCAAAGCTTCCGTATATCCGGTTGGGCATCCACGAAGCTCGAGACCAAGCAAGAGACGGTAACCAATCTCCAGTTCTACTTCCACGACACCATCAGCGGCAAAAACCCCACCGCCATCAAGGTGGCTCAAGCCGCCCACACCGAAAAGTCTCCCACGCTTTTCGGGGCCCTGTTAATGGCGGATGATCCGCTGACGGAGACGCCGGACCCTAAGTCCAAGCTGCTCGGTCGAGCGCAAGGGGTTTACGGGTCTGCGGGGAAGGATGAGCTGGCCCTGGTCATGGCCATGAGCTTTTGCTTCACTGATGGGATATACAATGGTAGCTCCATAAGCGTTCTGGGCAAGAACTCGGCTATGACTCCGGTTCGGGAGATGCCGGTCGTCGGCGGAACTGGCCTTTTCCGGCTGGCTCGAGGATACGCGGTGGCGAAAACTCATTGGTTTAATGAACTCGGCGATGCTATAGTTGGCTACAATGTTACCATCGTTCACTAGCAGTATAACATATGATATGCATGAGCTTTATTTGCCATTTCCTTTGGTCAAACTATGACTTTCACTCTATTATACTCAAATTTGCACTTTAGTCCTTATATTTTAATTCAATACTATAATTTACCTTCTTATTTTAGGTGCTGAAAGTGTTGTTTTCTCATTAAAAAACATTGTGGGTGTTTTTTTATTAGTTTATGTTTATTTTATGGTCCGGATTCGTGACGTACCTTCTTGATAATGATGTCTTCATATTTTGAATTTGTGTTCTCTCTTTAAGTATGCAATTTGTTTTGTCATTGTACGTATATTAGTGCATTACGAGTGTTTTAATGATGTTGTTAACGATATTAATTATTTGGACTATTTAATGATGTTATAAATGTAGAATATTTTTTTTAATAAATAAGTGTAGAATGTTAAGTTGTTAACTTATGTAATATGTCAATAATTTTTGAAACAGATGGTAAAAAAATTTAGCTGACATTCTTTATTCCTCTTAAGTTGTAGGTTCAAAACTCATTAAGAGTAATATTCTTCTCTCCTCTCCTAGATAGAGATTGTTTAAAAAAACTTATATAACATTAAAATATAGGGATTATAACTCAAAAATAAAACATAGTAGAGGTACCAAAACTATCATTTACCTTCCCTAGCATTAACATTATTTTACCTTTTCTTTTGTTTTGAACGTAGGGTTACTTTGTTATTATCTCGATCTCTTGTTTTACTAAATAAAATAGGATAATATATATACTATCAAACTTAAGGACCAGAAAGATAGTTTATGGGCTTATTTTGCACTAACTATAGTTTAAATACTTAAAACAGAAAAAATCATAAAGTTTGAGGGCTGCCTTTATTAAATAATGAAAAAAATTCCAAGGACAGCAATAAATCTTTAGGGCTTGAATTTTGAATTCTAGTAGGTGGAAAAAGTTGGGGGAGGGGGGAATGGAGGGTTTTTTTATTGCTAACGCGCCAAAACCTTGTGTTTCCCTTTTCAAGAAATACTACACGCAAATAAACAGAAACAGTGCTGCCGCCGGCGACGATGGAGACTTTAATACATTTTGTCTTCAGTCCAAAACCTCGACCCTCCGATCAATTCGAAACCGGACTGAGAATTGCTCCGTTTCCGACGATATTCTTGACTCTTTGGTCATCATCGAGGAACTCGACCGCCATTTAGGTGTTCCACCCTCCGACGCCTTGCAGAGAGCCTTTTGCGGCGTAGCCGTACACCGAACTCTGTGCTGGTTACCCGTCTCGTGGGACAACTATTGTGATGCTGTTAGGAGAATTTGGGGGAAGATAATTAAGGATTTGGAGGTTTCGGGTACCTCCGGCCTTCTTTCTCCTGGATTAGCTGAATGGAGAAAGGAAATTGAAGCGTCACTGTGCGATCTAGACACAGTTACGAGGCTGTTACGTATTAATACCCTCGTTGAAGCTCTGGGTCGCATTCATGTTTATTTGAGGGAGTTCTCCGGTGATCTTGCCTCTGCTCCCACTGAAGGGAACGGTAGGCTTCTCTTCTCTTCTTTTATTCATGATATTCCAATTAAAAAATCTTAATTTATTTTTCAGGAGATTGTGCATGATAAATTTGCAGTACTTTATGTTTGTCTTTGAATGTATGTAGAATAAATCTAACTCAATTCTCTATTTAAATTTGGGCTCCCACAGGGGTTAATGTTGTCTCTGCTTCTGCTGAAGTAGCACCGAGTCCTCGTCGTAGCACTGGCGGAGGGAATGGTAGGTTTCTATTCTCTTCTTTTTTGATTTTATTCTAGGTAAAAGTGTTTTCAGGACATTATGCTATGTTTTGCATGATTAATTTGTAGTACAATATGTTGGTCTAAGAATGTATGTAGAATGAATCTAACACAATTCCCTGCGTAAATTTTGCTTTCCACAGGGGATACTGTTGTCTCTGCTTCTGCTGAAGTAGCACCGAGTCCTCATCGTAGCACTGGCGGAGGGAATGGTAGGTTTCTATTCTCTTCTTTTTTGATTTTATTCTAGGTAAAAGTGTTTTCAGGACATTATGCTATGTTTTGCATGATTAATTTGTAGTACAATATGTTGGTCTAAGAATGTATGTAGAATGAATCTAACACAATTCCCTGCGTAAATTTTGCTTCCCACAGTGGATAATGCTGTCTCTGCTTCTGCTGAAGTAGCACCGAGTCCTCATCGTAGCACTGGAGGAGGGAATGGTAGGTTTCTATTCTCTTCTTTTTTCATTTTATTCCAGGTAAAAGTGTTTTCAGGACATTATGCTATGTTTTGTATGATTAATTTGCAGTACAATATGTTGGTCTAAGAATGTATGTAGAATGAATCTAACACAATTCCCTGCGTAAATTTTGCTTTCCACAGGGGATAATGCTGCCTCTGCTTCTGCTGAAGTAGCACCGAGTCCTCATCGTAGCACTGGAGGAGGGAATGGTAGGTTTCTATTCTCTTCTTTTTTCATTTTATTCCAGGTAAAAGTGTTTTCAGGACATTATGCTATGTTTTGTATGATTAATTTGCAGTACAATATGTTGGTCTAAGAATGTATGTAGAATGAATCTAACACAATTCCCTGCGTAAATTTTGCTTTCCACAGGGGATAATGCTGCCTCTGCTTCTGCTGAAGTAGCACCGAGTCCTAATCGTAGCACTGGTGGAGGGAATGGTAGGTTTCTATTCTCTTTTTTTTTTCATTTTATTCCAGGTAAAAGTGTTTTCAGGACATTATGCTATGTTTTGTATGATTAGTTTGCAGTACAATATGTTGGTCTATGAATGTATGTAGAATGAATCTAACACAATTCCCTGCGTAAATTTTGCTTTCCACAGGGGATAATGCTGCCTCTGCTTCTTCTGAAGTAGCACCGAGTCCTCATCGTAGCACTGGCGGAGGGAATGGTAGGTTTCTATTCTCTTCTTTTTTCATTTTATTCCAGGTAAAAGTGTTTTCAGGACATTATGCTATGTTTTGTATGATTAGTTTGCAGTACAATATGTTGGTCTAAGAATGTATGTAGAATGAATCTAACACAATTCCCTGCGTAAATTTTGCTTCCCACAGTGGATAATGCTGCCTCTGCTTCTGCTCATGTTCTTTCAAATCCGGATCATTGCAAGAAGAAAAAGAACAGTAGATTCTCTTCTCTTCTTTTTCCATTTTATTCTAAGTAAATATCTTAATTTTGTTCATGAGATTATCCTATGCTATGTATGGATAATTTGCAGTATAATATGTTGGTCTGAGAATGCATGTAAAATGAACCTAACTGGCTAACTCAATTCTATTTGTAATTTTTTACTCATAATGTTATACGTACCCAGTTTGCTATAGTAATGGTAATCTTGGCCTTTGTTTGATCTGGTTTCCTTGTTTAGGCGGGGAATTGAAGATGAATTCTCAAACAATATTGTTTTTCTCTCGTAAAAGTATTAATTTTCTTTTCAGGAGGTCATGTAATGCCATGTATGATAAATTTTCTCTTGAAAAGCTTTTATTCCGTCTGTTTAAGAATACGTGTGTGAAGGAATTGTCTCATCTCTCTGTGTACATTTTGCCTCATGTCATACGTGCCCAAGTTACTTCAGAGATGGTATTACTGGTCATGATATGTTCTATTTACCTTGTTCTGCAGAGATTCTGAGGGTAAATTCTCACACAAAACATAAGCTATATTCTTCCCGCAGGCGACATAAAGGTATTGTCATTACTGGCTTAGAGGAGGACTGGCCTTCTAGCCCAAAAGATGGCTTCCAATCTGCTTCTGAATTTAACAGACTGCAGCAAGTTCCCCCTAATCCTATGGCTCTTGCATTGGTGGATGAAGCAACTGATTCCCTCTCTAAAGCTTTGGACACAGTTGACAAAGCGCGAAAGTCACTTAAGTCGAGTGTTGTTGACTTGGTAGGTAATGTAAAAGATCCTCTTCCTAAAGCCATGGAAACTGTTGAAAGAATTGAATCATACGTGGCAGCAGCAAGAAAGGTGCATTCAGAAGGCTCTGAAGGCAATGAAAATAAGGATCAGGGGGCACCTGATGAGGCCATCAGAAAAGACATTGACATGATGGATGAGAGTCTTCTTGGTCCATCTGAAGGCAATGGAAATAGGGAACAGAGGGCACCTGATGAGTCCAACAAATACGTTGACGGGATGTATGGGAGTGTTCTTGCTCCATCTGGAGGCGATGGTAATAAGGAACAGGGGGCACCTGATGATGCCGTTAGAGACGACATTGACATGATGGATGAGAATGTTCCTGCTCCATCTGTTGATTATTCTGCAGAACCTTCTCAAGCTCAGGAAGGGAATGAAGCTTTCACTAGTCCTAAGAAAGTGTGTACCAGCTTAATGGAGAGGAATGACACTGCTCACACTTTCGAGGTGTGCGTGCACATATTTATATTGAGTATCATTTGTGGCATTACGTTGCATGCTTAATTGTTTTGCTTTTCATTACATTGCATTCTTTAAGTTTATTGCCTATTTTTTCAGTCAATCCTCTTATGTTTTTTGTAATGTTGTAGTGGGAGGATTCAATTGATGTCTCTCCCAAAGTGACAGATAGTTGTTCGAACAGACGTATTTTACCAAGCCTCAGAACGGAGCATGTGTCTCCCCTAAAGATAGACGAACCCAAAAAGTGGGGGAGAAGGAGAAGAGTTAATAGATGGACTGATGAGGAAGAAAAGGCTTTGAGGGATGGCGTACAAAGGTAAGTGATTAACTTGTCAATTTTCAGTTTATAATCCTATTAGCGTATTAGATCTCTTTTAGGTTTTTGCTTCAGTAATTACTAGTTTAGCAAATATGAGACTAGAGATATACTTTTGATAGTTCATTACCCCTGCGTTCTCACTGTAATTATTTTCGTAATGCAGGTATGGAAACCTATGGAAACACATTTTAGAATCCAATAAGGAAATATTTCGAGATAGAACCGCGGTAAGTATTTCACAAGCTTTATATACAGTGTCAATTTTAAAAATTAAATTCTTTGCCTTTTATGAGTAATTTATAATTATCTCTTCGTAATTTATTAATCAGGTTGATCTCAAAGACAAATGGAGAAACTTGCTCAGAAAATGATGCTTCCTATCACGGTTTGTTTTGTTCCTTTTTGGTGAACTTTAATGGTCTTGTAACAATCGTAAATATGCTCACTACCGGCACTAGACTAGACTTAGCCTAACCTGTAGAATGGCCTTCCTTTCTGTATTTTGGTGGAAGTAAATACTAAGTACATAGCTTTAGCTTTTTTGGTAAAATAGCAATGGAAATGGGATACCGGTGGTGGTTGAAATGGCAGTCGTTTCGTGTATGAAATTCTAGATATACAATGGAAGCTTCTTCCCCTTTTTGTATGTATCTTCCCACTTAAGAATAGTTTGTTGAGGTTGATGACATTGAGGAAGTGGTCCCTAATCTGGATGTGTTATTTGATTCCCAAGTTTGATTGTGAGGGCACCTAACACCATCATGATAATTGTTGAATTCATCCATCCCCTGCCCTATTAGGGAATTGAGTCATTTGGTTCGATCGGTTTATCATGCGTAACCAACTTAATAGTCCCGATTGATCAAATATAGGCTTAACTGATCCAATTGGACTGATTTAACATAGGTTGATTAGATCAATTAAGCTGTGAAATATGACACGTCAATTCGAATAATTCGAATTTTTTTGACTCGATTCGATCGAACGCTCGGCCCTATTTCAGGCTATAAAATTACTTATTTTGGCTTAATATAAAAAGGAGCGCCTAAAATAATAAGATGCCTAAACTATTTTTTATATATAAAAATATATATTTATTGTTTACATTGTTATATTTTAGGTGTTTGGTTGTTAAAAGGTATTTAAAAAATATGTTATCCAACCAATGTTCGACCTGCTACAATAATTTTATTTTTTATTTTTAAAAATATCCCCAAATTTTTTTTTTCTTAAAATTCTCTAAATTTTACAAAACATTCCCTAAACCAATAAAACATCTCAAAACCTCAAATCATTGCTCTTCTGATGTCAATCGTTGCGTTTGAGACCACCCTCAAATCATCGGATTTATCCGATCATTTCTCTCAATATGTTGTCGTCGAAAAACGACGAACGACGTGTCAGTCGAACGATCAATGCAAAATTAACGTTCGGTTGGCACATCGTTGGTCATTTTTCGACGGCATCATGTTTGGGGAAATTATCGGTTAGGTTCGACGATCAAAGGGGTAGGCTCAGACGCGGCGGTCAACAGTGAAAGCGGTGACGATTTAGGAATTTGGGTTTAAGATATTTTAGCAATTGTTTTATAAAATTTTAAAAAATTTGGGTAAAAAACATTTGTTTTAATTTTTTAACTTTGAAAAAACAAAATAAACATGTCACAATAATGTTTGATTGGTTAACAAAATTTTTCGATAACAGTCAACTAGCATACACTTAAAATTAATAAAACCATACATTAAACATTTATTTTTATAAAAATAATATCTAAACACTTAAAATTTATTAAAAAAATATAATTTATGTACTCGTTTTTATATTAACCTTTTTTTTCAATTTTTTATGATTATAATTTAATTATGTGTGTTTTTGGTTTTCGGGTTCAAATTATAAACTTTTTAACATTATAATCTTTTGCTCACAAAGAAACAGGGATCTCCAAATGGACCCAGATCCCTCAGATTTGCCCCATCACACCAGCAGCCAACGCCATCGACCGCAGCGGGCAATGCAATCTCTCGTCGGAGCTAAGCTGACATGAAGAACAAAGGATCCACTTTTCCCTTCACAAATTCTCACATGGTTCCTCTCTCCAATGCCCCCACTTTCTCCCCCGATTCGTTCTAATCGCCGATTCCGCTTCTCCAAAAAAAATCCTTGTCTTGTCAAACCCTTTCTCAATATCACTTCAAAACCCCACCTTTCTCGAGCAATCTTTTCTCTCGAACTCTTAACAAGAAAGGGCATTCGCTTACCCTTTCAAACTCTTGCTTCTCTTTTACAGCAATGCGCAGAAACCAAGTCTCTCAAAGAAGGCAAATTCCTACACCTTCATTTGAAACTAACCGGATTGATAAAGCATGGCACTTTTTTATCCAATCATTTGATCTATATGTATTCTGTTTGCGGCGATTATATCAGTGCCCGCAAAGTGTTAGATAAAATGGGTGCTAGAAATTTATATTCTTTTAATAATATGTTATCTGGGTATGCGAAATTGGGCATGATAAAGCCTGCTAGGCAGTTGTTCGATCAAATGCCCGAAAGGGATGTCATTTCGTGGAACACGATGGTTATTGCTTATGCAAAAAGCGGGGCTTTTGAGGAGGCGATGAGATTTTATAAGGAGTTGAGGAATTTGTGTATTGGATACAACGAGTTTAGTTTTGCTGGTGTTTTGACTGTTTGTGTGAAGTCCAGGGAATTGCAACTTACTAGGCAGGTTCATGGCCAGGTTTTTGTATCTGGGTTTTTGTCAAATTTGGTGATTTCGAGTTCCCTTGTTGATGGTTATGTGAAATGTGGGATGTTAGGGGAGGCTAGGAGGCTGTTTGATGAGATGAAAGTGACAGATGTTCTTGTTTGGACCAATTTGGTTTCCGGGTATGCTCAATGGGGAGACATGGAGTCGGCTAATGATCTGTTTGATAAGATGCCTGAGAAAAATCCGATTTCTTGGACAGCTTTGATTTCGGGTTGTGTTAGAAATGGTATGGGGGATAAGGCACTTGAATTGTTTACAAGGATGATGGTTTCTCGGGTTAGACCTGATCAGTTTACTTTTAGTAGTTGCCTTTGCGCCTGTGCTAGTGTAGCTTCACTTACACATGGTAAACAAATACATGCCTGTTTGATACGAACTAATTTCAGGCCAAACATGATAGTCATCAGTTCTCTCATCGATATGTATTCAAAATGCGGCAATCTTAAAGTTGGCAAACAGATTTTTGATCTTACTAGTGACAGGCAGGATCCTGTCCTGTGGAACACAACGATTTCTGCATTGGCACAGCACGGACACGGTGAAGAGGCAATAAGAATGTTTTATGACATGGTAAAACAAGGGGTGAAGCCAGATAGGACCACTTTTGTTGTTATTGTCAATGCATGTAGCCACTCTGGTCTTGTTGAGGAAGGGATTAGGTATTTCGAATCCATGTTTTCTGATCATGGCATAAATCCTGATCAACAGCATTATGCGTGCTTAATTGATCTCTTGGGTCGAGCTGGTCATTTTGGCTTATTAATGAACCATCTGGAGAAGATGCCGTGCAAGCCTGATAACCAGGTTTGGAATGCTTTACTTGGTGTTTCTAGAATCCATGGAAATTTAGAATTGGGGAGAAAAGCAGCCGAACAACTTATTGAGTTACAGCCTCAGTCTTCTGCAGCATATGTATTGCTTTCAAGTATATATGGCGCACTTGGGAAGTGGGGATCGGTTGAGAAAGTGAGACATCTTATGAATAAGAGACAAGTTCGGAAAGAGGTAGCTCTTAGTTGGATAGAACATGAAAATAAAGTGCATGCTTTCACTGTATCAGATAGCTTGCACCCTTTGAAAGGAGCAATATATTCGACATTGGATCAGTTAGCCGGTCAAATGGATGAAGACGTTTCATTGCTCGAGTTTGAAAGTAGAAATTAGCTATTGGAGACCTGCATCTTGGATCCTTTTTTTTGTGTGTTGTATCATTTTTTTTCCTCTTAACCCTTCTCATATAGGAAGCAAGCCTAGCATCAGAGATTTAACTGTGTTTAGATTATATAGAGTTGAATCTTTCAAAATTCATATATAATCTTGTGGTTTTGCTCCAAATGTTTAGATTTTTCACTACCAGCAAGTTATTATGCTTCCTGGTAGGCAATTGTTTCATCCAAGTGTTTATTGAATAAAAATTGGTGAACTTTGATGTGTAACCTTTCTTCATGCTCCATTATCTTATGCACACAACTTGGTTTGTTATTTCATCATCTCGAGTTTGAGTCTTGTGGATAGAAAAGCAGTATTAGAATAGAAGCTTGAACTCGAAAGGGAATCTGACACAACTCGACTCTATATTAAGTCGAGATTCTTGTAACTATCAGACACCGGGGTTTAAATCGATTTCTTCATAGCTGTTCCTTCATTAGAGAATCTCATGTTTAATTTCTCATTGTTCCTTGTATAATCAATTGAAGCTTAGCATACAGATCATCTCTGCACATGGTAGTCCCCTGGATATTCATCAATTATGTGCTCTCAACTTTATTCAATTAGGCTATATAATCACCCATTGGGCCCCTCTTTCCTGGAGCTCCAATGGCTATCCACTTCTTTTCATCTGTTGCTTTTTCCAGTCCCTTCACTCATTTGAATGTTGGTAAATTCTGTCTTATTGTACCTACTCATTGATCATTTACAATGTCTAATTATGGTTTCAGCCCCTATATTATACTCAATCTTGGATTTAACCCCTACTTTAATTTAAAATAATTTGATCAGTAACTTTTACAATGTCGATATTTTAATCGAAATAGTTAATGGTGTTAGCTATTTGAATCAAAATAATGGCAGTAAAAGATCAAATTATACCAAATCAAAGTATATAGATTAAATCATTGAATTTTAGCATAGTAGAGGGACCGGAATCATAATTTGACCCATCAATAATTCAAGCACTCTAGCTTTCGAGAGTGGTTGAACCAGAAACGTAAGAATGGATATTTTATTGCCAAGTGCCTTAACAGAACCCACATTTAACTCAAGGATGTAGCAGAAAAGTCCTAATTAAATAAAAATCCAAACCAGAGCTGTACACAATGTTGGAGAACCACACATCTGTAAGAATCCTAGAGATATAATCGATTAAAAAAATCAATAATTCAATCAAAAATCAAAACCAAACCCCACCAGACTAAGACAGGTTGTGTAAAACCAGATTAATTCCTGTCATTTACGGCGTTACTGAGGCGTTAGAATGCTATATATTCAACCCCATAAAGTAGCCATTTCAACTCACAGGTTGAAACGGAAGAAGAGAAAAGGGTTCTTTGAAATCTTTTTCCTCTTCTTCTTCGTGTTCTTCTTCGTGTTCTTCGTTGTTTGATTTGATTTAAAAAAAATGGGGTCTCTCCTCTCTAAGCAGGTGCAAAGGCGGAAGGCAATCAAGACGGAGAAGAAGACCCTTTGCGAGCTTCATGATAGTTGCGGCGAGATGTACCCCGGAAGCGATTATCGCCCTGCCGATCGGAAAAACTGGATGGCCGGTCTCGGTCCGGAGAAAGTTCATATAAACAAGATTGTATGGCCTGGAACACACGATTCGGCGACGAACAAGATCGGAATTCCGTTGATCACGCGCCCTTTCGCGCAATGTCAATCGTTGTCTATCTACCAACAGCTTGTCAAAGGTACCAGGTTGTTGGATATTCGAGTTAACGAGAACCGTCTTGTCTGCCATGGAATCCTGACCACGTACAGTGTAGATATTGTCGTCAATGATATCAAGAAGTTCCTGTCCGAGACAGAGTCCGAGATTATAATCCTCGAGATTCGAACCGAATTCGGACACGAAGATCCAGCGGATTTCGAGAAGTACTTAGAGGATAACCTCGGAGAATTCTTGATTCACCAGGATGATCATGTGTTCGAGAAAACAATTGCCGAACTCTTGCCGAAGAGGATCATATGTGTGTGGAAACCGAACAAGTCCCCTCGTCC
Organism: Hibiscus tridactylites; assembly: GCA_958450335.1. Taxonomy (NCBI): domain Eukaryota; kingdom Viridiplantae; phylum Streptophyta; class Magnoliopsida; order Malvales; family Malvaceae; genus Hibiscus; species Hibiscus tridactylites. Next base: position 91,485,561 of record OY288281.1, read on the forward strand.
GAAACCAGGGTCCCCGTTCTGGAACGCTACACATCTAAAGGACAATTGGATCGACACGGACTTGCCGTCGACCAAATTCGACAGCAATTTGAAACATTTGAGCGAGCAACAACCGGTGACATCGAGGAAATTCTTCTACAGGGTGGAGAACACGGTCACGCCACAACCGGATAACCCCATAGTATGTGTTAGACCGGTGACTAGACGGATCCATGGATATGCTAGGCTGTTCATAGCACAGTGCTTCACAAAGGGTTGCGCCGACCGGCTGCAGGTATTCTCGACGGACTTCATCGAGGACGATTTCGTCGATGCCTGCGTCGGCCTCACACAAGCCAGGGTTGAAGGGAAATGTTGATGAAATTGGTGATGTTTTTTGTTTTTTTAATTCTCTTTTTTACTTTTGGTGAAATTATTTTGTGTGATATGTGCATCTCTTGTAAACTACGTTCATCATCCATGGAAATTCAGCTGTCCGGTTAATTTGTTTTGTGCTTTGTATAGTATTGCATTTATGTGCATATAATATAAACTTGCCTCAGTGGTTAAGGTAACGGTTATTTTTAGAGGTTACGAATTCGAGTATTAACAATTGCAGCAAGATAATTGAGTATACATTATCAAATGGTTAAAAGTATATTAAGAACAAATATTACTTGTAATTACTTTAACTTTTTAAAAAAAATATGAGATTAATAATATAGAATTTGAACATCGATATTTACAAAATATATAAAGAATGAGTGGTACACGTTGCCCATTCGAGGAAGTTTCAGTGAGTAGAACATGCCGACAATATTGTATTGGTTGGTAAATATTCTCTTTCAATGATGTGGCCATTTTGGTTAAGAAAATACACTATAAAAGACAGAAGATATAATATATAGATAATTAATTGTATTACATTTTTTAAATTATGATATTTTTAAATTATAATTTTTATTTTAAATTAGTCTTTTAAATTTTTGAATGTTTTAATTTCAGCTGAAAATTTTCAACGTTCTAATTTTATCTTTTAATTATTATTTATGGCACACAGTGATAGGGCTATTAAGGGGTGGGGACTCTATATAAATTGGTTTATTTTTGAATTTGTCGCTCCCACATTTTCAAATATTTATGTTTTGTGCTCTAACCTCAAATCTTAACTCTGTGATCTGTCCATGATGGGACATCATATTATTACATAATGCGCATTCGTATTTCCAGTTAATAAATTTTATAACGGTTTTATTAACGTGTGATATGATTATCGTATACTGATAATTTAAAGATAAAATTAGAACGTTTGAAAGTTCAAAACGCACCTCAGAATAAGAGTTATAGTTTGAGAATAAAATTAGAACGTTTAAAATTTTAAGGACTAATTTACAATGATGGTCATAAAATAGAAACACGTGATATAGTTAATTCATATATTTTAAACAGACATCTAGGACAAATTTGATAAAACAATGCTATGAAAAAAAAAAAGAGAAAATGAAATAGCTCAGAATACATATCGAGATGAGATATTTTTTCTCAAAGTTGTTACCAACAACAACGACAAAGGAAAGGACAAAAAAAAAATAGAAATCCAACAATTATTTTGGAAAACAATTCTTGCGAAAACATTGGTGTTTTGGCTGGGAACCGATTTTGGATCTACCCAGTCCTCGGTAAAAATAAAATAAAAAACAGAGCACAGCCTTTATGTAATGGGATGGAGGAAAATAAATAAGGGATAACAATATTTTTAGTATCTTATCTTTACTCGTTTTTTTATTTTGATATCCCATCATTTTTTTTTGTAAAGTAATAGCTAACGTCACGTTTTGTTTCTATTTTGATATCCGCTGTTAAAAAATAATGAAATGTTGATTAGGAGAGAAAAAAATCACACGTGTCATGTTGCCACATCATTTTCTCTCTCCTAGTCAGCATGCCACGTGTTTTTTTCATGTTTTTTGTTGACGTGACATGCTAATTAGGGGAGAGAAAATAACGTGGCAGCATGCCATGTGTAATTTTTTTTCTCTTAACTAATTTTCTGTTAATTTTTTAACGGTAAAATTTTAAAATAAAAAAATGTAACGTTAAATATTATTTTATCAAAAAATAGATAAAGTGCCAAAATAAAAAAACAGATAAAGGTAAAGTAGTAAAAAATGTAGTTATCCCAACAAATAATCACACAATGGACCAGTCACTAAGGATAAGTCTATCCACATTACACACTCCGCTGACTCAGCAAGCCACAATCAGGCTCAGCACTCTACGGATAAGGATTTAACACAATCCTCAATCGTATTCGACCATATGATTTAGCGTCAATTCGATATCGTTTTGTACCACCAAATTATTGGGATGATACGATTTTATCATCAACTTTTTAATTGGTCTAAATTTGTCATTAAATTTTATTTTTCGACTTGTTTATATTACCGTGCCGTTAACTCCTTAACAAGGTGATGATTTGGATGCTAGACCAAAACGACATCGTTTTGATGTCGCTATTTTGATACTAAATTATAATATCATATTAAAACAATCTATTTTGATCTTTCATGTCTTAAAAACTTAAAAGCATTGGATGATAAGTGCAATCTTCTTTATATGTGCAATGACATGTTTTTTTCATAAGAATACTAATCATCAGTTAAAATTATGTATAACTATTTTTTTTAGTATACGAGACTCAACAAGTGGTCATGGTGAAAAAACGAATAATGTTCATCTCAGACGATTTAGATTCAAATTATTTTGTCTACAAGATGTGAAAAAATCAAAATTGTTGTCTGTTCCAACAGAATTAGTGATACACTATTCCGACAACCTTTTGGTTCAACGACAACCGAGTCTATTTACCAACTACCTTTTTTCCAACGGCACTCACCAACAGAATTAATGATGCACTATTCCAGCAAACTATCCGCTCCAATCAGTGCCGTATCTCGATTCGAATCATCCATCAATTTCCTAACGTACCTTAGAATCTTAATGAAGTTTTAGGTGCCACAAATTGAACCAAAACTCCTAATGTCCGAAGTTTGACATTTTCTAACCACACTCTTGAAAAAATTTCGAAAATTTGCCATTTTTTAACCACACTCTTCAACAAATTTTGAAAATTTGCCATTTTCTAACCGCACTCTTGACTTGGCGCACCGGGAACTCACCCTCATCTGCTTGTCCGTTTCTAGTAAACATTTTACTACAGAACAGCTTAATGGAATCCTATGTGAAATTGATGTCCCAGTGCCAGGCTTACATTTCTCACCATTTATATGGGACTGGGTGACCGAGGTGGGGGTGGGACCATTGCTCACTTAGGGCAAGTCTATCCACATATACAATGAGCTGACTCAGCAAGTGGCTGCACCCTATGGATAATAATTTAAACCTCAACCATATGGTTGATTTGGTTCCACTTATAAATCCCCCTACACCCCTTCAACTCGCTGCATCACCTCGGAAACCCTCAGATTGCTTGATTTCCTCTGTCGAAACATCGACCTACAAAAATGGCTTCATCTACATCACTCTACGAAGTTCTCGGGATCCCGACGAGCGCGAACGGGACCGAGATCAAGGCAGCGTATAGACGACTAGCAAGAACGTGCCATCCGGATGTTGTGTCCATGAATCAGAAGGAAATGTCGGCTAATCTGTTTGTGAAGATCAATGCAGCGTATTCGACGTTGTCGGACCCGAACAAACGTGCAGATTATGACCGGAATCTTTACTGGCGGAACACCCCGGTTTATTCCTCTGCAACACCAACGGCAGCAGCTTCTGCATCGAGGTTTTCTGGTTATAACAGTTGTAGGAACTGGGAGACCGACCAGTGCTGGTAGTTAATTAGTGTAATCATGTGTGTACTAATAATCCATGTAAATCCCAAGCATAGTTTCTAACTTTGATATGCATCTGTTTCGAGATTTTTGTACTTTGTATGTCGAGATTTTTTTAGGATCTATTTTAAATTAACGGTAAATACATTATATTTTAAAAGAGAATTTAAGTAAATGACAATGACATTTGAACTACCATTTCATGTTTAGTGGCCCGTAAATAAAGATAGCTAGGATTTTTCTGAATGAGTAGGAAAGACAGAATAATCATCATGTTTTTCCCCTATATATTTTTCCCCGTTTAAAGTAACCCAATTGAACCTTAATGCTAAGTTCAAATGTCTTATTAGACCAAAATAAACACCAAATTACACATTAAAATCAAGTTCAGTGCCAAAATATGTATTTAACCATCCTTGAACTTTGCATCGGTTGCACTTATTTCGGCCATTAGGGGAACAACTGAAAAGCCTTGGCATCGAGCGATATCGGCCGAGATGGTTGAAAGCCATGCCTTCTATGCGGCCATCTTATTTTTTATGGATAAAGGTTGGTCGAAGGTTATCATCGAGAGAGACGCTGCAAATGTGGTAAACTTTCTACAATCAAGAAGTCGTGGTCGGTCCAATTGTCTGAGACGAGGGATTTTTTACAACAGCATCATCATACTTCGGTTGCCTACATTCATCGTTCAACAAATAGTGCTGACTTGTAGAGGGAATTTTTAACGAGGCTCGTATTTCTTTCAAAAGAAAAGCCTTGGCATGCTCTTGCAATTTGCAAAAGGGAATATTACAAACAAAGTAGCTTTTCTCATGCACTGAAAAGATTATTAAGATTCCCACGGTAGCAAGTGAAGTGATGTATCCTATTCCTGTGTTATATAGAATAGAGCACAGGCAGCTTTTATCGCCCTAAAATCAAGCAACAGCTCAAATCCCCTCAGGCTCAGGCTCAGGCTCAAGGCTCAGGCCATTCTTCTTTTAACACCTGCTTTAATCATTGGGGTATCCTGGTTAAAGCTTTTTTATGATTTCTCCTCCCTTTGTTCAAATGAAAGCGGCTTTGTTGTTTGAATTATCATTTTCAATGCCCTAGAGGAGTGGAGGATGAAACTTGGATCGAAATTTCAAAATCTTCTTTCCAATTTTTGTTGTGAGGATCAGTTTGTATGTTTTCAGAATTGATAGGGTTCTAAGCGCTATTTACACCAATTTATCATTTGATATATTCGAACTTTTAAATTAGGGTTGTAAATGAACCGAGCTTGAACCAACAAGACTATGTTCATATTCGTTTGTTTATTTCTAAAGATTTTCATGTTCGGTTCAAGTTCGTTTGAATTTTTAATATTGTGTTCATGTTCGTTTATTTATTTTTGAAGATTTTCGTGTTCGTTTATTTATATGTGACATACATATCAGGAAAAGTTAAGGGAATCAACTCGAACTTAAAAATCGATCCATTAAATACTCAAATTGGATAGCAACGTGTGTTTACAGCAATTTGATTTCACCACTCAACCCAAAGATTAACCAAAGCGTGCAACCGAGACAAATGACATATTCTATCTGGCCGTGGCATAAACTAATGGCTGCGACTGTGGTTGAATGGGTGGTGGTGTAGAGGAGCAGCCGCGGTGGCATTGAGGCCGTGAGACGGTGGTGGCGAAGAAGCTGCCACTGCTGGTGCTGGACATTGGTAACACTTCGTGAATAGCCCGAATGTGTCGATCTGGTCTACGAAATTGATCATGCTCGCCCACCCACCGAATCCGAATCCGACGATCAGGACCCACACGACGATGAACACATTTATCGTAAATGTCCCCGTCCATCTTCCAAAGTATTTCGGCGGTTGGTCCACTGCATTCTGCATCACAGCCGTTCATCATATATAAAACGTTAATCCTTTTTAGTACCAAAAATAAAGTTTCATGTTATAGTAGTACCAATGTGAACATGTTCAAATTAATACTGTTTTTTCATTCACAAAACTCGAACATAACTGAAGTTGGGATTTTTTAATACCTCGCGGGCAGTGGCCGATCTGAAGGTGAAAATGTGAGCTAGTGCAGGGATGATGTACACAGTGAAGCTAACAAGGAGCGATCCAACAGTGGAGTTTATAGGTCCGAAGAATGGGAAAATGATGGCCAGAAACCAAATCGGTATCACCACCGGCAGCCTCGCCGCCGCTCTCTTGCATAAGCTCTTGCACTCATGCATCCCGATCGCTTTCTCCCATACAAAATACAGAGGAGTGCATGCAAATCCAAATGTTATGAACTGCAACACAATCACAAAACCAAACATATTAACATATAATGTCACTATCTGATGTAATCCGTTGAACCGTGCCATAAATCCATTCACGACACGGCCCGACGGATTGACTCGAGTAGCGACATATGACAAAGGGATCCATTGGCATGCCTGGTGGATGAGCATCAAAATGACAGCCATGTCTCTGAAAGGAGTCCTGGGGAGAAGAGAAAAGGCATTTGAGTGATTGAGAAGCATGTCTCCAAATGCCCAATAAACAGCTGCTGCCGAAGGAAGTGTCAGTGTCATCACATACACTGTGGCCATCAGGTATATAGCTTTAAACTTCTGTGGTTTCCACATTGCATGCATAATCTCCCTGCATGGTTATAAATCGAGTTTAGCGTTTAAGGTTTAAGTTTTAGAGTACGTAAACTTTACAGGTTTTTTCTTATATGTCTGTAGAATGTATTAGATTCACTGACAAAAATAAGCCTTCTTCAGTCTCTTCTCATGATAAAAGCAAAAGTAAAGGCAAAAAAGAACATTGGCTTTTCATACATTGAAAAGGAATACTATGGTTTCCAAGAAAAATGCAAACTTTTTTCATAACTTTACCACTTAATTTAAGCTTTAAACGAAATTGAGATTGATTGGTCTCAGATCATGTGTAGGAAAGGTCATTTTCAGATCTGTTTAAGACCAGGCTTCAGGCTTGTAAGGTAACGTAAAAGACACATAAATTTGTCTTACACAGTGACAGCATGTCCCCCAAATGTATAGAGAATGTTTGTGGCCCCAGTGAAATACAATACCAGCTTGGTCGGACCAGAATGTCGAACCCCATCAACCTATACATTTCAAAGTTCAAACCCATAGATTAATATTGTAAGAAAAGACCAGGTTTTGAGTGGCAAAATGAGAGCCTTTACCTGGCCATGGAGGAGGGAAGCAACGGTGAGATACCAAGCAGTGTAAGTGGTCATGAGCAAGCCAAGAAAAGACCAGATTCTGTAATTGTGAAACGAGGGAATAAAGACAGTGGTGGCACAACATGCCCCAAAGATGTAGGTCCATGTCCTCTTGTCCAGATTGTCATTTATGTAATAAATATTGCTGCAACAAGAAGAAGAAAAAACACAAAAAGCATACACCAACATCAGTGAATTTCATTGTCAGATGAACACAAATGTTCATGTTCATGTTCATGTTCAGTTCATACCTTGCACAAGCTATGAGTTGAATGACAGATCCAAATAGGAGAAAAGTGCAGTTAAATGCTAAACCCACATTTCTCCAGTGTTTCCCAAGTAGCCCATCAAGCACCTCGAACCACTAACAAAGCAAAGAAGAGAAAAGGTTAAAACTTTAAGATCAAAATCACAAAAAGATTAGATTTTTCACTGTCTTGGAGTTGTGTTTTTGGAAACCTGAATGACATGGTTTCTGAAATCAACTTTCTCCCTCTCCTTCCTTGTTCTATATTCAACGTACAAAATGCTAATGATATAAGCTGTCCAGCTACCCAACAATCCATAGAAGAGCTGAAGGAGAATCCCGGAAAGCATTCCAAGCTGGGAGAATGAGTATGGCAATGTAAGCAACACTTGAGCCACCTGCAACAGAAAATTGTTAAAATCTCTACCAGAACCTGCAACAGATGTTATTGTGGTCATTGCAGACCGCTATTTTCCACGATAACGATCGTTATCACGGTAGCGGACACCAACTAGAGTGGTGAAAAAGAAAGGAAAAGAAACCTGATTAGAAGCACAGCTGAACCAGGCATCATACACAGAACCGCCATGCCAGAAGAGGTTAGAGAACTTGTTCTTCATGCTTTTAGACTTCCCTTCAGGTTCCATCTCCACATAATTCCCAACAATCACAGTCTCCCCTACCTTTTCACTTCCCATTGCAAACCGGGTAGTGTTGTTTCAATGGTGAAAATGAAGCATACATATAGAGGGTGTGTATATATATATATATATATATATATACAAGACATGAAGGTGGTGGGGTCTCGAATAGGGGTGATAACAGTGTAATTGGGCTCGTCTCGCCGAGCTCAGAATTTTAGGTTCAAGCTCAGCTCGAAAACAATTCTATTGGGCTCGGCTCGGGCTCGGCACGCTCAGCTCGAAATGAAAAAATTTTGCTATAGGGAAAAAAGTGCCAAAAATTAGATTAATCCAAATAATCAATAAATATTATTATAATACAAACACATAATTAAAGAAAATACAAAATCAAACAACAATCAACTAATGAAAGAAAATACAAACACATAATTTATTTTAGTGCATATGTAGATTCCGAGTCTATTCACGAGCTTTTCGAGCCGAGCCTGGGTAGGCTACACTCGGCTTGTTAAGGTTTCGAGCTGAGCCCGAGTCGAGCTCACTCGAGCTCACTCAAGCCGAGCTTTGACCGAGTAGCTCGCGAGCCGGTCAGACTCATTATCACCCGTAGTCTCGAATAGTGGGGAAAAGGGGGACTGTTTTGAAAGGTATTTTAGAGAGAAAAACTTTGGGAAATGCGTGAAATCCACTTTTTAGAGCTTAGATTGAAGTTTTTGTTCTTCTTTGACGAGATTTCTTGGTTTTTGAGGGCCTTGAAATAATTAAAGATTTTGTATTTAGTTAATCAAGTTTAGTATATTAAACCCTAAAAATAATAAGAATTCATTCAGGAGAGCGTGAGTGGTTTGTCTGCACGAGCGGGTCTCCTCGCTTCCCGAGCAGCCAAACTTATTATTACATTTGTCTCTCCACCTAATCTAAACCTTAATTAAATTAAAAATATGGCACTTTTTAGATTTTTTTTCCATCAAATTTCATGATTAAATGCTTAATACAATAATTTCTTTAAATCATAACCCATGGGTTACAGGTTTTTTTTTGTTGAATAGGTATTGACCGAATAAAATTTGATTAAACACACGTAAAAAGGTTATTAATATAATTAAAAAGGGTTAATTCCACTATATTTCCTAAAACTATACTTGGATCTTAAATTAGTCTCTAAATTTTAAAATATTTTATTTGAGTTTTTAAAGTACCATATTATATTAATTAGGTTATTTTATTACTCTGAAAAGGAATGACCTCACAATTTAATTATGTTTGTTTTTTAAACATGTCGAATAATAACTATTCTTGACAAAACAGTTTGGGTTTTTTTTAAAAAAAAATAGGCCTAATTAAAATTTTCAAATATTTTAAGAATTTGATGATAATTTTCAGAAGAACTTAAAGGGGACTAATTATAAAGATTCAAAAAAATTGAGGTTAAAATGATTTTTTTTAAAATTGCGAGTCTAATTTTTTTTTCAAAGATTTGAAAAGATGTTTAACGCATTTTTTAAAAATTATGGGTTAATTTTTACCTATTACGATTTGTAGCTAATGTCAAATTCAAATTATCATATTTATATGTTTTAAATATACTTCATGTCATAAATTCAGCTAAGATTTAAAATTTGATGTTAGGCTAATAGAAAGATTCATATTATTATTTTGGGTTTAATTACCGGTATCTGGCACGCTAGTCAACTAATTTAGATTAGATTTTGCAGAGGTTTAATATGAAGCCGATCGTCCCAACCTAATTTTTTTCATTCGCAATGCTAAAATTCGAACTTTTGACCTAGCATCTCATTATGCTAGTTAAACTGGTTGTTGGTTCATAATAATATTTTTAAAATCTAAATAGTAAATCGTAGTTATAAGATAATGGTTTCAATTAACTCTAATGAAAGATAGCTCATTCTCTTGTGTCATGGTGGCAAAGGTAGATGTTTATCATCCTTTGGGATTCGAGTTCGAACACCAGTAATGCATGTTGTGGGTGTCGACTAAGAAAGTTGAATCGATGCCTATCCTTGCATCACACCAGCATATTAAAAAAACTCTAATGAAAGATAAAAGAAGAAAGCTAAACGTGGAAGACACATAGGAGGAATGAAAGGGAAATATAATAACAAAGTAGACCGCATGATTGCCAGCCAAAGAGGCGTGGTCCGTCAGCTGTGCAACAACAAGAATCAATAATCAACCTATTTTAATTTATGATTTTATCTCATTTGTATGGGTTCAAAATTTCGATTTTAACATTTCCCTTCCATCATCGGTGCATGAAATGTTTTCCCTAAAATTATATATCAACTTCCTTTAGTTGGTTCGTTTGAAAAACAAAATTTTAACTTGATATTATCAATTGTTAGAGGTTCAATCACTCATTTTACAGTAATTTAATTGTTGCTTCTGGTTTTCTGATTCAAACAACTTACCTAGAGGGCTTACTGATTATCTTTCAACCTATGATGGTAAAAAAAACATAATGAGTTTGTCTTTCTACAATTCAGTAAAAAACATCATACTTGTGTTGTTGTGTTTGCTATGATTGAGTTAAAGCATGGGTTTCCCAGGCCCTTGGAAACAGGGTTTTTAAAATGTTTTTGGTGCATATTCATGGGGGATGCTGTTGGGACCAGGAACATTCCTTCTGGAAACATGTCTCTTTGGCCACCATCTTTACTGCATGCACTGCTGGTTACCACTTACCACCAAATTGCTGCCTGCTTGTTCTTTAGGGCCAAATATGAATTTTTAGATTTTTTAGAGCCAAAACTGTAATTTTTGGGGGTCTAGAGCGTAAATTTTATCATTATACAATTAGAATTTCAGAGTTTTTGAAGGGACTAAAGAGAAGTTACACCATTTCTGGGGGACTATAAATTATAGTCTATAATGAATCCTCGCCAAACAAATCTCGCTCTAAATTAGATAATACTATTTCCATTAGGTTTTGCCGTACAAATTATATTATTCATTGTAGAGAAAACCCAGGTGGTTTTAGTCAATCCAGAACAAGTGTAAACGTAGGCCCAAACCCAGTGAGCCACTACCCACCCATAAGTAAAAGGGTAAACGACATAAACAGTTCCCGACTATAAAATTTTATTTTGTTCAGTCCTACAAACTATAAAAAGTTACAAAATAAATTGTTGACTTAAAAAAATAACAAGTTGCGACAAACAACTTTGGGGTACTTTTTTCTTTCGATAGGTTTAGGGAAGTTTTTAACGAGGTTCTTAAGGTTGTATTTGAATGATGGTCCTTATTCAATACATCACACTTTTGCTGATAAAAAAATTACAAGTTAACTTGGACGTTAAGAAGTTAATCGTTGATTATGTGAAGGTTAACAAAAATTGACATACTAATATATCTAGTCATACATATTTACGCATTTAATCAGTTTAGTTATAATTCGAAAAATTTTTATAGTTCAGTCATCTTTATTTGCGCGTTCTACTGGAGGACAAGTAGGTGTCTGACACGGTGTTTGTCTGCAAGATCAAGTTGTTGAAGCACGAGAGTGAAGCACAAGGACGAATGCCGAAATGTGTGAACCAGCCGAACGAGAGAAGGGATAAGATAAAAAAGTTGTTGGATAGAATGGAGGTCGGACGAGTGTCGTCGTAGTATAACGATTATGTCGGATTGAAGGATTAAATAAAAAGTGTTAAATTGATAAAATGAAAAAATAAAGATAATTAATTTTATTAATTTTTTTTAAATTAAGACTAAATTAATTGAATGAATTAATTTTTTGAATAGATTAAATATATTAATATGAATAAATAAATGTGTTATTATCTCAATATTATTAACTAATTTTCTAAATTTTCATAGTGGGAGACCCCCCCCAAAAAAAAAAAGGTGACATATTATTGGGGGGACAATTTCATGTAGTTTAGCCTAGGTAAAAACCCTGAGGTTTTAGTAAATCCAGAGAAGCTGTTAGTTTCCCTCCCCTAAAACATCAGCACTTGGGTTGTTGTAGCCTGTAGGTGGTCTCTAATGTCGAAGACGGAATACGTGAGCCCCGAAGGTCTCCGCTTGGACGGCCGCCGTCCCATGGAAGTAATCTTTCCTCTCCTCTCTTCATTTTTCTTCTAATTCATTCCCCTTTTTTCATTGATTCTCTCCTTCTCAGATGAGACAACTTCGTGCAGAGATCGGTACCGTCGCCAAAGCTAATGGGTAGGCGCCAAAATCAGTACTTGTTTTACTTAGCTCCATATTCCCACCATTTTCTCTCTCTTTTTCTTATTTTAATATTCACAGTTCTGCTGTGTTTGAGATGGGCAACACCAAAGTCATTGCAGCAGTGTATGGCCCCAGAGAGGTAACCTTTTGATTTCATGGTTTCCACAGAAATCTTCACATTGAGATTCCTAGTTTTCTGAGTTTGATTATCTGTTTTAGTTTAGTTGTTGGTTTGTTGTCGATGATGAATGTAACTCTGTTTTCCAGGTTCAAAACAGGAGCCAACAACTTAATGACCAGGCACTGGTAATGTTCTTCAAGTTATATGTCTAATTGTTGTAGTTGTGACTTCAAACATTCTTTGGGTTTATGTATGTGATTGGTATCAGGTGCGCTGTGAATACAGTATGGCTAATTTTAGTACCGGAGATCGAATGAGGAAACCGAAGGGTGACAGGTGATAGGATCGTTTTCTAATTCTTAAAATGTTGTAAAGTTAAACTACGATGTGTTCGATCCGATTTGTTTGTGGAACATTGGATCAAAGACTAATAAATTATGTATGTTTTCTTGTTGTTAAAGGTGTTCTAGTATTAGTAGTTCATAAGGAGATGTTAAAATTAGAGAGTATTTATGCATGATATAATTGATTGATACTTAGGCGGTCAACGGAGATATCGCTTGTCATCCGCCAAACAATGGAGGCCTGCATTTTGACTCAGCTGATGCCTCGTTCTCAGGTTTGAATTATACCCTAATTATATACCACAACTAGCATTGTTGTTCAGTTCTTCTGAATTGTTTTTGATTTTTTTTACCAGATAGATATATTTGTTCAAGTTCTTCAAGCCGATGGAGGTAAAATGAAACTTATCTGAACTTCTTGTTGATATTGGTTATGTTTACATTTTCATATTATGGAACTGCAACTTTGTTCTCCACTCCAACCAACAACTTGTGTTTTAATGGCACCATTGCACAAACCGACCACAAAGTTCTGTGTTTTGATTCTATTTTTGCAAAAGACTCATTAGTGGTCTTCCCGTATTTGTTTATTCTATTACTCGGTTCACTCGGTATAGAAGAAAAAAAGAACCATAAGCAAACTAAATGTATCTGCAGGAACTAGATCCGCGTGTATCAATGCTGCAACGTTAGCCCTCGCAGATGCTGGGATCCCAATGCGTGATATTGTCACTTCTTGCAGTGCTGGATATCTAAATAGCACTCCTCTGCTAGGTCAATTGAATTCTTCTTCTTCTTCCTCTACTTTTTTTCTTCTTTTATTCCGTTCGAATAATTGAATTAATATTTGTTGTTGTATATGCAGATTTAAACTACATTGAAGATAGTGCTGGAGGCCCCGATGTCACCGTAGGGATCTTGCCTAAGTTGGACAAAGTGACTCTTCTTCAGGTTTGCTTGCTATGACTCGATTTTCTCATTCACTTTCTTTTATTCGGTTTTGATTGACACAGGACTATCGACTAAGCCAAAACGATCTGTAATAAACTTGCAAGATTGTTTAATTCTCCAAAAATAGTTGATAGGTTGTTTAAAGCAATAACAATTACCATTACCCTAAATACAGATGGATGCTAAGTTACCCGTGGATATCTTCGAAAATGTCATGGGACTTGCGATCGAAGGCTGCAAGGCTATAGCAAACTACATTAGAGAAGTAAGGACATTCTTTTTTTATCTGTCAATTCCTCCATTTCATTCGAAATTTTCTCGTCCATGATCTGTACGATAACCGTGCCCAGCAACGTCAGTTTAAGCATCGATTGCTTTGCTTGGCAGGTATTACTAGAGAATACCAAGCAACTGGAGTATCGACGGGGTCTATAAATCTCTATATAAGCAGTGTAAGAAAAATATGTATTTGAAAGATGGCTGGTCTAGTGTCTGGTGTGTTTCAAGGCTGCATGTCTTTGCATGAGATTAAACCTGGTTTTCTCAGAATTGTTTTAACTTTTAGGACACAGTTGCTTCAGAGCCATTGATGGCCTAACTAGTAACTACCAGGTGGTTGCTTTACCTGTTTTCCATACCATGCTGACCCTTTTCATTTTAGTATCTGTTTGGTAGCCCATGTGATTGAATGTTTTTTTTATCTTTTATACCAAAAAAGTATAATATGAGTGTGGCTGCTGGGATTCGAGCCCAGGTCTCTACGGCCACAACGTAGAATTCTTACCACTAAACTACAGCCACTAGTTGACAAAAGATGGAATTAGCGCAATAGATACTTTGAGTAATAAATTCAAGTTTTAAAATAAATAAATAAATTATTAAACCTAAAGTAATTTTGTCTTGCTGTGCTTTAAAAGAGTTTTCAATTATATATGATATTGTTCATCCCCTTGTGTCCTGGTGGCAAAGGTAAATGTTCATATTCTTTGGGACCCTTAAGTTCGAGTATCAGTATTGCATGATGTGTATTGTGTCTTGAAAAGACTAATAAAGTTTAACATATGTTACTCTTGCATCACACCAGCATATTCAATATATATATATATATATATATATATATATATATTACTAAATTTATGTTCTTTGAAATTGAGTGATATTCTAGATTTTATTGACTTTAGATGAATAAATTTATTAGATTCAATTTACATTTCATTTAATTTGATTCAAATTAAATTTAAATGATGAAATATGACTCATCAATTCAATTAACTTAAAATACTTTTACTCAATTCAATCGAATACTCAACCCTAATTTATATTTATATAAAGGGTAAAGTACACCGATGGTAACTGAACTTTAATGCAAAAAACAAAATGGTAACCAATGTTTCAAAAATCAAGAAGTAGCAATTAAACTTTCGATTTTGAAACAAAATGGTAACTAGGGCGTTAAACCTCGTTAACCCCTAACGGAAATCTGACGTGTATGCCACATCCCACCCAATTTTCCACGTCATATAAATAAAATAATAAAACAATATTACACGTCAAATAAAAAAACTCTCATTTGTTTAATCACGTTTTAAAAAATAACCCCCCCCCCCCCCCCCGAAATAACCACTGCTAGTGTTATTCCCGTTTTTTTTTTCAAAACTCAAACTCCCCCAAATCAAAACTCAACTGTTCTGAAGAAATTAAACCCATTCCCACAAATCAAATCTTTCGTTTTAATTCCTTCTACATTCAAAACTCAAAGGATTGTCAGAGTAAGCAAGAGGCTATGGATTACGGTAAGATTTTGTAAAACCCTAATCTAAGTAATTTTTAGGGACTTAGTATTTTTAGGGATTTTGTATTTTCTGAGTTTAGAATTTTTTGTCCTATACATTTGGATTGTTGTTGTTTTTCTTTTCTTTTAGTCGTTATTCTCACTTTTTGTCTGTGTTCCCTTTTTCTTTTACCCGTTGTGGACCACCATTGTTAAGTGGTAGTGGTAGGTTGTGGACCACCATTGTCGGAGTAATGGTAACTGAAAGAGGAAGTTGAATATTTAATTTGTCTTTATTCTCACTTTCTGAGTTTTCATTTATTATTTTTCATTTGCTTCATATGTGGACCACCATTCTCTAGACATGCTGATGAAGGAATAAAATAGTTTAGATTCTCTAAACATGTGAAAATAAAATAGTTGAATATTTAATTTGGTAGATGTATAGTATTGCAGAATATGTTGTCCTCACTCATTGATTTAATAAACTGAGTTGATATCATGTTTTCACAAGTGAGATTAAAGAATCGAAAAAAAAATCTATTATTTATCTAACTAAAGAGGAAGTTGCTGTGAAGCTGGTATGCTGATCTTAAAAAGGAAAAGTGGTTTAATAAAGAGGAAGTTACTGTGAAGCTGGTAGAAGTATAGTATTGCACCAATTTCCATTCTGAGAAAAAAAGTGTTTCTACACAAATGAGGAATTGAAACCACATGTTGATTGCTAGGTATTTTTGCATTCTTTTATATTCTTATGTATCTCAGTAGAAATTGAAACCACATGTTTTTGTTGATTCCTTGTGTGTGGTGTGAGTTACCCTTTTTCTTGTGGTTGTTGAGAATTGATGAGATACATTAACTGACATATATAGACATGCAGTAACTGACTTTATGAGATGCAGTAACTGATTTTATTATTTTTGTAGGTCCTAATTCAGACTCATTTAGTGTTGTAGTTCATTATGGTGGTAAGTTTGTCAGGAATAGGGGTTTAAGTTTTACTGGGAAACAAAGTAAGCGTTATGATATGATCAGTAAAGATAAATGGTCAATGTTTGTCATATGTGCTATAGCTGATGACATTGGATTAAAATCTTGTTTAGAAATTTACTAGAAATCTAAAGTTGGGGCATTGGATGTGAATAATGTCCAGTTATTGAAGACTGATTCAGATGTAGTTGGCATGTTGGAGTCTATCTCAAATGATCCTATACACATTTATCTAGTAGAAAAGGCTGGTAAGAAAGTAGATGAAAGTGTTGGTGAAGAAGAAGTTGAAAATGCTGAGGCAAATGATGCAACAATGGAAAAAGAAGCTGAGGCAAATGATGCAACAATAGAAAAAGAAGCTGAGGCAAATGATGCAACAATGGAAAAAGAAACTGAGGCAAATGATGCAACAACAACAAATGATGCAACAGCAAATGTTGATGCAATACTTAATGATGCTGAAAATGCAGTGGAAGAAGAAGTAGTGGAAGAAGATGTAGTGAAAGAAGATGTAGTTGAAGTTGAAGATGTAGTGGAAGAAGATGAAGATTCCAATGAAGCTGGAGGAGAAAAAGAAATGAGTGAAGAGGAAGAAGATGCTGACTCAGAATTTTTTGATAGTGAAGCTGATGTTGGTGAAGATGAAATTGTTCAAGAGGATGTCTCCAACAGAGTGGTAAAGAACTTAGAGGGTTTGTATGGTGATTGGGGAACACATTTAAATGAAAATGAGAATGAGAGTGATGCTGACTCAGACTCCTTTCATAGTGTACACGGGTCTGACAGTGATGGTCCCACATGACCAGTTTAACATAGAATGTGATATGGAGAACCCTAAGTTTAAGGTGGGTTTACTGTTTCCTAACAAAGGCACATTGAAAGAGGCTGTAAAGCAATATGGGAGAAAAAATAAGTATTTTCTGTTTTTGACATAAATGACAAGAGAAGACTTCGAGCAATTTGTAAAGATGCTACATGTCCTTGGAGTATATGGGCTTCAAAAATAGATGCTGATAGTGATACCTTTCAGATTAAGACATTCAATGATGTGCATACATGCGCCAAAGTAATGAAGAATTCAAATATCACGTCTAGGTTCATTGCAAAGACTTACCTGCACAAATGGCAAGCTGATAGAAATTATGGTGCTAGCTCATTGAAGGCCGATGTTGAAAAAAATTTTGTGGCCCTTTTGAATGGAACCAAGTGTATCAAGGCTAGAAAACTTTGCCTTAGAAATGATAGATGGAAGTTACAATGATCAGTTTAAAAAGTTGTACGATTACCTATGAGAGCTTAGGGAGACTAATCCTGAAACAACAATCATTTGTCAGTTAGATGATAGGTTATTTGAGAGGGTCTATATCTGTCCTGAAGCATGTAAAAATGGTCATAAGGCTGGATGCAAGCCTATGATCAGTATTGATGGGTGTTTTCTGAAAGGTCCTTATATTGGTTGGTTACTTGCTGTTGTTGGGATAGATGCTAATGATGGTATTTATCCAATAGCATATGCTGTTGTGGAAAGTGAGAATTTTTCAGCATGGTATTGGTTTCTTAGTTTGTTGAAAAATGACCTGGAGATTACAAATTCTTTCCACATTAGTTTTATGTCAGACAAACAAAAGGTATATTCTCTTACTTCTTTTTATTGAATATTAATATACACATAATTTATACTAAACTATTGTCAATATTTGTTTTGTAGGGACTCAAAAAAGCATTGGAAGAATTGTTTTCAAATTCTGAACAACGAAACTGTGTCAAACACATGTACACAAACTTCAAAACAAAAGACACCAATAGAGGAAAGGCATTGAAAGATGTATTTTGAAAAGCAGCAAGATCAACATATGTCTCCCAATTCAATGCAGCCATGAATGAAATAAAGGCAATTTCAAAAGATGCTCACGAATGGTTTAATGATAAACCCCCCTCTATGTGGTCAAAATCATACTTCTCCACAAGGAGTAAGTGTGACATGCTGCTAAACAACCTGTTGGAGTGTTTCAACAAGGTAATTCATTCTTTTTACCTTACCTTACATCATATTCTTCATACATGAAATGATCTTGCTGGAAGTTACATAATGGTAACTGAACTATCTGAAAGTTACATAGTGGTAACTGAACTATCTGAAAGTAACAAAATGGTTACTGAACTTTTTGTTTCTTTTGCAGATTATACTGAAGGCAAGAGACAAGCCAATACTTACAATGCTGGAAATTATTAGGACCAAGATGATGAGAAGAATAGTCCAAAGGAGACACGAAGCTGAAAAATACAATGAAATTTTGTATCCTAAGATTCAAAGGAAGCTTGATATTCAAATTCAAAACTCCGTTAGATTAGCATTGATATAAGTTTAATATTTCAATTCTAACTTTTTTATTTATATTCATTATGTTCAATGCTACTAAGCATGGTATTTATTTGTTCATTATGTTCATAGATGTCGGCCAATATATGCTGGTAACTTTCAATATCAAGTTGAATGTGGCCAAGGAAAACAACATGTGGTGAACATCCAAAATCATACATGCACATGTAGAAGATGGGATCTCACGGGAATCCCCTGCAATCATGCTATTTCAGTTATGCACAACGACAATATGAATGTAATTTCATTTGTCGATCCGTGCTACAAGAAGGACACTCAGCTGTTAATTTATGGGCACTACATTAACCCTATTAAAGGTGTTAATCAGTGGACCAAAGTGGAAGGCATGAAACCTATACTTCCATCAGTTTTAAGAAGACCAGCTGGAAGACCAAACAAAAAAAAAGATTAGAAAGAGGTGAAGTTCCTACTACGGGAAAAGTAGGTAAAAAGGTGTGCAAATGACTTGCTCTAAATATGGTAAAACTGACCACAATATAAGAACTTGCAAAGGAGAAATTGGTGGAAACCAAAAACTCAAAAAAGCTGTAAGTTTTGTTCAAACTAATTATTTAAGTTTATACTTGTACTTGAAGTTTAGTTCAAACTAATCATTGTGTTCTATTACTGTCCACATAGGGTTCATCAAGGCAACATCAAAGTTCAAGAAAGTCTTCACGGCAGCACCAAGATTCAGGGCAAGCTTCAAGACAACACCAAGGTCCAGGGTAGCACCACCAAGGTCCAAGACAACCTTCTGGGCAAAAGTTGCCAACAAGAAGACAACCTTCAGTTACCACAGTAAGGTGGATGAACTCTATACAAGAAAGTTCTGTCTCCAACCCACCAACACAAGCCTCTAATGCACATGATTGAAGGATTTGTTTGCCTCTAATGCACATGATTGAAGGATTTGTTTGACTTATTTTATCTACATTTTGTGACATATTTTGTGGCACTTTGTGGTATACTGTGCCTATTTTGTGACATTTTGTGGCATTTTGTGACTTTGTGGCAATATTCTGTTATATGTACTAGGTGAATACATTTTGTGACTTTGTGACTTTGTGGTATACTGGAAGTAATCTACATTAGTGCTTATATCATTCATTTGATATATGTGCTTATTTTCTGGTATATTTGTGACTTTGTGTTATATCTTATTTTTGGTATATTTGTGCTTATTTTCTGATATATGTACTAGGTGAATACATATATTGTTCCATTTTCATGCTCATTCGATTATATCATTCATTTGATATTTAATACATATCAAACTTCAAGTTATATATTTACAAAACTGAAACTTAAAGTTAAGTATATATACAAACTTTCCAACCAAACAAAATGCATGATATAATCGAATGAGCATGAAAATGGAAGTAATCTACATTAGTGCTTATATCATTCATTTGATATATGTGCTTATTTTCTGGTATATTTGTGACTTTGTGTTATATCTTATTTTTGGTATATTTGTGCTTATTTTCTGATATATGTACTAGGTGAATACATATATTGTTCCATTTTCATGCTCATTCGATTATATCATTCATTTGATATTTAATACATATCAAACTTCAAGTTATATATTTACAAAACTGAAATTTAAAGTTAAGTATATATACAAACTTTCCAACCAAACAAAATGCATGACAAATCGAAATTTTCAACTTTCAATTTCAAAAATTACTTCTAAAATCCACCACAATCAACAAAAACTCACAAACACTTAGAAAGCAGGATCTCTAATTCCCAACTTTCAATTACATAAATTACACCAAAATCAACAAAAACCCATAATGCTAAACAACACTTCTAAAATATCTCTACTGACAAATCCAAAATAACACCATTAAACTGATGATACAAATCCATAAAATCCTTTCCTTCTTTCTCCCCCGTTCCAAATAATTCAACTTTTTCAGCAGCCCGTTGAGAAACACTGTTGCTCGAGGTGTCATGGGAGGATCGTACCACTGCATAAATCGATACGATTTATGCCTACGTGAGCCATAATTTTTGCAGCCGAAGAATCTTTTTCCAGGATTTCCAGATGTCCACGATGTTTTCACCTCAGCTAGCAAGTCACAGTGACAATATGGTCTTCGAATAGGATCATCCATTGTTCTCCCCCTTGTTGTTTTCTTCTCCTACCTTACTAGCTGCCCCAAAAAACTGAAGAGAGTTAAGAATGAAATGTTGTCGATAGATTAGGGTTTCATCCTTTAAAAAGGGGATTAAAAATCATTTATATTATTTGACGTGTAATATTGTTTTATTATTTTATTTATATGACGTGGAAAATAAGGTGGGATATGGCATACACGTCAGATTTCCGTTAGGGGTTAACGGGGTTTAACGCCCTAGTTACCATTTTGTTTCAAAATCGAAAGTTTAATTGCTACTTCGTGATTTTTGAAACGTTGGTTACCATTTTTTTGCATCAAAGTTCAGTTACCATCGGTGTACTTTACCCTTATATAAATAACAAAGACTGCAACAATTATTCTAATGGATTCACCCTATGGCTCAAGTCCTTATCCAACCTTGACAAGCATATAAACTAGGAGGGAAAAAAGAAAGTTAGGGGTGAAAATATATTTTATTAGACTATATCTTAAAACTCATAATCTATTTTAGGGGTTTAAATTTCAACATTGTAAATAAAGTAGATGAGGTTAAAAGATTCATCCTATAATAAATTATTATAATATCTGATTTAAATTAAACGATTAAAGAATCGAATACTAATAGTTATATATAAAAAAACTCAAACTCATTACCTTTTGAGTAATGGGAGATAAGGAGAGGAGACAAAAGTTAAAGGGAGCCGTCTCCAAAGGCATAAAGTGTAATCTTATCTACACTCTAAACTTTTGATATCACTTAGATATTGAAGTTTATTTAATATAACACACACAAAACAAATGTCATGTATCATTATTTTACTCATATATGGAACCCAGCAAAGGTGCAATCCATTTTTGTTCTTGCTTCCCTTTCCCTCCAAAACCACCCTAAACTGTAAGAGATAATAGTATTGATGGTAAAAATGAAATAATAATGATCTACGACAGCTTGCTCTTTTTAATTTGCGTAAAGAGTCATGGTCGACATGCGACTGAGGAGAGGAGAGAAAAAATGTGAAAAAGATGATGAGCAATGGATTAGTCTTTGAGCTTCTCTTCCGGTCTTAATGTTGGTATTTATATGTCATAACGGGTGGTTGATGTTAGAAATAATGAATGATGGCTATTAATATATTAATAAAGTTGTTATAGTGTCAATTAGTGGATCAAGAAAACTTGACAACGACATCACAAAATTGTAGTTAGACAAAAAAAGAGGGTAAAGTACACCGATGGTAACTGAACTTTGATGCAAAAAACAAAATGGTAACCAACGTTTCAAAAATCACGAAGTAGCAATTAAACTTTCGATTTTGAAACAAAATGGTAACTATGGCGCTAAACCTCGTTAACCCCTAACGGAAATCTAACGTGTATGCCACATCCCACCTAGTTTTCCACGTCATATAAATAAAATAATAAAACAATATTACACGTCAAATAATATAGATGATTTTTAATCCCCTTTTTAAAGGATGAAACCCTAATCTATCGACAACATTTCATTCTAAACTCTCTTCAGTTTTTTGGGGCAACTAGTAAGGTAGGAGAAGAAAACAACAAGGGGGAGAACAATGGATGATCCTATTCGAAGACCATATTGTCACTGTGACTTGCTAGCTGAGATGAAAACATCGTGGACATCTGGATATCCTGGAAGAAGATTCTTCGGCTGCAAAAATTATGGCTCACGTAGGCATAAATCGTGTCGATTTATGCAGTGGTACGATCCTCCCATGACGCCTCGAGCAACAGTGATTCTCAACGGGCTGCTGAAAAAGTTGAATTCTTTAGAACGGGGGAGAAAGAAGGAAAGGATTTTATGGATTTGTATCATCAGTTTAATGGTGTTATTTTGGATTTGTCAGTAGAGGTATTTTAGAAGTGTTGTTTAGCATTATGGGTTTTTGTTGATTTTGGTGTAATTTATGTAAGGGTAAACTACTGTGCAGGTCCCTTATGTTTAACGAGTGTACAGAGTTAGTCACCACTTTTGAAAAGTGCATATTAGTAGTCCTCTACGTTTTCGATGTGTAAATACTTGGTCACTCCGACGTTAACTCCGTTAGTCCCCTAACGGAATGTTGATGTGGCGAAAGGATAAATTACTGCAATAGCCATTAAAATTTATCTCATGTACATTTTTTCTCCTCAATTTAAAAAAGTAAACATTATAGTCACTAATAAAACTGTTTCTTTATAATTTCACCCTTAAATTTTTAAAAATTCATTTTCCAATCCTAAAACTTTACAATCAATTAACACAATAATATTATAAATGCTTAGATGAAAAATAGGTGCCCAAAGTATACCCTTTGAAACTTAGGTGCCCAAATTGCTCCTATTTAATAATTCAAACTTAAAAATTTAGTCCACTAACTACTAAAAAATTCGAGTTATTGGAATTTCTATTTTATAATTCAAACTTTATTTTGAATTTTTGAGTCGAGTTTATGAAATTATGAGTCGAGTATTTTCACATCAAACCAAAAAATTTAATTTTTTCGAGTCAAGTCGAGTTATTGGAATTTCTATTTTATAATTCAAACTTTATTTTGAATTTTTGAGTCGAGTTTATGAAATTATGAGTCGAGTATTTTCACATCAAACCAAAAAATTTAATTTTTTCGAGTCAAGTCGAGTTATTGGAATTTCTATTTTATAATTCAAACTTTATTTTGAATTTTTGAGTCGAGTTTATGAAATTATGAGTCGAGTATTTTCACATCAAACCTAAAAATTTAATTTTTTCGAATCAAGTCGAGTGTTGCACTTCCCTACATATAATTTTTAATTTTAATCCGTGTTTGTCCCAAGGTCCGGGCTCCTAAAAAATTTAATTTTTTAATTTTTAATTTATTCTCACATAAGTGGACCCAAAAGCATAGTTAAATCCGAAAATACCCTACGATTATATGATATAAATTTAATTTAAAATTCTTGTTAAAATGTATTGCAAAATATAATATGATATGAAATATAATTTTAGTTTATAAGTATGAAGAATTATATGGTTGCGCTCTATAAGGACAAGGCCTCCTTGCGTCTTGTGTCTGCATGATCAGGCTGTAATATTACTTTCTTTTAGAGTAAAATATAATTTTTACTAATCAAGTCGAGTGTTGCACTTCCCTAAAAATTTAATTTTTTCGAATCAAGTCGAGTATTTTCACACCAGATCCGGGCTCCTGACGTGGCGGCGAGCAAAACTCCTAAGGTTCCGAGTCCAACCGACGTCGGTTGAGCCTCTATCGGAGCTACGTAAGTTCCGACGACGACGACGACGGCCGAAGTTTTTCTTGGGACAAACACGGATTAAAATTAAAAATTATATGTAGGGAAGTGCAACACTCGACTTGATTCGAAAAAAATTAAATTTTTAGGTTTGATGTGAAAATACTCGACTCATAATTTCATAAACTCGACTCAAAAATTCAAAATAAAGTTTGAATTATAAAATAGAAATTCCAATAACTCGACTTGACTCGAAAAAATTAAATTTTTTGGTTTGATGTGAAAATACTCGACTTATAATTTCATAAACTCGACTCAAAAATTCAAAATAAAGTTTGAATTATAAAATAGAAATTCCAATAACTCGACTTGACTCGAAAAAATTAAATTTTTTGGTTTGATGTGAAAATACTCGACTCATAATTTCATAAACTCGACTCAAAAATTCAAAATAAAGTTTGAATTATAAAATAGAAATTCCAATAACTCGACTTGACTCGAAAAAATTAAATTTTTTGGTTTGATGTGAAAATACTCGACTCATAATTTCATAAACTCGACTCAAAAATTCAAAATAAAGTTTGAATTATAAAATAGAAATTCCAATAACTCGACTTGACTCGAAAAAATTAAATTTTTTGGTTTGATGTGAAAATACTCGACTCATAATTTCATAAACTCGACTCAAAAATTTAAAATAAAGTTTGAATTATAAAATAAAAATTCCAATAACTCGAATTTTTTAGTAGTTAGTGGACTAAATTTTTAAGTTTGAGTTATTAAATAGGAGCAATTTGGGCACCTAAGTTTCAAAGGGTATACTTTGGGCACCTATTTTTCATCTAAGCATTTATAATATTATTGTGTTAATTGATTGTAAAGTTTTAGGATTGAAAAATGAATTTTTAAAAATTTAAGGGTGAAATTATAAAGAAACAGTTTTATTAGTGACTATAATGTTTACTTTTTTAAATTGAGGAGAAAAAATGTACATGAGATAAATTTTAATGGCTATTGCAGTAATTTATCCTTTCGCCACATCAGCAATCCGTTAGGGGGCTAACGGAGTTAACGTCGGAGTGACCAAGTATTTACACATCGAAAACGTAGAGGACTACTAATATGCACTTTTCAAAAGTGGTGACTAACTCTGTACACTCGTTAAACATAAGGGACCTGCACAGTAGTTTACCCTTTATGTAATTGAAAGTTGGGAATTAGAGATCCTGCTTTCTAAGTGTTTGTGGGTTTTTGTTGATTGTGGTGGATTTTAGAAGTAATTTTTGAAATTGAAAGTTGAAAATTTCGATTTGTCATGCATTTTGTTTGGTTGAAAAGTTTGTATATATACTTAACTTTAAGTTTCAGTTTTGTAAATATATAACTTGAAGTTTGATATGTATTGAATATCAAATGAATAATATAAGCATGTCTTGTTGAATGTAGAAAAATGGTACTTGGTTTATATGATTTAGATACAATCGAATGAGCATGAAAATGGAACAATATATGTATTCACCTAGTACATATATCAGAAAATAAGCACAAATATACCAGAAATAAGACATAACACAAAGTCACAAATATACCAAAAAATAAGCACATATATCAAATGAATGATATAAACAGTAATGTAGATTACTTCCAGTATACCACAAAGTCACAAAGTGTATTCACCTAGTACAGATTACAAAATATTGCCACAAAGTCACAAAATGCCACAAAATGTCACAAAATAGGCACAGTATACCACAAAGTGCCACAAAATATGCCACAAAATGTAGATAAAATAAGTCAAACAAATCCTTCAATCATGTGCATTAGAGGCAAACAAATCCTTCAATCATGTGCATTAGAGGCTTGTGTTGGTGGGTTAGAGACAAAATTTTCTTGTGTAGAGTTCATCCACCTTACTGTGATAACTGAAGGTTGTCTTCTTGTTGGCAACTTTTGCCTAGAAGGTTGTCTTGGACCTTGGTGGTGCTGCCCTGGACCTTGGTGTTGTCTTGAAGCTTGCCCTGAACCTTGGTGCTGCCGTAAAGACTGCCTTAAACTTTGATGTTGCCTTGATGAACCCTATGTGGACAGTAATAGAACACAATGATTAGTTTGAACTAAACTTCAAGTACAAGTATAAACTTAAATAATTAGTTTGAACAAAACTTACAGCTTTTTTGAGTTTTTGGTTTCCACCAATTTCTCCTTTGCAAGTTCTTATATTGTGGTCAGTTTTACCATATTTAGAGCAAGTCATTTGCACACCTTTTTACCTACTTTTCCCGTAGTAGGAACTTCACCTCTTTCTAATCTTTTTTTTTGTTTGGTCTTCCAGCTGGTCTTCTTAAAACTGATGGAAGTATAGGTTTCATGCCTTCCACTTTGGTCCACTGATTAACACCTTTAATAGGGTTAATGTAGTGCCCATAAATTAACAGCTTGCCATTTGTGCAGGTAAGTCTTTGCAATGAACCTAGAAGTGATATTTGGATTCTTCATTACTTTAGCACATGTATGCACATCATTGAATGTCTTAATCTGAAAGGTATCACTATCAGCATCTAATTTTGAAGCCCATATACTCTAAGGACATGTAGCATCTTTACAAATTGCTCGAAGTCTTCTCTTGTCATTTATGTCAAAAATTAAAAAATACCTATTTTTTTCCCATATTGCTTTACAGCCTCTTTCAATGTGCCTTTGTTAGAAAACAGTAAACCCACTTTAAACTTAGGGTTCTCCATATCACATTCTATGTTAAACTCTGGCCATGTGGGACCATCACTGTCAGACCCGTGTACACTATGAAAGGAGTCTGAGTCAGCATCACTCTCATTCTCATTTTCATTTAAATGTGTTCCCCAATCACCATACAAACCCTCTAAGTTCTTTACCACTCTGTTGGAGACATCCTCTTGAACAATTTCATCTTCACCAACATCAGTTTCACTATCAAAAAATCTTGAGTTAGCATCTTCTTCCTCTTCACTCATTTCATTTTCTCCTCCAGCTTCATTGGAATCTTCATCTTCTTCCACTACATCTTCAATTTCAACTACATCTTCTTCCACTACTTCTTCTTCCACCATCATTAAGTACTGCATCAACATTTGTTGTTGCATCATTTGTTGTTGTTGCATCATTTGCCTCAGTTTCTTTTTCTATTGTTGCATCATTTGTTGTTGTTGCATCATTTGCCTCAGCTTCTTTTTCTATTATTGCATCATTTGCCTCAGCTTCTTTTTCCATTGTTGCATCATTTGCCTCAGCATTTTCAGCTTCTTCTTCACCAACACTTTCATCCACTTTCTTACTAGCCTTTTCTGCTACATAAATGTGTATAGGATCATTTGAGATAGACTCCAACATGCCAACTACATCTGAATCAGTCTTCAATAGCTGGACATTATTCACATCCAATGCCCCAATTCCAGTAAATTTCTAAACAAGATTTTAATTCAATGTCATCAGTTATAGCACATATGGCAAACATTGACCATTTATCTTTATTGATCATATCATAACGCTTGCTTTGTTTCCCAGTAAAACTTAAACCCCCATTCCTGACAAACTTACGACCATAATGAACTATAACACTAAATGAGTCTGAATTAAGACCTACAAAAATAATAAAGTCAGTTACTGCATCTCATAAAGTCAGTTACTGCATGTCTATATATGTCAGTTAATGCATCTCATCAATTCTCAACAACCACAAGAAAAAGGGTAACTCACACCACACACAAGGAATCAACAAAAACATGTGGTTTCAATTTCTACTGAGATACATAAGAATATAAAAGAATGCAAAAACACCTAGCAATCAACATGTGGTTTCAATTCCTCATTTGTGTAGAAACACTTTTTTTCTCAGAATGGAAATGGGTGCAATACTATACTTCTACCAGCTTCACAGCAACTTTTTCTTTATTAAACCACTTTTTCTTTTTAAGATCAGCATACCAGCTTCACAGCAACTTCCTCTTTAGTTAGATAAATAATAGATTTTTTTTTTCGATTCCTTAATCCCACTTGTGAAAACATGATATCAACTCAGTTTATTAAATCAAGGAGTGAAGACAACATATTCTGCAATACTATACATCTACCAAATTAAATATTCAACTATTTTATTTTCACATGTTTAGAGAATCTAAACTATTTTATTCCTTCATCAGCATGTCTAGAGAATGGTGGTCCATATATGAAGCAAATGAAAAATAATAAATGAAAACTCAGAAAGTGAGAATAAAGACAAATTAAATATTCAACTTCCTCTTTCAGTTACCATTACTTCGACAATGGTGGTCCACAACCTACCACTACCACTTAACAATGGTGGTCCACAACGGGTAAAAGAAAAAGGGAATACAGACAAAAAGTGAGAATAACGAGTAAAAGAAAAGAAAAACAACAACAATCCAAATGTATAGGACAAAAAATTTTAAACTCGGAAAATACAAAATCCCTAAAATACCAAATCCCTAAAAATTACTTAGATTAGGGTTTTATAAAATCTTACCGTAATCCATAGCCTCTTGCTTACTCTGACAATCCTTTGAGTTTTGAATGTAGAAGGAATTAAAATGAAAGATTTGATTTGTGGGAATGGGTTTAATTTCTTCA
Organism: Hibiscus tridactylites; assembly: GCA_958450335.1. Lineage (NCBI taxonomy): Eukaryota > Viridiplantae > Streptophyta > Magnoliopsida > Malvales > Malvaceae > Hibiscus > Hibiscus tridactylites. The sequence continues at coordinate 91,514,260 of OY288281.1, forward strand.
GAACAGTTGAGTTTTGATTTGGGGGAGTTTGAGTTTTGAAAAAAAAAACGAGAATAACACTAGCGGTGGTTATTTCGGGGGGGTTTATTTTTTAAAACGTGATTAAACAAACGGGAGTTTTTTTTATTTGACGTGTAATATTGTTTTATTATTTTATTTATATGACGTGGAAAACTGGGTGGGATGTGGCATACACGTCAGATTTCCGTTAGGGGTTAACGGGGTTTAACGCCCTAGTTACCATTTTGTTTCAAAATCGAAAGTCTAATTGCTACTTCGTGATTTTTGAAACGTTGGTTACCATTTTGTTTTTTGGATTAAAGTTCAGTTACCATCGGTGTACTTTACACAAAAAAAATGTGACGGGACTTTATTTAGATGAGTCTTAAAACCTTTCAGGGGATTTTCGAAGGCTCTTGGGCCTTATGTGTGAAAATTTTTTAGCAAAGTAATTTGATTTCGGATGATCTCTTATACAAAAGCATAACACATTGAATATGTTCAGACTCAAATATCATTAAATTAATTCAGTTGATTAAAGGGTTATGTTATTAGGATTGTCAATAAAAACTATATGATTCATGTCATTAATTAAACATTAAAATTCTAAACACTAAACTATAAACCCTAAACACTAAGTCATAAGACCCTAAACACAAACCCCAAACCTAAAACATAAAACTCTAAAGCCCTAAACACTCAACCCTAAACATAAACTCTAAAACACTAATACTAAACCATAAAACCTTTTAGATAAATAATAATTACATTAAATATCCTAAATTAATCAAACATAATTTTTTAAGAATGTGGTTAATTATATTCTACTAAATTTTATTAAAAAAACAAAATAAACATAAATTATAAAAATTTATAAAATTTTTATTAACAGCACTTAAAGTTGTCAATAGCAAAATCCTTGATTACTCATTACCCCTTAAAAAATTAGTAATAATTTTGCATCGGATTTTCAACCAAGTGTAAGACTCACCAACTTTTTTAGTTGAAATTCTGGGGCCATCCAATCAATTCAAGCACAAGTTTATAAAGTGTATAATCACATGGGTGTAGGGCTAATCGACCCCGTCTTTCCATAGCAACCCAATGAATAATATAACAAATAACAATCCCTGCAAAATTTACTTGCCTCCTCATATATTCTTTGGAAAGTTTACTTTATACACAAGTTCCTCGTAGTTGTTCCCCATATTAATTATTATAGTAAATAGTCCTTGAAATTGATCATCTTTTTCAATTTGATCCTCAACTCTCTTTTCCTTTTACACATTGGTCCCTCAAGCAGTCAAGCTATATTAAAGTCAACAATTTCTGCTTTTCAATGAATTTAGTAGCAGCATCAGTGTTTTGCCAGTAGGCAGTAACAGTTAATACTTAACATTGCATGAAAAGACAGCAAATCCAACGAATCCAATGCGTTTCTTTAACAACAAACTCCCAAAAACAAAAACAAAAAATCTTAGAAGATCTTGAGTTTTTAGCCTAAAAAAATCTCACCAGAAAGTCTAAATTTTTACAAAACATCAAAGAGCACGGGAGCTGTTTAATGTTCACAATTATTTTATTATCCCTCCTTAATAATATCGTCTTTAAATTTAAATAAGGCTAAGTGGTAAAATGATAAATATAATTGATTTTGTTAATGTACAGCTTTGTAATCGTTGGGGTATAAGAGTATAATTGTTTGATTCATTGTACAGATTAATTTTGTATAGGCTAGTTTTATTGTAGCAGGGATTCTATACTTCTTGGGTAATAAAATAACAATTATCTAAAAAAATATCGTTTAGGCAAGTTCAAACATAAATTTTCATTTTTATGTAGAAATAATAGAGTTTGAACTTGAAATTTTTCGGGTAAAATAATAACAAATATTGAAAATATCAAGAAAACAAAACAAATAGACAAAATAAAGCTAAGATACGAAGGAGGGGTGAGCATTCGATCGAGTCGAGTCAACAAATTTTGAGTTATTCGAGTTGACGAGTCATATTTTACAACTTGAACTTAATTTAAATTTTTTCCGATACGAGTTTATGAAATTCATGTCAAGTTCGAGTCGAGTCGAGTTTTCGAGTTCCTATACAAATTTAATTATAATTATTTATCATGTTATAGTACAGTTTGATTCTAATTTAAACGACTTTCTCTAATCATATAAGATATGCATATATATATATATATTTCTTCATATTATTTTTCACATGTATAAGTAAGATTTGTAATGTTATTTAATAAAAAAATATCATCTAAACTTTTAAAATATAATTATAATATTATTTTTAAATAGGTAACTTTTGGGGATAAAGTATTGATTAAAGTATAAATGAGTCAATAAATTGATGTGAAAAAAAATCACAAAAAAAATCAGTTGAATGATTAAATTGAATAAAATGTAAAATTAGAGGACTAAATTGCAAAAAGAACCTATTTGATAAAAATATGAATTGAAGTTATATAGATATTATATAGTGATAGTGAATCATGTGGTTTAATTTTGGTCAAAAATAGACTTAAAACGAAAGTGGAATTGAAGAAATGAGAAATCATTCAAAGTTGAGGAGATAAATTGAAAAAAATGAAAACTTAATTTAAAAATATGAATCGAAGCTAAATATGCATTCTAGAGTGGTTTAGGAGCATGTGGTTTAAATTTGGTCAAAAATTAACTTAAAACAAAGGGGAATTGAAGAATTGGGGAAATCATACAAAGTCAAAGGGCTCAATTGAAAAAAAATATAAAATTTATTTTAAAAAATATAAATTGAAGATAAATGTATCCTATGTTGGTTTAAGTATATATGTGGTTCAAATTTGGTTAAAATAAACTTAAAATAAATGATAAATCGAAGAAAAAATGAAATTAGGGACTACATTATGAAACTATAAAATTTGATTTTTCGATTTTTCAAATTAGACAAATTTTATCTTGACTCGAATAAGTCGACTCAAATAACTGAAAATTAAAGAGAAAATTATTTTTTATTGAATTTTGCTCACCTAGAAGGAGGTAGGAAGTAGTATTATATTTACAGTAGCAGCAGATACTGATATCTCCCCTGCTCAGTGAGATCTCACCTATCTCCACTTTCGTTCCCAACATCCCATTAACACTTTTGTCGAGTTTTGGGCGATTCAACTCAACTCACTCTCTTCACTCGAAATTCACCACTACGAGGATCAGGGTCGTAGGCTAATAGCAAAGCCTCCCCCTGCACTGTCCTCTGTTTCGCCATTATTGCATCTTTGTCCATTTTCTGAGTAATAAAGCCCAATACTTCACGTTCACACAGCCCTGTTTTTAACTCTTTTAAGCTTCAGCTAGATAACTAAGAAAGGGGAAAGAAGGGGAAAGAAACAGCACCAGAACTCTCATGGATCTTCAATTCTTTAGCTCATTACTTCTCATTGTCTTGCTTGTGAACCCAAAAGGTTAAAACCAAGCTCCCTCTGTTCTGGGTTCCTCTCACATTTACAATTCTTAAGCAAAGATTTGTTCTTTTAACATGTCAAAGTTTTCATCTTTACACTTAAAAAACTGGTATTTCTTTATTTTTTTGTTTTTTGTCAGGTGTGTATGGTGCTTCGTTCACATTTGTCAACCGATGTGATTACACTGTCTGGCCTGGGATTTTAGCAAATGCAGGCAGTCCTAGACTCGACAGCACCGGATTCGAGCTCCCAAAAGACTCGTCTCGTTCGTTTCAAGCCCCGACGGGTTGGTCGGGTCGTTTCTGGGGCCGGACGGGCTGCAAATTCGACGGATCCGGCTCCGGAACCTGTGTGACGGGCGACTGCGGGTCGGGTCAGGTAGAATGCAACGGACTCGGCGCTGCTCCGCCCGTAACTCTGGCTGAGTTCACTCTTGGAACAGGCGGGCAAGATTTTTACGACGTCAGCCTCGTGGACGGCTATAACATGCCGATGATCGTCGAAGGCAGTGGGGGTTCGGGTCTTTGCGCTTCCACCGGGTGTACGACCGACTTGAACCGGAAGTGCCCGTCGGAACTCCGGGTCGGCGACGGCGACGCTTGCAGGAGCGCGTGCGAGGCTTTTGGAAGCCCAAAATATTGTTGCAGCGGCGCGTACAGCACACCCGCCACCTGCAAGCCGTCCGTTTATTCCGAGATGTTCAAGGCCGCGTGTCCCAGATCTTACAGCTATGCGTACGATGATGCTACGAGTACTTTCACCTGTACCGGCGCAGACTATACGGTGACGTTTTGCCCCTCCTCTCCAAGGTAATAATATTCCACTAACCATTTCATTGCATATTTACAGCAACAGTAATTAACAATTTGTTACTGACATCATGTTGCAGTCAAAAATCAACCCCAGCAGTAACAGAAACTACCCCAACCCCAACCATTCCAATGACAGGCTCAAGCTCAACACCACAAGGATCAGGATCGGAATCCGGGTTAACATATTCGGATAACAGTTACGGATATTCGGGTTCCGTATATACAAGTTCGGGTTATGGATACTCTGATTCGGGTTCGGGTTCAGATTCGGGTTCGAGCAGTGAACCTGGAGGGTCAGGGCAAACAATGTTGACAGATGGGTCATGGTTAGCTGGTTTAGCAATGGGAAATTCAGCAACAACAGCTCCTTGTATTCTATTATATGTACTCATCGCATTATTCCTTACGTTTTCATGGCATCAGTTCTACTTGTAGCCCTTCTCCTTCTCTGTATTTTAGAGATTTTTCAGGTTTGTTTTCTTTTTCTTTTTCAGATTTGGTAATCTTTGCTTAAAAGCTTGTTTTGTAATGTGAATATGTGAAGGAATCAATGGTAGTAAAATTATATATTAAAGGTTGGTTGAAACACTAAAGTGAAGAGAATATGACTAAATAATCGAATGGGACCTTTAAAAAGTTAGAATAAAGTGGAGTGTGGGGTTATATGCCCCTGAAAATTCAGCCTTGTGAAAGATCCTTTTGCTCCACTTGGACTATCTTTTTTTTTTTTATCAATTGGGACGAAATTCGGATCAAATATTAAAATAAATCATTTAATGATTTGCATAAATATGAATAGTTGTGTAAAAAATTCCCCTGATTATACATCAATATATATAATTTACATGGTCTTCCACTCTTCCGGAGTCACTAATGCCCCGTGTAACATGACGAACAACAACAGTCGTTGCTTGCTGTTGGGGATTTCTTCCGATTCCGATGGTGAATTGTCCTGGTTCTAATTGCCAGCATTACATACCCAAAGCATATACTATATCTGAATACTATTTCTGATCAAGATAAAAGCACATTACCTGTTGCTGCATTGTTTACTGTTGGTCATTAGATGCCGATGACGGTTTCTTCGATCTCCGGCTTGAGAATATCTTGGTATAGATGTGCTTGGTTCTGATTGTTAGCAAAACATCCAAACCAAATCCTATAACTGAGGCTATAGCCATTACGATAAACACGACCCTGTAACAATGGGCTCCCACACAGGTATTCCCCCCTCCTGGGGTTGGAGTGGCCTGTGCATCGTATAGGTAACCGGCCAGCAGGCCGGAGAAGAGGAAAGAACCAATGGGAAGGTTGAGGATTAGAATATTGTAGAGCAAACCATAGTATTTGAGACCGAACAGTTCCGAGGCAATAGGGACTGTCACGGCTAAACGAACTCCGTAACAGATGCCAACAACGATTGAACCAATGTAAAGACAACCGGGCATTGCCAGGGCCATGATAATGAACCCGGCCGCCATTAGGATCTGAGATGCTGCATTCCAAACAGGCCTTGGTGTTCCAGCTCTCCTGCAGGTAAACAATATGAAGCTAATATCAACTCCATCCATTGATAATTTCAGTACAAATTGTCAGCATCAAGCCATTGAAAATCAAAGCATTGATGTTTTCGGTCATCAAACTTCTAGTCGAATCAAGACATATCGAATTTAAATTTTAGTCCGATTTTTTAAATCTTAGATTCGTGGTCCCCCTTTAGTATGGGAACTTAAGCAAAACATGAAGCTTATCGGTTATGGCATGTCATGCACGGCACTGTAACGTGACCATTGAATTAAGCAACAAAAGCTTAAGCGAGACCCACCGTATTAATTGACTCAACAACAATATCTTCTTGCTTTTCTAAAGCTTGAAGAAATCTTTATGTATAAAGTACAAGATGGAAATACCATTTCGTGTAAACTTCATGTTGAAAACAACCAACACATCCGAATTTAAAACCGATTTTGACACATCATTTGAGTGAAAGCAGGATGGACCGAAGAGTAATGGAGTACGGTCAAATTCTAGAATTTTTAAATTCTCATATAGTCTAGATATTTTTTTTGCAACGAACTGATTTCCCACATTTAAAATTTTAATATAACTTTCTAAATTTGACACCCTTGTACAAAATCATGTGTTAATCCCTGTGTAACAGATTCTACATGATATCTTTATACAAAAATACATACTACTTTTATGATGTAGTTTTTTACTATTTAGGGTTAGGATTAAGGTAATAAAAAGCCCTTGAAATTTTAGAAAAATAATTAATTAAGTTATTGTATTTTTTTTACATCCAATTAAGCTTTTTAACTAAAATTGAACCAATTAAATTTTTTTTTTATAATATTGAGTGTCTTACAATGTTATTATTTGATATTTTTAGTAAAAAAACAGTTTTAAAAGGATTGTTTGAAAAAATGAATAAAATATTAATATGAATCCAAGTAGAAGATTCTAAACTATAAAAATGTGATGAAGATTAAGATTTTAGATTATGCAATGAAGGTAGGCAATGGAACTTACTTGAGAAAATACTCTGAAACCGAACCGGAAATGATCCGACCGAAGAAACCCCAAATACTGATCAGCGACACGAAAATGGAAACATCGGCGTGGCCAAGGGCCAAACCGATCTGCGCCATGTTGTTGATCACCGCCAGACCGGTTCCCACTCCGCACAGAAACGACACGAAAAGAAGCCAAAAGTCCCAGGTTTGTAACGTCTCGGATATCGTGTGCTCCTCTCCGATGACCGGCCTAACCTTTTCCAGCACCGCCACCACTTCCTCAGCCGCAACAACCGGCGGTTCCTCGTTCATAACCTCCTTTTTCTCAGCCGCGGTCGCGTTGGTTTCTTGTTTCAGCAACGGTTCCTGTCGCTCCATGTCGGGCTCGAACCCGAGCAAGCGGCAACTCTTTAGAAAAGAATAAACCGGAACCGCCAACGGACTAGCTAGTAAAATAAGGAGAACGATGGCGAAAACGAGGGACAAAACTTGATTGGTCGAACCGATGAGGTCGTAAGTTAAAAGATAAACAGCGACGACGACGGCAACTACGTTGAATATCGTAAAATACCGAGCTTCTTCCTTTTCCAAAGCGACGGAGGCGGATTGGGGGATTTCACGGAGGAAGAAGATGGCGGCGAGGCAAACTGCAAAAGGGATGACGGCGAGCATGATGAGGAATTTGGCGGGATCATCCGAGAACAGGGCGGTGCAGAGGTCCGTGAAAATGGCGGTGCTGAGACCGACGTAGCCTTTCAAGATCCCGGAAACAGGGCCACGATTGCGGCGGAAATTGCGCATGCAAGTCACTAGCACCGCCGTGTTCATCCACGTTGTGCTGTTGCCACCCATGCACAAGAATATGCACATCTGCAGGCACCAAATTCGAAATTAAAATAGGGTAAGTGGGAATCATGGAGATTTTTAAAAATGAAATGGCCCCATTTCGTTGGGAATCGGATTCAAATCAAACATACTGTATATATTAGCAACAATAGTGTTCGATAAAATGCTTAAAAGAACAGTCGTTCCACCTGCCAATAAGGAAGTGGTTGAATTTTCCGGCTGACGACTAGCCATTGAGCGCCGTAACCCAACAAGCCTTCAATTGCACCGATAAGGAGAATAACGGAGGTGGGCAAACGATCGGAGGCGAGGCCGGCAAGGAGACCAAAAGCTTTACCAACATCTTTAGCCACAGACAAATTGTTGAGCTGGAGCTGGGTAAGGTTCATAAGCGTCTTGATGGCATCGGAGTAGTTGGAAAATGTATAGTTATTGCCGGAGATGGCTTGGACCCATACGGCAGAAACAAAGCCCAGCCATTTCCAGGCACTGAAAGTGTAAGCTTCACGAATCCCCATTAACACTTAGCTTGAAGCTTTGATAAACTAGAAAGAAACAAAAAAGATGCTGAGAAGATTTTGAACGGTGGTATTGGATTAAAGACTGTGGTCTGTGGGTGGATATTTAAAGTGCTGAGATATCTTACTTTCTAGTTTAAGACTTTTTATATTGACCCAGCTGATAGAATTACATGTGTAACTGCAACGTAAGTTAAATATTACATCGGTCTACTTGTATTGTCACACATTGACGTGAAAAAATTTCAAAAGAAAAATAGTTTATAGTATAAAATAATTTGAATGATAAATTTACCTTTAGAAAGTTAATTTTTGTTTTTGTTACTAAAACTAAGGAAGAATAAAAAAGTATTGTCCTATAAAAATTGTTAAAATTTTCAAAATGACAATTTAAGTGAGACTAAATTAAAATGTAAAAATGACAATTTTATTAGGACATAATGAATAGTATTTTTAGTTACGGGTCACGGGTTGAAATAATTAAGAGACAAAAACATTAATTTAACATCAATATAAGAGGTCCAAAAATATAAAAGCAGTCGTATTTTTTGGAAAGAGAAAATTGTTATCAGAGCAAACTTTAACCTGATTAATTATATTTGAAAGATTATTTTATTAATATTTAATTTAAACTAGTTGATTAATTAAGTATGTACCAATAATTATATTGAATAATTTTTTTTTGTTGAAATTAGATTTGAGTTTGAAGTCTTATATAAAAAAAACTAGTTTATTATCGTTTTTTAAGGTAAAATGGCCTCATTAAACTACCCCTCTAAACCTAAGTAGGGGGAAAGAGTATCCCTCAAAATTAAAACAAGACCCTGCCTTGATCACCACGTAACATTCCCCCAATGCCACCCCTGGACCCTGCTAGGCTGACAGGACCATCTATATTTAATTTTAACCAACCAGCAGGAGGTGGAGACCAGCCTAGAACCGAGCCGGCCTTTGGGCGATTTAAACAAGCATCAATTGCCAGCAATAGATCGATTAATAGACTATCAAACGGCACACACAATTCTCCGAATTTTCCTTTAATCCAGTAAGCCAAACGAAGTGAAACTAAACTACTAAGCTGCAGAAAATCCAAGGATTTAAATTTAAAAATTATCGCATTTCTGAAAAAGCCATATAGTCCAAATGATCGCAAATGACATGATCGACTATAATTTCTTTAAACTGAGAGGGCAAAAAGATCCCCAAGCTTCAAAGAACTGTAAAGGTTCCGAGGGGAGAGCAGTCGAAATTTCTACACGAGCCAAACAGAGATTCTAAATTCGCCAACTGGTTTGATTAAGATGTTTTTATCTTTTTTTGAGAAATAAGTACCGGACAATGTCGACGTTTACGGTTCCGACTTTGCTTTGTTGCAAATTGTCAAGTTGCAATATTTGACGTATTGACAGGTTGTGGGCTGGGTACAAATTCTTCGTGTACGGTTCCTTAAGGTCCGCTGATATTCTTAAATCTTACTTGACTATGTTTTAAATAATACTATTGTTTAGGTGAGGACAAAAGAGTCCCATTGTAACATCATTGATATAATTAGTATCGTTGTTGTTGTTTCTGTTCTTTCCGTAATGAACAAGGCTAGTGAATGTATTTTTATTAAGGAACATTTATGTAAATTATGTATATTAAATTTTGATATTATATAATATTACACGATATCTTAATAATATTTATAGAGTAAACATATTTTGTCGGTTAATTAAGTTGCTCATTTTTATTTTTTTATATTTTTTAGGTCATAAGTTCTAGACCCACTAGGAACACTCTTATTCCTTCACCTATAATTTTTATTTTTCTCCCTTCTAAGTAGGATTAGAATTAAATTTAAGATTTGTCAAATATAATAATATTTACAATGCTTTAATTTAAATAATAATGAATGGGAAATGTGTTATATTGAATAGTTTTTCTATTTGCTAAGAAACAAACTGTATGGGCTTAAAGCTGAATTTCAGAAAAGGCAAAGTTATGCAATGTTCATTCGTATGGGACGAGAATCGTAAAAGAGATGCCCATTCCTCTTTGTTTTTTTGCATTAATTGAACGACTTCCAAGCTATCAACCTCTACAATAACACGTCTTTTGCGCGGATTCTATTCATGTCGAAAGCCTTCATACATAATTCAAGTACTGAACAAATACTAATTTTTTTTTCGAAAATTTAAATTGTCTCGCCATCTCGAATAATCTCTCCACACACATAACCAATGGAAGGAGCCATTGATCTATCAGTATTTAACTTCAAAAGAATTTTTTTTTAAATGAGAAATAATATTTCCAAAAAGAAAATTGAGTGCAAGTGTAAACATGGTATTAAGATAAGATAAGATCGAAAGTTTTATTTTTGTTAGTATAAGAAATCAAATTGGTGATGAAAAATGATAATAATGATATGATATGTGCTTTATAAAGGTGGGGTCACTTATGACTTATAAGCCAATCTACTTTTCTATGTATTTAACTTTATTGTCCAAACCATTGAGACACAAGGGTAGATCTACGTTGCGACATAATCGCGATACAGTTACGATGCAGTGCCAACTGAAAATGTTATAAAATATAAAATACAAAATTGAGAATATTATATTCTTTGATAACCCCATATAGGGCTAGGATCAACTTACACAGTGTAAAACTTAAAGAGTTTTACACGTTTTTTGGATCGTTAGATGGAAGAAATTGATGGTTAAGATTAACTTCTTACTTTTTCTCAAGTGATAATCTTCACATATACTACTGTTAATCTCATCCATCTGTTTTACCCATTCAACGATCCAAAAAACATGTAAAACTTAGAGAGTTTTACACTGTGTAACTAGATCATATATATATATATATATATATATATATAAAGAAATAAGTAAAGTTTGGGCCTTTTCGACAAAATGTCTATATTAATGGGCCTTGGTTGACATAACTCGTCATATCTTTCGATCATGGGTCGTGTTGGATTGTGCCAACATAACCCATATTTTGCTCATTTTTGGACTGACATTGTTTGATATTGAATTTGAAGGCTTTGCAGCAAAAATCACCATTATCGAATTTAATTCGATTGCAATCACTATCATCAAAAGAAAATTCGAATGATAAATGAACCTTTGCATTAGGTCTACTTTAAACGCCCATCAAATCAATCTTTATCTTTAATCATAATTATTTGATAGTAAAAACTAGTTAATTGTTATTACTTTGGGCCCCTTTAAAATTAAGAGATGTATGATAGTAAACCCTAGCAAAATAGTTTTTCTTTTTTAATTTGTGTTGTTGTTTAGTGGCCGGCCGCGGTGACACTAATTTTAATATTGGTCATCGACTACTATAATTCATCGTTTCTTTTATTCTTTTAGTTTTAAAAATAATTATGCTCATGTGGCACGTTTACTTTACCTTTTGGTACACTTTTTTTCTTCCTTTTAATTATTTTATTGACATGTATGTGTTGAACCCTCAAACTCGATTTAGATACGCTCTCACAATCACTTTTTCTTGTTCGCGATTCAGTTGTGATAATGACCGTATTGCCAACATGTCTTATTGTAATATGTATTTTTACGTTGTTTGTGTTGGTAAAATGAACTGCAAAAAAGCTGTTAGCACTGACTGGAAACTATAAGCAAAAACAGAACATAAAATCGTAGACCGTGTCGTGGTATGGTGGCCACTGCCTTAGAAACAAAACTGCCCCGAACAGTGTAGTCGCATCACGGGCAGGCTGTCCCCCGAGGTGCACACGGACGCTCATGTAATTACAGGTGCTGTTACACCATGAATTTTATTCATAAGAAAATTCCTACGAATTTTCTCCAAAAAGAATATATACACGCGCGTACGTGTCGAAGACACGTGTTACCCGAACCCGAACCCGAACCCGAGCCGGCCGGACGGCGGCGGCGGCGGTGCGCGAGGACTTCCCTTGTTCTTTCCCACTCAACAAGGGAGGGGGGAAGTAAGGGTATAAATACCATTCCCTAGCTATTTTCCCAACCAATGTGGGATATAGCTTTGTCTTTGGTAATTTCTTGAAGCATTACCAACATTCCCCCACTAATGTGAAAGAATTCATCTGTATCTCAAACACAGCCCTCCTCAGACGAGCAGTTGCGGAATTAGTTGCTTAAGCACTAGTGAACGTATCTTGAACTAGTACATAGTGATAATGAGCGATCCTTCTCTTAGATAAGTGAAACTAGTCTTGAACTTTCTAAGATAGGGGTAAACTCATAACACACAACTAACTTCTTCATCCACCGAAGTTCTCGATGTGTAAGATATATATACACAAGTGTATATTTGGCCATCTTACCCTCAGGATTCTAGTAAGTGTTTTAGAAAAACGGCCCAACGTTTTTCACAGAAGGTGGCTAATCCTTCTCACTTACATAGGTTATTTCATCAGGTTTATCTCAATATAAACCACCCTGAATCTGGGCTATGAAATAATTAAGAACCATTTGTAATGGTTCAACCTCTTATAGACTTATGGTGATTTCTTCAAGTCCATTTAAAATGAACCACCCAGTATTGGGATAAGAAATCATTAAGAATAAATATTCAACCTCATTGTCGGTGAATTCAAAATGTCCTTCTCAATAGGATCATTTAAACTTTGAATTCATTAAGAGTTTCTCGAAACTCAACCTTTCTGGCGGTAAGTCCATATTGTCCTTCTTAATAGGACAACACATTCATACTTGTGTTATGAACTTATTAAGAATAAGTATTCAACCATGATTCGGTAAATTCATCAAGTCTTTCTCACAAAGACCACCCAAAATCTGGGCTATGAATTTATTAAGAGTAATAGTACTCAACCTGGGCATGTACATTATTCGTCATAGGGATAGGCAGTGAGAAATGTACACTATGAGTCTTTCCATGGTTTCGTTTGACCACATTGAACTTAGATAACTAAGTTGGGTATCCACCATGAATTCCTCAACCAATGGGCTTTAAACCCATCCCCCTCGACGAATCTAGGACCAATTTCCGACTTAACCCTTTGGTAAGCGGATCTGCTAGGTTTCTTTCCGACTTCACATACTCTAAAGAGAGTACTCCATTCCTTATTAAGTGTCTAACAGATTCATGCCTTATGCGAATGTGTCTCTTTTTGCCATTGTAAACATGACTCTTGGCAACACAAATCGCTGCTTGTGAATCACACAACAAGGAAACAGGAGGAGTCGGAGTTCCCCACAACGGAATATCGGCTAACAAACTCCTTAGCCACTCAGCTTCTTGCCCAGCTAAGTCAAGAGCTATAAACTCTGACTCCATAGTAGAACGAGCAATACAAGTCTGTTTTGAAGACTTCCAAGAAATTGCTGCTCCTCCCAAAGTAAATACATACCCACTCGTAGAGCTTACTTCATCACTATCGGAAACCCAGTTGGTGTCACAATATCCTTCTAATGTAGCAGGAAAGCCAACATACTCAAGTCTCTAGTCCATAGTACCCTTAAGGTACTTAAGTAAGCGTCTAAGAGCAACCCAGTGCTCACCACTAGGGTTATGAGTGTATCTACTGAGTCTGCTAACAGCATAAGCAATATCTGGCCGAGTACAGTTCATTAAGAACATCAGACTGCCAATTATTTTGGCATATTCCGTTTGAGAAACGCTACTTCCTTCATTCTTAAAGAGATGTATGCTAGAGTCATAAGGAGTTCGAACAGGGACGACATCAAAACTGTCAAATTTCTTTAACACTTTCTCAGTATAGTGTGCCTGGCTTAAAGAAAATCCCTTTTCAGATTTGATTACTTTGACTCCTAAGATTACATCGACTTCTCCCAAGTCAGTCATCTCAAACTTAGTGGACAAGAAACTTTTTGTTTTGTTAATGGACTCAATGTTAGTACTGAAAATCAACATGTCGTCAACATACAAGCTTATGATGACACAATCAGTACCAAACATCCTCGAATACACGCATGCATCCGAACCATTCACAACAAAACCAAAACTAAGAATAGTTTTGTGAAATTTCTCATACCACTGTTTAGGAGCTTGCTTCAGGCCATAAAGTGACTTTTTAAGTCTACATATTTTGCCTTCCATACCAGGCGCCTCGAAGCCAAGAGGTTGCTCCATATAGATCTCCTCATCTAGATCCCCATTCAAAAATGCAGTCTTTACATCCATTTGATGTACTTGCAACTTGTGAATGAAGGCTAGTGCAAACAATGCACGGATCGTTGAGATTTTTGTGACGGGAGAGTAAGTATCAAAGAAGTCTTGACCAAATCTTTGAGTGAACCCTTTGACTACTAGCATTGCCTTATACCTTTGGATAGAACCATCTGGTCTAAGTTTCTTTCGAAAGACCCACTTACTGTTAATGGTTTTAAATCCTCTAGGCAAGTCAACTAATTCCCAAGTATGATTAGACATTATTGATTCTAGTTCATCTTTTATAGCGCTTTTCCAGAAACTAGCATCAATAGATCGTATAGCTTCTTCGTAAGTTTTAGGATCCTCATCTAACAAATATGCTTGAGCTATAGGATCAGAAAGAGTGTCTAAGTCATTTATCTCAGAAATGAAGGAAGTTATGAAGTCTGGTCCAAAAGAGGTTTCAACTCTTTGTCTCTTACTTCTTCTAGGCTCAAATTCAATCTCTTGAGAAGACCTAGCAGGCACACTAGAAGAAGTGGATGGCAAGTTTTCTATTTGTGTTTCAACATTTAATCTAGGTTTCTTGAGAGGAAAGATTTCTTCAAAGAAAACAACATCCCTAGATTCACAAATAGAGAAGTCTTGTAGAGTCATGAATCTGTATGCGGCACTGTTAGAAGCATAGCCTATAAACACTGCATCAACGGTCTTAGGTCCAATGGTGGACTTCTTAAAGTCTGGGAACCCCACTTTGGCCAGACACCCCCACACTTTCAGGTATTGTAAATTTGGGGCATACCCTTTCCATAGTTCGTAAGGGGTAGAATCAATTTTCTTATGAGGTACTCGGTTCAGAATATGATTAGTCGATAGAATGGCTTCCCCCCACATGTTGTCAGACAACCCAGAACTTATCAACAATGAGTTCATCATCTCTTTTAAAGTTCTGTTTTTCCTCTCGGCTATACCGTTCTGTTGAGGAAAATAAGGGGCTGAAGTTTCATGTATTATGCCATTCGTCTCACAAACCTCTTTTAGAAAATTTGATTCATATTCACCACCTCTATCAGACCTAACACGTTTTATTCTCCTATCTAACTGATTTTCAACTTCTGCCTTATAAATAAGAAAGAAATTTCCAGCTTCATCTTTAGTTCTTAGGAGATAAACTTTTGTATACCTAGAGAAGTCATCTACAAAAGTTATGTAATAGTGTTTTCCTCCTTTACTTTCAGTGTTTCTAAAGTCTGCTAGATCAATATGAATAAGTTCTAACAGTTCAGTCTTTCTTTTAGAAACATTTTTAAAGGTAGGTTTTGCATGCTTTGCTTCTACACAAACTTCACATTTATTATAGTTTGTTATGTCTAGTTTAGGCAAAATATTCATATTCATCATTTTCTTTAGGGATTGAATATTTACGTGTCCTAATCTAGCATGCCACATATCAATAGACTCAACAATATAAGCAGAAGTGGTAGCTTTATTATTTTCATTAAGTTGAGTTTCTATGACAAATAAACCTTCGCTTAAAAAACCTTTCCCGACATAATCACCGTTACGGGAAAGTACAAGTTTATCTGCCTCAAAAACTAACTTAATGCCTGCCTTATTTAAGAGGCCACCACTAATCAAATTTCTACGCAGGGCAGGCACATATAGGACATTGTTAAGGGCCAAAGTTTTACCAGAAGTCAGCTTGAGTAAAACCTTGCCTTTGCCCATCACTTGAGAGCTGCTGGAGTTCCCCATGTACACACGTTCACCATTTTTCACGTCCTCGAACTCGGTGAAGAACTCCTTCTTTGCGCAGAAGTGTCGAGAAGCTCCGGTGTCTACGACCTACTCGGTGTTCTTCTCTACGAGGTTGACCTCCGAAACCACCGCGGCTATGACATCATCATCCATGTTCTCCGTCACATGCATGCGTGGTCTAGTCTCATTCTGGCGGTCCGAGCGGTGCTGACATTGGTACGCCTTGTGACCAGCTTGCCCACACACGTAGCACTTCATGGTTTTCACGTCGGGCTTAGCCTTCATGGGTTTCTTGAAATTGGTAGTCTTTTGTGGTTTGGGCCTTTTGCTCGGAGGGCCTTTCTTAAAGGGCTTTTTGGACCCTGAAGCACCACCAGACTCAACAATATTAGTTTTAAAAGATAAGTGACTAAAATTGTTCGTAACCTTATCTTTCAAACGGTTGGCCTCCTCGATTTTCATGTGACCGATCAGCTCCTGAAGTGGTATGTCCCTTTTCTTGTGCTTGAGGGAGTTGCGGTAATCGGACCATGATTTTGGCAACTTCTCGATAAGGACGTTTGCTTGCAAAACTTCACACATTTGCATGCCTTCCGTTATGATGTTCGAGACAAGATTCTCATAGTCATGGACTTGGTCCATGATGGTCTTGTTGCCGGTCATCTGGAACTTCAACCATTCGCCCACGACATATTTTTTGATCCCCGCATCATCGGTGCCATACTTGGTGTCCAAGGAATCCCAAATCGCCTTTGCACTCCTCTCCTTTAGATACATGTCAAATAATTTGTTGGACATGTGACTAAGGAGATGGCCACGGACCGTCTTGTTGTCCTTCTCATATTTGGCAAAGGTGGCAGCAGCAAGGGCATCGGCGGCAGCATCGGTTTGGCTTTGATTATCGACAGGAACAGCAACGGTAGGTGGTGCAACTGGTGGTTCGTTGAGCAACACATAATCGAGGTCTAATTGCTCAAAGAAGATAAGTATACGTTGGGACCATCTTCGATAATTGAAGCCATCTAAAGCATCGAGCTTGGAAAGGTCGGGAATAAGTTTGCTTTGTAATTCGGATGAAGCAGCCATTTTGCAGAATCGAAGATAGTTTTGTTTCTAAAGTGTTGGTAAAATGAACTACAAAAAAGCTGTTAGCACTGACTGGAAACTATAAGCAAAAACAGAACATAAAATCGTAGACCGTGTCGTGGTATGGTGGCCACTGCCTTAGAAACAAAACTGCCCCGAACAGTGTAGTCGCTTCACGGGCAGGCTGTCCCCCGAGGTGCACACGGACGCTCCTGGAATCGTACACTCGACTCTCGGAGTGAACAACAGTGGAACTGCTCGAACAAGTGGAGAAAACAGAGAGAAAAGCTGGAGTGCTTTGTGAATGTGTTTGATGATGTGAAATGCTGCATGGAACATCTCTATTTATAGGCTGTATAACATGTCTATAATAGACATTTCACTGGCACGCATAATTACAGAATTAAATCTGTATAACAGCCATCTTAAATCTGCTGTAACAGATTCTTATAAACACCAATTTAATTCTGTAATAAACATGTAATTACAGTGCTGTTACACCATGAATTTGACTGAAAACAGTCTAAATTCATCCACTGAACAGACTGTACATATTCGAATAAATTCGAATAATCTGTACTGGAATCAAACCGTTCTGAACGTTCGAATTTAAATCAAATAAAAATTCTGAACGTTCGAATCAATTAAATTCGGATGATTCAAACAGTTTTATCAAAAGCCTATATAAATAAGATAAATTCTTTCACATATAGTCTTTTATTCATAAGAAAATTCCTACGAATTTTCTCCAAAAAGAATATATACGCGCGCGTACGTGTCGAAGACACGTGTTACCCGAGCCCGAGCCCGAGCCCGAGCCCGAGCCCGAGCCCGAGCCCGAGCCCGAGCCCGAGCCCGAGCCCGAGCCCGAGCCCGAGCCCGAGCCGGCGGCGGCGGCGGTGCGCGAGGACTTCCCTTGTTCTTTCCCACTCAACAAGAGAGGGAGGAAGTAAGGGTATAAATACCCTTCCCTAGCTATTTTCCCAACCAATGTGGGATATAGCTTTGTCTTTGGTAATTTCTTGAAGCATTACCAACAGTTTGTTGATGATTTTACCTTTTATCGTCAATATATATCATTGTTTTGAGTCTTTGGGTTGTGTTTTTACCTTTCCCTTGTATGATCCAGTTCTGATCTCGAGACATTAGTTTCTTGTTTCCATTGTTGCAGGAATATGTTTGCATTATGTGTTTTTATTTACTCGAATATAAACTTTCATTATAATTTTAGATATATTCTTGTTCAATAAAACTAACGAATTTCAATTAAAAAATTACTGTGGGACCCTTTGTTTTTGCTAGGATAGGAATGTATTGTTCAATATTTTCTTTTGTATAATTATATGTAATTTAGTATTCAATTCATTGGTTGATTAATCTGGATCAAGTACTACAAGTCAAAGGCTTGTAAATTTTTTAATCTAATTTATTCTATCCACAATGCTCAAATTCGAATCTTTAACATGGTTGAAAATTTTAAATTCATTATTTTAAAGGCTTAGATTCGAAATGTTTAATTATAGTTTTAATACCTTTTAGACTCACACGTTAATAATGTGAATAATTTTATATCTTATCATCGTTTATTTTAAAATAACAATAAATTGTTGTGAATAAAATAAAGAAGAACAAGAAGAACAAAGAGATGAGAGGAAGAGGGAGATTTGTATTATTCTCAAAATATAGAATTGTATACAATGCCTTCAATGAATCATCTATTTATAGGCATAAGAAGTACATAATACATTAAACTCTAATTCATAGAGATAATATTCCTAATAATAAATAAATCAAACTCCTTTGATAAAGTTCTAATCATGATAGACATCCACATAGATAAATATTCATAACACTCCCCCTTGGATGTCTATGAAGATAATGTGTCTCGTTAAAACCTTACTAAGATAAAAACCCAGTGGGAAAAAAATTCTTTAGTGAAGGAAAAAGAGTACACACATGTTTGATACGCATAACATGTTGCCTCATTAAAAACCTTACCAGGAAAACCCATTGGGACAAAACCTCGGTTAAGGGAAAAAGAGTGCAACGCGTATTTACTCCCCCTCATGCAAACATCACAGAAGATCTTTGAATCTTCATAATTTAATCTTGAATATCATTTTTCTAAAGATCGTGAGGGATGAAAACTTTGGAGTAATATGTTCCATGATGTATCCACTTTCAAACTGAGATATACATTTTGCGTTATCTTCACACAAGATAGCTTTTATCATATCTTGTAAAAGTAAATCCACTTATCTTTTGGATATGTTGGGTCAATAGTCTTAGCCAAACACAGTTTTTTTGGCTTGCCTCGTTCATAACAATTATTTCTACGACATTTGAGGAGGCATCAACGAATGTTTGAAGATCTAAATGTAATGATCTTTGTATATTCATAGATATTTCTTGACCAACTAATATATAGTGCTTCAAGACCAAGAAAAGATATAATTATCTTTATTCACATCCAAAAATCTTACAACTATTGGGATACTCAATAGATATGCTCTATTCATATTGAATCTTCTTTAAGATTCTTTAAGCTTATGTCTATTCATAGACAAAAGAAATATATAAAAATGTTCGATCTTCAGGTCGAGATAAACTTGATGTCAAGATTCAAGTACTTGTATTGAAAGTACTTCATGAGTTTACAATTTGAAGCTCTTTAGGAGTTCTAAAATTATCATAATGGATCTTGATCCAAACTCCTTTATAAAATATATAAGGAAATCTTATCATTCTTATAGTATTCACTAAGGCGATTATACCAAATGCGCCAAAATATTCATGAGACATGTCTAAATAAATTCCTCAAAAATTTCCAAATGCTTATAGCATTTTAGATCCTTCAAGGATAAATATGGATCCACAAATAATTAGACGCATGTAAAATTTTCAAAACTGCCAAAGTAATTGCATCCACCATGAAGTAATTAAAACTTTTCATAAATCACAATTCAAGTCGTATTTACGACTACTTATTCGTGCCTCACTTGCATTACACCTTTAGGTGTTTGGACTGGTGGTCCAAATACTTCTATTTTAGAAGTTCAACGCGTCTTTCAACATTGGCCAATTCAATATCTATACTTCTGTATAGATTTTATACAAGATCCTCGATTTCTTTCTTTACTTCTATAGAAGTATTTTATGTAAAATTGTTTGTAAAATCGTTGTCGACAACTTTCTAATTTTTCTAGTTCCATTCTCGTAATGACATAACTCATCGAGATCTCTTCAAGATTTCAATCTTTATTTCAGGTACCTGAAACTCTTCAAGAGTTTTATTATTTGTTATGTCTTGGGTCTCTTCAGAAGCACCCGCCTCCAATATATGACCATCTCATATTACTTTCTATTTACGAGAATTTTGATCATTGGAACCATTTCAACTATCATGCTTCAGGCATGGTTTACATTCTCTCGCTCTAACATGTAATTTAAACTTAGAGCATTTCAGCTGGTATATGAGACTTAATTACTCTCATTGGGTCAGTAAATATGTCTGGCAGTTGACATGTAATAACATGAATTATCTTATGAACTTCTAGTTCATATACGAGGATCTAGATAATGATAATTCATTTTCCTCTATCCAGCTGATTATTATCTCCCCCTGATGTTGAGAAAAATCATGTCATAAATGATTCTC
This sequence comes from Hibiscus tridactylites, assembly GCA_958450335.1. NCBI lineage: Eukaryota > Viridiplantae > Streptophyta > Magnoliopsida > Malvales > Malvaceae > Hibiscus > Hibiscus tridactylites. The sequence goes on from OY288281.1 coordinate 91,535,036, forward strand.
CAATTAATCTTTAAGAATTTAAACATAAAAGGAGACTCGTACTCAATATATATTCTCAACCCTTTTTATTTACCCATTTTGTGCGTTGTGGTGGAGCAATTCATATCGCACATTCAAAAATCATAAAATGGGAAATGTATGGTTTCTGACCAAAAACCAATCATAACGGGGAGTTTATTATAACTCGTTGGCTTGATGCGTATAAGTGTTGCTATATGGAAACACCATATAAATAATAACTCTTTTGTTCTCATAGTTTAGCTATTAAATAGGAGGCATCCAATTGAAATTTTGCTAAACTATATTTTTCATAATCAATAGGTTTTGTAACAACTGATATAGCCTAAAATATAAATCCACTAGCTTTTCAAGACGAATAGTCTAACTGCATAATCTGAATATTTTTAGAATCAATCTCACAAACTTCTGGTTGTAAGTCGATAAAACAATGTAGATGCATCTACTAAAATCATATAAAACTTTCCACATTTGTGGATATATGAGCCCATATTTCGTTCAGATATGCAAGACATACAGTCTTAACTTCAGTACAAGAACTTTAAGTTCTAATTCTTTTGGTAAGTGGGATCATCTATATCCTTTGAGAACAAACAACACAAGAACTTCAGGTTCTTTTAGTAAGTGGAATTTAATCAATTCCTTTAAGCAACACAAGTTCACATTCTTTAATAAGTGGAATTTAATCCATTCTTTTGATAATAAGCACTACAAGAACTACAGGTTCTTTTAATACACGTGCATGTAAATCTCAATAATTTCTGCACCATTATTGATCAGGATGGTCTAACCGATCATGCCAACTATATATATGTATGTATATATCTCTGAATTTGTAAACTCCTTGTTTACCATAACATGTAATTCAATCTCACTCGTACATGTCGAGTAAGACCATCAAAATTGTTCCTTTAAATAGGAATATATTTAGCTCTTTCGGAGCTTTCAATTGAAATGATCTTTTGGTAGCAATATATAGCTCTCCTAGAGCTTTCAACTGACTTTTTGGCTACCAGAACTTATATCCATATTGGCTTATTTCAAATGCCAATTGTAACATATGTTATCTATAATTCCCAAAGGGATAGTTTGCGAACTCATATTGCTCTCTTTATGACTTTGACGAGTATAACGCACTGTGAATATGGAATAAAGTTCCATTTGACAATAACATATTTGCTCAACCAGAGCCTTTTGTGATATTAGTACTTCCGGATATAGTACTCACATTATTCCCTTGCATTTTAATCGAGAAATGCATAATTGTGCACCTTTCAAAATGTGCTTTGTTTCATTTACTTCAGGTAATGAAAATATGTACTTTGTATCATTCACTTCGAGGAATGAAAAATATAAAATATAGCACATCATATCAAGTCGATTATCTATCAGAGATAAACTTTCAAGTGCTCTTCCGAAGTATTGATATTTTAGTACTTTGAGAAATACTACTCATATTTTCCCTTGCATTTAAATGGGAAAATTATTTCTTATGCTTAAGTACAATATGAGTACTTGCATTATCTGCTAGGCATAAATAGCCACAATTCTAGGCATAAATAGCCACAATTCATTGTATATTTTATTCCGGATGTAATCATATTCTTCAAATAATAAATTAACATAAAACGTAAATAAATAATATGTGAAATAAATAAACATAAAGCAAACCAACATAAATAAATAATAAATAAAACGAATTAACATAAAAAAATAAAATAAAATAAAACCAATTATTCATGTTAGAGGTTATAAGGGAAATAAATAAATGGTAAATTATTCCCTTCAAGGGTTATGAGAAAATTAACAATATCCAATTGAGTTGGACCAATAACGCCATAATTATTTTCTCCATAAACAAATTTTGTTTATATTTTATTTCATTTATCATTCATGATTATGGATAAAGTCCATAATACTTTGGCGTTTGACAAGTACGAAACCAATGGTTTATAACATCACATTGGTAAAAGGATTTCACTTCCTTAGAATGATCTTTATCACTCTTGTCATCCTTATAACTTCGCTAACAGCGGGTAGAAGTATTCTTAAAATGACTATATTTTTCATGTGTATATTCATAGCCTCGACCACGACCACAACTTTTAATGTGATTTTTTATTCCTTCCATAATATAATCTCACATTCACTTCAGGGAATGGAGTAGAGCCAATGGGCCTTTAAAACCTTTTTCTCATATCCTTATCACAGAGAACAAAGATTTAATCCTCGTACGCGGCATTGTTAAACCTGTCCACAAGGTCCTTTAAAAACTTCCTTTGAGACCAGTAGCCTCGCAGAACGTGATGTCCAGCCAATTATACTTGGATTATATCGAAATTATGTCTCTAATTGAATAATGATTTACCATGTTTGCATTCACTTCAGGGAATGAAACAGATCCAATAATTGCATGGAATAAACATCATGCTTGCATTCACTTTAGGGAATGCTCCATCATTGATAATTGCATGGAATAAACATCATGCTTGCATTCACTTCAGGGAATGCCCCATCATTGATAATTGCATGGAATAAACATCATGCTTTGCATTCACTTCAAGGAATGCCTCCCATAAAACTTTTGGGATCAAGACGAATTTTCGTAACTTGAAATTGGGAGAAGTCTATGGTCGAGTTTTTTGACGAAGAAGAAATATTGCTTTCAAGCAAATATAGACTTTATAATAATCTTCTTGTAAATCCAAAATCATCATGATTTATCGCACTTTAAAATAATAATATAAAGAATAAAAATAAAACCAAAATTTACCGATATTGATTTTTCTCTCGTGGACAATGGAGACATAGCATATGACCGAGATAGCTTCTCATAATCCTTTTATATCACATCTCTTTCCAAGCCATTTAAGCATATCATGTAAAACTCAAAACACGGTTAAAAATATTAACTTTTACCAAATAAAATGACATAAATAATAATATGAAAAATATCAAATATAATCATATAAGTAAAAGTATGAATAAGCATACCGCTAATTAACCCTTTTAGGAATAAGAGAAAATACACGTAATTTACACCAAACGCAACCTCTTCGTCTCTGTCGATTCGTCTTTTGGTTTGTGAGAAGCCACAAATTTATCTCTTTCCAATGTTCGAATAAAATCAAACATACTTCCAAAATTTTCAAAAATTAAAACAAAGTTAAAATATAAAGAGAAAGACAATCGGAAACTAAAAAAAATAAGGAGAAAAAAAACTTATCTTTGGTTTATTCTATAATCGAATTCTCCCCGGTAACTTCTTTTGAATTATAACGATGAAGACCTCAGTTGATTAGAGTCTCGTGCTGATAACGTGTTGTGAATAAAATAAAGAAGAACAAGAAGAACAAATAGATGAGAGGAAGAGGGAGATTTGTATTATTCTCAAAATATAGAATTGTATACAATGCCTTCAATGAATCATCTATTTATAGGCATAAGAAGTACATAATACATTAAACTCTAATTCATAGAGATAATATTCCTAATAATAAATAAATCAAACTCTTTTGATAAAGTTCTAATCATGATAGACATCCACATAGATAAATATTCATAACATAAATAAGGGCTAAGTAAGGATTAAATTGATAATGTTGATAGTCTATGTAAATTTGTTTTGAAATGTTAAAGACTAAATTCAACTAAAAATAAGGATTAAATTAACAAAGAATATAAACATTGAGGGCTAAATTATCGTTATACCTTTAGAAATGGACGATTCCCACGTGCCATTCCTATCTTCCCATCCGATTTCATCCACCCCGACCAAACTCACTCATCATCTTCTCCGATTGTCATTTTAGTGTTACTGAGTCAAACAAAAGAAAAAACCTTTCGAGTCTGCAATGGGCAGCAAAGAAGAAGAACCCACCAAACCCACATCTCTCTACGACGCCGCTTCACCAACCGAGCCTCTCCTCTTCAAACCCACCACCAGCTCCGCCTACCCGCCGCCGGAACCAGCTCAACCCGGCCCGTCCGAACCAGATCCCGACCCAAACCAGTTCCTCCATATCTCCTTCAATTACGGACCCAGATCTTTCAAAGACCTCCCTTTCCTCATCCTCTTCCTCATTTTCCTCATCTGCACTTTCGCTTTCGGTATTTTCTCGATCTTCCATCGAAACGACAACTACGCTAGCGTTTCGAGCTTCACCTACGACTCAAATTCCACTTCTTGCACTAAGCCCAGTTCATTTTCATCAAATTCAAATTGGGTTTTCGAAAGTTCCCCTTTTTCATCTTCAAGTTCGAGTCTTTGGACAATTTCAATATGGACCCTTGTTGTAACTTTGATTTTAAGTGTACCCATTTGTTTTCTTTTGCTTTTATTACTCAAACACTACACGAAGCAACTCGTTTATGCGTTGCTTCCTTTCTTTATAATCATGCCGGTTTTCATTGATGTTTATTGGTTCGTTGCTTGTACTCTGAGTTCAGCTTGCAACGATGCTTTCCCTTTGGTTTATAGAATCCTGGTGCTTGTGTTTGTTTTGTTAATAGTTGGGATTATTGTTTGGATCATTGTGGCTAATTGGCATCGAATCGAGTTGACCGTCAGGATAATCAGTGTTGCTTCATATGCACTGTCGAGGAATTTAGGATTGTTTTTGGTGATACCGTTGTTGACCCTCGGATTGGTGGTTTGTTATGCGCCGATCGTCGTGTTCTTGGTGTTTGCTCGGTTTAATGGGAGAATTGTGGCTAAAGAATCCAATGGGGAGTATACTTGTGTTTGGAAACAAGATAGCTGGGTGCCTGCTTATTATGCATTGGCCATTTTGACAATGTTGTGGTCTTTGACTACAATGGTGGAAGCTCAGGTTTATGTGATCAGTGCCACCATTGCGCAGTGGTACTTCTCGAAGGATGATACGAAACCTAAGAGGAGTATAAGAAGTTCATTGAGGTAGATTTCAGTTTTCTTAATGTATTAATATAAACAGTTTCTACCTTAATGTGATGGTAGCTGAAATCAAGTTCGAATTGGAATTGTTCCTTTTGTCTGTTAAAGTACGAATACCGGGATTGTAGTGATTAGTTTTTCGAAGATTTGTCATTGCTGATTAGTTGAGGTACATAGTTAACAGCATTATTTATATTTGTGTTTTAGCATTCTATTTAGGCATTTGTAAGAGTGTTCTTTTAAGATCACTATCTTCGGTACTTCGCAATTCACTGTGGGATGGATTCACGGAATGACGGAATTAAAATCGGTATGGACTGAAGAATGCAATGAAGTTATGGTGTCTAATAATATCTTAGAGAGCAAACTCATCCACTCGTTATGTTTTTTGTTTGATTATCTTTTACCTGTTTGTCTAATATAATTCATTTTGTTCCTTTGTGCACCTCTGTAATGGATTAGATTGGCATGAAAATGTAACATCTCTAGTTTCGATGCCGACATTTGTCATGCCAGAAGACTGCATGTTAATTTTTCTTTATAGAATGATTCATCACCATATATTAGGTCATTTTTGGTTGATATCTGCAATAGTGAAACTCGAACCAGACATTCTTCGAGGGCTGCTATCACCATAGTCTGATGAACAGTTAGCTTTCTGATTTGCAAATTGTCAGCAGTTCTATAGCCTGTTAATTTTCTTAACCTTCTGGTTCTAAACCTCTGCAGAAATGCATTTGGCCCTTCTTCCGGCACTGTCTGCTTATCTGGACTCCTTATTTGTGTTGTCCGTATGGTGCGAGCTGCAGTTGACAGTGCAAGACAAGAAGATGTTCCCGGGATAGTGAATCTTGTCCTCCGGTGTTGCGTTAATGCCCTACTGTCCGCGGTAGATTTTCTTAACAAGTTCACCATCAACTTCGCAGCTATAACCGGTGAGGCATACTGCACATCTGCAAGGATGACATACGAGCTTCTAAGGCGTAACCTACTCTCCGCCGTCTTCGTGGAGACTATCTCAACTCGTTTGCTAGCCGGAGTTATTTTTGTCGTCTCAGCGGTTTATGCAATCGTGGTGAGTCTCTCGTCGCACATTCTTAAAAAAAACTATATTCCGGGCTTGCTTGTTATTTAATCGAAAACATACATGCAGGTATGTTTAATCGTACAGGGCGTTAGCGACCTAGGGGTCAACACGTACATCGTAGCTGTTCTCGCATGGATACTGCTAATCATAGTGCTGGGTTACTTTGTCCATGTATTGGACAACGTGATCGACACCGTTTACATTTGCTACGCGGTCGATCGGGATAGAGGAGAAGTATACAAGCAGGAGGTTCATGAGGTTTATGTTCATTTACCCATCAATCGGAACAGCCGTAGTAGTCCATCCTTCCCTTGAACTCATGGTGTGTAGACATTATGAATCCCTGTACATTTGTAACTTCACATGCTGTGTTGTTGTTCATTGTTAACTGCCCCCTTTAGGCATCGGATGCAATTCGGATTATTGCGTTGTCGATTGTACACTTGTTAAATCAATGTTTAAAATTCCGAGTTCGAGTCGAGTTTGAATTATAAAAGCTGAATAATTGAAAATTTGATTGTTAAAATTAAGTAATTTGATGTTTTCTTTTTTCTGGTTAGATCTATGATTTTCTTTTTTTTTTCTTGTTTTAAATTCATTTTAACTAAATTTGAACCATATGTTTTCGACCACTTTAGAATATTTGCGCAATTCAATACCACTTTGTGCAATTTAATCTTTTAACTTTGTATTTTATTCAGTTTGATTTTTTCAGTGCTAACTCTTTATAAAAGAAATGACCGCCTTGGTTCAGCGACTAAAGAGATGTGCTCAGAGGCAGCGATTAACAACGAAAGCGGTGTCAATTTAGGGTTTAAATTTGAGTAATTTTAGAGATTAACGGACTGTTTTATAAAAACTGTGAACTTTCGTGTTTTTATGAAAAGCAGAAAGATTTTTGTTTTAAATTTTAAAGAGAATAAATAAATTAAATATACTACGTGTCAAGCATTGATTGATTAAATATTTTTTAACTCACATTAACGGTAAGCACCTAAAATTATAATTTTTATAATTTCGGGCACCTATTTTTATAAAATAATACTTTAAGCCCTTAAAGTTTAAAAAATCATACTTTGAGCACTTATTTTTGGCTCCGATGAATTTTTAGAATATAGAGGATGTTGAAAAATATTTGAGGATATATGTCATTTTCTACAGTACACGGGAACCTCGTCACCTGCACATGAAGATGTTTAAAAAAATATTAAAAAATTAAACCTTACCACCTGCACATAACGATGTCCCCGTATACCGTAAAAAATAGCAATATTACCAAATATTCTTTAACATTTCTTATATTTCAAAAAATTACTTTCATTTGGATTATTCTACGAATATCTCCACCTATTTTTGGTTTAAGCATTATTACTATTATTATTATTATTATTTTCAAAATGGAGTTAAAGTGCTCGCTGTTTGAATCTCTCTGCGAATCAACAAGCTGGTAAACTAAAATTTTGATTTCTTTTCATAAACAAACTTGCAAGGCTAATCATGGTTCTCGAGGTAAGCAAGCAATGCTGAATCCTTAATCCTTCATTCTCCTTTTTCATCTATTAGTTTCTTAAATTAGGGTTTATCGATTTTTTTTTTATTTTTTTTTCCATCTAATGGGTTTTCAAATCAGGCGACTATGATATGCATTGATAACTCGGAATGGATGCGAAATAGCGATTACTCTCCGTCGCGATTTCAAGCCCAAGCTGACGCCGTCAGTCTTATCTGCGGAGCAAAGACTCAGGTTGATTACTGTTTTGACTTATTTATTTATGTTTCTAATTATGTTAGTTTTAGGAAATTGATTTACTTTAATTAACTTAATGCCAGTCTAATCCGGAGAACACAGTCGGGATTTTGACGATGGCGGGAAAAGGCGTTCGTGTATTGACCACTCCTACCAGTGATCTCGGCAAAGTCTTGTCCTGCATGCACGGTATAATCTTGTTTACTTGCCCTTGCCGATAGAGTTCTGTTGTATCATCTAGGCAGCGATTGGGAATTTGGATTTAGAAAACAATGTAAATTGAGTGATAACACACATGAAAATGTAGCATTCGTGATTTTTTCCCTCAAATTGTTGGATTGGAGCAATTTATGAATTTAATAAATTCATGCATTTACACCTTTCCACTGTACGTATTATATTGAAATCCAACTAATTTACTGATGATATATGCATTTCATTCTTAATGTAGTTTGTCATTTTATGCAAATGCAGCTCGATTAATGATTAGTCTCGTAATGTTTTGTTAAAAGTATTTCGGAAGTGGTCATATTCTTTCAGCTCTATCGCTTACTCCATCATCGTCATCATCACATTCTTCTTCGTTGTCTTTGTCTAATTTTTAATGTTCTACACAGGTCTTGAAATGGGGGGTGAGATGAACCTTGCAGCCGCAATTCAGATTGCTCAATTGGCTCTCAAGCATCGCCAAAACAAAAATCAACATCAAAGGATTATTGTTTTTGCTGGAAGGTATATTTTGTCGATCTTCAATTTCCTTGTTTACTTCAATTCTAATATTACTTCTTTTATTGTTTTGTTCTATGGTTTCAGTCCTGTCAAGTATGAAAAGAAGGTATTGGAGATGATAGGAAAGAAGCTGAAAAAGAATAGTGTTGCTCTTGACGTTATCGATTTTGGCGAGGATGAAGATGGAAAACCAGAAAAGTTGGAGGCTCTTCTTGCATCTGTTAATAATAATGACAGTAGTCACATAGTTCATGTTCCTCCTGGTCAAAATGCGCTTTCTGATGTGCTTATCAGGTTTTATGTTGCTTATCTTGCTTCTTTGTTTTATCTTGAGTATTTGGTTTCTTGAGGAGAAATGAATACATTCAAGTAGGAAGCTATCAGCTCGTGCCTCTTAGGTTATATTGCTTGCTTAATAGTGATTCTATATTCCTATAGCAGCACACCTGTCTTCACTGGGGATGGGGAAGAACTACCTGGCTTTACTGCTCATGCAGCAGCAATGGGTGTTACTCATTTTGATTTTGGCGTGGATCCAAATATAGATCCAGAGCTGGCTCTTGCCCTAAGGGTTTCCATGGAAGAGGAGAGAGCAAGGCAAGAAGCTGCTGCCGAGAAGGCTGCTGAGGAAGCTGCAACTCAAGAAAAAGGAGATAAAGAGAAACAACAGTCCGATTCGCAGAATGCAACTACGACAATTGAAAAGGTTACTGATCCAATGGTTGGTATTCATCACTTCAAAGTCATTATATTTTACCATTTCATCAATTAATATCTGTTAACATTGGATAGTGCAACTTAAAGTCTCAAATTGGCTGTCTAACTGATTTTGTGGAAGGATGAGGATGATGCTTTGCTAAAGCAGGCCCTTGCATTGTCAATGAATATCCCTGGATCCGATACTTCTGCGGGTGATGCTGAGATGTCTGAGGCTTCTAATGATAAGGAATTGGCCATGGGTATGTCCTGTAATTTGTTTGTTGTCGTAACATATCAGGAGGTATACTTATCGAACTACTTAGCAGATTTTCTAAGGAGAAACTGGTCTTCTATTTCTTTTCTTTCTCAAGATTTACAAAATGCTTCTATAGGTTTTTCACAATCTTTTAGATTTAATGTAAGGGTAGTAGTTATATGTATGACTTATGATCAACTCCAAAGTCCTACGTGTAGAGATATAAATGCAGCCAAATGCATGCATTGATATGATCGAATTCTAAACAAAATAGGAAATGGTCTCATTTCTTGCATGCAGCACTTCAGATGTCGATGCAGGACGGTTCAAAAGACCAATCAGAACAGTCAGATGTCAGCAAGGTGTTGGGAGATCAATCTTTTATGTCAACCATCATTTCATCGGTAAGTCCAGTCGAATTAACCTTTTTGAAACCCACAATCGGTTTTTGATTTGGTTGCCTGCTTGCAGCTTCCAGGAGTTGACCCAAATGATCCCAATGTAAAAGATTTGCTATTTTCTTTGCCAGCCCAATCTGAGGTTCGTTTCAATAAAACTGATTCTACCACAAGATTAAATGTTCCGCCATAGCAGAGTATCTCCTTTTTTCTTCTTTCTAAAATCACTCTGGAAATCTGCCTCGAGCATTTCCGGTTGGTACTCGAGTAGTCACTGTACTGATATGTTATTGTTATTTCTTGCTACCAGTCACAAGAAAAGAAGGATGAAGTTGAGAAGCCAAAAGATGACAAGTGAAGATCTTCTGAAGATGGCCAAAGGCTTCGAATGCAGAATCGACCCTAATCTACCTTCGATCTTCCTATGGTAGTTCACGTGTCTGTCGGACTTTTTTAACTCAGTAAGGAGTTATGTTACACACAAAAAAACAGGCACTTAATTAGAGGAGTTTGTCAAAACTTTGCAGAGCCGCTCGAAAGATGGAAATGGAATATGAATTAATATCTTAACATTCATGTCTCAATTTTCATTTGATTCAAAGGGAAAAAAAAGAACAAAGAAGGAATTCTTGGTTGGTGTTTTAAATTTTAATTGACATCGGATAAAGGATTCGAACCTCGACGGCCCTTAATTGAAACTTGATTCGGGTAGAAAAACGGTGGTCGGACTCGGTCCAACACCTCTCGTGGTCCTAATGAAATAATTTCTGTTTTCCACGGCGGAGACCCGCCCACATTTATGTCTTCCCCCATACTCATCCAAAAAGTTGTCAAGTTTTAGCTTTTGTAATGGTACCAGTTTCTTTAACCTCTTAAGAAATAGAGAAAGGTAAACAAATATGCCACCAGTCCCTGTAGTTTAACAAAGCCCGAATTTTAGTCCTTGTAGTTTAAAACTAATAAAACCCTCGTACCTTTCCGATTTATTTTATTTTAGTTTCTCAAGGTATCCACCGAAATAAGTTCAATAACTAATTTTTCGCGTTCTGTTAACTTTTTCGGTTTATTAACATGTCATGTTGTATGTTAAGTTGGCAAAATGTGAGTCAAGCTACACATTCTTTAGACAAATTTGTGGAAGAACTCGAGGCATCATAGGGATATGAAATCTTGGAATTAATGTTTGGCCTTAAAATCCGTTTTATGAATTTAAAAAAAAAATGAACAAAGTTGGGTGTCGGCCGGGGCAAAGAACCTGCATGGATTGCCGGTGATTGGAGAGGTACATGCATGCAATCCAAGCAAAGCATTTTTTTATTGTAAACTAAAAATTAGATTCGAACTCACAATCTTACCTGAACAATCCTCAACACTCAATCTTCATGATTTAGTATTCATTAAACACAAAAATTCATTCATGTCTAGAGTTAAATCAAGTTAGATTCGTTTTCAAAAAATAAACTCTTCCAACGTTATTCTTTTATCCCTGAACTCTTTCGATCCAACAGACTTTGATATTTTCTTTTAAATTTGCTTTTACGCAAAGAACACAGTATCCGAGATGGGACCACTGTATTTTTTCCTACTTTGTTTTTATGCTTTCATGTTTTGGCTAAAACTTTTTCTCAGTTTCCAATCACTAAAAAAAAGAAGAAGAAAAAAGCTGTTTGCATTTTCAATTTAAAACAAAAGCCACTTTTGGATTTCTCCTTCCATTTCCTGCATTCATACTTTGAATTGGTTCACCCTTATATGTACATTGATGATGATTGATATAAATGTTGCATCTGCCTATGTTATCGCATCCTACTAAACTGAATTACTTTTTTTAAAATAGACCGTATATATTATAAAATTTAAAATTTAAATTTATCGAATAAAATTATATAATATGGTTATATGAATCAAGGATTGCAATATTATCCCATCCTTCATAAATGATTTGTAGGTGATTTCATTAAAGCAAATATGAGTGGTGTTTAATATTACTTTGTATTTTAATGTGTATCAATCGAGCACTAATTCGTATCAACTGAATTAATACTCAATTAATGAAGATGGAAATTAATTACAATGGAATGGATCAACGCATATTACATTATTGGGAATGATTATTTCATAGTTTAATTTGTCACCAAAGTTTTTTTTCAAAAGAATGTAAAGTGAAAACTTCAAATTAATTGTAATGGGAATAAGCAATTATGTTTAAATAACACAATGATTAGGTAGCTAATTTGACCTGTTGCATTTACTAGGAAGGTAATTTGCTAAATAATTTTATTAATAATATCCATTCAATATAATAAAAAATGATTAATTATTATTATTATTATTAAATTCTATTTCTCTTAAATTTTCCATATTTGATAGTCACATTAATTTTAACTAAATCCAGAATTAATCAGGGGAAGTTACCTTATTTTTTTCATCAATAAGGTTTAGGTTTAAAACTTTTTGATTTTTTTTTGAATTTTAATGTCTCAACCCAACCTTTGATTATTAAATTCCTAGTTAATGTATAAATTATTTTTACTTGATTAATCGATGTTGGTATTTTTGCCCACGAGTAACTTTAATTCAGTGCCATACTGCCATGTGTTTTATTTATTTATCTAAAGAAAAATGATACAATAGTCTTTAGACTATACAATTTTTCTGTTTTATGGGTTAAAGATTTAGTTTAGTGTTTAAAGTATAGTATGAAAAAAAATTGTTTGTAGTGTCAAAACTTAAAAAATTTTATAATTTTTTTACGTAAGTGGGAACAAACAATAAGTGTCGATTTCTTGTTGAAGGAGTGTCAATTATTTTCAAATTTTGTGTTAATATATATTTAAAATTATATTATTTTTTAACCCAACGTGCTAGTGAAAAATCTCAATAGACCCTAACTCACAATTTACTTTTCCAAAACTAAACTGTTTACTCCACGTAACATAGCTATGGTATTAGACTGAGTTGTAATTACTAGCGATCTTTAGTGGCATTTCCAAAACGTATTTCTTTATATAAAGCCCGTTGCAGCTTTTGATTCTCATCACCCACGGTTTCAAGTTTCAGCGACGAAAAATTAGAGAAAAAAGAGCAAAGAATTGAGCTCAGTCAAACAACTCTTCAACAATGGCTATGGCGTTCAAGATGGTACAACCCATTTAGTTCTTTTTCTTTGTTTCATTTTGATTTTAATTATACGTAATAATTTCGATCGATTCGGATGTATGATATTTTAGGCTACGACCGGGATGTGGGTCGCCGATGAGTGCAAGAACTCATTTATGGAGATGAAATGGAAGAAAGTACATCGGTACATAGTGTTCAAGATCGATGAAAAATCGCGGCTGGTGACGGTGGATAAGGTCGGCAGTCCCGGCGAAAGCTACGATGATTTCGCCGCGTCGTTACCCACCGACGATTGCCGATATGCCGTGTTTGATTTCGATTTCGTCACCGTTGATAATTGCCGGAAAAGCAAGATCTTCTTCATTGCGTGGTTCGTTGCCTTTTCTATACACTTCGTCGCTAATTATTCTCTTTCGATTCTTTGCGTCAGTAGAACACAAGTTGACTATTTTGCCCTTTCTAAAATTGGAGTTTCATTATTGATACAAGGGTAACATGGAGATGGTACATATAAGAAAGAATAATTAGCTTATTATTTTCCTCTCATGGGTTTAAAAATAATCACATAATTGAGGTTTCTATTAGTTTTATTTTGGGGGCCAAGTATCATTGTATCAATAATTGTAGATTTGATAAAATATGAATCTAAGCATCTCTATGCTTTAGGAATACATATTTTTGTCTAAATAGAAATTTGGTACATCTATAGGATGAAGAATATATATATATTTTTGGACCAGCCTGAGAATAAACGGATGATTGTGATTAACAGTAGTAAATAAAAAGATTTTAATGAAAAATAAGAGTTAACAGAAGATTTTAAGACCATTGAAGGAGTTAAGTGGATGGATAAGATTAAACAATCTTATCTTTTTCTGCGTAAAAAGAATGTCTGATCTTATGCATCCACTGGTCATAAATTAGCGTAAAAATAATTGACTTAAAACTTATATAAGTATCAATTACACTCAGAGTCGAATTAAATTGAATCTCAAAATTTTATACATAAACACCGTACTCTTTACCACTGCTAAATACATAGATTTATTAAGATTTACAATGTTGATTGATCACCATTCACCAAGTCAACACCCCACCTTTTTCATTTTCTTTTATAAAACCAAGGAGAAATTTACATGCCACCCACTGAATTGATGGTCCAATTCCAAAGCCATTTAAATTAAAGATAATAATAATGGTGGGTGTTTATTTTATTTTATTTCATTTAGGTCCCCAACAGCATCAAGAATAAGGGCAAAAATGCTGTACGCAACATCAAAAGCTGGGCTGAGGAGAGTGCTTGATGGCATCCACTATGAGGTCCAAGCAACAGATCCAACTGAGATGGGGATGGATGTGATTAAGCATAAAGCTTATTAGGACACTAATTATAGCTGTATAAATCATGTTTATCACCCTCTTACTTTCTTACTTTTTCATTTTAATCACTCCGACATGTGCCTCTTTTTCCTTTCTAATCTTCTAAATTGTAATCTTACTTTTGATGTTCCATGTGTACTAATTTGAGGACAAAGTAGCCATCACCTCCACCTTTTCCCTTTATTTAATTATTATCTTAGATTCCTCTTAGACTTTATAAATCGTTTTTAAACCTATCAATTGATGGCTACATTTGGTTTTTAGTGACGAATTCATAAATATTTTTAGGATGGACGGATATAATATATAAATTTCAGGGTGAGCACAACTAGTAAAAATCGATCAGTAACATAAGAAAATTCAAATTTTAAAGTACATACAATCAATAAAGAAGCTCAGTGTTTCAGATCAAGCCATTTCATGTTTTAATCCCTCTAAATTTTAGTATTTTGTCATTTATTCGAATCATTTTGAGTTCGAGTTATTTTCACATCCAAACATATCTTGAGTTTATTTTAGTTTTAAATTTAAGCTAATTTGGATTCGATACATGAATTTGAGTTATTGACGTTATATAATAAAATCAAACTTAATATAGTATTGAGTTCAAGCACATCAAATCAAAATTTCAAATTAATGTCAAATTTGACAAATATAATTATTTTTATTTATACATATACCAACTCCAATTATAACCACTAAAATGAATTAACTTTTTCTTCCAATGGAAACTCCAATTGTCCTCGTTGGTTTCCTCCACTTCCACTTTTATTAATAAAACACTAACTAATAAAGCTCTAAGAATTGCTTATTGTGCAATCAAATCCTAAAATGGAGTATATCTCCTTTAGCAAAACTTGTTCATTTTTGGGATGATAATAATCCTTTTGGAATTTATCACTACATTTTACTTCCAATCTTCTTCTATACTTTGTAGTTATATCGAATACCGATTATATATTGATATAAGTCGAATCGAAAAAATTCTCATGATATTATTTTTTCATTCATAAAATTCAAACCGAAAATATTATCTCAAAAATATCAATGTTCTTAGCACTCAACCTAACATGCATATGTGTAAGAAAAATCAGCTTTTATGGTGATAGATAAAGGTAACCCTCGGTGGCGATATGTGGAACCTTGGGTGGGTCTGTGCCCACCCTAAACTTTTAAAAGTTTATACATTTGGTTTTATTTTTTTTAATTTTTATGAATTAATTTTTAATATTTTAATTTGTGCCAACGTTGAGATTTTAAAATTTTTATAACTTGTGCCCACCCTGAAAATAATTTTTGGATCCGTCACTGGTAACCCTCGATGCTTGATTATGGGCATGCTATGCTATTCAAAAAAAAAGGCTGAAAATTAATATAGTTTAGTACTAAAAGAGGTAAAGTATGCAAATAGTCACTAAATTATGTTAAAATATTTTTTTAGTCACTAAATTTTTAAAAGTTATAAAATGGTCTTTAATTTTTTATTCCTTTTCGAGATTGTCATTATGTTACAAAATGATCATTTAAAATTATCAAATTATTACAACATGGTTCTTAAACGTATGAAAATATTCCACTACTAAGACCCAATTTTCTAACTGAAAATTTTTATAACTTTTGAAAGTTTGATAGCTCAAAAAATTGCTATAGTATAATTTAATAACTATTTGTGTATGTTTACCCAAACAAAACTAAAAAAGATATGACAGTTGCAACGACAAGAGAAAAATGAAATGATTTTTAGTGCCCATTGTTAGTTTATTTCTTTTTCTTTCTCTTTTGGTAGACCCAATTTTGCCAGCACATGACACCCAGAACATAATGGATTGGATAGGTGAATAGTCCTTATCAGATGATGAATTTCAATTACGTTATCCAACGTGTATAATCTTTAGGATAGAACTTAATTTAACTAATATTTAAATTATTAGGGACTTAAGATGTTATTAGACAAGTTTCAACAGTATTACAGATTTACTGTCGGTTAAAAGAGGCCTGAATAAAGGCAAGGACGGTGCAAGGGTGGAAGGAGCCTCGACTCTCCTAAAACGGTAAATTTATTCTTTACTCTTTAAAAACTGCAACATTTTAAATTAGTATAAGGTAAAATTGTATTTTGGTCCCTCAAACATTATAACTCTAGGATTTAATCCCTTAAAAATTATAAAATTTTACATTACTACAATGACACAATTTACTTTCACTCCTCAAAACTTCTAATTCGACTTTGACTCCACATTTTTTCAATTTGGTCCCTACGTGAAGACCTCGGAGTTCACTGGAAGATGGAAATGGGCCATATACAGTCACTTCAAGTAATCATGTTTTGGCACCTAGAGAATATTGTTCATATATGATCTAGAAGTTAGGTGCCCTTGATTTTTGGCTACTTATAATTGATAAAGTTTGTGAATTCAGATATTCAATTTTTTTTTTCTTTTGGTTTATATTTCAATGGCATGAATCATTGTCTTTTAATTAATCAAAGACCGATATATACGTAATTTTTGAGTTCAAATACCAATCATATATTTAAAGTCGATTAAATGTTAGTTCAATTTGCTATGATACTAAGAGACAGCTCCAAAGACACACAAGAGCTTTCAACTTAAAAAGAATAATTGTAGATTCGAATGAACTTAAACGTATAACGAACTCTTCTAACAAATTAATTGGTAATTACACAATGCTTTTAGGCTTCAATTAGATAGATTTTTAGCTGCCTAAAAACCATCATTTCCAAGAATGATGTTAGTTCAATTTGCTATGATACTAAGAGACAGCTCCAAAGACACACAAGAGCTTTCAACTTAAAAAGAATAATTGTAGATTCGAATGAACTTAAACGTATAACGAACTCTTCTAACAAATTAATTGGTAATTACACAATGATTTTAGGCTTCAATTAGATAGATTTTTAGCTGCCTAAAAACCATCATTTCCAAGAATGAGAAAAAAAGCAATTACCTTCATTATAATGTGCAATATATCCATGATTTCATAGCCAAATTATTCACTCTTTGACATTAAACAACCTACATCCTCTTTTAAGAATTTCGTTTTTTATTTTGATTTTATAATTCAAATATTAAGTTCTTGACTTCTTGTAGCTTAGCTGGTTAGAACACCTTTATAGTAGGTAAGAGGTAATGAGTATGACACTGAACAAAAGCAAAACTTAAATTTGCCCTATAAAGGCTTAAAAATAAAAATTGATTTTTAGGTACTTAAGTCAATTCTCACGTCGCACTTAAATAGCTTTAAATTAATAGTTAAAATAAAATATAAATAACTTTTTTTTTTAATTTAATCTGAAGTTTTAGTCATCAAGCTCTTGTAGCTCAGTTGTTTAGAGCACCTGTTTAGTAAGCGGGAGGTCTTGAGTTCAACTCTCAACAAGAGCAAAATTTGTAGTAGGTTTACAATAAAATTGACCAAGTTACTTAACACAAATCCAAATCCATTATTTCTCTCTTGAGTTGAGACTAATGCATCACGAACAATATTTCAATTTTTTTAGTTAGTAGTCATTTGAGTCTTAATTATATTTAAAGTTGAGTCATGTTAAATTTTTATATAAAAAACTCATCTAATATTATCTTTTCATCCACAAAATTCAAACCTGAAGTTTTACTAAAAAAAACATTAAACTTATCAAACTCAGCCTAACAAAATTTGGTTAGAAAAAAAGAAAATTTATTTCTTTATAATATTTTGGATATCCATAATTTCATATCCATTTATCCACTAGTATAGACAATTGAACATGAAACAAAGGGTACTATTTTTTCCTTCAACCTTTCGATACAATATAAATGTACTCTGAGAAGCCAAACATCAAGCTCTTGTAGCTCAGTTGGTTAGAGCACCCGTTTAGTAAGCGGGAGGTCTTGAGTTCGACTCTCAACGAGAGCAGATTCTAATATTTTTTAACCATGTTCATCTTTTGGCTTGCCCTCATGATAGTGGTGCCGCGGCTTTGCTTAAACCCGGGGTGTGTTCCGGGCATCTAAATCTCGATTGTAACCAGCACTGATTGTAACAACTTTTTATGTGCTATGGTTATAACCCGAAACTAGCCCATGTCGGTATGCGCCTGCGGCTTCTCCGAGGAAGAAGAAGCTGTTGCCCGAGAATATCAATTACCCTTCATCTGCTGCAATGTTTTCAACCAAATCAAGGGGTCCAAACTCTAACAAGCAAGAAGTTGGTTAGGACCGTGACGAATGTGGGTTGGGCAGGCATGTTCAGTCTACATCGTGAAGATTGAGGCCTCAAAGGGGTGAATTGACGGTCGACCCATCGAAGTAGGTGTTCTCACCGGCGGTGACCGTAACAGCCGATAGCATTTGCAAGCATCTAGTGCTGTGCTGGCAAATGTGGGATCGGTTTTCGGGTCACTGTCTTGGATTGATGCGATGATTAAGAATAAATTCGAGTTCAATTCAAACTCAACTCAAAGAGATACAAAATTGCTCGAACTTGGTTTGACAATAAACAATCAGATTCCATCACTTTTGATGGACACTTATTATACACTTGTTAAGTCAAATAGTAAGGAGTGCAATATCACTTAAGTAAAGTACTTTCGTATTTGAGCATTGTGAATGAAGAAAATAATTTCAGAGAGCTCTGCTAAACTCAACTCCAAATTTAATCAAAACTTAATACAAGTATACAACCAGCAGAAATGCAGATTTGTTACTGTAATGCGACGCAACCTTTGGACTCTGAAACTCAACTTATTCGAAAACTCCCTCAGAAACAACTGGAAAATTGTGCCAACATATGCCTCCTTTGCATGTTTTAGGGCTAAGCACTGGACCTGGTTTTGAACGAAGAATAGATTGAAACATAGCAGCCAAATCAAGTACAAATGCAGCAGATAAAACAATGGCAGTAAAAGCAGCAGAGTAAAGAAGAAGAGTAATGGTAGGGAATCTCCCTTGTAAACACAAAAGTTTAGCCAACTCCATGAACTTGAACAACAAGATACTAGCAACCCATAAGTGATTCCAGTTGGCTGCAAGTAAATCCGAAACCCTCATTGCTTTTTGGCCAAGAAACGTGTATGTGTGTGCATGCAGAAGCAAAACCAACATGGTTTATATATATATATATAGAGGGTTGGAGCTAGCTAGAGCCTAGAAGGGGTTGGAACAATCTAGCTAGATTCGTGTGGATGAGGTGAGAAGATTGAGTTGCAATGGCCGCCGACTTTTTGACTTAGATATGGGACGTGAAGGCACGTGAATCCAAGGCATGTTCACAAATGACAGAAGCAAAAGGATCAGGTGTCAGTGGATACCTAGGGAAATGGAGAAACAAAGAGATTGGCGAAAGGGACTCGTATATCTGCAGAATTTTCATTGACAAGAGTATCAGCAGCAGCATCACTGCAATCACAAGGTTGATTTGAATATCATTAGTTGCAGGAGAACTGAGAAGAAACCCAAGTTGAAAATGAAAGTGCATTTAATGGTTTGATAGATTTTCTAATGATATTTTTGCAGATAAGATACGCATTTAAAGCTCTCCATGTAGGCCTTTACTGCTATTTATTACAGAACTATTGGACATCTTGAGCTTCAAGACAAGACTTGAAAGTTCTCTCGCTTGTTGTTGAATTTTTTAATTTTTTAAAGCTGAAGTGATTATAAGTAGTATATGTTTTGAATATACTATCAAATCATTTGATAATACATGTTCAATAATCCTCCTGCTATAGTTGCGGGTGCTCGAACCCATAAACTCTAAAAATAATAATTGTTCTCTTAATCACTGAGTCAAATTAATTCATGCACTGTTGTTGAATCATGAAGGTTCATATTTCCATAACTATCAATTGTTGTTCACCCCAACATTATTTTTAAATGCGGCAAGAAAACTTCATGTGCAAATGTACCATTTAGCAATGTTCACGTTTCGAGTAAATTTGGTTATTTGGTCAAACTGTTTATATTTGTCTTTTTATTTTTCCTTTAAGTTATGGATTATAGATCCATTAGGAGCATTTTCATTCCTTTCTCTAGAGCCCACTTTTCCCTCTCATCTAAGTAAAATTATAATTAGATGGGAAAACTACATTGGTGGTCCCCAAACTATTATCATTTTTTTATTTTGGTCCTCAAACTATGTTTTTCAGCAAAATCGTCCCTTCTATTACATAGTTCTCCTGTTTTGGTCCCTGGCGTTAAATAGCTAACGGTTTTGCTGACGTGACATTTTTTTAAGAGGGGAGAGAAATGATTAAAAAATATTTAAAAAATGCCACGTCAGCAAAACCGTTAGCTATTTAACGTCAGAGACCAAAACAGGAGAACTATGTAACATAAGAGACGATTTTGCCGAAAAACATAATTTAGGGACCAAAATAGGAAAATGGTAATAGTTTGGGGACCACCGGTGTAGTTTTCCCTAATTAGATTTAAGATTTGTAAAAAAATTAATAATAATGTTCATGTTTTTGTCAACTTTTCTTTTTATTTTTTAAAAGAATCTTGTGATTTGGCCACACATTCCAGAAACGAATGTAGTTAGGATCAAATAATAAGAAAGGTCAAAATATTAAACTTAAAAAATACACGAATTTATTAAATATTTAAACTTACAATTTAAGGGAATAATATATAATTTATCTAATATTTAAACATACAAAAACCTAAATTGGTATTAAGACTAAATTACAACTGAGGAACTAAATCCATCCAAAAGGCAGAGTATAGGGGACCTTTTACTTTGACCAAACTAAAAGAGAGAAAAAAAATAAAAGTAATTCAAACGACGTCGTTTTAAGGATTTCCATAGCACACTGTCTTCTTGGAGTCTTGGCTTGTCCCCCAAGTTCTTTCAGTCAAAAACACTCCTCTCTTCACATTTTCGAACATCATCAGATCGCAAATAAAAAACCAGACCAAAACTAAAATCCCGTCCTTAAAAAACAATCTCTGTCTATTTTCCTAGAAAGGATAACCCAAAAAATCGAAAACTGAAGGAAAAGGCCTGGTTTTTATTATTTAGTAAAAAAGCTTTAAAAAATGGCGAGATATGATCGGGCAATTACAGTTTTCTCCCCCGATGGTCATTTATTCCAGGTGGAGTACGCGCTCGAAGCCGTCCGTAAAGTAACGCCGCCGTCGGTGTCCGCGGCACCGATATCGTCGTACTCGGCGTCGAGAAAAAATCCGCCGCCAAGCTCCAAGACTCCAGGTACAAAACTCCCCTTCCACTCGTTCTTCTCAAATTAGTGTTTTTATAGGTTAATCTATCGAATTGCCACTTTTGTAATAATGGGGTTTTCGAATTATGTGCTTACCACGATTTATTTATTGTTTGTACCAACAGAAGTGCTAGAAAGATTGTGTCTTTGGATGATCATGTTGCTCTGGCTTGCGCGGGTTTAAAAGCCGATGCTCGAATCTTGATTAACAGGGCTCGAATTGAATGTCAGAGCCATAGGCTTACAGTTGAGGATCCTGTAACTGTTGAATATATAACACGATACATTGCTGGTCTGCAACAGAAGTATACACAAAGCGGCGGTGTTAGACCGTTCGGTCTTTCGACGTTGATTGTCGGGTTTGATCCCTATACCGGTGTTCCCTCTCTGTACCAGACTGATCCATCTGGAACATTTTCAGCTTGGAAAGCTAATGCAACCGGGAGAAACTCTAATTCGATGAGGGAGTTTCTGGAGAAAAATTATAAAGAAACTTCTGGACAAGAAACGGTGAAGCTAGCGATTCGCGCTTTGCTCGAAGTAAGTTTTGCTTTTCACTTGTGCATGAATGGCTTTGGTTTAGTAGTTTTACTTTAACATTATGGATACCGATGCGATCTATGTTGGATTTGCTCGTCTCGAATGGATTGTGTGTTCTATTTGCTCCGCTGTTTTTGGTTGTGTTTATACATATGTAATGCTCTTTTAAGCAAGGATGCATGCAGGGGATCAATGTTTAATAAGTATCCATTAGTTATACTTATCGTAGAGCTGTTTCTAGTTGATGTAGGATGAAGTTACGATTAGCTCTACTTTGAAGTTTATTATTGTTCATGGAGGAATGCGTATACGAGTTAGTGACCGTGTTGCATGAAAATTCAGTGGACATAAAGAAAGGGGTATTGAATTGATCGTTACTTATTCAAAACTATCTCGACTTGTTTCTTGCTAGAACTTATGATACTACTGTTCTTGTAACTTGATGTTGAGACATTTATAAGAGAGCTCAAAAGCTAGTTAGAAATAAAATATTGTAAAGTTGAACCGAGCTGCAATCTAGAGCCTGGACTGCTATTGGGATTCATCAAGACGATGCGAGCCGGTGTCAAATGTAGTTCTGCCTGTTTTGTTGGTTTCTCATGTTCGATTGCTCCACAAACACCGGTTATGCCGTCTGTGGAACAAATTTGTCCAGTGGCAATGGTGAATTTTAGAATGGTTTGCTAATGGTTGGTGTCTTGGTGATCATGTATTGCATGTATTAGCCTTTGATTTCCATTTTTCTTTCTCTAACAATTAGGTTGTTGAGAGTGGTGGAAAGAACATAGAAGTAGCCGTGATGACAAAAGAGCATGGACTGCGGCAACTAGAAGAAACCGAAATTGATGCTATTGTTGCCGAGATTGAAGCAGAGAAAGCAGCCGCCGAGGCTGCAAAGAATGCCCCGGCCGCCCCTAAAGAAACCTAGTTTGGTATCTCGTATCTCCATCTCCCCGGGTTGCCCTTTCATTAGTTCCCGCTTGAAATGTATTCGGTTATGTCTATTGGTTGGGCATGTTGAATCTCAGCTTACTATCAAGACTTATATTGCCTTCTTTTTAGTACTTGATTGTTGTTACAAGACTTATATTTTCAGTTCAGTTAATTATTTTGTAAAATCGAATTCAGGACTCGAATTCCTAACTTTACTCGAGAGGATTTAGTGTCTCATATCGACTTAAATTATATATGATCGGATTAAATGTTGTAGTACTAGAGGGATTGCGAAACTAATACTAAATTTCAACTCTAATTATTTCATTTCCAAACTTCTACAATCCAAAACCCTAGATTTCAATTCTAAGAACTCATAACCATTACTGTTGCCTTTGCTGCTAGAGCTACCATGAGCAGCAGCAGCAAACTTGCAGCAAGTGCAGTCTTTTCTGTTATTCACTTCCGAATTACATACAAAACAAACTGCAGTCTTCCCTCCGGTTTTCATCGATGGCTCTGCCGGGGGACTAATTTTGAGGTCCAGATTCAAGTCTGGGCACCTTTCTTCGACTGGGATTGTCTTCATTTTCTCATCTTTCTCGGCATCTTTACCGCTGTAGGAAGATGCTGTGTTAACATCCCGAGCCGCTGCAGTCTCGTTGAGCGGCCTGTGAGTCGAGGGATCGATCCCCCGACTAAATAGCTTTCTTCTAACGTGTGTGTTCCAGTAGTTCTTTATCTCATTGTCTGTTCTTCCTGGTAATCTTGCAGCTATAAGAGACCACCTGTGCAAATAAAAGGAAATGAAAATCAATCAGCATTTTTCAAACATTTATGTGTTAATTCTATGTTGTTCATGTGATGCAAAAGTGAATATATATATATATATATATATATATATATATATATTAAATATGCTTAATATTATTTCGAAATAACATTTAATAATTAAGGTGACGACAAGAAGTTCTTGCCTCCCTACTCAAACACTTGTTTTAAATATTGGTAAAATTATTTATTGGCTCCTAAAATAACATGATTCAGTCTCGTCCCCTCTAACATAAAATTCTTAATCTCGGAAGGACATGATTGTTAAAATATTTTGAAGTATAATGATCAATTTGGAAACTAAACTATAGTTTTTATATAAACAGGCACTTACTTGTTACCAAGAAGACTATGGAGCTTGATAATGAGTTCATCTTCTTCATCAGTGAAGTTGCCACGCTTAAGGTCAGGTCTTAAGTAGTTGATCCAACGAAGTCGGCAGCTTTTGCCGCAGCGGAGGAGGCCGGCGGCTTTAGGGAGGGAGCGCCAGCAACCTTCGCCGTGGGCTCGGATGTAAGCTATGAGGCGATCGTCTTCTTCCTTGGTCCATGCACCTTTGTTGGTGTGAGCTTTCTCACAACATGGAGACCTTCCCATTTGACCACAAGAGAAAATAATAGATTCAAGCACTGGAATTTATCTCTAGTTGCTATGTTGCTGTTTTCAATAGTATATATATATATAGTAAGACACATTTCTTTTTTAAGTAAGAGTTTATATTCGAACCTTAAAAATGATATTATTAAGAGAAATATGCACAAACTTTGAATATGGATTATAAAATGAGCATGAAAAATACTTGAGAAAGACAATAATGAATATTGAACCTGAACCGTAACGTAGCCATAAAAAATCGAATAAATTGTCATCCAACATACTTATAACGTGAATGAAAAAATTTGAAAATAAACAACAATTTAAAAGAATTTGATTCTTTTAAAATGTTTTCAAGTTCTAGTTTTATAATTTACAAAGTTTAAAAATTATCTCTATTTGAAAGTCTAATCCAATTTAACTCTAAAATTTAATCGAAATCAAATGATTATTCAACAATAACAAATAAAAAAATGGTAGTTGCGGATTTTTTTATTGGATCATATAATGCATGAGAGAGAATAGAGAGATAAAATAGGGTTTCTAGAAGACTTGGAGGTTAGGTTTTGGTTGTTTGTGGGCATTGGTTCACCTGCCACTTTTTTAAAAGAATAATGATAGATCTTCAAAGACTAAAAATAGTTTATAGTCGAAATCACGGCATTCATTATCAGTTAGTAGTAAGTGACTAATCTTGTATCATAGATATTTTTTTTGAAGTAATCTAGTTCATTTTTATAAGTGAATATCAAACTCTCAATATTGTTATAACAATATTTGATACTATATTTTCAATATATTAAGTTATATACTATCTATGAATATGAAATGAATATAATAGTTATTTTTATAAGACATGTAAACTACTTATAATTCCTTTTAAACCCAATTATTGTACCCAACAAATGGTATTAATAGAAAAGAAAATGGTGTTCATTTTAGGAGACTTAAGTTCGATTCGTTTTGTTTACAAACACACGTTTTATAGATAAAACGAATTGAATTTGGGTTTTCTAAGATGAACACCGCCATCTTTTTCACTGAGACTGCTCGTTCAATAAGATAAACTTCATTTTCTTGATTATTTCAAGCCTTTAATATGTAGCCTTTTAGTTTATTATCTTTGTTTTTAATTGAATATTTGCCAACAAATTTGCATATTAGTATTTGTTACTTACACACCAACCACAACGCATGGTATGACTTTTTCCTCTCTTATGTCATCAGAATTCACATACTTTTTCACCTTTCCGACTCTCTAACACCGGCCTCACATTTGATGTTGAAATTACATGGGCGAGGGGCACCAATTTCAGATTTGGATTAAAGATAAGTTCACTATTTTGTTTTTACTTCCAAGTTTAATACTAATTTAGTTTAGATGATCAACTAATATCCGGTACGCGTGAGGTTTCTTAACTCTTTTAAGTTAGATTAAAAAACTAGGGTGTATGTGAAAATATTTTATGCATAAAAATTATTTTTCAGGGCAAAGCTAAAAATCATGTCAAAAACAATTAAATTAAATGCTAATAATAAAATGCTAAAGTGTATGGATCACCTAAGGGAAATATCATGGATTGAAGTGGCTCAAGAGCATTATCCAGTTTTTTGTTATTTACTTCTAATAGAAAACCTTTAATATCGTGTACGAGAAAAATGAACTGCATATCTAGCCAGATGAGAGTACCAAGTTCTGCTAATTCATAATGGATGTTATGTTCTAGAAAGATGGTATGCTTCACTTCATCTTTTTGCGGACCTCGTAAAAGTAGCTTAGGATCACCACAGCAGCGGCAACGGCAACCCCAACAGCACTCTGTGCCAATACGGTGCTGTCCTTTACGATCGACTTGGAGCGAGCTGAGCTAGGAGTAAAACCGAGTTCCGAAAGTTTCTTATGAGATTCTGCATAATCTCGGAAGAACGCATCCTCGTCCTGCCGAATGCCAAAAATGGGAGGGAATATGTTAAAAGGATTGGCCACATTCCAACGACTTCAATCAATTAACCATGTGCCATCCTAGGATTTGCATAATGAACATTGGCCTATAACACCTAAAGGGATGTCCACAACATTGTTGATAGCAGTTGCCATTCGACAATGTTCGACCCAGTTTGGTTAAACATCAGGTTCGGATCAAGCAGAAACATCATCTACACGCAGATGAGGAAAAGGTCTTTATACGAGGACACATGTTAACTGCTCGAATAGGCTTGCAAGTAAGCTCTAGGTAAGATTCCGGCACTTCTATGGGTGCACAAGTGGCCCCAATAGGAACAGTAAAAACATGACAATCTACTAAGAATAAAGGTATGCTAAAACCAGACAAAAAAAAAGAATCGAGTTATAGTGTTACCCTGGCATAGAGCTCTACATATTTGCGGAACTCGGGGTCATCTAACAAAGCCTTGTCTGTGGGAAGTTTCAAAAGCCCTTCTGATTCCTCTTTTAGCAGCTCCCTGGTACAATAGTAGTAAACAGCTTCATATAAATTCTGTGTAAGAAGGGAATTTGATACCTTGAAAATCACAGATTTAATCTTACACAAAGTAAGAGTTATCGAACTTCAGAGGTTCATTAGTCCAAGGGCCATCAAAACCTGATCTCTCTGGATGAGCCCTTCCCTGTAACACCAAAGCCAACACAAAAGGGTTTGATATCGATCATATAACAAAAACAAACAAACCCAGGCATAGAGAGAATCAGAATATCATTTGGCAGAAAAAAGTACCAGAGTGTGACCCCCAGATAAGGCCACAATATCCTTGTCAGATAGACCCATTCGATAGAAGATATCCCTCAGATGAGGTGCACCTACAGAAACATAAGTTTAGACAAGCATTTAAAACAAGCTGATAAGATGTGGAGCAATGTATTCTTTGAATTTTTATTTCGACAAAGAAATCAATAAATGCTTAGAATTCGTGAATTGTTCTATCAAACAGGGTAATGACAACACAACAGTCATAAGTCCTAATGTATTCTGTGAAGCTCATATTTAGTTCATTAGAACTGCAGAAAACGCATAAACAGCAGCCAATAGTAGCAAGATTCCAAATGCTTAAAGTACTATTTCTTCCATCCAGTTGGAATAAACCAATAACAAACAATGCAAAAAGAAGCAAAAGATATGACTAGATAGATCATCTAATTATCAAAATGTAAAGACATTCACAGCACTCAATTACCCAGATATCAGAAATATGGTTCGCAACAAGTGGAAATAAAAATTTCAAATTTTCTGTTCCATAAATGGCTTCAGAAATTTATTTTACCTCTTTTAGCATCTGGAAGTCGCCCTTCCTTGGGGCAAATGTTCGAATCCTATTAAATAGAACACAGTAAATCAAACAAGTTAAAGAGGAAACAAGCTACATTTGCATGATAAACTCCCTACAATATACCTTTCTTCCTGGTACAAAGTCAATAGTAGGACCTCCAGTGACTTCAACAGCAACAACACCAGCAAGCTGAAATTGAAAACATACAGGTATGAGTAGTTCATCATCCAACACATAATCAACAACTACAATTTAATCCAAGTGCAGCCATTTTGTGGTGCAACATATGATGACACATGCGTGAAGAAACAGAGCATTACTACTTTAAGTATAACAAACATTCTCAAACTCTATGAGACTGAGACCTCTCAAGTAATTACTCATGCAGTTCATATTTCAATATTTCAAACTATTATTTAACTAATCACAAATTTAACCAAATTTATAACCTCCTTTTTGTCATTTTAACGAAATACTACAGCGACTAAGCTACTTCTTTCTTGTTAAGTACCAGCAATCCCCTGAAAATCTAACTCATCAAGATCTTTCGTTAAACAATTCTAGACCTACCTAAATATTAGTTTCATATTATACTGTATTTAGTTGTCATACTGCTACATTACAGAGATAATCTGGTTAATTAAATAAAAAAATACGCCTTCCTCTGAAGAACCTAAACTGCAGAACTTTGCCTCAAGCTCCAGCAAGGAGTTTAGATAAAGTTTTTGGAACTAATCAGTGTGTTAATGTTTCTTTATTTCTCCAATGTGATCATAGCATAACAGAAGCAGAGGAAGAATGCAATGATATCCTTTGAAAGAAAGAAAAAAATAGACATTAACACAGTGATTAGTTCCGAATCAAGCAATTAAATCTGGAATAAAATGCATGCTCTCTTTCAACTTCATAATCACCTGGTATAGGTCTGCATATGTGATCTTAGGATGTTTATCCTTCACATCCTCTGAAACGTGTCAAAGAGAATACTCTTAAGTCAGAATAAACAAATAAATACAAACATATTTTAGTTTTGAGATATATATTCTAACAAAAACTAACATACTATACATATGAAGATATGTTACGAGCATAGGCATGAAAATATAAAAAAAATGTAGCATAGACATTCAAAGTTCCTAACATTTTTACAAATTCAGCTCGGATGGTAGCTGGTAAAATTTACACCAACAAATTACAAAGATTGACATCTTTCTACCACCAACTTCCAAGGGAGGCCACAATTGACAAGCAGACAATAGAGACAGTTCTTCCAAATGAGGCAACAAACTAAGTACCACCCAAATGGCTCAAACCTAATGGTGTCACACGAGTTCAACCTTATGCAGCTAGATCAAAATAAGATAACCCCAATGACTTTTTAGTGTATATCTTGCCATTTTGCATTAGGATCTTACAAATTACATTACTCTGAGCTAAACTTTTACTAAGAAATTTCAATAGATCTGTCATACTCCTTTCTAATAATCAGGTCATGCTGGAATGCGAAATTTTGACGCAAATGGTCCTGTTGTTAAAACCTATTTTAACATCACTCCTCAACATAATTGGCAGTTGGCCGTCCTGCTTCCATCTTATAAGATTTCTAACCCATAGAAAGGAAAATAAAAACCCTCTCTACTGAGTGCAAAGTAACAATCATTTCAGCATTCTGGAATCCGAAGCTCAACAATTGATTTTGAATGTCAGGTAATAGGCAAACGGAAAATGTATTTACACTGTGATACTGTGGATATAATATAAATCCCTAAATATAATGTTGAAGTAAGTCGATCTTTATTCTTCCAATATTGGAATGCTCGCAAGACTACATCCTTAGTTCAATAATATCAGCTATGAGTCAACTATTACATTGGATGTTAATTACAGATTAAAAAACTAGTCCATAAAAATTCACACCGATTTAACGGCTATATATAACTAGATTAACGAACTAAGAAATTAAAAAAGAAGAAAAAGAAATAGAGTCAAACCACAAAAATCAAGAGCAATGTTCAAGCCGTTATTGGCGCCGTGAGTGTACTCTTCTTCATTCCTTATGGACCCATTTGGACCACCGGTCTTAGTGCTCACATCGTACGTCCCAGCATCGTGCCACCTTCAAGAAAATCAATCAATTCAAACTGAGAATTCATCAATACAAAGCTATAATAACAATACTAATAGCAACAACATTACTCCGTCTCTGTTTTCAGGTTGATCGGTTACTTATCTACTAGCTCTAAATTTCATTTTTCTTATTGTTATATTTATTGAATCTTTTACAGAAACAAACAAAGAAGAAGAAGAAGATAAAGAAATAAGCTGAACTAAGCATGCTAATTCTTGAGAATTCATCAATTTCTTGATTATTAATACTAAAATTCCATTCTCATTCTTGTTATAGTTCTCGATTCTTTCATGAGAAACAAACAACAAAAATAAAGGAGATAGAGAAATACGCTAAGCGAAGCATGATCGGAGCGCAGTTCTTCAAGGCGATGAGAGCGCGGAGGTCACGGCGAGCTTTGTCGATCTCCTTGAGGTACTCGGTGTCGACTACCGGAAACGCCATTGAAATGCTTTCTAGCTCGCTCCGATCAACTCTGGAGAGTAGTGGAAATAGTCAAGGGGGAGCTTGTTTCTTGGGAATTGGAAAGGCAAAAGAAGATAAGCCAATGAAACGGAGATTAGATATGGTTTTATTGTTTGGACTGTTTGGGCCTCGCGAGCTGTACTTGCCTGTGATCGGCTCCATTCTAATAAGGGTAGGTTCACGATTTTAGAACCTTTTGATTAAGATTTGTTCCAAGGGACTCCTGTACTTCTATTACATTTGGATTCTAGTCCTTTACTTTTTATTTTCAGATTTTTCGGTTAAAAATTCCTAACATTATTAAAATAGACCTATTAAATTTTGTTAATTAAACTTGGGTACAAAGATCTCCCTTGTAATTATATTCGCGGTCTCTTAATAAGAATGTCATGTCGGAGCTCTCGAAGGTACGCGACTCTTTTCAACGAGATCTTACTCACTCTCAAGCTCAAATAGAGGCCTTGCAAGGCGACCTTGCTTTGTGCAAGCGAGCCATGTCCGTCGGGCCTAGCACCACTTATGAGTCTAGGAAGGTCGAGGTGCCCAAACCTAAGACCTTCGCGGGTGCACGCAATGCAAAAGAAGTCGACAACTTCTTGTATGGCTTGGAACAATATCTTGTTGCAGTGGGAATCGTGGACGAGGCCGCAAAGATCCAAACCGCCTCACTTTACCTCACCGACACAACTATGCTTTGGTGGAGGAGAAGGCGTAGTGACGTGGAGAAAGGCACGTGCACCATGACTACCTTCGATGACTTCAAGAAGGAGCTTAAAAGGCAATTCTACCCAGAGAATGTCGAAGATGAAGCGAGGGCACGTTTGCGAAGGCTCAAGCAGTCGGGGAGCATTCGTGATTATGTAAAGGAGTTCACCACCTTAGTGCTCGAGATCCCTGATCTTTCCGACAAAGACTCCCTTTTCAACTTTATGAATGGCCTCCAACAATGGGCCAAGGCCGAGCTTAGACGTCGGGGAGTTCAAAACCTTGCTGATGCCATTGCCGTAGCGAAAAGCCTTGTTGACTACTCTAGCAACAAGGAGTCCAACAAGTCGAAGGACAAGAAAGGTGATTATGACAAATGTGGGGGAGACAAAAGCCATCGCAAAGAGGGACACCATGAAGACAACTCACCTAAGCACAAAGACTCGTCTTCATGGAAAAGCAAGGATAAAGGCAAAGCTACAGACACTCGAGGCCCGAAGCGACCTTCATCCAACAAGTGTTTCATCTGTGATGGAGACCATTGGGTTCGAGAGTGCCCGCAAAGGCAAGCCCTCAACTCGCTCCTCGCGAAGCATCGAGAAGGAGGAGACACCGACAAAGAAGATGAAGGTGTCCAGATGGGGTCTATGCAACTATTCAATGTCATCCAATCCGCCCCTAAGACCGAAGCCAAGGGATTGCTCTATGTAGACGTCACCATCAATGGGAAAACATCAAGGGCAATGCTCGACACAGGTGCGTCTCATAACTTTGTCTCTTTAGAAGAAGCTAAGAGACTTGGTCTTAAATCCGTGGGAGGAGGCGAATCCATCAAGGCAGTCAACTCAGCTGCCAAGCCCATCCATGGAATCGCACGAGGGGTCAAGACCATTGTGGGAAAATGGCCAGGGCACATAGACTTCTCCGTTGTGCCGATGGACGACTTCAAGATCGTCCTAGGGCTTGAGTTCCTTGATCAAGTCAAAGTGTTGCGTGTAAAATAGTCTATCGCAATTGTAGTGCAAGTATACACGACGCAAGTAGTAAAGTGATACAAAGTATCGGATATCGTCTCCACAGGGATTGGGCTAATAGCTTCACCTAAATTCACTGCACGAAAGTAAAAGAAATAATTAAGAATTGTCACGAGAATAATAAAGTGAAAACGTAATTAAAAGGAATTGAGATATCAAGGTAGAGAGAATGGGCTGGTATTGAGTTGCTCAGTAGTGTAGGTATTGAATTGCTTAGGATCTCCAGTTCTGTCGTCGCACCCGTCGCTGACAGCACCTGTCGCGGCGTCTGTCCGTTAGCTGTCGCGGCAGCGAACACTAACTCCGTACTTCAAGCTTGGCAAGAATCCCAG
Organism: Hibiscus tridactylites; assembly: GCA_958450335.1. Lineage (NCBI taxonomy): Eukaryota > Viridiplantae > Streptophyta > Magnoliopsida > Malvales > Malvaceae > Hibiscus > Hibiscus tridactylites. The sequence continues at coordinate 91,567,451 of OY288281.1, forward strand.
ATCTGCCTTGCCCTATCCCTAGGCACAAGTCTGTCGATGATCACGTCTTTGATGATACCTCCCGGCGTGAATCGAAGGATGAACACCGATGTGTATGAATTCTTCCTTAGCCACTTAACCTCGCCTTATCCCTAAGCACGAGATGGTTCAACTATAAACTAGAGAACGCGCTTTTATCTCTTTCGTATACTTAACTCTCCCGATGCTAAGTAAATGGATAACCTCACAATGCTCTCCCGATGCTCTTGCAAGATATTAAAACCAAGATAAAAGAACTTGAAGTTTATTTTATTGAACTTGAAAAATCCTAAAACAAAGCAACCCTTGCAACTACTTTACAAAACAACCCGTAGCCCTAGGGAGAATTTAGAACATATTGGTGACAGGTAATCGGCAGGGTTTAGGTTTCGGTTATGGGGTAGTCGGCTATGCCCTAGGGTTAATCTATGCCCTTTATATAAGCTTTGGGCTCAATTTATCTAAGGTAACAAGGATTACAACTTTAATTAAAAGTAAGATTCTAATAAAGACTAAATCTCTAAGGATTCCTACTTTTCAGCCGCCTCCTTGTTTCATGGGAATTCTTCTCCTTGAGCTTTGGCTTGACATATCTTTTGATCCGGGGCTTGGAAAAATATTCGGCTTCCACACGACAGACGAGCAGATTTTTCTCTATCTATCGAGGTCCACTTCACTTTTCCTCTTTATGAATCTGCTGTCATCATGCTGTCATGACAGGTTCGTGACAGGTTCGTCTTCTTCAGCTGCTTGTCCCGTTCTGCTTTCCTGCTTATCTGCCTTGCACCTGCCTTCGACATCTACTATGACAGATACCTGCAAAAATAACCATCTTTCAGTAGAATCCGTGCCTTTTATATAATTGTGATGTTTTATTGAAAACTAACCTAAATGCAATGTAATGATGCTTGAATGCAGCAGAAATATGGGTTTAAAAAGGTGTAAATGATAGAACTTTTACACACTCAACACACCCCCAAACTCAAGTTTTTGCTTGCCCTCAAGCAATGAAGACTTAAAAGAAAACTGAAAATTTTTGTGTTGGCCTTCAAACAGTGAACTGTCCCTCACCTGTCGCTCATTCTCTATGGCGGCAGCAACCTGTCGGAAGGGTTAGGATCTGTCCGGAATCTCCCTATAGCTCTCGTGCAGTGTGTGCATGCTTGTGAACAGTTATATGCTAAGACTTTCTTAGTTTCACTAGAATATTCAACTCCTTAACTTGAATTTTATGCCAAAGTTTACTTTCTTTTAGAAGGCACATTTTCATGCTTTTTCTTCTATTTTCAAGCTAAGTTTTTCTAGAGCCAGTTTTGGGCACCTCTAGTTAGCTTCCTAGAGCCGGTTTCGGGCACCTCTAGGTTTTTGATTTTTGCTAAACTTCTTTCCTAGAGCCAGTGTTAGGCACCTCTAGGGGCTATCCAAGTTCTAAGCTTCCTATTCTAGTTTGGCTAAAATAAGTCTGAGCAAGATAACAGTCACAAAAGTGTTTAAGTTTTCAGAACTATAGAAAGGCTCTAAACTTTTCCTTAACCTGTCCTAAAGATGCTGCCACGACAGGGCCGTCATGATAGGTAAGTTAATTTCACAGTTTTAAGCCAACAGTTTAAATTTTCTGATTTTTCTGATTTTTCTGATTTTTTTTTTCTGACTAATAAGACATCACAATTAAACAAAAGATGTGCTAAAGACTCCATTAAATATGGAGGGTTGCCACCCCCAAACTCAAGGGTTGCATTGCCCTCAATGCAAAATGACACTAAAACAAATAAAGAAAAACATGAAAAATAAAAGTACATCGCAAATATATAAGGGCAGGCAGCAATAAGAGAAGAAAAAGAAATAAAAACTTAAATTTTATGCGCTGTCCTCATCACTGCTGCTGACGCGGATCTGATGGTAGCGTCTGCGTTGGGGAGGTGGCTGGGCAGGTTCCTGGGCAGGTGGATCAACAGGTTCATCAGCCTGTTGAGGTGCAGGTTCTTCCTCCGGTTGGGGGACATGGTCGTCAGCAGGTTGAAGGGCAGGTGGTTCCACTAGTCGGACATCAGAACTGCCGCTGCTATCCCAACTGTTACTCGTAATGGCTTTGGACAGCATCCTCTTGTTGGCCACATGTTTGATTCTTTTCACCCGTGTGAAGGCGCTGTCCAAGTTCCTCCGGACAAGAGGGCTATCGTCAGTGGCAGCTCGCTTGGTGCCTCGAGGGGAAGTGTCCGCCGGTGGGCTGCCGGCTGCTGTCGGGGAAGGTGTGAAGGAGGCAGATTCTCCATGGGGAGAGACAGGTGGTGTGGGAGTGGGGGAGGGTATATTAAAGTAATGGGCGGGGAAGGTGGGGAAAATGACATCCGAAAAATTCAAAGTGTTGGTAATAAAGTTTACCGTTGCGTTGGAGAAGTCGCGGATGAATGTCATTAAACCCATCTGCCGCTCCTCTATCCTCAAAATGGCAGCTAAGATGTCGGCGTTCTGACCTGCCGGAGCGGTGTTGGTCGCAGCTTCTGGGGCAGGCTCGGTGGCAGGTTCATCATCAGATTCAGCAGGTGGGGCATTTGGATCGAAGGCGTTGAGGGGCGTCACGACGATGATCTCCATAAGGCTGGAGATGTTGCTGTCGGTCCAGCCGCTGCCCTTCTTGATTTTGTCTGAAGGGTCCTCCGGTACGGCAGCGCAGCGGCAGAGGGCCGTAATGGTGAAGGGCAGGCATAGTCGTGAATCTGTTCTGAAGGCACAATCGAGAATGCTTTCTCGCATGTACCTGCCCACGTTGATCGGCCTGTCATGCATGATAGAGTGGATGAGGGCAAGCCGCTGCCTGTTGACTGTCGTGTGGTGGGATGAGGGCAGGATACGCTTTTTAATAAAAGCGTTCCATAGTTTAGCCTCGGGGAGCAGCTCTGCCCGGTTGACGGAGTTGGGATTCTTTTTGCTGGTGCTCCAGGTTGTGCCCTCCTCTGTCAATTCCCTCATGACAGCATCGTGGCCGGCAGCGTCGAGGGAGTCCCAAAACTGTTGATGAGCGTCGTCATTGGGGCCAAAGAAGAGGCCGAAGACATGATTGATGCTGCTGGCGGTGAAAGGAACTGTCACTCCTCTGACGACGACAGATGTCGCCGACTTACTCTCGATCGCCTCATAGAATTCCCTAACCAGTGTGTCATTAAGCTCTGCCGGCTGCTCGGCAAAGTCTTCCCAAAGTTGCGCCGTAATGGCCTTCATAATGAACGGCCGGAGTCCAAAAAGAGGAGCATCTCTGTTATAGATGAAGCTCCGTTCCTCCCAAAGTTCCTTGTTGGCGAACGGGGATGCTGCTGCGGAAGAAGAGGCGGCAGCAGCATTTTGGCGAGTCTGTCGTGAAGACATTTTTGGTTGCAAGGGCTGAAAAAAGAGAGAAAATAGATAAAACTAGAAGAGAATACAAGAGAGAAAAATCAGAAGTGAGGAAAAAAATGAAAGGGAGGAGGGGTTTATATAGCTGTCGAGTGGCTGCCCATTTAATGCCGCAACGGCAGGCGGGAATAACGGGGCGGCAGATTGGAACCAGTACTGAGCTTGCCCGACCACACCAAGCCCAATGAGTTGCACACCGATGCATCAGATTTTGCCATAGGAGGGGTTCTAATGCAAGATGGGCATCCGATCGCCTACGAGAGTCGGAAGCTCAACGATACCGAGAGGTGCTACACCATGCAAGAGAAAGAGATGATTGTCATCATTCATTGCCTCAGGGTGTGGCGACATTACCTCCTAGGGGCTAAGTTCTTGATATTAACCGACAACGTAGCAACTAGCTACTTCCAAGCTCAGAAGAAACTTAGCCCAAAGCAAGCTAGGTGGCAAGACTTCCTAGCCGAGTTCGACTACATTCTACAATATAAGCCGGGCAAAGCGAATGTAGTCACCGATGCACTAAGTCAAAAGACAGAGCTCGCAGCATTAAGCCAAGCCACTAGCCCACTTCTTGATAGGATCAAGGAAGGACTACACTAGGAGCCCCTTGCCAAGGGCATCATTGCACTAGCCAACGAGGGGAAGACACGACGTGATGGACTACTCTACACCAAAGGCAACCGTCTATATGTGCCAAAGTGGGGCAACCTACGCAATGAGCTGATCAAGGAGTGTCACGAATCATTATGGGCCAGTCATCCAGGCATGCGACGTACCCTTGCACTCTTAAAGTCCAACTACTATTGGCCCCGAATGCACGATTACGTAGAAGAGTACGTGAGGACTTGTCTTGTGTGCCAACAAGACAAGGTTGTTCAACAACAACCAGGAGGGCTCTTAGATCCTTTGCTTGTGCCCGACAAGCCTTGGGAGAGTGTCTCTATGGACTTTATCACTTGTCTCCCCAAGTCTAAAGGGTTTGGAAGCATAATGGTCGTGGTGGACTGATTCAGTAAGTATGCCACCTTCATTGTAGCATCACCCGATTGCACAACGGATGAGGCAGCAAGGCTATTTCTCCACAACGTGGTCAAGCTGTGAGGCATACCAAGCAACATTGTGAGTGATTGGGATCCAAGGTTCACAGGGAGGTTTTGGACCGAACTCTTCAAGATGCTAGGGTCCGACCTTAACTTCTCAACAAGCTTTCATCTCCAGAGTGACGGGCAAACCGAGCGCATCAATGCTCTCTTGGAGCTATACTTAAGGCACTACATTAGTGCCAACCAAAGAGATTGGGCCAAGCTTCTCGATGTTGCACAGTTCTCCTACAACCTACAAAGGAGCGAGGCCACTAATCGAAGTCCCTTCGAGATTGTCTTGGGACATCAACCGACCACACTGCTCTCCCTTGCCACACGCTATGAAGGGAAGAGCCCTGCAGCCTACAAGCTTGCCAAGTCGTGGCACGAGCAAAACGAGCTTGCTCGAGCATCCTTACACAAGGCTGCCAAGAGGATGAAGAAGTGAGCAGACAAGAAACGAAGGCCCCTAGAGTTCAAGGAAGGAGACCTTGTCATGCTCAAGCTCCTACCCCAGCAATTCAAGACCCTATGAAGGGTGCACAAGGGACTAGTCCGCAAGTATGATGGACCATTCTCGGTGATCAAGCGAGTAGGCAAGGTGTCTTACCAACTTCAGCTTCTACCGAGGCTTAAGATTCATCCAGTCTTTCATGTGAGTTTGTTGAAGCCTTATCATGAAGACTTGGAGGATCCATCGAGGGGAGTCTCCACTAGAGCACCCACAGCCGTGGTCACTTCTTTCGACAAGGAAGTTGAAGAAGTGTTGGTCGATCGATTGATTAGGCGAAGGGGCGTGCCAGCTTACAAGGAGTACTTTATCAAGTGGAAGGGTCTGCCCATTGCCGAGGCGAGTTGGGAGACTGAAGAAGCCCTTTGGCAATTCAAGGACCAACTCTGAGAGTTCAACGAAGGCGCGACGAGCTTAGGTGGGGGAGAATGTCACAACCCACCGTTTTTCCCTAAAATCCAAACCGAGGTTCTTGCCACCCCTTGGGCACTTTTGAGGCAAATAAGCACCAAGGAGGGCTCTATAAAGGCCTAGGACGGCCATGAAGCATCTAAGGACATGCCACAACGTTCTAGAAAGGTCCGGGACGTTCTCTCTAAGTCTAGACACACCTGGGAGGACCCAGAAGGCTCGGAAAAGCTCGGGACAACTCTGGAAGACCCTGGAACTCTCTAGAACCTTTTGGATAGGTGTAGATATGTATACACATATGTAGAATACTCTAGAATAGTGTAGTCCCTTAGAAGATACTTTGGGAGGCAACATTTGGACCGTTGGATCAAATCGATCTCAACCGTCCATTGAGGAGGTAGGAGCCTATAAATAGGGCCACCCCCTTCATTTTGTAATCACTCAAGTGATTAGCCACTTAAACACTCTTGTAAAGCTCTCTTGTAAAGCTTCCTTCTTAGTTCAATACAAGTTCTTTACTTGTAAACTCTTTAGCCTTCTCTTGTGTTCCTCGTTTAGCCATCGCGTTGCGTGAATGATCAAGGCTGGTTAGCATCATCGAAGCTTGCTAACGCCGCACGGATCGGTTTGTGTGAATTAGTCCGTGACATATGGCTATCAAGTTTTAGAGTCGATTGGTAGGCTTAGTAGATTTGACATCCATCATATAACTGTATTGTAGTCCTCTGATGGCTTATATCGTAAAGACTCTGAAAGTTCAAGAGGCTTTGCGTTTATAAGAATTGAATCGAAAGATTGTAATGGTGAAAGATCTAGAAAACTCAAAGTCAAAGGTATGACTTATCTAAATTTTAAAAAAGTTAAATGACCTATTTAATGGTATTAACCTGAATTTTAAATTTTAAATATAAAGCCTGAAAGTAAAAGGATAAGGACTAAATTCTAAACGTTTAGAGTATGAGGACTTTAAGCAAATTTTAACCAAACATTTTATCTAAAAGCCGGAACAGAGCCAGGCCGTTTTGGGCCGAGAATGACCTATTTCAACTAAAAACTTATTAATGTATGTTTACGTTAGTATGCTGAATGTGAAAGGATAATTCTAAGAAAATATAAAGCTTTAAATTCAAGTGTTTACATAAATACAGTGTATATTTCTGGATTTCCAGATAAAAAGTCTACAAATTACATTTTGAACAATGCAAATGGCCTTTTTGGCTCGTTTATTTGTTTAAAATCGAATATATAGACACATATGTGTTTGTGGTAAGAGAAACTTGAGAAATATATAAATAAAAAAAGTTTTTGAATGAATAAAATAAATAAATTCCGAAAGGTGAACAATCATACTATTAGAAATGTTAATGGTTCAGAAATTAGTTTTTGGCTTTGTCCAAACTCCAGAATTGATCTCTAGCTGAATTCAAGCTAAGCACACTTGACTTGGACGGCCAATTTCTTCGGCGAATCGGAACATGCATCATTTTGGCTGCCGAAATGAGCTTTGTCCAATGGAACCTTGCAACTCGGTTTCCCCAAGCAGAACTTCTCGACGACTTGCTTGGATACGGGAGACGTGCAGTTCCCGAAGAAGTACATCCCGCAAGCCCCGTAGGGATCTCCGTAGCTGGCGAACTCGACGGCCACGATCTTCTTCTGGTCTGAACATGTTAGGTCTGCCTTGGGCTTCAAGTTATTCGACTTTGCCTGTAGTTTACCGTTTATGCTCTTGAATAACCTTGGTGATGGCGTATGGTGTTCGCTTACCAAACTGCAGATTGTGTCCCTATCGACCACTGCGATCTCGATGTCGTTCGGGTTGCGTCCCTCTTCCTCGAATACAACAACCAGGTTCTTTGTTGGCTTCAGGTATGCCCTTGGGACATGGTACCTGAAATCACCAAGTATAAACAGCGAATTTAGTCGGGGCCTAATGCGACTACCGGAGGTATATGTATCGGGGTTTAGAGTTTAGAGTTTAGAGTTTAGAGTTTAGACGTACTCGGATTGAGTTGGCATTTTAAGAGCAGACAAGTAAGACATCCAGTATCGGCCAATGCTTCTTCCATTGATCCACACCATGCCTTTTCCCATACCACTCAGTTTGATGGCTACCGGACTGTTTCCTTCAGGTGCATCAAAATGTCCCTACAAAAACAACATGTTAGAGCATTTTTAAGGTTAAAAATTCCCAGGATTTGTCAATTTATATTTTTACCTTGTACCATGTTAAAGGTTTATCACCGGTGGCAGTTACCCACTGTACTGATTGTGCACCTTTCTCGGTGTATATTTGCTTCTTTTCTCCTTCAATTCCGACCAGATTCTGCCAGCCAATCGATGAAATATCGAGTGTACCGGTGTTCAAGCCGAGAATGGTGATCGAACGAGGCCCGGCATACCTACGCTCCATGTAGGCACCGCTATCCTGAAGTCCCAAAGTGTAACTCAAGAGATGGATAGTGTTTTTTGCAGGCACAAAATTTGCATCTTTTTGATACACAAAGTTCTTCTCAACTTTGCTACCGTGTCCAGTGCCTACGTATTCGCCATTCACAAAGACATGAACACCATGTCCTTCACTTGCTATCCGAATGATCGGTCGGGCTCCCTTTTTAAACGGTAAGTCACGTTCACCCAAAACGAAAGTGGTTGAGTACCAAGCGTAGTCCGTTGTGTCTTTGGTCAAATGATAGAACTCCAATGGCTCATTGGCCTTGTTCGTGAATTGGCTCGGAAGGGGTTCCGTGTACATCATCCACTCAATCTTGTTAACAACTTTTGATCTTTGGATATTTCTTGCGTTATGTTGTGATGTGATCTGTGTTAAACAATCAAATGATGTTTAACCGTGTCAAACGAGCATGTAAATGGAGATATCATATGATATAAAAAAGGGATCGGTTTCGGAGTTAACCATGTGGGTGCTGTAAACCATGGTCTTGCAGTCAGGGAGGACACTGATGGAGTTAGGTAGCAGATAATATTCTCCTCCCTTGAAATGTACGGTAGCCGGTGAAACTGTGTCATTGTTGGCTAAGAAAGCTGCACAGTTTGATGTTCCCGGTTGCTGCCAGACTCAAGCCTGCATTGTATAATAACTTAAGCTCCAAGTAACCATGATCGATTTTGCTGATCGAATCCGCTAGATTAGTGTATATATAAACACTTACCTCTAGCCCATGGCCTAACGTTTCGACCGAAGGAGTCCCCAAAAACAGGGCCCTCTTGCACAAGTTTATGGTCCTATGAGCGTCCTTGAGATGACCATATTTTGGTTCTCTGGCTAAGCCTACAGCACCCAGAGAACAATATTTCATTAGCTGTATAAAACACTTCAATCCAATGTTCATCAGATAAACAATGTTTCATAATCCTACCAAATTCATCGAGAGGGGCTTCGTCATAGTAACGAGTTGACACGAAAGCCGCGCTTGTTCTGTTATAGTTTGTGCCACCATAGTACTGCACAACACGGGAAAGAAAAGGAACGGTGAGAACTATGCCCAAAAGAAACAGTGGAGATTGTCATTCTTCCTACCATATAATAGTTAACCAAAGTCCCATTCTTGGAGAACCACCGAATAATCGAGTATGCCAAATCTTCCGCGGATCGTTGAGATTGTGGATCTCCAAATACTCGGTACCTGGATCGTAACGAATCAGCCACATCATTAGCCTGCAATACACAACATACTCAAATTTTTTCAAGTGAACATCTTCAAATGCTTACTGTGCAGTCCAGTTCTCAGTCCACAGGTAAGGCTTGTTGGGCTTGTTCGGACCGGGAAAAGTATCTCCACAGTGTCTGCCATTGCAGGAATTGATCTGCAGAACAATGGAAGTGTAAATTACTAATAAGCAAGGAAAAGTGTATACATTTTCCTTATAGTTAAGGATAAACTCAGATAAACGTACAACTGGATCTGGGGCATCCTTCTGCTTGCACATGATCCATGGGACACCGGTGTTATAGCTGAGGGCTGTCTTTGCAGCCCATTGAATATAGCTCTCTCCTTTTTCTCTGAATGCTAGTTGAATAGTGTTGTATTCATTCTCGATCTACGAAACATGCGACGAATCAAAATTAGAATCGATGATATACACGATGAATCAATGAATAGTCTTATCGATCAAACCTGAGCTACAATGATAGGTCCTCCTTGAGAAGCAAACAACTTCTCTGCTTTCAATTTGTCGATGATCAAGGTAACAAACTTCTTCATGTGGTGCTGCACAACATATAAGAGTTCATTTAAAATGACGTCTTGAATAAGTTTCGAGTCACCGTATGATGTCTGCTTATGTTTGATTACCTTGAACGGTTCATTATCGGAACGGAATATGATGCCGGGAACCTCTCTTAGCCAAAAAGGCAATCCTCTGCAAGTTCACCATGAAGAAATGTTTGAACATATAGGGATTGAATGAGAATGTGGGAAAGTGTTAGAATCTATACCCATGGTTCCACTCAGCCTGGATAAACGGACCAAACCTCACAATTGCAAACATTTTATGCTTGGCGATCAACTTAATGAACTTCACCAAGTCATAATCTCCTTCAAAATAGTACTTCCCCTGCACCGGCTCGTGACCGTTCCAGAAAACGTACGTCTCGATCGAGTTGAGGCCTCCATGTTTAGACTTTTCAATGAGATCGTCCCAGTACTGCACCCCCAATAGTTCAGTACAACATATCAGCATCAGTCACATGAAAGCACATTGAGTACATACATACGTTATACATACATACATGCATACATACATATATATCATACCTCTGGGGGACAGCGAGGGTAATGAATTGCACCAGAAAAAACAAGCTCTCTTCTGCCATTGATGATCAAAGATCTTCCATCATATGTGACACCCGTTTTCTCTGTCCCTGGAACCATAAACTCTTCGCCCATGTTACTATCATCGTCGTCGTCAATACCGCCGCCGCCGCCGCCCTCTTTCTTTTTCTTGCCATGTGCAAAACTAGAAGTTATCAACAAGGTTGACAAAAAGGTTATGAAAAGGATTCGGATTGATATGGCCATTGCCTTGGCCTTTTTTTTTAATCTCAGACCGGAAATGTGCAGGTAGCAGATACTAGCAATCTTCGAACCGTATAATGGGAGCTCTACGGTTGCGAAGCTCATTCGACAATCTACGTGAAACAGTTATATACGACACAAGGATATGTTTGAGTGTCAGGTGTTGCATGAAACTTGGGGTTTCTGTTATGTCACATTCCTATTTTTTAACCTTTGATTATTAATCTGTTGCGATTATGAAGCCATTTCTTCTCTCTTTTGGATATTTAATTGACTTTGTATATGATTAAATTAGCCATTTTGATAATATATGTAGCTGGTCAGAGCTGCTGGCTTATATTAAAAAACACTTTTATTCGAATCGTGATTGAAATTTTAATTTTTGAAAAGTACAAGAGTAAAAACAACCAAATTATTGTATCAAAACTAAATATATAATTTATACATGATACATGAATTAATAACATAATTTAATCTTTATTTAAACTGAAAGGAGATGAAGTGTAATTTTAACTGAAAGGAGATGAAGTGTAATTTTAAAAAAAAATAGCAGACAACTTATAATTATTTCATTAAAAATTTAAATTTGTTCAGAAAATATAATTTAAGGGTAAAAGATTTTTTTTGGGTGAGGGACAACAGCCCTTCACAATATGAACCGTCCTGAGTCCTGACCGTATTGTATATTTTTAAACTCTAAGTACCCAATTCACCACAAAACAACTTTTTTACATGCATGACCTTGATTTTCAGCGTATTCAGCTCGCTAGTTGCTCCCTTTCTTTTTCCTTCATATTTATTTCAGCCCTCACTTTGTCTTTTTTAACCTACACAAAGGTACCAAATTGAGAAAGATAACAATAATGTCATGATCTGAACTAACTTGATGGATTATGATATTCACAAATCTTTTACAAAAATTATCGGAGACAGATCTTGGTAAAACAAGTTTAGAGAGTTAAAAATTTTGAAAATTTTAAAAATTTTAAAAGGTAATTTAATATTTAAATAACAAGTTTTCAAAAATTTAAAAGGAAACACAAATAAGAATATTTTAAAAATAAAAACTTAATAAAAATTTTAAGAATACTAAATTAAAATTTTCAAAGAAAAAAAATAAGAGGCCAACTTCATATTGCCAAAGTCTCTCATCACTAGGGATTAGACCTGGCAAACTTGACCCGAGACCCGAACCGAATTACCCGAACCGAAACCCGATTTTGACCCGAACATGATGATTCGAATTGACCCGAAACCCGAACCGAACCGAATCGAACCGAACCGAACCGAAATGGACCCGAACCGAAATAGACCCGAACCGAATAAACCCGAACCGAATGGACCCGAACCAAATGCTACCCGAACCGAAAGCTGAACCGAAAGCTGAACCGAATATCGACCCGGTTTTAACCCGATTTTAACCCAATTTTGACCCGATTTTAACCCGAATATCTATTGTTAACAATATAATAAATAATAAAATGAAGTATAGAAATTTGAGATCTTGGTGACCAATTTTATAATTTCATCATAATATATAGCATAAAATTGAAATTGTAGACTAAATTGACAATTTGGAAGTGGAGAAATTTGAGAGTCCAATGATCAAATTTGTAATTATACCATATAAATAAATAGGGGTCAATTTTGGCTAAAAATTAAATCTTTGAAATTAAAATAAACGAAAATATCAATATATTAAATTAATAGACTAAATTAAAAAGATTAGTCAATTTCAACTAAAAGTAAATTTTTAGAGACTAAATATCACTACGGGGAGGAGATTTGTATATCCGAAGTCTAAACCGTGGGAATACTTGTGACTAAATTAAATTAAACTAAAACTTAAAGTTGACTAAAATGTAACATTTTAAATGCAACATGACCTAAAAAGTAATTAATCTCTAGCTTAAAAATTGGTGGCTTATTTCCCTCCAAAATTTTGTCTTTTCTCTCTCTATTTTTTCCAAATGTCTTTTTTTTTCAATCTAACTTAAAAAATTGGTGGCTTATTTCCCTCCAAAATTTTGTTTTTTTCCTCTCTATTTTTATCAATTGTCTTTCTATTTTTCTTGATTTAATTGAGTTTCAATTTAGATTAATTTAATTGAAATTTCACATTTAGTTTTAAAATTATTTTAATTATGTCCGTGATTTATGCTTTTAGATTTTAGTTAATTCAATTAGATCCTAAGTTTAATAAATTAATTCATTTCAGACATTATTATTATTATTATTATTATTATTATTATTATTATTATTATTATTATTATTATTATTATTATTATTATTATTATTATTATTATTATTATTATTATTATTATTATTATTATAAACTTTGATTCAATATAATTATACAAAAAAAATTATATGGATACATGAAGCTTTGATTTAAATATTTAATCAAATTCAAATGCATAGATTGACAAGTTGAATTAGAATTAATCTTATACATCAATAACTCTAAACTAAACCATAAATACTAAACCTCAAACCTTTAACCCAACTCAAATCAAATTGAGCCGAAAATTTAAATGTTGACCCGACCCGAAATTGACCCGAAATTGACTCGATTTTAACCCGAACCGAAAGCGACCCGAACGACCCGATTTTGACCCGAACCGAAAGCGACCGATCCGATATTGACCCGACCCGAAAACAACCGATCCGATTTTGACCCGATCCAATACCCGAACCGAATCCGACTCATCACATACCCGAATTAGACCCGAACCGAACCGACCCGAACCGAATCTAAACCGATTCTAGATAAACCCGAAATGACCCGAACCGAAACGACCCGAACCGAACCCAAACCGAATGACCCGATTGCCACCTCTACTAGGGATGGCAGACGTGTACAATTTCGTGGATTCTGCACCGTATCCGCCCCAATTAGGTCGGAGATGGGTATAAATTTGGTGGATAATGGACGAGTACAAATGTAAAAAGTCATACCTGCCGCGAGTAGCGGGTAGGTGTGGATTTAAGACCTTATCCGCCCTGCATCCGCCCGCCCGGTCCGCATCCTACCCGCCATATAAATTTGTATCATTATGAATTTAGATGTAATTTCACAAACTATCTTATGAATTCTAAATTTTTATAGGATATTGCTTGTAATTTATGTGTATGGTTGCTGTCAGGCGAGTTAATAGGTGGGTACAGGCAGGTACTAGATAAATAATGAGTTTCCAATTGGGTGATAGATTTGAGAATATAATCAGATAAGCGGGTGTAAATTTAAAAATTGTACCCAATGTAGGTGATGAGTAGGTGGTGGATATGAAAATTTTAAATGAGAATAAAAATGGAGAAGGATATCCGCACCAGCCTGTTTGCCATCTCTACTCACCGGTCACCACCATCCGCTTTGGAATTTTATCATTTTTATATACATATTTATAAATTTAAACTCACTATTTTCTTAATTTACATCCAAGTCCCTCAAGTACATATATATATTGGAAGCAAAATGGTATCTGACCAGAGAACACTCAAAAAGGGACGTCTGGAATCTCTGCAACCAAAGCGTCTCTGTTTCTGCTCCGTCCATTTTAGGATCATAAATTCACCATTTTATTGACCTTTTCTGCAAAAATTAAAGAAAAAAAAATCAATTTTTTGTTATATTGTAAAAGATTTCACTTTCTTGTTACCCAATTCTCACTTTTCTTCTAATTCGTCATCAAGTTCAAGTCTTTGCACCCTTTTTTCTCCCTTCACAATAAAGGAGCCGCCGTTTTATTTTAGGGTTTCGAATTGTCGAGTCTATGGTAACAACGCTGCTCTTTCTTCCATTCTTTGCTTTGGTTTCTTGTTGAACCTTTAATTTTATCGAACTGTTCGGGCCATCCCAGGTTGTTCAATCCGAGTAAGGCTTTTTTTCCTTTTAATTTTGTTGATGATAATTGTGTGATTCGTTTTTAGTTGATAGTTTGAGTTAAATCTCGCGATGTTTACTTAGAGAAAATGTTGTGTTTTAATAAGAAAAGCATGTATGTGCATAAATTTGAACATTTTACCTGCTTTTGATTTTATTCTTGATGTTGCGATTCGGTAATTGGGCACAATTTATTATCTGGGTCAGCTTCAAAATCGCAAATTTATCTCTCCTTAGCTGCAATAAAGTGTTTAGCTTTGATTCCCCTAGGGTTTCTACCTGTAATGGACGACGGGGAGCTTGATTTTTCGAACCAGGAAATGTTTTCCGGGAATAACTTGGGTGATATTCCAAGCAGTTGTTCGATGGACAGTTTTTTCGATGAATTACTCAATGATTCTCATGCTTGTACCCATACACATACATGCAACCCACCTGGTCCTGATAACTCTCATACTCATACATGTTTCCATGTTCATACCAAAATTGTGCCTGCCTCACCTGAGGATAAGACTGCCAGTGATGACACTGCTGGGTCTAAGGAGAAATCGAAGAAACGTCCTCTGGGTAATCGTGAAGCTGTCAGGAAGTATAGGGAAAAGGTTAAGGCACGAGCCGCCTCGTTGGAGGATGAGGTTATGAGATTGAGGGCAGTTAACCAGCAGTTGTTGAAGAGGTTGCAAGGTCAGGCTGCATTGGAGGCTGAGGTTGCAAGGCTTAAGTGTTTGCTTGTGGATATTCGAGGAAGAATTGAAGGGGAGATTGGATCGTTTCCGTATCAGAAATCAGCCACTACTGTTAACCCGATGAACATTCCTGGTGCTTATGTGATGAATCCTTGCAACGTACAATGCAATGATCAGATGTATTGCCCTCATCCTGGAGTTGAAGGTAGAACAGGAGAAGATGCAGCACTGAATGGACAAGGATATGGGTGTAACTTTGACAATTATCAGTGTTTCCCTAACCATAACTCTGGAGCAAAGGAGCATTCCACTGGTGGGGTTGGAAGTGCAAGGTCCAACGGCAATTCTTCTGGCAATAAAAAGAGGAAAGGTAAATTTTAGGATTTCTTTCTCTTGATTTCTTCAATGTAATTTATGATGTATACTGGAGAGTTAGTTTCTCTTAATTTATTTTATCGTCTGTAACTATTATACTTGTTATGTTGATGTTATTTGCTGTCTAACTACATAGTTCATTTGTTGTTCGAAGCATGTCAACCATATGGTAATTCTGGTTGATAACGACATCAATTATTAGATTTTAGAATGATTAGTAGATGAATGAAAGAATATTTGCTTGAGAAACGAGGACCAAAATGACTGATGGAACATTATTCGAATAACTAGGGGTTGTTTTATAGCTGCATGAGTTGTTACAAGTTAAAAATGATGGTGAGTGCTATTTGTTTTAAAGAAAAAGTAGCATATTTGTTGTTGAATGTAGGAAATGCCATCGGAACTTGTTCTTGCAAAATTCCAAACTAATTCTTGCTATATATACAATGTGTAGCACTCTGCTTTTGAGTATGTTTTAGCTATGATACTGATATTTGTTTCCTTGGTAGGAGTTCGCCCAGCTACAGCGGATTGAATAACTGTTGAGATAAGCATAATCCACAGTCCGTATATTTGTCTTCCAACGAGCAGTTCTATTGGGATGCAGCACCTTCTTCCCTCAGGTTGCATTGCTCTTTTATTTCCCTTTTATCGTTTTCTGCTGTCATTTTAACCCTACTAATGGGTCACTAGAGGTTTGCTGTGGTCTTAGTTTATGTCCATGGAGCATAAATAATTGTCTTCCAAAACGCTGTTTCCTTGGGATGCATCACCTTCTTCCCTCGGGTTGCATTGCTTTTTTATTATCTTTTTCAGTGTCTGATCTTTTTTTTCTAACCCTTTTTATGGGTTATTAGATGTTGGTTGATGGTCTTCTTAGTTTATGGTTTAAAACAGACAGACTTGTAAAGCTCGAACTCTGTCTAAGATTTGCGAGTTCTTTTATTGCTGAATTACAGAATTAGGGAATATGGAATATTGATGTTTCAGTACTGTGAGCCCTTAGTGGGTGTTTACAACTTCCACTCACTGTAGATGTAGCATGTGATTCACTTGGGAAGCTGCAGGTTAGCCCACATCGCTTTCAGCCATTCCTATTCCGGTTTTGCATGGCATTGACTAAGCACAGAATAGGGATGGCCGAATCTGATCCGAATCTGATTCGATCCGAAGGAATTTATCCGATCCATATTCGATTAAAAAAATTTCCGAATTCGAATCCGAGTAAAATGTCCGAGTCCTAATAGGAGATGGGTTGGATATGGATCATGCCAAGATCCGATCCGAATTCAATCCATATCCGAGTCCGAATCAAAATATTTAGGACGTTTAACTCCTTAAAACAAAATATCATGTATAATATTTACATTAAAACAAGAAGACAACCTAAATAAAGTAAAAAGTTAAATTAAATACATTAAAAGAAATATAACTACATATATTTGGAATAATAGTAAAAATAAAATTAACTTTATATGTATATATATATTAAAAGTGATAATAAAAATATAAATGTCTTAAGAATGTAAGTTAAATAATAATAATATTTATTATGATTTATATATATATATTAATTAATCTTAATATAGTGTAATATATCTATTTATACTATATGCTTGAATAAATAAATATGAAAAACCAAAATGCAATATCAAGTCATAGATAAATAAGCAATAAAATAAATACAATGGAGAAATAAATAAATGTAAATATCAATGAATTATTAAAAATTAAGAAAGTGAATGAAATGAATTACTAAAAATTAAGAAAGTGAATGAAATAGTAAGTAATGTGCAATCGATAGATAAAGTTATGATATATTATGCTAAAATTATGAATTAAAACAGAAAGCAAATTAAAAGCATAAACAATAAATACAAAAAATTAAATATAGTCAACAAATAAGAGATAAAAATAAACAAGTGTAGAATTAAATAGCATACATTAAATGCATAAGAAATTAAATATATAAAATTATGGACTGATTTGCACTAAAATAAAATTATTAGAGGGTCAAAACACTATACCCTAAAGACGCTAAAATTCGCGAATCTATCTCTTGGACTTGGGTCAAGACTAGGGATGACAATTTAATCCGAATCGAATCCAAAAATTTTAATCTAAATGCGGTTGAAACAAATTCGAATCTGATCCGAAAAAATCTGATCCAAAAACAATCTGATCCAAATCTGTTTGAAAAAAATTCTAATCCAAATCCGAAAAAAATATCCGAGTCTGATTGTAACCCATTCGGACTTAAATTTTATACAATCCGATCCATTGTCATTCCTAGCACAAAAAGCTTGCTTTTGCCCTAAGCATCATGTTTAGGAATGCTGCAAGATGCATACTCGAGGGAAGCGCCCAGACATCTTTTAACTGACGTTTTGATCAATTATTGTCCGCTAAAATATGGGATAGTCAAGCATTGCGGGGTTTTTTTTTTGTGTGTGTGCGACTGATATTGCCTGAGAGTAGCCTCCTAACAAATTCAACATTTGTTTCATAAAAAGAAGAAAGCAAAAGCCCAAGTCATGACAGATATGCATGGCTTTATTGTTGTTGTACATGTATATGTTTTTTTGTTTCATATTAACAATGGTATATGTATAATATGCGAGTTTGGTATAAAAAAAAGAGTGATTTTCATGACTAGAAAAAGGAAAATAAATAAAAGAGAGGTGAAGTCAATGCTTTGTTGGTGGCTGTGTTATAATGGTGGAACCGAGCTTCTTGGAAACCAAATAAAGTCAAACTTTAGAAAAATAAAAAAGCAGATCTTGCTTGCTTTAAAGAAACGTTAATGGAGATTCAAACGAAAGACGATAAAGCTTTGGTTCAATTTTTGTACACAATAATGAATGAGGGCATTTGAACGGGAAATATCTTTTCCATAGAGGGAGTTGAAAGAGTGATATATACAAATAATTTACGAGACTTTTGGTGACCGATGATGACTCAAACCTAATATTTACCCAAAATGTTAATAAATGTTTATCAAATAAAAAAAAGCAAAATGACAAAAGATGCCCCAACGTTTGCATGTTTTGTCATTTAATTTTTTTTTAGTCCAAATATGCCTTCAACGTTTGTTTGTTTTGTCATTTTGCCCTCTATTCTTTCTTTTGGTCCAAATATGCCCCTAATGTTTCATTCGTAATCTTATGCCCCCAACATTTCATTCGTAGTTCAAATATACCCCGTTAGATGGAAACTGTCAGTCAAGTGATGTTCAGCAGCTGATGCTGACTGGACTTGCCACGTATTAAGATCTGCTGATGCCACGTCAAAAAAATTTATAAGCCCTCGACTGTCAGTTGATTGACAGTTTATATCTAACTGGGGCATATTTGAATTATGAATGAAACGTTGGTGTCATATTTGGACCAAAAGAAAGAATAGGGGCCAAATAACAAAATAAACAAACGTTGTGAGCATATTTAAACAAAAAAAAATAAGAAGCCAAATGACAAAACATGAAAACGTTGAGGTAATTTTTTTTCTTTTTGCTAAAAAAAACTTATGCACAGTCAGTCAAAGCAGCACGGGAAGCACTCAAAAGCATATATGATATATATATGTGTATCATATATTCATATATGTATAGGTTTCGTGAAGAGGATTGAAAAAAGGATGAGTGGGCAGACTGGCCAAACTGAGACACCTCCATAAAAAAGAACACTAGAGACTACAGTAGACATGAGTTGCGTGTGTCGGTCTCCAATGTAGAGAGAAAATCTGACATACTGCAACTCTTTCTGTTCTGTAATGCTATATTGCTATTGCTATTGCTATGATGATGATGATGATCCATGTTTCAAGACATCCAGCAAGGGGAAGGGGAACCCTATCTTATTACTTATTACTACCACTTGTGTCTTATTTATTGTCTTCGTGGGTAGCTCGATGCATGGCTCTAAACCCTAAAAATAGAGAGAGAGATTAGTGGGATCATGAACGTGATCACCCACTTCATTTTTTGCAGGAATATTGGAGCTGTATGACTGCAATTTTGAGACTTCCTAAGTTTTGCTTTTGCATGACAATTAATTATATGGTTTATATTCCAACTTTTTTTGCAGGAATATTGTAGTATTATCGTGCAAGCCTTTGCATTAGAGATGCATAATGCATGCATTTTGATCCTAAGTGCTGCAGATTCATGCATCGTATATCAATCATGCATGGTACATATATATTACATTGATGATTGTATGTACGTACATACATATGTAAGTATGTATGTATAAACAGCTTCAAATTCACTATTTAAGAATGAGATTGAAGAATCCTTCAAGAAAGAGACGAATGAATGAGATTGGAGACGTTACGCATTAATACTCATCTAGGCTCCGGGATCGATATGTATGTCTATGTCGAGACAAGAGTTAATGATCCACATGTTTTTTATAGTTCAATTTGAATGCTAATTTTCATTTTATAATATGTCGAGACAAGAGTTAATGATCCACTTGTTAGATTCAGGTACTAAAATCAAATTAGAGCATCATTTGATTTCATGCCTAAATCATGCATGCTTGTGACATTATGATTATGAATAAGTCATGAGAGAGAAAGAGAAAGGAAATGAAGTCTGAAATTGTGGGGAAGTGGTGTTGGTTCACAAGATACGACTTTAATAAATGCAAAGGGTGGCGGTGGGTCACATGAGGATGGGACCTTACGGCTGCAGCCTCGGTGGTCTAACAAAACAACTCCCCTCCAGGCTCCACTCACCGTCTCGTCTCTTTCAAACTCTCCCCCTTAATAAAATCCTCATCTTAATCTATTTTTTTAAGGTGTGATGAGTTTTTTTTCATTGAATCGAATATTGTATAAATTTATTATAAGAATGATGATTTTAATTTAATTTAATTTATTTATAATATTAAATTTTAAATTTTTAGTATTATTTAAAATATTTGATGTTTTATCGTATTAAACCAACTAATTATTGATTCTGGTTAAAACAATAGCTAAATAGATATTTTGATGAAATTGATCTATATACGATAGAATAAGGAGAAATTGTTCATTGTATTGTTGATTTGTCCACTTCTTGTTTGGATCCTTGCATATAAATCTACATAAAATTATGTGACTTGAATCATTAGTTTTTTATGTGAATTTTTGAATAATGGTATAAGAATTTTATTAATCACCATGAAAGATAATGCAGTACAATGCATTAAATAAAAGACAACACCACTATAAATTTCTGACAATTGTGTAAAGAAAAACATACACTTTCTCATGGAGATTAGTATACCAAAATTCAAAAACCTTCTTGAATCTCTTTGTTTTTATCCAAACAAGACGCTTTACGAAATGAAATAGGAGTGGTGAGCGAACAAGCTATCAGGTAGATTGGTTCGCTACCCAGGTCTGATTACATCGACAACCAACCATCAACTGAGTAAGAATCTATTATTCAAAGACCACCAACGAAACCATAATCAGAGGTTAGCGCCGTGAAGATCTTTGTACAAGTATCAACTGATCGCTAATGTATGCTGAAATCATGCTACAAGTACAGAATGAAACGAACCACAACAAAATAAAAAAAAACGTGTTACAATAACAGAAAAAGCGTACCACAAAGGCATAGATTCTTATTAAAATATAAAAAATCCGATAGTCAACAACTAATATTAAAATTAATTGTCGACCACCAATTAAAGAAATTAAACAAAGTTGAGAACGGTTAGGATGGTCGGTTTTTAGCAGAGGAAAAGAGCTGAGAGCTTTGTTTATGTGAATTAAAATCTCATTTATTGTATAATCTAATCTTAATATTACAATGTTTTAAAATTGAAACTAATTTAAAAGCGTGACATAATTTAGATGTGCTTGATGTAATATTTGGCTTCAATAAAATCATATGATATTTGATCAAAAAAATTGAACCGTCAATCTATTGAATCGGTTTTAGTCATTAGTTGAAATCTGAGTTTGGTCAGCAGTTGGAATGGACTTGAATAATTAGGTTGAGAACTTAAAATGGTATTTGAATTAAACAAGGAAAATAAGACCTGTAATCATTCACAAATTAATTAATGTTTTAACAAATACTGAAAGTGAATAAATCCCTTAATTCAGGGGGATTGTGTCAATGCATGCCTAATTAAGGCACGTAGAAAAAAACAAGCCCACCTACCCTATTGAAAATATTTTGGTGCAATGATGTGCTTCCAAGAAATGAAAACTCAATACAATCTTAATTAAAAATATATATATCAGATTTTATCATTGGTCTTTGTGTTTTATATAAAATTTTCATTTAATCTATCTATAATAATCTTGTCAATTTTAATATATGTACTTTCTAAAGAATACACGAATAATATATCTAAATTACATGAACTCAAAATGATAGAATTAGATGATAAAAATGAACTCAAAATGATAGAATATTAAATATTTGATTTAATTTAAAAAATAAACTCAAAATGATAGAATATTAAATATTTGATTTAATTTAAAAAATAAAAAATTATGAATCTTTTTTCATTTTAAACCATGTTCTAATAACTACTTTAAATCTATTTAAAATATTTTTATTTTTAATTTATTATTTGATTTGGTTTGGTGGTTTGTGTGATTTTACACATCTCAGGTGGTCTAGGTTCAAGTCTCCTTTCAACAATTTTTATTTTTTTTATTCCCTAACATTTATAGTGTTATAAGATATATATAATAAATGGTGTAATTAATTTCACTAAAGACGGATTAGAGTAGTGATAAAGCCATGGCATGGTGTTTCTATTTTAGAGGTTGAAAGTTCAATTCACGCCAAATCTATCATTCTTTTCTAATTTTTGCTTTAACCAGGTAGTGACACGTGTCACCGCCTGATTGGAGTGAACATGTATTAAATATTAAATAAAAATAAATTAAAATTTGAGTAAATTTATTCAATTAGGTGGGTGATGGCACGTGTCATCGTCTGATTGGTTGATTAATTTTATTTAATTAAATTAAAATTAAGACTAAATTGATATAGTAGGTAAATAACATGGACCAAATTTATAATTTTATAAATTTCTGTTAACTGTCACGTTACCCATTCGTTAGTTTTTTAACGGCGGTGGTCAAAATAGGTCAATTCAATAAGTTTGATGGTCTGATTGACGAGTTGCATAGTTCGGTGGTCAAAATATGTACGCCCAATAATTTGGTGGTCATTGGAATAGTTTACCCAAAACCCTTTAAAATGACCTATTAAAATATTAATAAATAGTTAATTGGTGTATAGCTTTTGGTTCAAGAGTTTGGAGCGAACAAGACATCGGTTTTCATGATTTCTATTCCCTCAGTTTCCAAGTTATTTCACTTGGGAAAAAACAAGAAAGCAAAACCGTGTTTCCTACACAAGAAACTAAGAAAAAAAATGGTAAAATCGTTGTCAAATTGGAAACAACATGGAGAAAAGCCCTTTTCCCTACGCGGATAGTTTTAGGCATAGGCTCTCGATATGCACCACTCGAACACAACTTTTGGAGTGGGGACGGCCAAGATTGTGGGTCAATGTCACCAAACCACTTTGCCTAAACCAAACACAACTGGTTGGGAAGCTGCATTTGCCAACACTACGCACCAAATACGAGATTCAATAGGTACTCAATAAGGCACCAAGACAGGTAGCTAGGAATTTGGGTTTTCTTTTTCTTTCTTGCTCTTGGTGTCTTCACAATTTCAATTTTCACATGATATGTACCAAAGAATATGATTCTATATCTACAACGATTCAATTCAAAATACTCAAATCTCTAACACAAAATCACAATAATTTAAACATAAAATGACTTAGTTTAAAATGACATGTATACAAAATGAAATTAAACTCAATATGATTTCAACAATTGATTCAAAATCAAAATAATATGAACCGAAAATTTAAAATAAATCGAAAATTTTATAACCTAAATTGACTTACTCTAAAATTGACCCGACTTGGAAAACTAACTTAACTCTACCCGATTCACAAGTACGTAGTGCCAATCCCCATCACGACCACGCCATATGTGCCATTTGTCTCTCACCTCGCCATAAGTTTCCTCTCTACTTCCTACTCCAATCCAAACGGAGACATAGCTTTCAAATTAAAGATTTTGCAATCTGCCACCCTTTATTTCATATGAAAAAAAATAACATTATATATCTTCAAAAAAATTACGGGAAATGTTGGCACAATATCTGAGGTATGTTTTTATGTTTAATCGGGATTTTTAGAACCCAAACGCAAAACCAAACATGCTTAGGTTCTATGTGTAAGTTACCCAAAATCCCCATCAAACTTTTGGGTCTAATTGTTTTTTTAGAATAGCACATACATATCGTGACATATATATATATATGTGTGTGAAATCAAATGGAATTAAAATAAAATTATTTCATTATTGTTGGTGGTGTTGATCTTACATTGCCAAAAATGGCAAAGTTTATCCATGTGGAGTACTAGAGAGTTGTAGATTCTGAACAATATTTAATTCACACGCCTTTGATAATTGATTTCCTTTCTTACTAATAATTCTCAGACAATTTGTTTTGTACGTGAAAATGTTTGGCAGTTTTCAGAAACTCACAGTTTTACCATTTAGAACAGGTTTAATTCTGAATATTTTTTTGGTTGAAATTAGGATGCAAAGTTAACATCTGTCTTACTTTCTTAGTTTTTTCAAAGACGGCACACACAACATGCATTATTAGTGCTCGAACCTAAATTTTAAGGGATAATAAACATCTACCTTTATCACTTGAATACAAGGAAATAAGCACATAAAAATACATATTTATACATGATTTTTACTCTAAAATTTTCCTGGTCTCTTGATTAAAAGATGGGTTGAATACTACAGTTAAATTATAAATAGTTTTGATTCTGCAGTTTCCTTTTTAACTTCTGTCGCTGTTAATTACAACAAATAATTGACGTGTATAAAAAGGAGTCCTTATCACATATATATAAAAAATGGATTATTTTTTTCAATTAGCTCAATTGAAAAGGGAGTCCTTTTTCACATTCACATGCAACAAATTATCAATTGGAAATCTTTAAAATAAACCCTTATCATATGTCATGATCTATATATATATATATATATATATATATATATATTTAATTTTAGGGTAAAGTACACAGACGATCACTAAACTATACCCGAAAAAACAAAATGGTAACCAAACTTTCAAAAATCACAAAATGGCAATTAAACTTTATGTTTTATAACAAAACGGTAACTAGACGTTAAATTCCATTAAGTTTCTGTTAAAACTTTGGTATAATAATATATTTAGTCCTTCATATTTATACAGTCAATAAATTTAGTCCTAATTCGAAATAATTTACTAAATTTAGCCCTCGTTATTTATGCATTCTTTCAATTTGGCCCTTAAAGCAAAATTTCAAAGTATGGTAACATGATAAATAATTACAATTAAATTTTAGAGGAACTCGAAAACTCGACTCGAATCGAAAAAATTTCAAATAAAGTTTGAGTTGTAAAATATGACGTGTCAACTTGAATAACTCGAAATTTTTTTACTCGACTCGATCGAACGCTCACCTCTATCTTAAGATATGACGTGTTAACTCGAATAACTCGAAATATTCGAATATTTTAAATTATTTTTTCTTTTAAATCAAATATTTTTAAAATAGAGCATTTAATGTTTCATATTTAAATCACATTGAATATTTAATAACTACTTTAAATATTCGATTTAATTTAAAAACATTCAATTTAAAAGAAAAAAATTGATTTAAAATATTCGAATAATTAATTAAATTTTTATAGGAACTCGAAAACTCGACTTAACTCGATTCGAATCGAAAAAATTTCAAATAAGGTTTGAGTTGTAAAATATGACGCGTCAACTCGAATAACTCGAAATATTTTTGACTCAACTCGATCGAACGCTCACTTCTATCTTAAGATATGACGCATCAACTCGAATAACTCGAAATATTCGAATAATTTAAATCATTTTTTCTTTTAAATTGAATATTTTTAAAATAGAATATTTAATATTTTCATATTTAAATCACATCGAATATTTAATAACTTCTTTAAATATTTGATTTAAAAACAATAGATTTAAAATATTCGAATATTTAATAACTACATTAAATATTTTTCTTTTAAATATTCCAATATTTAATAACTACTTTAAATATTCAAATATTTTAAATTAATTTTTTCTTTTAAACCGAATATTTTTAAATTAAATCAAATATTTAAAGTATTTATTAAATAGTCAATGTGATTTAAAAGAAAAAAATGATTTAAAATATTCGAATATTCGAGTTGACGCGTCATATCTTAAGATAGAGGTGAGCGTTCGATCGAGTTGAGTACAAAATTTTCGAGTTATTCGAGTTGAAGCATCATATTTTACAACTCAAACTTTATTTGAAATTTTTTTATTCGAATCGAATCAAGTCGAGTCGAGTTTTCGAGTTCCTATAAAAATTTAATTAAATATTCGAATATTTTAAATCAATTTTTTCTTTTCAATCGAATATTTTAAATTAAATCAAATATTTAAAGTAGTTATTAAATATTCGATGTGATTTAAATATGAAAATATTAAATATTATATTTTAAAAAATATTCAATTAAAAGAAAAAATGATTTAAAATATAAGAATATTTCGAGTTATTCAAGTTGACACGTCATATCTTAAGATAGAGGTGTGCGTTTGATCGAGTCGAGTCAAAAAATTTCGAGTTTTTCGAGTTGACGCGTCATATTTTACAACTCAAACTTTATTTGAATTTTTTCGATTCGAGCCAAGTCGAGTCGAGTTTTCGAGTTCCTATAAGAATTTAATTGTAATTATTTATCATGTACCATACTTTGAAATTTTGCTTTAATGACCAATTTGAAAGAATGCTTAAATAAAAATGGCTAAATTTAGTGAATTGTTTCAAATTAAGACTAAATTAATTGACTGTATAAAGTTGAAGGACTAAATATGTTATTATACTAAAGTTTTAACAGAAACTTAACGGAATTTAACGTCTAGTTACCGTTTTGTTATAAAACATAAAGTTTAATTGCCATTTTGTGATTTTTGAAAGTTTGGTTACCATTTTGTTTTTTCGGGTATAGTTTAGTGACCGTCTGTGTACTTTACCCTTAATTTTAATTATGGTCAAGTAATTCACCTACATTCGTCTTCAATTAACACGTGAAATTAATATAATAAATTTATAAGTGGAACATTTCTAGAATTCTAATGAAACTTGATTAACGTTTGTTCTTAATTTTCATCGAATTGAAATTCGGAGAAAGTATACTTTGACTACTAATTTTGATAAAAAGAAATCTTTATTTTTTATACCATAAGTAAAATTAAAATTAGATAATAACTTCATAGTTATTGATTCATAATTAAACAATGATTAAATAAATAAATAAATAAAATAATCACTAAAAAACAAGTACTAATAGTTTTTGGATAAATATTCTATACATAGGCAGTGGAAACTGAAAGTTTCTACAACCGCCTTAATTTTAGGGTATAGAGAGTTAGTTTAGGTTATAGAGTTTAGGGTTTAGGTGTAGGGAGTTGAAATTTAAAGATAGTTGTTTCAATTTAAGATTTAGGGTTATAATTTAGGGTTTATAGGTTAAAACCTAAATCATCACCATATTACCCTAAAAACTAAACCCTAATATATAAACCTTGAACCTTAAAATAAAATAAATATCCTTAAATTCTAAACCCCTGCATTTAAACCCTAAACTAACTCCCTATACCCTAAAACTAAGGCGCCCTGTGTATAAAATATTAATCGATAATTTTTTAGTGACTGTTTTTTTGGTTATTTTTTTGTTCTGATTCTCAATTTTTATCGCTCTCAATCGAACCGATTATGACTGAGCCTAATTAATTTTCTTGATTAGATTAAACTATGTGGATTAAGAGGCCTTAAAAGGTGCAATTTGAATGACAAAAAAGTAGATAGAAAATGAAATCCCTATGACACTGAAATAAGAAAATTCAAGATTTATGTTCATAAAAAAATAGATTAAACTGTTATAAAAATCTATAAATAAATAAAAGGGACATTTATGATAAGAATCCTATTCTTTAGGTTTTCCAACTGAACTGATACACATCTCAGATTCTTTTTCTTTTATGCATCTAAAATTAAAAAAAAAAACAAAAATATTTGACCAATTCATGTGTTTTAAGTTTTAACTCATCCAATTAAATAAACTAAATCCACTTTAGAAATTTCTTTTTATGTATAGTTTTGATTCAAAGGCAAACAAACAAAACAAATGCCCTCTGAAATCTCTGACCCAATAGTTTAGTCACCAAATCTGCATGTGTACGTAGTTGTTTAATTAGACAGAAAATTAAGCCAGAAAATAATAGTATTATATTCATAACCCAGAATTCTTATTCTCACCTTTATAAATATACCCAACACCCTCCACTTTCTTCTTGTTTTCTTTGATTCAAAGGAGGAAAATTTCTGGGGGAAAAAGAGGGTTTTTATTTGAAGAAAGTTGTGAAAATGGCGATTCAAGCTCAGTTATATTCAGATAATACTGGGTTCCTTGATTCTGGTGGCAATGGCCATGTTAATGGCGGGTTCAATCGATTCTGTTTCGGCCATCAATGGCGGCAGCTTCAAGTTCAACCACAACAACAGCAGCTTCAAATCCAGCAGCCGGAAAATCAAGGTCTTTGTTTTGAAAACAATGGTGAATCGGTGTTGTTTTGCCAAACCATGGTTTCCCAAGTCAAGGAACAAAGTCGTGAGATTGATCAGTTTATCAAATCACAGGTTGAAACTTAGATCCGAAAAAAGCAATCTTTCATTTCAGTATATGTGTTTGTGCTCTTTTATGATTCGGGTTTTGATTTTTTCCCCTTCAGAATGAGAGATTGAGATTGTTATTGCAAGAGCAAAGAAAGCAACAAGTTGCAGCCATGGCGGAAAAGCTAGAATCCAAGGCAACTCTTTTACTCAGCCAAAAAGACGCAGAGCTCGTAAAAGCTAGAAACAAAACAATGGAGCTGCAAAATCTTGTGAATAAACTGGAGATGGAGAACCAGACATGGCGAAGAGTGGCACAAGAGAACGAAGCGATGGTTGTTTCTTTGAACAACACGCTCGAACAATTACAACAACAGAACCTAGTTGGTCGTTGTTTCAACAATGGAGTCGATGATGCAGAGTCTTGCTGTGAAGAAGAAAAGAACAGAGGAATTGTTGGGACGAAGACAATGATGGTGTGTAAATGTTGCAATTCTCGAAGTTCGTGTGTTTTGTTCCTTCCTTGCAGACATCTTTGTTCATGCAAAGATTGTGCAGCTTTTCTTGATTGTTGCCCTGTTTGTAGTACACCTAAGAAAGCTAGTATAGAAGCTTTGATTTCTTAGGCAAAGAGGGAACATGTTTTCCGGGAAAAAGTGAAAAGGAAAATTGATCATCAATTGAACATAAATTTTATTTTATTTTTTGAAAAAAATTTAATTCTAATTTTAATATTGTATATTGCATTTCATTTTGTTTCGGTTTGATTTGTGTTGCTTAAATCTGGCATCATTAAGCTTAAATAGAAGAAACAAAAAATTCTGGTCATTTTCCGGTATCTATTTTTATGTATAACATTAAAAAATTAAATTTTAAGTTATATCTCTAAATTTTAAACTCAAGACTCTAAAAAAATACACCCCACCTTCAATTCTATAAATTACAACTTTAAACTCTAACCTTGAATATTAACTCTAAATCATAAATTTAATTTTTTAATATCATAACATAAACAAAAACACAAAAAACAAAATTTTTTATTCAAATAAAACATGGTCGGTTTTTTTAATAAAAAAGAACATGGCCGGTTTAAATTCGAAAAATTTATTTAAAGAATATAAATATTTTTCACTCGATTTAATAGGAATTTGTGAAATGGATATAGAAATAATTAAACTAAATTTATAATTTATGCATAGTAAATGGATTAATTGAAGAATTTGAGTTAACTACTTAACTTAATTGAATCAAACTCGAACAAAAATTTGCTCATTATCTGTTTTGAGTATCAGACTATCAGATTATTGATTATGTTAATTTGATCTTAATTAACTTATTTATGCTAATCCTGATCAGTCCATATATTATTATTTAATCAAACTATGGAAATAGCAAGGAAATTTCTAGCACCTGCCCGTGTACTTATCATTGACTTAAGGATTTGTAATGATGTGTTGCAACTGTTTTATTCCGAGTCTAGGAGAACAAAAATATCAATTTGACCAACCAGCTAAATATATTACTCGATACTTGGCCAACATCCCATCCCTACCGCTTTATCACGCTAGACCATACCACTAGAAATTTAAAAAATAATAATTAACTAATAAAGTAGATAAATACACCGAAGATGTAAATAAACAAACGCCCACAATATTTAAGCCTTGTGGCTAAAGATCAAGGGCTCAACTCTGCTTGGCAGTTCAATTATTCAAGAAAAGCCTATTACCAAATTTGCTCTACACAAAGCTACTTCCATGACACTATATTCAAGCATCAAACAAAAGGTAATAAATAAATGACAAAGTATCAAGTCTTGCTTATCAAACACCATCACAAGAGCTCATCTGCCAGAGATTTTCCCTGGAATTTATCCATGATCGACACTATGGTCGAAATGGTTTTGTCCAATTCGGTACACTGATGCTCGATTTCATCTAAACGGGCCTTGGTTTCCGCGACTTGTTCTCGAGCAATGGCGACCTCTTTTTCTTTCTGAGATAGGTCTTCCATTTTCAGTTCTAGTTCTTTCTTTACTGATTCTAAAGATCGGTCGTGCTTCGACTTTTTGGCTTCAAAAGTTGCGCGTTGACTAACGAGCTCGACGGCTTCCGAGATTTCGTTGAGCAGAGCGCGCAGCCAACCGACATCAATACCTGCAGATTCTACATCCTTGAGAACAGCAAACATCTCTTTTATTTTTGCTTTGGTCAGTTGCTTGAACGGGGTGGAATGTAGATCTTGAACTACAGCACACAAGCACTCTAAATAATAAGCACGCATCGAAGCTGATTCCAAATGACAATTCGCTGCTATGTCTCCGTATTTGTCGAAAATCGACTGTAGAATTGTGGAGATGCTTGTTTTCACATGGTATTTTCCAACAGATACACAGGAATCGGAGATAACAGATTCGACCTCTTCCTCCTCGTCGCTCTCCTCTTGAGCTTGGCCAATCCCTAAGAAACTAAAGGCTGAGCTAAGGGCATCTCTTGCATCCTTGGTGTTTGTGTCTGAACTTATCTTCGGTGAATCTTGTACCTTCTCTTCTTGGTTAAATTTGGCTGGTGCATCAGCAGGGGACTGTAAGAGAAGTGTAAAAGAGGATTACACAGATACGAAACCGAGAATAACTAATGCTTTCGTATGCATGTGTGCGGTCGTTCGAGTGAGAAAGGGAGGAACCTACCATGAGTTTTCCGGACATCTGCAAAGGTTGAGAGTACTGAATTGGTGCCTTCTCAAACGATTGGTCTTGGGAATATATCTCTCCGGAGTGTTGCTCAGAAGATGAAACCGACTCACCATTCTCCGCTTCCATCTTCTTCCTAGAAAAATGAGACCGAGGTGACCTAGGGTCACCAGGGTAAACTGCACCTGCTGCATGGGGGCTTTCAAGTGCTTGAGGGGACTTCGGCAGAGATTCAGATTTCTTTTTCCTACCAAAGCTTTTCGAGACATCAAGAAATTTTGAACCTACAATCATAATAAGTAAGAGTAGTCAGGAACATGTAACATTGCCTGCACCTTGAAAGAAACATCAATTTCGAGGAGAGTCCATCGATGTAACCAAACTGTCGAAAATACATACGAAAGTCTATCAGAATAACATCTTAGAATATACCACAACCTAAGCATCCTCACCGAATTCAGTTAGGTTCTATCTCATATCGTTTGCATGAGTTAGATGTTTTAGGGCAATTTGGTTGCACTCTACCCGGATCACCATTCCTTTTATTATGCACAACTATGTTCCTTTACCACTTTTTACGTTTTCAAACTCAGATCAGAAAATAAGCCAACATATTTGAAGTTCCTATGGTAGCCTTACAAACATCTCCCTATCCGCCAAGCTAAAGTGAAACTACAGACAAGGGAAAACCAAGTGCTAAGGTCCTAACCAGAAAATTCAAATCTTCATGTGGGTGAGCTTAACCAAACCACAGTTGACCGACACTAGAACAAACATATGTTCCGAACATGCTCTTTCTCCTGAGACATCTTTCTTATACACACACACTAATTACTATCAATCATTGACCTTTTTTGAGAAATGAAAGTTTAGGTCAGGGAAAGCTATCCAGTATCCAGCCCAAGGCATGCTCAAAGCCCTCAAGGCGGACTACTAGTGATACTTACATATCACCCACCAAATGAAACTACTAATGAAATCCGAACCTTGGTTTTTGCGAATCGCTAATGAGTACTCAACCAACATGACAGCTAGACCAAATCTTCCTTTAGATCGATGATGCATCGGTTTTAAGACCAACAAATTCCACAAATAAACTTCTACTAGTTTACTTAAACCATTAACTAGATTCTAGTCATCAAACTTGTATCAACCACAGCGAACGGATCAATAGCACATGAAGCTTAAAGGCGAGGTATTTTCCATTAAACATCTTACAGGAAAATTGACAGATTTTGCTATAG
This sequence comes from Hibiscus tridactylites, assembly GCA_958450335.1. Classification (NCBI taxonomy): domain Eukaryota; kingdom Viridiplantae; phylum Streptophyta; class Magnoliopsida; order Malvales; family Malvaceae; genus Hibiscus; species Hibiscus tridactylites. The sequence goes on from OY288281.1 coordinate 91,599,560, forward strand.
AATTGAACAAACAATGACCATAAAATGCTGGGAATAAAGCAACTAAGCAAGGGTGGGATTTGATTACTTATTGTCCTTTTTTCCTTAGCCTTTGTTCCTTTGCCTTCAGCAATCTTCTCTAAGCAGAGGACACCACATTCATGGTATGGATTTGCAGCATTAGGACAATCCGGGTGAACTCTTCCGTTCCCATCCATGGCCTTTTACCTTTGTAGAACACAGAAACAAAAATTAAAACACAAAATCCACTAAAAAAAATTCACATGCAATTGAAACAGTAAAGCACAAAGATCCTTGCTTGCTAAATGCTATATCAGAACTTTCACCATATACCAAGTGTTTGATCCTTTACCTCAGAGAACAATTTGCAAAATTATAATTTAATCACACAAAAAAACTCGAATTAGGAAGAGAAAAATTAGATCTGTTTCTTCTCACGAGAAAAGCAGGAAAATTTTGACCCAAAAATTCATAAGTCAAGGGACCAAAAAATAGAAGAAAACCCAGAAAACTAAACTTTAGATTTGAACTTTCTTTCATGTTTTCCTACACTTTCCACCCTTCCAAACAGATGATGATCATATTAAATCCGAAATATCACTTTCTATAAACAAAAAAATGATAAGAACATGCAAAATCCTAAGGATACGCAGTAGTAAATAAACAAATACAAATCTGAGAAAGAAGTAAAGGGGAGGAAAATACCAGAAAGGAAGCTATAGATTGAGATCAACACAGAAAACAAGAGAAAAACAAAATGAAATTGTTCATTCGTTGGACAATATTTTATTGTTGAAAAGTTTCCAAATTTCTATCTGAAAGTTTGACTAATGGGATTGTCTGAAAACTGAACTAAAAAGAAAAAAATGAACTATTTTGTCTTTGGGATTTCCGTAGTTTGACCGTCACCAACACCTCTGGAACTTTCAGGTTTTGTAATTTCACAAAACAAACACGAAAATGACTGATTTTAATTATAAAATATTAATAACGTAAGGTTTTAATTATGCTTTCAGTTCATGTATTCTTCAGGTTTTGAAATTCAGTCTATGTACTTTTAGCTATACTAATTTAATCTCTCTATTTGTCTAATTTAATATTTAAATAAAATTGATAATGTTGTTAACAAGTCTTATGTTAAAATTGAACATGTGTTATTGATTGTAATTTAATTTCTAAAATAAAACTTCAAATATTATAGTGTTAGATATTCAAATTTAAATCGTGTGATTTATTTTAGTAAATTAATTTGAATTAACTTAATTATTTAATATAATATTCGTTATGAATCAACTTTAATTTTTAATATATATATATATATATTGTTTTGAATAAAGATATCCACTGCAAATAGCAGTGATTAATACTCTCGTCGCAGGTGTTCTTACTAAGAGGTAAACGAATGATCATGAAATGACTTATATTCTTATAAAAAAATCAAACCCTATTCTAATAGTTATGAGATGAGGTGAGTAAACACCGCGCCATATCTCATAGCTAATTTTTTTAAAAATAATTTCTAAAATTTATATTAAATTTTTCAAGGGTACAAAGACTAATTAAACCATACTCTAATGAACAAAAGTTAATGCCCTTAGCACTTAAGCCTAGTTTTGCCGAACTATACCCTAGCATTTATGTTTAAACCTTACATGTATATATATAGGACACGTTTCCCATTAGTTTTATTTAATTTAATTATAATAACGCGCATTAAGTACATTGGTGAGGCATATTATATTTTAGGGGTTAGTGATTTATTTTATGGTTTGGAATTTAGTTGTATGGTTTACAATTGACGAATTATAATTAAGTTTTAGGGTTGAGAATTTTAATTTTAATTTTTAAAGAGTAAATACGTAAATTCATGTAACATTTTTACACGACATATGAATAAGAAAATACTAAAAAATGTATGTTCGAATATTAAACATAATATTATTGAGAGAGACAATCACAAACTTTAAACATGAAACATAAAATAAATATGAATAATAAAAAATAGTTTTAAATATTTGTTAAGTGTGCTAGTATAACAGCCAAATTGTAGTTCAACTAGACAAAAAAAACCCCGTTATTTAAGTAGTTAATGTTACTATCTAGAAAATTTATAATTTATTAATATATCACGATAAGTAAATATTTATTTATTTAGCTTATTTTTAATTAATTATTTAGTTGAAGATTCGTCAAAGAAGGATGGCAATGGCATTGTTGTTGCTTGATACGTAAGACAAAACATGGCGTGGAATTCAGAGGGAATATTGCTGCTTTTATGCATGATCCAATTGACTTAAAATATTTATAATTTTTGAACTTTTATTGAATATTCATAAGTTCTATTTAAAATAACTATTTAAAATAAAATACAATTACTTCAACTATTCATAATTATTCTGAATTTCTTTACTGTTTTTTTATCATTTTTGTATTTTTCATAATTAAAACTCTACTTAATAAAATCAAGTACCTAATGTGTAATATTTTGACAAATACTTATACTAAACTCGTTCAAAAACGCAAGTATTACATTTGGGAAAATAACAAATTCATGTACCAAATGGTATATAAAACCAATTTTATTTACTATTATTATTAGTGCAAAGGTCATGTATGACGCAAAAATGTTGACTTCTGTATCCAAAAAGGTTAAAAGGCGTCTAAGCCATAGAATACGAGCCGACGACTTTGTATAGAATTAAAATTAAAGCGTGGATTTGGACATTTCCAATTTTCTTCATTAAAAAAATATAAAAATAAGGAATCCAGCAAGCATCCAAAGATCCATCAATCAGTTTATACCTTTCTCAAATTTAATTAAAATAGTTGAAATAATATCACAACATAGTATTTAATTATTTATATTTTGACAACTTTTTAATGTTAATTTCGAGTATTATCTTATTTAAATCATGTGAGGATTTATTGTAGGTTTATTTTAGATTAAATTTATATATATAATTTTTTGGATTAATATCCTATACACTGGCGGTGGAAACTGAAAGTTTCCACAAGCGCCTTAGGTTTAGTGTATAAGGAATTAGTTTATGGTATAGGGTTTAGTGTTTAGGTGTAGGGGTTTAAATTTTAGGGATATCTGTTTTAATTTAAAGTTTAGGGTTTAATTTTTATGGCAATATAATGAGGATTTAAAAGTTAAAGTTTTAGAATTTAGGGATAGATTTATTATAATGATTATTATTATCATTGTCAATTTTAAAATATTGTAAATATATTACACGTGACTTTTAGCTTTAAAAGTTAGAGTTCTAGTTTATAGTTTAAAGTTTAGGTAGAGATTTAGGTTGTAAAGTTTAGAATTTAGGGTATATAATTTAAGGTTTAATTTTTTAATGTTAAAGTTAGAAATTTAAAACTTAAATTTTATACTATAAATATACAAATTTGTCTAAAAAATATAATTTAAGTACTTAATATCCTTTTGTAAATAATTCTTTGAGGCCCATTGGATAAGATCTAATGGTTGATAGTAAAGAAAAACAGCAAGCCTGAGAGGACAGCCCAATGTTTTCCAAAGCCAAATCCGAATCTGTTTGGGTGAAGAACATGAAATGAAAGAAACCCCCAAACCCTACGCCATTTCCAAGTGCCAAACACCAAATCTTCACTTTGTTTTTCAAACACAAAGCTTCAAATCAGGGAACAAAAATGGCTGCTTCCAGTGGAAGCCGATTCAAGCAGTTTTTGAAGAAGTACGGGAAAGTGGCGCTCGGGGTTCATTTCTCGGTCTCCGCAGCTTCGATCACCGGCCTTTTCGTAGCCATCAAGAACAACGTCGACGTCGAATCGTTGCTCGACAAGTTACATCTCCCGGGCCTTTCCGATGACCGAAAGAACCAAAAGCCATCTCCGATGGAAGAACCGACGGCGGTGATCGAGGAGAAGAAGAGGAATCGGACGGCTGAGCTTGCAGCTTCCACCGGCGGAGCACTTGCGTTGGCCGTGATTTGTAACAAGGCCTTGATCCCCGTTCGTGTCCCTATCACCATCGCGCTTACGCCTCCCATCGCAAGGTTTTTGGCTAAGAGGAGGATCATTAAGAACATCGGATGATTTTTCTTTCTTTTTTGTTCTTACAAGTGCTGCACATAGAATTGTACTACGATTGATTGTTGTTATTGGGGAAATAAGATTGTTAAATTCGTGCTAATATATTGGTATAATAAAATCCCAAAAGGGATTTGGTACAAGGAAATACAAATCCTTTGATCAATAAAAAAAATAAGGGTAAAATACTGGAATCATCACTCAACTTTGGTCATTTGGCCTATTTTAGTCACTCAACTTTGAAAACGCTAAATTTACTCATTAAACTTTACTTTTTGACCTATTTTGGTCACTTTAGATTATTTTATTAATATTTAAGTATGACATGGTATATTTTATTATTATTAAATATAAAAAATAATTTAAAATAAAAATAAATTATATTTTATTTATTAATAAATAAAAAATAATTTAAAATAAAAACTCTAACCCAATCACACCAATTATCCCAAATTTTAAACTTTCAAACCCTTACCGGCGTCACTCTCACCAATGGCCACCACACTCTCTACCGCCGCCGCCGACAACATCGCCTGCCGCCGACGGTGCCATCTCCCGTGGCCGCAGGCAACTCATTACCCCTCCTACCTGTCCCAAAGCAAACATATGATTTTGTGAACTCTGCAAAATAAATGATTAAAACGAAAATTGAAATTTCATTCATAAAAACATATGATGTTGTAGCAATAATTACTTTCACCAGAAAACATAACTGATCCAAACAAAAAGTTTACTGGAATAAATAGAAAATGCTGATGACGGTTGGTTTGCATTGCAGCATTCAACTAGACAAGATGATTCAAATCATTGACTCTCCTAATACCACCCAACAGAAATTCAATCCAATTCATGTTTCACTTTGCTGCCTCAATACATTTACGGAAGAGTCACGACCGACGAAGAGATGTGCTGCCACAAAATCTAACCTTAAGATGCAACCAAGTATCAGAAGCAAATTTGGCGGCGGTGGTGGGAGATGGCATCGTCGACGGCGAGCGATGTTGTCGGCGACGGCAGAAAGAATGGTGGCCGCCTGTGAGAGTGATGCCGGTAAGGGTATGAGAGTTTGGGTGTTTGAGATATTTGGGATATTTGGGTGTTTAGGGTTAGGGTTTTTATTTTAAATTACTTTTTATTTATTTATTAATAAATAAAATATAAATTATTTTATTTTAAATTATTTTTATATTTAATAATAATAAAATATGCCATGTCATACCTAAATATTAATAAAATAATCTAAAGTGACCAAAATAGGTCAAAAAGTAAAGTTTAATGAGTAAATTTAGCATTTTTAAAGTTGAGTGATTAAAATAGGTCAAATGACCAAAGTTGAGTGATGATTTCAGTATTTTACCCAAAAAAGAAATACAAATCAAATTAAAATATTTTATCACAATGATTTTGAAAAATATATATTTATTTAGTAAAAATCATAGAACGATTATCAACGAAATTCGTCCAAGTGTTAACCAGTTTGATATCACTTAAGTAGATTTTGAGTTCAAAACTTTATATGTACAAAAAGTAAAGTGTCTTAAGTCAGTCGGTCTGAATTAATTATAACAAAATCTTGAAGAGCTGAGAAAGTTTTTTTTTTAAGTTAAAGTGATTATAAGTAGTATTTGTTCTGAATATACTCTTAATTATTTAATAAAGTATGCTCAATCACTCTATTACAGCTCAAACCCATGACTTTTAAGAACAATAACTGTTCCTTTAATTACTGAGACAAGTTGGTTCGTCCGAATTTTTTAAAATGCTGCTGCTATAATACTATATAAAAATTACGTAATAAATCTCTAAGACTCCCTTTTTATTAAAAAAATATTTGATTAGTAAAATATAAAATTACTTCAACATTATTGATGCCACTTGTCAGTTTGCTTCTTTAGGTTATGGTGTAAATTTTTTTTGCTTGATTTATTATAAAATCTCAAATTCAAGGATACAGATGAAGTGCCGCACTATATGCAGCATACGCTCGAGAACACCCTAAAATTTCTTCTCCACTTAACGCTACCGGCTTAAGAGACTACTTGCAAAATTCCTCTCTAGATTACTGCCGGAGTGAAATCGGAGAGAAGATGATCGTGTGCGTCGCCGTCGTAGGTCATCAGGTACAGCCTCCGATCTACTCCATTCTTTCTTTCATAAATCGCAAATCTTTTTTAATTTTTTTCCTGATGATCTGTTTTTTCATATATCACGATTGGATGAACAGAACAATCCTCTGTACATACAGAGCTTCACCGACGCCGATGATGCTCTGAAACTCCACCACATCGTACATTGCTCCCTCGATGTCGTCGACGAACGAGGTAATCAAATTATAACTTCAATTTAAGGATTTACTTATTTTATCTTCTTTCAGATATTAGGATCTGGATCAGGCATATTTAGGGCAAATTTTTCATCTAAATGAAAATTCCGTTAATTTTGATTTCAAATTATAGATGTTGGATCATACTTTTGTTTTTATATATATTTGCAGTGAACAATCCGAAAAAATCCGGGCCGACATTGAACGAGACGTTTCTGGGCTTGCTTTATCCTACTGAAAATTATAAAGTGTAAGAAGTTAACCTCTATACTCCGTTTTACGTTTGATTTGGAATTCCTTGTGGTGTTGTGATTTCTGATTTTTGCAATGTCTAACTTGATGTGTATGGTGGTGCTGGATGCAGCTATGGTTACTTGACTAACACAAAGGTGAAGTTCATTTTAGTAACTACGGATTTAGATGTTAGAGATGCCGATGTCAGAAATGTAAGTATTTCCGTTCCCGACAATGATGGTAGGAGTTTAGGATTGCATTATAAGTCTATGAATCTATGATTTCGATTTTGTTTGCAATGGAGGTAGGTAATATCGATTTGTAGTTATGCACTGTTTCTCGTAATATATATTTATTTTCGCCTCTCCACCTCCGCTTATTGTAATTAGAACTTCCGGCACTAGGGGTCTATACTCTCTGCATCGAATGGATTTAGCTGAGTTTCTCTTCATGTTTAGTCGACACTGCCAATGTTTTAGCCTTAACCTTGAGGTGATGTAAGGCTGTATTCTCTAGTCTTGGATGGTGACAATCTATGGAAATAATAGAAAGGGGATATCTGGAGGGTGGTAAACTTTGGAGTAAATTATTCATGATATATTTCTATCTACCATGCTCCCGATTTATTACGATACTTCTATAGAAACTCTAGGAAATTTTGCTGGCTGTTTCTGCTGAAACTTGAAAGTGAAACCAAACATATTTCAGCCATGCATATTTGCTGATTTCCTAGTTTTTTTGTTGGTTCTATTGTAGATTTTCCTATGTGGTTAAGATTCCCGAATAGAACCGTAGCTTCGATCGTTCTTTGTTATCTTGTTGTATGATATAGGTGGTAATGTTAAGAGTATGTTGCTTTGCTAGTAATTAGACAAACATGTTATTACGGAATCGGACTTATTTTTGCTTCCAAATGAATAGTTTTTCAGGAGGTTCCATGCTGCATACGTAGATGCCGTCTCGAACCCGTTTCACGTTCCCGGTAAAAAGATTACATCCAGAACTTTTGCAGATAGAGTGAGCACCATTGTCAAGTCCTTTGGCCTGAGTTCAGCTGCATGATTCTGGTTTAATTACTATCTGCAGGATCAAAGCAGCAGCCAATGTCAACATTTGAATATTTTATTATCTAGTTTATTTTACGGATAACAGATTCAGATAATGGGTAATGAATTCTGATTTAGGTGTTCAAATCTATTATATGCCTTACATTTTATTTTTTAATCTATTTCTTCTATATACTTTTTTTAATATAATTTCTTTTTATACCAAATACAAGTATCTAACAAGTTTAGGTATTTGATAAATAATTTAATGTATAAATTATGTTGGATAATATAATATTATGTATCGAATATGGATTAAAAACATGCCAAAAAGTATAATCAAATTAATTGATAAAATTAATGAAAAAAGTTGACATCTACTTACAATTAATCATTTAAAATTCTCAACACCAAAGGACTTGTATATCTGTTTTTTTAAAAATATAAATAAATATACTAAACCAACGAGAGATTCATTAATTGGCCTAAAAACCATTATAATCCATGAACCTTGTAAATGATTTGACCAAATAATAATAATAATATTATTAAAAAGATTTTCCTATAATGATCAAAATTATTCACTAATAAATTAAATACCGATAGTTATAAAAAACAAACACAGATATTTCATTACTTCAGTTTAACCAAGGTAAAACGGATTTGGTACATTAATCAAAACCAAGAACTATGAAATTAGTGCATCTAATTCCGAATATAGATTTTTCAAGATACCATACAAATTACTACCCTGCTGATACGTCTTTGTACTAATATATAGTTCATTATTCCCAACGAAAATATAACCTTGTTGATTTCAGACAGTGTCTTAGGTTATATACATCATTCAACTATATGTTACTATCCGGAAACTTTGCCTCGTAGGTTTGTGGCACCATGTATGTCGCCGTGATCATTTTTCCGGCAAACCATCTTCCATGTAAGTTCCGTTGTGCGTTTATCGCACCTTGCGTATCTTCGAATCGTAAGTAGACAAATCCAGCACTGTCCCTGTTCAAGGGAGCGATGAGAAGTTTTAATGAGAGAGATGTAACGAACAAAAGGCGGCGGTCAATTAAATCGCATAAATACATTCTTGAAATCAGATTTGTGTGTATAGCAGCAGCAGGTTACTAGGACTTACCTGTCTACAAAAATATGCTTCAATTTTCCAAATTTTGAACATTCTTCTTTAACATCTTCTTTGATATCCAAATCAAAATCGGGTTCCGTCTGTCACAAGGATTGTATTATATGATTAGACAAAAACATTAAAAAGAAACACTGTGCAAGCAAGCTACAACACCAACCTCGAGACTTGGATCGAACATATTCTTCAACAGAAGGCATTCACTAGGGACTCCAATTGTGTCGATAATAGGGATTCCATTAGTAGGGATTTGTAGACCACCTGGAAGTCCAGAAATGGTGGGAGGAACAAGGGCTTGTGCCAAAGGTGCAGCACCGAGGATTTGTGCCGTTGAAGCACCAAGGCCAGTGCTATTAGTAGGCATGCCTATGGAGCCAGTAATACTGCAAATAGAGGAGAAAACACACTGTCAGGCAGATAACTTATAAATAAAATAACTACCGGGTTGATGGATGCAAACCTAGATGCAGTGCCACTGCGGTCCAACTTTGCCATGAGAAGCGCTCGAGATGATGAATTGAGAGACTGAAATCCATAAAAACAATGTTGTTAGCTTCCTAAAAAAGTCGGGAAAAAACATGTGCCAAAACTATCCAAAATCGTTAGATACAGATAAAACTAGCAAAACAATGACAAATATAGGAGTAGGACAGTCAAGGAGAACCTATGACTTCACGTTGGTTGGCTACCATTCTTGAGACTGCCAGAGGGCCTATTCTTGAATAAATGTCAGTGTCCGACAATCCGAGGATGATTGTGTGTGTTTACATCTTACTTAATATGCATTCTTAACATTGAACTATCTTCTAAAGGTGGATTCAACGGCAACCGTTCTTAGCCATCTGATACCTCTTTAGATGCATTAATGAAAAGAGAAAGAAGAGAAGAGAATGAATAATACTCACAAAGCCACCTTCATCATCATCAAGATCAGCGGCATTTGTCCCAGCATCTTGCAATGGACCTTGATCAGTAACAGTTGATACCTAAACAGATGGAAAATGAAAACACACGCATACATAAATAACTGAATATTTAGTTTAATTTTTTTATACGGTGAATGATTGAAGTTGAAGGCCTTTATTCCTATGTGAGATTTGAAGATAACCAAACAAAAGTATATAATCAGAAGTCAGAACAAGAATTTCTACTGGTGACTATAACGAGGCTTCTTTGCTTCCATATAGAAAGTGATTTAGCCCGATGATTAGAATATCATGTTCGCTACTTGTTCTGACATGTTGAACACAAATTTGGCAAGCTAGATATAAATTGCAAATCAGGGAGTCGCCACTAATATTTTTTATTTAAGTGTGATTAGTCACCTATGAAAGTCTAATCTATCTAAGATTAATCTAAGCTTCAGTAAAGTATCTTAAAAAGAATATATTCTAGTCTATGTTATCATAATTAGGTTCAAATGGGTAGGAACCTTAAATCAGATACTAAAGAATATATGTTGCCCACAAGAAACTAAAACATCATTTCATGATGCCTGCTTACCTTGATTACTCGACCTCCAATCTCTAGTTGTCCATTCAAACTCAATGCGTTCTTAGCATCCTCCAGTCGGGCAAACTGCAAGAAGAACAACCATCCAAATACCTTTCAAGAACAGACACCATAAAGCATCTTGGAAATAAGGCCATCTTTCAGGAATAATCTAAGCATTGTACCAAGGCCTGTTTGATAAAGTTCTTCAGCAAATGGAAAAAGCAGAGCTATTTGATCTCAAAGTTTCTCCTTTTTTTTTTTGGGGGGGGGGGGGGGGGGGGTACATGCACTTCCACTCTCAACCAGATGTAAAGGAAAATCACAATTATTCTCAGATTGTTTGCTTGGTATTACCTGGACAAAACCGTAACCTTTACAATGACCAGTTTCATCAGGAGGCAACTGAACCAGCTCCACAGCACCAAAAGGTTCAAAAACCTGAGCATTTTATACAAGGAAATGAGCAATATCAATCCAGCAAAAAGTCTAGAGGATCTCAAGTATGGTATACTGATAGTACTTCATTTTGAGGTTTAGAGAGAAAGAAAACTTAAAACCTATAAAAGATGACTAAGAGAAGCTCTATTGATCAAAATACCTCAAGAATAAGAAGACTAGCAAACCTAACATTAAAGACATCATGCGAAAACGCATATCTAAGAGCTCATTTCGAATTGCTTACCAACCTACTTGATCACTTATTTAGGTCAAACTGATGCAAATGAATGTAAAATGCAAATCCTCATCAGATAAGAGGGGATACTTGAGTCCAAGAGCTATATTATTGTTACTTGTAAAAATGGTTATGAACAACTTGGTAAAGAAACAAGAAAAGGGACATTGGTTCTGTGTATGTCAAGTCTCTTGAGTGGGGACTTTTTGACTCCCCAAGTCAACATTGCAACCAAGTTTTTAACACATTGAAGAGTTTCTGTTTTCCATAGTTAACATCCTTTGAAGCTCACAAGTTATTGTTAGGCATCTAATGCCATCTCCTTGATTGGAAGTTCTAAAGTCACATGAATGCCATGCATAGGTTTCGCCCTCTTGTATCTTTTTGAATATTTCCCCCGCAAATCTTCCATTTACTCTTCTTGAGTTAGATCAGCATGTTAACCGGTTCATGAACAAAGTTTCCAGATTACAACCCAAACCCTGAGTAATTAGAAACTAAGAGCATCCAAAACCAATAATTAAGACCCTGTCTCAAACATTGAAGTTTACATTACTACACTCCCTACAATCTTTTACCTGACGTAGTTGTTCTTCTGTAATGTAGAAATGTAGGTTCCCAACATACAACCTTCTCCCCCCGGCAGCAAATTGACCTGTCTGTCCAGCTGCCACAGATGTAGTTGGCTGAACAAGATTCTTCTCAGCTTCTGATGGTTTGACCATCACTGGTTGGCCAAGAAGAGGCTGTCCAGAAAGTGCTATAGCCATAGGGACTGACATCACATCATAGAACTCGACGTACCTGCATGGCCAAATGAAGTAAGAGATATGTTTGACAATTGAAACACAAACATAAATATTTTTTAAATAACAATCTAGAAGGTCTATACCATGCAACAACCAACTAGCACCTAAAAGTGGCAAGATGGTCGTTAAGGTTTAGTACTTTACACTTACCCAACTCCTTTGGAACGTCTTGAATTTCGATCCATTATGAGGCGAACATCTCGCACCTGAAAATTGCGATTAATAAGCATGCAGGAAAAGAAGAGGAAAACACAACAGCATCCATCATAGAGATACACACACAAACTTGTCAGAGTATTTGTCTACATCTGTGAAGATTTAAATTTACAGCCCAAAGAATCTGGGTAGTTCGCATTATACATATACTAAACCTCTTTAAAATTTTTGTATAAATCAAAATCAACAGATTCTTACTAATCATCATTCTATGACTTAAATGTGATTTAAATAGTTTCAATCAGATTCGACACTGAAAGATTGGTGCACCAGTTTAAATATAACATCAAAAGAAATTGGAATGTATGAATTATTATAATAAAATAATTGGCTATAGCTACATGGAAACTAATTGCTGTAACAAATTCCAGCCCTAGAGATGGGACAATGAAGTTAAAGTAAGAGATCACCTTGCCAGCTCTAGAGAAGAACTCATAAACATCTCTTTCATTAGCTTTCAAGGATATCTGTCAGGAATCGTTTACAATATTTCAAATCAGCAGCGAGGAGGAAAAAACATCAGGGCCACAACCACAAAAATGAGAATGCATTAATACCTGATACACAAACACAGTCCTCTGATCCCTTTCTGGATCAACCTCAGCCTCTGCCCCATCTTCCTTTTTGTCTTTATACCTCCTGGGAAAAGGAGGAAAAACACACACACAAAAAACATTTAATTGTCTAAAAGGAACCAGGCACAAGTTATAAAGATGTGCAAGACAAGGTGAAGACACGTAGGGGGGGAAAGTGTTTCTGATTCTGGGAAGTGAAGAAATATCTCAAACCTACGTTTTATGCAATCACTGCCCCAAAAAATTAACAAAAAAAGAAAAGGAAAATCCAGAATGGCATCAATATTTTCTCTCCAACATGCATAAAAATGTCAAACCCTTGTTACATGGTCCTGCAGGGAACTACACAAAGTCAACATTACACCTTGACTCTAAAACATCTAAATCAAACATGAGACAATAGAAGGAAACACCATGGTTACCTAAAACCTAAAACTTCAAGACAATGTTTTAATGATTATATCCTGCAAAAAGAAAAGAAAAAGGGGGTGGCCAATCTGGTATTCCACAGAACATGAAGATGAACTGCTTCTTTAAAGCTTAAGCAAAGCCCATCATACCCTCACCAGCATTTCTGCAACAGAATAGATACGATTAAGCAACTCATTTTTTAAAGGTGGATGATACGGAAATCATAACATGATATCACCACTCCGGTCAAAACCTCCAAAACTGAAACTCCGTTCTTGCAATGCAAGCTTTCAAATATAGTCTAGGAAGAAACATTTAAAACCCATGACCCGAGTTTCCAGTGACTGGCCCAATTGCCAGAAAGACCATCTGAGCATTGCTCTAGCACATCTGCGAGTTCCCAGAATCTATGTTCAATATTCAGAATTTAGAAGACTGAATAAATAGCAAAACTATACGAAACTTAAGAGCTGTAGGAAAAACTTAAGAACTCATTTAGATAAAAGTATAAAACCCATTAAGCAATGGGAATTATACTTCAAGGAAACAATTGGTAGAGCATATCTATGGCAGAGAAAGCTTTTGATTATCTAGATCTTCTACATGGTTATACATCAAGACGGATGTGGTTGAATGGGTCTCATATATAGCAATGCCAACTTTTTGAGAGACAAAGGGAAACAGGACACCAATAACAGAGAGAAAATATCTATATCACATTGCTCACTAGAACAACATAGCTAGCATTAAATGAACTAATAAACCATTTGCTCACATCACCGACAATAACCCATCGCAACATCTAGAACAAAATGAAGAAACTTGCCATCCTCGAAGTAAGTCCAAACTTCTCAAACATAACCTACTTACAAATACCAGAGGAAGAAAAAAAAATACACCTATTAATCAATTTTAATGTCATATACAATCATCACCAAATCACACTATCAGTACACAACATAAACTATAAATAATTTACAATTTCAGCCACCCCTATTTCATATTACATCTTCAACTAGGAATTTTTTTTTAATGCAAGTACAGGTCTCTCAAAGATCCCATTTCTTATGTCTCCCCAAAACAGGGGTGTCTAAAATCACATAGGAAGCTCAATAATAATTTCCTTGATATACAATGAATTTCAATCGGCATGAGATAGTAGCCTCACAATGCGGTCTGTGGCATTTTTGGACAGAATCCTACACTAGCATTCTCAAAAAAAATAAATTATAGCAAGCTATAATAGTAAATGCATTTTCAACCTTTTCAACTTTATAGGTGAAATGAAGTGTGTTTGAATAAATTCAATCATAAGAAAATAACACAAAGTCCTCACAAATTTAAGTTCAAGCAAAAAGTTATCGTTAGCTCCCCCCCCCCAATATATATATATACTAATAATAATAAAGGAAAAACTGTTCAAGCAAATAGAGACTGTCAACTTAGACCTTTTTGACTCAAGATCGGCATGTAAAAAGTACAATCTCAGATGAAGTCATGTTGCATCTGAACCAGTGTACACGAGTACTGCTTAAATGAAGATCATATTATACTATACACAGTACTCACAAATATAGAAAGAGATCTGGCTGTTAAAGTTACTAATAAAGTATGAACAAACTAAAATAAATATATACACCAAACAAATATTTACAGCCAAGTATTACAGCATTTCTCAAGCGAAATGTAACAAGACAAACATGCACAAAAAAGCCAAAAGCTTAACAAATGGAAATGATGATGAAATGCATGGATACCTGCTTTCTCTATCCCGTTCCCTGGGCTCTCTCTCTTTTTCCCTTTCTTTAAACTCCCGGTCATGACTCTTCTCACGTTCTCTTTCTGATCGACTCCTGCTTCTTCTTGATCGCTCTATCTCCCTTTCCCTGTCCCTCTCATGATCACGCTCTCTCCTATCTCGTTCGCGTTCCTTCTCTTTGTCTCTCCCATTCCTATCCTCCTTGTCCCTATCCTTGACTCTATGTTCTCTGCTACTCCTGTGCCTATCCTTTTCACCATCTCTAGACTGTGACCTGCGACGAGATGAGCCTCGTTCCTTGTGCCGGTCAAAATCACGCAGTGATTCATCTCGTGATTGTGATTTTGAGCGTTTGGAATGACTACGATCATCATCACTATCTTCAGCTCTCTCCTCCCTCTTAAGCTTTGAACTCCGACTACGATTCCTCTCCTCGGATTTAACATTATCAACTCTGCCGTTACCATCTTCCTTCTTCTCCTTTTGAATCTCAGGATTTTCAACCATTTTTTCTAAATAGTCATATTCATCGAAATCCATGCTTTACTCACTTATAATCTGCAATTAACAGGCAAAAAAACAAGAATCTAAACACAGAATAAACACCGAACAGAAACATTAAAGAAGCTGATAAACTCCACTACTTCCAGCTGATTAATCTAATATTCACTCTAATTTAAAACTTAAACTTATCTTTCAGATTAAGTAAACGCTAAATCTAGAAAAAGCTTATCCAAATTTCAAATTCAAAGATTTACTTTCTTGTTCGTCGTGATTTCTCAGCAGTGGAAATAATTATTAGAGCTTAGAAACCGAAATTTAAGAAATTTACCTTTTGAAACAAAGCAACAAATTCAACGCGACCAATTAGAGATATTTTTTTCTTTTCCCTTTTTTCTCCAAGAATCAGTGGCAGTGGCAGTGCTGCGTATCGTACCGCTAGGGCTCGCTTGTGTTCGGCTTTCATAGTTAACTCAAATTATCGGATCCAAAAAGAGAGCGGGTCAGTTTTCTGGACCGAGTTTGATAACACTGGGTCAAGGCCCTTTTGCAAAAGTTTGATTACACTGAGCTTGAGCCGAAATTCTAATATATATGCAAGGGGTAAAAAGCATAGTTCTCGAATCCATCAACTGGTCTTAATAAAAAATATATTATTATTTTTAAATAATTCAGGTCAAAATAATTTATTTGTGCAATATATATTATTAAAGGTTAGAATCAATAAACAGATATAATATTATAATCAGTTTCGACGTAATTAATAATTCAGCGGTAAAGTACTCAAATAAAAATAATATCTAACAAAAATATTAGAAAATAATAAGATGAATGTTATTCAACCTAAATTATGGTTTTTTGAATTATTTTTAATAGCATGTCAAGTGAGTGGAAAATACTTGAATTTTTAGAGTACCTAAATTCTAGACCATAATATTTATTTCCAAACTTTAAAACATAACCACAAATACTAAAAATTATGTACATGTGAAAAACAAGTTTTTGGCCACCAATGTGTAGAATACTTCTCAAAAATTAATGACATAAATTAAAAGTGAAATATATGAAATTTTTTGTAGGAGAAAAAAGAGAATTTAAATCTCAACCATTAATTTACATTATTAAATAGTACTAAATTATTATAAAACTATGAGTTTTATCTACTCCACTCCCTTCCCCTTAGGTCTCGGGTTTAACCCCTCAAGAGCGTTGTCTTCACCTAGATTTTCCCCCTTCTCTCTAGGTAGGAGTAGAATAGAATTTTCAAAATAATAATAATAATAATAATATATAAATCAAGCCAAATGGAACACCGAATTGTTTGTTTCCTCTTATTATTACAAAAATATGTAATAATGAAATGTATTTTCCACTCACTTCACCATATCATCCAACTACGATGGTGAGGAGAAGCAGCATATCAATGTTGATACAGTAAAACATCAATTACTCGGAAAAAAAATAATGGTGAGTAATAAATAAGGTTTTCTTGATGACCAAAATTGCATCTGGCATTTGCTGTGAGACTAACCAAATTTGTATATCTCCTACAAGCTCAGTTTGACTAAGGCTTTCTATTTGGAGTACTAAATATCCCAAACTTGTCTTGTCCACTCGTATTGTTGTCAGGCTTCCGATTCCCGTTGAACTGTGATCCGGCAGAATTCGAATTAGCAACATTTCCACCCATGCCACGATTTCTTACGGATGCATACCTGTTTCCCTCGTTGCTCACGGGTGCATCCACTGCGGTACCCTGCTTGCCGGATGAATTTGCATTCAGACTGCTAAATATCCCAAAGCTCTTGGGAGGCTTTGAAGCTTCATCCTCGACTTGCTTAGTACCTTTCGCAGAGGATGGAGCATTCATGTTTTGGGGTGGTTGCCGTTGTTGATACGGGAATTGGGGCTCTGATCTGTCTGTCTGCCTTGTATTCTGGCCCATATGTGGAGGTTGTTGCCGTGGTGGATATGGAAACTGGGGTTCTGATCTGTCTACCTGCCTCGTATTCTGGCCCATATGTTGAGGTGGTTGCCGTGGTGGATACGGGAACTGGGGTTCTGATCTGTCTACCTGCCTTGTATTCTGGCCCATATGTGGAGGTGGTTGCCGTGGTGGATATAGGAACTGAGGTTCTGACCTGACTGACTCTCTTGCACTCTGGCTCATATTAGGCAGTTCCCGTTGTGGATACGGCAACTGAGGCTCTGACCTAACTGAGCTACCAGGTGGGAACTGCTTCCTTTGTTCACTACTTTTGTATCTGTTGTCGACATTTTCATCCTGCATTTGCACAGGTGAAGACATAGGCGGGTCATCTTCATCTGAAAATGTTGCATCTTCGGACTCCGATCCAGATTCCGTAGATTCATCCATGGACCTTTGGTTATCAGTAGCTGATTCAGTAGAAGTTTCAACCATATCACCATCCGCAACCTTTGCTTTTTTTCCACCTTTCTTTGTCGGGCCAAATTTTATGTGCTTGACTATCACATACGCATTTGTTTTCTCCACATTTGGCCCACTTTCCACAACACATACACCTTCAATCTGAAAATAATAATAATAATAATAATAATAAAAGGTAGGGGAATAAGTGGTGGAGATTCGGGAGAAGATGAGGCATAATTAATAACGAATCAGAAGTCCATATGATACACTAGGGGGGACCCAAGTGTAGGAACGTGAGATACCAATTTAGTGAGACGAGACAATATTCCTCCCAAGTCCTCCTTGGCTTCGTCCTCCTTACCCTTGGCCATGGCCATACACTGTTGGAGAACAACAGACGACACTCGTTAATGTTCATTAGAATTCAGCACCATAAAAACATATATTGGTGTACTTAAATCATTAGTCCTTTATAAAGAATAGAAGTACCTTTACTCGGTAACCACGTTCAATTAATCGTTTGACATTTTCTGCCTTCAACTTTAGGTCTTTTTCTTCCTGCAGAAGCAAGAGAATTTTGACATAGTTCCCATCTATATATGTTTAATATTTTAGTTGAAGATTCCGAAAACCAGCTTTAATTCATGCATCGGCCATGGGTGAATACCAAGGACATAAAAAGTTTAATAAAATGCTCATGCCAACAGTCACCATGTTATTCAGCCTTAAAACATGTTTCAGTTTCTAACATCTTTAGCACATATCGTTGATTTATGTTATGCACCACGGTTTCAAGATGTAAAAATATTCGATGAACAATAAGAAAAAGATGATAGAATTTCTTTAAAAAATGAACTTACTATTTTCCCAGTGAATCGAATATTACACACTCCTTTCTTTACTGTCTCCCCTGCCTACAGAAAAATAAAATTATTTAAAAAAAGGTATAGCTAACATTGTTTGAAAAACAGGCAGGTCCGTGCATAGACAAACGAAGACAAAATTAGTCAGCATGAATTATGATGGTTGGTTCGTATCAGAAAAAAAAGAACCAAATATGATTTGTGATGGTAATTCTATGCATTGAATATGCCATGACACCTTTCGAAAGTGTCGAATGATTAACTTATATGCCAGAAAAGCCAAGGCGACAACAATTCATGAGAAGACCATAGACCAACTTAGTTGCCAGTTAAATATCTTAATTCTTCCTTACAGGTAAAAAAAGCATTGCACAGCAACAGTGCAAACCAAGAAATTTTAGTATCTACAAAACTGCAGGTGCAAAGTCTGGGTTGCTGTTGCTCTTATTATCCGGGTCTAACAGAACCTTTTGTTCTAAAAAAATAGGTTTCTAAACTTGGAGGAAATCTTATTTCAGAAAAAAAAATGGTAATCAAGTAACTAAGTAAGACACGAGAACTTAGCGTAGAAAATATTCATGTCATACCACTGAATATTTGCTAATTCATCCTGAGCCAAATGAACTCAAATCATGCAACTTACAACTTACCTTGCTTTTAGCAATTTCCTTTTCCTTTAGACGTCGTTGGTATGTTTCCTTGTTATAGTCCATCAGTCTGCAAACTGGAGGGTCAACCTTTTTTTGAACCTACGTATATGATAGAACTTTTATCAGATCCCAATGAGACAAAACTGGACAATTAGATTATTCTTTGGAAAAAAAATTCAGAAGAGTGGCAGATCATTGAAGAATACACCTAAAAGTAATGTCTTTTTACCTCGACCAAATCGACACCCTGCTTCCTTGCTTGTTGCAATGCTTCTTCAATCGAGACGACAGAATGCTGGCCTGCAATTTCGTAAATCATGATCTGATTTATAATAGCAAACGTCTACCATAAAACCATTCAAGACAATTCAATTCAGCCTTTCCATTCGTATCTCTCGTGTTCACTTCAATTGAGAATTTTTAATTCGAATGCCTATCCTATTCGAAAATTCACATCTCTATAAACATAATACGGGCATATAATATAAGAAAAGACCCTTTATTTTTCTGAATAATATGAAACACTGTCAACCGTCGCATACCATCTTGCGTCACCAATCTAACAACCCTAGCAGTGATTTGCTTATTTAAACGTGGCTTTTCCTTGGCTTGCTGCTCAACCTTCTTATTCTTAGTAGCCTGAAATAATCAAATAAAAAAAGAAGATAAATTGCACCAGACGCCCCCAAATTATGAACCAAATTATAAATCAATTCAATCATAAACTTCAAATTATTCACAACTTCGAAGTTTAAGGACGCCGATCAACTATTCATCAAAAGTAGACACGAAAAAACACTAAATTAACTGAAAATTAATATAATTTTGCAAAGTTACCTGAACAGGGGCAGCAAAAGACCTGACATTACAGTAAAAATAAGAGGGCTTATTGTGGATACTGAAAATGGGTTTCTCTAAAGCAGAGATCCTCGTTTGATGAACGGAGGATGCATGGGGAGCTTGAAAGTAAAATCTCCTGTATTGATTTGATATAAGCTGAAGCTTAGATTGATTGATTCTACGCCAAAACGCCATGTTTTTCCTCCTTGGTTCAATGTAGCAAGAACCGTGGCATTCTTTGGAGCAAATCTGAGGGTTTTCCGAGAGAGAAAGGAAGCAGAACAAAAACCCTAAGTTGCGAGAAGAAAGATAAATCTATCTGGTTTTTCCAACACGATAATTTCCTGGACTAAAAGGTTCTTTTCTTTCAACTGTTGGATCGGATCAGTTGGTTTCTGTTAGAAATTCGACTAATTTCTTAGCCCAAATCAAAGCATTGGGCTTCACCTTTAAATGAAAATTTGAAATCTCAATGTATAATAATTT
Organism: Hibiscus tridactylites; assembly: GCA_958450335.1. Taxonomy (NCBI): domain Eukaryota; kingdom Viridiplantae; phylum Streptophyta; class Magnoliopsida; order Malvales; family Malvaceae; genus Hibiscus; species Hibiscus tridactylites. Next base: position 91,620,050 of record OY288281.1, read on the forward strand.
AAACATGCCCCAACGTTTGCATGTATTTAGCCCTTTATTTTTTATTTGTCCAAATATGCTCCTAATGTTTGTTTATTTTGTCATTTAGTCTCTTATTCTTTCTTTTGTTCCAAATATGCTCACATCGTTTCATTCATAGTCCAAATATGCCATGTTGGATGTAAACTGTTAATCAACTGACGGTCAACGGCTTATAAAAAAATTTGACGTGGCATCAGCAGATCTTAATACGTGGCAAGTTCAGTCAGCATCAGCTGTTGAACGTCAGTTGACTGACAGTTTCCATCTAACGGGGGCATATTTGGACCAAATTAAAACGTTAGGAGCATATTTAGACTACGAATAAAACACTGAGAACATATTTAGACCAAAAGAAAGAATAGGGAGCAAATGACAAAACATCCAACGTTTAAGGCATTTTTATCATTTTGCCTAATTTTAAAGACCCTTGACTTTTTTTAAGGAAATTATGAAATATTTTTAATTATGAATTGCATCAGACAATATACATTTAGGATGATTCATGTGTCAATAATTATTATGATATAAAATGTGTTTAACCTACACTTTATAATAATTAATTTTATTTGTAACCATTCAGAATATTGTATCTGTAATTATAAATTAGTACGATAGGACTTATGTTTTGAATTTATATAATAATAAAAACAAAACAAGTACAAGTTCTTAGCTTTCAGAGCAAAATTATATAATTGGAACAGGTAGTTCGTATAGTATATTGTATTTCTATTCCATCTCAAAGTTGGAGACGGTCCATTGCACAACTGTTACAGAACATATATTAATCACCACATTGTGTTCAACTTTGGGAGTTTAAGAGATATGACATTATTAACGTAAGATATTGACATTATCCCAATTGTCCCATTTGCTATATGCTGTTCGAGATATCATGACTGCATGATCTTCTCCATGTTTCAAAATACACATACATGTATTTTTCGTTTTCTTATTTTTCTTTGAAACCCTCAGTTGTGTTCGGTAACTATTAAAAAAACTTGATAAGTTCAAACACAGATGCAGTTTTGATAGCGATAAAGTTAGAATTAAACAATGAGAATGATAAAATCGCATGACTTCAAAATTAACACAAACTGAATATAGGGGTGGAACGTGGAACGGATCAGTGGGGTCATGCCCTAATTTTAAAAATTAAAAAATATATATAAGTTGTATAATGAAATTCTCTATAAATATTATCGAGTTTCACCACTAACTAAAATATATGTATAATCCAAAGCTTAAGAGAAACAAAACGTATTTTGACAAATATTTAAACGAGCAATAATTCAAATTGTCATTAGATTAAAAAAAACGGGGCAGGTGTTATTCTTGTTCCCTTGGTAGCTTTTGTCACAAAGTCTTGCTCCCCAATATTTTAAAATTTTGTATTAAGTTTCACAAAGTTTTTAAAGTTTTTATATAATCCCCTTAGATTTTGAAAATTTTAAGCAGATCTTATTTTTTTAAATCCCTTTAATTTTTTAAAAAATAATTAAACTTTGATTTTTTTAAAAAAACTTTTATAAATCTCTTAATTGTTTCTCTAAAAATCAATACCATTCAATCTCGAAACTTTTGCTTATAATTTTTTAAAATTTATGGGAATTTGGTTTTTATGTACTTTTGTTTTCATTATAATAGGACCCATCACTCGTGGGATCTATCTTGTTATCGGCTATCTGGTTTTAATAACGACATGCTACCCTCCACAATATTGACTCTTAATATTATTCATCTATTTCCCTCTTCTACTATTCTGCATTTATGTAAGAGGGAGCAAGTTGGGTTTTATGTAGGACCCAAAAATTAACCCCAAGTTGTAGGGTTTTCTCTTTTTAACTTCATTTTTTATAACAATTCGAATATAATTTATTGGTTGATTAAAACCCTAAACCCTAAAATCGAATAATGCAAAAGTCCGTTATGAGAAGATCTTCTCAACCTAATTTGTTTCATTTACAACATCATAATTCGAACTTCTAAATTCTAATATTGCTTAAGAGATCTAGTACATTATCCCACCAGACCAACTAATTATTGTTTACCTTTAGAGTAGACTTATCTAAAGATTAAATTATAACTCGGATGGTTTAATTATAACACGTGATTTAATATAAAACAAAATTTCAAATACATTATGGATATGATTTGAGCTTGTTAAGCTTGTGCAAGAATGTTAAAGAAATTTCAAACAAAATTCCGGTCCGCATGAACACTTCAACCTATTAATATTATCATGTTAAACGATGCGAAATGAATAAAATTTTTGTAGCATTGCGAGATGTTTTTTTGTGTGTGTGTGTTTATGAATTTCATCCCTTTATTTTATGAAAACTGAGATTCTGATCCTTCCTTTTCAAATTATCAAAGTTTGATACATGCATTTTATGAAATATGAGAAGTTGGTAAAAATTATGTAAAAAATCGAGCATTACACTCACAATTATTCAATCACAACTACAATATTCTCAATTGGACCTTAATTTTTAAATCAAATGAGTAAAGGACTAAATCTTGAAAACTAAAGCAGATTGAATAAATTTTAAATGTTCAATGAGAAGGGATTAATCAGAGATCGAATACGGTATATTCATATTGTATTCACGCTCATAAATAAATTTACATGAATAATTTGTTCGTATATATTCTGAAGCATTAATATATGTATATTTTATTCGTATCGTATCCGTATCTTGTAATCATATCATCTCATACTCGGGCCAAATGCAATGAATATACACCAGGAACATGGCTTTTATCTTCTCCCACAAGAATGGTGCTGAATACATTTCATCTGTTCCTTTCATTTAAACCTCTAACAGTTACACAGAAAAGTTTAAAACTTTCTCTGAACATTTGACGTGCACTTCACTTTATCTACTGTCTAAATATGGATGCAGAAATATTTATTCTTCTAAGGTGGTCCTCTATGTCCTTGCTTTGCAAATTTTCCGATTTTGTGTCGCATATTCGAATCTATTACATGTATACATGTTTGTCTCAATTGTAGAATCAATGTGCTTAAAATGTTTTAAATGTGCATTTGAAGTTGAATGATTTTATGTAGAATTGTTGATCCAACCATATGAATGCATTTGAAATCATTTCAAGGATCCTCGTTTTTTTTTCGGGACGATTCAATGATTTAAGGATGTGACACGCGTCGTATAGTGTCAAAAATAAAACCTTAAACTCAAAATAAATAAGAATTAAATTAATATAGTGAGAGTAAGGGTCGATCCGCAGGGAATAGGAACTCTAACACCTTTCTTCTGATTTAGACCAAAAAACCTGTAGGAAATAAAGGGGATTTTAGAATAGTGATTTGAATGAGAAAATAGTAAAAACGTAAAAATAAATGTTGAGAAAGAATTATGGATAGAAATAGCCTCAAGCCACGCTTTGCCACGACATCTTCGATCACTGAAGTTGATTTTTCTTCGACTTTCCTGCAGGTTACAGTCTACAAGGCCCAACCCTTGTAACTTACTTCTCGTTGGTAGATTCGACTCCCAGGGCAATCCTTGAAGTCAAACTTTTGTGAATTGGCCACGGCAATCGATGCTAACCCAGATCTGAGTTAGTGCTGGAGAAGCCCGTGCTCGGATATTCGTCTCGATGAGAGTTGTTTCCGATTTCGATTCCCCTTAGTGGACTGCCACTAAGTTTGTTCTTAGGGAGTTGAATTGGCTACAAGCTTTTTCTCGTCCCCAACGATGGATCTAAACCACTTCAAGCCGATGCGCGCTCTCGGAATGAAACAATTGCGATGCCTAAAGATTAGGCCGATTGCCTAATCAACTTTGCAGAGAATCTAAAAAGGAATTGTCGAAGGGTTGAAGTATTTTCCTAATCTCACGAGGTTTGTCGGGTTTGGCGTTGCTTTTGGCTAAATGGAATTTAGTTAAGCATGGTTTGTGAAAAAACCATACTTAATAAAATAAATAAAAATGGAGAAAAGAAAATGGAGAATAATGGAGACCTTTATTACTCAAGGAAGAAGAGAACAAATGAAAAATTGTTTTATGAATAATTCACCCCCAAAGTGGGGTATTTATAGTAGTTGAAAGACCCTAAAAACCTAAGATGATAAATCCTAAAATAAATTTAAATAAAATTACATAAGATAAATATCAAAGTTTTGAATTTAAAAGATAAAATTCGGATGATAGGCTATCTTGATAAGTGGACTGATAGGTTATCAAGCTTGCTGACGTCATCTTCTAGAAGGTGCTGACGTGGCGCCCAGTCAGCATTCATGCCCTGGTTCATGCCCATGAATCTGCCCACGAATTCAGTATTTCTGCAGCACTTCAACTCGTTTCCAGCATTACGTAACCTGTACGAGAACAACACAAAAACAGCCAAATTAAGTGCTTCAAACATATATATTCGATCAAAACAAGGACTAAAAACATAACCAAAATAAACACTTATCAAATTCCCCCTCACTTATCCGATGCTTGCCCTCAAGTATCTCAAAATTAAATAATCTTAAGTTCAAGTTTTCATCCTTAATTTCACGAAGTCTCAAAAATTCTCAATATGATTAAGCATCTAAATATGAGAGAAAACTAAGGAGCAAAAATAGATAAATGGCAAGACTAATAATTTAAAGCTAAGACGACATTCTAAAACTCTACTAACATCAATGATGCAAACCAAGTACCCTCACAAGGAATCGCTCATGTCACTCAAAGTGTTTAAGGGTAAGAAAAATCACTCGAGCCAAAGCTAATTAGAGCATAACCATAAGCTTGTGTTTAAATCTAATCTCCACTACTAACATGAATATGATGCAAAAATCAAGAGGTCTTAAATAAGGGTTGTAATGGGGCTAAGGTAAGGGTAGGATAAAGGCTGAAAATAAGGGCTAAAATTCAAGACAAAAAATCATCTCAAAATATATTCGAAACCTTTTTTTTATTCGAACCAAATCTGCTCGACAGTGTACCCTTTTTTCTTTTCGAACTGCACTGTTGTTTTTTTTCCTGGTTTTATTTTTCTGCAGACTCGAACAATTTCCTGCACTGTATATTCGAATCAACTCTGCACAGTTTTTTTTTCTGCACAGTGTAATACACTGCTGCACTGCATTTATTCGAATCTGTTTTTTTTTAAAAGATGAATTTTGTCTTGAAAAAAGGGAACAAAAGTGATGGATTTGAGAAGAAATTGGATTAGGCTTAAAATGTGGTAATTTTCAAGAAAAAAGGCTAAGGCTCAAAGATTGTTTCACTAGGGGAAATTAATTAAAAGGTAGGTAATTTATTTGGGAAGAGAAATGGTTAAAACCTAGTGCCTCTATCATATTAAAGCATCATAATCAATCAATGTAATCTCAAAAAGAATTTAAAAACAAGTTCTAGAATGCAACTAATTTAGCTAGGCACACTCAAAGAAACAAAGAGCAAATATCATGCATGCTCATCAGGCTCAAAAACTCACAAATATGTCTTGTGTACTTAGGTAAGCATCATGTGGATTAATAGAGAAATAAAATGTCATAATAAAATTAAAAATTAATCATGCCAAAAATTTACCATGCAACCTAGAGTTTTCTAACAAGATAGATTCAGAACCATGTGAAAACAATGAGACAAGGCAAAATTGAGGATTTAAACAGAGAACTTAATTTAATGAATCCAAGATTTCAAGCGAACAATCAAGACGGATAAGCAAGATAAAAATTGATAAGCATATCTCCCTCCCCCTCACTTAGATGCATTTTGTCCCAAAAATGAAAAATTAAAATAAAAGAGAGGAAATGAGAGACTCCCCTAATCAATTGCGGCCACGATCGCGGCCACGTCGTCCGCGGGAAGTGTCGGGGCGAAGATAGGATAAAATCTCGGCCAAGTTGGTCTCGATGGAATGGAGGCGCTCATCCATATCTCTTTGGGGTTGGTCGTCCTTTGTTGGTTGTGATTGGGCGTGTCGATGAAACACTCGTTCTCGACGAGTTGGGAGAGTGCCCGGGGGAGCAATATAAGGTGCATCAGGGGTGCCTGCAAGTAAGCCCATTGCATCTAGGCATCTCTCATCTAAAGCACTCATAGAAAACGCATAAGTAAACTGAGATGGATCAAAAGTAGCAGAAAAAATACGCAAGGCTAAATGGGTAATATAGGGGCCCAGAATTAATGGTCGTGACCTAGAGGTTCGGGGGACACGATGAAATGTGTGGGCCAACCAAAAACCAAGATTTACCTTAAGATTTACCTGCATACACCATAGAAAGAATAACTCAGATCTACTCACGGTTGATGGAGTGTCGTTTCTGCCAGACAAGTTGTAAACAAGGAAGCGATGGATATATCGTAAAGCAGGGCTATGAATAGTGTGGTCCTTAGTTGTTTTCGGATTGTACTGCACACCTGCTAAACCTGTCAAAGTCTCGAGAGAAATGTTGTTATCGAAATCTTCCGGTATGTCTAAAAGTGCAGATTGATAGTTAGGGTCTGAAACATTAGTGACGAAACCCATATAGACATTAAACTCAGTAATGGACAACCGAAAGTATTGACCCAATAAGCGAAAAGAAATTACATTTGGTGTATCAAGAGACCTAGCGCGACTACGATCAAACGAAAATGTAGAATAAAATTCAAGAACTAATTTGTAGTACGTGTCACAAGTAATAATATGAAATCGACGCCATCCAATATTATCAAAATGTGCTAGGACCGACTCACGTATATGCAAACGATCTAAAGTATGATCGGGAATGTACTTACAGACCGGAAGTGGGCGGTGTCGAATATGATTAAACATATTGAGTTCGTCTCCAGTAAATTGTAAAAACCCTTTCAAGCTGTCATCGTTAGGTGTCGTAAATCGTTGGCTACGTCGTGGATGTTCTTCATGGTCCGATGGAATATCATTGTGTTCGTGAGGCGGTGATTCCGGTTGAGCAGCGTCCGAGGGATTTTGGGCAGCAAAATCAGCGTGCATGTAATCTGCATGTTCAGAGGTAGGGTTAATAACAAATAATGGTGGAAAAAATTCAGAACTTACCTCATCGGCTGCCGAATAATTATCCGAATGCCCGGACGTGTTGGTGTGTATGTGATAGGAGGGCACACGGGTAGGTGACTGCATGGGCATGGGATGACGCTGTGAGGAGCCGCCAGCCGCATCGGACGCCAAGGGGTGGTAAGGGGAAGGTGGCGGCGATGGTGGTGACGGTGGGCTGCTGCCGTGGATGCTCGGAGTCGCTGCTGAGGGCGACGTACTGCGGCGGCTGGAAACGCCGGCGGCCACCGATGACGAGCGGTGGCTGCTGTGGAAGCTGGCGAGCTTGGTTCCTGGTGCGAGGCATGGTGGTGGGGTGTAGGGTTTCGGTTGGCTGTTTATAGAAGAAAATAAAGAAGGGTTATGGTAGGTTGGCGGCAGGTGAGGAAATAAATAAGGAGGGTTTTAGGTCAAAGCTGAGGAGTTTGGGGTGGGCTCCACGGGATTTAATTGGGTGTTTGTGTAGGTGAGGGAATATATTTATAAAAGGAAAGCAAAAGCTGCGGCTAGGGGGGTTTAATTGGGTGTTTGACCGGGTGGGGTCCACGAATGGTGATTGGGTTGAAATAGGAGTTTTGACCGGTGGTGGATAAGGTATATAAGGTGATGTATAAGATTTGGACGGGTGATAACAAATACCATTTAAAAATTGGGTCCACCGAATATTCTTGATAGCTTCTCATCTTTTATTCGACTTAACTTATCTGCAAAAAAAAAAGATCAGATAAAAATAGAATTCAAAATAAAAAGGATAAAATAATGAGATAATAAAATAAATCAAAGAGATAAATAAAAAGATATTCAAAAATAAATATGATGAGATAAAAGTAGATAAAAAAATTCAAAAATAAATATGAAAAAGAATGAAGATAAATTTGATAAAAGATAAAATCAAAATTTAAAATCTTCAATCTGATGATTTCGATTCTCTCTTTTTTTTCTTTTTATTATTATTATTATTATTATTATTATTATTATTATTATTATTATTATTATTTTTAAATAAAAAGAAAATTTAAATAACACTAAAAATAAAGAAAAATAAAATAAAAAGAAATGAGTTGCCTCCCATCTAGCGCTTGTTTATCGTCGCTAGCTTGGCGACCTCATTTATGCATTTGGTTCCTCGAAATAAATTTCTTCAACCAAACCAACTGGAACATTTTCGAAAAATTGTTTTAACCGTTGTCCATTAACTTTAAAGCTATGTCCTTCGGTGTCTTGAATTTCTACTGCTCCATGTGGAAAAGATTGAACAACAGTGAACGGTCCGAGCCATTTGGAACGCAATTTTCCTGCAAAAAGTTTAAATTTAGAATTAAATAATAGAACCTTTTGATCAACGAAAAAAGATTTAAATGAAATATTTTTATCATGGAAATCCTTTGTTTTGTCTTTAAAAATTTGTGCACTATCGTAGGCGTGTTTCCAGATTTCCTCGAGCTCTTGAATGTGTAACTTGCGTTCCCTTCCAACCGCATCCATTTTCATGTTACATTGCTGAATTGCCCAAAATGCGCGATGTTCCAGTTCGACTGGTAAGTGACAGGGTTTACCGTAAACGAGACGGTAAGGTGACATCCCTATGGGGCCTTTGTACGTAGTACGGTATGCCCATAGCGCATCGGATAGCTTAATGCTCCAATCTTTGCGATCTGGCGTCACAATTTTTTCGAGTATGGTCATTATCTCTCGATTCGACACCTCCGCTTGACCATTCGTTTGCGGATGGTAAGATGTTGAAATCCGGTGAGTGACACCGAACTTTTTCATGAGAGCATCAATCACTTGGTTAATGAAATGCTTCCCACGGTCGCTTATTATCGCTCGCGGTGTGCCAAACCTGCAAAAGATAGATTCTTTTAGAAACTTAACAGTGGTTTTAGCATCATTATTTCGGGTTGCTCTAGCTTCAACCCATTTGGAAACATAATCTACCGCAAGAATTATATAAAAGTTACTGAATGAAGAGACAAAGGGACCCATATAATCTAATCCCCAAACATCGAATATCTCATATACAGTAATGGGATTAAGTGGCATCTCGTTTCGTCGACTCAAATTACCATCCCTTTGACACTTTTCATAAGACTTACAAAATAAATATGCATCACGAAAAATGTTGGGCCAGTAGAAACCACACTCAAGAATTTTATGTGCAGTACGTTTAGGCCCGAAGTGACCACCGCAAGAATAAGAATGACATAAATTTAGGATAGAGTTTACCTCGCTTTCTGCTACACATCGTCTAATTACCTCATCCGAACAATGTTTCCAAAGATAGAGATCATCCCAAATGAAGAATCGGGACTCCCTTTTTATTCGTTTCACTTCCGCTTTCGGTAAATCTTGCGGCATCTTACCCGTGGCTAAGTAATTCACCATGTCTGCGAACCACGGAACATTAAGCTGAGCGGCCATCAATCCTTCGTCAAGGAACTCCTCTCTCACCGGTGGATCGGTCATAGATAAGGGGATGCGACTTAAATGGTCCGCAACAAGGTTTTCGCATCCCTTCTTATCCTTAATTTCTAGGTTGAATTCCTGGAGTAATAGTATCCACCGGATTAGTCTCGGCTTTGCCTCCTTTTTGCTCATCAGAAAGCGTAAAGCTGCATGATCAGAAAATACAACGATTTTAGTACCGAGTAAATAAGATCTAAACTTTTCTAAGGCAAAGACAATAGCAAAGAGTTCTTTTTCCGTTGTTGAATAATTTTTCTGCGCAGGATCCAAGGTACGTGATGCATAGGCTATAACATGCGGTTCCTTGTCGATTCTTTGACCCAACACTGCTCCAACGCTAAAATCGGAAGCATCGCACATTAACTCGAATGGGTGGTTCCAATTTGGTGGTTGAACGATAGGTGCGTTTACAAGCTTTTCCTTGAGTATGTCAAATGCCTCCTTGCATTTTTCGTCAAAATTGAAGGGTTGATCCTTTTGTAATAGACTGCAGAGGGGTTGCGCCAACTTTGAAAAATCCTTAATGAACCTGCGGTAAAACCCTGCATGGCCAAGAAACGATCGAATATCCCTCACAGTTGTGGGGTATGGGAGTGAGCGTATAACATCTGTTTTAGCTTTATCAACAGTAATACCTTTTGAGGAAACAATATGTCCTAGAATTAACCCTTTATCTACCATGAAATGGCATTTTTCATAATTTAAAACAAGGTTGAATTCAAGGCATCTTTTTAGCACATTTGTTAAGTTTAATAAACATTCTCCAAAGGAATTACCGTAAACTGTAAAGTCATCCATGAATACCTCTATACCTTTTTCGATGAAATCTGAGAAAATGCTCACCATGCATCTTTGGAATGTGGCCGGCGCATTACAAAGCCCGAATGGCATTCGACGATAGGCGAACGTACCAAAAGGACATGTAAAGGTTGTCTTCTCTTGATCCTCGGGCGCCACAGGAATTTGGAAAAAACCTGAAAATCCGTCAAGACAACAGTAGTGAGTTTTACCGGCTAATCTTTCAATCATTTGGTCTATAAAAGGAAGTGGAAAATGATCTTTTCGAGTTAGAGAGTTCAACTTCCTGTAGTCTATACAGACTCGCCAACCATTTTGGACTCTTGTTGGAACCAATTCACCTTCTGCGTTTTTAACCACCGTGACTCCGATTTTCTTAGGGACTACATGGATCGGGCTTACCCAGTCACTATCCGAAATTGGATAGATTATATCCGCATCTAGAAGCTTTTGTATTTCTTCTTTAACCACGTCCATCATAGGTTGATTCAGGCGGCGTTGTCCTTGTCGAGATGGCTTAGCCTCATCTTCGGTTTTTACCTTATGCATACAAGTAGAGGGACTAAGGCCCTTGATGTCTGCGACGGTCCACCCAATGGCTTCCTTATGTGCTCGTAGTACTGTTAGCAAGTCCTCCTCTTCTTCGTTTGATAGCTTGGTTGAGATAATAACCGGCAAGGTCTCTCTTTCCCCTAAAAATGCATACTTTAGATGCTCAGGTAATTGTTTAAGTTCAATCTTGGGTGCCTGCAATATAGAAGGTAAAGGTTTAGTCTTAGATGCAGTAAGTATTAAGTCTTTATTTATCGAACAAAGATTTTCAAACTCCCTGTCTTCTTCGTCGGAATCCGCGATTTCTCTGTACAAATCATCCATGAATTCAGTAAAACTAGTGTCAAAGAAATCATTTATGGCAGGTTCAATGACATCAACAAAATTTAAACTAGCAACATTTTCAGGATGTCTCATAGCTTTGTAAACGTCAAATTTTACTACCTCACCATCGAATTCCATTGTAAGGATCCCACTTCTTACATCAATTTTTGTGTTTGCAGTGCTAAAAAATGGGCGGCCAAGGAGGATCTCAGAAGAGTTGTTTGCTCGGTCGTTTTCCATGTCAATGACATAGAAATCCGCTGGGAAGATTAAATTATTTACCTTTACGAGAACGTTTTCCAGTAATCCTTCCGGGTAGATTATGGATCTATCCGCCAGTTGTATTGTTACCCTCGTATCCTTCAAAGGCTCAGCAGAAAGTGAGTTATAAAATGAAAGGGGCATAACATTAATAGAGGCCCCTAAATCACACATTGCTCGTTTAATACCCACTTTACCTATTTTGCAGGGAATGGCGAACATACCTTGGTCCTTCAATTTTGGTGGCAACTTACGCTGGAAGACCGCCGATACATGTTCTCCTAGATTAACCTTTTCAACTCCAATAAGACGACGTTTATTAGTACATAAATCTTTAAGGAACTTAGCATACCTTGGAATTTTTCGGATTACGTCGAGGAGCGGTATGTTGATCTCTACTTTCTGGAACACATCTAGGATTTCCTTTTCTTCTGCTTGTTTGTCTCTTTTCATCAATCTCGACGGGAATGGTGGTTGGACAGCATAAGGGGATGGTTTAGGGGTTGGATTTGATGTACCTTTTTCGACTGGTGGGGTTGGTTTATCTTTTTGGGTGTTTTCCTCTGAGGTTTTGGGTTCTATCACGGTGCCACTTCTAAGGGTGATGGCATTAACATTTTCTTTTGGGTTTATCTCTGTTTGTGAAGGGAGTTTACCTTTGGATTCAAGACGACTTACTGTTTGGGCTAGCTGGCTCATTTGCTTGTCTAACTCTTGTAAGTGGATTTCGGTACGGTTCTGGAACTTCTCTTGGGATATCGCTAGTCGTTCAACCAAGGTTTCTAGAGACGTCTTTTGTTGTGGGTAGGGTTGTCTTTGTTGGTACGGTTGATTTGGCCTTTGGTTGTTCGCGTACCCATAATTTGATTGGTTCCTCCACCCAGATTTATAAGCATTCCCTATGGCGTTGGCTTGGGCGACATCATCTTCTTGAATCATCGGACAACAGTCTGTCGGATGTTCTGGGCTGGTACAGATTCCACAAAGTCTAGCTGTTTTTCTCTTATCTGCAACAAGAGTTTGCACTATTTCAGCTAATTTATCGATTTTGTTTTCTAATGAAACTGTACTTACCTCGCGAACCCTTCGAGATGGTTCGCTAGATTGATTGAATCTTTGAGAGTTGGCGGCCATGGTTGATATCAGAGTTTTAGCCGCTGTTGGTGTCATGTTGACTAAAGCTCCGCCACTTGCTGCATCTATCACTTTCATGTCCATAGGCGTCAATCCTTCGTAAAAATATTGGAGGAGGGTTTGTTCCGACAACCCATGTTGTGGACAATTTGCACACAACTTTTTAAACCTCTCCCAGTATTCATACAAGGATTCAGCTTCTCTTTGTTGAATGCTTAGGATGTTGCGCCTGATTTCGCTTGCTTTCGCTGCAGGGAAGAACCTGTCAAGAAAAAGTTTAGCCATGTCAGTCCATGTTGTAAAAGAATTAGGGGGTAAATCAAATAACCAATCTTTTGCTATATCAGCTAAGGAAAATGGAAAAGCTCTAAGTTTGATTTGGTCATCGGATACTCCCTGTGGTTTTGTGCTTAGACAAACCATTAAAATTCCTTCAAATGTTTGTGAGGGTTTTCTGTTGGCAAGCCGTGAAAGGTAGGTAGGAGGTGGATTAAACCCGTTTTTAGCACGAACGGTGTTTCGCCATTCGGGAAAGTTATACACATAGGTTGTTGGCCATCGGGCGCCGCATTTAGTTGGCGAATGGTTTGATTTTCGTCTCCCATCGGATTGGGCTCGTAACTCGATTCTGCTTCGGATGTGATTTCTAGATCGCGTTCGAGTCTCTGTTGGCGTCTTTTGTTTTTCTTTTCCCGAAGTGTTTGTGCGTTCAACTTTCGGGCTAGTGCTTCGATTTCCGGGATGAGATCAAATTGTTCTCCCGGATTGCTCCTGGTCATAAATCAAATAAAACGATATCAGTAATTTGCCGTATTCCCCGGCAACGGCGCCAATTTTGACACGCGTCGTATATTGTCAAAAATAAAACCTTAAACTCAAAATAAATAAGAATTAAATTAATATAGTGAGAGTAAGGGTCGATCCGCAGGGAATAGGAACTCTAACACCTTTCTTCTGATTTAGACCAAAAAACCTGTAGGAAATAAAGGGGATTTTAGAATAGTGATTTGAATGAGAAAAATAGTAAAAACGTAAAAATAAATGTTGAGAAAGAATTATGGATAGAAATAGCCTCAAGCCACGCTTTGCCACGACATCTTCAATCACTGAAGTTGATTTTTCTTCGACTTTCCTGCAGGTTACAGTCTACAAGGCCCAACCCTTGTAACTTACTTCTCGTTGGTAGATTCGACTCCCAGGGCAATCCTTGAAGTCAAACTTTTGTGAATTAGCCACGACAATCGATGCTAACCCAGATCTGAGTTAGTGCTGGAGAAGCCCGTGCTCGGATATTCGTCTCGATGAGAGTTGTTTCCGATTTCGATTCCCCTTAGTGGACCGCCACTAAGTTTGTTCTTAGGGAGTTGAATTGGCTACAAGCGTTTCCTCGTCCCCAACGATGGATCTAAACCACTTCAAGCCGATGCGCTCTCTCGGAATGAAACAATTGCGATGCCTAAAGATTAGGCCGATTGCCTAATCAACTTTGCAGAGAATCTAAAAAGGAATTGTCGAAGGGTTGAAGTATTTTCCTAATCTCACGAGGTTTGTCGGGTTTGGCGTTGCTTTTGGCTAAATGGAATTTAGTTAAGCATGGTTTGTGAAAAAACCATACTTAATAAAATAAATAAAAATGGAGAAAAGAAAATGGAGAATAATGGAGAGCTTTATTACTCAAGGAAGAAGAGAACAAATGAAAAATTGTTTTATGAATAATTCACCCCCAAAGTGGGGTACTTATAGTAGTTGAAAGACCCTAAAAACCTAAGATGATAAATCCTAAAATAAATTTAAATAAAATTACATAAGATAAATATCAAAGTTTTGAATTTAAAAGATAAAATTCGGATGATAGGCTATCTTGATAAGTGGACTGATAGGTTATCAAGCTTGCTGACGTCATCTTCTAGAAGGTGCTGACGTGGCGCCCAATCAGCATTCATGCCCTGGTTCATGCCCATGAATCTGCCCACGAATTCAGTATTTCTGCAGCACTATAACTCGTTTCCGGCATTACGTAACCTGTACGAGAACAACACAAAAACAGCCCAATTAAGTCCTTCAAACATATATATTCGATCAAAACAAGGACTAAAAATATAACCAAAATAAACACTTATCAGGATGTATATTTCATATGGTGTTGTTTCTTTGGGTTCTTTCTTTGAGTTTTTATAAGCAATTACCTATCTTGACCTTATAGTTTGAGGCGTTTAATTAATTTTTTTAAAATAGTGGCATAATTAAAATTTTCAAAAACTTAAATTTTTTTAAGTTTACAACGATGCCCCTTTAACGGACTGTAATGTTTCAGTTATCATTTTATTACAAAACATAAAGTTTAATTGTCATTTTTTAACAAAGTTCAGTGACCATTTGTAAACTTTACCTTAAAAAATAATAATTCGATGATTTATATGTTATAAGTACTAACTTAAACTGAAGATCATAGTTTGAAGACCAGTAATACAATTAACTCAATTTGTATCCAAATTAAGATTAGTCAAGTCGTTGTTTATAAAAATACTCTTGCATTGAATGAAGTAATTGATTGATAATTAATTTGATAACTTTTTGGATGCATCTAAAATCATAACTTATCTAATACGATAAGCTTGAGTGTCACAAAAGCACTTGTAAGCAAAATATATACAATTTAAGATTAGTGGATGATTATAATTAATGGTTGAATTTAAAAATTAAAAATATGAAGATTTTTTAAAAAGAAAAATGAAAAGTTTAATCTCAATTATTAATTTACACTCATATATTGGTCTTAATTAGTGTAAACTAAAAGGTTTACGTGGTCTTTTAACTACTTTAGTAAAAAAAATTATAAAATCATTTTATTGTGTAGATGTAATGCGTGGGATCGAGTATAATTTTACATTTGTTTAAGTACTATTATATATGTGTATGTTTTAAAATTTATTTTTGTTTGTATTAATGATTAATTTTACGTTAGTTCAAGTAATGTCGGGGACAGAATCAAAAAATTTAAATTCGAAGTCAGAATTTATAAAATTCTATAAAAGGATTGTTTTAAAGTAAACAAAATTATGGGTGTTATTTTCTTTTTAAGATTATCAATTATTTTTAGAATAATGTCAATATTATTTTAAAGTAAGGTTAGTTTTATTTTTAATATTTTTATATACAAATTATAAAGATATTTAAAAAAAATGAGGAGTCAACTAACATCTTTTTGACTACGGCGTCTTTGTCCATAAATCCTACAATACGTGGATCATGTCATGTCCATACTTATTTTAGTCTAAAATGATGATTATTTTTATTAAAGTTACTCTAATTGTATTAATTATAATTATATTTGTGATTGCATAAGTACCATGTTAAACATGTAGTATTGATTTTCATTTCATTTTCGCATTAAATAAGTGCTGGAGAATGTTGAAATACAAAATACTTGTAATGTACGTAACGCTGCTGGTCATGTATCGAACTAACATTTGAAAACGTCCAAGTAGTTCAGGTCTTTGATTAAGATTGTTCAAATGGTTTTGAAAAAGACAGCCGAAAATTAAGATGCAATTTTCAATGGAATTTCTTGTACGATTGCCAAAAATTACCTGTCTCTTTACTAAACGTTAGCTTTTGAAATGATATCAATTTTTATGCGTGAAACAAAGATATGTTATTTGTGTCTTTGTCTTTGTCTTACGTGACAGTTCAGACATTATATTTAAAATTTTTTTGATTTAAGTGAAAAGTGTGTTTTATTATTTATCCATTCCTTTTAAAGGGTTTGAATAAAAAAAAACCATTTTTTCATACTTCTAAACTCTGTGACAATAATTTTACACCACAGTTACCAATTTGAAAGAAAAATAAAACTATAATATAAAATCCTTTAACATAATGATGTATTTTCGTATAAAAATGAAATTTTAAATTCGTTAAGTTAAAAAGAACGAAGTCAAAGATTTAAAATAATAATAAAATATTAAAAAAATCATAACAGAAGGTTAAAAATGAGTTTTTGGATGAGAACGACGAAAGTGCTAATACATAAATCTTGAAAAATAATGTGAATTAAAAAAAAGCACCTCATTTAGACACAGGAGCATATAAAGTTATGACATTTTAAGGTTTTGCACTATATTTGTAGTTAAAAATTAAAATAACAACCGTTGTAAATAAAATAAAGAAGAACAAGAATAAGAATAAGATGAACAAAGAGATGAGAGAAAGAGGGAGATTTGTATTATTCTCAAATATAGAATTGTATACAATGCCTTCAATGAATCATCTATTTATAGGCATAAGAAGTACATAATACATTAAACTCTAATTCAGTGAAGGAAAAAGAGTACACACATCTTTGATACGCATAACTTGTTGCCTCATTAAAAACCTTACCAGAAAAACCCATTGGGACAAAACCTCGGTTAAGGGAAAAAGAGTGCAACGCGTATTTACTCCCCCTCATGAAAACATCACAGAAGATCTTTGAATCTTCATAATTTAATCTTGAATATCATTTTTCTAAAGATCGCGAGGGATGAAACTTTGGAGTAATATGTTCCATGATGTATCAACTTTCAAACTGAGATATACATCTTGCTTTATCTTCACACAAGATAGCTTTTATCATATCTTGTAAAAGTAAATCCACATATCTTTTGGATATGTTGGGTCAATAATCTTAGCCAAACACATTTTTTTTGCTTGCCTCGTGCATAACAATTATTTCTACGACATTTGAGGAGGCATCAACGAATGTTTGAAGATCTAAATGTAATGATCTTTGTATATTCATAGATATTTCTTAACCAACTAATATATAGTGCTTCAAGACCAAGAAAAGATATAATTATCTTTATTCACATCCAACAATCTTACAACTATTGGGATACTCAATAGATATGCTCTATTCATATTGAATATTCTTTAAGATTCTTTCAGCTTATGTCTATTCATAGACAAAAGAAATATATAAAAATGCTCGATCTTCAGGTCGAGATAAACTTGATGTCAAGATTCAAGTACTTGTATTGAAAGTACTTCATGAGTTTCCAATTTGAAGCTCTTTAGGAGTTCTAAAATTATCATAATGGATCTTGATTCAAACTCCTTTATAAAATACATAAGGAAATCTGATCATTCTTATAGTATTTTCTCAATTAGTATTCACTAAGGTGATTATACCAAATGCGCCAAAAATATTCATGAGACATGTTTAAATAAATTTCCTCAGAAATTTCCAAATGCTTATAGCATTTTAGATCCTTCAAGGATAAATATGGATCCACAAATAATTAGACGCATGTAAAATTTTCAAAACTGCCAAAGTAATTGCATCCACCATGAAGTAATTAAAACTTTTCATAAATCACAGTTTAAGTCGTATTTACGACTACTTATTTGTGCCTCACTTGCATTACACCTTTAGGTGTTTGGACTGGTGGTCCAAATACTTCTATTTTAGAAGTTCAAAGCGTCTTTGTAACCCCCTTAACCCGGTCTAGACGGTTGACCCGAATTAAGAAAGTCACACGGGGAAAACCAAAGTCAACCCGAAAGTCAACCTTGATTAACGACCCTTTTTTTTTCTTTTTAATCTTATCTAGATGCACATTAACCCTACTTGTGATCACACAAACAACGTACTCAAAGATCACAAACATCAGAGATCAAACAGGGACCCAATTGAACATACTACAACTTTAGGGACCAAATTGTAAATTCTGATAAATTAAGGGGCTTAACCCAAATTAAAGTTACCATCTTGAAATTAATCAGGTTCCATGCTTCTCTGTGAAATTTCAGCTCAAACGGGCATTCCAAACTCATTCAATTGAGCAAACATGATTCAGGACCAAAACGTAAACAAAACAAAACATGCAAAGATGCTTTTAACTGATTTTAACGGTCTGGTATCGATACGCCACGTGTCGTATCGATACTCGGGGAAGGCAGTAACCAAACTCTAGCAACGGTATCGATACCTTTCCCCCAGTATCGATACTTCACTTATACGGTATCGATACCTGTTCAACGGTATCGATACTCCTGGGCTGAAAAGTGCATATTTGGCTCAGGCGTACCGATACGCAAGCCCGAGTACCGATACCCCTGCCTGAAAACGACTAGAAAACAGCAACATACATGCTTTAAACCTCAAATTAACAACACCAAACCATATCACTTAACCATACAACATACAAGGACCCTAATTGCAACATCAATTCAGCATATAAACAACACATACAAAAAACCCCAATTTGTAAGCATGCTTCCTACTTAAGCTAACCATTCATGCATAAACCTTCAAAAGCAAGCAATAGGAATCCAATCCAAAAACCAGCAATTCATACAACATTTAACAACTCAGGGAGTCTCAAACACCTCCCAAAACAACCACATTGGTCCCCCATTGCCAAAACAACCAAAAGCTAAAAGAACTTATAAAACCTTCATACATTGAGCTTTACTTGAACTTGTTTGCTTGCCTTCACTTGCTGCCCCTCAATGTACTCTAATGCTCTGCATTATTGAATCAAGAAAACGAGAGAGCGTAAGCCAAAGCTTAGTGAGGAGTGCTCTTTAAAAACCATTCAATAATGCAATTAAAACCATTTGTAAAACATGCTTATAGACAACCTTTACACATGCTCAAAGCATACTTTAAATCAAGCAATTCCCATGCTTCCATATTTCATTTAAACAAGCATCTCATGCTTCAACATAAACATTAAATCATGCATCTCATGCATCTCAATGTACTATACATGTCATATTGGCTCAAGTGATACATTTCATTTATGAAATCAAGTTCAACACTTTCCCAAGGACTTTTAAACACCTTGGCCCCAAGGACTTTTAAACACCTTGGCCATGGACTTTTAAACACCATGAATGAGGACCACACAAGGACTTTTAACCACCTTTGTGTCCGTAGCTTGAATCACCCCAAGGACTTTTAAACACCTTGGCCCCAAGGACTTTTAAACACCTTGGCCCCATGGACTTTTAAACACCATGGAAAGGAGCACCTAAGGACTTTTAACCACCTTAGTGTCCGCAACAAGATTCATCCAAGGACTTTTAAACACCTTGATGATCTTAGGTAACAAGGCTCACTCAAGGACTTTTAACCACCTTAGTGACCTTCACTTTTACAAACCATCACTTGCCAATATACACTTTATACATCATATAATCCACTGTTTTAAAGCATTAAACCAAGCCATTTCATCATGCATCTCAAAGCATTAAATCCACATTTAATCAATGCATAAAAACAAGGTACTCCTACCTAGAGTCACCTTCAACACATGGCTTTAAACATCAGCAATTATCATGCTAAAACATCAGCAATTATCATGCTAAAACATGCTTTCAAAACAGAAATCAAAACATGCAAATCATCATTTTGCATCACACCAAAACATGGCCACCACTTAGAAAGAAAATCCGAAAACTTACACTTGAGCTTAGCAAAGTTGTTTAGACTTAAACTAAGCCCCCAAAACCTTGGTTTCAAAGCCGAAAACCATTTTCACAAATCCACTCACCGATTTCCACTTTGCTTCAAGCCAAAGCACCAAATCAAGCCTCCGGATCAACAATTCTTGGATCCAAGGATGCCTCCCCTGTTTCAACACATTAAAGCAGAGGATTAATGCATCATCATGCATTAATTGCTTCAATGAAAGCACCTAAACTCGCAGCTCTCACAAAACCTCCATTTTCGGCCACCAAACACAACCGAAAATGCATCCGAAACACTTCTAAACAAAGCCCAGCCATAAACCAGCAAAACCTCACTTCCATTAACATCATTTAACATCTAAAAACAACCTACAACCATCCTTATACCTCCAGCAACATCAGATCCACAAGATCACCACAAAAGCTACCTTAAAACACAAGCTAAACTTAGGAAACTCAACCTATCCGGGATTGCATCAATCAAGACTCATTTCCACATCAATTTAATGATCATTTAACATCAAAAACACTTCTCAAAACACAGATTTAACAGATCAAACGAAAATCATGTGAAATCATCAAAATCTTGCATAATTAGCCAAGATCCATAAATCAACTTAAAAGCCTTTAATTAAACATCAAATTAGGATTGAAAACTTAGGAATTTCATTAAAGAACTTGAAGTTCAGAGGAGAAGGACGTTCTTACCTCCAAACTTGAGTTTCTCCTCTTTTTGGAATGGAAAACCTTGATGAAACTTGAAGCAATTGAAGAGGTTTTGAAGATACAATGATTTGCAATCAATTGAGAGTTGAAAGGATGATTTTAGGTGAGAAAATCAGAATTGAAACTCTGGAAATGAAGTGTTTGGGTTGAGAGAAAAAGAGAGAAAGAAAATGGGAAGTTAGATGAGAAAATGCTTAAAATGAGTTTTCCCTCCTTTTAATTTTCTTTAAAATCAGAATTATGAGTCAAAATATCTTAGAAAAATCTGGAGAAACTCCCTTTGGGTAAATAGCTCCTTAAAGATTCAAAGTTTCAACCCTTTATAAAACAGCCACCAAACTTTTAAAAATTACATTTTGGTCACTAGCCGAAATGTCACCCTTCCAAAACTCATTTTCCAAAATTGATTTCACAGTTCATTTAATTATAATAAAAGATGATTTTAGAACATTTTTCCATATTTTTAATGCAACCCGAACTAGGCTTTCCTAATTTAACCTCTTACGATTCGAACAGCACTTTGACCAACCGGTCAACGCCCAAGACTTCCAAGCCCAAAACCGGGGCGTTACAACTCTTCCCCCCTTAAGAAATTTCGTCCTCGAAATTTACCTGAAGGAAAGAGATAAGGAAACTGCTTCAGCATATCTTCCTTCCGCTCCCACGTGGCTTCCTCAACACCGCGATGCTTCCACAGCACCTTCACCAACTCAATGGTCTTGCCACGAAGAACTTTGCTATCTGAATCCAGAACCTTCACCGGTTCCTCATCATAGGTCAAATCCGGATTCAAAACCACATCCTCAACAGGCATCACATGCGAAGGATCAGATCTATACTTCCGGAGCATAGAAACATGGAACACATCATGAATCTTCTCCAGCTCCTGAGGTAACCTCAACCGATACGCAACAGGACCCACACGCTCAACAACCTCATACGGTCCAATGTATCTAGGGCTCAGCTTACCCTTCCGACCAAACCTCATCACCTTCTTCCAAGGCGAAACCCTCAAGAACACGTGATCACCCACCGCAAACTCTATCTCCTTACGCTTCAAATCCGCGTAAGACTTCTGCCGATCAGAAGCAGCCTTCAACCGCTCACAAATGAGCTTCACCTTCTCGGTGGTTCCTTTCAACAAAGCAGGCATCGAAACCAACTTTTGACCAGTTTCAGCCCAACACAGAGGAGTCCTACACTTCCTCCCATACAGAGCCTCATAAGGTGCCATCTGTATACTCGCCTGATAACTATTGTTATAAGCGAACTCAACCAAAGGCAGATGCTTCTCCCAAGAACCTTGGAACTCTATCACGCAGCATCTCAACATATCCTCCAAAATCTGAATAACTCGCTCAGACTGGCCATCCGACTGAGGATGATAGGATGTACTGAAATGCAACCTTGTACCCAGAGCTTGATGCAAACACTGCCAAAAACGCGATGTGAACCTCGGATCCCTATCCGACAGAATCGACTTAGGCACACCATGCAGCCTCACAACCTCAGCAACGTACAGCTCTGCCAGCTTATCCAAAGAAAACGTAGTATGCACAGGCAAGAAATGCGCACACTTCGTCAAGCGATCCACAATCACCCAAACAGAATTCTTCTTCGACGGAGATAAAGGCAAACCAGATACAAAATCCATGGTAACCCTCTCCCACTTCCATTCAGGGATCTTCAGCGGTTGCAACAAACCAGAAGGAACCTGATGTTCAGCCTTAACTCGCTGACACACCAAACACTTGCTCACGAACTCTGCCACATCCTTCTTCAAACCTACCCAATAGTACTCATCACGAAGATCGCGATACATCTTTGTACTACCAGGATGCATAGCAAAAGGACTATTATGACCTTCAGCTAGAATAGCACGCCTCAACTCAGCATCAGCAGGCACTACTATCCGACTACCAAAACACAACACTCCATCCTCATTAAAGCAGAAATCTGAAGGTCTACCCTCCGCGATATCCTGAACATGAGACACCAAGGAATCATCCAACAACTGCTTTTCCTTGATCAACTGAACCAACGATGGTTTCACTTGCAACTCAGCAACAAGACCACCATCCTGCGATATACTCAAGCTAGCAAACATAGCTCTCAGCTCAACAGCTACCTTCCTACTCAAGGCATCCGCAACAACATTGGCCTTTCCAGGATGATACTCTATCGTCAGATCATAATCCTTGAGCAACTCCAACCACCGCCGCTGCCTAAGATTCAACTCCTTCTGAGACATCAGATACCTCAAACTCTTGTGATCCGTGTACACCGTACACTTCTCACCATACAGATAATGCCTCCAGATCTTCAGAGCAAAAACCACTGCAGCCAGCTCAATATCATGCGTAGGATAATTGCGCTCATGCACCTTCAACTGTCGCGACGCATAAGCCACAACCTTACCCTCTTGCATCAGCACACACCCCAAACCAACATAGGATGCATCACTGTAGACTACAAACTCTTTCCCTGATTCAGGCTGAATCAAGATAGGAGCTTGAGTCAAAGCCATCTTCAACTTCTCAAAAGCTTGCTGTCTCGCTTCTGTCCACTCATACTTGACATCTTTCTGCAGCAACTTCGTCAAAGGAGCAGCAATCTTGGAAAACCCATCCACAAACCTTCGGTAGTATCCTGCCAAACCAAGGAAACTACGAACCTCCTGAACAGACTTAGGAACTTTCCAGTTCATCACTGCTTCGATCTTCTGAGGATCAACACGAATCCCCTCAGCTGAGACCACATGCCCAAGAAAAACCACCTCTCTAAGCCAGAACTCACACTTGCTCAGCTTAGCATAAAGCTGATTCTCCAACAAAGCTTGCAACACAATCCTCAAATGCTCTTCGTGCTCTTCCTCAGTACGCGAGTACACAAGGATATCATCAATGAACACCACAACGAACTTGTCCAGGTATTCATGAAAAACACGATTCATCATGTCCATGAAAGCAGCAGGAGCATTTGTCAAACCAAACGGCATCACAAGGAACTCATAATGCCCATACCTTGTCCTGAAAGCTGTCTTAGGCACATCCACATCCTTCACCTTCAACTGATAATACCCTGACCTCAAGTCAATCTTAAAGAACACAGCAGCTCCCCGAAATTGATCAAAGAGATCATCAATCCTCGGCAAAGGATACCGATTCTTGATAGTCAACTTGTTCAGCTGACGGTAATCAATGCACATCCTCATCGTGCCATCTTTCTTCTTCACAAACAAGACAGGAGCACCCCAAGGCGAAACACTCGGCCGGATGAAACCACGATCAAGCAGCTCTTGCAACTGCGTCTTCAGCTCCTTCAGCTCCTTAGGTGCCATTCTATAGGGAGTAATGGACACAGGAGTGGTATTCTCATACAGCTCAATACCAAACTCCACCTCGCGATTAGGAGGTAAACCAGGCAACTCCTCAGGAAAAACATCAGGAAACTCCTTCACCACCCTGATATCCTGCACCCTCAGCTCCTTAGAACAAGGATTCATCACAAAAGCTAGAAAAGCTTCACAACCTTGCCTCAGCATCCTGCTCGCCTCCAAGGTAGAAACAACATTGGCAAGAAACTTCACATTCTCACCAACCACCACCACTTCATAATCATCCGCAAGCCTAAGCGAAACCCGCTTATTCTCACAATCCACAACAGCACGATGCTCAGCAAGCCAATCCATACCAAGGATCACATCAAAACCATAAAAGGGCAACTCCATAAGATCAACATGAAAGACATGCTCTTGAACAACCAAAGGACACCTTCTATAAAGCTTACGAGTCACAACAGTCTCACCAAAAGAACTAGTGACTCTAACACCAACATCCAAAGACTCAACAGGCAAACCAAGCAACTCAGCATGCTCACGAAGAATGTATGAATGCGTAGATCCAGAATCAATCAAAGAAAGCAATAACAAGGATTGCAAAGTAAAGGTACCTGCAATCACATCAGCATCATTCCTTCCCTCGCGCTGAGCATACACCCTCGCTTGGCCTCCACCCTCAGGTTGAATAGCTACCACATGAGCTACTCCGCGACCACCTTCCTCTCGCCTCTGAAAATTACCACGACCGCGCCCACGACCTCTCTGCGGTGCTGCAACAACAGGAGCACGCTCTTGACCACCAGCCATCCTCGGACAATCACGCCTCAAATGATCAGCTGAACCACAGTTCCAGCACTCATAACCAGCTGCCACAACAGGAGCTTGCACCTCCCTTCCAGCACGAGGACAGTCACGCTTCATGTGACCACGAGAACCACAAATCCAACAAGTACTAGGGTCAGCTCTAGCATTGCCACCCCTAGCAGGTGCACCTCCACCTCTCTTCGATGAGGACTGAAACCTCTGATCACGCCCCCTCTTGTTCCGTCCACCACCAGAACTATACTCAGCAGTTCTCTTCCCAGAACTAGCTCCAGCACCCTTCACAGACAAACTCAGATTCA
Organism: Hibiscus tridactylites; assembly: GCA_958450335.1. NCBI lineage: Eukaryota > Viridiplantae > Streptophyta > Magnoliopsida > Malvales > Malvaceae > Hibiscus > Hibiscus tridactylites. The sequence goes on from OY288281.1 coordinate 91,645,268, forward strand.
TCTCAATGTCCTTGGATCGACTCACCAACACATCGAAATCATTGTACTCCGCAGCCAACATATAGGTCTTAACTTCCGTCACCAAGCCATAACGGAACCTTTCGCACCTTTCTCGCTCATCAGGTATCAGCTCTGGTGCATACTGGCTAAGGCGTACGAACTGTACCTCATACTCAGCCACACTCATGCTCCCTTGGGTCAGAGACATGAATTCACGCTTCTTCTCGTCCAGATATCTAACTCCCAGATATCTCCTCTTGAACGCATGCTGAAAGAACGTCCAAGTAACATCAGCATCAGCCATCCCAGAGATTGTGGTCGTCCACCACGTATAAGCATCACCTTGCAGCAGAGACACCACACATCCCAGCTTTTTCACATCAGTGCAACTCATCTGTCCCAAGACACGCTTGGTACTCTCCAGCCATGCTTCTGACCTCTCAGCCGACATACCCCTAAACTCAGTCCCACCAAGACTGCGCAGACGCTCTAAGGGTAATCTAGCTCCAGCATCTCCCTGATGCCCAGCTCCTTGAGCCCCAGCTACTGCTGCTCGAAAAGCACCCGCAATAGCTTGCACCAGCACAGACATGTCAGGCATCGCTTGCCCCTGACCAACCTCAGGTCCTGCAGCTCTAGCACCAGCTGCCTCAGCTCCAGCTCTTTCCCTCTCCGCACCACCACCACCAGGTGGAGGAGGAGGTAACACAGCACTACCCGTATTTTCCTCATTCACATTTCCTTCCGGGGTCGTAGCTCTCGCGCTACTCCTTAACTCTCTACGTGGTGCCATACTTTTACCATGCATAACAATACAAAATAAAACAAGTCAGGACCAGCAAGGTAAGCAAATTCCAAGTATTCAAGCTCAATTTCTTTCAAAAACAACATCATCTCTTTAGCTTTTGTTTGGCAATGGGTACCCTCATCATGCATCATCACAACATGCATCACATACACGTCATCATCTCAAATCACTGAACATGCTTTCATACAACAAGCATACATATCAAACCATGCTTCAATCATGCATACACACATTCCCAATTACTCGAGAACTCAGCTCTGATACCACCAAATGTAACCCCCTTAACCCGGTCTAGACGGTTGACCCGAATTAAGAAAGTCACACGGGGAAAACCAAAGTCAACCCGAAAGTCAACCTTGATTAACGACCCTTTTTTTTCTTTTTAATCTTATCTAGATGCACATTAACCCTACTTGTGATCACACAAACAACGTACTCAAAGATCACAAACATTAGAGATCAAACAGGGACCCAATTGAACATACTACAACTTTAGGGACCAAATTGTAAATTCTGATAAATTAAGGGGCTTAACCCAAATTAAAGTTACCATCTTGAAATTAATCAGGTTCCATGCTTCTCTGTGAAATTTCAGCTCAAACGGGCATTCCAAACTCATTCAATTGAGCAAACATGATTCAGGACCAAAACGTAAACAAAACAAAACATGCAAAGATGCTTTTAACTGATTTTAACGGTCTGGTATCGATACGCCACGTGTCGTATCGATACTCGGGGAAGGCAGTAACCAAACTCTAGCAACGGTATCGATACCTTTCCCCCAGTATCGATACTTCACTTATACGGTATCGATACCTGTTCAACGGTATCGATACTCCTGGGCTGAAAAGTGCATATTTGGCTCAGGCGTACCGATACGCAAGCCCGAGTACCGATACCCCTGCCTGAAAACGACTAGAAAACAGCAACATACATGCTTTAAACCTCAAATTAACAACACCAAACCATATCACTTAACCATACAACATACAAGGACCCTAATTGCAACATCAATTCAGCATATAAACAACACATACAAAAAACCCCAATTTGTAAGCATGCTTCCTACTTAAGCTAACCATTCATGCATAAACCTTCAAAAGCAAGCAATAGGAATCCAATCCAAAAACCAGCAATTCATACAACATTTAACAACTCAGGGAGTCTCAAACACCTCCCAAAACAACCACATTGGTCCCCCATTGCCAAAACAACCAAAAGCTAAAAGAACTTATAAAACCTTCATACATTGAGCTTTACTTGAACTTGTTTGCTTGCCTTCACTTGCTGCCCCTCAATGTACTCTAATGCTCTGCATTATTGAATCAAGAAAACGAGAGAGCGTAAGCCAAAGCTTAGTGAGGAGTGCTCTTTAAAAACCATTCAATAATGCAATTAAAACCATTTGTAAAACATGCTTATAGACAACCTTTACACATGCTCAAAGCATACTTTAAATCAAGCAATTCCCATGCTTCCATATTTCATTTAAACAAGCATCTCATGCTTCAACATAAACATTAAATCATGCATCTCATGCATCTCAATGTACTATACATGTCATATTGGCTCAAGTGATACATTTCATTTATGAAATCAAGTTCAACACTTTCCCAAGGACTTTTAAACACCTTGGCCCCAAGGACTTTTAAACACCTTGGCCATGGACTTTTAAACACCATGAATGAGGACCACACAAGGACTTTTAACCACCTTTGTGTCCGTAGCTTGAATCACCCCAAGGACTTTTAAACACCTTGGCCCCAAGGACTTTTAAACACCTTGGCCCCATGGACTTTTAAACACCATGGAAAGGAGCACCTAAGGACTTTTAACCACCTTAGTGTCCGCAACAAGATTCATCCAAGGACTTTTAAACACCTTGATGATCTTAGGTAACAAGGCTCACTCAAGGACTTTTAACCACCTTAGTGACCTTCACTTTTACAAACCATCACTTGCCAATATACACTTTATACATCATATAATCCACTGTTTTAAAGCATTAAACCAAGCCATTTCATCATGCATCTCAAAGCATTAAATCCACATTTAATCAATGCATAAAAACAAGGTACTCCTACCTAGAGTCACCTTCAACACATGGCTTTAAACATCAGCAATTATCATGCTAAAACATCAGCAATTATCATGCTAAAACATGCTTTCAAAACAGAAATCAAAACATGCAAATCATCATTTTGCATCACACCAAAACATGGCCACCACTTAGAAAGAAAATCCGAAAACTTACACTTGAGCTTAGCAAAGTTGTTTAGACTTAAACTAAGCCCCCAAAACCTTGGTTTCAAAGCCGAAAACCATTTTCACAAATCCACTCACCGATTTCCACTTTGCTTCAAGCCAAAGCACCAAATCAAGCCTCCGGATCAACAATTCTTGGATCCAAGGATGCCTCCCCTGTTTCAACACATTAAAGCAGAGGATTAATGCATCATCATGCATTAATTGCTTCAATGAAAGCACCTAAACTCGCAGCTCTCACAAAACCTCCATTTTCGGCCACCAAACACAACCGAAAATGCATCCGAAACACTTCTAAACAAAGCCCAGCCATAAACCAGCAAAACCTCACTTCCATTAACATCATTTAACATCTAAAAACAACCTACAACCATCCTTATACCTCCAGCAACATCAGATCCACAAGATCACCACAAAAGCTACCTTAAAACACAAGCTAAACTTAGGAAACTCAACCTATCCGGGATTGCATCAATCAAGACTCATTTCCACATCAATTTAATGATCATTTAACATCAAAAACACTTCTCAAAACACAGATTTAACAGATCAAACGAAAATCATGTGAAATCATCAAAATCTTGCATAATTAGCCAAGATCCATAAATCAACTTAAAAGCCTTTAATTAAACATCAAATTAGGATTGAAAACTTAGGAATTTCATTAAAGAACTTGAAGTTCAGAGGAGAAGGACGTTCTTACCTCCAAACTTGAGTTTCTCCTCTTTTTGGAATGGAAAACCTTGATGAAACTTGAAGCAATTGAAGAGGTTTTGAAGATACAATGATTTGCAATCAATTGAGAGTTGAAAGGATGATTTTAGGTGAGAAAATCAGAATTGAAACTCTGGAAATGAAGTGTTTGGGTTGAGAGAAAAAGAGAGAAAGAAAATGGGAAGTTAGATGAGAAAATGCTTAAAATGAGTTTTCCCTCCTTTTAATTTTCTTTAAAATCAGAATTATGAGTCAAAATATCTTAGAAAAATCTGGAGAAACTCCCTTTGGGTAAATAGCTCCTTAAAGATTCAAAGTTTCAACCCTTTATAAAACAGCCACCAAACTTTTAAAAATTACATTTTGGTCACTAGCCGAAATGTCACCCTTCCAAAACTCATTTTCCAAAATTGATTTCACAGTTCATTTAATTATAATAAAAGATGATTTTAGAACATTTTTCCATATTTTTAATGCAACCCGAACTAGGCTTTCCTAATTTAACCTCTTACGATTCGAACAGCACTTTGACCAACCGGTCAACGCCCAAGACTTCCAAGCCCAAAACCGGGGCGTTACAACTCTTCCCCCCTTAAGAAATTTCGTCCTCGAAATTTACCTGAAGGAAAGAGATAAGGAAACTGCTTCAGCATATCTTCCTTCCGCTCCCACGTGGCTTCCTCAACACCGCGATGCTTCCACAGCACCTTCACCAACTCAATGGTCTTGCCACGAAGAACTTTGCTATCTGAATCCAGAACCTTCACCGGTTCCTCATCATAGGTCAAATCCGGATTCAAAACCACATCCTCAACAGGCATCACATGCGAAGGATCAGATCTATACTTCCGGAGCATAGAAACATGGAACACATCATGAATCTTCTCCAGCTCCTGAGGTAACCTCAACCGATACGCAACAGGACCCACACGCTCAACAACCTCATACGGTCCAATGTATCTAGGGCTCAGCTTACCCTTCCGACCAAACCTCATCACCTTCTTCCAAGGCGAAACCCTCAAGAACACGTGATCACCCACCGCAAACTCTATCTCCTTACGCTTCAAATCCGCGTAAGACTTCTGCCGATCAGAAGCAGCCTTCAACCGCTCACAAATGAGCTTCACCTTCTCGGTGGTTCCTTTCAACAAAGCAGGCATCGAAACCAACTTTTGACCAGTTTCAGCCCAACACAGAGGAGTCCTACACTTCCTCCCATACAGAGCCTCATAAGGTGCCATCTGTATACTCGCCTGATAACTATTGTTATAAGCGAACTCAACCAAAGGCAGATGCTTCTCCCAAGAACCTTGGAACTCTATCACGCAGCATCTCAACATATCCTCCAAAATCTGAATAACTCGCTCAGACTGGCCATCCGACTGAGGATGATAGGATGTACTGAAATGCAACCTTGTACCCAGAGCTTGATGCAAACACTGCCAAAAACGCGATGTGAACCTCGGATCCCTATCCGACAGAATCGACTTAGGCACACCATGCAGCCTCACAACCTCAGCAACGTACAGCTCTGCCAGCTTATCCAAAGAAAACGTAGTATGCACAGGCAAGAAATGCGCACACTTCGTCAAGCGATCCACAATCACCCAAACAGAATTCTTCTTCGACGGAGATAAAGGCAAACCAGATACAAAATCCATGGTAACCCTCTCCCACTTCCATTCAGGGATCTTCAGCGGTTGCAACAAACCAGAAGGAACCTGATGTTCAGCCTTAACTCGCTGACACACCAAACACTTGCTCACGAACTCTGCCACATCCTTCTTCAAACCTACCCAATAGTACTCATCACGAAGATCGCGATACATCTTTGTACTACCAGGATGCATAGCAAAAGGACTATTATGACCTTCAGCTAGAATAGCACGCCTCAACTCAGCATCAGCAGGCACTACTATCCGACTACCAAAACACAACACTCCATCCTCATTAAAGCAGAAATCTGAAGGTCTACCCTCCGCGATATCCTGAACATGAGACACCAAGGAATCATCCAACAACTGCTTTTCCTTGATCAACTGAACCAACGATGGTTTCACTTGCAACTCAGCAACAAGACCACCATCCTGCGATATACTCAAGCTAGCAAACATAGCTCTCAGCTCAACAGCTACCTTCCTACTCAAGGCATCCGCAACAACATTGGCCTTTCCAGGATGATACTCTATCGTCAGATCATAATCCTTGAGCAACTCCAACCACCGCCGCTGCCTAAGATTCAACTCCTTCTGAGACATCAGATACCTCAAACTCTTGTGATCCGTGTACACCGTACACTTCTCACCATACAGATAATGCCTCCAGATCTTCAGAGCAAAAACCACTGCAGCCAGCTCAATATCATGCGTAGGATAATTGAGCTCATGCACCTTCAACTGTCGCGACGCATAAGCCACAACCTTACCCTCTTGCATCAGCACACACCCCAAACCAACATAGGATGCATCACTGTAGACTACAAACTCTTTCCCTGATTCAGGCTGAATCAAGATAGGAGCTTGAGTCAAAGCCATCTTCAACTTCTCAAAAGCTTGCTGTCTCGCTTCTGTCCACTCATACTTGACATCTTTCTGCAGCAACTTCGTCAAAGGAGCAGCAATCTTGGAAAACCCATCCACAAACCTTCGGTAGTATCCTGCCAAACCAAGGAAACTACGAACCTCCTGAACAGACTTAGGAACTTTCCAGTTCATCACTGCTTCGATCTTCTGAGGATCAACACGAATCCCCTCAGCTGAGACCACATGCCCAAGAAAAACCACCTCTCTAAGCCAGAACTCACACTTGCTCAGCTTAGCATAAAGCTGATTCTCCAACAAAGCTTGCAACACAATCCTCAAATGCTCTTCGTGCTCTTCCTCAGTACGCGAGTACACAAGGATATCATCAATGAACACCACAACGAACTTGTCCAGGTATTCATGAAAAACACGATTCATCATGTCCATGAAAGCAGCAGGAGCATTTGTCAAACCAAACGGCATCACAAGGAACTCATAATGCCCATACCTTGTCCTGAAAGCTGTCTTAGGCACATCCACATCCTTCACCTTCAACTGATAATACCCTGACCTCAAGTCAATCTTAAAGAACACAGCAGCTCCCCGAAATTGATCAAAGAGATCATCAATCCTCGGCAAAGGATACCGATTCTTGATAGTCAACTTGTTCAGCTGACGGTAATCAATGCACATCCTCATCGTGCCATCTTTCTTCTTCACAAACAAGACAGGAGCACCCCAAGGCGAAACACTCGGCCGGATGAAACCACGATCAAGCAGCTCTTGCAACTGCGTCTTCAGCTCCTTCAGCTCCTTAGGTGCCATTCTATAGGGAGTAATGGACACAGGAGTGGTATTCTCATACAGCTCAATACCAAACTCCACCTCGCGATTAGGAGGTAAACCAGGCAACTCCTCAGGAAAAACATCAGGAAACTCCTTCACCACCCTGATATCCTGCACCCTCAGCTCCTTAGAACAAGGATTCATCACAAAAGCTAGAAAAGCTTCACAACCTTGCCTCAGCATCCTGCTCGCCTCCAAGGTAGAAACAACATTGGCAAGAAACTTCACATTCTCACCAACCACCACCACTTCATAATCATCCGCAAGCCTAAGCGAAACCCGCTTATTCTCACAATCCACAACAGCACGATGCTCAGCAAGCCAATCCATACCAAGGATCACATCAAAACCATAAAAGGGCAACTCCATAAGATCAACATGAAAGACATGCTCTTGAACAACCAAAGGACACCTTCTATAAAGCTTACGAGTCACAACAGTCTCACCAAAAGAACTAGTGACTCTAACACCAACATCCAAAGACTCAACAGGCAAACCAAGCAACTCAGCATGCTCACGAAGAATGTATGAATGCGTAGATCCAGAATCAATCAAAGAAAGCAATAACAAGGATTGCAAAGTAAAGGTACCTGCAATCACATCAGCATCATTCCTTCCCTCGCGCTGAGCATACACCCTCGCTTGGCCTCCACCCTCAGGTTGAATAGCTACCACATGAGCTACTCCGCGACCACCTTCCTCTCGCCTCTGAAAATTACCACGGCCGCGCCCACGACCTCTCTGCGGTGCTGCAACAACAGGAGCACGCTCTTGACCACCAGCCATCCTCGGACAATCACGCCTCAAATGATCAGCTGAACCACAGTTCCAGCACTCATAACCAGCTGCCACAACAGGAGCTTGCACCTCCCTTCCAGCACGAGGACAGTCACGCTTCATGTGACCACGAGAACCACAAATCCAACAAGTACTAGGGTCAGCTCTAGCATTGCCACCCCTAGCAGGTGCACCTCCACCTCTCTTCGATGAGGACTGAAACCTCTGATCACGCCCCCTCTTGTTCCGTCCACCACCAGAACTATACTCAGCAGTTCTCTTCCCAGAACTAGCTCCAGCACCCTTCACAGACAAACTCAGATTCATCTCAATGTCCTTGGATCGACTCACCAACACATCGAAATCATTGTACTCCGCAGCCAACATATAGGTCTTAACTTCCGTCACCAAGCCATAACGGAACCTTTCGCACCTTTCTCGCTCATCAGGTATCAGCTCTGGTGCATACTGGCTAAGGCGTACGAACTGTACCTCATACTCAGCCACACTCATGCTCCCTTGGGTCAGAGACATGAATTCACGCTTCTTCTCGTCCAGATATCTAACTCCCAGATATCTCCTCTTGAACGCATGCTGAAAGAACGTCCAAGTAACATCAGCATCAGCCATCCCAGAGATTGTGGTCGTCCACCACGTATAAGCATCACCTTGCAGCAGAGACACCACACATCCCAGCTTTTTCACATCAGTGCAACTCATCTGTCCCAAGACACGCTTGGTACTCTCCAGCCATGCTTCTGACCTCTCAGCCGACATACCCCTAAACTCAGTCCCACCAAGACTGCGCAGACGCTCTAAGGGTAATCTAGCTCCAGCATCTCCCTGATGCCCAGCTCCTTGAGCCCCAGCTACTGCTGCTCGAAAAGCACCCGCAATAGCTTGCACCAGCACAGACATGTCAGGCATCGCTTGCCCCTGACCAACCTCAGGTCCTGCAGCTCTAGCACCAGCTGCCTCAGCTCCAGCTCTTTCCCTCTCTGCACCACCACCACCAGGTGGAGGAGGAGGTAACACAGCACTACCCGTATTTTCCTCATTCACATTTCCTTCCGGGGTCGTAGCTCTCGCGCTACTCCTTAACTCTCTACGTGGTGCCATACTTTTACCATGCATAACAATACAAAATAAAACAAGTCAGGACCAGCAAGGTAAGCAAATTCCAAGTATTCAAGCTCAATTTCTTTCAAAAACAACATCATCTCTTTAGCTTTTGTTTGGCAATGGGTACCCTCATCATGCATCATCACAACATGCATCACATACACGTCATCATCTCAAATCACTGAACATGCTTTCATACAACAAGCATACATATCAAACCATGCTTCAATCATGCATACACACATTCCCAATTACTCGAGAACTCAGCTCTGATACCACCAAATGTAACCCCCTTAACCCGGTCTAGACGGTTGACCCGAATTAAGAAAGTCACACGGGGAAAACCAAAGTCAACCCGAAAGTCAACCTTGATTAACGACCCTTTTTTTTCTTTTTAATCTTATCTAGATGCACATTAACCCTACTTGTGATCACACAAACAACGTACTCAAAGATCACAAACATTAGAGATCAAACAGGGACCCAATTGAACATACTACAACTTTAGGGACCAAATTGTAAATTCTGATAAATTAAGGGGCTTAACCCAAATTAAAGTTACCATCTTGAAATTAATCAGGTTCCATGCTTCTCTGTGAAATTTTAGCTCAAACGGGCATTCCAAACTCATTCAATTGAGCAAACATGATTCAGGACCAAAACGTAAACAAAACAAAACATGCAAAGATACTTTTAACTGATTTTAACGGTCTGGTATCGATACGCCACGTGTCGTATCGATACTCGGGGAAGGCAGTAACCAAACTCTAGCAACGGTATCGATACCTTTCCCCCAGTATCGATACTTCACTCATACGGTATCGATACCTGTTCAACGGTATCGATACTCCTGGGCTGAAAAGTGCATATTTGGCTCAGGCGTACCGATACGCAAGCCCGAGTACCGATACCCCTGCCTGAAAACGACTAGAAAACAGCAACATACATGCTTTAAACCTCAAATTAACAACATCAAACCATATCACTTAACCATACAACATACAAGGACCCTAATTGCAACAACAATTCAGCATATAAACAACACATACGAAAAACCCCAATTTGTAAGCATGCTTCCTACTTAAGCTAACCATTCATGCATAAACCTTCAAAAGCAAGCAATAGGAATCCAATCCAAAAACCAGCAATTCATACAACATTTAACAACTCAGGGAGTCTCAAACACCTCCCAAAACAACCACATTGGTCCCTCATTGCCAAAACAACCAAAAGCTAAAAGAACTTATAAAACCTTCATACATTGAGCTTTACTTGAACTTGTTTGCTTGCCTTCACTTGCTGCCCCTCAATGTACTCTAATGCTCTGCATTATTGAATCAAGAAAACGAGAGAGCGTAAGCCAAAGCTTAGTGAGGAGTGCTCTTTAAAAACCATTCAATAATGCAATTAAAACCATTTGTAAAACATGCTTATAGACAACCTTTACACATGCTCAAAGCATACTTTAAATCAAGCAATTCCCATGCTTCCATATTTCATTTAAACAAGCATCTCATGCTTCAACATAAACATTAAATCATGCATCTCATGCATCTCAATGTACTATACATGTCATATTGGCTCAAGTGATACATTTCATTTATGAAATCAAGTTCAACACTTTCCCAAGGACTTTTAAACACCTTGGCCCCAAGGACTTTTAAACACCTTGGCCATGGACTTTTAAACACCATGAATGAGGACCACACAAGGACTTTTAACCACCTTTGTGTTCGTAGCTTGAATCACCCCAAGGACTTTTAAACACCTTGGCCCCAAGGACTTTTAAACACCTTGGCCCCATGGACTTTTAAACACCATGGAAAGGAGCACCTAAGGACTTTTAACCACCTTAGTGTCCGCAACAAGATTCATCCAAGGACTTTTAAACACCTTGATGATCTTAGGTAACAAGGCTCACTCAAGGACTTTTAACCACCTTAGTGACCTTCACTTTTACAAACCATCACTTGCCAATATACACTTTATACATCATATAATCCACTGTTTTAAAGCATTAAACCAAGCCATTTCATCATGCATCTCAAAGCATTAAATCCACATTTAATCAATGCATAAAAACAAGGTACTCCTACCTAGAGTCACCTTCAACACATGGCTTTAAACATCAGCAATTATCATGCTAAAACATCAGCAATTATCATGCTAAAACATGCTTTCAAAACAGAAATCAAAACATGCAAATCATCATTTTGCATCACACCAAAACATGGCCACCACTTAGAAAGAAAATCCGAAAACTTACACTTGAGCTTAGCAAAGTTGTTTAGACTTAAACTAAGCCCCCAAAACCTTGGTTTCAAAGCCGAAAACCATTTTCACAAATCCACTCACCGATTTCCACTTTGCTTCAAGCCAAAGCACCAAATCAAGCCTCCGGATCAACAATTCTTGGATCCAAGGATGCCTCCCCTGTTTCAACACATTAAAGCAGAGGATTAATGCATCATCATGCATTAATTGCTTCAATGAAAGCACCTAAACTCGCAGCTCTCACAAAACCTCCATTTTCGGCCACCAAACACAACCGAAAATGCATCCGAAACACTTCTAAACAAAGCCCAGCCATAAACCAGCAAAACCTCACTTCCATTAACATCATTTAACATCTAAAAACAACCTACAACCATCCTTATACCTCCAGCAACATCAGATCCACAAGATCACCACAAAAGCTACCTTAAAACACAAGCTAAACTTAGGAAACTCAACCTATCCGGGATTGCATCAATCAAGACTCATTTCCACATCAATTTAATGATCATTTAACATCAAAAACACTTCTCAAAACACAGATTTAACAGATCAAACGAAAATCATGTGAAATCATCAAAATCTTGCATAATTAGCCAAGATCCATAAATCAACTTAAAAGCCTTTAATTAAACATCAAATTAGGATTGAAAACTTAGGAATTTCATTAAAGAACTTGAAGTTCAGAGGAGAAGGACGTTCTTACCTCCAAACTTGAGTTTCTCCTCTTTTTGGAATGGAAAACCTTGATGAAACTTGAAGCAATTGAAGAGGTTTTGAAGATACAATGATTTGCAATCAATTGAGAGTTGAAAGGATGATTTTAGGTGAGAAAATCAGAATTGAAACTCTGGAAATGAAGTGTTTGGGTTGAGAGAAAAAGAGAGAAAGAAAATGGGAAGTTAGATGAGAAAATGCTTAAAATGAGTTTTCCCTCCTTTTAATTTTCTTTAAAATCAGAATTATGAGTCAAAATATCTTAGAAAAATCTGGAGAAACTCCCTTTGGGTAAATAGCTCCTTAAAGATTCAAAGTTTCAACCCTTTATAAAACAGCCACCAAACTTTCAAAAATTACATTTTGGTGACTAGCCGAAATGTCACCTTTCCAAAACTCATTTTCCAAAATGGATTTCACAGTTCATTTAATTATAATAAAAGATGATTTTAGAACATTTTTCCATATTTTTAATGCAACCCGAACTAGGCTTTCCTAATTTAACCTCTTACGATTCGAACAGCACTTTGACCAACCGGTCAACGCCCAAGACTTCCAAGCCCAAAACCGGGGCGTTACAGTCTTTCAACATTGGCCAATTCAATATCTATATTTCTGGATAGATTTTATAAAAGATCCTCGATTTCTTTCTTTACTTCTATAGAAGTATTTTATGTAAAATCGTTGTCGACAACTTTCCAATATTCTGGTTCCATTCTCGTAATGACATAACTCATCGAGATCTCTTCAAGATTTCAATCTTTATTCCAGGTACCTGAAACTCTTCAAGAGTTTTATTATTTGTTATGTCTTGGGTCTCTTCAGGAGCACCCGCCTCCAATATATGACCATCTCATATTACTTTCTATTTACGAGAATTTTGATCATTGGAACCATTTCAACTATCATGCTTCAGGCATGATTTACATTCTCTCGCTCTAACATGTAATTTAAACTTAGAGCATTTCAGCTGGTATATGAGACTTAATTACTCTCATTGGGTCAGTAAATATGTTTTGCAGTTGACATGTAATAACATGAATTATCTTATGAACTTCTAGTTCATATACGAGGATCTAGATAATGATAATTCATTTTCCTCTATCCAGCTGATTATTATCTCCCCCTGATGTTGAGAAAAATCATGTCATAAATGATTCTCCAATTAATGTTTAAGAATTTAAACATAAAAGGAGACTCGTACTCAATATATATTCTCAACCCTTTTTATTTACCCATTTTGTGCGATGTGGTGGAGCAATTCATATCGCACATTCAAAAATCATAAAATGGGAAATGTATGGTTTCTGACCAAAAACCAATCATAACGGGGAGTTTATTATAACTCGTTGGCTTGATGCGTATAAGTGTTGCTATATGGAAACACCATATAAATAATAACTCTTTTGTTCTCATAGTTTAGCTATTAAATAGGAGGCATCCAATTGAAATTTTGCTAAACTATATTTTTCATAATCAATAGGCTTTGTAACAACTGATATAGCCTAAAATATAAACCCACTAGCTTTTCAAGACGAATAGTCTAACTGCATAATCTGAATATTTTTAGAATCAATCTCACAAACTTCTGGTTGTAAGTCGATAAAACAATGTAGATGCATCTACTAAAATCATATAAAACTTTCCACATTTGTGGATATATGGGCCCATATTTCGTTCAGATATGCAAGACATACAGTCTCAACTTCAATACAAGAACTTTAAGTTCTAATTCTTTTGGTAAGTGGGATCATCTATATCCTTTGAGAACAAACAACACAAGAACTTCAGGTTCTTTTAGTAAGTGGAATTTAATCAATTCCTTTAAGCAACACAAGAACTTCACGTTCTTTAATAAGTGGAATTTAATCCATTCCTTTGTGAATAAGCACCACAAGAACTACAGGTTCTTTTAATACATGTGCATGTAAATCTCAATAATTTCTGCACCATTGATCAGGATGGTCTAACCGATCATGCCAACTATATATATGTGTGTATATATCTCTGAATTTGTAAACTCCTTGTTTACCATAACATGTAATTCAATCTCACTCGTACATGTCTAGTACGGCCATCAAAATTGTTCCTTTAAATAGGAATATATTTAGCTCTTTCGGAGCTTTCAATTGAAATCATCTTTTGGTAGTAATATATAGCTCTTCTAGAGCTTTCAACTGACTTTTTGGCTACCAAAACTTATATCAATATTGGCTTATTTCAAATGCCAATTGATAACATATGTTATCAATAATTCCCAAAGGGATAGTTTGCGAACTCATATTGCTCTCTTTATGACTTTGACGAGTATAACGCACTGTGAATATGGAATAAAGTTCCATTTGACAATAACATATTTGCTCAACCAGAGCCTTTTGTGATATTAGTACTTCCGGATATAGTACTCACATTATTCCCTTGCATTTTAATCGAGAAATGCATAATTGTGCACCTTTCAAAATGTGCTTTGTTTCATTTACTTCAAGGAATGAAAAATATAAAATATAGCACATCATATCAAGTCGATTATCTATCAGAGATAAACTTTCAAGTGCTCTTCCGAAGTATTGATATTTTAGTACTTTGAGAAATACTACTCATATTTCCCCTTACATTTAAATGGAAAAGATATTTCTTATGCTTAAGTACAATATGAGTACTTGCATTATCTGCTAGGCATAAATAGCCACAGTTTTAGGCATAAATAGCCACAATTCTAGGCATAAATAGCCACAATTCATTGTATATTTTATTCCGGAAGTAATCATATTCTTCAAATAATAAATTAACATAAATCGTAAATAAATAATATGTGGAATAAATAAACATAAAACAAACTAACATAAATAAATAATAAATAAAACGAATTAATATAAAAAAATAAAAAACCAATTATTCATGTTAGAGGTTATAAGGGAAATAAAATAAATGGTAAATTATTCCCTTCAAGGGTTATGAGAAAATTAACAATATCCAATTGAGTTGGACCAATAACGCCATAATTATTTTCACCATAAACAAATTTTGTTTATATTTTATTTCATTTATCATTCATGATTATGGATAAAGTCCATAATACTTTGGCGTTTGACAAGTATGAAACCAATGGTTTATAACATCACATTGGTAAAAGGATTTCATTTCCTTAGAATGATCTTTATCACTCTTTTCATCCTTATAACTTTGCTACCAGCGGGTAGAAGTATTCTTCATACGACTATATTTTTCATGTGTATATTCATAGTCTCGACCACGATCACTACCTTTAATGTGATTTTTTATTCATTCCATAATATAATCTCACATTCACTTCAAGGAATGGAGTAGAGCCAGTGGGCCTTTAAAACCTTTTTCACATATCCTTATCATAGAGAACAAAGATTTAATCCTCGTACGCGGCATTGTTAAACCTGTCCACAAGGTCCTTTAAAAATCTCCTTTGAGACCAGTAGCCTCGCAGAACGGGATGTCCAACCAATTATACTTGGATTATATCGAAATTATGTCTCTAATTGAATAATGATTTACCATGTTTGCATTCACTTCAGGGAATGAAACAGATCAATAATTGCATGGAATAAACATCATGCTTGCATTCACTTCAGGGAATGCCCCATCATTGATAATTGCATGGAATAAACATCATGCTTGCATTCACTTCAGGGAATGCCCCATCATTGATAATCGCATGGAATAAACATCATGCTTTGCATTCACTTCAAGGAATGCCTCCCATAAAACTTTTTGGATCAAGAAAAATTTTCGTAACTTGAAATTGGGAGAAGTCTATGGTTGAGTTTTTCGACAAAGAAGAAAAATTGCTTTCGAGCAACTATAGACTTTATAACAATCTTTTTATAGATTGAAATTCATCATGATTTATCGCACATTAAAATCATAATTTAAAGAATAAAAAAATAAAATAAGAATTTACCGATATTAGTTTTCCTCTCGAGGAAAATGGAGACGTAGCAAATGACCAAAACATCTTCTCATAATGTCGTGTCTCTTTCCAAGTCATTTAAATACATGTAAAACTCAATACATGGTTAAAATATCAATATCATCAAATAAAATAATATAAACACATATTGATATTAATACAAAGTTCAACCATTGTGTCAAAAATAAACATATATGAAACCATAATAATAAGATCTATATGTATGGGCTGAATTGAATATATTAGAAATCAGAGGATCTATGTCATAATTCTCTCTTAAAAAAAAAACTAAACCAACAAAGGTGTTTCATTAATGTACAGATCTTTGTTACTAAAAAAAACCTTAAACCTAGAGTACGTATTTTAATTAATTTATATGAAAAACTACCATAGTTCTACATACATAACTTTGTTATTCATAATTATAAAGTATAGTCAGTAAATCGAACATGCTTTACATGCACCATCATCAAACTTCATGAATTTACAAATATACAAACACAAATAATAATAATTAAGTATGAAAAGCATAAGCAGTTGAGTACCAAAGATGAAAACCCACAAATACTTTCGCTTAACAAACCTTAGTCGATTCCATCGTTCCCTCTTCGTCTCTGTCGATTCGTCTTTTGGTTTGTGAGAAGCCACAAATTTATCTCTTTCCAATGTTCGAATAAAATCAAACATACTTCCAAAATTTTCAAAAAAAAATTTAAAACAAAGTTAAAATATAAAGAGAAAGACAATCGGTAACTAAAAAAATAAGGAGAGAAAAAAAAAACTTATCTTTGGTTTATTCTATAATCGAATTCTTCCCGGTAACTTCTTTTGAATTATAACGATGAAGACCTCAGTGATTAGAGTCTCGTGCTGATAACGTGTTGTAAATAAAATAAAGAAGAACAAGAATAAGAATAAGATGAACAAAGAGATGAGAGAAAGAGGGAGATTTGTATTATTCTCAAATATAGAATTGTATACAATGCCTTCAATGAATCATCTATTTATAGGCATAAGAAGTACATAATACATTAAACTCTAATTCATGGAGATAATATTCCTAATAATAAATAAATCAAACTCCTTTGATAAAGTTCTAATCATGATAGACATCCACATAGATAAATATTCATAACAACAACTTGATTTTATCTTAGTTTAAATTTTACCGCGTGTACTGTCCCAATGTACTTTGGTTTATCAATTCAATTATGCATTAAAATAATTAATTCAACATGTAGTTGTTCGAATGCATTATAATTATGATTTTATTTATAATTAGATAAAATGATAAATTTAATGCTAACTTTATACATTTTATTGATATAAGCTTGATTTTTTAAGCTAATAACATTCAACATTTTTCACTCCAATTATTGTATTTTTACGAAATATTGATTACTCGTTATTATTATTATTATTATTATTTACAATACTGATGTTGTAGCTTGCTTGATAAATTATGTGTACTTCACATGATACCATATAGTTGTCAGTTTAGGCGTTAAATATGATACGAAATATATTTAAAACATGTAATTTAAATTTTTAAAATATTTACTTCTAAATTTTAATGACACTTTTTAACTAGTTAGATCAAATTAACTTATTTTTAATTTTCCTAAGATATAATAACTAAATTTATTTATTTTTATAAAGTGAAAGGATGAAATTTATTTTGTTCAAAAAAAAGGAAATTTATAATTTATATAGGTAAAAATCTTTAATTTTCAAGAGTTGTTAAACCACCAAGTCATCCAACTTTATCATTTTAATGACTTGGGTGAGGAAAGTGCCATTAAGTAAGCAGCTTATTGGCTACTGTACGAATCTACGCTAGTCAAATCCGTAGAAAAGCAAAAAAACTAGTTTCTGGAGAAAGTTCAATTTAGCAATAAACCAAGCAAGATTTCAACCACCGCCCAAGGTACCACAATTTCATACTACTTTGGATAGAACTAACACGTGTAACAACACAGTGGATCGTAGATGAAAACCACCTGTAATAATTAGGTTCGTGGCAATAAAAGATGGCGCCACCTGTTACCCCCATTAGATCTTAAGATTAGCTATTGGGATGGTTACTTATATTTCTCTCGGTACAGAGTTGGTCATCAATTCTAAAAAACGATCAGTAAAGTCACTTACGTTTTCGGGTCGTAAACTTTTGGTCACCTAGCCGTTTGTTGCCGTTAACCTTTGACGGGAGGTTGATCTGAAACAATAAAAAAAAATAAATTACATAGGCAGTCCCTAAACTATTACTTCACATTTACATTTAATCCTCCACATTTACATTTTTTTTATTTCTTCTTCATCTAACTCAATCCCTAAAACTACCCAAATCGTCGTCACTTGCGTCACCGAAAACGGCGAACGACGTGCAACCGGACGTCGAACGCAAAATCGACGTTCGACTGACACGTCGTTCACCGTTTTCGGTGACGCCATGTTGGGAAAATGACCGCCATGCTCCAGCGACCAAAGGGGGTAGTCAGGGACAGCAATCGACGGCGGCGATTTGGGGGGTTTGGGTAATTTTAGGGATTTGATGACTGTTTTGTAAAATTTCCAAAATTTTTAGATTAAATATTAATAATTTTGAGTTTTTTTAATTTTAAAAAAATAAAAATAGTCAATAAAATCATAATACTTTGTCGATAAAAAAAATAAAAATAGTGCCACTTGTCGAGCATTGATTGGTTGATAATTTTTAACACCCCTTTAACGGCTTGGCACCTAAAATTATAACGGTTGAAAGTTTGAACACCTATTTTTATAAAAAAATATATACTTTAGGCACCTAAAGTTAAAAAAAATTATACTTTAGGCATCTATTTTCATTTAAGCCTTTCGAATATGCTATGCTAACATTGTTGCACATAAATTGAGCATTATTTTGTACTGAACCATATTAAAAATTACAAACATTATTTGAATCATGAATATATATGGTGATGGATTATAATATACGGTGTGAATTGATGATTAATATAATAGAAAATTAGAGATTGAGTTATATGAAGAAGAATATGAAAGATAGTGGAGGAGAAAAAGAAATAAAAAATATATACAAATTATTTTTAGTTTGGTGGTCAAAATAAGAGTGAAATAATAGTTTAGGGACTGTCTAAATCAGCCTCTCGTTAACATTTAACGACAACAAAACGGCTGAGTGACCAAAAGTTTACGCGCCGAAAACGTAAGTAATCTTACTGTCGTTTTTTCAGAATCAATGTCCAACTCTGTATTGGGGAAAACATAAGTGACCATCCCCGTGGTTAACCATAGATCTTATTATAGTACTATATTTTAAAGGTCATTAGATCTTAACCGCTGAAGACCAACTCTATGTCGAGTTATCACCAACACTAGTAGAGGTGTAAATTCGATCGAAATGAGTCAAGTAAAATTTCTTGATTTAGTTTTATTTATGAGTTATATTTTATAATTCAAATTTTATTTAAAATTCAAGTTTATAAAATTCGAGTTCAGTCAATTGTTTGAGTTTTTATTCAAATTTGGTTGTGGATATTTATAATATATATATAAACGAATTCACTAATTACTACTCTGGGTTATTCGAATTCTTATTTTATATCTCAAACCTTATTTAATTTTTTTAAGTGATATCAATTCTATGATATTACGATTCAATTAAGGCGAGTCGAATAATTTTTTTCTTCTTCAAGTTTTATCTATTCCTAAACACTAGATAAGGATATGATTTTTTATACCGCGAAATTCAAATATTACTTAAAAAAAGTGATATTCAAATCAAATATATCCCTTATGAAACCAATATCACATCATATTTTCTTGCACAACAAGTAAAAATGCATGCCGGGTTTTGTTCATAGTTAAATCGCTCATAGGAAACTGAAAGAAACTATTCAATTAGATAATCCTATTTCTTCTATCGACGATAACACATAATTTTAGTTTTTGTTTAATTCTCCTTTTAAAAAAAATAATAAGAAATTTGACGTTGAATCTTAAATATGAATGTTATAGAGGAAAAACAGTGATAAAAGAAATTTATTACTCCCTCCGTCCCACTAAAACTGTCACATGTTGATTATTTTTGGTCAAAATTTTTCAACTTTGACTATAATTTATTTAAATATTTTAATTAATTAAAAATTATAAAAAATATATTTAAAAACTAGTTGATTCAAAGTTTTTAAAATATATTTTTTCATATTTTTATCAATAATAAATTTTAAATTATAAGAGGTCAAAGTTGAAAAAGTTTGACTCAAAAAAGTCAACATGTGACAGTTTTAGTGGGACAGAGGGAGTACTTTGTTTTGAGATTTGATTTTACTTATGTAACGATATGAATACTGATTTTCTAGAAAGAAAAAAAAAGTAATCGCTAGGGGTGATGTCATAAATCATATACCATAAACTTTAATTTTATTGACGAGAAGGTTTAGGATGCGACTAATACAAGTAAGTTTCGGAATTTGTTCACAAATTAAAAATATATACTTTTTAATTTATAAAATAAATATTTATATTTAAAAAATTTAAAAAATAATAATTAAAAATATTATTACGAAGTCTAACATTTTTCATTAAGATCAAATTTCAGTCTTAAGCTTATGAAAGCTTCTCTCTTTCAATTTTTTTTGTTGTTGTAATTTTTGGGTTTCTCTAGATTACCAGCAGGGGGGTGTGGAGCCCAAAACTGGACCTTTGCTTTGCTGGCTTTGAGCTCTCCATTGTTGGTCTTTTATGGGTGTTGTCTGCTGAGAGAAACAAGAGAGATAAGGGGGAGAAAGAGAGTTTTTTTATATGTATTTTTGGTACCAAGCCGAAATCTTTTAACATAAAGGACCCTCTTTTGGAGCTCATCCATTTCATTTCTCTTTATTTCCCTTCTTCTTCAATTATCTCTTCACTTGTTGAAGCTTGAAACCAGCCAAATCAAACTCCAAAACTCAACCTTTTTTTCTTTGACTCGATTGATCCATAGATCTGCTAATTCCAAGTTCCATACCCCGCATGAAGTTTCTTACTTTTCTATTCCCAGATCTTCCTTTTCAAGCATATAACCCAAAGTGGTCTAATTAAAAGGTAAGCTTTCTACTTTTGGTCTTTCCCTGTACTTGGTGCCGTAAATATAAGTTGAATTATGAATGATTAATGGGTTTTGTTTGAAGTTCTCAATGTGAAACATTAGACCTTCTGGATATCCTAATGGCTGACCAAACTACTTTGTTGAAAAAAAAGTGATCTTTGACTGATTCCCTTGTTTTCCAAAAAACCCTTTTGTGATTTTGTTGATTTTTTTTCTCCAGCAGTAGCTTGTACGGTCATGGTCTTTCCTGTTTTAAGAAGAACCAGTTTCTGTTGTTTGAGCTCGATATTAATAACTAAGACATCATTTATTGATCTCCTAGTGTTTTGTACTTTCTAGTTGGTGCTGTTTCCCTTTTGGAGTTGTGGAAGATACTAGTTTGCAGTTGCTGCAAATTGAACTATTGCTAACCTTTTTGGTGTGCTTTGTTTTCTTGTTTGCTGTTGCTGCAGTGTTTCGGTGTTGTGTTGAGAATCGAAGGAGGATAGGGCTCACCCTCGAGATTTCTAGGGCCGGTTTTAGACGAGTAGTTGGAGGGTTTGTAGTTGGAGGGTTTTGTAGATGAGATGAGGGATGTTATCTGGGTTGATGAAGTTTTTGAGGGCCTGTTTTCGGCCGAGTTCGGCTCGATACGTTCGCACAAGTTCTGAAGCCGGAGGTCGTCAAGAGGGCCTTTTGTGGTACAAGGACTCGGGGCAGCACATCAATGGTGAGTTCTCAATGGCAGTGGTTCAGGCCAATAATTTACTTGAGGACCAGAGCCAGCTTGAGTCTGGTTGTTTGAGTTCACACGAATTGGGTCCCTATGGTACTTTTGTTGGTGTATATGATGGACATGGAGGCCCAGAGGCTTCCCGCTACATCAACGATCATCTCTTTCAACATCTAAAGCGTAAGCACAAAGTGTTTGCTTGGTTAACTTTTTGTTGCCCTTTATTTGCTGATTAATGAAGTAGGAAATGTTGCAACCCTAGTTAAGGGTTTGTTCCGAATCGGAACAAAGAGATTTCTTTGTTATTTTTCCATGCACACTTTTGTACCGGTAATATTTGTTATGTTCAGGATTCACTTCAGAGCAACAAGGGATGTCAGCTGATGTGATACGGAAAGCATATCAAGCAACAGAAGAGGGTTTTTTGTCCCTCGTTACCAAACAGTGGTCTATGAAACCGCAAATCGCAGCTGTTGGATCCTGCTGCCTGGTTGGTGTTATCTGTGATGGAACTCTTTATGTTGCCAACCTTGGTGATTCCCGTGCTGTCTTGGGGAGAGCTGTGAAGGCGACGGGGGAGGTTCTAGCCATTCAGCTGTCGGCTGAGCATAATGTGTGTATAGAGTCTGTAAGACAGGAGATGCAGTCATTGCACCCTGATGACTCGCATATTGTAGTTTTGAAGCATAATGTGTGGCGTGTAAAAGGTCTCATACAGGTATGTTTCACTATGCATACAATTTTTTTTTAAGTAGTAGTAATTTAATGGCTAAGAATTAAGATGGTTCGCGGCTTATCACCTTCTTCTACAAGAGCAACAATGTATGAGAAGGAGCAAGTACGACTTACATCATTGCTGCAGATGCGTAGAGAGCTTGAACCGGTTTATTGTCCAAATTGAGCACTCTAGTGCATGCTGTTTTTGGATGTTTGAAAAGTTGTTATTGTTAGCTCGATTTATCGTAAATTCTAAGAGAAGGGCATGGACCTGGATACTGTTTAGAATTAAAAACCAAAACCGGCCTTTAATATTCTCCAAGGGAAGGATATATACCGGCTGTGTGATATTCTCCCGTCTATGTGGTAAAGATAGGTTGGAATTCTCGAGTGGATGCCCTGTATAATTATTGATTCCAGTTGGATGCATGGAAGAGATAAAGGAAATGAGAAAAATGTTCCGAGATCTTAGTGATTCACAAAAGGTTATGGGAAAGGATAAAGAAGTGCTACTAGCTATTGCATAAACCTATGGAATTGGAAAAAGGAAAATTGTTGGATTGTACGTTGATCTCATGAGAGGAAATGGTTTTATGGTTATCCGATGATACGGCATCACATTAGTGGTTTGGTGAAAGGAGGTATCGCTGCTAGATTTTAATTTCTCAGTTTTTACAGTTAAACTATGAATTCCGGTTGTGTTGTCATGATGGCTTTGGATGACGGTCGGAGCCGTGCCTTGACAAAATGAACCTCCCTTAAGGAAAGCATGGAGGATGTCGTTGACTTCTTGAGATTGGAGAACTAGTTCTTCTACCATGGCCCATAAGTACTTATTTAATTGTACTTCTCGGATTTTCTGCCTTCAGATTGGAATCCACACAACAGTTAACTGAATGTTTAAACATGTTTCCGATGCTTGATCAAATCAAGCATCAAATTGGTTGATAAACCTCCGAGCAAGATGCGACATATCAATATGGAATCTTTATGCATATTATAAAGGTTCTCACAAAGCTTTAAGCTTTGTATGCAATATGTCTATGAGTTCAATATTGTAACATCCTTTCTCCGGTTTTCCATGGTTTGTTCTCGTGTCTCACTTTTTTCGATCGTTTATTGATATAATTCTTGATCTTTCAGATTTCTAGGTCTATTGGTGATGTATATCTGAAAAAGGCCGAGTTCAACAGGGAGCCTCTATATCAAAAATTCCGCCTTCGTGAACCTTTTAAAAAGCCTATATTGAGTGCAGACCCATCAATATCAGAGCACCAGCTGCAACCACAAGATCAATTCGTGATATTTGCATCGGATGGGCTATGGGAGCATCTAAGTAATCAAGAGGCTGTCGATATAGTTCAAAATCATCCACGAAGTGTAAGTTTATGCTTCAATCTTTGGTATGGTTATCTTGTTACTTCTTTATCCTATTATTCAGAAACTTCCATTCGGTTCGAGTATGAAGGCCATTCTCCTTAGTCTCAACTTTCATTTGGTTAAATATTGATCGTTTTATTATATGAATAATATGCCTGTAACGAGTAGCGTTTTTCCGCTCATCTTCCTGCATGCATACCCGCAGAGAAATGACATTTTGAGTCATGCAGGGATGAGGGGGACCTTAAAACAAGGGTACCAAAAGAACTGTGAATATATTAACCTTTTGGTTTCGGACCATGCAGGGAAGTGCAAAGAGGCTGGTAAAAACTGCTCTAAAAGAAGCAGCAAAGAAGAGAGAAATGAGATATTCCGACTTGAAGAAGATCGACCGCGGCGTCCGCCGGCATTTCCACGACGACATCACTGTAATCGTGGTGTTTCTCGACTCGAACCTCGTAAGCAGGGCCAGCTCGGTTAAGGGCCCTAATCTATCCGTTAGAGGGGGAGGAGTTAACTTCCCTCCTAATATACTGGCTCCTTGTGCCACCCCAACCGAAGCTGGTGGCACCTGATTATATATGCCTATATCACATGTTTTTTCTTATTGTATCATTTTCTTGTGTGAATACCAGGTAGCTTCCGATAAGCGATAAGAGTGGAGCGAGCCTTCGATTCTTTAATGTACACTGCAACTTTTAACTGGAAACTAATACCCGCATTTAGCTTATTGTATGTCGAAAAACTCGAAAGAACTAGAGAAAGAGTACAAGGTGACTATTGTTATAGTTTATTTCCTGGGATAATTTTCATGGTTCTTTATATATATATGTCTCCTTTTGTTCTTCTCTTGGTGCAGTTTACCATTTTAATACTGTGTTAATCTCGTATTATGCAGATCATACAAATCGTATTGGTTCTAGAGTTAACTTATAGTTGTGTACCTTAAAATGATTATACAGAACAGTTATTGGAATCGAGTCGGATTTAAAGTTAGTATCCGTTGTGAATTTGGAGTATGTATCTCGTATATTCATTATCGAGTTTTTTCAACTCGAAAAATTGAATTTTACAATTTTGTAATTTAGTCATTAATTTCTTTTTTTCTTCAATTCTTCATTCATTTTAAGTTAGTTTTTGACCAAATTCAAACTATATGTTCCTGAACCATTGTAAAATATATATTTAAGTTCAATTTTTTTTTAAAAAAATAAATATTTTTTTACAATTTAGTCTCTCAATTTTATATAATTTTATATGATTTCTTCAGTTTTTTATTCGTTTTAAGTCTATTTTTACCAAATTTGAAATAATTTATAATCCTTATTTAGCTTTAATTCATATTTTTGAAAACAATTTTTTATTTTTATAATTTAACCCCTTAATTTTGTATGATTTTCTCATTTCTTCAATTTTTCCTTCGTTTTAAGTCTATTTTAACCAAATTTAAATCACATACTCCACTAACACTATATAATATCTATGTAAATTTATTTCATATTTTTAACAAAAAATATCATTTTTGCAATTAGTCCTTTTAACTTTACATTTTATTCAATTTAATCTTTTTTCTCACCAATTCCTTGACTCCTTTTTACTCTCATCAATATTTTACCATAAAAAATTCTTCTTTAAAAATAACATTATACGTATATTTTAGAATTTTAGATATAATTTTTTTATTAAATAGTAACCTTACAAATCTTACTCGCACATGTAAAAAATAATATGAATATATACATGTATACCTTATATGATTAGAGAAAGTCGTTTAAATTAGAATCAACACATACTATAACATTATAAATACTTACAATTAAATTTGTATAGAAACTCGACAAATCGACTCGAATCGAAAAAAAATTCAAATAAAATTTGAAACATAAAATATAACTTGTCAACTCGAACAACTCGAAATTTTTTGACTCGATCAAATATCCACCCCTAGAGGTACCTATTATCCGAACGAACAAGAAACCATGAATAACCCTATGCAACATTCAAGGAAGGTGTTCTTTTGAGGGAATAATTCAATTATCAAGGGGTTCTTCTGAGCAACAAAGCTAAAATATAGCAGAGGATGGAGTCGGCTGATGCTAGTGCAACAATGAGCCCCGCAACTAGAACAAGAGTTAAAATGGCTGTCTTCAGCTGCAACAAAACCGATGAACAAGTTTGAGGCTTTGAGCATATACTGATCTGTTATCATACAAACAATTCTATGACTTCCAACTGCAACTTAGTTTTTCCGGCACTTACCGTGCTTACGAAGCTTGGCCACTCTATGTATTTCAGTTGACTAGGTTGCTCAACCAGAAACACGGACAAAGATCTTATGCCCCTAAAAACATCAACAAAGGTAAATATATCGGTCGATTATTGTGCTTGTATCATCCGGCAGAAGTAGCATTATCTATCACAGGGATTACCATATGGTTTCTCTAATCAGACTCAGCCAAAAAGGCTCCTCAGATAACTCGTCATCGAAACTCTTTCGATGAACAGAAACGACATGCTTGCTCATACAAGGCTTCCTAAGAGAACTTCCTATAGAAATCTACAAGAACAAAAGATTTCAAATACTAAATAAGCAATACTGCTAACTAAACAGAATTTAAGACAATATAACAAACGAAGATTACCTTTCGAGAAGCCAATTGTTTAGTCTTGTAACAAGCAAATGTAGTTCTTTGGTATCTGTTTAGCTGAAAAGATAGCTTATGATAGCTTGGATTAAGCAAAGCTACAGAATTGAAATTTAAGGGAGAAAAAAAATATATCAAAAGCAGTCCAAAGCATCATAAAATATATATAAAAAGAAAACATAGTACACAACAAAAACCTGAAGAATTTGCCGGAAACCTAGAAGCAATCATCATTGTGCCAAATTTGATTTGTTATAATAGTCTTGCCCACTGCTCAAGAAGAAACATGTAATGCTATAAATTAACCTAGAAAAAACAAATACCCAGACAGCAAAACCATGTTCTGTTCACTTCTATCGTTTCAATTTCCCTTCCCAGACAAACAAAACAAGTGGTGAAGATCCAGGGACTGAACGGAACGGAACGGAACTGCTCATAGTTCTAGCAAAACTTAAAATTGATGGAAACTCCGAAATAGGCAAGAACAACAAAGCGAAAACAACCCATAAAGTAAAGCTAACAGTACCGTTTGTTCGGGAAGGGGAAGATAAGGAAGCTCGGCCGTCGGCGGGATGTCTTCTCGCTTTAAAACCCAGTCGCAAAGTGAGAGGTTTTAGCCTTTGGAGATGGTATATTCTAGGCATTGCATTAGGCCCAAGAAATGAGCCCATGGAATTTTTTACATTATTTAAATCTTCTCACTTTGCAAATATTAGAATTTGTATGTAAGTATCGAAATTTGTAAAAAAAAACACTTAAACTATTATTTATTAAATTTTGAATTTTAGAACTTTACGTTTTTTAGATGCACCTCAAACTCAACCGATAATTTTAAACAAGATAATATGCAAGTGAAGATTTAGGGGTGTAAATGAACAGAGTGTTCGACGAACCGTTCGTATAATGTTTGTTTATGTTTGTTTATTAAGTTAAATAAACGAGTATGAACAAAATTTTTATGTTCGTTTAATAAACAAACGAACACGAATAAAGGTGTGTTCGGCTCGTTTATGTTCACGAACAAGCTCGTTTATGCGTTCATGTATAGGCTCGTTTATAAGCATGTTTATAGGCTCGTTTATAAGCTTGTTTATAGGGTCGTTTACATGCTTGTTTATAAGCTCGTTTATAGAATGAAAATGTTTGTGGATAAATCTAAATACTACTTTTTGTTGTTGCTAAGGATATTATATTAAGTTCACGTTTAAATGTAAGTATTAATTTGTTGCTATTTATTTATTGTTAGTTTAGTTAACATTTCTTAAAATATAAACAAACATGTTCGCAAACGAATAAATGAGCACGTTCGCGAACACTTAAACAAACGCGTTCACGAACACTTAAACGAACACGTTCGCAAACACTTAAATGAACACGTTCGCGAACACTTAAACGAACGAATACGAACACCTTCAAAAATAATAAACGAACACGGACACAATATTAAAAATTTAAACGAACACGAACTGAACATGAACACCTTTAAAATTAAACAAAGGAACACGGACATAGACTTGTTCGTTCTAGCTCGATTAATTTACACCCCTACTGAAGAACAAACAATCCGAATACGACACTAACTAGTAACTACTGCCAGTTTCATCTGTGACATACGACACTGTACCACGTTGTAATTCCATTTAACTAGTTTAATATTTCCCCACGCGCATAGCCATCATCAAAGCTCCTGTCCACTTAGAATTAGACAAGTCTTGTTAATCCTCCATTCGACAAATGTCTTCGATCTTACTGGTTTCATTTAAACCAAGACTCCACCTTTTCTCCTCAAAATACACCCTTCACCACCACCCAATCCCTTCAGAACAACAACCTTAAAAGTGGCCGTTCCCTGAAAGTTCTTACAACATCAGTCTCTGCACACACAAAGAAAAAATAAATAAAAACCCATACTTTTTTTGTTTGTTTGTTTTAATTTGTTCAATCTTTATATATTAAACCAAATCCACCATTGCTAAAAAGCTTGACAAAATTAGCAATTTTGTTTTGATTCATGGATGCAATTGCAAGCACAAACAGAAACAAAGACTCCACCAAAACCAGAAGCTCTTGTTCACCAACTTTTCTCTTACACAACAACGGCTTCAGTTCGATATCACAGCTTTCAGACATAGAGATGATCACCGTAAAGTCGGTTTCTTACACGAGTTTGAAAGACTTGATGCCTGCGTCGTCGTCGTCGTCTTCATCGCCGCCTGCGGCGATAGCTTTGCCGAAATTACATAATTCAAGCTGGCATGAAATTCCCATCAAGAATCCACTCGTTAAGCAAGCGGCTATGGCTTATTTGCAGCCCGTGGGGAGTCCGCCGGTGGCCGGCGAAAAGGGGTTGTTCGAGAAGGTTAAGGAAAGGTGTTGCGGTGAATGTGGGTGCGTTTCGTGGCTGTACGGTGTCGTTTGGAGGAAGGTCAAGGAGGCATTTTCCGACAAGAGAGATGATGTTACTGATGATTATTATGATGAAGACGATGATAAAGTTGACTGAAACTGAGATCTCAGCTCTCAGGGGAGAAGATGGAGAAGGTTGAGGGTTGACCGGTAGATATTTGGATAAATTTGTAAATAGAGATTCATCTTTTTTAGGGTTTTTTTCTTTCATTTTTCTCCTTTACTTTTAACCTTTTTTGCATGTGTAAGTACAGGGGGGAAATGATGTAATTATTGAAAATTTCAGTGTTCTTGTGAAATTCATTTAATTACTGAAAAAATGTAAACTTTGGTCAAAATATGATAAATTTATATTTAACCATGAAATTTGTTACAGTATGATCATAAAATTTAATATGGTTATGAAAATATTTGAAGGGGTTTTAAAATGTTAAATTTTTCTCGATTGGGTGGGGTTTAAATCAAGTATTTTATAATGTAAATGGACCAACCAAATTATAAAATATTTTAGGGTGTAGAAAAGATGAGGGTCCGTGTAGGATTATAGTAAGTTGGTTAAGCTTTTGATTTGGTGATTTATCAACCTTAAGTTTTTCTCTGATTTAC
This sequence comes from Hibiscus tridactylites, assembly GCA_958450335.1. Classification (NCBI taxonomy): domain Eukaryota; kingdom Viridiplantae; phylum Streptophyta; class Magnoliopsida; order Malvales; family Malvaceae; genus Hibiscus; species Hibiscus tridactylites. Next base: position 91,674,808 of record OY288281.1, read on the forward strand.
CTTTTACTAAAGGGTTAAACGTCATGCAAAGGAAAAAAAAGGAATGTTCGCTACAACTTCGAGGGAGCTTAGGTGTTTGTCTGTAAGAGAAATTTAGTTTCTTTAAAACATCTTTGTCTGTATTTTAAACTGAGAGCGACGTTAATGGAGGAAGTCGGTGGAAAATATAAAATGTAAATATCATTATCTTGATTTCCCCGCGTAATCAACACTGCTTTATTTTATAGTATTTCATTGGTTTTTTTAGAACTCAACAAGTAATTCGAATAGAAAATAAGATAATATTCATTTAAGAAATATAAGTTCAAATCACTTTGTTTACAAGAGTAATGTTCATCTGACTAATTTTGAACCGTAGACTCATTCAGATTTCAATACCAATTGATTTTTAGCTAATTCTAAAACCAACCAAATTAATTGAACTTTGTTCGACTTAATTTCCAAACAAATGTTCGATCGATGAACAATTAAAGAAAAAGTCTATTAAATTGACTTGGTCGATGTTCGAATTAACCGAATGAACACACCTAGCTCGAACTACATTGCCAACGGATTACCTCATACATCATCGTACAAAGTTCATTCCTCGGGGATGCTTTGAAGGTCAGGACTCCAACAATGGCGGCTCCTTTTTACAAACGCATTGCACCTCAAAAACTGCTTCCTCGGCAAGAGATTCAAGCGTTCTTCAACAGACACCGTAGACGGTGATGATCGGAGATGATTATAATCCGCACCGCCAGCATTGATAATTCCCAGCATTTGCTTCAAATCTTGCTTCCTCACCACAATCTTCATCCTCAGAACACCATTCTCGTCGGCACGAGAAACAGCAACGCCGCCATCATTATTGGCTCTTGCAATGGCTTCCAACAGAGCCTTCTGCTTTCGGTTCCTCGACTGTTTGAATTCTCTCTTCGGTGATGCCTTCCCTTCCATTCTCTTTCACTGTCGATTATGGCTATGGAATATTGAATAACATTCAATGCATGTGACCTTTATATAGGATCCGTCTTATAATTAGTTTTGTAAAATTCGATTCAGATTAGTTGGTTAAATATGAATTGAATATCGATGATATTAAAAAAAGAAAGTGTCCAACTGGGAAATGAGTATAAGGAATAAAGTTGTTGATCCTTGTTGGTAGAGTACTAAAATGTCCTGTTAAGCTTAGCTTGAGAGCATCTAACGGGGAATACATGTGCCATTCCATATACAAAGTCAAATGAACCAATTATATATTTGCATTGACCCTTATCTCCGGGGATAGACCGAGGTGGCTGGCGGGGGCAGTCGCACCCCATAAAAAATTTGAAATTTTTATACAATTTAAAAAAATATTAAATTCTTTTATGTATTTTCTATTGAAAATTTATTTTTCCCCACCTAAATTTTTATAAGTTCACCCCTAAAAATTTATAAGTTCGCCCCTCTAACCTAATCCCTGCGTCCGTTCATGTTATCTCATTTCTCAAACATACACGTCTTGCACCAGCTCGATAAGATTAGTCTCAGTAATTCATACTAAAATAATTTTACTTATATATATATGTATATGAAATTCAAGTTGGTTTGATTCACAAAACATAATGTGTGTAAAAATAAAACATAAGGTCGGTGAGCACAATAATTTCAAAGCAATGTTTAAAATATAAAATAATATTCTCTTTTTGCACGAATTAACTTGTCTCAGTGGTTAAAAGAACGATTGTTGTTTTTAAAGATCACGAGTTTAAACTACAACATGGTAATTGAACATGTATTGTCAAATAATTGAGAGTATATTATTTAGAACAGATACTACTCATAATCATCTCAGCTTTAAAAATAATTAATAATCCCTTTTTATAAAAATAGAGATTAATGTGTATAAATGAAGACGGTCAAATGGTTGAGCTGTACATATAGGTTGGTGTTCCGGGGCTCAATTATTTGTAGTCGGCTCCTATAGTCCTATTATTGATTAGGGTTGTGTTGATGTTGCATTTTTGTTCTGTTTTTTTAGGTGTAATTGAATTTTAATGTTATGTTGTATTATGCAATTGGTTGATATTATTTTCTTTTGTACCTCGGGGATCTCTATCCTTATAAGAAGTATCTTATAATTTTGCAACCTTTTAAGTTCTTTATTTATTATAATAAAATTTAATCGGCTTAGAAAAAAATAGTTGTCATATACATTTAAAATTGGATAAAATTTTCTAGCATTTTCTATCCTAACACAAAAAAATTAAATTATAAATCTTAAATTTTAAACCCTAAAAATATACTCTACACCTAATTTTCTAAACATTAACCCTAACCCTAATTCTTAAACTCTAAACTTTTTTTAGTGTGGAGCACAAATAGAGGCACCGAAAAGGGTAAATAATTTTTATTCTTTAAAGGCTTAATACCAAAATAAGTGCGTAAACCATCATATTTTTACTTTTTAAGTGCCTAAACTATTTTTTGTCCCTTTTAGGTGTCCCAACTATTTCGTTTTCCCCTTTTAGATGCCTAAATTATTTTCCCCTTTTTGGTATAAAAAAGGGGAAAAATATAATAGTTTGGGCACCTAAAAAGGACGAAAATAGTTTAGGCACTTAAAATGGAAAAATAAGATAGTTTGGACAATTATTTTGACATTAAGCCTTCTTTAAAATTACTAGGATAAAAATCACCTGCCATTTTCGGTGTCATTTTTTATGCCCAACACTAAAAAAAATAAATTTCAAGTCCTAACCTTAAATTCTAAATCTTAAACTCTACACCTTATACCCTAAAAATACACCTTACCTCAAATTTCCTAAACCCTAACTACAAGCTCTAACCTTAAACTCTAAACCCTAAATTCAAATTTTAGTGTGGGGTATAAATATAGACAAAAAAATGCACAGGATTTCTATTCAAAACAAATATATTTTTCTATTACCCTAATTTCTTCCGCAATGATGGTTTTATTGATATATTAAGTGTTTTTAGTTCGAATAAAATTTAAGTATAATTTATAAATAAAAATGATGCAGTTTATATCATTTTAAAATATTAATTTTAGGGATTTTTCTATTTTTTATTTAGGAGAGTAACATCGTCGATCATTGGTTAGGCAGTTGTCACCTATATTTTGCCGTAATTCTTGTTGTGTTTTCATCTATTTAATTTTTCTTCTTCTTCTTTTTGTTTTTTCATTTTTTTTAGTTTTATTTTTGCATATTGTTTTTTGAGTGATTTGTTTTAATAAGTCTTTTTCTCTTTTAATAAAATTGTGGATGTTTTTTTCGCACTTGTAGATATATTTTTTCTGTTTTTATGACATAATTTTTCTTCTAGCATTTCTTTCTTTAAAGATTGAATCTGACATCGCCTCTCTAATTGACGGGTATTTAAATATCATGTTGTTTTAATCCTTATTTAGACTCTCGTTATGATTCTCTTATATTGATAGACACTTGCAATCATCAAAAAATCACTAAAGATAATTTTTGATTGGGTTAGGGTAAAGCCAATTTTATTATCGTGTTATCATTGTTATATTATTTTTTATGTTAACGCTATTGAAAGTGTTTACGCTTTCCTAACGATAGTATTGTGTGTTTATCTATCATTTTTTTGAGTTTATTTTGTTAGGTTTTATTTTTTTTGTATAGTCTTATTTTATAATTTAGGGGATAATTTACACTAATAGTTTTTATGAAAAATGGATTAATAGGACTAACCTATCTAATTTTATAAACTCTTAAATTTTACAAAGATTTATAAAAAATTAATGACCGCTATTTATTAAAAAAATCATTATTTTCTTTGGAACTGCCTCTTAAAATTTTCAATTTTAATATTGTTTTAGTACAAAATCTCACATACTCCTTACCATTGGACCCAAGTCTCAATACAAACGTTGGCATAACTTATTAACTTCACCTTTTTGCCTAACAAATTCTAATTTCTAACCCACAATGACACATGACGCCAATCATATTTTTCTTAACCATGACACCAAACATATTTTTCCCACACTTTCTCGGGAATATATATATATATATATATATAAAACCTGAACATCTTCGGTGTAAAAAGAGGGTTATGCTTTAGCTACATATCAAAGTTAAATTAATCAGAGTAAAAAACTCGTCAAAACAATGCAGTTAATCAGTCGTATTTTTAGAGAAATTAATTAAAAACCATCATTCCTCGGGAATGCTTTGAAGCTCAGGACTCCAACAATGGCCGCTCTTCTTTATTACCGCATTGGACCTCAACAGATGCTTTCTTCTCAACAGATTCAACCGTTCTTCAACAGATGTCGAAGCCGGCGAAGATGACCGGTAACAGTGATCTTCACCACCACCATTGATCATCCCCAGCATTTGCTTCAAGTCTTGCTTCCTCACCACAATCTTCACCCTCAAAACACCATTTTCGTTGACACGAGAAACACCGCCGCCACCGCCACCGGTATTCTTAGCCCTTTCAATGGCTTCTAACAAGTAGTTATTGCTTCTATTTAAAGCTTTCTGTCTCTTCGGCGACGCCTTCCCTTCCATTTCTGCCACGATGCTTTCGCTATGTTGATGCGCGGTGGCTCTTCCTAGAGTCCTAACGAACTCGACCGGGAGAAATCTGCGAAGTGTCATCCTGTTGGTTCACAGAGCTGGAATCAAGTCGTTTTGAATGGAATATTGATTAGCACTCAATACGTATGAGGTTTATATAGTATCCGCCATGGGAGCTTCACGTAAGAATGCAAGGTTGGCAGATTATCTAAACTTAAACAATTGGGTTCAACTCCATAAAAGAATGGGGTGTAAAGTAGTTGATCCTTGTTGGTAGAGTATCAAAGCGTAGGGGCATTGCTCTAATGGAATGGGATGCCCTATAAAAGTCAAATGACCCCATAATATTTCATGCATTCTGCCTTACCTAATTTCTCCAACATACTCGTTTTGCTACAAAGTTTAAACACTTTCTCGGGTAAAATTCGTCTGCCCCTTTTTGGTGCTGGCAAATTTGACCCGAGAATCGAAACCCGAACCCAGACCCGAACCGAAACCGAAAATCAACCCGAAATTTGATCCGAAACCCGAAATAAACCGAACCGAAAATGAACCGAATTTAGTTGAACCGAATGGACCCGAACCGAATGGACCCGAACCGAATAGACCCGAACCGAATGGACCCGAACCGAATAGACTCGAACCGAATGGACCCGATTAATAGAAATAAAGAAAGATAAAATATGAACAGACGCACAAATCACTAAAATGTCAAATATATTGACTTTATAAAGTCATATATAGGGTGTAAAAATCTTACTAACCTAAAAATTTGATTAAAAACGATTGATCTCTCATTGAGCCGAAAATAACCGAACAGAAATCAACCGAACCGAAATTAACCGAACCGGAAATAACCGAACCGAAAATCAACTGTAACACCCGTGTTTAGGGGTCGGGTGAAAATAATATTTTAATATTATTTCGGGCTCAGTTTTATAATTAAAATAACCTTTTGGGCCTCGGGTTTCAAAAGCAAACATTTTATTGTTGGACTAAATTGAAATGAAAATTTAATTTGGATGGTTTTTAGAGAAAAGGGGAAATAGCCATCTCATTAATGGCACTCTTGTAAATAAATGGACTTGTGGAATTAAAAACCCATTTCTTATTTTAAAGAGATTATTCATCATCTTCTTCCCTCCCCTTCCAAAATCCCACGACAAAAACTCCCCTTCCCCCTAATCTACTATTTCATCATCTTTCTTCCTCATCCTTGGTGATTTTCGAAAGGTAAACATATATTCGACTTGTCCTCTCTTTCCTCTACATGCTAGTACTCTTAGATTTCATTAAAACCCATGATTTTTCATTTTGGTATTTTGAAAGTTTAGACTAAAAATGTCATCTTTGTTGTCTTAAACTAAAGCTTTTGATTTATTGATGATATATGAGTTGTTTACTATCTATATGGTTCAACATATATGATTTTTAAAGGGTTTTGTTAAGTTTCCCGAATTTGGGTTTTGGTGGGTTTTTAGGAGGGTTTAGAAGTGAGTTTTAGGGCTGCTTTATGTTGGAAAATGAGGGTTGATGGTTGTATGATAGTTAAGGGTTGTTTTGGAAGCTATTAGGTGTGTTAAAAGAGTTGGAATCATCGGTTTTGGACTGTGCAAAGGGGCTGCTCGGGAATGGCTTTTTGAGGGTTGTTCTTGGTTCGAAAAACAAGTGTTTAATGTTTGAATTGTATTCCGGGTTGGTCTTTTGATGTTGGGCTGATTTGGAATTGTTTGAATGTGTTTGAGGCGATTAGAAGCAAGGAATTGCGTTGGTAAAGCTTTGGGATCGAATCCGGAAGTGAGGAGGCTTGATTCGGCTTTGCTTGTTTTGCTTAAGGAAATGAGGTGAGTGGTTAAAATGTTTTAAATGACTTTGATCAATTGGTTCGAGCATGTGAATGTGGAAATGTTTTCAAGTAACATTTGGTTTAAAGTTGGTTTTGAAGAAGTTTAGTTTTGAGCTTGAAAAGTCAATTTTAAACTCAAAGAGTAAGTGATGTGAAATGCCTCTTTAAATTTCCCCCTTTATCATTGTTTTTCATCTCTTGAAATGATATTTTGTTATACATGAAATTCCAATACTTTGGGAAGAAGCTTGTTGCTATTTATTATATCGTTGCTCATGTATGATGGTAATAATGTGGATGTTGATATGCCTTGTAAGATGTGTGTAAGTTGGTGCAGGTTGTGCACGAAAATGGTGAGTAAGACCATTTGTGATTGGTAAGATTGTAATGTAGTAAGTGATGCCTAATTGTGGAATTTGTTACATCTTAATTTGGTTGTGCATGATATAGTGAGTACATGTCGTATGGTAGTGATTGTACATCGTGTTGCATGGTTGGTGTCGAACCTCACGTGATGGTTGTCGTTGCTCCGGTGATGTGTAGTCCCGCCGGTAGCGAGTGGTATAAGACTCCGGTGATGTGTAGTCCCACCGGTAGTGCTAGTAGAAGAGTACTTTGATGTGTAGTCCCATTGGAAAACTACTAGTCGAAACGGTGATGTGTAGTCCCACCGTGTGTGTTTTGGTTATGCTTGTGCATGCCATGTAACGTTCATGTTGTATCTCACTATATCATTGTCTTCTTATTGTTTTGCTTTAATCTAGGATTATGTCCTCATGCATACCATAAAGTGTAATGCTATGTTAAATGCCTATATTGTTGAATTGTGGTTGAACTTGTATGTTAGTAGAATGATTAGGTCGTTGGATGATTTGTATGCATTGACCTTTATTTTAAAGAAAGCTTTGAACCCTGCATTGTCGTAGTTATGTTTTAGAGCTCCGCTCACTAAGCTTTATGCTTACGCTCTCCTTTTTCCGACAATGCAGATCTTTAGCTTGGAGTTAGCAAGGAGCAAGAAAAGGGCGTCCAAGCGTGTGGTAATTGCTCAAGTATAGTTTATTAAATAATGTAGTAGTCTAGCAATGGGAAATGCTACGTGTTTTAGGAGCTTGTATCTAGACTCCTTTGTATTGGTCACATGTTGTTAATGCCTTATGTTGATGTATTGGTTTGATTATGGTTCGTAAAGCTTGATATGCTATGAGGGATGTGGTGTGTGTTGGCATGTCTTTTGGTGTTTAGGTTGCCTTGTTAGAGAGGGCCAAACCTCATATGTTTTCCTTGTGCCTTTAGGGGCCTTTGAGTTCCATGTGTGACTTGTATGCCTAATTGCCCTTGTTGGAATGTTAAGTATGGATGCCTCGACTCATGTTAATTGCTATGTATGGCTCATGTATGATTGCTTGAATGATTGTATGTACGAGTCTTGTGAGTGTTAATTCATGCCTTTGGTCCTTTTCGAGCTTCTACATATGTCTATGCATGATCTTAGTATTTTACATAGTTAGGGAGTCCTTAAGTTGGGCAGTAAGTGATCCCCTGCACTAAGGTTTCGAAACCATGGGTAAGGTTTCGAAACCTTTGCAGAAAATTTGGTTCCAGGGGTCACTGCCAGCCAAAGTTTCGAAACCTTTGGGGTAGGTTTCGAAACTATGGTCAAAGGTTTCGAAACCTTCCCCAAGGTTTCGAAACCTTTGGTGAAAATTGGCTCCAGGGGTTTCTGCCAGCAAAAGTTTCGAAACCCTTGGTAAAGGTTTCGAAACTTCTGCTTAAAACTGCACTGTTTGACCCTTTTTGGCCTGTTTGAAGAGAAAAACACATAAGTGCTAAGATGCCTTTAGTAAAGATTAAAATTAGGATGTTTGAATGTTGTCTCGTGTGTTATGTTCCGCTGTTTGATCTCTTAGAATTTAATACTCGAATGTGACAAGATTAAAATGAAAAAAAATAGGGTTGCTAACCGAGGGGGAACCTTAACGGGTTTCGCTTCGGTTTTCCCCGTGTGGCCCACTCGGACCGGTCATCCGGCCAGACCGGGACGAGGGGGTTACATCAACCGACCCGAAATGACCCGAAACACAATAGACCCGAACTAAAACCGAACCGAAACCGAATCTGAACCAAAAATATCAGACCCGAAATAACCGAAACCGAAATGACCCGAACCGAACCCGAACCAATTGACCCGTTTGCCACCTCTAGGTGCCCCTACATATGCCTCAACACTAAAAAACACTACAAAACTAAATTTTAAGCCATAACCCTAAATTCTAAATCCTAAACCCTACACCCTATACCCTAAAAAATACATCCTACCATAAATTCCCTAAACCCTAACCACAACCCATAACCTAAAACCCTAAACACTAAAGTTGATTTTGAACGTGAAGGCATATGTAGGGGCACCGAAAAAGGGTAGATGATTTCCAACCCACTTTTCCATCCTTTGTTCATTAATTTATTCAAAGCTTGATGATAGACGTAGAGAAATTGAAGGGAAAAAAATCCCGCCCTTTTCGGTGCTCACTTATAACGTCCCAACAGTAAAAAAAAAAAATTAAATTTTAAGTCATAATTTTAAATTCTTAATTCTAAATTCTAAAGTTTTAATATATGACCTTGTTGATAGAAATGTAATCAATCCTTACGAAGTAATTTACTGATTTAGGAATTCGAATTCCATTATCTTTACTTTGTATGTTGTGTTTTTCTTCTCTCTCTATATATTTTCAAAATTGACATTTCTTAAAAATGAAAAATAAAATGTGGGTTAGCACGTTAATTCCAAAACAATGTTTAAGATAGAAATTAATACGGGTCTAAATGAAAATGGTCAAATGGTTGAGCTGTTTATAGCTGTGCTCGTACGTGATCAATCATTCTCATCTCATCTAACTCCAATTATTATATAATGGAATGAGATGATGATTACTAAATAATAAAAAAAACTATATATATATATGTATATTTAAGTTTAATTTGTAATTTATATTTAACATATATGATTATTTTTCTTAATAATATTATCAAGAAGTTCAAATTTAATTCATTTTCAATAAGAAATGAGATGGGTTGTTGCTCTTTTAGTTGGTGCCAGAATCTTCCCTTATATGAATTCTTTAATTTTTTTATTAAATAGTATTACAATAATATTTTAAAGACAACTTTCGAATCTATATATAAAGTGAAATAGATAAATATCTATGTTCATTAGACCAATTAATATATGAAGCTGTTGATTTTAATGCATATTAATTGATATACTTGAGAAAGGTGTAGCTTCATTAAAAAAATAGTTTCGAGTCCCCATTACATCCGAAAACACCTTTAAAATATTACATCATATGATATACGAGTTAGAAATAATTATCTTACTTTATTTATTGTGCTTTTAGAGAGGGTTGTAAATGCACTAAACTTGAATGAACCTTGGTTCATACTCATTTGTCTATTTTAAGTTTCTCGTGTACAGTTTTTATTCTTTAAAAACTCTAAAATAATATATAAGAACATGTTTATATTCAATATTTGTTTAAATAATTTATTAGTTATTAGTATTTTATATCTATTAATATTAACTAGATTATAAAAATTAATTTTTTAATATCATTACTCAGCATGTACGAAAGATGTATACATTAACTTTTTATTTGTGAACTTATATTTTTAATATAATATTAATAATTATTAAATATATATATTAATTTATTTTTCATAAAATTATATTTTTTAATATAATTTTATTAATCATTAAATTTATATGTATATATTATTTTATTTAATTTATGAAATCGTTTTTAAATTTTATTAGTTATTCAAATTTATGTTATTTAGATAAATTTTTATAATTATCAAAGACAAAAGAGTCTTTATAAATGATACAAGAATATGAGGGATAAAATTAATCATTTTGGACAAAAAATTGAAGTTGTTTTTGTAGAGTTATGAGGTGCTTGATTCCTTCAACCGATCTTGCTCACCAAGTGGTGGAGAGGTGAAATTTTGGGTGGATGTGGTGTAGAAGCTAAAATGTAAATGACACAGTGATTTTAGAGTGGTTCAACCTTCTAACCAAGGTCTACATCCACTACCTTAGTTTCCCACTAAGGATTTCCAATCAATTCACTATTGATTCGTCATTTTCTAGGCTTAGGAGGAAACTCTTGTACACCGATCAAACTTTCTACCCAAAGCCTTGATCAAACCCTCTTTACAAAGAGAAAAGATAAGAAAACTTAAATACCTCTAATAGGTGATTGTTTGCACAAATAAGCTCACACCCAAAACCTAAAACACTTGAGCAAATTTAACAATTTTAGCTCACTAGTGTTTGTCTATACAAGAAATTAACAATTTAAGTACAAAGACACTTTTTGATCATTTATTGATTAACAATTGAAGCATTAACCATATCTTGATGCTTGGAGGTCCCTTTTATACTCCTTGATGAGTTTGTAGCCGTTACTAGCTGTTGCGTTGAATTGGAGCCGTTTAGGACTTTATTTCCCACCATAAATGCAGTTCTGCAGCTCACCGTTTCGAAACACTCTTTAAATAGAAAGAGCCGTTGCAGTCTGATGTAGCACCCGTTTCGAAACACCCGTATCGAAACGCCTATCTCCGTATCAAAACGATCTGCATTTAAATGTTAGTTGGAAAATAGCCGTTGGGGTTTATGACCGTTGTGGTCGATGCCACGTAGGCGTATCGAAACGCTGGGCAAAATCCTCATCCAGGAAAAACTCGTTCCAATACCTCTATCGAAACGTTTTTGCTACTGGAAGACACCGTATCGAAACACTTAAGGGTATTTCGAAACGCCTGGAAGGTTTTGTGAAGTTTGGCTTTGAAAAACATGTTAAACCCTTTTAAAAACATCCCTAAACATAGTTTCAAGTTATTTGGACTTTGGAAATAATTTTAAATTCTTTTTAAATCAGTCCAAAACATTTTTTAATTATTATATCAAAACATTAGTTCTACAATCTCCCCTTTTTGATATAATAAAACTATCTTGAAAAATTGTTTGGGATTCTCCCCTTTTTAAGTTTAAAAATGTGAATAAGAGATTAAAGATATGAAATCAAATAAAGTACCCCTTATTCATTAAAATTCAAATTTTCAAACCACACATTTCTCCCCTTTTTGTTATATCAAAAAGAATTTAAAACATTAAGTTTAAAATAACTATAGAGGAAAAATTTGACAAAAATAAGAGTTTGGTTTTAAAATTGCTCCCCCTTACTCAAAGCATCATTAAAAATGTTAGTCCAACATATATGATAATCTAATTTGGTTTTAAAATAATAGTTTGGTTTTAAAATAACTATAGAGGAAAAATTTAAAACATTTCTCCCCCTAAATCGTCATACCATCAATTTTTATTTAACCAAATAATCTGATCCGATTTTATAATCACGGTTTTGACATATTATGTATACATACCTTACATCATGGGTTAAATTATAAAGAATTTCATTTATGTGATTATATTAGTTGTTATGCGGAATGATATTTTATGTGCACGCTCTTAAAGTTGCCTAAAAATTGAAATTTAGAAAGGAACCATTCATTAATAAAAGGATGAAAAGCATTTGAGCCCAACTTTGAAAAAAAAAGGGCACGGATTTAATTTGGATCTATTTATCGAGAAATTATTAGATATAGACGGCTCATTACATTACATATGGTTTTAGTCAATAAAATTTATTCATGTAAAAAAAAACTTCTAAATAATTATTCATTTCTTACATGTAGAAAAAAGTGAAAATTCACCTTAAGAAAAAGGGATATAAATGGATGGGATAGCGGATAACTAGGTGCTAGAGGTTTATGTATTATTTTAAAATTTTAAAAATTAATATATCTTTACGGATAACATATGCTTTTCCCTTCAATAAAGTTATACATTACAAAAAAAAGGTTTTTTTTTTCTTTTACTTTTTTGTGTTTATATATATATATATATATCAATATCAATTTGACGCTTAAAAACCTATAAATGTAGATGATTAAAAAATGTATTGTTCAATTAACAATACATTTTTTATTTTTAAACATTAAAAGTATAAATTTTGTAAATGTAAGAGACTAAAATGTTGTTTTGCTTTTCTATAACCTCCTATAACAATTTGTAAAATCAAAAATTTCAAATAGAAAAAATATAAAGACTCAATTACAAAAATAAAGTATATAAATTAAATCTTATATTTTTTTGAACGGTGAAGCTTATATTTTTAAAATAACACAAACAGTCATGACATTTAAATTTAGGTTAAAATTAATACACAAAGCCTACATATTTACGTTATAAACCTAAATTTTAAATTTCTAATTCTAAATTCTAAAAATTAAACTCTAGATTTTAAATTATAAACACTAAATTCTAAACACTAATTTTATATTTTAAACCGTAAAATCTAAACCTTAAACTAAACCTATAATCTCTAAAACTTAAAAAAAAAATCCTCTAAACTTTTCATTTAATTTCTTCTTACCTTCAACTTAACAACCATTGGTGTTGGACTTAGCTTTTTTCCCACGATAACACGTGCACGCCAACCATTTTTCTTACCTTTCCCCCCTACACTTTCTCGGGAAAATAATCAAAATAACCGGAGATGCTGTCAAAAGAGGGTCATGTCTGAGTAAGAAAAGCGAGATTGGAGTTACTTTCATGTTTGTTATTTTTTAAAATGAAAAATATAATCATATTTAAATACTATAGTAAAATAAAGTACATAAATTAACAAATAATTCGTATATAATTGGAGTGATTCCAATATAAAACTATGCACAATAAAATTTAGGGTAAAATATATCCCAAGTGTAACCCCCTCGTCCCGGTCTAGCCGGATGACCGGTCCGAGTGGGTCACACGGAGAAAACCGAAGCGAAACCCGTTAAGGTTTCCCCTCGGTTAGCAACCCTATTTTTTTTTCCATTTTAATCTTGTCACGTTCGAGTATTAAATTCCAAGTGATCAAACAACGGAACATACCACACGAGACAACATTCAAACCCTCAAACCACATTCAAACATCCTAATTTTAATCTTGACTAAAGGCATCTTAGTACCTATGTGTTTTTCTCTTCAAACAGGCCAACAAGGGTCAAACAGTGCAGTTTTGGGTCAAGGTTTCGAAACCTTTGGGGAAGGTTTCGAAACTTTGGCTGGCAGTGACCTTGGAACTCAATTTTCACCAAAAGTTTCGAAACCTTGGGTAAGGTTTCGAAACCTTTGACCATAGTTTCGAAACATTCCCCAAAGGTTTCGAAACTTTGGTTGGCAGAATGTCCAGAAATCCCAAGATTTGTAAAGGTTTCGAAACTTTACCCATAGTTTCGAAACCTAGGTGCGGGGGAGCACTTACTGCTTAACTCTAATGTCTTCCTAACTATGAAGAACATTAAGATCATGCATAGACACAAATAAAAGCTTAAAAAGGACCAAAGACATGAATTAACACTCATAAGACTTGCACATACTATCATTTAAACAACCATACATGAACCATAGATAGCAACCAAGCAATTAACAAGGCATCCATACATATCATTCATACAAAGAGCAATTCATGCATATATGGACATACAAGCATTTAAGATTTCATGCCTTAGCAACCAAAACACGTAGACATTCATGGCATGTAACATAAGCAATATTTACAATCAGACAAGGCATCCACTAACCAAGCCAACAACGATATACATCAAAGCTCAAATCAATAACACATATCCCATTGCTTAACTATTACAATCTATTACTTAAAACTCATACATTGAGCTCACCAAAAGCAACACTTGGAGACCTTTCCTTGCCCTTGCCACCCACAAGCTATTTATCTGCATTGTCGAACAAAAGAGAGCGTAAGCATAAAAGCTTAGTGAGGGTAAGCTCATAAAACAAACCTTCGACAATGCAGGGTCCAAGCACGAGCAATTTCCATAATGAAATGCATGTGCTTACCTCCGATCCGCATAAGCCAAAATGAACATGATGCATGAACATATAGTCAACATTATGCCATGCTCAACAACCATAAGCTCAAATTAGCATGATACATAATCCAAAGCATTAGCCACATCATATATCAATTCATAAGGACATCACATTTCATGTCATATAAGCACATAAGCATAATCCCACATTGGTATATACATACAATCTCATATTGGCACCAAGCTATGACCCGAATACGCGGATAACCCGTTGGAACGCATTTCCAACAACAACATTACCTCGGTGGGATTCCACTCATCACCGGTCCTTGCATGTGCGGGATTCCACTCATCGCCACATGCCCTACGGATGGGATTCCACTCATCATCACGTAGAAATATAAAAGCTTCCGGTGGAATATTACATCACCGTACTCCTCCTTGGTGCCTTAACGCCACCAAGGCCACGTACGTTTTGACTCAATTTGTGTGCACACTCATCCTAATGATCGATCATTGTACCCAAGCATACTAGTGCCAACATTAAACGCAATCCATTTTTCATAGCTACATGCATATGACAAAGCATCAAATATCATGTCTCACATGCATGTATTTCACAACCCAATACCATGCCTAGCATGTACTCACCATGATCATCATCATGCATAATTCACAATCCAATCCACATGCATAGCAATGCATCTGTAACCCCCTTAACCCGGCCTAGACGGTTGACCCGAATTAAGAAAGTTACACGGGGAAAACCAAAGTCAACCTTGATTAACGACCCTTTTTTCTTTTTAAACTTGTCTAGATGCACATTAACCCTAGTTATGATCATACAATCAACATGCTCAAAGATCATAAACATCAGAGATCAAACAGGGACCCAATTAGACAATTTACAACTTTAGGGACCAAATTGCAAATTCTATAAATTATAAGGTCTTAACCCAAAATAAAGTTACCAACTTGAAATTAGTCAGGTTTCATGCTTCTCTGCAAATTTTCAGGTCAAAAGGACATCCCAAGCTCAAACAATTGCACAAACAAGATTCAGGACTAAAACGCAAACATTCCAAAACATTTAACTGCCTATGTCAGCCCCCAACGGTCAGACGTTCCGAAACAGGGAGAGCCTGTTTCGAAACGTGGGGCCGTTCCGCAACGCGTACCGAAACGAAGGCTGGCAGAGAGCTTCCCGTTTCGAAACGATGTCTCCCGTTTCGGACGCCTAGGCTGATTCAAGGCACCCGTTCCGAAACGGTAGCCACTATTCCGAAACAGCCTGCGCAGAATGCAGCAAATTGCTTTCTCAAACACACAATTGATCAACCATACATGCTCCAAATGCTACCAAACTTTACCATCAACAAATTCAACATACAAGAGACATATTTGCATCAACCAATCAGCATAATATCACCATATATGAAAAGCCCCAAAACTAAGCATGCTTCCTACTCAAGCAAACCATTCAAGCATAAATCCTTCAAAAACCAAGCACAAAAAGGCCAAATACAAAACCAACATTATTAACAACTTTAAGCAAACTTAGGGAGTTCAATACATCTCCCAAAACATTCACATAGGTCCCCCATTGCCAAGTACCCCAAAGCTAAATGTGTATAAGAAAACCTTTCCATACTTGAGCTTAACTTCCACTTGATTGCTTGCCTTCCTTGCTGCCCTCAAAGTACCTTAATGTTCTGCATTATTGGTTTAAGAAAACGAAAGAGAGCGTAAGCAAAAGCTTAGTGAGGAATGCTCATTAAAACCATTCAATAATGCATTTATAGATCTCATTTATAAATCATGCTTCAAGCAACATTAAACATGTTCTTAAACATTTAAACAAGCATCTCATGCTTCAACTTCATTTAACATGCTCTTTAACAATTCAAACAAGCATCTCATGCTTCAACTCATAATAAGTCATATTGGCAACAAGTGATACAATTCTCATAAGATTCACACATAGACTTTTAAACACCATTGTAATCTTATCCCCATGGACTTTTAAACACCATGGACCCATGGACTTTTAAACACCATGGCAAGGAACACACAAGGACTTTTAACCACCTTTGTGTCCTTAACAAGAATCTCCCAAGGACTTTTAACCACCTTGAGCCTTAACCATGAACCATCCAAGGACTTTTAACCACCTTGATGTTCATAAACTTTCCAAGATCCACACAAGGACTTTTAACCACCTTTGTGATCTTACCAAGAACCATCCAAGGACTTTTAACCACCTTGATGTTCTTAAATATACAAGGCTCACACAAGGACTTTTAACCACCTTTGTGACCTTAACATCACTTGCCAATATGCATCATTATCATCAATATATCCACTGTTTTAAAGCATTAAACCAAGCCATAAACATCATGCATTTTTAAGCATCAAACCACATTTAAACAATATTCAAAAACAAGGAACTCTTACCTTGAGCTTCCTTCAACATATGGCTTACAAAATCAGCAATAACCATGCTAAATCATGCTTTCAAAACAGAATTTAAAACATGCAATAAACCACATTGCACAACAACAACCATGGCCACCACTAGAGAGTTTTTTCCAAAAACTTACATTTGAGCTTAGTAAAGTTGTTTAGACTTAGACTAAGCTCCCAAGACATTGGTTTCAAAGCCGAAAACCCAATTTCACTCACCGATTCCACTTCGCCTCTTGCCGAAGCACAAAATCAAGCTTCCGGATCACCACCACTTGGATCCAAAGATGACTCCCCTGTTTTAAACACATCAAAGCAGAGGATTAATGCATCATCATGCATTAATAGCTTCAATGAAAGCACCTAAACTCGCTGCTCTCATCCACACTCCATTTTCGGCCACCAAACACAACCGAAAATGCATCCAAACAACTCCTCAACTAAGCCCAGCCATAAACCATCAAAACTAAACATCCTTTAACATCATAAAAAGAACCTATTAACATCCTTATACCTCCAGCAACAACAGATCCACAAGATCACTCCAAAACAACCAAGAATCACAAGCTAAACTTAGGAAATTCAACCTATCCGGGATTGCATTAATTAAAACTCAATTCCTTATCAAATTAACATTCATTTATCATCAAATTAACACCTTAAAACACAGCCCAATCAGATCCAACGAAAATCCATCAAAAATCATCAAATCTTGCATTTAAAGCCAAGATCCATTACACAACTTAAAAGCCTTTAATAAAACATCAATTTAGGATTGAGAACTTAGGAATTTCAGTAAAGAACTGAGAGTTTAGAGGAGAAGGACGTTCTTACCTCAAAACTTGAGTTTCTCCTCTTTTAGAACCAAAAAGCTTGAACAATCAACTAGCAAATGGTGAGGTTTTGTTGATGAGATGATTAGAAATCAAAAGAGGGTTGAAAAGAGATGTTTAGGTGACAAAATCAGAAGAAAATCCCTGGAAAGAAAGTGTTTGGGTTGAGAGAAAATGAGAGAAAAGGAAAATTGGAAAATATGGAAAGTTAGTTGCAAAATAGGAAAATGATTTCCCT
This sequence comes from Hibiscus tridactylites, assembly GCA_958450335.1. Lineage (NCBI taxonomy): Eukaryota > Viridiplantae > Streptophyta > Magnoliopsida > Malvales > Malvaceae > Hibiscus > Hibiscus tridactylites. The sequence goes on from OY288281.1 coordinate 91,692,664, forward strand.
CCACTTTTCTTTTGTTTTAAAATCAGAATTAAACATTAAAATATCTTAGAAAATTCTGGAGAAACTCCCTTTGGGTAAATAGCTCCTTAAAAATTCAAAGTTTCAATCCTTTTTAAAACAATCACGCAACTTTCAAAAATTACATTTTGGTCACTAGCCAAAATGTCACCCTTCCAAAACTCATTTTGTAAAATTGATTTCACAGTTCACTTATATATATTAAAAGATGATTTTAGAACATTTTTCCATATTTTTAATGCAACCCGAACTAGGCTTTCCTAATTTCACCCTTTTAGATTCGAACAGCACTTTGACCGAACCGGTCAACGCCCAAAACTTCTAAGCCCAAAACCGGGGCGTTACAACTCTCCCCCCCTTAAGAAATTTCGTCCTCGAAATTTACCTAAAGGAAAGAGATAAGGAAACTGCTTCAGCATGTCTTCCTTCCGCTCCCACGTGGCTTCCTCAACACCACGATGCTTCCACAGCACCTTTACCAACTCGATGGTCTTGCCACGAAGAACCTTGCTATCCGAATCCAGAACCTTCACCGGTTCCTCATCATAGGTCAAATCCGGATTCAATTCCACTTCCTCCACAGGCATCACATGCGAAGGATCAGATCTATACTTCCGGAGCATAGAAACATGGAACACATCATGAATCTTCTCCAACTCTTGAGGTAGCCTCAACTTGTACGCAACAGGACCCACACGCTCAACCACCTCATATGGTCCAATGTACCTAGGGCTCAACTTACCCTTCCGGCCAAACCTCATCACCTTCTTCCAAGGCGAAACCTTCAAGAACACCCGGTCACCCACCGCATACTCAATCTCCTTGCGCTTCAAATCCGCGTAAGACTTTTGCCGATCAGAAGCTGCCTTCAAACGCTCACAAATGAGCTTCACCTTCTCGGTGGTTCCTTTCAACAAAGCCGGCATCGAAACCAACTTCTGACCCGTTTCAGCCCAACAAAGAGGAGTCCTACACTTTCTCCCATACAAAGCCTCATAAGGTGCCATTTGTATACTTGCCTGATAACTATTGTTATAAGCAAACTCCACCAAAGACAAATGCTTCTCCCAAGAGCCCTGAAACTCAATCACACATCACCTCAACATATCCTCCAAAATCTGGATAACACGCTCAGACTGACCATCCGACTGAGGATGATAGGATGTACTGAAATTCAACCTTGTACCCAAAGCTTGATGCAAACACTGCCAGAAACGCGATGTGAACCTCGGATCCCTATCCGACACAATCGACTTAGGCACACCGTGCAGCCGCACAATCTCAGCAATGTACAGCTCCGCAAGCTTATCCAAAGAAAACGTAGTATGCACAGGCAAGAAATGCACACACTTTGTCAGGCGATCAACAATCACCCACACCGAATTCTTCTTCGACGGAGACAAAGGTAAACCAGATACAAAATCCATGGTAACCCTTTCCCACTTCCATTCAGGGATTCTCAACGGTTGCAACAACCCTGAAGGAACCTGATGCTCAGCCTTAACTCGCTGACACACCATACACTTGCTCACAAACTCCGCAACATCCTTTTTCAAACCCACCCAATAGTACTCATCACGAAGATCACGATACATCTTGATACTACCAGGGTGCATAGCAAAAGGACTACTATGACCTTCCGCCAGAATAGCACGCCTCAACTCAACATCACTGGGCACTACTATCCGACTCCCAAAACACAACACACCATCATCATTAAAGCAGAAATCTGAAGGCCTACCCTCCGCGATATCCTGAACATGCGGTACCAAAGAATCATCCAGCAACTGCTTTTCCTTGATCAACTGAACCAAAGATGGCTTCACTTGCAACTCAGCTACAAGACCACCATCACGCGATATACTCAAACTGGCAAACATAGCCCTCAGCTCAACAGCTACCTTCCTGCTCAAGGCATCCGCTACAACATTAGCTTTTCCAGGGTGATACTCAATCGTCAAATCATAATCCTTGAGCAACTCCAACCACCGCCGCTGCCTAAGATTCAACTCCTTCTGAGACATCAGATACCTCAAACTCTTGTGATCCGTGTACACCGTACACTTCTCACCATACAGATAATGCCTCCAAATCTTCAGAGCAAAAACCACTGCAGCCAGCTCAATATCATGCATAGGATAATTGCGCTCATGCACCTTCAGCTGCCGCGATGCATAAGCAACCACCTTACCCTCTTGCATCAGCACACATCCCAAACCAACATAGGACGCATCACTATACACCACAAACTCTTTCCCTGATTCAGGCTGAACCAAGATAGGAGCTTGCGTCAAAGCCGCCTTAAGCTTTTCAAAAGCCTGCTGTCTCGCTTCTGTCCACTCATACTTAACATCCTTTTGCAACAGCTTCGTCAAAGGTGCAGCAATCTTAGAAAACCCATCCACAAACCTCCGATAGTATCCTGCCAAACCAAGGAAACTACGGACCTCATGAACAGACTTAGGAACTTTCCAATTCATTACCGCCTCAATCTTCTGAGGATCAACACGAATCCCCTCAGCCGAAACTACATGCCCAAGAAACACCACCTCCTTAAGCCAGAACTCACACTTGCTCAGCTTAGCATAAACTGATTTTCCAACAAAGCTTGCAACACAATCCTCAAATGCTCTTCATGCTCCTCCTCAGTACGCGAGTACACGAGGATATCATCAATGAATACCACAACGAACTTGTCTAGGTATTCATGAAACACACGATTCATCATGTCCATGAAAGCAGCAGGAGCATTTGTCAAACCAAACGGCATCACAAGAAACTCATAATGCCCATACCTTGTCCTGAAAGCTGTCTTAGGCACATCCACATCCTTCACCTTCAACTGATAATACCCTGACCTCAAGTCAATCTTAGAGAACACAGCAGCTCCCCGAAATTGATCAAAGAGATCATCAATCCTCGGCAAAGGATACCGATTCTTGATAGTCAACTTGTTCAGCTGACGATAATCAATGCACATTCTCATAGTGCCATCCTTCTTCTTCACAAACAAGATCGGTGCACCCCAATGTGACACACTCGGCCGAATGAAACCACGATCAAGCAACTCTTGCAACTGCGTCTTCAGCTCCTTCAGCTCCTTAGGTGCCATTCTATAAGGGGTAATGGACACAGGAGTTGTATTCTCATACAGCTCAATTCCAAACTCCACCTCACGATTAGGGGGTAAACCAGGCAACTCCTCAGGAAACACTCCAGGAAACTCCTTCACAACCCTGATATCCTGCACGCGCAACTCCTTAGAACTAGGATTCATCACAAAAGCTAGATAAGCTTCACAACCTTGCCTCATCATCCTGCTCGCTTCCAAGGTAGAAACCACATTGGCAAGAAACTTCACATTCTCACCAACCACAACAACTTCATAATCATCCGCAAGCTTTAACGAAACTCGCTTATTCTCACAATCCACAACAGAACGATGCTCAGCAAGCCAATCCATACCAAGGATTACATCAAAACCATAGAAAGGCAACTCCATAAGGTCAACATGGAAAACATGGTCATGAACAACCAAAGGACACCTTCTATACAACTTTCGAGTCACAACAGTCTCACCAAAAGAACTAGTGACACGAACACCAACATCCAAAGACTCAACAGGCAAACCAAGCAATTCAGCATGCTCACGCAAAATGTATGAATGCGTAGATCCAGAATCTATCAAGGAAAGTAATGACAAGGATTGCAAAGTAAAGGTACCTGCAATCACATCCGCGTCATTCCTCTCCTCCCGCTGAGCATACACCCTAGCTTGGCCTCAACCCTCAGGCTGAATAGCCACAACATGGGCCACTCCTCGACCACCTTCCTCTCTCCGCTGGAAATTACCACGGCCGCGCCCACGACCTCTCTGCGGTGCAGCAACAACAGGAGCACGCACTTGGCCACCAGCCAACATAGGACACTCTCGCCTCAAGTGATCCGCAGATCCACAATTCCAGCACCCATTACCAGCTGCCACAACAGGAGCTTGCACCTCCCTCACAGCACGAGGACAGTCACGCTTCATGTGACCACGTGAACCACATATCCAACAAGCACTCGGATCATCTCTAGCATTGCCTCCCCGAGCAGGTGCTCCACCACCTCTCTTAGCTGAGGACTGATACTTCTGATCACGTCCCCTCTTGTTCCGTCCACCACCGGAACTAAACTCAGCAGCTCGCTTACCAGAACTTGCTCCTGCACCTCTAGCAGATAAACCCAAGTTCATCTCAATATCCTTGGCTCGGCCCACCAACACATCAAAATCATCATACTCGGTAGCCAGCACATACATCTTCACATCCGTCACTAAACCATAACGGAACCTTTCGCACCTCGTCCGCTCATCAGGTACCAGCTCAGGTGCATACTGACTGAGTCTAACGAACTGAACTTCATACTCAGCCACAGTCATGCTCCCCTGGGTAAGAGACATGAACTCACGCTTCTTTTCATCCAGGTACCTCACACCAAGATACCTTCTCTTGAACACATTCTGAAAGAATGTCCAAGTTATGTCAGCTTCAGCCATCCCAGCTATAGTGGTCGTCCACCACGTATAAGCATCATCCTGCAGCAAGGATACAACACAACCCAGCTTTTGCACATCAGTGCAACTCATCTGACCCAAGATCCTCTTGGTACTCTCCATCCAAGATTCAGAACCTTCAGCAGACATACCCCTGAACTCAGTCCCACCAAGACTGCGCAAACGCTCCAAGGGTAGTCTAACACCAGCATCTCCCTGATGCCCAGCTCCTTGAGCTCCAGCTACTGCCGCTCGAAAAGCACCAGCAATAGCTTGCACCAACATCGTCATGTCAGGCATAGCTTGACCCTGACCAACCTCAGGCCCAGCAGCTCCAGCTCCAGCACCAGCTGCAGCTTCAGCTCTTTCTCCCTCAGCACCACCACCACCAGGTGGAGGAGGAGGTAACACCGCACTTCCCGCGTTTTCCTCATTCTCATTCTCATTCGGAGCCGTAGCTCGCACATTACTTCTCAACTCTCTACGTGGTGCCATACTCTAACAATGTAATCACAATGCAATAAACAAAGTCAGGTCCAGCAAGGTAAGCAATCCAAGTACTCAAGCTCAATTTCATTTAAAATCAACACCATTACATTAGCTTTGATTTGGCAATGGGTACCCACAACATGCTTCATCACAGCATACAACTCAATTGCATCTAATTCACAAACCACCCATCATGTTTTCACTCAACAAGCATACAAAGCATACATACTTCATTCATGCACACATTCATTCCCAATTACTCGAGAAATCAGCTCTGATACCACCAAATGTAACCCCATTAACCCGGCCTAGACGGTTAACCCGAATTAAGAAAGTTACACGGGGAAAACCAAAGTCAACCCGAAAGTCAACCTTGATTAACGACCCTTTTTTTCCCAAATGTAACCCCCTTAACCCGGCCTAGACGGTTGACCCGAATTAAGAAAGTTACACGGGGAAAACCAAAGTCAACTCGAAAGTCAACCTTGATTAACGACCTTTTTTTCTTTTTAAACTTGTCTAGATGCACATTAACCCTAGTTATGATCATACAATCAACATGCTCAAAGATCATAAACATCAGAGATCAAACAGGGACCCAATTAGACAATTTACAACTTTAGGGACCAAATTGCAAATTCTGTAAATTATAAGGTCTTAACCCAAAATAAAGTTACCAACTTGAAATTAGTCAGGTTCCATGCTTCTCTGCAAATTTTCAGGTCAAAAGGACATCCCAAGCTCAAACAATTGCACAAACAAGATTCAGGACTAAAACGCAAACATTCTAAAACATTTAACTGCCTATGTCAGCCCCCAACGGTCAGACGTTCCGAAACAGGGAGAGCTTGTTTCGAAACGCGGGGCCGTTCCGCAACGCGTACCGAAACGAAGGCTGGCAGAGAGCTTCCCGTTTCGAAACGATGTCTCCCGTTTCGGACGCCTAGGCTGATTCAAGGCACCCGTTCCGAAACGGTAGCCACTGTTCCGAAACAGCCTGCGCAGAATGCAGCAAATTGCTTTCTCAAACACACAATTGATCAACCATACATGCTCCAAATGCTACCAAACTTTACCAGCAACAAATTCAACATACAAGAGACATATTTGCATCAACCAATCAACATAATATCACCATATATGAAAAGCCCCAAAACTAAGCATGCTTCCTACTCAAGCAAACCATTCAAGCATAAATCCTTCAAAAACCAAGCACAAAAAGGCCAAATACAAAACCAACATTATTAACAACTTTAAGCAAACTTAGGGAGTTCAATACATCTCCCAAAACATTCACATAGGTCCCCCATTGCCAAGTACCCCAAAGCTAAATGTGTATAAGAAAACCTTTCCATACTTGAGCTTAACTTCCACTTGATTGCCTGCCTTCCTTGCTGCCCTCAAAGTACTTTAATGTTCTGCATTATTGGTTTAAGAAAACGAAAGAGAGCGTAAGCAAAAGCTTAGTGAGGAATGCTCATTAAAACCATTCAATAATGCATTTATAAATCTCATTTATAAATCATGCTTCAAGCAACATTAAACATGTTCTTAAACATTTAAACAAGCATCTCATGCTTCAACTTTATTTAACATGCTCTTTAACAATTCAAACAAGCATCTCATGCTTCAACTCATAATAAGTCATATTGGCAACAAGTGATACAATTCTCATAAGATTCACACATGGACTTTTAAACACCATTGTAATCTTATCCCCATGGACTTTTAAACACCATGGACCCATGGACTTTTAAACACCATGGCAAGGAACACACAAGGACTTTTAACCACCTTTGTGTCCTTAATATGAATCTCCCAAGGACTTTTAACCACCTTGGAGTTCTTAAGTAACCAAGGCTTTCCAAGGACTTTTAACCACCTTGAGCCTTAACCATGAACCATCCAAGGACTTTTAACCACCTTGATGTTCATAAACTTTCCAAGATCCACACAAGGACTTTTAACCACCTTTGTGATCTTACCAAGAACCATACAAGGACTTTTAACCACTTTGATGTTCTTAAATATACAAGGCTCACACAAGGACTTTTAACCACCTTTGTGACCTTAACATCACTTGCCAATATGCATCATTATCATCAATATATCCACTGTTTTAAAGCATTAAACCAAGCCATAAACATCATGCATTTTTAAGCATCAAACCACATTTAAACAATATTCAAAAACAAGGAACTCTTACCTTGAGCTTCCTTCAACATATGGCTTACAAAATCAGCAATAACCATGCTAAATCATGCTTTCAAAACAGAATTTAAAACATGCAATAAACCACATTGCACAACAACAACCATGGCCACCACTAGAGAGTTTTTTCCAAAAACTTACATTTGAGCTTAGTAAAGTTGTTTAGACTTAGACTAAGCTCCCAAGACATTGGTTTCAAAGCCGAAAACCCAATTTCACTCACCGATTCCACTTCGCCTCTTGCCGAAGCACAAAATCAAGCTTCCGGATCACCACCACTTGGATCCAAAGATGACTCCCCTGTTTTAAACACATCAAAGCAGAGGATTAATGCATCATCATGCATTAATAGCTTCAATGAAAGCACCTAAACTCGCTGCTCTCATCCACACTCCATTTTCGGCCACCAAACACAACCGAAAATGCATCCAAACAACTCCTCAACTAAGCCCAGCCATAAATCATCAAAACTAAACATCCTTTAACATCATAAAAAGAACCTATTAACATCCTTATACCTCCAGCAACAACAGATCCACAAGATCACTCCAAAACAACCAAGAATCACAAGCTAAACTTAGGAAATCCAACCTATCCGGGATTGCATTAATTAAAACTCAATTTCTTATCAAATTAACATTCATTTATCATCAAATTAACACCTTTAAACACAGCCCAATCAGATCCAACGAAAATCCATCAAAAATCATCAAATCTTGCATTTAAAGCCAAGATCCATTACACAACTTAAAAGCCTTTAATAAAACATCAATTTAGGATTGAGAACTTAGGAATTTCAGTAAAGAACTGAGAGTTTAGAGGAGAAAGACGTTCTTACCTCCAAACTTGAGTTTCTCCTCTTTTAGAACCAAAAAGCTTGAACAATCAACTAGCAAATGGTGAGGTTTTGTTGATGAGATGATTAGAAATCAAAAGAGGATTGAAAAGAGATGTTTAGGTGACAAAATCAGAAGAAAATCCCTGGAGAGAAAGTGTTTGGGTTGAGAGAAAATGAGAGAAAAGGAAAATTGGAAAATATGGAAAGTTAGTTGCAAAATAGGAAAATGATTTCCCTCCACTTTTCTTTTGTTTTAAAATCAGAATTAAACATTAAAATATCTTAGAAAATTCTGGAGAAACTCCCTTTGGGTAAATAGCTCCTTAAAGATTCAAAGTTTCAATCCTTTTTAAAACAGTCACGCAACTTTCAAAAATTACATTTTGGTCACTAGCCAAAATGTCACCCTTCCAAAACTCATTTTGTAAAATTGATTTCACAGTTCACTTATATATATTAAAAGATGATTTTAGAATATTTTTCCATATTTTTAATGCAACCCGAACTAGGCTTTCCTAATTTCACCCTTTTAGATTCGAACATCACTTTGACCGAACCGGTCAACGCCCAAAACTTCTAAGCCCAAAACCGGGGCGTTACAGCATCAAACCATGCCTCAACAACATGTATAACACAATATACATAACTACCGTAAACACCTATAATTAAGAGGCATAACAAACAATTAGAAGTTCAACCAAAGTTCCCTAAACTTAAGCTTGAGATTAGGCTACCACCCTAACCACAACTCTAGGTGGGTTTACCAAGCCCAAACTAGGTCCACATGCTTGAACCAATGTTTAAAACCATTTAAAAACAATAACCATTCACCTCTACTCCAAGCTCAACTACCAAGCAAGCATCACCTTGAAGTTTCCGGATTTCTTCCCGAAGCTCCTCCAACGCAAACTCTCGCTTCTAAACAACCTCAATACAATTCAAATAATCCTCAAATCAGCCCAACATCAAAATATCAACCCGGCATACAAATTCAAATATCAAACCCAACATTTCAAGTCATGACCAAACCCCATACTTAGCAATTTCGGACAGCCCTAATACCTCTTCCAAAAACCTTGTTTCCAACATCCATTGCACCCACAAATGATCCCAAATCAATCCCTAACCATAGTACTACCATTGGGCTATCAAACCCCAGCTTAAACAACCCCCAAAACTCACCCAAAACCCTCCAAAACACCATTTTCGTACTAATATTTTACCCAGCAGAAAATCTTGTTTTTAAACACCCAAATGACATCTAAATGGTCCCAAACCATCCCCTTAGCATACATATACCATCAGCCCTCTAATTACACCCTAAAACCCACCAAAAATCAACTTTTTGACACCTCAAAAATGGGTTTAAGGACCCATTTCGAAAATTCATCAAAATCCAACCAAATCAACATATAATGTGTATTTTGACATGATTAAACAAAACCCCAATACAATTTATCAAAACAAATTGAAAAACCCCATTAAAAACCCAAATTTCCATATGAACCCTAATTCCCAAAACTCAATATTTTCGAAATCTAAGACTATAGATAAATAGAGGATAGAGAGGAGGTTAAGAAAATATATTTACCTCTTAATTTGGTGTTGAAATCGAATGGCAATAAAATGGAATAGTAGCTAAGGTTTTAGGAGAGTTTGAAAACATGGAAGAGGGGTTTGACATGGGAAATGGGTGTTGGGAGGAAGATAACAACTTTTTGCTAAAAGTTGTCTTGCTTTATTTAAAAATTTGGGCAAATTACAACATAAGCCCTTCCCTTTTTATTAAAGTTCAATTACACCACATTTTAGGTTGAATTTATTTTAATTAATTTTATTGACTCGGACTACAAACCCGACTAACTTCTAGCCCCAAAATACGGGTGTTACACCAAGTCATTCAATTATTGTTTGGTTACAAAAGATCTTTTTAAAAGTTATAATTTAATCACTTAATTAAAATAATATTGCAATAAGCAACGTAAAAGTAATGTAACATTTATGGGAAAAGAATTAGCAAAGAAAATAATAAGGATTAAATTGATGGATTTTTTAAATACAAGAAATTAAGTTATTATTATTTCAATTAGAATTAAATTGGTAGAATGTATAAATTTTGTGAAGTAAAATTATTATATCTTTTATAAAAAAGTGACTCATTTTATAACTGAACTAAAAATTGAATGACATAGGGTGTATTTTACTCTAAAATCTCAAAGTTTTTCTAATATCTACATTTCTAAGAAATTATTGTTTCGTATTAATCCGATTAATAACATTGTTAAAGATTCTTATAAATTGTAAATTTAAACACATTGTCTTTTCACTATAAAGGAATTGGAAAAACTGTCCCGTTAATTAATTGGTACATTAATGGACTTGTGAGAAACACATTGGTGGTCTTATTGACGCTAGGATGAGTTAAAAGTGACATATGAACCTAAAAGAACCAAAATCGAATTAAGTTTGTTTGTGTTTGAATCATGTTTTTCTAATATTAGTAAAAATCGTTTATTAATATTATGTGCTAAATAAAAAGTCGGTTTATATCGAAAGTTTAAATTGTTAAAAAGATAATATATCACATGGACAATATAGTAAAATTTATTTCCAAATAATCTTATATTCCCCCAATCAAATTATGTAATCTTACATTCCTATCAAATAAATCAAACAGGATAATTTAATATTCCCGGCAATATCTCAGGTAATGTTACATTTCGGAAATTCTATTCCTAAGGGTAATCTTACATTTCGTGAACCAAACACACCCTAAGATTATTAAATGGATGGATTTAATTATTTTATTGTAGGGTAGGTTCAAATCAATTAATTTTTTATTAAATGGTCAATTTAATCATAATATTAGTAAAAATAATCACATAAGGTTAATTTTAACAGAGCTAACATTTATTGTTTGAATTTTTTTATTATTAGTTTAAATCCAAACAAAAAATTTCATTTATAAAATCATAAGATTTTTAAAAATAAAATGTGTTAAGCAATAAATATCAGCTCTGTTAAAAATAATTTTATTTATTTATTTTTAACCTAATTTAATTTAGATGTTTTAATTTTTTTTAAATATGCTGGTATAATACAAGTGTAGCATCTGTTCAACTTTTTTAGTCTTTTCAAAGACGGCACACACAACATGGCATTACTGGTGGTCGAACCCGGGTCTCATAGGATGATAAACATCAACCTTTGCCACCAAGACACAATGGGATGAGCTAGATGTTTTAATTTGAGTCACCTATTACTATCAATACACATAATAGTAGTCAAATACAAAAACAAAGGTATTATATTTTATTTGTTTTCTTTCTTTTTTGTTGCAATTTCCGTTATCGGTCAATTTTAGAATAAAAATCAAGGGGAAAAATCTAACATGAAGCCATGAATCTCTTACCTATAACTTTTCAGTGGTTTAATTATGTTTGCAATCCTTATACTTTCTGAAATCTAATCTCTCCATTTTTAATTCAAGGAATTTAGTCCCTACTTCATTTATTTAAAAATTAAGTTTTAAATACCATTGTTAATAGATTTATGTTAAATTTGAATATGTGGTATTTCAATATTCAAAATTTTGATTTAAAAACAAAATTTCAACTGACAAAACATTCGAATGATCTAATTATAACTTTCAACCTTCTTTACAATAATTGAGGAATTAACTTGTATACCTTGAATTGTCATATTTGGTTATCATATTTTGTGAAATTTTAGAAGTTGATAAATTTGTTAATAAAAATGAACTTAAATAAATAAATTTTGTTTGTTTGTTACATATAAATCATTAAACTGCTTTTTGTTTGCTTACATATAAGTTGTTTTTTTAAGATGAAAGTGGTTATTTTATTATGGGCGCAACCGGGATGAGATTCATAATCAAACCTATTTAAATTTAACAAAAGTAATTCACCAGTGTTATTTATAAAAAATAATCAGCATTCTGAACTATTGACTGATTCTAGTAGAAAAGAGAACTTTATTATCTTTGGGAGATTTAAATTCGAATAGTTTATCTGTACGTTTTTAAAAGATTAAAAATTATACTAAAATTTTAAGAAATTTTAGCTCATTCAAAAGGGTAAAATTTTGGTATACAAGTTGTGTAAAACTAATTTTACACGAGCCTGCATATTTACACTATAAAACTCAAATCTTAAATTCGTAATCTTAACCTTAAAAAATTAAACCCTAAACCATATACCATAAATTCTAAGAACTAAACTTAAATTCTAAACACTACTTTCGACCTAAACTCCTAAACTTTAAACTCTAATCCTTAGACTAAAAGACCATGTATCAATTTTTTTTTTCCTTTGAACAAGTAGAGAGTAAGACTAATTTTAAAAAAGATCCAAAAAAGGTACAGGGACTGAGAGCATAATTAGACCCATTAATTATCTTAAATAAGGGAGAATCCACATTCTCACTTCCACAGTTCAAAGCGTTCCTATATCAGTTTGCTTTTTCCATTAATTCAAAGAAGTGAGAGAGACACAGACAACAAAAACAAAAACAAAAATGGAGAAGAAGCTAAAAGCATTAACCCATCTGTACGTCACCGTTTTCATGTCGGGTTTCGCAAGCTTCATAGTGGTTCCGGCGATCACAGATGTCACCATGTTCGCCCTTTGTCCCGGCGCCGACGAATGCTCCCTCGCCATTTACCTCTCCGGTTTCCAGCAAGCTGTACGTTTCTTCTTCTCCATCCTTCATTTATTATCATCACCGTTAAATTTCAGTTCATGTCTCCAAATTCTGGGTAAAGTTCCGCCGTTTTATTTCCCCGGTTGTTACAGCGTCGTACTGATAACGCAAAGTACTGTCGTCTGTCTATCTGTCTGTCTTCCTCGGTGGCGTTTGCACCGATTGTCGAAGAAATAGACAGTTTTACAGTTAAAACTGGAACATGTCGGTCGCTTTACTGCCATGTTTACACGTCTTAGATCCACGTGCCCTATACCGCCGGCACTTGGGATTCAGTGCCCAGTTGCCAATCTTTTCTTCATCATGCCTTAAGTTCTTTTCTTTTCTGAAACTGTTCTTGTATATACTGATAATATTTTTAATTAACTTCATAATTACACTTAGATTTGCATTTTTACATAAAAATATACTCATAATTTTTATTTTGGAAGAACGTTTCATAATTTTTTAACATTTTTAAGATTTTTTTTGAGTATTGGGTAAACTATCATGGTGATCTACATTTGGATCACTTAATTATTAAAAGCTATATTTGGGTCATTCAATTATAGATAAAGTTACATTAGGGTCATCCTTTATTATTGAGTGACCAAAGTGTATCCTTTAATAATTGGGTATCCTAAATATAACATTATTCATAATTGAATGACTCCAATGTAACTTTTACTAATTGACTGACCCAAATGTAATTTTATCCATAATTTAGTGACATTCGTTGTAGTTTACCCTTGAGTTTTTTTAAACCTTTTCATTAACTTTTAATTTCATCTAGGATTATAAACACCGAAAAAAATATCTAATTCTTATTTGGGTTAATTAGTCCAAACATTCTTAGACTATGGTTTTAATTTATAATGGGCCTCTAAGCTTTTAAAAGTTTAATTGAGTCTTCAAAATATCAGTGTCGAGTTTGGACATTAAAAATAAATTTAGATATGATATAGAACATATTTAAAATATACTGTATAAATTTTAAATACTTGTGTAAAAATTTAACTCATACGTCTTACATATGCTTCTCGTCTTAGAATTTTAAGACGAAAACAAATATTTAGGGTTTATCCTATTCCTATATATATATATGGTTGGATAGTATCTTTCAAATGCAATAAATGCTGAGATTGTCCCTTGTAAGCAAACAGATTCTCTAATACGCAAGGTGCCATTTCGGAGAGTTTGAAATGCGCAAGCGATGTATACAGATTCAGACAAGACATCTTATGCATCGCTGTCACTGTTCGAACAAAAGCCCTGTTTAGTCACCGGACAAGTCTGCTTTAACCATCGTATGTGTCTGTCGCGTGACACTTGGGAAACCAGACAAAACTTTTATTGTTATGAAAATCCAAGCATCTCGGGACACGGTTTAAACCAGAAGGGTCCATTTCAACCTTATCAGTTGTTGCTGTAAAGCTCTGATTTTCTTTCAAACCCAACCAATTATTTCTATGTCCGGTTCCGAAACTAGTTAAACTCGCGTACACGATACACCTACAGACTAAATTGTTTCATCTTTATCACTGAGACAACTCTTTAGGGTTATTGATTGATATAACTTTCTTGCGATAAAATTTCATGTCACCGGCACCGCTTCTGCATTAATAATTAGTAATATTTTCGATATGAATTTAGTTGTTTCAAAATTAATGCTAGAGGCAGATCACACTTAGAGCATGGGAAATAATTGAGGTCACAACATTGTTGTGAGTGTTGTGACGCGTCTGATTTGATGGAATCATGCAGGTGATAGGAGTAGGGACGGCCCTGATGATGCCACTTATTGGGAATCTGTCGGATCAGTATGGCAGGAAATCTCTCCTCACTTTGCCTATGACTTTGTCCATTATCCCCTTCGGTACGTATGCTAACCACTGCCCACACATACACATACAGGGTGGGATCAGAATGAAATCATAAACTTTGGGGAGTTAAAATGTACTTTTTCCGTTGGATTGATCTAAATTTTCATGATTTCTTAGGGGGTCTATACTTTTTTTTATCAATTTAGTCATTAAGAAAGAGGACTCCCTATTTTGAGTAGTTTTGATACTCTAAAGTTCTTGGTTCGTATGGAGGATTGTTAACTCAATCAAGACAACACTGCTTAATGTTACGCAGACTGTTGTTTATATTGTTGCAGCACAACGTGTAACATTCAGTGCAACAACAGTTATATATATATGTTAGGACAAAACTGTTGTTGCACTGAATGTTACACGTCGTGCTGCAACAATATAAACAACATATATCTGAATTCGTAAGTGTTGAATTCGAATATGTAAGGAAAACGAAGAATCTATCAGAGCAAAGAGCCTGGCATGAATATTTGAGTTATATATATGAATTCTCTTCTTGCAGCTGTATTGGCATGCAGTCGAACAACCAATTACTTTTATGCGTATTACGTGCTCAAGACGCTCACTTCCATGATCTGTGAAGGCAGCCTTAACTGCCTTGCTCTTGCTTATTTGGTAACTAATCCTAAATCACAAGCTCATACTTTATTTAGAACGTGACACAAAATGAAACGAACGAACTACCATGAACATGATTATGACATAAAAAAGTAATTCGAACTCATCTAATGTCAACCTATTGATTTTGTTTATTTGAAGCTGAAGTTAAGGTATTTCCTTTGCAGGCAGACAACATATCAGATAGCCAAAGGGCATCTGCGTTTGGAATTCTCTCGGGTATAACCTCTGGTGCATTCGTATGTGCAACCTTAGCAGCTCGGTTCCTCTCCACTGGCTCCACATTTCAGGTCTTTTTTCTTCCCCTTAAGTCTTCTCTGCAACATCCAAGCTGCACCTTTACTCGTTACCTGATCTAAAATTTACAGGTCGCTACGTTTGCATCGATGCTCGCAGTAGTCTACATGAGAATATTCCTCGAGGAAAGTATACCCGATCGAGATGACAGTTTGACGCAACCAATCTTGAAAGAAAGTGAAGATGTCATTCAAAAGGATGGCAATAGTTTACCTAGAAAGATGCCTGTGTTCAAGAAAATTCCATCCCTTGGGGACATTATTTGCTTGCTCAAGAGCAGGTATTGGTCTGGTCTGGTCTGCTGTATATATATATATATATATGTAAATATTTGGCTTATCAATGTCGAAATGACCGATGAAGTTGTAATTTCAGTCCATCATTTTCCCAAGCAGCAGTTGTTGCTTTCTTCTACAATCTTGCAGAGGGTGGGATGATATCTTCGTTAATGGTACGCCTTTTTCCCTTCCCAATTGTGAAAATAATCATAACTTTTGCCACAGTTTTAAAGTCTCTGATTATAGTTCAAAATTTTGTGACCCTGCAGTACTATTTAAAGGCTCGTTTCCACTTCAACAAGAACCAGTTTGCTGATTTGATGCTAATTGGTGGAATTATAGCAACCGCTTCGCAGGTATAAACAACCGCCGGTACAATTCTTTTAATCATTTCGATCCTTCCGTCAATCTAGAATCGATAAAACATGATTATTCTTATATGTTTCTGAATCATATTCCTGCAGTTGTTTATCATGCCCTTACTGGTATCTCCCGTAGGAGATGGAAAGTTGCTTTCATTAGGACTCTTGGTTTCTTGTATACAAGTAAGAATTGTATTTCCCAACTTATGCTGATGACATTGTAACCGTGCTTGGAAGACATGTTACTGATGGTTTTTTTTAACCTGTTTTTACTTTTTGCAGGCCATTCTTCACAGCTTGGCCTGGTCACCTTCGGTAATTTCTTGAAATCGAAGTTAGATTCATGAACCCAGAGAAAACTTAGTTGGATGATACTGTCACATTTTCGTGTTAACCGCTTATCCGTATTTATAACTCCTTCCTTCGAATGATTCGATGTTTTCCTGCAGGTTCCATATGCAATTACTGCATTATCTGTTGTGATGGTCTTTGCACCACCATCAGTAAGTTCTTTCTTTTAATGCCATCTCACGGGGAGCATTGTTATGTTACTTGAAAGACGATGTTTTTCGATCGAATCCTAATTATGAATTATACAGTTACGCAGCATTGTTTCGAAACAAGTCGGCGCCACAGAACAGGTAACTGGATCTCTCTTGTTTTGAACCCTTCTCTTCACGCATAAATTTAGCTGGTCAAAACATGTAATAATTAGGGGAAAGCTCAAGGATGCATCTCAGGAGTGAGTTCATTGGCCAACATCATTGCTCCATTGATTTTTAGTCCTCTCACAGGTTAGTCAAGTTTGGTATTTTCTACCCTTTCCCCCCAAAAAATTACTTTTTTTAACTGTTGAAGGTCAATTAACCACAAACTTCTTCTGTTATCCAGCATTATTCCTATCTGAAGAGGCACCATTTCATTTCCCTGGCTTTAGTATCTTGTGCATTGCTTTTACACTGGTAAGAACTTTTTACTTGGGATAAAAGTAACTGGCTATCCTTTTTACTGTTGTCGATTCGGTCTTGTGCAACTACACGACTCTTTCCGCCTTTTATTTAACAGGGAATTGCCTTCATTCCGAGCTTGACAATAGGGAATGCTCCTTCAAATTCAAGTGACAAAAACAGCAGCGATTGCATGGAGGTTTAGACATGAGAGAGTGAAAAATGATGTCTGTATAGTAAAATTATAGAAGGTGAAAAAGCCTCTTGACTTCCATTATCAATGGAGGATTTCATGAAAGGTGACTTTTTTATGTAAAGACCGAACAAAAGCTATATATATATATATATATATATATATATATAAGATATTGTTTACTTATGAATATGTACAAGAGCAGTGACTAGACAGGGTTACCACAACATTATCATTCAACTGAATAAGTTGAGTCCGGACCGGAAGCATTCTCTCCATCATCTGAAGAAGCATCATCGCTCTTGGTGGTGTCAGATGTCAATATAAGATCAAGAAGTTCTTCCCTTCCTGCCGATGAGTTTTCTCCGTTTTGTTCCGGTCTACTCCCCCACCTTTCCCATGAAAGTAACCGCAACATCAGGTCCTCGGGTGAAGTTATTCGGTACATCCAGCCCCTAGGTTTTGGTTTGCACTGGAGACAGAAAGTGCAAAATTACAATATCATAGTTAATCATTAGCATCATTATAACTGGAAAGAAAATTTTTCTTTTTTCAATTGTCATTGCTGTCATCATCTTCATCAAAACCATTATCGTCGTTGTTATAGGGTCAGGTAGGTTTTCTCACTATCATCTTTAATGTTAAAAAGGGGACCATTCTCATCATCGAGGCAAAACACATCGAGGCAACGAGGTTGAGGAACCTTTTGCAAAGAAGTAATAGCAGAGAGAGCAGAGAGATCAGCTCCTCTGCTACTCATACATCTTTAGAAGTAAAGCAACCTGTTCGATGTTTGTTTTCGTATTTTTCTTTCTATAAGAGATTAGAAGGAAGGACAACACATACCTGTTCAATGTTTTTTGGAAGAATAGCTTTATGAAGAGCCTTTGGAGTCCATATCTTGATATCGGACTCGATGCCACTGCTAGCAAGAACAGTGCTATGGGGATGAGATTCGATACAGTTGACCACATGCTTATCTGCTTCCATAACACGAACTAGCTCTCCGCTTTTCTTCTTCCAAATAAATATTCGGCCACAGTCAGATCCACTAACAACGAACTCTGATCTAGGTCCAAAGAAGCTCACACCTTTCACTGTTTCAAGGTTTCTATGTCCCTTATAAACTTGCGGAATAGCTTTGTCATTGGCATCCATAGTTGATGCAGATGATGAAGATGCCGGGGCCGGATTGTGCCCCAGTCCCATATCTCGTGTAAATAGATATATGAACTCGTTATGGTAGGATGCTAGAAGCTCACTATGATCCGAAAAGGCCAAACCTGTAATTCGGACTAGACCATCACCAATCAAATGTGGGGGGCAAAAACAATCAGTAGGTTGACCGAAACCAGTCGAGCCATCCCACCTATATTTGCGTATATCATAAAGGCGAGTATACTCATCGGATCCTGCAACTGCAAAGAAATTTGGATTCCTCGGGTCAATTGCAATAGCATTGAGATTGATAACTCCCACGTAAGACCTGCTATCATCGATTGGATTGCATGTGAAAAGTTCAGTAGCTTCACCCGTTCTAAGATCGATCTGAAATGCAAGTGACAGAGTTGTATCAGTCAGGTATAGAACAAGAAAAGAATCAATTGCAGAGAACTAGATATCAAAATTGGTTCAACTTGGCCACCTAAACGACTATTTGTGCTACTTCAGTCCCATAAATGTTTGTGAATTATAACCTAAAAGAAGTTTTAAAGAATAATGATGAATATGCAGTTAAAACAACTCACATGATGCACTAACCCATCTTCGCCACAAGTGTAAATTATATGAGGGCTTCCTGGTTCAATGGCCAATTTATGAGCCCAGCCCTGATGTTTGGCCAGCAGCCTAGTTTCGACACCGCGTTCCAAAATTTGAGCATGTCGAACCTACAATTAAGAGAAACAACTCCTTAAATTCACTATATAGAAGACTTTGCTTAAACACATGATACATGTTACCCGCGTAGCACTCTTTTTCTATTTAAGCCCCATTTTCCTTCTCAATGAAATAATGCAGATGATACTTGTTAGACTCTGCAAACCGACTCTTTTTCCATTTAAACCACCAACATTTAGGCTCAACAGGTTGAGATTCATGTAGCAAATCGATCCTAAGAAATTTCTTGTAAATTCTAGAAAACTGTTGCATGCTTAAATAAGAAATTCACCTCCCCATCTGCAGCACAGGTAACCAAGCTGCGATCATCTGTGTAAGGCATGAATCTTGCTTGGAAAACATTGTCGGTGTGACCCGACTGGAAAGAAAGCTTGGCATGCCCAGTTTCCCAATCCCATATAATAACCTGCAAGTCATCGGAGCCGGATACTAAAATGTTGCCATCAGCATTAAAGCTCACCGTGTTTACACACCCTTCGTGCTTTTCGAGTTTCTTATAAATGTCAAGCCGGAGCACAAGATCCTGCAGCATAGAAATTCGTAAAAGATAACAAGTTTGTTATTCCACCTTCAAGGTATCAATCCGTTCATTGTGAAAGAGCAAATGCTGATTTTCCCAAATTGAAAGAAAAAGATCATTTTTTTATACAATCCTTATGAAAGAAGACATTTTTATCACTGTTTTCCCTATCACTAATCATCATGATTTGGCACCCATCAATTACTTTTACAACTCCAGATCAATAACAGTTGAAAATTAACAAGACCAAATTAGGTTAAATCGGAACAATTAATGAATGAATAAAAGGGGAATAAGGGATATCATATCCAGGAGAGGAATAGAGAGTTAGAACCTCAGAAGCAGCAAGGCGTTGGGCGAAATTCCGAGTTGAGAGTCCCCCGAGTTCCCGTTGCCAAACATCGACCACCGCCTTGTCCAAGCTCATCCTTGCCCTTTTATTACTCATCGTCGATTTAAGGGGAAAAAGAAGGACTTTTAGGTGTAAATAATGAAACCCAGAAAATTCTTCAAAAGGGTTTCCAGACTCGATGTATATAGAGCCAGCCAATAGAGTTCGTTGAGTGATCGTTTTAAAGAAAATAAATTACACTCCAAGTCACCAAATTATGAACTTTATAACAATAGGTCACCTTTTTTAAAAAAATGTTATAAATGTCACTAGTTAAAAAATAGGGAAAACTATACCAGTGACCACCGAAGATATTGGGGATACCTATTTGAACCACCGAACTAAAAAAAACATCAATCACACCACCAAACTTATTAAATCAACCTATTTTGACCACCGCCGTTAAAAAATTAACGGTGGGGTGACGGAACTGCCACGTGGCAGTTGATGGATATATTTAAAAATTACACATTTGGTCCATGTTATTTACACATTCTTTCAATTTAGTCCTAATTTTCAATTAATAAAATAATAAATTATTTAATTAGGTAGTGACACATGTCAACACCTTATTGGAGGACTTTAATTATTTAGATTTAATTTTATTAATTTATTTTCCTCTTCCAATCAGGTGGTGACACGTGTCACCACCTATTTAGAGGAGGAAAACGAAATTGAGCATAAATGACACCCAGGGGATTCAAACCTGGGTGGTGTTGCTGGAAAGGCAGTGGTTAAACCACTGCACCAAACCCAACATTGTACATTAAAACACCCAACTTAATATATAACTCTTATTGGTTTCTACATTTATAACTCAAAAGCTCAAACCCTAAACATTAATTTCACATATATAAATCCTAAACCCTAACCCTAAATATTTCAAATTAAACCTCAAACCCTAAAATTTTCAAATTAGTTTCACGCTAAATATTTTAAATTAAACCTTAAACTCAAACCCTAAAAATTTTCAAATTAATTCCATGTTAAATATTTCAAATTAAGCCTTAAACCCTAAACCCTAAATATTTCAAATTAATTCCATGTTAAATATTTCAAATTAAACCCCAAACCCTAACCCTAAATATTTAGCGTGAAATTAATTTAAAATTTATGGTTTAAGGTTAGGGTTTGGGGTTTAATTTGAAATATTTAGGGTTTAGGGTTTAAGGCTTAATTTGAAATATTTAACATGGAATTAATTTGAAAATTTTTAGGGTTTGAGTTTAGGGTTTAATTTAAAATATTTAGCGTGAAATTAATTTGAAAATTTTAGGGTTTGAGGTTTAATTTGAAATATTTAGGGTTAGTGTTTAGGGTTTAGGGGTTTAATTTGAAATATTTAGGCTTTAGTGTTTAAGGCTTAATTTGAAATATTTAACATGGAATTAATTTGAAAAATTTTAGGGTTTGAGTTTAGGGTTTAATTTAAAATATTTAGTGTGAAATTAATTTGAAAATTTTAGGGTTTGAGGTTTAATTTGAAATATTTAGGGTTAGAATCCCCTGGGTTCGAATCCCCTGGGTGCCATTTATGCTCAATTTCGTTTTCCTCCTCTAAATAGGTGGTGACACGTGTCACCACCTGATTGGAGGAGGAAAATAAATTAATAAAATTAAATCTAAATAATTAAAGTCCTCCAATAAGGTGTTGACACGTGTCACTACCTAATTAAATAATTTATTATTTTATTAATTGAAAATTAGGACTAAATTGAAAGAATGTGTAAATAACATGGACCAAATGTATAATTTTTAAATATATCCATCAACTGCCACGTGGCAGTTCCGTCACCCCACCGTTAATTTTTTAACGACGGTGGTCAAAATAGGTTGATTTAATAAGTTTGGTGGTGTGATTGACGTTTTTTTTAGTTCGGTGGTTCAAATAGGTATCCCCAATATCTTCGGTGGTCACTGGTGTAGTTTTCCTTAAAAAAATATTGATTTTTGACGCGTAGTGTTTTCAATGGTCAGATTTTGCTACAAACAAAGAGCTTTCAGGGACGAGGAACTTGAAAGGATCAGATGATAGTAGGAAGCTTAACGGTAACCATTCCCCCTCCATGGAACCACCGCCGCCTCCGGCCAGCGCCACCGTTAATCAAATGTGAGAGCGGGGGAGTTCCACTAACAAAGCAAGGTCACCGCTTCCTCTCTTCATTAGCATCCACGGCCGCCGTCGACGACCCGACAACCGCTAACCGGTTGATAAAGAAATTCATAGCATCATCGCCAAAGTCCGTCGCTTTGAATGCGCTCTCTCATCTTCTCTCCCCGCGCAATTCTCACCCTCACCTCTCCGCCCTCGCGTTCCCCGTAAGTTCCATTGCTTTGAACACTACTGCACGATGTCGACAGCATAAATCACCTTTTTTCCCCTTAATTCTGACACGGGTTCTTGTTTTTTTTAACAGTTGTATACTAGGATAAGTGAAACATCATGGTACAATTGGAACCCAAAGTTAGTTGCTGAGTTAATTCCTTTGCTGGATATACAAGGTAAGCATGATGAATCCGACGCTTTAATCTCTCAAGCTGTTTCAAAGCTAGAGTCTCGAGAGCGAGATCTTGTTCAATTCTATTGCAATTTGATCGAGTCTTGTTCTAAACATGAATCAAATCAAGGGTTTAATGAAGCTTATGGTTACTTGTCTGAACTTGTTCGAAATTCTTCATCGGTGTATGTCAAACGCCAAGGTTATAAATCAATGGTTAGTAGCTTATGTGAAATGGGTCAGGCTAATGAGGCTGAGAATGTGGTTGAAGACATGAGAAAAAATGGGGTTAAACCTTCATTGTTTGAGTTTAGGGTTGTTTTGTATGGGTATGGGAAAATGGGATGTTTTGAAGATATGGAGAGAATGGTGAACAAGATGGAGATTGAAGGGTTTGAAGTGGATACGATTTGCTCGAATATGGTTCTTTCGTCGTATGGGGCTTTTAATGCACTTTCCAAGATGGTTCCTTGGCTGCAAAAAATGAAGGCTTTGGGAATTTCTTTCTCAATAAGGACTTACAATTCTGTCTTGAATTCATGTCCTATGATCATGTCACTGGTTCAAGACTCAGGTAGTTTTCCGGTTTCGCTCTCAGAGTTGGTTAAGGTTTTGGATGAGGATGAAGCATTGTTGGTAAAGGAATTGGTTGAATCGTCTTCTGTATTGGATGAAGCAATGGAATGGAATGATTTGGAGTTAAAACTCGACTTACATGGTCTGCATCTCGGTTCGGCGTACGTGATAATGCTACTATGGATTGAGGAGATGAAACACAGGTTTGAAGTCAAAGAATGCGTGATTCCAGCACAAATTACTATTGTTTGTGGATCTGGAAAGCACAGCAGTGTTAGGGGAGAATCACCTGTGAAAACGTTGATCAAAGCAATGATGGTTCGAATGAAGAGTCCAATGAAAATTGATAGGAAGAACATTGGTTGTTTTATAGCCAAAGGACAAGTTGTGAAGAATTGGTTATCCCAGCTGATGGACGAGAATCATTGATTTAAAGATTGGCTGAGAACAGGTTTCAGTTAAAATATTTGATGGAATTAGAATCTGTAAATTCCTCAGCTTGAATTAATAACATCTGCATTTCCCCTATTTTTTGCTTGTTTTGGTTTTGTTTGATCTTGGCTGATCCTGGTTTGAGTTAGTTTGTGTTACTCATGGGTTTTCATATCAGATGACACGAATTTGAGCCCGAGTTGGTTTGTCCAACTCCTCGTAGTCATGCATGTATGAACCATCTAAGTCGGTCCGCGGATTGGTCTCTAGTTCCTCACAATTGGAAGAAATATGCAAAGAATGGTCCAACTCTTGGATTGAATCGTGTTTAAATTCATGATGATAGAATCAAGTTTTCGAGTTCGATGTCACAATTGGCAGGTCTAACTGCTCAATATTAGGTCACAATGGGAGATTTTAAAATATCAAAACTTTGAAACTGATATTCCTAATGCAAAGAAATATACAATACTAGATTTACCCATATCTCCTAACCTGTCAAGCACCTAATGAAACTATCTTCTTTTTCTACTGTTCCTAGAACTTTATCTTACATAGGGTTATGAATCTTTGAATTCAGTTTCTCGGGAGCATTTTCCGAAACTCTTCTTGCGCTGAGGTCACCTGTATATGACCACACCTTCTCAAACTCGGCTGCACATGGTTTTTCGTGTTTCCAGCCAGGTTCTTCCTTGATACCACTTCTCTTCAAAGAGGAAGCTGCCCTTCCTGGACTTCCAGTAATTGGAGTTGAAGAACAGAAGGTCGGTGTTGCGAAAGGAGAGGCGTGAGGGGTGTGCTGAATCGAGAAGGGGCTGGGAGACATTCGCCTCTGGATCAGACGACCGCTCAAGCCGCTCCTGCTGAAAAGGGAAATCGATTCTGCTGCAGCACAGTCCTTGACAGCATCATCAACATATAGGACATCGTCTATCCTCGCCATAATGTTGAAGGCCAAACTCTCCATCACCCTCGAGTAGCTTTCGAGAATCGATTGCCCAACATCCTGCAATTAAAAGATAACAAGAGCCCATTATCCCCCATTAAAATGCTGTGGTCCAAAGATCATGGATGGTACACATTGGTAAAAGATACAAGGAAGCAACATAAGTTGGTCCTATCCTTCCTAAGGTGCTACCAAATCTCATTTATTAGGCCTCATGGTTAGGTAGACACATGCTAGAATATTTCTCTGATGGTATTGGAAAATATCGAAATGTCGATGCGAAATACCTTATTATACTGAATTTTGTTCATATCCAATGCTGTTTGTGGAAGACCAGGAAAACGAACTCTCAAGCTATGTAAGAGAGTCTCTGCTCTTTGAGACAGAAGTTATTCTTTTCACTGTCGGACACAAGGCCCTTGACCTTTCCTCCCCATGAAGAGCGCCTGCCTTTCATGCGATTCGCGTGTTTCCTCTGATCTTTCTGCTTCCAAACATGTACAGCTGCTTCAATCTTGTTAGCTATTTCCAGAGTATGATGTTCCGTTGACAGATCAAGGCAACCAAGGAGACAATCAGGCGAGAACTGGTCCGCTGTTATGTAGCGGTAGATAATATCTCCCAGACAAGCTTTTCCATTCTGATGACAAGGAAAATATGTTGGCACTTCAAGCAAATGTAAGAAAAATGATGCAAAATTTTCAGCTGCTAGATAAACATGGTCACATACCTTTGGTAATGTCTCCAAGTAAGCGGCAGGTACCTCCATCTCGGCGAGCACACTGTTATTAATCGCCATGGCTGCCTTCAGTATTTGGTTTGTGCTATCCCTACATTGTTGCAACTTCTTCCTTGCATCCTCCGGCAAACCATTTGGTGGCACTTTCGGACATGGCAACCACCACTTCTCTTCCTGCCTAATCGAGGGCCTCCCTCCGGTAACAGATGAAGAATAAGCACCACAGTCCTCACCATCACCCACAACTACCCCACGATCAACATACCAAAACTCCGTCTCGCGAAACGCGTCAAGCATGGTAATCAAGATTGCATCAAGCTTCTTAAGGGCCGGAAGGTTTATATACAAATCCGACCTTGGCCTTGTCACCATGACTTCATAAGTGCCTCCTCCAGGGAATGGTTGAATCAACGGTACAAGTTCAACGATCGAATCACTCACGCACAAGAGCCACCCCATTTCCCTCCTCCACAAGGCCTTCTTCTGCGGTGCTAATGGCTCTAATCTCCACAGCTCACCGAACACGGTGGCTGACATTACAAAGAAGAACACCCGTTTAGCTTAAAACAAGTTTACATACTACAAGGAATTGTAAGAAAAATCGAACTAACCGGAGAGATTCGTGATTGCATTTGAAATGGCGAGTGCAGTACACACTCCTTTCCCACCTCCCGACATGTCTTCTCCTAAAAGAAGCTTAGCAAATCTCTCCTTCATCATCTCAACTCCTATATCGAATACATTACAAAACCCAGGCAAATGCTTAATTATCCAAAAATTCCTTAAAAACTGTACAAATAATTGCAGAATTAGCACATAATATGAAACAAAATGCTGCAAAAGGTGCAATTTTTCCCTTGATTTAGCTTGAATACCCTCAAGGACAAAAATAGAAACAAGAAAAATCAATCTGAGTCACTGCAAATGTTCTACTGAATATTTTGAAAGATTTTATTCTAATTTTAATGAAAAGAAAGCAAAATTAATGAAGAAACTGGAAATACCGGACAAATCGGCGTCAAGTTTCTCAGTCTTCTCATCATCGTCCCAAATCACGACATCCGTCCCACCAATCACCGGCACCTGAAAACCGAACCCTCCGGCCGTCATTAACCTCGGGGATGAAGTCATCGAACTCGAACAACCTTCTCCGTCGAAACGCCGACACGAGAAGCTACTACAACTCTCAGATTCGCTGACGTCGGCACTCAAACTGTAGCTCCCGCACCGCTCGCTCTGCTGATCAGAGCCGTCGTCGGAATATTCACTTGCCATTATGTTTTTTAATCATAAATTCCAACGGCTTTAAAAGAGAAGGGAAAAAACAAAGCCCTCAACCGCACATTTGCTAACATGGAAGAATAAGGATAAATTTTGGGTCTTTCCCAGTTGTAGAAGTGAAGTCGAAAACAAAACCAAGATAAAGGTTAAACTTTTCTCGTTAAAGTATTCACCCAAAATTATTTTTTTTCCCGCAATTTCTCTCTTAAAGTATGATTTCCGTTTGTAGAGGAAATGGCGCGAATTTTGTTTGCTTGTGGAAGTGACCAAACGGCGGTTAACTCCTTTGCCGGGGGACGTGAAAGGTTAGGAAGCGGGCGTTTGTACTTGCAATAATATGAGCTCGCGTCCCTAAGCGTTAATTCATTAATTGGATTTAAAAGAATTCATCTTTGTCAGTGAGAGAAAGTGAAGTTAATGCGGTTTTGGAAGTTTTTGAGGCGAAAAAATTAAATTGATTGGTAAATATCATGGCCACTTTTGGTGCAAATGTATTTTTGACTGTGTGATGCAAGGGTAGCATATGTTTAATTTTTTTAATCTTTTTAAAGACGACACACACAACATGCATTATTGGTGCTTGAACTCGAGTCTCAAAAGATGATGAACATTTACTTTTACCACCAGGAAGTCCAGGACACAAGAAAATAAACTTTGAGACGATATAAATTAAATGGAAGGGTAAATCATTAACTTGTTAACCTCGTTATACAACTGATATGATATATTAATAAAAGAGTTAGTATTCGATTATTGTTGAAGTAAGTTTTTACATAAGTTTTAACAATTTTTAAAATAAATAATTAAAAATTATACGAATTAACTTGTCTCATTGATTAAGAGAACGATTATTGTTTTTAGAAGTTACAGATTTGAACACCGGAATCTGCAGCAGATGATAGGCATTAATGTAGGACCCACGTGGTAATATTATTAGTATATAGTATGACTATGAAGCTAGGTTATGTTTGTCCCTTAGTGATTGGGGACCACATTTATTACTATTTAATAAATAGTAATAGAAAAGAACACGCCTATATTAATGGTTGTGGAGTTTGATTCACGTGATCTAGAATTTGGAACGAGGCGTTGGGAAACATCACCTTCAATTGGATTAATGTTAATATATATATTAACAAAGTTTTTCTAAAATTCATTAACCATTAAAAATTACAACAAAATCCTAAGTCCACGAGGAATAGCAGAAAATCACTTCGCAGGGCAGGAACCATTTTTATCTACGGGCAGGGGCAGGAATCATTTTCGAGTCACATATTAAAGTTCAATGATAGTTTTAAATAATTATAAAGTTTGGTGGCATTTTCGACTTAAAGACCATAATTAAGTGGTATATGGTGTAGACTATGTAGTTTACCTAAATATTTATAATATTATAATATTATTAAATTCTAATTTAAACAACTTTCTATTAACTATATACAGTATATAAATATATTTATTCACATTTTTCATACGGAATATACATTTATAAAGCAAAGTAAAAAATCAAATGAATAATTACTAAAATCAACTCAAAACGTAAATTCACAAACTCAAAATTTTCTGAATAAATAAAATTGTGAAATTAAGAATAGAGTTGATTTTATATGTTAAATTGAATAAAAAATTATTTTTTCGCACCGATTATTTATAGGGTGATTTTGCTAAATATTTTTTTTTAAAATTTTATTGAGAAAAATACTTTTTCTAAATAACATTTGGAAAAACACCTCACATGCAGACCACATAAGGAGAACTCTCATTTTGCAAAACGCTAGTTTAGAACTCTTTTTTTACAAAAGACAAATTCTGTGTTGAATGTTAATTTATCAAATTTTTATTACACATAACACTCGTTTTACAAAACGCAGAAGCATTTTTTTCAATATTATTTAAAGGGTTATTTTTCTCAATAAAATCCCAAAAATAAATATACAGCCAAATGTGCCTTATATATATATATTACAAATTTAGTTTTTAGCTTTAAATAAATAAATAAGAAAAAAAATACGTGGTTGTCTCAAAAAGGCTTATCCCCCCTACATCTTTGCAGTTGACATGTTTAGAGCAACGTATTAAAACGCCCACTTCCAGTAACGGAAAAACAGAGGATTTTACCACAAAAAAACAGAGCTATGGCATCTCTGAACCTCGTTCATGGACGCCAATCTCTCCTTCCTTTTCCCGCCTCCACCACGTTGTTTCCAACAACACCTTCCCACCCCCTCTCTAATTACAGTTTTGCCACTTCATCTGGTAAAAAAGTTCCCTTCTTTTTCTTGTCATTTTCAGTGTTCTTCATTATACAGACATGTTTGTTGATAAAGTACACTCTTTGAACTGTATTTTACTTATTTAGACAAGACCCAAGTGATTAAAATAGTTAATTGTTGCATTCTCTTCTTTAATTTGTAATTTATCTTTTGCATTCTTGTTCTCTTCACAGTTCATGATTAGTAGACAAATTATCAAGTTTGGGTTTCTTTTTTTAAATGCAAATTGTTAAAATGTAAGCTGTAGTTTTAGTTAGCTGATGCAAACTGTTGTTATTTGAATGGTGAAGTTGTTTGCTATTTAGTTCAACTTAGCTTTAAATTTTCTAGCTCACAAGTTGTTTCTCTAGCTCAAGAGATGGGGAAATATTGGTTCATTGTATGCGTTCTCAGATTTTTCTTTCTTTTTTCTTCTGGAATTTTAGTATTTTGAGTTCTTTAGATCATAGAAATTTTCTGTATCAATGCTCTTTGATTCTGTCTTATCATGTTTAAGTTGATATTGGGTCACCATTGTCTCTTCTTCCTCAAAATAAGTACAATTGAAATCTTTATTTTCGAGTATTTACATAGTCTTTGCAATTTTATTTATTTGGTTTCTTGAAATCTACATTTGCATATGTAATTTTAACCTTCCACACTGATTTTCTTCTTCCCTAGTGAGCCATAATATCTTTTAGGGTTATGCATTAATGCCTAGATAGTTTTTGTTCGAGTAAATGCAGGCTTTCTTACAAGAACCTTTGCCCTTTTCTCTCCTGGCATCTTGGTGTGTAGAAATAGTTCTTCGAGAGGAGCTCGGGGGAATCAATCGAGAATTAGATCAGGTTGCTTTAGTTAATTATTTATTCTTTTAGTCATGCTTTAGCTTTCTTTATCAGTGGATACGGTCGTTAGCATGTGAATTTTCAGCATCAGTACAACGCGTAACTGAGGAATTGACGGAGGATGATTCAAAGGATTCTCTCATCAGTGGAGATTCTATTCGCCAGCGATTTCTTGATTTTTACGCTTCTCGTGGTCACACGATTATTCCTAGTGCTTCTCTTGTGCCAGATGACCCAACAGTTCTACTGACAATTGCAGGAATGCTTCCCTTCAAGCCAATATTCCTTGGCAAGGTAATGGATAAGACCCTTAATGAATCCATTATGGGATTTGCTAATATTTTTCGCCAAACAGGATAAAACTTTAAATTGACGTTATTTTGATTGTTTGACCTTGATGTGATGAAACTAGCTCTTTATATTTAGATTCCCAGACAAGTACCTCGTGCTACTACAGCACAAAGGTGTATACGCACAAACGACGTGGAGAATGTCGGCAGAACAGCAAGACATCATACATTTTTTGAAATGCTAGGGAATTTCTCCTTCGGAGATTACTTTAAGAAGGAAGCAATCCAATGGTCATGGGAGCTTTCCACAAAGGAGTAAGCATGAATTAAGTATTGCCATTTGGATGTCAAATTTAAGATTGATCGATCTATTCATTGTTTTTCTCAAGCATGGTGGTTCCTTATCATACATTCAGTTTCCGCCATATGAAAATGAAAGTTGTTTGTGCTTACAGATTTGGGTTGCCACCTGAAAGATTATGGATAAGTGTGTTTGAGGATGATAACGAAGCTTTTGAAATATGGCACAACGAGGTAATCCAGGATGCCCTTTTGCACTTGTTAGAGTTTCTCTTTTATGAATCAATGTTCCCCTTGTACATCTATCAATGCGCCTCTTCCATCGTGCCTGGTGTTCTAGAAGCTACAACTTTAATTTTCGATGGATTAGACGATAATATTTTTCATGTTTTGTTAAATGATTTTGATGATACAAGTTTTCATCAGGTGGGCGTTCCTGTTGAACATATAAAAAGAATGGGAGAAGACGATAACTTTTGGATGAGTGGTGCTACTGGTCCCTGTGGTCCATGCTCCGAAATTTATTATGATTTTCACCCTGAGAGGGGAACTGCTGATGTGGTTGGTACTTACTTCAGACAATTCTTTTATTTCTTTCAGTTGGGAAGGTGGTTATTAAGGTTCTGTCTGGCCATTGGTCAGGTTACTCATAGGTTTCTTGTTCCAGTCCTTTTCTTTCCCTTAACCTGGGTGAATAATATGCAGGATCTCGGGGATGATACGAGATTTATAGAGTTCTACAATCTGGTATTCATGGAGTACAATAAAAAGGATGATGGAACACTTGAGCCCTTAAAGCAAAAGAACATAGATACTGGTCTTGGCTTGGAGCGTATGGCTCGTATTCTTCAAAAGGTATTTATGATGTTTCTTTTTCCTTCTCATGTCAAACTAAAATCATATTTCACCAAAGTTATACCTCATTAGCATCACTTGTGACGTTATATGCTTTGAAAATTAAAATAAACTTTTTTTTCTTCCATATTTTTGCAGGTTCCAAACAACTATGAGACTGACTTGATTTATCCAATTTTAGAAAAGGCATCGGCAATGGCTAATATCTCATATCCCTTGGCAGATGAGCAAACAAAGTTGAAATTAAAGGTAAAGTTTTCATTTTGCTTGTAACAAACCTTTGTTAGATTTAAGATAGTGTGGCAAATAAAGTTTCTTTGTTTCATAAATCATAATTATATCTCAGTTTATAAATTTTCTGTTCCTTTTAGGTTGTTGGAGATCATATACGGGCTATAGTATATCTCATATCGGATGGTGTTTTGCCATCAAATATTGGTAGAGGTTATGTGGTTCGACGGCTTATCAGAAGGGTTGTTCGAGCTGGCAGGTCCCTCGGAATAAATGGGGCTGAAGGAGCATTTTCACCTACAATTGCCGAAAAAGTAATAGAATTGAGCACCCATATTGATTCAGATGTCAAGATTAAAGCGCCCCGTATTCTTGAGGAGCTGAAGAAGGAAGAGCTTAATTTTGTGCAAACTCTAGAGAGAGGAGAAACTTTACTTGAAAAAATGTTAGCGGATGCATTATCAAATGCTCAGAAAAGTGGGTCTGTGCCTTGCTTGTCTGGAAAAGATGCATTTCTTTTGTACGACACTTTCGGATTTCCAGTGGAGTTAACCACAGAAATCGCTGAAGAACAAGGTGTTACTGTAGATATAAATGGTTTTGATATAGAGATGGAAAACCAAAGGCGCCTATCTCGGGCTGCACATAATGTTGTTAAACTTGCAGTCGAAGATGGTGCTAATCTTATGGATATTATAAACGAAACCGAATTTGTAGGATATGACACCCTTTCCACTCAAGCAGTAGTAGAAAGCCTCATGGTGAATGGGAGTCCAGTGATACAGGTTTCTGAAGGAAATGATGTAGAGGTTTTGTTGAACAGAACACCATTTTATGCTGAATCTGGAGGTCAAATTGGGGACCATGGCTTTCTATATGTTACAGGAAGTGAAATGCAACAGACAGCTGTTGTGGAGATTAAGGATGTCCAAAAATCCGTAGGTGACATATTTGTTCATAAGGGGACTATCAAAGAGGGAATTTTGGAAGTTGGCAGAGAAGTGCAAGCTGCCGTGGATGCAAAATTGAGGCAGCGGGCAAAGGTACCGGTTTTAATTGTGGCCTAGGCCTTTCTTTAAATAATAATAATAAATATAGAGAATTAAACAAATTTTCCTATGATCATGTGACTCTCATTGACATAAGGACAATTGGTCATATCATCAAACATAAACAATCTTAAGTTTTTCTTTTCATTTTTTCTTCTTACAGGTCCATCATACTGCTACTCATTTGTTACAATCAGCACTTAAGAAATTAATTAGCCAGGAAATATCACAAGCTGGTTCCTTAGTGGCTTTTGATCGTCTCAGGTTTGATTTCAACTATGGCCATGCCCTTACTGACACTCAGCTTGAAGAGATTGAGCGGCTTATCAATGATTGGATTGAGGCTTCAACATTTCTTAAAACGAAAGTGTTGCCTCTTAAGGATGCAAAAGAAGCTGGCGCCATTGCAATGTTCGGGGAAAAATATGGTGAGCAGGTATGCGTTCGTTCTTCATAATACCAACGTAGTTTATGCATGCATCATTTAGCTTGTCTTTGAATCATTTTCAGTTCATCCTTTGACAATAGCCTAGCCATTTCTTTAGTACCATGCAATGTCCCAGCTAGAACTTGAATGTTTAAAGACTTTGTACTTGTTAATAGAAATAGTTCTTCCTAATATTTATAACACATTGTAGGTAAGAGTTGTGGAAGTTCCTGGTGTATCCATGGAGCTTTGTGGTGGGACCCATGTCAGCAATACGTCTGAAATACGTGTCTTCAAAATAATCTCCGAGCAAGGGATTGCATCTGGGGTCAGGCGTATAGAAGCGGTTGCTGGCGAAGCATTTATCGAATATATCAATGTCAGGGAATCACAAATGAAGAACCTATGCTCAATGCTCAAGGTGAGTTGTGGTTATAACTTGAAACCTTCTCCGAACATGCTTCATAGTGAAAGATTAATGCCCATCCTGAAAGACTCTGCCATGGGAATTATTTTTATCCAAAAAAACAATTTAACTATTTCATTCTGTCTCACTGTACTTGAAACATTTTCCTTTAACCACTATTAGAGATTTTGATGTTATTTAGCATCATTTTTGCAGGTGAAAGCTGAAGAAGTGAGCACCAGAGTAGAAAAACTCTTAGAGGAGTTATGAATGTCAAGAAATGAAGTTGCGGATTTGCGTACAAATACAGCAGTATATAAAGCATTGATGATCACAAACAAAGCATTTGAAGTAGGAACTTCACAAAAGATAAGGTAAATTGTGCTATTTCTCTTGGTTTTTTTTTTTTTGTTCCATACATAGCATTATATATTTCCTAGTTCAATGAGATCAAATGTAGAAAATGTGCAACTCTAGTAATAATGTTGAGAAGTCTCGACATTCCATTCCAGGGTGCTAGTTGAGTCCTTGGATGATGTGGATGCTGATTCACTAAAAGTTGCCGCCGAGCATTTAATCAGCACACTGCAAGATCCAGCAGCTGTAATCTTGGGGTCCTGTCCAGGTGAAGGGAAAGTTAGTTTAGTTGCTGCTTTCACTCCAGCAGTGGTTGATCTTGGTATACAGGCAGGGAAGTTTATAGGCCCCATAGCTAAACTGTGCGGCGGAGGAGGCGGTGGCAAGCCGAATTTTGCTCAAGCAGGTGGTAGGAAACCCGAGAATCTGCTGAGCGCCCTCGAAAAGGCACGGGAAGATATTGTCTCGATTCTATCTCAAAAAGCCAGCTGAAGTGCTTACAAACATCACAATCCTTTTTTTTTTGTTGACAATCTTACATTCTTTTTAAAGATGAATAGTGTAGATACTTGAGTATGGTTAATTGGTTATTAACATTTTATCCATGTAATAATACATCATAAAAGTAACAGAAGTGGAAATAACAAGGAATATGGTAATGACAGTGTTGGTTGTAATGGTCAAATCTCAGGTTCATTGTTTAAAAAATTAAGGAAAATATTGAAAATGTTTGGAACCAGGGACAATTGTTGTTTGATTGTGACCCAAAAAGGTACGAGGAATAAAAAGCATCAAGTTTCAGGCAGCTGTATAATGCATAAATGGGGTGTCCACGTCAGACTTCGTTGACCCTATGACTAAACTTGATCAATCTGATCTTCTCAAAACAAATGACTCTTAAAACTGCCTAATATCCACTATCAGGAAAACAAAGCTTTTCCTATTTAAAATGGTTTAAATCTGTCAGAGATCCCTACACTCTTTTAAATTTAAAATTTAGTCCTTTATTTTATCAAAAAAAGCGATTGAGCCCTTTGTAGTTTTTTTAAATTTAAAATCTTGGTTTCTCAGTCCAATTTTTATTATGAAAATATATAATAACATTTTACCCCTCAACATTTATCATCTGTTAATGATTATTTAATTTTTATAATTATTACATGTATTAATATCCTATACACTGGCGGTAGAAATTGAAAGTTTCCACAAGCGTCTTAGTTTTAGGGTATAGGGAGTTAGTTTATGGTATAGGGTTTAGGGATTTAGATGTAGGAGGTTAGAATTTAAGGATAGTTGTTTCAATTTAAGGTTTAGGGTTATAATTTAGGGTTTATAGGTTAGGGTTTAGTTTTTAGGGTAATATGATAAGGATTTAGGTTTTAACCTATAAACCCTAAACCTTAAATTGAAACAATTATCTCTAAATTCTAACCCCTACACCTAAACCCCTAAACACTATACTCTAAACTAACTCTCTATACTCTAAAACTAAGGCGCTTGTGGGAACTTTCAATTTCCACCGCACGTGTATAGAATATTTATCCTTATTACATTAGTACCATTAACAGAAACATTGAGAGACCAATATTCTTAAATCGAATAAGTTTCAATAACTTAAGGTCTCCAAAATAAAGTCTACAGGGAGCTCCAACACATTTAAACCTATTTAAAACTACACAAGTCTTCAGGTTCTTACTTATTCAACTTGAACTAGAGGCACACACAGCTCTTTCCTTACAATGGAAGCCAAGCAGCATGTTTTCAAATCCATGGTTTTCTGGAAATGCTTAACTATTGTCCATACTAATCTTCATTCTCCATGTATAAATAAACCCACAAACCCCATCTCTCTTTGCAACTCAACAAAAAAAGAAAATGGCTCACTTCCTTTGGTTTCTGTTCCTTCTCCTTTCTTCTGCTACTGCTTGTGATCGATGCGTGCACCAATCCAAAGCTTCTTTCGTCACTTCAGTCGCTGCACTCACATGTAATTACCTACCAAGTTCCATCTTTTTTATGATTATTATTTTTCTTACATGAAAATGGAAACTTGCCAAGCCCCACATCATGGTTTTGTGTGTTTGACATTTGCAGCCGGATCTTGTGGATACGGTTCCTTCGCAATAGGCCTCAACGGTGGAAACCTTGCAGCCGGTGTTTCTTCCCTTTACAAAGGAGGAGCTGGTTGTGGTGCTTGCTATCAGGTAATTTGTATTACTACTACTTTTGCCTTCTTTTTAAAACATTTCTTACATTGTTACAACGTACAACATGTTTTTGCTGCTTGCAGATACGATGTAAGGATCCGAAGTTTTGCACCAGTAAAGGTGCTAACGTGACACTAATCGATCACAATTACGATAACCGGACCGACTTTGTTCTCGGCTTCTTCGCTTTACTGGACATGGCACACGACGGCATGGCCCGGGACATTTACAAACTTGGGATTGTTGACATTGAATATAAAAGAATACCATGTGTATACGAAGACCAGAACTTATCTGTTAGAGTTGAAGAATCAAGCCAAAGACCATATTACCTGCAGATTAAACCTCTTTATCAAGGCGGTCAGACTGAGATTGTAGGCATTGATGTAGCTGAGGTTAGCCTAGTTTTAGAACTATACTCGTATTTTCTTATGTAATTTCTGCAGATTAGACCATATGTTGATTATCATTTGCAGGTTGGATCTTCAAACTGGAGCTCCATGAGGAGGAACTATGGGGCAGTTTGGGACACAAACAGAGTCCCAACTGGTGCATTGCAGTTCAGATTTGTGGTAACATCTGGGTTTGATGGGAAGTGGATTTGGGCAAAGAGTGTGCTTCCAGCTGACTGGAAACCTGGAGAGATTTATGATTCTGGAGTTCAAATCACTGACATTGCACAGGAAAGTTGCTATCCTTGTGATTATGGGAATTGGTGATGAGAAGATGAACACAGAATGAAAGAAATTACTTTGTTTGAATTATAGTTTTGGGAAAAATAAAATATTCATGTTTGTGTACCTTGTTTGAATAATAATTTGGGTAAAAATAAGATAATTACCCATACATCCTTCTGGTTTGAATATAATCTTATAGTCCCTCTTAAGATCTATTTCATAAATAAATTTTAAATAAAAAGATTATACAGTTGTTATTGTTTAGTGTGTATTTTCTATTTATTTTATTAACTTTTAATTTCATTTGCAGAGACTCGTCAATATTTATATGATAATTAATAATTTTTATAACGGTATTATTAACATGGGAAATGATAAGTATATATTATTTCGTAATACACATCAGTAATTACATGTCAATTAATAATTATTATAACGGTTTTATTAACATGAGATATGATTAGCATATATTGATAATTTGTGAATGGAGTTAGAACATTCAAAAGTTTAAAGGCCAATATAGAGTGAGAGTTAAAGTTTAGGATAAAATTGAAATGTTCAAAATTAAGTATTATAAAATAAAAATAATAACAACTCCCATAATCACGTGTATATTGTCACGGTCCGTTCGTCGTGACAGGCGAGACCGCACGAGATGCTTTTTGGTTGTGCTTAATGCGGGATAGCAATAAAGGTGTAGTACGTGCCGTACAACTGTCCAGTCCTCAGATGGGCGTGCTGGTTAGGCACCACATTGGTCGGGAGCTGTCCCCGCTTTCCTGATGAGCCCATGGGAGGGCAAAACCAGTAAGCGTCATATATGAAAAAGGTTTAGCCTCGGGCGTGTGGGAGCCCTGAGGTGCCGCACGGGGAGATGTCCCTGCGCCAAGACTCTGACCCCGTGACAAGTGGTATCAGAACCAGACTGTGTGCTAGCTGTGAGTTTATCAAGCGCTCATTGTGCTGCGTAGCGAGTCAAGTGGACGAGCA
Source organism: Hibiscus tridactylites (assembly GCA_958450335.1). Lineage (NCBI taxonomy): Eukaryota > Viridiplantae > Streptophyta > Magnoliopsida > Malvales > Malvaceae > Hibiscus > Hibiscus tridactylites. The sequence goes on from OY288281.1 coordinate 91,730,201, forward strand.
TGTGCCTCGCACCCTAATGAAAGGGTGTTCGCGAGTGGGTCCTCTAGAAAGAGATTGAGACGAGGACGGGTAAGCAGGAAGCCGCAGCGAAAGTTCGCCAAGCATTCGTAGCCGCATGTGTCGGAGCCTCAGTGAAGAGGGCGAGCAGGCAGGGAATTGCACACGAGATCCGGGCTAATTAAAAGAGAAGAGGGAAAGAGTTTTCTCCCCATGCACGAGGGCGTGCATGAATTAAGTGGGGGAGAATGTCACGGTCCGTTCGTCGTGACAGGCGGAACAGCACGAGATGCTTTCTGGTTGTGCTTAATGTGGGATGCAGGATAGCAATAAGGGTGTAGTACGTGCCGTACAACCGTCCAGTCCTCGGATGGGCGTGCTGGTTAGGCACCACACTAGTCGTGAGCTGTTTCCACTTCCCTGATGAGCCCATGGGAGGGCGAAACCAGTAAGCGTCAAAGATGAAAAAGGCTTAGCCTCGGGCGTGTGGGAGCCTGAGGTGCATCACGGGGAGATGTCTCTGCGCCAAGACTCTGACCCCGTGACAAGACAAACCGAGAGGGTGTATGCACTACTCGAGATCTACTTACGGCACTATGTGAGTGCCACACAAAGGGACTGGACCAAGCTATTGGACGTAGCCCAATTCTCGTACAACTTACAAAGGAGCGAGGCGACAAACCGTAACCCATTTGAGATCGTGAACGACCAACAGCCTCTCACTCCCAACTCTGTTTTGACCGAGTACGATGAGCCAAATCCAACCGCCTACAAGTTCACCAAAGCATGGCAAGAAGAACGAGACGTAGCCCAAGCGTGCCTTCACAAGGCTGCCAAGCGAGCAAAGAAGTGGGCCGATCAAAAGCGAAGGGACTCCGAGTTTCAGGTAGGAGATTTAGTTCTCGCAAAATTAAATCTAACACTTCGTAATTCTTCTGTCCACAGGGCGCTCATTAGGAGATATGAAGGGCCATACCGAGTGGTGAAGCGCGTAGGCAAGGTAGCGTACAAGTTGGAGTTACCACCCAAGCTTCGAGCCCATCCCGTCTTTCACATTAGCATGCTAAAGCTGTACCATGAGAATGCCGATGATCCGGAGCAGAGTAGATCGAGCCGAGCACCAGTTGGAGTCAGAATCTCCTTCGAGAAGGAGGTCCAAGAGATCCTAACGGACCGAGTGATTCGACGACCAGGCCATAGGCCAAGGCACGAATACTTTGTGCTTTGGAAAGGACTGCCCGAAGCCGAGGGTAGTTGGGAGCTTGCCGAAGACCTATGGCAGTTTGAGACAAGATAGCCAGTTTCTACCAAGACCGAGCGACGAGGGCGTCGCTCAATTTAGTGCGGGAGAATGTCACAGCCCAACATCCCATGATCGGACCGCCCACACACCAAGGGGCCATGAGTGCGCACAACCCACACACCATCCGGGCCCAGTCCGCACGATGCATCTCATCCGACACCATGGGGCCGAGACGAGCACCACTCAGGCACACCAAGGGGCCACGCCCAGCGCCCATGCCATCCATTAGTACCTAGGGCTGAATCCAGCACACCCTGGGCCACACAAGAGGTTCCATTCGAGGCCTTGGGCTAGTTCCACACCAATCCGCCCAAGGCTGCCCACAACCCATCCGAGGCCTTGCACCAATCCGCCCAAGGCTGCCCACAAGCCCGACTCAGCCCACATCTTGGAGAGTGCTCATCCATTCAAGCCACACAAACATGGAAATGATATGCCACCAACAATCCCCCAATTCATGGTGATTTGTCTCCCCACACACAAGGAAACTATCCACAAAGATAAGGAAGATTTGTTGTCTTCAAATCCTTTCCTTTCTTAGATAGCTAGGCTAATTCTTGACCGTCGGATCAAATCCATTGTAACCGTTAGATCGAGAGGGCCAAGGCTATAAATAGAGGCATTCCCTCACCATTGTAATTCACTCACTTTCTTTGAGAAATAAGATACAAGTATTCACTCATTCTCTTTCAAAGTTCTTTGCTTCATTTCCGCATTCTAACCAAGCTTTGCTTGGCTTTCTAGGCTGACTTGGTCGCCTATCATTCATTTTCATGACCAAGGCCGCACGGTGCTAGCACTTCGAGACCTAGCCCTGTGACAATATGCTAAAAATATCACAAAAATCTAAAATAATGTTAGTTAAAAAAATTCCCCCAAAATTAAAAAATAAATAGAAAATACACGTTAATAATGAGAACAATAATATAATAACATTTTTATTCAAAATTTCCTTAACAAATAGATCTCAAGAAAGGGATTATAAGATTTATTCAAACATGAGGGAAACAAGTAGCTATTTTTCAAACCAAGAGAGGTAATCATCTTTTTTTTACCCAAATTATTATTCAAACTATTAATATTCTTTTGTTTATCTTGCCATCACCAAGTCCCATAATCACAAGGAGAGCAATCTTCTTGTGCAATGGCAGTGAATTGAACTTTAGTATTATAAATCTGTCCAGGTTTCCAGTCAGCTGGAAGCACATTCTTTGCCCAAATCCACTTTCTATCTTGCCCATGTGTTACTGCAAATCTGAAATCCAATGCACCTTTTGGGACTGTGCTTGTATCCCAAACTGCCCCATGGTTCCTTTGCATGAAAATCCACTTCGGAGACCCGACCTGAAACGATAATCAAATCGGTTTGTTTTGTCCCGGATCCCGTATCAGTAATGAAACAAACTTTGAGTTAAAAAAACAAGGCCAACCTGAGCTACATTGATGGAAAAAATGTCTGTTTGACCACCTTGGTACAACAATTTAATTGCCAAGTAATAAGGGTTTTTGCTTGAGTCTTCAACTCTAACCGCTATGTTCTGGTTTTTGTATTCACAAGGTACCCTGTTTTCACAATTAAAGTTGAACATTGTTTATTAGGTTCAGGTTTTATCCCATTATTTAATGTTTGGAATTTGGATGAAGCTCACCTTTTATATTCCACGTCCACAATCCCAAGTTTCAAAATGTCTCGGACCATGCTCGGGTTAGCCATAGCCATGAAAGCTTTGCTGCTAAGAACAAAGTCAGTTTGGCCACTGGGACTGAGATCAGTTAGTGTCACTGTTGTCCCTGTTTTGCTGCACAATTTTGGATCCTTACATCTAATCTGCAAAAAGAAAAAAAATCAAAACTCAAATGTCCGAGAAACAATAAGAAATGTTAAAAGAATTAACTCAAAAGTAGTAATAGTAAAACAGACCTGAAAGCAAGCACCACAACCGACTCCTTGTTTGTAAAGGGAAGAAACACCAGCTGCAAGGCGTCCACCGCCGAGGTTTAATGCCAGGGGACCATATGCACAAGCTCCGGCTGCAAATAATCAAACCCCAAAAACAAATGTTACACAAAACAATGATCTGGGTCTTTGCCAGTTTTGATTATCGACTGAGAAAACGAGTCGGGATATAATTACATGCAAGTGGAGAGTCTGTGGAGAAAAAAGCAGCCTTGGATTTGTGCACGCATCGATCACAAGCAGTAGCAGAAGAAAGGAGAAGGAAAAGTAACCAAACAAAGTGAGCCATTTCTTTTTTGACAAAGTAATGGATTTTTACCACCGACTCTAAACAGCTGCAATAAGAACTTGAAGGCTTGTATAGTATTCTAGATCTAGATTAGGTTTTTATTATATCTGAAATCAAATCGATGTCGGATTCTTAAACAAAAGAATTAACAATATTGCATAAAACGGAGATAAATATTATTTTATCGTGATAGACTACTGTTTTAGAGACAAATTTATTTTTAGAGGTAATAAAACAAATGGGATGTCCCCCAAAATTAATACATGCTACTAACTATCGAAGTGGAAAAGATATACGTAGAGAAGCGAAGAGATGATGTTTTTATATAGGGAATGTACAAGGATATTTTTACCCAAAAGAGGAAAATTTGTTCCCTAAATTTCTCAACGGGCCCTCTTTTATCTCACATGATCTCTTCAAAATAAAAAAATAATGACCGGAAATTTTAAAATATGAGGTTTTTAATTGGTCAAATATTAAAAGAAAAAAAATAAAAATCTACTTTTTTGATAAAGAAATAAAAATCTATTTTTATCTAAACATAAATTATTTTAAAATATTAATGTCACAATTTTAAATAGACATGCGACACTTCAAAATAAAAGAGGACGCTTAGATATAAACTGAAATCCTACTGAGAGAAGGCAAGTCACCTAAATACTTCACACTCCAACTTTGACGCTCAGTATTGTTGTTTAGGATTTATATCTAATATATTGGCGATGGAAACTTTTAGTTTCCACAAGTACCTTAGTTTTAAGGTGTAGGTGTTTAAAATTTAAGGGTAATGGTTTAAATTTAGGGGTAATAGTTTAAATTTAAGGGTAATAATTATGATTTAAGGGTAATAGTTTAAATCGGAGCAAAAAAAAATCTAATCAGAGGTTTAAATCTTTTCCGGTCCGGTGTCCGATCAATGTCCAGATTACTCTGAGTTAATTGCAATACTTACTGCATTAAAAGTTTTTGTAGAAGCAAGTCTGAAGAAGAAATCGGCTTGGAGATTGAATCTGATTCACATACTGTGATTAATTGGATTGAATCTCCCTTACTTCGACCGTGACGCTGGTGGAAGTTATTTGACGAGATAGACGTGTTGTCCAAGGAAATTGCAAAACTTTGTATCGATATTTGTTTGCGATTGAGTTGCGGTAATAACCGTGTTGTCAACATGTCTTATTATTGTAATATCTATTTTTTTAATGTTGTTTGTTGTTGATTTTTTTACCTTTGATCGTTGAGCGTTGGTGATATTTGTATCTATTTTATTTTGAGTCTTTGAGTTAGGATTTTATCCTTTCTTCGTATGGTCTTGTTTATGATCTAAAGACGTTAGTTTTCGTGTTTTAAGAATATGTTCGTATCAAATTTGCTTACCTAAGTTATAAACTCTCATTATATTTTAAATTTTTTCTCTTTTAATAAAACTAGCGTACTCACATTAAAAAAACAATACAATTGTTCAATGATTTGTGCAAGTATTAATTGATAAATTTGTTTATTAGTTTATTGTCTATTTTTACATTTGAGAATATTGTATTTAAGATTGTATTGTGTAGATTCTAAAATCTTCTAGATGTTAGGAATGGAGTAAATATGCATAGTAGTTGAATTATTAATTTTTAATGAATCGTGTTTTTTCAATCAATTATCCAATAGACCCTTAATTTTATTTTAATTATATATTAACTTCAAGATGAAACTTTTTTAATTTGAATTTATATTTTAATCAAATTATTTTTCATTAAAATCTTCAACATGGAGGTAGTTAATTTTAATAAAAAAATATTGGTTCTCCGATATTGATTCATTAGATATTGATTCATTAGATAACTTCATGAACATGAAGAAACTCAGCGTTTGGGTCTGCATTGAAGGTATTCCCATTGTAGCTTGGCAAGAACAAGTTTTCAGAAGCATTGCGACAAAATGGGGGAAGGTGATTAGAATGGATGAGGATACAATTGAAAGGAGACGACTCGATATGGCAAGAATCCTTATGGGGGTTAGTTGTTTATCGGATATTCCACCGACAGCCACCATCAGTTTTCAGGGAGAAAAACTAACACTAAGGATACACACCGCCGAATTTGACGAAGAACGGTGCTGGATAGACCAAGAGCAGCCGAAGGGTTCGCCGGAAATTCAAGCCGACAACCATAATGATGAGTTTGCATCGTGGAGCCAAAAATTTAATATGGAGCCGGGTTCCAAGGATTTCGGAAGCTGCGAAAACCGTTGGGTTGAGATGAACCAGGGGACACATGCAATTTTTGATAAAACACGTGGCAATTCAAGAATTTATGAAGACGTGCCTACGTGTGAGACAAATGAGGTAGTGGGTTTGAATCAATCCTCTCTCAATGAAATAAACTCAGCAGGTGGGCCCTTATCTAATGCCGATGTTGTTGAGGGAACACAAAATGGGTTCATTTCTATCGATCAGCCCAATTCTGATGTTGGGTTGTATGAGGTACCAGTAACCAGTGCGACAGTTTCTAAGAATTCCTCCGGTCAAAGTAATTTTCTCGAACCTGTATTCGATCCCTCAACAGGTCTCTTCACCATAAGACCCAAATCCCTAAATCTTAAGGGAATTCAAAGTTCACAAAAGTGTTTCAATCCAGGGCTTGCAAGACTCTCGCCTCTCTTCAACCAAAATGGGAAACATGCTAAGAAGTCAGTTTCAGCAACAAAAAGCTCTAACTCGGCGGCAGTTGGGGATCAAACTGTTGAAGTTCTACTGGAAGCAAAAGCTACAATAGAGGTTTGTGAAAGGCTGGGCCTTCAATTCGAAGCAGATAAAGAGACGGTGGCTAATAGACTGATCGAAAATGGGAAGGAAATCTGAGTTTTAAGAAAGGACAAAGGGTGTGCTGCATTCCACCAGATGAATCAGAGCTTAATAATTTCTTGGAACGTTCGTGGTTTAGGTAAAATTGAAAAAAAAGCTGCAGTCAGGAAATTGGTGCGAAAGTCAACAACAAAGATAATCTTATTGCAGGAATCTAAATTGAAAGAGGTGAACGAGAAAATGGCAGGGCAAATTTTCGGTAAGCAATCGAACCTCAAATTTTGTTTCTCTTCTTCAATTGGAGCTGCGGGTGGTGTTATTTCAGCATGGGATCCTTGTTTCTTTGAGAATGACAGTAACATGATAGACCGGAATTTTATCATCCTAATTGGTAAATTAGTAGAGGAGAACGTTAGATGCTGCATAGTGAATGTTTACGCTCCAAATGATGATTGTGAAAGGTCCCATATGTTCGATATCCTAAAGCACAAAATCTTGAGCATCAATCTCCCAGTGATTATAGGGGGTGATTTTAATATTGTGTCCTCAACTGATGAACGTTCTGGAGGCAGTGTGAGCAAAAGGGCTATTGGAGTTTTCAATAATTTCATTGAAGAATTGGCAGTGGTAGATCTACCATTACAAGGGAGTCGGTTTACTTGGTCAAACTATAGAGATCAACCATCTTTTAGCCGCCTGGACAAATTTTTGATCTCAACAGAAATTCTTCGAATATGGCCGGACTTACTTCAAAGTGTGTTTCCTAAGAGCATTTCTGATCACAATCCAATCTGCCTGGCCAAGACGAAAATCTGCTGGGGAGCAAGACCATTTAAATGGTTCAACCACCTTGCCGAAGACAAAGACTATGGTGAGAAAATTAGTGAAGCTTGTAACATGGTTTCGGGAGAAGGCATTGGAACAATGCTGAAAAAGTGCAAGATTGTGTCAAAAGATTGGGTCCGCAAGGAAAATGGTAAAACTGGATTTTCTATACAAAATCTCGAGAAAAAGTGTGCAGAATTTGAAGAATTAATTTCAAATGGGAACCAGGACCAGCAACTAATATCAGAGCTAAGAGAATGTAGAAGATCTCTATGGAGTTGTTACAGAAGAGAGGAACGTGAATGGATGCAAAAATCGAGGTTGAAGTGGGCTATCGAGGGGGACAGAAATACGAGATTTTTCCATCTTTTTGCCTCTGCCAGAAGAAGATCAAATCTCATTTCAAGCATAAAAATAGGCAAAGATAAGCTCTACAAGCCAAAGGAAGTGAAAAAAGCTATCATGGTGCACTTTAGAAATATTTACAATACTTCCAGAACTATACCTCTCAAATTATTCAACTGTGAGCTAAGTCGTATTAGTTTGGAAATGTCAAAGCATTTGGAGAAGCCTTTTACTAATGAAGAAATCTTACGGGCTTTAGATTCGTGCGATAACTCAAAAGCTCCCGGTCCCGATGGCTTCAGCATGGGGTTCCTAAAAAAATTCTGGTCCTCTCTCAAGGAAGAAATATGGGATTTCTTTGATAAATTCCATAAGGGCAAAATCACAGATTACTCTTTCAATCATTCTTTCATCGTTTTGATCCCTAAAAATCAAAGCCCGAGCACTATTGAAGATTATAGACCTATAAGCCTCGTGGGATGTATATACAAGCTACTTGCTAAAGTTATAGCTTTAAGATTCGGAGAGGTGCTGGAGGATATTATCGGGGAGAATCAGTTTGCGTTCTGCCCTGGAAAACAAATAATGGACTGTTCGTTAATTGCTAATGAGACGATTGACTACACAAGAAGAAAAGGGCTGAAAGGCGTAGTTCTAAAAGTGGATTTCCGCAAGGCGTATGATACAGTGGATTGGGGTTTTCTATTGACTGTTTTGAGAAAGATGGGTTTCAGAACAATTTTCTGCAAGTGGATACATATGTGCATTTCCTCTGCATACATTTCTGTGTTAGTGAATGGCTCACCAACAGCTCCTTTCGCAATCGGTCGTGGCCTTAGGCAAGGCTGCCCCCTTTCACCAATTCTGTTCAACCTAGTAGCTGAAGCACTAAGTGCTTTAATCAAAAAAGCCATCTCGATGGAACTGTTCAATGGAGTCCGAATAGGTGACAATAAAGTTGAAATCTCTCACATCCAATTTGCGGATGACCTTATTATATTCAGTGGAGCTGAGGAAGAACAAATCAAGAATGTGGTGAGAATATTGAAAGGATTTGAACTTGCAGCAGGCTTACGCTTGAATCTGAAAAAATCAAAGCTGCTTGGGATTAATGTTGATCCATCGCTAGTTGATAAATGGGCGTGTATTCTGAAATGTCAAAAGGAAAACTTTCCCACTCAGTACTTGGGTCTTCCGCTGGGAGCTGTTAAGAATGCAACCCAAATTTGGAATCCAATAGTGGAAAAATTTCGGGTTAAACTTTCACCATGGAAATCCAAGCTGCTGTCTTTTGGGGGGAAAATTGCTTTATTAAAGGCAGTGTTGGCAAATTTACCGTTATACTTCATCTCTATCTTTCCGATGCCAGTATCGATCAAATCTAGAATCACTAGCATGATAACAAAGTTTCTCTGGGGTTCTCTAGACAAAAAATCCATCCATTGGATTAGATGGGAAACCATATGCCTGCCAAAGGCTTGTGGAGGTCTTGGCTTCATTGATTTCAAATTAAAAAACAGAGCACTTCTCAATAAGTGGCTCTGGAGGTTCAGCACGGAGCCGAACAGCTTGTGGAGAAAAGTTGTTAGCGCAAAATATCACGAAGACCAGTCGAGTTTACTCCCGACAAACTTAAAACCGGCTAATAAATCGTGGATTTGGAAGAATATTGTCTCACCCCTCTCAATTACAGATGACAAATTCTCTCTTAATCTTAGGTTTATCCTAGGAAATGGCAAGAGAGTAAGATTTTGGGAAGATGCTTGGGTGGGTTCGTCCCCTTTGAAAAATGAGTTCCCCAGATTATTCGCACTTGCTTCAAGAAAAGAGGGAGTAGTAGCAGATTTTGGGAAATTCTATGATGATCAGTGGAAGTGGGAAATAGAATTTCGCAGACCTCTTTTTGACTGGAAAAAAAATCTATGGGAAGAGTTTCGGATTTTGATTGAAAAAACAACACCGGGTCAATTCCAAAATGACAGCATACGATGGATAGCTAATTCTAACGGACTGTACTCTTCCAAATCCTTCTGTGATCTCTTATCGCCCAACGACAGAGCTGAAAATGATCTTTGGAAGAAGGTATGGTCGAATTTAGCTCCACCTAAGGTGGAGGCTTTTCTTTGGAAACTGATGCATGGACGGGTACCAACAAGAGTTGAACTCTCTAAAAGAGGGATAACAGGTCAAGCAACACTGTTGTGCCCTCTTTGTTCTGTGGAGAATGAAACAATCTCACATTTATTCTGTCATTGTCGAATCAGTTGGCGCATTTGGCAACGATGGTGCAATGTTTGGGGATCAGAAAGCGTATTACCGGGTAACATCTCATCATTTTACATTTCTTGGTGCTCTATGTTTAATCTTATAAGATTAAAAGAAATATGGCAGCTCTCGTTTCTGTGCATTGCTTGGTCTATTTGGTTATTTAGGAATGATGTTATATTCAAAGGAATCCGGGTAGATGAGAACCAACTGTTTGATATTTGTGTTTTACGACTAGGATGGTGGTGCAAAGTAAAATGGCCAAATTTAATCAGTAAAGCTGATGACATCCTTCTTTGTCCCCATATTTTGAAATCAAAGATAAATAAACAGATAAATTCCAAGCATCATAGTTGGGTGAAGCCTTTGCCGGGTACTCTTAAATTCAATGTAGATGGTGCCGTGGAGGGTGGTTTTGGAAAAGCCGGAATTGGTGGAATTCTGAGAAACGCAGAAAACAAGTCTTTAATTATGTTCTCCAAACATATTGGCATCATGGATGCCACATCGGCTGAAATTCTTGCAGTAAAAGAGGCTGTTTTGCTTTTTCTGAGTTCAGAATGGGCCAAGAGCTTTACTCTGATCATAGAGTCGGATTGTAGTTCAATAGTTGATTGGTTTGAGCGGCCTATGAAGGCTCCTTCTATTTTCAAGGATACAATCGAAGATTGTCGGAGCCGTTGCAAGGAAATACTGTGGTCGATTCAATATATTCCAAGAGATGCAAATTCAACTGCAGACAGGTTGGCAAAATCTGGAATTTCCAGAAATTCACCACTGTGCTGGATACTAAATTGCTCATAATTTGTCCATCTGGATGTATGGTCAAAGCTCCAGTAGCAGATTGTGTAGGTAAATGCCTATGACTTTTATATTTGATTTGTTGGATGCTTATGTTTGGACAGTAGCTTTAAGGTAAGCAGGTGTATTGAAGAAATGCTGCAGATGTTGGTTAGGAAGGGCGAGCAAACAGTTTGATGAGTGATGATTCTAAACTGTACATGGAAGTTTTGTGTGTGAATTGTAATAGTTTATTATTCATTAACAAGGTGCACTCTTTTTCCTCCATTTTAGGTTTAGGGAGGTTTTTTAACGAGGTCCTTGTTATGGAATATTATCAATAAAATATATAATTTTCAAAAATAAAAAATAAAAAAAAAATAAAAAAATATTGCTTTAATGGCTTAAATGTATAAGAAGCTCTTAAATTAATTAAGCCCCTAAACTTTTGCACAAAATTAAGCCTTTAAACTAATAAATTGAATCAATTAAACTCTTTGACCCGTATTAATTGTTGAATTTAACGAGTTTTTTGAATCAATTAATGCAATCAAATAAATAGAAAATAGACGGTAAATAATAACAACAATATAATTATTTTTTTATTAAAAATTCACTTAACAAACCCAAGGGAAATAGATGGATATTTTCCAAAACTTAAGAGGTCATTATTTTTAACCCAAATTATTATTCAAACTATGTATATTCTTTATTTATATGTTCATCTTCTCATCACCAATTCCCATCGTCACAAGGAGAGCAACTTTCTTGTGCAATGTCAGTACTTTGAACTCCAGAATCATAAATTTGTCCAGATTTCCAGTCAGCTGGAAGCACATTCTGTGCCCAAATCCACTTCCCATCAAGCCCAGATGTTACCATAAATCTGAACTGTAATGCACCAGTTGGGACTTTGCTTGTATCCCAAACTGCCCCATAGTTTCTACTCATGGGGTTCCAGTTCGGAGACCCGACCTGAAACGATAATAAAAACAGTTTCTTTTGTCCGAAATTTCGTATAGTTAAACAAACTTTAAGTTTGAAAAACAGAGCTAACCTGAGCTACATCCATGGCAGTAACATCTGTTTGACCACCTTGGTACAACAACTTAATTGCCAAGTAATTAGGGTTGTTGCTTGAGTCTTCAACTCTAACCGCTAGGTTTTGGTTTTGGTATACACAAGGAATCCTGTTTTCACACATTCATCACTAATAGCGAAACTTGACCTTTTAAAAGTATTAAAAAAACCATTATTTTTCCCCACTATTTAATGTTTGAATCAAGCTCGCCTTTTATATTCCACGTCCGCAATCCCAAGTTTCAAAACGTCTTGATCCATGCCCTGGTTAGCCATGGCCTTGAAAGCTGTGCCGCTAACAACAAAGTCGGTTTGGTTATTGAGATTGAGATCAGTTACTGTCACATTAGTCCCTGTGGTGCTGCACAGTTTTGGATCCTTACATCTTATCTGCAAAAAAACATGTTACAAAATCAAAACTCATATGTCCAAGAAACAATAAGAAGTTAAAAGAATTAACTCAAAAGTAGTAATAGTAATAGTAATATTAATAGTAATAGTAATAGTAAAACAGACTTGAAAGCAAGCACCACAACCAGCTCCTCCTTTGTAAAGGGAAGCAACAGCAGCTGCAAGTCGTCCACCGGTGAGGTTTAATGCCAAGGAAGCATATCCACAAGCCCCGGCTGCAAATAATCAAACCCCAAAAACAAATGTTACACAAAACTATGATCTGGGTCTTTGCCGGTTTTGATTATCGAGTGAGAAAACGAGTCGGGGTATAATTACATGCAAGTGGAGCGTCTGAGGAGAAAAAATCAGCCTTGGATTGGTGCACGCATCGATCACAAGCAGTAGCAGAAGAAATGAGAAGGAAAAGTAACCAAAGAAAATGAGCCATTTCTTGTCAGATATGATGTTTTTAAGCTCATGTTACAAATGAGAAAGTGCAGCCTTTATATAGGAAACACACGGGAGAGTTTCATTCCAAAGGAGGGAAACTTTTCCCTAAATTTCTCAACCGGTCCTCCTTTATCTCGTATGGTCTCTTTCAAGTTAAAAAAAGAAATTGTTGTCTGAAAGTTTGAAAATATATGGCTTTTAATCGTCAAACAGGGAGGACAATACGTGGTCTTAATTAATTAGTCAATAGATTAAATATTGATGATTTGACCAATTAGATTGACTCACGATGTATCTTTGAACAATAAATAATTATTCTCATGTGAGAGGTCTCAGTAAAATATCCGACGTCGAGGCAATATGTTGATTATTGGAATGCAAATGGATATGAAATCAATCTTCTAAATATTTATTGATTGAGTAATAATCATGTTATCCCATTGATGATTTTTTATGATCTTACCGTTAGAAAGCTATATGATATTGTTTTATAATCAAAACAGTGTTGTTTTGATTTGGTCTCCGTGTCATCGACTATAGCTATGCCATAATTCCATTAAGGAATTAACGACGAAGTAGCATAAACGAATCAAAGATTAAAATTTAGTGGTAAAATTAGACCAATTTAAAAGTTGATGATAAAAACGAATCACTTACTATGGTTGAGTCGTATCTGGCGTAGTTTAACCTAATATTTATCTTCATTTTTAGTCTTTATTATATTTTATATTCATCGTTGCTAATTCTTTTGTTTTTCAATGGTGGATGCTTTGAAAAACAGGGAAGAAAAGGGTAGAATTTTGGGGCACTAACTCTTCAAAAGTGCTAAAACTTAGCCACCCTTACTTTCACTTAATGATATAAAGTATCAAGTTTCATGAGTTGTGTCCAAATTAGACTCCATTGACCCAACTTGTATAATGCCAAAGGCACACTTTGTCTTAATATATTGTGTGGGTAATGCAAATGGGATAAAACGAAGATTTTAGAAATAATTTATGTTTAGATAAAAAATAGATTTCGTTTTTTCTCATAATGTTTGACCGATTAAAAACCATATATTTTAAAATTTTCAGACTATTTTTTATATTTCGAAGAGATCATGCGAGATAAAAGAGGACCCGTTAAGAAATTTAAGGAACAAAATTTCCTTTTTTTGGGTAGAAATATCTCCGTGCGTTCCCTATATAAAAACATCATCTCTTCGTTTCTCTACTTATACTTTTCTACTTCGATAGTCAGCAGCATGCATTAATTTTGGGGGACACCCCATTTGTTTTATTACATTGCTTAAAATAAATTCGTCTCTAAAACAGTAGTTTATCACGATAAAATAATATTCATCTTCGTTTTATTGAACATTGCTAATTCTTTCGTTTAGAATTCGACATCGATTCGATTTCAGATATAATAAAAACCTAATCTAGCTCTAGGATACTATACAGGTCTTCAAGTTCTTATTGCAGCTGTTTAGTTGTCCAACAAGAAATGGCTCACTTTGTTTGGTTACTTTTCCTTCTCCTTTCTTCTGCTACTGCTTGTGATCGATGCGTGCACAAATCCAAGGCTGCTTTTTTCTCCACAGACTCTCCACTTGCATGTAATTATATCCCGACTCGTTTTCTCAGTCGATAATCAAAACTGGCAAAGACCCAGATCATTGTTTTGTGTAACATTTGTTTTTGGGGTTTGATTATTTGCAGCCGGAGCTTGTGCATATGGTCCCCTGGCATTAAACCTCGGCGGTGGACGCCTTGCAGCTGGTGTTTCTTCCCTTTACAAACAAGGAGTCGGTTGTGGTGCTTGCTTTCAGGTCTGTTTTACTATTACTACTTTTGAGTTAATTCTTTTAACATTTCTTATTGTTTCTCGGACATTTGAGTTTTGATTTTTTTTCTTTTTGCAGATTAGATGTAAGGATCCAAAATTGTGCAGCAAAACAGGGACAACAGTGACACTAACTGATCTCAGTCCCAGTGGCCAAACTGACTTTGTTCTTAGCAGCAAAGCTTTCATGGCTATGGCTAACCCGAGCATGGTCCGAGACATTTTGAAACTTGGGATTGTGGACGTGGAATATAAAAGGTGAGCTTCATCCAAATTCCAAACATTAAATAATGGGATAAAACCTGAACCTAATAAACAATGTTCAACTTTAATTGTGAAAACAGGGTACCTTGTGAATACAAAAACCAGAACATAGCGGTTAGAGTTGAAGACTCAAGCAAAAACCCTTATTACTTGGCAATTAAATTGTTGTACCAAGGTGGTCAAACAGACATTTTTTCCATTAATGTAGCTCAGGTTGGCCTTGTTTTTTCAACTCAAAATTTGTTTCGTTACTGATACGGGATTCAGGACGAAACAAACCGATTTAATTATCGTTTCAGGTCGGGTCTCCGAAGTGGATTTTCATGCAAAGGAACCATGGGGCAGTTTGGGATACAAGCACAGTCCCAAAAGGTGCATTGGATTTCAGATTTGCAGTAACACATGGGCAAGATAGGAAGTGGATTTGGGCAAAGAATGTGCTTCCAGCTGACTGGAAACCTGGACAAATTTATAATACTAAAGTTCAATTCAATGCCATTGCACAAGAAAATTGCTCTCCTTGTGATTATGGGACTTGGTGATGACAAGATAAACAAAAGAATATAAATAGTTTGAATAATAATTTGGGTAGAAAAAAGATAATTACCTCTTTTGGTTTGAAAAACAGCTACCTGTTTCCCTCATGTTTGAATAAATCTCATAATCTATTTCTTGTGATCTATTTGTTAAGTAAATTTTGAATAAAAAGGTTATTATATTATTGTTCCCATTATTTAATGTGTATTTTCTATTTATTTTTTTAATTTTTGGAGAATTTTTTTAACTAATATTATTTTGGATTTTGGGATATTATTAGCATATACACGTGATTATTTGTAACATCCCAAAAAATTAGCTTAGAAGTATTAGAGGTTTAATTTAATTATTAAGTGAATTATTAGATTAAACTTATTATTATTCGAATTGAAATTTGGTTCATGAGGACCAAATTAAAATGTGAACTAATGTATAAGAAAAATTCGGTCAAATTGATTAGTGACCAATTCGAATAGGGTGGAAATTATAAGGTTTGCATGCTAAGGTAAAAGAAATGGATTTAGATCATGAAATGGCATGCAATTATAAGACATATATGATTTATTATGTCTAAAGTGGTGATATTAGTATGATTAATTAGGGAGAATTAGTTGAGATATGACATGAAAGTCATATCCCAATTAATTTGCTCCCCACTTCCCCTTTCTTAGCCGGCTACACCAAATCCCACCAACTAAGTTTCCTCACTCTTTCACACACACACTCAAAACAAGATAGAAGGCTAGAGAGAATAGAGAAATCGGTAGAGAAGAAGAAGAAGCTTGCATGGTGGTGAAATCTCATTAGAAAAATCAAGGAAAAATTATAAGTAAGTAGCTTACTCCCTTCTTGTTTCGGTTAGGGTGAAAATTATAATAGATCAAATGATATGAGGTGTCTAGAAAACATTAAAGATGATACCTTAAGTGTGGTTGCTGGAAATCTGGAAATCTATATGAATTCTTAAGAGTTAAGAGTCATTAAATAATAAGAACATGCATGCAAAGATTGTTGGCAGATTTGCAAAGTTTATAACATGCAACTTTGGAAAATCATAAGAAATTCTATGATGAGAGTTTGAGTTTGAATTTTTGATATGTTCCACCTTAACATGTCTAAAATGGTAGAAAAATTGTAAAAAGGAGTTTTGATGACTGTAGAAAAATCTGGAAGTGTAAGATATGGAAGCATGCAAAACTGTCCAGCCTTAATTCGAGCTGGACAGTGAACTTTGAAAATTCGTAGAAAATAATCTACTAAGCGGTTCGATCTGAAATTTTAGTATGTTGAAATTGGTAATGTAATCTGTAATTAGAAACAAACGGCACTTAATTTGGAGTTGTATACAAGGAGAACGAAGGGTGTCAAGTTGGGTGGTCAGAAATGAACAAAATTGGAATAATAAGAAAATTAGAATTTGGAATCGGTAAAATTGGTCAAATTGAAGCCTAATAAGTATTATTAAGTCGAGTTTTATGTTTAAGGATATGAAATTTAGTAAAATCGAAGGTCAATTTGAAGGTTTTAAGAGTTAATTGGAAGAATTAGAGTGTTTAGCAAATTGTCGAATTGGATTAAAATAGTTCAGGGACTGTTTCGATTAAATTGAGAAATTCAGCCATAATTTGTATGAATTGCATTCTGAAAATTTGTTATTTTGTTTGTATTGAGTGCTCTAGATCCTAGAAGTGAAAAGATAGAAGAAGAGGCTATTCCGGGATCGAATACGGATCGAGCAAAAGGCGTACGGATTACGAACTAGCTCGGCGATTTATGAGTGAAACGACCCTTAGAGTTGGAATTAGAGTTCCAACTACTTAATCTGAATTTTTGAGTATGATAAGCATGAATTGGACTAATTAATTATTGGATTTAGTAATGGGAAGAAGGAATAATGGAATTCGGATTCTTGTGTTGTGATATGCGATTATGATGCTTATGTGTTTGAAATTAAATTGATGTTTGCTATGCTTGAATCTGAAATTTTCCATTGTTAATTGTGTTGCTATATATATGAACTGGGCAATGCTGATTTTTGATTGTTATGAATTATCTTGGTGAATATCATGACATTGAATTATGTAACATGGCTATATGATGACAATTCCATGTATGCTTAAGATTGATATGTTCAATTGAGTGTTGAACCATGAGATGTGAATCTGATTTTTATGATATGAGCATGGAATTATATGAGTTTTGATTGAAGTATGCGAATTGAGCATGTACCATTGTATATGATCTTGTATGATGACATGTTAAGGAAATTGGGATCTTGAATAATTAATCGAAAGGATTAATTAAGAACTTCCGAAATTTAATTGATATTATATTTGATTAAATTAAAGATTTAAATGCAAAGCCTTTGGTGTGTACAGTCTGCTTAGGTAGTACGGCTAGCCTAGAGTCTGAGCTCAATAAGAAAATCGGTACGTTAGTGTACTCGATATTGTGGTACGTAAGTGTACCTACTTGTAAATGTCTGCGGACATTTTAATACGTTACATGTAATACGATATGGTACGTGGTACCTTAACATGGTGAATTTGATTCACAACCTCTGTCACACGAGACTTGATTACCTATCAAACTATACTATCCAAGGCATTGCAATTTGATTATTTGAAATCTGAAATTGAAGGAAAATTAATAAAATTAATTATAGAAGCATTCGAATGACATGCTAAGCTTGGTGATTTTGTTATGTTTGATATGCTATGACTTGATTTATGATAATATGATACTTAGAAGTTAAATTAGGTTTCATGGCTTGTATGTGTTTTGACTATGAATATTGTATATTTGAGGTATGTATTTGAATGGAAGATTATTGAATTTGTGATATATATATGATTAAATGATTAATATTGTTATGGATTATATGGTGACTCATTGTACTTGGTTCATTCGATTGGAATTACTTGAATTCTGTGTATACATATTCGAATGGTTGATGTTGATTATTGATAATGATGTGGCCTAATTGTTTGGCTTATTCGAATGAATTAATGTGCAAAGAGAGATTAAATTTGTTTGATCACTATATTAATTGGAAATCGGTTAGAATAGGGTTTCCTCACTAAGTACGAAATGTACTTACCACTCGTACCTTCCTGCCTTCCCCTAAATTTCAGGTTCTAACATCGTTGACCTACCCGAGACCCTTCCGTACACAGCTTAAGTATGATTTTCCCTATCTTTGTCATACTCATGGTGGGTGGCTTAGCGTTTGGCATGTTAGTGCAGTTCGGTTTGTTGGTCATGTTCATGAACTACTATTTCGGTTCTATATAGACTTTTAATATGTTTCCCTATATTTTGTTATGTATGTAAGGGGGTAAATGTTGGGGTATAGATCGCCCGTATATATGTTAGGGCTCGATTCTTTTTGTTGATAGTCACTTTTTGTATAGGCAACCGTTAGGTTTAGCCGTTTGATACCCCGGTTATTTTGTAAAAAGGGAAACGAAACACTATGGATTGTATGAACCGATTATGATGCATTATATATATAAGTATGATGAATGATTCGGCTATGTATGATTTGGATTGTATGTTTGTATTCGATTGATTAAATTGGAAAGAATAGCAATTAGAAATTTGTATGAGTTAAATGGCAATGATCTTATGATAACCGAATGAAATGAAAATTATAAATTGACCTTAGTTAATTAGTACATCACTTGTGACATAGTTGTATTTATAATAATTAGTTTATAAGAATGAATATCAACCCGATAGAAAATATGCTAAGCTATCCAATCATGTATAGCTATTGAACTTAGAAGTTAAAGAAATGGTCCACATGTGTAAGTAGATACATGATGCTAAAGATAATTATAATTAGAATGAATTATGAATTCTTGGATGATGGTCGAATGGTATAAGCCAAACTGAAATGAGTATATGTTATGTTGTGATTGAGAATGTTTGTATATGGATTTCGATGTGTATTGTTTGGGTATGAATTAGTTAAGAATACATGATATATTCGAAATGGCTATAAGTGATAATAAAAAAAAATATATTATACGATTTTGTTAAACCCTTCCGCTGTGTTAATACGAATCTGTTAAAGTTAATATAACGCTCCTTGCCCCTAATCAGGGTGAGGGGTGTTATATAAAGTGGTAATCAGAGCTTTTTAGGTTAAGTCCTAAAAACTGTAATCGAGTCTGCATACATTTGCATCATTTAGGTTTGCCACCCATGTATTGTATGACAAGATATTTGTATTGAGCCTTCTGACTTTCTGTGTTTGACTGAATGATAGAATATGACGGACCCAAAAGACCCAAAGAATGTGAGCTCGCACGAATCTTCGAGCGAAGGTGAAAGTGTGAGATTGGGTGATAAATCTCCTACTCGAATTGAAACTCCGAGAAAGGAGAGAAACAAAGAGCCTGCTCAAACTTCCGAGCAAATTGCTAAAAAGCCTGCTCAAGTCACTGAACCCGTTCAGAACATTGAGCAACCTGATAAAGAACATGTCCAGAACACCGAACAACCTCCACCTGAGAACCCTATGGTTCAGTCTGCTCAAAGAGAATGTCTCCTCAGCATGAAGGAGATGTTCAATCAACTCCTGACAAATTTGAAACAAGAGCAACCTGCTGCTTCTGTTCCTCCTGCACCTAGCAGAGCTCCGATAGATAAGCTTTCTCAGCATCGAGCTTATACTTTTACTGGTGCTAATGAAGAAAGACCAGAAGATGCAGAGTATTGGCTTGAAAACACCACCAAGGTGGTAACCAGACAATTGCAGTGCTCCGATGACCACAAATTGGAGTGCGCTGTAGCCTTGTTAGCTGACGAAGCTATGAATTGGTGGGAAACCACTACTCTTACTGTTCCGGATGAACTGGTGACATGGGAATTCTTCCTCGAAGAGTTCAAAAAGAAGTATATCAGTGAACAGTACTTGGCTGAAAGAAGAAAGAAGTTCTTGCACCTTAAACAAGCCAACCGTCCTATTGAGCAGTACGTTGCAGACTTTTGCAAGTATTGCAAATATGGTGCAGAATACATCAAAACTGAAGCTGATAAATGCCGAATGTTCATTGAAGGCATGAATGATGAACTAAGTCCAATCTTCACTGCTTTGGGAATCAATGATTTCCAAAATCTTGTTAATCGGGCTATTGCAACCGAAGCTAGAATGAAAGCTGCGGAAAAGCGAAAAGGGGGCAATAAGCCTGACAAAAAGCAGAAACGAGACGACAAGTCTCAATGGCAGTTCAAGAAGCCCAAATTTCAGAAAGAAGGGTCTTCTAATTTCACTTCTGCTCCGAGGAGCAATTACACTTCTAAACCAGCTACAGTGATCAGATCCTCAGTACCTACTATGTCTGTTAATAGTACGGGAAATTCTGAAAAGATGTCTCCTTGCAAGTTCTGTCAGAAACCACATCGAGGTCAGTGCAGACTTCAAGCAAACCTCTGCTATGCTTGTGGTGGTGATGATCACTACATCAAAGACTGTCCTCAAAAGCTTGGACCTATGGCAGCTCGTAACACTGCAGTTCCTAGTCCGACATCCTCTAATCGGAATAGGAATGCCAAGTCAGCCCAGCCGAGTTATCAGAAGAAAGGCAAGGGTACTCATTCTAATGCTACCACTCATCAGGAATCTCGAGCACCTGCTAGAGTTTACCACATTCGTGGTAGAGATGATGAAGAGTCTCCTGAAGTGATTGCAGGTACTGTTGAGCTAAACTCACATCCTGTTTATGCCTTAATAGATTCGGGATCTACTCATTCATTCACATGTCTATCTGTTGTAAAAAGGTTGAAATTAGAACCTGAAAATGTGAAAACCAGTCTGATAGTTTCAAACCCTTTAGGAGGAACTTCGAACATTAACCTAATATGTAGAAACTGTTCATTGCATATTAGCAATCTGCCATTTCTTATTGATCTCTACATATTACCCTCCTGTGAATTTGATCTAATTCTGGGTTTAGATTGGTTAAGTAAACATGAGGCTTGGGTAGATTGCCAAAATAAAAGATTGTATCTTCAGGGTTTAGGGAAAGAATCCATACTCCTAATTGATAAAAAGCTCACTTCTATTTTTGCATCCATGGTCTTACGGGATCAAATTGAATTTGGAATGTCTGAAATGCCTATTGTTTCTGAATTCATTGATGTATTTCCCGAGGAACTACCTGGTCTCCCTCCGACTAGAGAAGTTGAATTCGGGATTGAAGTACAGCCTGGCTCAAATCCGGTGTCTATCACTCCGTACCGGATGGCACCTCTTGAATTGAAAGAATTGCAAAAGCAACTCCAAGAACTTCAGGACAAGGGTTTCATTCGACCCAGCACTTCTCCCTGGGGTGCACCTGTTCTGTTCGTAAAGAAGAAAGATGGAGCAATGCGTCTTTGCATTGACTACCGTCAATTGAACAAGATCACAATCAAAAACCGATATCCGCTCCCAAGAATAGAAGATCTGTTCGATCAACTTAGGGATGCCTCGGTATTCTCAAAGATCGATCTGCGATCTGGGTACTATCAAATGAGAGTCAAAGAGGAGGATGTGTCCAAAACAGCCTTCCGAACTCGTTATGGCCACTATGAATTTTTGGTAATGCCTTTTGGATTGACGAATGCCCCGGCAGCATTCATGGATCTCATGAACAGAGTGTTCAAACCTTATCTTGATAAATTTGTCGTCGTCTTCATCGATGACATCCTGATTTATTCTCGTAACAAAAAAGAACATGCTGATCATCTACGCATTGTCTTGCAAACTCTCCGGGAACGCCAGTTATTCGCAAAATTTTCCAAGTGCGAGTTCTGGTTATCGGAAGTATCTTTTCTTGGTCATGTGATTTCTGCAGAAGGAATCAAAGTTGATCCGAAGAAAATTCAGTCAATCATGGATTGGCGACCTCCCAGAAATGTCAGTGAAATACGAAGTTTCCTTGGTCTTGCTGGTTATTACAGGAGGTTTGTCAAAGGGTTTTCCTCTATAGCCTTACCTTTGACTAAACTTCTTCGTAAAGACCAACCATTTGAGTGGTCTGACAAGCAACAGAGAAGCTTTGACCAACTTAAAGCAGCCTTGACTCATGCCCCAGTTTTGATCCAACCAGAACCGGGCAAAGAGTACACTGTGTACAGTGATGCTTCACATGCGGGTCTTGGATGCGTTCTAATGCAAGGTGATAATGTGATTGCTTATGCTTCACGCCAATTGAAATCTCATGAATTGAACTATCCAACACATGATCTTGAACTTGCTGCTATTGTGTTTGCTCTCAAAATCTGGAGACACTACTTGTACGGTGAAAAGTGTTATTTGTTCACTGATCACAAGAGCTTAAAGTATCTCCTAACTCAAAAAGATCTAAATTTGAGACAACGCCGATGGATGGAGTTATTGAAAGACTATGATTTAGTCATTGACTATCATCCAGGAAAAGCCAATGTGGTTGCTGACGCCTTGAGTCGAAAACCGACATTGGGTAAAGTCCTTAATCTCTGAATTTTAAAATTTTAAAATGTTATAATAAGAATTTGATTAAAAAGTGGTATTTATTCTTGTAGCTCCAACTGCTATCAATGCTCATCTTCGAGTATATCAGAAGCAAGGATTTCTGTCCGAACTTCAAATTCAATCCAGTCTAATATCAAGGATTGAAAATCTTCAGAAAGCTGATCCAGAACTTCAGGATATTGTTTCCAAGCTGTATACAAAATCTAGTGAAGGATTCCGTATTCATACAAATGGTCTCCTTTACTTCAAAGATAGAATCTGTGTTCCAAATGATGAAAATCTGAAAAGAGATCTTCTGGAAGAAGCACACCAGAGTTCTTTCTCGGTCCACCCTGGATCGGTTAAGATGTATAAAGATCTCAAATCTTTGTATTGGTGGTCTGGTATGAAGGCGGCTATCAATGATTTCGTAGCTAAATGCCTCAACTGTCAGAAAGTCAAAGCTGAACATAGAGTTCCCACCGGACTACTCCAACCACTTGTACTGCCAGAGTGGAAATGGGAATGAATTACTATGGACTTCGTGACTGGTCTTCCCTGTTCTCCCAGAAAATATGATGTTATCTGGGTGATTGTTGATCGATTCACCAAATCGGCACATTTCATTCCTATTCGTATAAATTACAGTTTGGAGACCTTGGCCAATCTGTATATTCAGGAAATAATCCGGCTACATGGAATTCCTATCTCCATTGTCTCTGATCGTGATCCAAGATTTACTTCTAGATTCTGGAGAACATTACAGAGAGCTATGGGAACAAAATTAAATCTAAGTACAGCTTTTCATCCACAAACAGATGGTCAGTCTGAACGAGTAATTCAGATTCTTGAAGATATGCTTAGAGCGTGCATAATTGACTTTGGGAAGAATTGGGAGAAATCCCTACCCTTAGTTGAATTTGCCTACAACAATAGCTATCAGTCGTCTATTCAGATGGCTCCTTTTGAAGCATTGTATGGCAGAAAATGCAGAACACCTCTGTGTTGGTCCGAACTTGGTGAAAGCAAAGTTTTGGGACCCCAATTGCTCAGAGAAACGGAAGAGAAAGTTCAAATCATTCATTCTCGTCTAAAGCAAGCCTTTGATAGACAGAAAGCCTATGCTGATCTGAAACGAAGAGATATTCAGCATAATGTGGGAGACAAAGTCTTTCTTAAAGTCTCTCCATGGAAGAAAGTCTTTCGGTTCGGAAAGAGGGGAAAGCTCAGTCCTCGCTTTATTGGACCTTTCGAAATCACTGAAAGAATTGGCCCAGTGGCTTATCGACTTGCACTTCCCAGTGAGTTCGATAAAATCCACAATGTTTTCCATGTGTCAATGCTCAGAAAATATAGATCCGATCCCTCTCACATCTTAGAGCCGGAAGAGGTAGAACTGAATCCCGATTTGTCCTATGAAGAGGAACCGGTTCAGATTTTGGATAGGGAAATCAAAAGACTTCGGAACAAAAATGTTGCACTTGTTAAAGTCTTGTGGAGAAATCACAAGATGGAAGAGGCAACATGGGAACCTGAGGAAACGATGCGAAATCAATACCCTCAATTGTTCGAATCAGGTAAGAATTCAGGGACGAATTCTTTTCTTAAGGAGGGGAGAAATGTAACATCCCAAAAAATTAGCTTAGAAGTATTAGAGGTTTAATTTAATTATTAAGTGAATTATTAGATTAAACTTATTATTATTCGAATTGAAATTTGGTTCATGAGGACCAAATTAAAATGTGAACTAATGTATAAGAAAAATTCGGTCAAATTGATTAGTGACCAATTCGAATAGGGTGGAAATTATAAGGTTTGCATGCTAAGGTAAAAGAAATGGATTTAGATCATGAAATGGCATGCAATTATAAGACATATATGATTTATTATGTCTAAAGTGGTGATATTAGTATGATTAATTAGGGAGAATTAGTTGAGATATGACATGAAAGTCATATCCCAATTAATTTGCTCCCCACTTCCCCTTTCTTAGCCGGCTACACCAAATCCCACCAACTAAGTTTCCTCACTCTTTCACACACACACTCAAAACAAGATAGAAGGCTAGAGAGAATAGAGAAATCGGTAGAGAAGAAGAAGAAGCTTGCATGGTGGTGAAATCTCATTAGAAAAATCAAGGAAAAATTATAAGTAAGTAGCTTACTCCCTTCTTGTTTCGGTTAGGGTGAAAATTATAATAGATCAAATGATATGAGGTGTCTAGAAAACATTAAAGATGATACCTTAAGTGTGGTTGCTGGAAATCTGGAAATCTATATAAATTCTTAAGAGTTAAGAGTCATTAAATAATAAGAACATGCATGCAAAGATTGTTGGCAGATTTGCAAAGTTTATAACATGCAACTTTGGAAAATCATAAGAAATTCTATGATGAGAGTTTGAGTCTGAATTTTTGATATGTTCCACCTTAACATGTCTAAAATGGTAGAAAAATTGTAAAAAGGAGTTTTGATGACTGTAGAAAAATCTGGAAGTGTAAGATATGGAAGCATGCAAAACTGTCCAGCCTTAATTCGAGCTGGACAGTGAACTTTGAAAATTCGTAGAAAATAATCTACTAAGCGGTTCGATCTGAAATTTTAGTATGTTGAAATTGAGAATGTAATCTGTAATTAGAAACAAACTGCACTTAATTTGGAGTTGTATACAAGGAGAACGAAGGGTGTCAAGTTGGGTGGTCAGAAATGAACAAAATTGGAATAATAAGAAAATTAGAATTTAGAATCGGTAAAATTGGTCAAATTGAAGCCTAATAAGTATTATTAAGTCGAGTTTTATGTTTAAGGATATGAAATTTAGTAAAATCGAAGGTCAATTTGAAGGTTTTAAGAGTTAATTGGAAGAATTAGAGTGTTTAGCAAATTGTCGAATTGGATTAAAATAGTTCAGGGACTGTTTCGATTAAATTGAGAAATTCAGCCTTAATTTGTATGAATTGCATTCTGAAAATTTGTTATTTTGTTTGTATTGAGTGCTCTAGATCCTAGAAGTGAAAAGATAGAAGAAGAGGCTACTCCGGGATCGAATACGGATCGAGCAAAAGGCGTACGGATTACGAACTAGCTCGGCGATTTATGAGTGAAACGACCCTTAGAGTTGGAATTAGAGTTCCAACTACTTAATCTGAATTTTTGAGTATGATAAGCATGAATTGGACTAATTAATTATTGGATTTAGTAATGGGAAGAAGGAATAATGGAATTCGGATTCTTGTGTTGTGATATGCGATTATGATGCTTATGTGTTTGAAATTAAATTGATGTTTGCTATGCTTGAATCTGAAATTTTCCATTGTTAATTGTGTTGCTATATATATGAACTGGGCAATGCTGATTTTTGATTGTTATGAATTATCTTGGTGAATATCATGACATTGAATTATGTAACATGGCTATATGATGACAATTCCATGTATGCTTAAGATTGATATGTTCAATTGAGTGTTGAACCATGAGATGTGAATCTGATTTTTATGATATGAGCATGGAATTATATGAGTTTTGATTGAAGTATGCGAATTGAGCATGTACCATTGTATATGATCTTGTATGATGACATGTTAAGGAAATTGGGATCTTGAATAATTAATCGAAAGGATTAATTAAGAACTTCCGAAATTTGATTGATATTATATTTGATTAAATTAAAGATTTAAATGCAAAGCCTTTGGTGTGTACAGTCTGCTTAGGTAGTACGGCTAGCCTAGAGTCTGAGCTCAATAAGAAAATCGGTACGTTAGTGTACTCGATATTGTGGTACGTAAGTGTACCTACTTGTAAATGTCTGCGGACATTTTAATACGTTACATGTAATACGATATGGTACGTGGTACCTTAACATGGTGAATTTGATTCACAACCTCTGTCACACGAGACTTGATTACCTATCAAACTATACTATCCAAGGCATTGCAATTTGATTATTTGAAATCTGAAATTGAAGGAAAATTAATAAAATTAATTATAGAAGCATTCGAATGACATGCTAAGCTTGGTGATTTTGTTATGTTTGATATGCTATGACTTGATTTATGATAATATGATACTTAGAAGTTAAATTAGGTTTCATGGCTTGTATGTGTTTTGACTATGAATATTGTATATTTGAGGTATGTATTTGAATGGAAGATTATTGAATTTGTGATATATATATGATTAAATGATTAATATTGTTATGGATTATATGGTGACTCATTGTACTTGGTTCATTCGATTGGAATTACTTGAATTCTGTGTATACATATTCGAATGGTTGATGTTGATTATTGATAATGATGTGGCCTAATTGTTTGGCTTATTCGAATGAATTAATGTGCAAAGAGAGATTAAATTTGTTTGATCACTATATTAATTGGAAATCGGTTAGAATAGGGTTTCCTCACTAAGTACGAAATGTACTTACCACTCGTACCTTCCTGCCTTCCCCTAAATTTCAGGTTCTAACACCGTTGACCTACCCGAGACCCTTCCGTACACAGCTTAAGTATGATTTTCCCTATCTTTGTCATACTCATGGTGGGTGGCTTAGCGTTTGGCATGTTAGTGCAGTTCGGTTTGTTGGTCATGTTCATGAACTACTATTTCGGTTCTATATAGACTTTTAATATGTTTCCCTATATTTTGTTATGTATGTAAGGGGGTAAATGTTGGGGTATAGATCGCCCGTATATATGTTAGGGCTCGATTCTTTTTGTTGATAGTCACTTTTTGTATAGGCAACCGTTAGGTTTAGCCGTTTGATACCCCGGTTATTTTGTAAAAAGGGAAACGAAACACTATGGATTGTATGAACCGATTATGATGCATTATATATATAAGTATGATGAATGATTCGGCTATGTATGATTTGGATTGTATGTTTGTATTCGATTGATTAAATTGGAAAGAATAGCAATTAGAAATTTGTATGAGTTAAATGGCAATGATCTTATGATAACCGAATGAAATGAAAATTATAAATTGACCTTAGTTAATTAGTACATCACTTGTGACATAGTTGTATTTATAATAATTAGTTTATAAGAATGAATATCAACCCGATAGAAAATATGCTAAGCTATCCAATCATGTATAGCTATTGAACTTAGAAGTTAAAGAAATGGTCCACATGTGTAAGTAGATACATGATGCTAAAGATAATTATAATTAGAATGAATTATGAATTCTTGGATGATGGTCGAATGGTATAAGCCAAACTGAAATGAGTATATGTTATGTTGTGATTGAGAATGTTTGTATATGGATTTCGATGTGTATTGTTTGGGTATGAATTAGTTAAGAATACATGATATATTCGAAATGGCTATAAGTGATAATAAAAAAAAATATATTATACGATTTTGTTAAACCCTTCCGCTGTGTTAATACGAATCTGTTAAAGTTAATATAACGCTCCTTGCCCCTAATCAGGGTGAGGGGTGTTATATTATTAATATATGTTAATCATATCCCATGTTAATAAAATTGTTACAATAAAATCGTATCCCATGTTAATATATGTTAATCATATCTCGTGTTAATAAAATCGTTATAATAAAATCGTATCCCATGTTAATATATGTTAATCATATCTCATGTTAATAAAATCGTTATAATTTTATATTGGTCTCTAAACTTCTGAACGTTCTAATTTCATCCATAAATTATTAATATATGTTAATCATATCTCATGTTAATAAAATCGTTATAAAAATTGTTAATTATTATGTAAACATTGATGAGTATCTACAATATCTGACCTGCATTAATTAGTCAATAGATTAGATACTGATAGTTAGACCAATTAGATTGACTCACGATGTATCTTTGAACAATGAATAAGAGAAGTTTCAATAAAGTCTGTGACATCGAGATATAATAGGTTGATTATTAAAATGCAAATAGATTTGAAATCAATTTCTGTGTATGTATTGATCTAGTAATAATCATGCCATCCCAATAGTGATTTTGGGTGATACTGTTTTGGTCACCAAATTCCTCCAAATGGGACCCCAAGATGCCATTAACTTGCAGAATTCATGAAAATTTACTTAAGTATGCACCATGTCTAAAACTATGACATATATAAAGATAATTATGTATATCCCAAACTATATAAAGATGAAAATTTACAAGGTCAATCTTTTTTATATATTGTTATAAAACTTGATTCTGACCCAAAAAGTACAAGAAATGAGTAAAGTATCAAGCTTCAAACAGCTAGATAAAACAAAAATTATGTCCACATTAGACTCCATTGACCCAACTTATGTAGTGACAAAGGCACACATCCTCTTAATATATTGTGTGGGGATATTGCAAAATGCATGCCACATTGGTTATATATATTTTCTTATAACTATTTACAATTCAAGACTTCAATTTGTACAATTTTTTTTCTATTTACTCTATCATTTGTATTAATATTTTAAGTAAGTTTCGAATCTGACATAGTGTAAAGATCGAATCTCACACTATTCTTAAAAATTCACACTAAAAATACAATTGATCGCGATATACTTAATTACATACCACATTGGATGAGATAAAGATTTTAAATTTATTTATGCCTTCTACACATACTATACGTCTATATTTATTCGTTTAAATTCTTATCGATATAAAATGTTTTTCAATTCCATTTTTTCACAAAAAAAATTGACTGATTTAAAACCACATATTCTCAACTTTCAGACATTACTTTTTTTTTTAAGTTTCAAAGAGATCATGCGAGATAAAGGAGGACCAGTTGAGAAATTCGGGGAACAAGTTTCCCTCCTTTGGAATGAAATGTCCATGTTCTTCCTATATAATGGTTGCACTCTCTCATTTGTAACATAAGCTTAAAAACACCCTCTCTTCTCTTCTTTAGCAGCATGTATTAATCTTGAGGGACTACTTTCGTTTTTTTTATTACATCGATCAAGACAAATTTGCTTCTAAAACAGCAGTATATCACGAGACAATAATATTTATCTTCATTTCTAATCTTTATTGGGGCACTAACTCTTCAAAAGTGCTAAAACTTAGCCACCCTTACTTTCACTTACATTCCGGTTTAAGGATTCGATCTGATTCGATTTCAGATATAATCAAAACCTAATCTAACTCTAGGATACTTTACATGTTTTCAAGTTCTTATTAGAGCTACAGGGACAACTGTTTAGACATAGGCAAAGACTCGGTAACAAGAAATGGCTCACTTTCTTTGCCTACTTTTCCTTCTCCTTCTCCTTTCTTCTGCTAATGCTTGTGATCGATGCGTGCACCAATCCAAGGCTTCTCATTTCTCCCTAGACTCTCCACTTCCATGTAATTATCAGTTACCCCGACTCGTTTTCTCAGTCGATAATCGAAACTGGCAAAGACCCAGATCATAGTTTTGTGTAACATTTGTTTTTGGGGTTTGATTATTTGCAGCCGGATCTTGTGGATATGGTTCCTTTGCATTAAACCTCACCGGTGGACGACTTGCAGCTGCTGTTCCTTCCCTTTACAAACAAGGAGCCGGTTGTGGTACTTGCTTTCAGGTCTGTTTTACTATTACTACTACTACTTTTGAGTTAATTCTTTTAATATTTCTTATTGTTTTTCGGACATTTGAGTTTTGGTTTTGTAACATGTTTTTTTGTGTGCAGATAAGATGTAAGGATCCAAAACTGTGCAGCAAAACAGGGACAAAGGTGACAGTAACTGATCTGAATCCCAATAGCCAAACTGACTTTGTTCTTAGCCTCAGAGCTTTCATGGCCTTGGCTAACCCGGGACTGATCCGAGACGTTATGAAACTTGCGATTGTGGACGTGGAATATAAAAGGTGAGCTTGATTAATCAAACATTAATAATGGGAAAAACAAAAAAGAACAGAACCTAATAATAAACAATGTTCAACTTTGATTGGGAAAACAGGATACCTTGTGAATACAAAAACCACATAGCTGTTAGAGTTGATGAATCAAGCAAAAACCCTCATTACTTGGCAATTACACTGTTGTTCCAAGGTGGTCAAACAGAGATTTTTTCCGTTAATGTAGCTCAGGTTAGCCCTGTTTTATTTTCCAACTCAAAGTCTGTATCATTATTCATTACTTACCGATATGAAACACACCGATTTGATTATCATTTCAGGTGGGGACTCCGAACTGGGTTTTCTTGCAAAGGAAGCAAGGGGCAGTTTGGGATACAAGAACAGTACCAAATGGTGCATTGGAATTCAGATTTGCAGTAACATCCGGGCTTGGTGATCGGAAGTGGATTTGGGCAAAGAATGTGCTTCCAGCTGACTGGAAGCCTGGACAGATTTATGATTCTAAAGTTCAATTCACTGCCATTGCACAAGAAGATTGCTCTCCTTGTGATTATGGGACTTGGTGATGACAAAATAAACAAAAGAATATAAATAGTTTGAATAATAATTCGGGTAAAAAACGATAATTACCTCTTATGGTTTGAAAAATACCTACCTATTTCCTTCAGGTTTGAATAAATCTCATAGTCTCTATTGAGATCTATTTGTTGAGTAAATTTTAAATAAAAAGATAATTTATTGTTGTTATTATTTAAGGTGTATTTTCTATTTATTTTATTATTTTTTTCTCTATTTATAATTGTAAAATAAAAAATTGTTACATTAAGCTTATATTAAAGTATTATAAAATTAAACAAATCTGCTGTTTGTTGCGGTGGTTTGGAACATTTGGTGTAGAAGGAATGTCATTATCTTTGGTGCCGAGATTGATAATTGGGGTTCTATCATCGAACGAAGTCGTTGGCTTGCGAACGCAACTCGTCTATCGCTCGAAGCTAAATGTAGAAGACAGGTTGAGCCTTCAACGGTGACGCCTGTAGCTCGTTGGTTGCCGCCGTCTATAGATCGGGTGAAGCTAAATGTCGACGCCTCGTGTTCAATTCATGATGGGAAAGCTCGGTGTGGTGGGGTGATTAGGGATCATTCTGGTTCCTGGTTGCATGGTTTTACTAAATTTATTGGCTGTTGTTCAGTCGTGGAAGCCGAGTTATGGAGTATTTTCTTGGGTCTTGTTATTGCGTGGGATCTAGGCTTTCAGAATTTAGAGGTGGAATATGATAATGCACAAGCTATCGAGCTTATTCATCAGGTAGAGCGTGATGGTTTCGCTTTCGCTATCACTCGCGCTATCCAGGATGTGGTCCAGAGAGATTGGCGGATCTCGATTCGTGTTATCCTTAGGAAGTGCAATCAAGTTACAGATGTTTTGGCAAAACGTGCAAGTTTCTCGAATCTCAACTTAGTTCTTTTGGATTCTGTCCCGACTTTTGTTGTTGATCTATTACGTGAGGACTTAGTTCCTCCTAGGATGTAATCCTCATATGTTTTGTATATCTTATCATGTGCACTCTTTTTCTTCCTTTAAGTTTAGGGAAATTTTTTAATGAGGCACAAGATAACGATAACCTTTTCTTATCGAAAAAAAAAAACAATAGCCACTAGTTGATATAGTGAGACGAGGCAGTACGATTAGGGGTTAAGTACTAACGTCGTAAACAGAAAAAATTGGGTTAAAAAAGTTACCAATAATATCTAATTTAAATTAATCCGCCAATAATTAGATAGCATTTGTTTAACAAAAAAATTATAAAATCAAATTGAATATGTCCTATTTCAAACATCAAATCATAAAAAATGAAAATCTAAGTCCTGCTTCAACCAACACAAAATGGACAACCCAACAGCTACAACGGTCCAATATCTTCATCATATTCCCTCTCCATGTTATTTTTCTTAAATTTTCTTTAACCTAATAATTTGACTTTGCCGATGAAAATAAGTAAATCAGAACTTTTAAAAATGTTTTATTTAATCTAAAATTTAAACAAATATCACGGTATAATCACTCTAATATATGAAAAATAAGAAACAAAAAGATAAAATTTTAAGACATTAAGCGGAGAACAATTAATCGATTTGAAGTCTAAACTCATCAAAAGAAAAGACTCTTTAAAAGTGCCAAAAACTTTGCCACCCTTACTTTCACTTACATTTCATTTAAAAGTTCGATGCGATTCGATTTCGAATATAATCAAAGTCTAATCCAACTATGGATATTATGCATGTCTTCAAGTTTTTATTACAGCTACAGGGACAGCTGTTTCGATATAGGCAAAGAGTCGGTGACAAAAATCCACTACTTTTTCCCACTTGCTTTTGCCTTTTGGCTCACTCCGCGCTTAAGCAAAATGCCTGTCTCTTTCATATGTAAGGCTTGGCAAGTATCAACCAAAATTCAAAGTATAAAGAAATCAATCCATGGTTTTCCGGAAATGCTCAACTGGACTCCACACTAATCTTCTTCACCTATAAATAAGCTGATAAACCCCATTTTCCTTTGCACAACAAGAAATGGCTCACTTTCTCTGCTTACTTTTCCTTCTCCTTTCTTCTGCTACTGCTTGTGACCGATGCGTGCACCAATCCAAGGCTGCTTATTTCTCCTCAGACTCTCCACTTTCATGTAATTATACCCACACTCGTTTTCTCACTTGAAAATCAAAACTGGCAAAGACCCAGATCATGGTTTTGTGAAAGATTTGGTGGGTAACATTTGTTTTTGGGGTTTGATTGTTTGCAGCTGGAGCTTGTGGATATGGTTCCTTGGCATTAAGCCTCGGCGGTGGACGCCTTGCTGCTGGTGTTTCTTCCCTTTTCAAACAAGGAGCTGGTTGTGGTGCTTGCTTTCAGGTTTGTTTTACTATTACTACTTTTGAGTTTTTCTTTTAACATTTCTTGGAGATTTGACTTTTGATTTTGTAACATTTTTTTGTTGTTGCAGATAAGATGTAAGGATCCAAAAGTGTGCAGCAGTACAGGGACTAAGGTGGCCCTAACTGATCTCAATCGCAATAACCAAACTGACTTTGTTCTTAGCAGCAGAGCTTTCATGGCAATGGCTAACCAGGGCATGGTCCGGGACGTTTTGAAACTTGGGATTGTGGACGTGGAATATAAAAGGTGAGCTTGCTTCAAACATTAAATAATGGCGTATAAAACTCGATTACCCGGTCCTAGACTCGGTGAATTTTTACCCGAAATTGATTTCAGTGAGATCGGGATTGGATCTAAAATTTAAGTCTCGATTGTAACCGGGACCGGGACTGAATCCTGATTTTTTGGACACAGTACTCGGTGGGTACCAAATGGGATCGAGACTAGTATCGGGTACCTGGTATTGATTTGATACCGAATAGCGTTGAAGATGAAAACAACTAAAGGCGCTCCTTTATTTCTCTTTATGTATAAATATTATGAGTATGATTCGTTTTAAGACTTCAACCTTCAAGCCTACAATATTTTGACTTTGTTATTTAATATAATTATTGATAGTTGGAATTTTTTCCATGTTGTTCAAATTTTAATAATAATAGACTAACTGACCTGATATTCGGTATTGGAACCGATTCCCACGAGTATCAGGACCGGTTTTTGAAATTTTGGACCTGAACAAACTAGGACCAGAACTAATTTTAATTTTCAAAATTTGATAGTTATCGAAACCAAAACTAATTCTAGACAAATTGGCCGGGTACCCGATCTTGCCCACCCCTAATTACACCCATCACATAAAAAATGTCAAGCCCTCCTTGGACCAAGTTAACATATTATGGGACACCCCAGCAGGCTCATTAATGGCTATAACGGTCCAATATCTTTCATTATATTCCTTTTCCCATGCATTCTTTTTTATATATTTTCTTTGTCCCAATAAACAATGTTCAAAAAACTTTGATTGGGATTTATACTGATCCTTACTATTTTACAGGATACCCTGCGAATACAAAAACCAGAACCTATCTGTTAGAGTTGAAGAATCAAGCCAAAACCCTCATTACTTGGCAATTAAGCTGTTGTACCTAGGTGGTCAAACAGAGGTTACTGCCATTGATGTAGCTCAGGTTAGCCCTGTTTTTTCAAACTCAAAGCCTGTTTCATTATTCATACCAAATTCCGGACAAAACAAACCGATTTGATTATCGCTTCAGGTCGGGTCTTCGAACTGGAGTTTCATGAGTAGGAACTATGGGGCAATTTGGGATACAAGCAGAGTCCCAACTGGTGCATTGCAATTCAGATTTGTCGTAACATCTGGGTATGATGGGAAGTGGATCTGGGCAAAGAGTGTGCTTCCAGCTGACTGGAAAACAGGACATATTTATGATTCAGGAGTTCAAATAACTGACATTGCACAAGAAGGTTGTTCTCCTTGTGATGATGGTAGTTGGAGATGAGAAGATCGAGAAATGAAACTATATATTCGAACATGAATACGAAGATTAGCTTGATAGTTTAGATATATAAATAAAAAATGTATTTAATTATTTACGTTTTTTGAGATGCAAATTATATAAATAAAATTGTGAAATTATTATTAAAAAAATCCTAAAATGGTATAAATAGAATAATTGGGGTAATTGTTTATAAACTTTTTTTTTTGAAATCAAGAAAGAATGAATATGGAACAGAATCTAGACCAAATTTGTAGTTCTTTAAAACTTGAATATGGAACATAATCTAGACCAAATTAATGAACAAAAGAGTTTCATATTAAAGAGGTGTTTGGATTAGGGATGGCAAAAACATTAGCATTCGGCGGGTTTTAATTTGATAGTGTCGATTTTCTTTTAAATTTAGATTTCGAAATAGGGTGTATTTACTCTAAAAATTTTCAGGTCGAATTTAGGAGTAATATTATATATATAAATGTTATTTAACATATTTTAAAAAAATGTTATTATATACTATTTAGATGAATAGAAATTTTTCTTTTCTTTTTGGTGCTCTTATTTATGATCCAACACTAAAAATATTAATTTTAGAGTTGAGATTTAAAGTTTAGAGTTTAAAATCATGTTGTGCCATTTTTCGTATTCCCATCTTCGATTTTTTCCGGCATAACCTGTTTTGAACGATCCAAAGCTAAAGTTTATGCAGTTTGTCTCGACGATTGGCGTACGTACGTGCATATAAAACGAATACATCTCGACCCAAACTGCTCCTAGCAGCAGCATGTAGGTGATGGCAATGTCGATTTCGAGATATTCGCCCAGACGATGGAGAAACGAGAAGGCTACCAGTATCAAAACAACCGAGGAAAAGAATATGCAGCGAAGAGTTAGGCTTGCAGCATTACTTCTATGTTGTGCATTGTTCTTGGTGTAGAGCAAATCGTAAAGGAATTCGAGTTTGATCTTGACAAAATTGAAGGCCTCCCCCGCACTTATAGTTTAGACATTTTTTTTTCAATTAATCATAAAATATAATGTTAGACACTTAAAATATTAACAAAATAAGATGTTAGACACCTAAAATATAACGAATTAGAACATGACACTTATTTTAGCAAAAACAAAATCTTTAGAGACTAAAGAAAAAGAGACATTCGAAAATCCTATTCTACTACAATCTAGAGAGGAGGGAAAAAAATCTTATTTTAGGGTATTTTATTTTGGTCATTAAAATAAAAAATCTTTAAATTCATTATGGTCACTATTGCAGTGTTGCTAACCCAGTTAAGAAATGTTGATGTGACACGTTAAAATATTCTTCTAAAAAAAACTAATTTTTTTTAAAGTTACAGCTATTGCCAATGTCATAGTTTTGATTAACGGAACAGTCGTCGATCTATCTCAACAGTAGGAAAGATTAGTTTTGTCAGAAATTTAACATAGTTTAGTTTCAAGTTGATCTGATGATTAACATCGGTGAATCAAAACTAAAAATCTCAATTGAAATTAAAAATTAACTTTGAGTATAATAAGTTTTTCTACTCTCTAAAACGCAATTACATCAATGTAAGATAATTATAATTTCTGAAACATATTTACATGGATTGGTTCTTCAACGTCAATATATCTTTGAGTATAAATCATGTTTGCTTGCACAACAATTATCAATAGTTAACATATTATTGCAATAAGATAAATTGATTCTAAATTATTATGTTGATAAGTAAACTATCAAATTTAAATTTTTAAATCCGCCGCTTATAAGTAAAACCGTGTTTTTCCGTACCACCAGTAAACTATTTCTAAGAAAAGTTGTATTACATGTGAGATTTTGATCTTTCGCCTATGTTAGCAAGCAAATTCTGGGAAACGACAGACAAAACTGCCTTGCTTTGCTTCAACAATTTTTAGTCCTCGGAATTATAAAAATGACCTATTGTCATTTATTGTCCTCGGATTTAAAAAAATATCATTTTAGTCTTTAAAATTTTCCCGCATTTTGACCTTCAAAATTTTATTTTTATTTTGTCAAATCAAACCAATTGAAAGAGAAAAACAACATACCTCTTAAGCTGAAGTTAGTTATTGTGTCTGTTTATCAAAGCCGATATTTGTTATTTTTCTCATTTGGAGTAAAAAAAGTTAAAATGTTAGAGACAATATTCGAAAATTGTAAATAAATATAAATATAATGTGAGTTCAAATAAATACATGACTACGAGACATCTAATGATAATGTAAAAATATCTAAGTTGGTGTTCATTATAAAAGTGGATGGCCAAATTGATAGAACTTGATTAGAGTGATACTATAATTTAAAACTAATCGAAACATTTTTGAAATTTAGAATTAATTAAAACAAAACCCAAGGGCCTTTAGTTTAATAATAAAAAGAAAAAAATGACTACGACAGACTACAATATAATGAAGAAATTGATAGCAATGAGACAATTTATGCTAAGAACGCGGAGGTTCTCTTTTCATTTTCAATTGACATCTTGAAAAGAAAAAAAATATGAAAGTCTTTATTTATATATTTATTTATAAAAGAAATTGATTGACCCACCACTAATAATTAGCTTGCTTATAAGTAGACATTAAATTAATTAAATAATTTGACCATTAATTATTTGAGTTTTGAGATAAGTGGTATGTTTATTTTTTTAGTATAATTATAGAATAATCTTTTTGCCCATTTTATTATATTTATAAAATATAAATCTAAATATCTAACTTTGTATAAAAGATTTAATATTTCATCATATTAGACTAATCGATAATGAATAAATATTGTTTGTTTATTAGTTTCCGACAACCATCTTTAAGAATTGGTGCCGTTTTAATATTTAGTGGAGTCGTCGTCAAGTCAACAGTTTAGTGATGCTTTCAATTAACACGCTCACACACATGTTATATGATTCCCTCAATTATATTATATCAATCTCTGAAATTACGGCTTGACCACTTCAAAGAAATGTAGTATAATTCTTTTTTATTACTATTAGATATATAATTTATTAACATATTGATTTGAATTGAATATTATTCAGATTTATTACAAGGTCACTCTCTTAATTAGTTTGTTTTTTCCACAACTTCATTATTCAATTCATAAACGTTATTTAAAGAATCTAATACTTCATTCCATTATTTTTTAATTACTCATTAGTTTTATTGAATAAATAGGAAAAATAAAATCCCTTTCTCCTAAATCTGTTATAGTGCACAAACTAGCCGCTTAAAAATGAAATATGACCAAACACGAGAATGGTTAAAAACTCAACTAAACAAATTGGGCATATATACAAACAAATATCATTGTCGACAAAGAAGGATAAATACTATTAATACAAACACAAAGTATGTATGTTATTCGGACTTAAATGGATGTTGGATGTTAATATATGTTCGTATTTAATTTTTTTCCGGACGTAAGACCTCATGTGTGTATATATATGAATATGCTGATGTGATGCAAGGGTAGCATCTGTTCAACTTTCTTAGTCTTTTTAAAAACGTTACACACAACATGTATTACTGGTGCTCAAACCCAGATCCCAAAAGATAATGAACATTTACCTTTGCCATAGGAC
This sequence comes from Hibiscus tridactylites, assembly GCA_958450335.1. Lineage (NCBI taxonomy): Eukaryota > Viridiplantae > Streptophyta > Magnoliopsida > Malvales > Malvaceae > Hibiscus > Hibiscus tridactylites. Next base: position 91,768,640 of record OY288281.1, read on the forward strand.
ACAAAGGGATGAGCATACCTCGTATATATTTGGATGTGTAAGAACAAATATGGAACACATAGTTTAAGACACAATAGCCGATATGACCAATTCAAAGAAAGCTAATTTTACAAAGGTTGGAAAAAGAGCAGGTGACTCGTTGTTTGATAGCAATCCCTGGAATTTCCGAGCAAGAGGTTAGTTTATTAGCCCACAAAACAAAAGAAAATAGGACAAGAAATCCTCGTCCACGTCCACCCTTGTCACTTGTCACTGGTGACTTTATTGTGCTAATACCGCGTGGGTTCCACCATTAAACAAGACCAGACCACACATTAATTGTCACTTCCCCCATGACTTTTCTTTCTCCCAACACCATTGTTTTGGGTGAAATTATATAAAACCTCCCTATGTTATACCATCTTGACGGATTTAGCTCGAGACCAACTCTTTCCCGTTAATTTTCTCAACAACTTGAGGCGGTTTATTTTTTAACTCTTTAATCAGACACACATTTTTATATTTTTGATACACTCAATCGGTTGTTTCAACGGCCCTATATAACATCTTAGATCCTTCTATTGGTCGGGTCGGAATTGGAGGGTGTTACAATAAATCACACAATTATTTAATGAAATTAGGCTTAACTACAAATAAGTGCTCAAACTATGTCTGTAGAGTATTTTTTGGCTAAAATATGTGCCTAAAGTTTTATTTTTGGCTTGTTTTAAAATCAACTTAGGCCTATTTCAGCCAAAAAAACTTCAAGCACATATTTCAGCCAAAATTACTTCAGGCACCTATTGTAAAATGAGAGACATGGTTTGAGCACTTATTTCGTAGTTAAGCCATGAAATTACTAGAAAAAATTGACTTTATAATTGAAAATAAACATTTCAAAAGGAAGAGATTGAAAAAAAGATCAAATTATAATAAATGAACAAAACAGTCAAAAACACATACTACAAGGACCTTTTGTAGAATTTGACCAATCCATTTGCTGCTGACTTGGTAAATGCTTCCTGTTTATCCCTTTCCGAAGCATGTATAAATAAGCAAATGTTGATCGACCAAACATTGTGTGTTTTGCATGCAGAAAACAATCCTCATAATTTTCTACCTTAAATTCTCCTATTATATACATATATACGATTCGGTATACGTAATTAGCCACAATGAGCAGCCAGTCCAGTATGGATGATATTGATAACACCTCCAAGATTGAACTTCCAGGCTTCCGGTTCCATCCAACAGAGGAAGAACTCCTCGAATTTTACCTCAAAAACATGATTTACGACAAGATTTTCCATTACGATGTCATCGGATTCCTCAACATCTACCGCCATGATCCCTGGGACTTGCCTGGTATGTGTAATTGTGTATACATGATTTTGTTTTCTTGTTTAATTCAGACAGGCAGATGATAACATTGTTGTTTTCTTACAGGGTTGTCCAAGGTTGGCGAGAGGGAGTGGTATTTCTTTGTGCCGAGAGATAGGAAGCTTGGCAGTAGTGGGAGGCCTAACAGGACTACCGAAAACGGGTTCTGGAAAGCTACCGGTTCCGACCGGAAAATCGTGAGTTTATCGGAACCGAAGCGCGTGATCGGCCTGAAAAAGACTTTGGTGTTCTATAAAGGGAGAGCTCCACGAGGAAGCAAGACCGATTGGGTGATGAACGAGTATCGTCTCCCGGATGGTTGCTCCTTGCCCAAGGTAACATTTCTCATTTTCAATTATAACTTAAATGTCCTTTCAAGTTTCAAGCACCTAAGAGTACAGGGACTGGAAGCATAATTATACCTATAAAACTCATTAGTCACTAAACTATTACTGTTTTCCTATTTTGGTCACTAAACTATTCATGTTTTTTCTATTTGGTTACCAAATTTTTTTTAACAAAATCATCATTAATGTTACGTTCTTTTTCTATTTTGGTCCTCTACAGGATGTAGTATTGTGCAAAGTATACAGGAAGGCAACTTCATTGAAAGTTCTTGAGCAAAGGGCAGCAATGGAGGAAGAGTTGAAGTTAATGAAGAACAGCAACACACCTCCATCATCCTCTCCACTGTCATCATCCATGGAAACAATATCATTTTGCAGCCCAAAAGAGGGTTTGGTGGCACCAACTGCAGCACCCCAGATGTTGTTCAAGAAAGAAATGGAAGAAGAGAAAACACCAGAGAAGAAACCATCTTCTGCATCTCTGCAGTTTCCATTAGGCAGTGAGAAATTACCAGAGCTTCAGATGCCCAAAATGCTTAGTGACTGGACACAGGATCAGTTTTGGGCTCAGTTCAACAGTCCTTGGTTCCAGAATCTCACAACTTATGCCAACATCTTGAATCTCTAGTGGCTAAATTACTATGCAAAAATGTTCAATTAGTTTAGATTTAGACCCTTAATGTTGTGTAAATAAGACTTCAAGTATCTGATATGATGTGTATCTTCCTACTGTTTAGTTAGTGGTGACTAATTATTCTGATGTAACTTTTGGTGTTTTATTTTAATGGAATTTTGGAATTTTGATGCAAATCAAAAAGGCATCTTTGCTATTAGAAAGATTACAAATTGGTCATTAAATTTTGATTGGTTGTTACAAATATGTCGTTCTGTAATTAAAAATGAAATGGAGGTTGATTTTCTAGTTGCGTTAAGTTTTCTTACTTGAATAGCAAGAGCTTCAAATTGTTAAACCTCAGATAAATTATAAAACCGGTCTACCTTTGAACTTTTAGAATTTAGACCCTTTATTTTTAATTTCATGAATCCAGCCCCTATACTCGTTTGATTTTAAAATGTGTTATCAATAATATTTTAATTTCTAAATTATATATTTGAATACAATAGTATTAGTGTATTACCGTGAGGCTTAATAGCCAAAATGGTGTCCAACCTATATCTTTTTTTTTCTTTCAGTTTGGTGCTTAACGTTTTTTTCGGGCCACTTTGGTGCTGAATGTTTCATTTCATAACTCAGATTGGATTTTTCCGTCAATGGCTGTTAAAAAATTCTTTTAGCCAATTATAACATGACACGTGGCCTATTTTATTTATTTAGGGTAAACTACAACGAAAGTCACTCAATTATGTGTAAGATTACATTTGGGTCACTCAATTATTACAAGTTACATTTGGATCACTCAATTATGGGTAATGTTACATTTGGGTCACCCAATAATTAAAGGTTACATTTGGATCACTCAACTATGGGTAAGGTTACGTTTGGGTCACCCTTCATATTAAAAAAATGTATATCAATTTGTGTATTGGATTAATTAATGATTTCAAATGAAGTATTCTAATGTTAACAAGGGTATACAAGTGATTTGGAAGAAAAAATAACTAAATTGATGTACTTTTTTAAATATGAAGGGTGACCCAAACGTAACCTTACCCATAATTGAGTGACCCAAATGTAACCTTTAATAATTAGGTGACCAAAAATGTAAGCTTACCATGAGTGACCCAAATGTAACTTTTAATAATTGGGTGACCCAAATTTAGTTTTACCCATAATTGAGTGACATACATTGTAGTTTACCCATTTATTTATTTATTTTCTGAATTATTTTAAAATTATGCACTTCTTAAAAAACCTCAAAGTTTTAATTTCTTTCAAACAAACCCTCAAATCACATCTCCCTCACCGTCTGGCATCCCACATACGTTGGCGGTTCACCGTTCACCACCCAATCGTCGGGTACATCACCGTTCAACATCCCCACCCTCTAGTCGTCAATTCGAAGCCCAACCGATCCTTTTTTTAATTTTAGATGTTCGTCGACAGACCAATCATCGGTTAATTCGCCGGTTTTTGATGACAGAATCATGGGGCTTTTGGTCGTGGGGGGCCGAAGAAGGCAAGGGTCATCAGAGGTGGTTGAATTGGTGGTGGAAGGGGAGGAATTTAGGGATCTATGGTTTGGATTTGGAGGTTTTAGAGAAATTAAAGATTTGGGGTTTTTTTTTATAAAATTAAAATTTTTCTTATTTTTAAAAAATAAAAATTAAAGAAAATATCAAAATATGCCACGTGTTGCGTTTTTATTGGATAACAGAAAAATTTTAACCTCCGTCACGAAAAAATTTAATATGAGTTACGAAATAAAACGTTAGGCATCAAAGTGGCCCGAAAAAAACGTTAAACACCAAACTGTAAAAAATGGTATAGGTTGGGCACCTTTTTAACTATTAAACCTAAAATTAATGGAAGTCCATCAATAATATTACTAATTGAATTTTGTTTGAAATCAGACAAATAAATAAATAAATAAAATTCTTTAAATTAAAGACTTGACTTGACTTTTGCATAAAGACTTTAGCTATTGTCATTTTCATTTTGGCTGTCAATTAATGCTTCTGGAAATGTGCAGGGATTTATTTTCTCAATTTTGTTTGTTTTGTATGATTGAAGGGAAGGTAACTTTGTTTTTTAAAACATGAGTTTATATTTAATGTAATATAAGTGTATTTTTATACACTTTTAGTAAATTAAATACTAATTATATAGCATTAAAACTATTAAAAATAAATTAAATTGGTTTTATTTTTATTGACATGTCATCAACAAATCCTTTCTTAAAATTGCTCTGGTTGTAACAGTCAAGATAGTCACCATAGCTAACTCCAAACATGTCACAATACCTCTTATAGAACCCGATCCGATCCTCTCCCGCCGCATTCCATCCCCGACCACATTGCCCACCATTGATGATATTCGTGATCAATCCATACCCTGGAAGCCGACTGGCCGCCTCATCCCTAGCCGAAGGCATCCAGGCTCCGACAATCACGTCGTGACACGAAGGCTTTATCCCTTGCGGAGTCATCCAGAACCATAGTGCAGACTGGAAGGACAATGTGGCATCGGTTAATAGCAGGTCGGGGTTTTCTAACAGCTGCGTCTGCTTCCCTATGTCTGCTCCAAATTTCCCATAGTTGTAGTTCCTGGAAAATCAAATCTGGTTCATTATTTCAGGGTCAACAAAAGAAAATAAATGGTGAAATTTGGTCATGTTTGGATACCAAGAAAGTTGTATGGGTCCTCGACCGTAATATTTCTGACCGGGAACACATGGGAATTGTTGGTTTCTCTGATCGCAATAATCCGATTTAGGCTTTATTTCCTTGTTGTAGCAATATTCCCATGCATATGGACCACCGGGTGCATTCCACCCTAGTCCACCTAAAATCATCAAATTAATTGTTACACATGTGAACATTGACCCAATTTTGAAAAATCTAGTTAGAATAACTGTAGGTTGGTTTTTTTAAACGTTCAATTAAGTCGAGTCAAAAAATTTTAAATTATTCGAGTTGAATCGTTATATTATACAAGTTAAACTTTATTTAAAATTTTTCGACCCAAAATTACGAGAGCGAAGATAAGAACGGAACAAACCAGTAGTTTCATGGGAGGTTTGGCCGAAGAAAGCAGCAACTTCCCTCTTGCGAGTGGCATCATCACCAGTGGTAGCAAAAGCAGGATAAGACTTTGCGGCGGCCACGAAAGCTCCGTAGGTGTAGAAGCCAGCGGCAGGGCAACGAGCATCGTTTCTATACGGAAGCATCTCCTCAAACATTTCCCTCGTTAAAACACTGCTGACTCCATGGCCGCCGCCGCAGCCGCAACCACCACCAGCGGTGTCACCTTTGCCGCAGTTACATCGGCAACCATTTTTCTTGAGGCGGTAATCATTAGTGGCGCCACCGCAAAGCCATTGGGATCTTGGACACACGGCACTAACAGGTTGCTTCCCACCCTGCTTGGCTGAGCCCGGGAGTAGAAAAGAAGAGAAGGAATGGGAAAATGACAAGGTCGGAGCTCTCATTTTTGTAAAATGGAAATGGATTTCTCTCAATTGTGTGAGTGAATATGGGCAACAACACTGTATATTTACCCTCTTAAATGAATCAAACCGACAATTGTACATCTCATCTACCAAAAGTTATTGTGGGAGCATTGCTATTCAAATTTTAGCTTCTTGCACTTTAATTTTAAAGTTTCAAAATATGATGTTTTTTTTTTCATTCATGTTTAACAATTATATTTTTCATCTCAATAATGTAATTTCTACTGTTAATTAAAAGGTTAGTTTGAATAACCAACAAGTGTTGGGTACATTGGTAAGACACATTACACTCACAAGGAGAGGACGCTAGTTCAAACCTTGGAGATGACATTGTTGAGAGGGGCAATCATGCACTCCAAACAGGGACCGTAAGACGGACATATATATTAATAAAAATTTTGAGTTATGCGAGTTATTTAAATTTCCATTTTACAACTTAAAATTTATTTGATATTTTTTCGAGTCGAATTTATGAAATTTCAAATCGAGTCAAAATAAATCGAATTTTTTCGCATCGAGTCGAAAATTTTGATTTTTTCGAGTCAAGTCAAATTTCGTTCACTCCTAGTAAGAAGTAGCAATAGAACTACTTGCAAGACTCTTGGAGTCTCTTGATTGAAGATGACATTTCATATTCTTTAGTGTTCAAAGATAACTAAGTGATCGGAACTTTTTACGATAAATACTTTGAAATAAAGTTATAAGGTTGAATTTTATGAAGGTCAATAAAAATTTAAAGATAAAAATAATATTTACTTTTCAAATTTTAACGTATTTTGAATTTTTCAAGTTTTAATTGATTCGTTTTATTATTATATAAAAAAGAACCGACACATTACTCAAAGGATGGACTAATAAGGCAGATAAAAGATACACCCACCCACTTGCAAACAAGATATAAATAAAAGCACAATCTTATCTCATAATAAACTCACCACGAGTAGAACTAATAATTGACTACTTAATTGTATAATATACAAAAAAAAAATGAAAGTGAAACAGTTATAAATAGATCGGTTAATTAATATAAAAATTTATATTGTGTTAATTGTACCACGCATTCTCAAATTATAACTCTTATTTTAAATTGGCTTCTAAACATTTTAGCATGATAATTTTATTCAAGAGCGTGACTCATTCTTAATTAATAATCAAACTTTTAAATATTTTAGTTTTATCTTCAAATTATAACTCGGTTAAACTTTAAAAATTAAGGAAGTTATGATAAAATTTGAAAAAGAACCATGTTCAATCTTCAGTTAATAAGTTTACATGAACTTTAAAATACGGCAATATCACATAATTAAACATAGACCGCACTGTGTCATGTAGCATGCGACATAGTTAAACTAGTTTTCATGTAGGATAGGGCTTCTGAAAGTAGCAGTCAGTATTCTCGCCATAGCCAACTCCAAGCATGTCACAATATCTCTGATAGTACAGAATGCGATCCCGTACATTAGTGTCCGCACCGATACCACATTGTGCGTGATCGATAATATTCGAGATCACACCGTACCCCGGAAGCCGGCCCTCTTTGTCACCATGCCAATTTCCGATGATCACATCGTGAGGAGAAGGCTTCGGCGGTTGTGGGGTCATCCAGAACCAGATAGCTGCCTCGAAAGCCATTGTAACGTTTTTTATTAGCAGGTCAGGGTTTTGTAAAAGATCCTTCTTCCGGCCTATGGTTTCCCCAAATTTCCCGTAGTTATAGTTCCTGAGGCAATAGAAACCTCCGTTAAAACAAGTTTTTGTCTAATTTTCACAGAAAACAATTGGTGAAAAAGGTGATGTAAGTTACCAGGAAAGTTGCATGGGACCCCGACCATAATAATTCCGACCAGCAGCACACGGGTACTTGGGGTTTGGCTGGCAATAATCTGTAGGGGGGTTGTCTACCTTTTTAGTGCAATATCCCCAAGTATATGGACCAATCGATGGAACCCACCCAGTTCCACCTTCAGACATCATCAAATTACTAGTTAAAAATCATACCGATGTACTATTGAAAAACAAAATCAGACAAATTACCAGCAGTTTGGAAGGAAGTTTGGCCTAAGAAAGCAGCAACTTCCCTTTTCCGAATCTCATGGCTGCCGGTCGTAGCGAATGCTGGATAAGACTTTGAGGCAGCTATGAAAGCCTCGTAGGTGTAAAAGCCTTTGGCTGGGCAACTATCATTGTTTGCATTTGGAAGCATCTTTTGAAACATGGCTTTGGTTAGAATATCACCGAGTCCGCGCCTAGTAGTACCGCCATTGTGGTGGCTACTTCGGCAACTGCAGAGGAGTACATAGGAGAAGAACAAAAGCGAAACTACCAAGCCCCTAAATCCCATTGTTTAGGATGGATGTGGGATATGTGATTTATTAATTGTGTGAGTGGGGAAAGGCCAGAGGATGGACATGCATATATATAGTTAGAGTGGTATGGGAAGAAAGATTATTATTTGAATTTCTTCACTTTGATTTATACATTTTATATTATATGCATATTAGTTTATTCAATCATGATTATCATGTGGTAGCATATATATATTATATAAATATATATGCATTATGTTGCCAGGCTGTTGCTAATTATGTTGCTAGGAATGATTTTCTTTGCTTTTTATATATGTTTTTATATGTTGTTTATGATGTATTTAAAATTAAGGGTGTTTATCGAGCAAGTCGATAGCCAGTTAAGTAGTGCTCAACTCATGCTCGTTAAAACTTTTATTGCTCACTAAGCTCGATAAAATTTTATTAGACTTGTGCTCGTTAAAAAATCTCGTTGCTCGATTCTTTTAAAAATTAATTGTACAAACGGATATCGAGTAGATACTTGATTTGCAACTGCAATTACATTTTCCAGGAAACTTTATAAACTGCGGCATTGCGCAGACATAACTGTACAAACGGAATTGGAGAGGAGACAAGAGTCATTAAATAAAGCACCGATTATCAGGGTCACGTTAGAGTTCTTTGAGATTGGAGACGAGATTCCTGTTGTCTCTAATCGTATGAAGTCCATTTTCTCAAAACTCCAGGTGAGTTATAGGGTGAGGGTCCTGAGGGAGCTGATTTTTTTATAAGAAAATTACAGAAAATATTGTTATAAATTATGAAATCACGATAGAAGTTTGGAAAAAATAGAAAATGTGAAATTAATCTAATAATTTTTGTAATTACGAATTATGTTATAATATATCATCAAAGAACCAAAATAATAAAATTTTGTAATTTATCATGTAATTACTATAAAAGTTAGATATATACGAAATTTATTATATACTTTTTAATAATTTGTCTGATTATGTAAAATGGGTAGAAGAGTTAGATAAATTTCTTACTTTTTTTTTTCTTTGCCTAATTGGCGGCGACATTAGTGGCGGAGTCAGAATTTTTATATAATGAGGTCAGTGCGGAATATAAGATGGAGCTTAGGCGATTCAAGCCGTAATCAATGTAGCTAACTTGAGCATAAATTCAGCATTGATTCCATAAATCTTGAGCTAATAAGATTACATGAACTTTGAAACATGGCAAAATCATAATTAAACATAGAACACATAGTAAGTTGAGGGCCGGCCTGATTTTGGTTTAGTCTCTTGTATACGTATATTATGTTGCTAATTATATGTTTCATTCAGTTTATATATATTAAAAGTAAGTTGGTTTTATTCAAGGATGGACTAACACAGCAGATAAAGATCCACGCACTTGCAAGGAAGATAAATAAAAGCTAGATCGGTTTTTGTGAACAAACAACGCAGCCTATTGCCAAGTCCACCATCTTATATTATACTCAACTTTCCGCCGGTGGAATTACTAATTGATTACTTAATTGAATAATATTTAAAAGTGGAAGTGCAATCATTATAAATATATCAGTTGATTCTGCTTCTAATATAAAAATTTATTTTTACAAAAAATAACAATTTACATCTGGAATATATAAATTAAAAATATACAAATTTAGAATAATCTGAATTTGAAATGATTTAAACTCTAGTATCAAATGATTAAAAATATACAAGCTGGTTTTATTTGGGTTGCTTGGGTGTAAAGTTATCTGTTGAAAGGTTAATTTCTTTGCCAAGTCCAAATGAAGTCGAGTCATAGCTGGACTTGGCAAAAGTTTCTTAAGGTTCGAGATGAATTTAGAGGTGCTGGTACCATTCAAGGGAAGTTTGTTACAAAGGTAGTGTGGGAAGAAATTAGGCACAAGCTGGAGAGTGTATCGTGACATCGTATTCTGACATCGTATTGTTTAAAGTGGACTCGCCATTCCTAGCCATTCCTTCATTACGTGGCTTGTAGTGTTGGATCGTTTGCCAACTATGAGTCGTATGTGGAAGTGGGGTTGTCATATTGACACCATGTGTTTATTGTGTGGTGATGGTACGAAGACCATGGACCATCTTTTTGGTGATTGTAGTTATGCGAGGAACCTATGAAGGTTAATTCTGCAGGCCTGTGATGTGGTTATGGATTATAGGATTAGGAGCTGGAATGAAATGTTTGAGTGGGTTGTACAGGCTGGGAAGGGGAGATCGCTAAGGGCGGCTATCATTTGCTTTGCTTGGCGAAGTTTCAATTATTATATTTGGCAAGAACGGAACAAGAGGATGCATGTGAAATGTCCTCAGCTTGTCTCTGATATTTTTATTTCTATTAAGCAGGATGTGTATGGAAAATTTTGTGCTAGCTCTAGATACGTTTTTTCTGAAAATTGTATAGCAAATTTTTGGGGCTTAGTTAGTGGTTTCTTTTCTTTTCTGATTGTATAGAGGTGCACACTAGAGTAGTATTGTATTGATTTTTAGTGGTTTCTTGGACGAATACAAGTTTCATTTATCCAAAAGAAAAAATATATCTTAAACTTAAAATGATGTGATTTGAAATAAATAAATAAAACTCAACCCAAAAATATAAAAACCCAAACATTTAATTGACTTTAGACTTGAAACAGTTAGAATTTTTAAAACTCGAATTAATTTAATTCTTTTAAAATCTTGAATCAAACTCAACCCTGATCTATCAAAAAGAAAAATGTTGAACTTGTAATCAAATTCAATTCATTCAATTGACCAATATATTGAAAAAAAACCTTTGAGAAGAAATTGTACTCTTGAAAAGAGGACACTGGTTGAAGTTTTGAAGATGATATATTTTTTTATCGTTAAGACGACATTGTTAAAATAAAATGTCACAGATCTCGAACATAAATCATAAAATAACATAAACTATATCTAAGTGATTTAATTTGTTAATAATGAAGGTTTGATGATGTAGTTTGATCAAATAAAAAATGTATAGGGTGTATATAAAGGTTAAAATTTAATTCAGTAGTTATGCTACAATACTTTTGATAATAAAAAAGTTGGAAGCTAGTATGTCTGCAGTAGAAGGTGAAGAAGAAGAAGAAGAAGAAGAAGAAAAGGCATTTAATAAAACGGCTATTTCATAAATATATAATTTAAGCAGACAACGATGTCACAAGGCAACATGACTATTTCACATAATTAAGTAGAGAACGGTATGCCGCAGAGCAACACGATTCTACTATTTTTATTTTCAGAAGCATAAAGCTGGTGCTTATTGTTTACTACTGTTGTCATTTGGCACCAAAAGCTACATTGAGTCTACCAAGAGTCCCCATCCGAAAGGCCTCTGGTTGTAGCAGTCAAGGTTTTCGCCATAGCTAACTCCAAGCTTATCGCTGAACGTCTTATAAAACCCGATCCTATCCTCTACATAAATGTTCGGAACGCCTTTACCACATTCTATCCCACCATTGATAATATTCGTGATCACACCGTACCCTGGAAGCCGACCCGCCGCGACATCGGCAGAGGAAGGTGTCCATGCTCCGGTGATCACGTCATGGCAAGAAGGCTTCGGTGATTGCGGTGTCATCCAGAACCAGAGAGCAGACTCGAATGACATTGTAGCGTTGGTTGCTAGCAGGGCAGGGTTTTGTAAAAGCAGGTCCTTCTGTCCTATGGATTCTCCAAATTGCCCATAGTTATAGTTCCTGGTACATCAAATTCAATAATCAACATTACAAAATGCCAAAAAAGACAAGTTTTGTGTAATTAAAATAGAAAGAAAGGTGATGAAAGTTACCAAGAAACTTGCATGGGACCTCGGCCACAATAGTTTTGACCTGGGGCACAAGGCCACCTTGGGTCTTCCTGACATAATTGAGGGCAACCTATTTCCTCTTTATAGCAATATCCCCATGCATATGAACCACCTGGTGCGTCCCACCCTTGTCCACCTACAAAAAGTGACGGAATCAGAAATCAAGATCACAGAACAAAATATAATTAATCATAAAAATAAGATTATTTGTTAAAATGATACTAATATCGAGTGAACGTTGCATGGATAATGGATATCAACTTGGAAAAAAAATTAGAGAAATCACCTGTAGTTTCGTGGGAAGTTTGGCCTAAGAAAGCCGCAACTTCCCTTTTCCGAGTCTCTTCGTCGCCGGTTGCAGCAAAGGCCGGATACGACTTTGCAGCGGCTATAAAAGCGTTGTACGTGTAGAACCCGACGGCATGACAACTAGGGCTGTTTCTATACGGAAACATCTCTTCAAACATCTCTTTCGTTATAATCTCACCGAGCGCACCACCGTCCTGGTCGTCACCACCATCATCGCCTCCGTCATCACCGCCATCGTCACCACCATCATCTCCGGCACAATTACTTTGGCAGCCTTTTTCAACGAGGCAGTAGTCGTCGGCGGTTCCACACCAGCCAAATTTGCTACAACATAAGCCTCCGGGACACTCAGCACCACCGACTTGCCATCCGCATTGCTCAGCTGTGCCTAGGAATATATAGGATAATAACAAAGAGGAAACTAACAACACCCAGATTTTCATTATTTAAAATCTATTAGTAGAGTATTTATCAACTTTTGTGAGGGATGAAGTTCGAGACGAGGGGCTTACATTTATAGAGTCGGATTATGGAGAAACGTGACTACAGTATTCAAAATTTTTTATGATACTATCACCGTATATTATAAATATGGAAACCACTTGTTAATAAAAAAATGAAAACGATTAACATGGGGTGATGTAGAAAGGAAAATGCAAAACAATGTCATTCACATTTATATTAAGGTGAACATTCGATAGAGTTGAGATAAAAAATTTCGAGTTTGTCAAGCTAACGAGTCTTATTTTATAATTTAAATTTTATTAAAAAAATTAAGTCAAATCAAGTACTTATTCGAATTTTTATTTAAATTTAATTGTAAACGGCTTTATTTAACCATATACAACATAATACATGAATTTTTAATTTTATGATGATATGTTGTTATGTAATTTATTGGTAGAACATAAAATTATACCTACATTAAAAATAAATCTTTAAATAAAACATATATTCAAAGTTAAAATGATTGAATGATTGGTGTCCCCCCCCCCCCCCCCGCGCGCGTGTTAATCAGTATTTCCATAAAATAAGTTTGTCATTTTGCAGATGAGAATAAGAAATCTTCGAATTCCGATCTTATTTAAAAAGTATAAAATAAGCATACATACAAGCATAAAATAAGTTTTATTTAATTATGGGCTGAAAATTCCGATCTTATTTAAAAAGTATTATGCATCATAGGCTAAGGTTTGAACCTTTGTTTCTATTTCATATTCTCGTAATCTCATTTATTAAATGATAACAGTATCTTTATTTTTTGAATATGTAGTTCAATATAATATAAACGGATATATTTAATTTTGTGTTCTCTAATATATTATATCAACGTCATATCAATTGAGTTAAATATTTTACATATCAATTTACTAAAATGGATGGAAACCATCATGTTTAACATATGGGGCGGCCATTGCTGATTCACACTATTGTCGTATATGTGTACTATTGTTTTATTCAATTGGGGTAAAAAACAGCTTATAGTTTTTTCTAATAATGAAGCCACATGTACATGAAACAAAGTTGTCGTTGTATGTGCAATTTTTGGAAGGCATAAATAAAAATAGGTGATTAAAGTATATTTTTTAAACTTTAAGTGCTTAAAGTATTTTTTGTAAAAATAAGTGTTTAAAGTTTTAAGCGTTAATTTTTTAGGTGTTTCGGTGTTAATTATAGTTAAAAAATTATTAGCCAATTATAATGTGACATGTGGCAAGTTTTATTTTTAAATTATTTTATTAAAAAAATTGAAATTTAAAAAAATTCCACATTCATAAATTCCTAAATCTCGAAAAACCTAAATCACCAATCTAGCCACTCTCGTCGTCGTCGGCCACGATACTGGCGACGGAATGGAGCGTCCTCCCCTCGCCCAAACACTTATACACCATTCGTCGTCGTTCGACCGCCGCTCGTCGCAAATCGTTCAAATGAATTTCTTGAATATTTCAACCTTCGTCGGGCATTTAGCACGACTTCGGTCGATTTTCGGCACAGAGTGGTAGGGTAAACGATCGTGGTGGTTCGACGACGGATGTGGTGGGCGGTAGCGTGGCCATCGGCGACAGAATCGACTCAAATCGCTATTTGAGTTTTGATGAGTTAAGGATTTCAAATTTGGGGCTATTTTGTGGACTTAAGAAATTTAGGAGTTTTTTTTAAAATAAGTTTAAAAAATAAAATAATTTAAAAAGAAATAAAATAAACAATATTTTAAAATAATAACGGTAGTTAATGCGAGACACCTAAAATTATAACGGTTGAAACTTTAAGCACCTAAAATTGCAACTGCTGGAACTTTAAGCACCTAAAATTATAACGGTTGAAATCTTGGGCACCTAAAATTATAACAGTTGAAACTTTAAGCACCTAAAATTATAACAATTGAACCTCTAGACACTTATTTTTACAAAAAAAAAATACTATAAACACCTAAAATTTAAAAATGCTATAGCTTAGGGACCTATTTTCCACTTGCCTTTTTTAACCAGTGGTCCAATGGAGTGGTTTGTGGTTGACAGTATTGGTAACATCGTTGTTTACACCAAGTTGTTTATTGGTCATCAACGAAAACAATAATAATACATACAGCGACGAATTCAAAAATATTATAAATGATAGTTAATTTAATCAATCTTCACTTATAATTTAAGTTTGAGTGAACACAAACAAAATCTTAAACGAACATAATTCAAAAAATTAATAATTAACAGAAAAGATTTCAGATTTCAAAAAAAAAATAATGTGGCTTCGCCCCTGATTATATAAGATTACAACTCATATATATAGTTCTATGCAACATAGAAAAAAAAACTATCGGTACATGCGTTATATCTTTACTCGGTATTGTATTAAGAAAGTTAGGATTTGTTTGATACACTAAAAGCAAATTCCACCTATTTACTAAGGAAAATACTTTGACACAGTTTTGCGAAAACCTTTCAATTTTAGAGTTTAAAGTTTATGGTTTAAAGTTAGGGTTTAAAGGTTTAGTATATATGATATAGAATTTAAGGTTTATGATTAGAATTTAGAGTTTAGGGTTTAAGATTTAGGTTTCATGGTGCTAGCGTATGAGATTTAGGTTTTAATTTTTATAGAAAGGTTGTATAATTTTTTTGCACAACTTGTTCATCAAAATATAACCCATTTTCTATATACATTTTATAAATATTTACTTTAAAAAAAATACTTTCATTCAGGGGCGGCTATAAGGGGGCACTCTGCGCGAACGTTCAAGGCCCCAACCAACCTAGGCCCCTAAAATTTAATTAATCATCTTTTTAATTTTTTAATTTATCAAATAAATAAATTAGTCTAACGCTAAACATTTAATTCCCTTCCCTAAATAAGTAAGTAAGTAAATTGATTAATCCATTAATGAAAATAATGTATTTTTGACAAAGTTTAATATTTTTATAGTTTAATTTTAAAAAATATTAACTATAAAATAAGTGCTCAAATTATACATATTTTTTTAATTTTAGGTCCCTAAAATATTTTTTTGGTCAAAATATGTACCTAAATTTTACTTCGTGACCATTATTAGGTAACAATCGTTAAAAAATAAAATAAAAATTAAAAACTAGTGACCATTAATTTGTCATTTTTAGGTGCCTAAAGTTTCATTTGAAAATATAATTAACGGTTGTTATCTCAAAATGATAACGAAATAAACTTTAGGCACCTAAAGCAAAAAGCATGTATAATTTGGTCATTTATTTTACAATTTTTTTTATCAAAACAAGACGGTATGATTTTATTCAAGGAGCGAATCATACATAAAATGATTGTTAAAACATGCCTCATTAAAAACTTTTTTAATCCTAAATAAAGGAAAAGAGTACCCGGAATAATAAAGCGAGACAAAACACACGATTTAACCAAAGGACCCATCCTCAAAACTCAACATCAAAAAATGACACGCCCTCATCCAATATCCCGACACCAACCAAAACAACTAACAAAAAACACTCCCCAATCTGTAGCCAAGAACCTCCAAAAACAATACACTCCCACCTCAAAATTCTCAACACCAACCAAAACAACCCCACAATCATGCCCCAATCTGTAACAAAGATAACCTTTCAATGCCCCCCTTTGCTAGCGAGTCCGCCACCCCATTCACCTTGCGAAAAATTATGTGAGAAATAAACATACGACAACACGATACATGCCTGATTAATATCCCCAAAACACTAACATAAACGCCAAGGCCTCTTTTGTTTATGCAAAACCCATGTAATTGCCACTCTCGAATCAGATTCAATAATAAAAGACCATTTCTGACACCACTTAAAAATCTTCATTGCAAACAATTTGCTCGCAGTTTCTCCTCATTCGAATCCATCACGCCTAACGGACTTGAAAATATTGCAAGGACACGACCCTTCTCATCTCGAAGAATACCGCCACAACTCGCAGGCGTACCCCGCAAAGGAGGCACCCACACCACACCTCGCCGCACAACACCGAACTTATTTTATAGTTAACACTTAAAGAAATAGTTAATTAATATTTTAAAATAATGAGATATGTTTTCGTTATATATGAGTTTATTTTTTAAATTTCGCTCAGGGCCCCGAAAATTTCCGAGATGAACCTGTTTTTGTTCATTCATTTATACTAAGTGTGACAAATCTAACGCCAAATAAATTGATTTATTCATTATGATTTATGAAAACTAATTTAAATAAACTTTTAATTAGAGCAATCACACTGGGTCGGTTGACAAGCTATTTATTTTTATTCTCTTATTTTCTTTAAGTCATAAGTTCTGAACTCATTAAAAACACTCTCTTTCTTCTCTTAGAGTTCTATTTTCTTCCCGCTAAATAACATTAGAATTAGTATAAGATTTGTCAAAAAATAAACTTTTAATTAAATAATAATATGCTGGACAAATATATGTGCGTATGTAGTATTGAATTTAGCATATTAAAAATCAGAATATGCTAAATAATATGCCACGCGTTTTTTTTTGACTGTTGTGCATCATTGAGACATTGACCCAACCGGCGTGGATAATCATAATGTTTTTACTTTTTTATTAGGGTAATGTTCACGAACAGTCCCTTTCGTTTGGTGTTTGTTCTAGTTTGGTCACCAGATTTCAAAACAGCGTATTGTGGTCCCTTACGTTAATAATGTGTTTTATTTTAGTCACTCTTCCGTCATTCTCCGTTAAAAGAGTAACGGCCGGCTGACATGGAACTGAGTTGGCGATTTTGCGGCAACTCAATCGATTTCCCGCCATGCTCATCCGGGCCCTCCACTTCCGAAAACCTCACATCTTTCCACTCGGTCCCTCCCCTCACACGAAACTGAGTTGGCGATTTTGCGGCACAGCCCTTCCTCCAGCGTCGCTCGTTCTGAGTTCTCCCTTCACACCGTCGACTCAATCGATTCAAACAAGGCTCCATAGTAAGCGGACGCTTCTCCCACCCGCGGCGCGAACGGCGCGGTGTTCGTGTTCATTTCTTGTTCCACCAGCGTTACCACGTGCGGCGCCAATCCTTTCACGCGACGCAGAAGCTCGTCTCTTGAATTCTCAACGCACACGCTTTCGTCGGGCATACGATAAAGCTTGAACGCGAAATTAATAGCTAATGGCTCGTCCGGTTCGCAACCGAGCGACTCGCGACTCAGATCGCTGAGTTTAAGACTCGTTACCACGTTAAACTTCATACAAATTCCAAATCGCTGAGCGATTTGACTCAATTTATCCCCAACCATCTTCAACCTATCATCCCCGCCGTTATCTGCAATAGCTGTGATCTTCATCACCACTGTCGGTTTCCCACTCCCACGCTCCGGTAGCGCGTGGAGAAGATTTATGTACTGCCCTCCTTGCCCAATATCAAAATCAATAACATGAAACTTATTACAGTTTGGTTGTTCCGAAATGGCGTCGAGGATAGCCAGATTAGCAGCCAAGAACCCGAGCTTAAAACAAGGAGACAAATCATAAAGCAACTGAGTAGCGGTAGCGTGTTCTTTGCTGAACAACTCGGCCACCGGCAGCGGGTTTTCAACTGGGTTAACCCGCGATTTAAGTGCCGACAACATGCAAGCCATCAACCTCTGCTCTGAATTCCCATTAGCGTTTCCGATTTGAGCTAATCGGGTCAGGATCTCATTAGCGGCGTCAGTTTTCCCCTCGGAAATAGCTGATGCAGCCTCCATTATTGTCTGCTTTGAACAAGCTGCTGGCGGAGAAGCCACGGACATGGAAGAAGACGATGAAGAAGTGGGAGATGTAGGCGATGGAGCAACGGGGTTGATAGGGCTGCCGGAACTGATCAAGTTTTGTATGGTTTCCGACCACTCGCTCTTTGAATTGGTAATCACCGAAACAGCATCTCCTTCGTCGTCGTTTTCGTCGTCCAATAGTTGTTTCTCCAGCTCTTGAAGCTGATTCATCATCTTCTTCTCCGGGTCTTGCTGCTGGTGAATGACGTGTATTATACACGTGGACTTTTTTAATTTTCAAAATTCCATGTCAACCGGCCGTTACTCCTTTAACGGAGAATGACGGAAAAGTGGCTAAAATAAAACACATTATTAACGTAAGGGACCACAATACGCTGTTTTAAAATCTGGTGATCAAACTAAAACAAACACCAAACGAAAGGGACTGTTCGTGAACATTACCCTTTTTATTATTTGCATCTTTGGAACGTGTAAAACTGTAAATAGGGATGTCTATGGACTATGAATCGATTTATTTATTTATTTATTTTATGTTCGATTACACTCAATGTGAAGATTGGTGTTCAAAATCTCTTTGAAATTTTATTTATTTTTATCAAATTTTAGCTGTATCTATAATCAAATTTAAATAAAAATATTCAATATATTAAATAATAATTTTATCGGAACAAATAATTTACAGATAAACAATTATAATGGGATAAAATCACATTCAAATTTTCAATGATCAAAGTTTATCAACGAGAAACTATTCTTAAAAAATGTTATTATGTTCACATCTTTTCTTTGAAGATAAGCATATATTTTGGTATTCAATTTTAGTTGAAATAATCAATTTATTAGGTTGAACAGTAAGTTTAATATTTTCTTGAGATATCGAATGGCAGTGATTGCATTTTACCACCATAACTCAATGTTGAGCAGACCACCCATTCACATCTGCTTTGATCTTTCCCGATAAGCCCATTCAATGCAATCACGTTCAATCTACTCTCTTGTTATTAGTGATGGATCTAAAAATTGAAGAGTAGAGTATAAAATATATATTTTTAAGTGTAGATATACAAACATTTTTTTTACCTTTAAACTTTAAGCATTTATTTTATTAATCTTGGGCTTACATCGGCATTTAAAGACGGTAATTTCACATGACTAGGCAATGAAAACAGTCTCATACAGCATAGAACAGTGTTCTAATGCATTTATTTTATAATTCATAAAGCTAACACTTATTTGATCCCAAAAGCTACATCGAGTCCATCAGTCTGAATCCGTAAGGCCTCATGTTATAACAGTCAAGTTTGTCGCTACCATAGCCAACTCCCAGCATGTCACAGTACCTTTTAAAGAACCCAATACGATCCTCTACTCTAGCATCTGGGCCAGGAGAGCCACATTCCAACCCACCGTTGATAATATTTGTGGTCATACCGTATCCCGGAACTCGTCCCGCCGCGATGTCTTCGGGTGAAGGTACCCATGCTCCGATAATAACGTCGTGGCAAGAAGGCTTCGGTGACTGTGGAGTCATCCAGAACCATAAAGCAGACTCAAAGGATAACGTGGCATTGGTTTTTAAGCTGGTAGGGTTTTGTAAAAGCTCGTCCTTTCGCCCTATGCTTTCTCCAAATTGGCCATAGTTAAAGTTCCTGTGCCATCAAATTTAAAATTCGTTACAGCATTAATGTTAACAGAAACAAAAATATTTTGTGAGTGGAAAGTGATGAAATTACCATGAAAGTTGTATGGGGCCTCGGCCACAGTAACTTTGACCAGGAGCACAAGGGTACCTAGGATCCGGCTGACATAAAACTGGGCAACCTATTTCCTCATTAAAGCAATACCCCCAGGAATAAGGACCGCCTGGTGCTGTCGGCCATCCGCCTTCAAAATCATCAAATTAATTGTTAAACTGAATTGTTTTTAATGATGTTAGTGGGTTTAGACTGATTTATGGCATTGGTATTATTTAGACAAATTTACCGGTAGTTTCGTGGGAAGTTTGGCCTAAGAAAGCAGCAACTTCCCTCTTCCGAGTTTCCTCGTCGCCGGTTGCAGCAAATGCTGGATAAGACTTTGCAGCTTCAATGAAAGCACTATACCTGTAGAAGTTAACCGCATAACAGCGAGAGTCGTTTCTATATGGCAGCATCGCATCGAACATTTCTCTTGATAATATCTCTCCTAGTGCACCACCGTCGACAGGGTCATCATCATCGCCGCCACCATCATCGCCGCCAGTGCAGTTCATTTGGCAACCATTTTCTGGGAGGCAGTAATCGTCGGTGCTGCCACAAAAGCCCCATTTGCTACAACATAATCCTCCCGGACAAGGAAGACCTTGATTTTGCTCACCACATTGCTCTGCGGAGCTTAGGGCGAGTACATAAGCTAAGAAGAAAAAGGAAACTAACAAAGGCAACAATCTCATTGTTCAGACCGTGTTTTGTAGATTTCTATCAACTTTTGCAAGTGATGAAGTTGGAGAAGATGGAGTTGCGTATAAATAGTTGGATGATGGACAAACGTGGCAATATTATAAGTACCGAGCATGGCGTCCGGGAGCTGGCAGATTTCAGATTCCCATTAAAAAATGGAAACGTTTAATGCATGCGGATGGCTGTAACAACCGGTTTTATTTCAATTGTTTACTAAATTTCATGAACCCTAACGTGATCCAGATACGGATCTCGATGCTTTAATAAACAATCATCTATCTCTCAATCATTCAAACAAATTCAAATTTCAATCATTATTTATCTCTCTTGACCTTTATATAATTTTAATGTTTCAATATAAATGATAATTTTTTTTTATATTTGGATCATGAATTTAGTATTTTAAACTTGTATTTGTCTTTTAAAAAATTCTTTAAGTCGAAATATTTGTTAAACACTGAAATTTTAAATGACATCATGATTTTAGTGTCCAAATTTTTTAAAATTTCTTTAAGTCGATATATTCGAAGAATAAATGTTAAAATGATTGTTTTAAAGGCTTAATACAAAAATAAGTGCCCAAATTCTTTAAGTCGAAATATTCTTTATGTAACCCCCTAGACCCGTCTATGCGTTACAACGGATCCTAGGAAGTCACATTAGGGTCACTAGAGCGACCCACGATAAGATTTCAAATAAACATATAGTTAAACCTTTAAAACCATAAATCAAATATATGATTTAAAATACAATTCCAGAAAATATTCAGACTACAAAATAAAAACTATGATACAATTTACTAAAACGAGCTTTAGACTCAAATGTAAATCAAGATGTGACATACATGCCCCCTAATTACACAGATACCATACTCCGCAGGCAAACCGAAGAAACTCCGTACCGATGTTGACAACTATACGTCATGGTCGATCTTCTAACCCGTGATGGTAAAAACAACATGAGCTTCGAAAAGCTCAGTAATATAAACTACCAGGAGATGCTAAAGGAGCAAGAGGGTATATGGCAACTTAACGTTGTCATGAAGAATTAAGCAACGATAAGATCAAATTACGATTCGATAATTCAGTAAAGCATTATTAGATGGTCACAGAGTTGTTCTTTATTTGATCACCTGAACCGTAAGAGGTGGTCTAAAGTCAGAGATTCAAAGAGATTCAATTATTACAGAAAAAGTAGAATCAAGGAGTTCAGAGTGGTCCATTAAGTGCGAATTGTAAGTTTACTGAAGGTTCAACATTGATACGTTAATTTAGCATAGTATGTTTCAGAAGAAGTCAGAAAGTTCTATTAATTAACTTAACTACCCTCAACCGAACTCTAAAATGTAATTCGCCCTGAACTATATACAGACCCTAGGTCTGAGGCGTAGGAGCCTACCTAAGGGGATGCCTTAGGTCCAGAAAGACTTACCCTAGGCCCGTCGGCGTAGGAGCTTAACAGAAAGGCTTACCCTAGGCCCATTGGGCGTAGGAGCTTAGGTACAAAAGGACTTATCAGCGCTGAGCCTACAGATCTTCATCATATCCAGATAATATACCACAGATGATTTTAATTTATATTCAGAAGACAATATAGCAGAAAATAAATATTAAATCTATTTTTATACCAGAAGACATGTATCAAATTTATTTTATTATCATTATCATTATTTCATATTCAATGTCATATATCAGATATATTTTCCATAACAGAGGTCAGAAATTAGAGAATTGTTTTCCTTGCGTATTACAATATCATACTTTTAAATTTTAAGCATATTGTCTTGGTTTGGAACAGAAAGTAATTACAGATACAGGGTACACGCTTTATGGCCTAATTCATTTCTTAGAGGTACTCGATAGATATCAGAAAGATGACACTTGACGAATTTAGACTGATTTCAGAACGAGGTCCCTACGAATAGGGGAGTTCGGTAAGACAGATTGAATTAACATCGAAAGTTGATGCTTCAGAATCATTGGGATTTCAGATATATCGAGAGTGATTCGATCGCTAAAGTTTACGAGGGTATTGTTGGTCATTCCGGCCTTCGGAGGGTAATTTGGTAAGCTGAACCAACAAGGTATAAACGGTGATGTACATAATTTAGGAATTCTAATTGCTCATCAAGCTTTCGAGTCCCGCTGAACTAGTTGAAACCATTAACAAAGAGTTTGAAATATAATCTGATAAGTACATCTTAAGCATTCATTTCCAGAACTGATTACAGCGTAACAACAAAGCAGATCGTCTTCACCTTACATCCACTGAACTTACTACGAGAGATCAAACATGTATCAAAGCGGTAATTTTCCAAATTCCTGAACATGCATATAACCCCCGAACTCGTTCCATAGCATCGAATTTATCTTCTTCTTTTTTAGGAAACATGTTGCTCTTACCAATCGCTGAGTACTTTCTCCAAATAACCCGAACATGTCATCAAGTGGTATCTTTCCAAAATTAGGATAGTATCAGAAATGGCTAACAAACACGGACCGTGAATTACCACTTTAGAATTGTTATATTGTCTAGCTTTATTGGTATTCCTTATTCCAGTTTTGGAGTTAGCTTCAGTCATTTCAACATTCGCAGGCATTTCGGATGCTTCATATCTGAAGGTGTTCCAAAACAAATTCTGAGCCTTTCGGTCGTTCTAACTATTCAATCCTTTCCGATATCGAGGGTATATTCGTCATTTCAATTAATATGACAATTGATGCCGAGGATACATTATTCTTTTTAATCATTGTGAATATTCTGACTGATTCAACTTTATCAGTATTACCTAACATTTCAGTCATCTCGATCAAATCAGCAATTTACGCGACTTTGTCTAATCCAAACATACAATTGTTTTCTCGCAATTGTCTTCAGAGAATATTCAATCTCACAAAGGAATCTGAGCAATTTAAAGACTCAAATGTGAAGCCTCGCTACTATAACTTCCCAAGCTAACTTCAAGATTTTCAAAAGGTTCGGTTGTTTTACCGGATCTAGTATAGATTCTCAGACTACATTCATTAATAGGGGTATTTTAGTCATTTTCATACATCGAGGGCATTTTCGTAATTCATTCGCAAAAATAATCAGACTTAGAGATTAACCCTTTTTATTAATCGTTTACTGAACTCGAAAGTCCTTTCGATTTATCAAACCTCTTATGCGAATATTTGCCTTGGCCATTAATATTCTTATTTCATAATTGATCGACGTAATCAGAAATAATCATGTGCTCAAGCATGATCGTGTAAACATTAACCGAATACCAACATGTTGCAAAAGCATGTAGAAGGTAGTAATGTATTACCTTAATTCCGAGCTACAACGGTTGATTCATGACACCTCCTTCGATCGCACTTGATCCCAAGATTTGACGGCTCCCAACATCTCGAATTCATGGATACTTTGATACCCAAAATATTCCAGTCACCGGACGGTCGCCGGAGTGGTCGCCGGAGACGCCAAAGGTCGTGATCCTCAAGGGTTCGAATATGCCGGAAAAACGCGGTGCTCCGATGAGGTGCTTGCCGACGTCGGACGGGCAAGCGGTCGGCTGGGTTTTGCACAGCTCGACGCGGTGAACTCAGTCGTACCAACGACAACACGAGGCGACGGCGGCATCGACGGAAAATTAAAGGAGACCGACAGCGATTAGGGTTTGATATATCAAACCTTCAAACAAGTTTTCGCCGACGATGGGCAGCTCGACAACGCGCGTGCTCGGAGGCAAGGTGACCGGAGTGAGGTGATCTACACGCCGACAACGGCAGTGTCGCGCACGGAGCGACGGTGAAACAGATCTGAGGGGTGGCCGGAACTAGGGTTGGGGAAAGCTTGAGAGGTTCCTAATTTTTTTTTCTTACTACCATTCGAATGGTATTCCAGACGGTAGGTGAAGAGTCAGATCTGAATAAATTCCCATGTAGCCACCGAATAAAGGTTATTATTAAACTAGGGTGAATCAAGACCAATAATATTCTTAGCTTAGATGGCTAAGACAAAATCCTAGCATGCCAAGGGGAATGGGTTCGAGTCCCCTAGACTGCAAAACCTTACCAACATTATTATTATTATTATTTTTATGCAGAGATTTCAAGGTGTTACACTTTAACTTTAGGCGCCTAAATTTTTTTGGTAGAAATATGTGCTTAAAGTTTTATTTCGTTGATTTTAAGTGCATGACCATTAACAACCGTTTAAAAAATTTGTTATCCAATCAAAACATGACATACAACATGTTTTTTTTTTCAAAAAAAAGTCAAGATAAAATATATTTTTAAAAACATCTCAAATAGTCCCAAATTCCTAACCCAAAACCTCTAAAATTATCGTTGTTACCGCCATCGATAATATCGTCGGACCCCATCACTATCTTCATTGGATGACGTCGTCTATTTTTCTCTAATCACCCATTGTCGGTAATCAACGAAAGACGTGCTAATCGGACGTCGAACAACAAATACAAAAGGTTCCAATCGAGCGACACCTAATTGGTACACCTCTGTCGATTACCGGTGATGGGTGGCTGAGAGAAATAGACGGCGTGACCGACGACAATAATGACGGGGTCCGATGAGATTATCGACGAAGACAATCACAACAATTTTGAGAATTTTAGGTTAGAGATTTGTGTCTGTTTTGGAGAATTTTAGAAATTTTGCGATTTTTTAAAAATTATTTTATTTTTATCTTTAAAAAAGAAATTAAAAATAAGAATAGATATACATGTCTAAATCTCATTGGGTGATAAATTTTTTAACAACACAACATTAAAACAGTAACTGATTAAAACTTTGAGCACCTAAAATTAACAAAACGAATTGCTAAACGCTTATTTTTCTAAAATATAGTTTGGGTATCTAAAATTAGAAAGAAATATGGTTTAAGCACTTTTTTATATTTAGCATGTTTTAAATTATACTAATATTTTACAACCAATATTTTGTGTGTTGAATTTGTTCTATAATTAAATAATTTTGAAAAAAAATATTTATTGGTAAAAGATTGTGTTAGTTACATTCTATTTATAGTCTTAAATAATATTTATTTCTAAAAAATATATTAATTGCATTGTATTTATAGTCTTAAAAATTATTTATTTAATAAAAAATATTTAATATTTTTTAATTATATCCATCTTAAATATAATGTTACGTGTCATTTTAACTGGAAAAATTATCCCCTAACGTGACCCAGATACGGATCTCGATGCTTTAATAAACAATCATCTTCCTCTCAATCGATGCGTATAGTTCTGCGTGCAGAGTTGAGCTTGTTCTTATCATATAACTTCAGGTTTAACTTCAAAAATCTTTATTTAAAATAAAAGTGGTAAAACTCTTTGGCTTTTGAGTGAATAGCACCTGCTTTCGTTTCTATAAGTATGGTAAAATTATATTAAATCTTTAAATTTGAAAATTAAGAGAGAAAATGGTTTTATTTGATTAAAATTTAAATTGAAAAAGACCAAAAATATTATTATACCAGAAATTTTAAGATGAATCACGGGGTTGAAAATAGACAGTCGTGTCCTTGAAAATTTCAAATTATCATATTTTTTGTATTTTATTAATCATTTTTTGTATTTTATATTAAATATCTAATTTTGCACTCATGTAATTTTCAAATTCTATATAGTTTTAATGAGACTTAAATGAAAAGCAACCTCTAAATTATACATTTTGTTTAGTTTTATCCCTTAAACTATTTTTTAGTCAAAATAAACACTTAAACTGTTAATTCTAGTTGTTTTAAATCTAGTAGTTATCTAAATTTAAAGGTTGATTTTTATTCAAACATTTTAATATATATAAAAGTTCACACCTATACCATAAATAATAGGTTTGTCCCTGCCTCCCAACCGATACATAACTACATCCTCTCCATAAGGACTATAATGTTAGGTTCAAAAACGAAAATCCACGCAAGCACTTGAACGAAAATAGAGTTCAATAATATTTTTTAAAATAGACTTGATGTAAAAGTAAGTGGCCAAATTATAGTTTTTTTGTTTTATGTGTTTAATTTTTTTTTGTCAAAATAGGTGCTTAATATTTATAACGTTATTATTTTAGGTGACTAACGTTTCAATCTGTTAATATTTTAAGGCTAGCACAAGTCATTGCTTTGACATGTGGTTCAGTTCCTAGTTTCTTTTCATTTTATTAAAAATGAAAATCTAATTTCTAAAAATCCCAGAACTCTCATTTTTATTAAAATAACTCTAAATCCCAAAATCCTTTACTAACATGAACATGTTGTCACTGCAACCGTGGAATCTTCTCCTATCATCTTAAGTGCCACAAAGCTTAGTTGTAGTTCTCCAGTTCGTCGTTTTTTAAACTCATTTCACATTCGTTGTTTAACATTTCAATGGGCTCGAATCGATCAACCGAAAACCGCAAAGAATGTGTTGAATTGGCAAATAAGATATTATGGTGGAAGCAACCGAAGTATAAAAAAATTGCGCAACGATCTACAGTGGTTCGACTTCTAAATAAAGTCTACCTTCACTATCTTAGCTATCCACACTAAGAATTTTCTACAAATTCACTAATTTATCTTTCTTTTAAGGACAAAAAGTAACCTTACACAGTTCACCAAAAATTATACTCAAAATCTTGTGAATCATTCAAAATTTTGAGTTGCACTATCCCTAGGAGAAATATAAATTTGGCAAACAAGGAGAAAACCTCGTAAGGTAAATGTGTTTGCATAATTAGACTCTCAAAAGATGAACACTAAAGATTTGCGATGAAGCTCTCTACAAAATGTACGCGAGAAAAAAGAAAGAATAAAGTCTCGAAGCTCTTTTCTCTTGATTTTTAAGTTTGGATGTTTATCTTTTACTTTTTCAAGTGTCGTTGAGGTATTTATATAGTGTGGAATGAATTTCTAGCCGTTTATGGTCGTTAGGAATGAGTCATAACTGTTAGGATGTAAAATATTTGTTACTTACAAAAAGTACAATATTTATAAAATGAGGGATCGATATTTTTCACAAGGGGTCATTCATTAGGAGCAAAAATGATCTTGAATTTATTTGGAAAAGTGCGACAAAGTTGGAAAATATTTAAAACAAATTTTTATTGTGAACTTTGAATTATTTTTACAATATTTGATCAAGTCAAAAACATTTTCACTCAATTTATTATACCAAAATATTAGTTCAACACGTTCGATTGACAAATTGAAAATTTGATTTGCGGTGACAAAATATTGGAGTTATTGGTAGCGGGCTCTGACAATTGTTGATTCGACGGTGGTAGATGACGAATTTAAATATTTGGGGTTGGGGTTAGGGATTCGGGCATTTTATGAAATTTTTTTGAGAATTTTGAGTAATTTTGTAGAAAATAAAAGTTTTTATAATTTTTAGAAATTAATTGAAATTAAAAACATATCACATGATATGCATCCATTAAATTATATCTATTTTTTACAAAAAAATTTAAAATATAAAAGAATAAAATATGAAACATTTATTTTTATAAAAAAATAAACACCTAAAACAACAAAGACGTATAATTTGAATATTTTTTTGATGAAGTATAATTTGAATACTTATTTATATATTAAGACTTTAAAAATAATATCCATTCATCTACTTTAAAGGCTAAAGCTAAGTACCGACGACATTGTTTGCATCCGGCCAAAATAATCGAATGGTCCCCCCACGTGTTAAATATTTCCATTTTTTTAATAAACGATTGTCCACTTTAGTAGGTGAGAAGCTGAAATCCGCGAGCGGAACATCAAATATTTTAATAATTTCATATTAAGTGCTTTTTTATGCTCATACATCATTTTTTAGAATTAAAAACCAAGTTTTATTAAAATAATAAAAAAAATACACAAATAAGTATACCTTAAAATATAAAAATAAACGTAAAAAGTAAAAATTATGCAAACATGAATAGTAAATTTAGATCTTCTCATACAATTTTCACCAGTGTTCTTCAAATCTATCACTATAGCGAAAATTTAGAGTGCTCACTAGAAGAGCACAAATCATTGAATTACTTCAATCAACAAAAAGAAAAAAAAAACGTCTTGGTTAACTCCACGAACAACCAATCCACAAAATGTTCTGCAGTAAAATTCAATTTTAACATACACCAGTTTGTAGACATTTTTAAAATTAGTGTGCCATAAAGGCAGAAAAATATTAAAATTCAGAATATGCTAAATAATATACCACGGCTCAGATGCGGCCATGAAGGGTTGCATCAAGCTTGAAATTTAAGGTGTCGACGTCTTATTTATTTTGTCATCTTCACTAACGTGTATGTAGTATTGAATTTAGCATATTAAAATTCAGAATATGCTAAATAATATACCACGGTTTTTGAACCGTTGTGCATTATTGAGACGTTGATCCACTGGCGTGGATAATAATATATATTTTTTAATTTTTTTTATTGTTTGTGTTCGATT
Source organism: Hibiscus tridactylites (assembly GCA_958450335.1). NCBI lineage: Eukaryota > Viridiplantae > Streptophyta > Magnoliopsida > Malvales > Malvaceae > Hibiscus > Hibiscus tridactylites. Next base: position 91,798,009 of record OY288281.1, read on the forward strand.
TATTTATTTATTTATTTTGTGTTCGATTGTATTCAATTTGAAAATTGATGTTCATTTTTTTGAAAGTTTATTTATTTTATCAATTTTAAGCTGTATCTTATAACCAAATTTAAATAAAAATATTTAATATAGATTAAATAAGTATTCTATTGGAACAAATGGTTTACAAATAGACTGTTATCAACGAGATAAAACCACATTAAAATTTTCAATGATCAAAGTCTATCAACGAGATAAAATATTCTTCAAAGAAGATGTTATCTTATTCACACCTTTTCTCTGAATATAATCATATATTTTACTATTCGAATTTAGTTTAAATAATCAATTAAATATTTAACTTTTGTATTTAATTATATATCTAAACTCGATTTTAAAATCTAACTTGTCTTTCTAATTATTTTAAAAATTAGAAAACGATATCACATGTTTCATAGCCTGGCATTTTCGCATAACCTGAAATCGAACGACTCCATGACAGGATTTCGATGCTCTAGGTGGTTTCTGAGCTCAAGATCGACAACAGTGGCTAAGTCACGTGTACTTTAGAGGGGTCAATTGACCCTGTTGGTAATGCTTCAAGAGGTTACCAAAGGTAAAGCTGTATCCCACATTGGTTGGGAAAATAGCTAGGGAAGGGTATTTATACCCATGCTTCCTCCCTCCCTTGTTGAGTGGGAAAGAACAAGGGAAGTCCTCGCGCACCGCTGCCGCCGCCGTCCGGCCGGCTCGGGCTTGGGTAACACGTATGCGCGCGTATATATTCTTTTTATAATCTGTTACAGCAGATTTAAGATGGCTGTTATACAGATTAATTTCTGTAATTATTGTGCATGTGAAATGTCATTTATAGACATGTTTTACAGCCTATAAATAGAGCTGCTGCATGCAGCATTTTATATTACATTCAAACATCATTCCAGCTTCTCTCTGTTTTCTCTCCATTTGTTCGAGCCGTTCCACTGTTGTTCACTCCGAGAGTCGAGTGTACGATTCAAGGAGCGTCCGTGTGCACCTCGGGGGACAGCCTGCCCGTGAAGCGACTACACTGTTCGGGGCAGTTTTGTTTCTAAGGCAGTGGCCACCATACCACGACACGGTCAACCATTTTTACGTACCGTTTTACTTATAGTTTCCAGTCAGTACTAACAGCTTTTTTGCAGTTCATTTTACCAACAATTTAGAAACAAAACTGATTCCGATTCTGCAAAATGGCTGCTTCATCCGAACTACAAAGCAAGCTTATTCCCGATCTTTCCAAGCTCGATGCATTAGATGGCTTCAATTATCGAAGGTGCTCCCAACGTATTCTTATCTTCTTTGAGCAATTGGACCTCGATTATGTGTTGCTCAACGAACCACCAGTTGCACCACCTACCGTTGCTGTTTCTGCCGATAATCAAGGCCAAGCTGATGCTGCTGCCACCTTTGCCAAATATGAGAAGGACAACAAGACGGTCCGTGGCCATCTCCTTAGTCACATCTCCAACAAATTATTTGACATGTATCTAAAGGAGAGGAGTGCAAAGGCGATTTGGGATTCCTTGGACACCAAGTATGGCACCGATGATGCGGGGATCAAAAAATATGTCGTGGGAGAATGGTTGAAGTTCCAGATGACCGACAACAAGACTATCATGGACCAAGTTCATGACTATGAGAATCTTGTCTCGGACATCATAGCGGAAGGCATGCAAATGTGTGAAGTTTTGCAAGCAAACGTCCTTATCGAAAAGTTGCCAAAGTCATGGTCAGATTACCGCAACTCCCTCAAGCACAAGAAAAGGGACATACCACTTCAGGAGCTGATCGGTCACATGAAAATCGAGGAGGCCAACCGTTTGAAAGATAAGGTTACGAACAATTTTAGTCACTTATCTTTTAAAACTAATATTGTTGAGTCTGGTGGTGCTTCAGGGTCCAAAAAGCCCTTTAAGAAAGGCCCTCCAAACAAAAGGCCCAAACCACAAAAGACGACTAATTTCAAGAAACCCATGAAGCCTAAGCCCGACGTGAAAACCATGAAGTGCTACGTGTGTGGACAAGCTGGTCACAAGGCGTACCAATGTCAGCACCGTTCGGACCGCCAGAATGAGACTAGACCACGCATGCATGTGACAGAGAACATGGATGATGATGTCATAGCCGCGGTGGTTTCGGAGGTCAACCTCGTAGAGAAGAACACCGAGTGGGTCGTAGACACCGGAGCTTCTCGACACTTCTGCGCAAAGAAGGAGTTCTTCACCGAATTCGAGGATGTGAAAAATGGTGAACGTGTGTACATGGGGAACTCCAGCAGCTCTCAAGTGGTGGGCAAAGGCAAGGTTTTACTCAAGCTGACTTCCGGTAAAACTTTGGCCCTTAATAATGTCCTATATGTGCCTGCCCTGCGTAGAAATTTGATTAGTGGTGGCCTCTTAAATAAGGCAGGCATTAAGTTAGTTTTTGAGGCAGATAAACTTGTACTTTCCCGTAACGGTGATTATGTCAGGAAAGGTTTTTTAAGCGAAGGTTTATTTGTCATAGAAACTCAACTTAATGAAAATAATAAAGCTACCACTTCTGCTTATATTGTTGAGTCTATTGATATGTGGCATGCTAGATTAGGACACGTAAATATTCAATCCCTAAAGAAAATGATGGATATGAATATTTTGCCTAAACTAGACATAACAAACTATAATAAATGTGAAGTTTGTGTAGAAGCAAAGCATGCAAAACCTACCTTTAAAAATGTTTCTAAAAGAAAGACTGAACTGTTAGAACTCATTCATACTGATCTAGCAGACTTTAGAAACACTGAAAGTAAAGGAGGAAAACACTACTACATAACTTTTGTAGATGACTTCTCTAGGTCTACAAAAGTTTATCTCCTAAGAACTAAAGATGAAGCTGAAAATTTCTTTCTTATTTATAAGGCAGAAGTTGAAAATCAGTTAGATAGGAGAATAAAACGTCTTAGGTCTGATAGAGGTGGTGAATATGGATCTAATTTTCTAAAAGAGGTTTGTGAGACGAATGGCATAATACATGAAACTTCAGCCCCTTATTTTCCTCAACAGAACGGTATAGCCGAGAGGAAAAATAGAACTTTAAAAGAGATGATGAACTCATTGTTGATAAGTTCTGGGTTGTCTGACAACATGTGGGGGGAAGCCATTCTATCGGCTAATCATATTCTGAACCGAGTACCTCATAAGAAAATTGTTTCTACCCCTTACGAATTATGGAAAGGGTATGCCCCAAATCTACAATACCTGAAAGTGTGGGGGTGTCTGGCAAAAGTGGGGTTGCCAGATTTTAAGAAGTCCACCATTGGACCTAAGACCGTTGATGCAGTGTTTATAGGCTATGCTTCTAACAGTGCCGCATACAGATTCATGACTCTACAAGACTTCTCTATTTGTGAATCTAGGGATGCTGTTTTCTTTGAAGAAATCTTTCCTCTCAAGAAACCTAGATTAAATGTTGAAACACAAATAGAAAACTTGTCATCCATTTCTTCTAGTGTGCCTGCTAGGTCTTCTCAAGAGATTGAATTTGAGCCTAGAAGAAGTAAGAGACAAAGAGTTGAAACCTCTTTTGGACCAGATTTCATAACTTCCTTCATTTCTGAGATAAATGACTTAGACACTCTTTCTGATCCTATAGCTCAAGCATATTTGTTAGATGAGGATCCTAAAACTTACGAAGAAGCTATACGATCTATTGATGCTAGTTTCTGGAAAAGCGCTATAAAAGATGAACTAGAATCAATAATGTCTAATCATACTTGGGAATTAGTTGACTTGCCTAGAGGATTTAAAACCATTAACAGTAAGTGGGTCTTTCGAAAGAAACTTAGACCAGATGGTTCTATCCAAAGGTATAAGGCAAGGCTAGTAGTCAAAGGGTTCACTCAAAGATTTGGTCAAGACTTCTTTGATACCTACTCTCCCGTCACAAAAATCTCAACGATCCATGCATTGTTTGCACTAGCCTCCATTCACAAGTTGCAAGTACATCAAATGGATGTAAAGACTGCATTTTTGAATGGGGATCTAGATGAGGAGATCTATATGGAACAACCTCTTGGCTTCAAGGCGCCTGGTATGGAAGGCAAAGTATGTAGACTTAAAAAGTCACTTTATGGCCTGAAGCAAGCTCCTAAACAGTGGTATGAGAAATTTCACAAAACTATTCTTAGTTTTGGTTTTGTTGTGAATGGTTCGGATGCATGCGTGTATTCGAGGATGTTTGGTACTGATTGTGTCATCATAAGCTTGTATGTTGACGACATGCTGATTTTCAGTACTAACATTGAGTCCATTAACAAAACAAAAAGTTTCTTGTCCACTAAGTTTGAGATGACTGACTTGGGAGAAGTCGATGTAATCTTAGGAGTCAAAGTAATCAAATCTGAAAAGGGATTTTCTTTAAGCCAGGCACACTATACTGAGAAAGTGTTAAAGAAATTTGACAGTTTCGATGTCGTCCCTGTTCGAACTCCTTATGACTCTAGCATACATCTCTTTAAGAATGAAGGAAGTAGCGTTTCTCAAACGGAATATGCCAAAATAATTGGCAGTCTAATGTTCTTAATGAACTGTACTCGGCCAGATATTGCCTATGCTGTTAGCAGACTCAGTAGATACACTCATAACCCTAGTTGTGAGCACTGGGTTGCTCTTAGACGCTTACTTAAGTACCTTAAGGGTACTATGGACTGGAGACTTGAGTATGTTGGCTTTCCTGCTACATTAGAAGGATATTGTGACGCCAACTGGGTTTCCGATAGTGATGAAGTAAGCTCTACGAGTGGATATGTATTTACTTTGGGAGGAGCAGCAATTTCTTGGAAGTCTTCAAAACAGACTTGTATTGCTCGCTCTACTATGGAGTCAGAGTTTATAGCTCTTGACTTAGCTGGGCAAGAAGCTGAGTGGCTAAGGAGTTTGTTAGCCGATATTCCGTTGTGGGGAACTCCGACTCCTCCTGTTTCCTTGTTGTGTGATTCACAAGCAGCGATTTGTGTTGCCAAGAGTCATGTTTACAATGGCAAAAAGAGACACATTCGCATAAGGCATGAATCTGTTAGACACTTAATAAGGAATGGAGTACTCTCTTTAGAGTATGTGAAGTCGGAAAGAAACCTAGCAGATCCGCTTACCAAAGGGTTAAGTCGGAAATTGGTCCTTGATTCGTCGAGGGGGATGGGTTTAAAGCCCATTGGTTGAGGAATTCATGGTGGATACCCAACTTAGTTATCTAAGTTCAATGTGGTCAAACGAAATCATGGAAAGACTCATAGTGTACATTTCTCACTGCCTATCCCTATGACGAATAATGTACATGCCCAGGTTGAGTACTATTACTCTTAATAAATTCATAGCCCAGTTTTTGGGTGGTCTTTGTGAGAAAGACTTGATGAATTTACCGAATCATGGTTGAATACTTATTCTTAATAAGTTCATAACACAAGTATGAATGTGTTGTCCTATTGAGAAGGACAAATATGGACTTACCGCCAGAAAGGTTGAGTTTCGAGAAACTCTTAATGAATTCAAAGTTTAAATGATCCTATTGAGAAAGACATTTTGAATTCACCGACAATGAGGTTGAATATTTATTCTTAATGATTTCTTATCCCAATACTGGGTGGTTCATTTTAAATGGACTTGAAGAAATCACCATAAGTCTATAAGAGGTTGAACCATTACAAATGGTTCTTAATTATTTCATAGCTCAGATTCAGGGTGGTTTATATTGAGATAAACCTGATGAAATAACCTATGTAAGTGAGAAGGATTAGCCACCTTCTGTGAAAAAACGTTGGGCTGTTTTTTCTAAAACACTTACTAGAATCCTGAGGGTAAGATGGCCAAATATACACTTGTGTATATATATCTTACACATCGAGAACTTCGGTGGATGAAGGAGTTAGTTGTGTGTTATGAGTTTACCCCTATCTTAGAAAGTTCAAGACTAGTTTCACTTATCTAAGAGAAGGATCGCTCATTATCACTATGTACTAGTTCAAGATACGTTCACTAGTGCTTAAGCAACTAATTCCGCAACTGCTCGTCTGAGGAGGGCTGTGTTTGAGATACAGATGAATTCTTTCGCATTAGTGGGGAATGTTGGTAATGCTTCAAGAAGTTACCAAAGGCAAAGCTATATCCCACATTGGTTGGGAAAATAGCTAGGGAAGGGTATTTATACCCATGCTTCCTCCCTCCCTTGTTGAGTGGGAAAGAACAAGGGAAGTCCTCGCGCACCGCCGCCGTCCGGCGGGCTCGGGTTCGGGCTCGGGCTCGGGTAACACGTGTCGAATATATTCTTTTTGGAGAAAATTCGTAGGAATTTTCAAATAGTTAAATGAGGTTTTCAAAGAGTTAGTGTACCATTTTTCATGGAAATATTATAGTGGTATGGGAATCCTCGTATCCGAAAGTCTATTATGACCCTATTATATAATAATCCTCGTATCCCTAAATAGATTGTGATCTACAATCAAGAAACTCTTTTTGATAACCAAGCTTTGGAATTGCTTAAGTTTCCTGTTATTGACAAGCCCTTGGTGGCTGATGGAAGTGCCAAATCAAGAAACTCTTTTTGATAACCAAGCTTTGGAATTGCTTAAGTTTCCTGTTATTGACAAGCTTTGGAATTGCTTAAGTTTCCTGTTTTTGATAACCACGAAAGGTTGACCAAGCTTAAGCCCCGATTGTTTTGCAGGAATTTGTTAACCATGGAGGGGTTATTTTTAAGGTTTATGTGGTTGGAGCACATGTGAAATGTGTTAAAAGGAAGTTGTTACCAGATGTTTCCGAGGAAAAAATGAATAGTTTAAAAAACTCTTATCGTTTTCTCAAGTTTCGAATTTGGCCACACATCAGAAAAATGATGATAAATACTACAAGATGATGCATTTGAAGGGCACTGAATTGCAGCCACAGAGTTTCATGATGGATATTGTCAGGGTTTGACAAGGGCAATGAATTTGAACTTGTTTAATTTTCGACGTGATAAGAGATACTCGATTGGAAAACCGTTATCTTATCATTGACATAAACTATTTTTCGGCTTATGCAATGTTTTTTTTTTAAAATTGACTAAGGTTAGTATTTAATTTAATTATTTTAAAAAAATAAAAAAATTATATATAAAAATAATGTAATTAATATTTTATTTAAGGGTAAACTACACAAATGACCACCTAACTATGGGGTTAATGTCGATATGACCACTATAATTTCAATTTTGATAAATATACCACTAAACTATTTAATTTTATTCAATTAAGCCTCCAACCATTAAAAATAACGGAAAGACTAACGTGGGCTGTTAAATAAAATGGTATAATTATACATTTAGTCCCCATTATTTATACAATCTCTCAATTTGATCCTAATTTTAATTTAATAAAATAAATTAATTATTCAACAATTATTTTTAATTGATTAACACGTATCACTGATTGGAGAAGGGAAAATGGGAACAAAGAAAATGTAACTGGATGGATTCAAACTAACGTCCTTAGGATTGAAGTGGTGTGAGCTTACCATTAGAACAAGCACATCTTGGTGATATGAAGTACAACCTTTAATATATGTTTAAATGGTTGTTAATGCCAGAAAAAATGAAACAAAAAGAAATAAACTTGTGCTAATTCAAACCAGGATACCCGGATTGTGAGTAGTGTATGCTTGCCACCAGACCAAATACATTTTTATGATATAAAATACAACATTTAATATATATCTTATATTATTGTTAATGCCTGGAAAAAGAAAAGAAATGTGCTTTTAGGAAAATCGAACATGAAACATCTAACCAATTAAATAAATCGAAATTTAATTTAATTGATTTATTTAATTTAATAAATCAAATTTTAATTAAATTGATTTAATCAAATTTTGATTTATTTAATTAAATTTTGATTTATTTAATTGAGTTAGATATTTCATGTTCGAAATTTAATTAAATTTATTTATTTAATTTAATAAATCAAATTTTAATTAAATTGATTTAATAAAATTTTGATTTATTTAATTAAAATTCGGTTTATTTAATTGGGTTAGATATTTCATGTTCGATTTTTCTAAAAGCACATTTCTTTCCTTTTTTCAGGCATTAATAATTATATAAGTTATATATTAAATATTGTATTGTTTATCATAAAAATATACTTTGGTCTCGTGGCAAGCATACACTAGTCACAATCTAGAGATCCTAGCTTGAATCTGCATAGGTTCATTTCTTTGTTTCATTTCTTCAGGCATTAACAACCATTTAAACATATATTAAAGGTTATACTTCATGTCACCAAGATGTGGTTGTTCTGGTGTTAAGCTCACACCACTTAAACCCTAAGGACGTTGGTTTAAATTTTAATGAGGATTAAATGTGTAATTATACCATTTTATTTAACAATCAACGTTAGTCTCTCTGTTATTTTTAACGGTTGGTGGCTTAATTGGAACCAATTAAATAGTTTAGTGGTATATTTGCCAAAATTAAAAGTATGGTTTATCTGTGTAGTTTACCCTTTATTTAAATAATCTATAATTATATGTTAAGTCCTTTAGATTTTAATCTTTATAAATTAATTTAATGGTGCTCAGCAATACTCATCGTTAGTGGTGCTCATCGGTGCTCGTCGAGTGTGGTAAAATTTTCCTTGCCGAATACAATTGTTGAGTTTATATAGCTCAAACTAATAACCAACTATTACCAAACTTAACTATCTAACAGATTATCCAGCTGGATCAATTATCTACTTAACTAAGAATTAAACTAATCTTCTAACAAATTCAGGAAGCAAACGCTTGTTGTTTACCAATGCCATCATTTGATACCAAAAGCTTTACATTGAGTCCCCATTCGAAAGGCCTTTAGTTGTAGCAGTCAAGACTCAAGATTGCTGCCATATGTCACGCCCCACCAAGGTGCACCAAAACCGATTGAGGAGTGCCCCCTAGGTGCACTCGAGACAACCAAGGTCAAATGAAGGTCCTTGGACATTTTAAGACCAATCATGAACCAAGTAAGGTTCTAGATCGGCCTAGAGAGGCCTACAACCCTCTCAAAACGTTGCCACAAGGTTCTAGGAGGTTCTAAGACGTTTCACACTCATCTAGGCTCAACCAGGAGGACCTAGAAGACTCTAGAAGGCTCAGGACTAGTTTTGACATCTCCGGAACATTCTAGAAACCTATAGATAAGTGTAGTACTATAGGGAGTAATCTAGAAGCCTAGAGACATATGTAGATAAGTATAGACTTATCTAAAATATTTTAGGTCTCTTAGATATTTTTTGAGGCAAAATTGTAGCCCTTGGATCAAAATGATCCTAGTCGTCCATTGAGGAGGTGGGTGCCTATAAATAGGGCCACCCCTCTTATTTGTAATCAAACCAAAATTTTAAATTTTAAAACATTTTCAAAAGCTAAGGACCGACGACGTTATTTGCATCGGGACAAAATAATCGAATCCCCCCACCCCCACTGTGTTACATATTTTCAATTAATGTAATAAATGGTGTCCTCTTTGGTAGGTGAGAAGCTGGAATCTGACAGCGTAAGATCAAATATTTTAAATAATTTATATTAAGTGTTTTTATGCATATGCACAATTTTATTTGTTTGATATCTAATTAATATATTAATTTAGATCGAAAAATATATAAATTTATTATGAGAGTAATTTTTTCAATTTAATTTATTCAGTTACTCAAGAAATAATAATATTTTTAAAAAGGTAATTTAATAAATTCGTAAATCATGTTTAATTATGTTCAAGTAATGTTTCAAGAAGTAATTCAGGAATAAATTACATATTATGGATGTTACTATCTGAATTAGATATCATATTTATTTAATAAATGGATGTTACTATCTGAATTAAATATTGTGGATGTTACTATCTGAATTAGATATCATGTTTATTTAATAAATGGAAGTTACTATCTGAATTAAATATTATGGACCACCCAACGTGGTCGGATTTATGTAAAGTATTAAAATATTTTATATCGGACTCAAAATATAGGTATCAAATTTTGTCTAAATTATATCATATTTATTAAAGAACCAAGGAAATTTATTTTAAACTCGTCCATTAACATAATAAAAATTTAAACAAAATAGATCTGAGTTAGATTTGAACCTTAAATGTTGGAATAACCAACCTTTAAAGAGAATTATTTTGAATCCCAAATTTGCTCAATGTTATTTTAGTATATATTATAAGAAAAAATCTACATCGTTTGACGAGCATCGACGAACACCATTATTAACGAGCTCCGATGAGCAACGATAAACTAATTTATAATTTTTTTAAATTCAAAATACTTAATGCGTAATTATAATTTTTAAAAAGAAATTAAAAGTGTAATTTAATTAAAGGGAAAACTACACTAGTCGTCCCCAAACTATTAACGTTTTCCTATTTTAGTCCCTAAACTATGTTTTTCGGCAAAATCGTCCCTTATGTTACATAGTTCTCCTGTTTTGGTCCCCGACGTTAAATAGCTAACGGTTTTGCTGACGTGGTATTTTTTTTAAATATTTTTAATCATTTCTCTATCCTCTTAAAAAATGCCACATCAGCAAAACCGTTAGCTATTTAACACCGAGGACGATTTTGCCGAAAAACATAGTTTGGAGACCAAAATAGGAAAATAGTAATAGTTTGGGGACCACCGGTGTAGTTTTCCCTTAATTAAAATACATTTTCTTAATTTTAATTTTATTTTAAACATTATTAATCAAAATAATATATCCCCAAATCAAAGAATCTTAGATATTTTAATTAAATTAAATTTTTTATTTTTTAAAAAAATATAATTACGCATTAAATACTTTAAATTTAAAAATTTTATAAATTAATTTATCGGTGCTCATCGGTGCTCGTCAATAGTGTTGTTCGTCAATGCTCGTCGAGCGTAAAAAAATATCCATATTATAAATAGGCATAAAACATTAACTCTTATAAATATCATAATTGAGCTGGCAGATTTCTGGATCTCAACTACCAAAGGCCGACAAATTATTACAAAAATACAAAGAAAAAATTGTAAACGTGTGGGACTATTCAATCATTTTAGTTCGATCGAACTATTATTTTAATCTCTTATTTTTGAGTAAAAATGACATGAATGATTTTTATTAATTAGAATTACGGATGATGTGATGAGCCGGGTCTGTCTAATAATTTTTTTTCCATATCTTGCCTAAGCTTATTTATCATAAGCTTGATCTATATATGGAAAATAACAAGAAAAAAATGTTGATTGTAGACACCATTTTTCGTCCGGGTCAGAATAAATTGGGCCTTCAAAAGCCCATCAAACACATGGAGTCGCCATCGGTCGTTTTGGGTTAGGTACGACCGAAAACCTATAATACTGGTCTGCATCATCATCGAGATCGTCGTCGGGTTCGAGAGTCAGTTACGAGTGAGGAAGGTTATAGCACCCCCACTACGCCCAAGATTAGCACCTAAAGATTCTGGTTGTCTAAAAGGAGACTCAAAACGGGGTTAATAGCACTACGAATAAAATTTAATTAATTAGAACGTAGAGGCTAAGATCTAATAATCTAATCTGAACTGGGACTAAAATGAATTAATTAGAACCTAGAGGTGAGAATTAGTACCTAAACGAAAAGCTTCCTAAACATGGCAGCACCTAAACAAGAATTAACCGGTACCTGCACAGACATTGACTCATTTAAAGCTCTGTTTCACACTTTCACGCACTAAAAGAAGGAATTTTTTATTCCTTTTATTTTTTTTATTACAGCTGTTCTCAATTAGAACCAATTTTAGTGTTCTTTTAATTTGTTTTGAATTCTCACCAAACAAAGAAACCAAATGCCCAGTAAAATTTAAGTACACCGCCGGCCACTGTCACTCACTCCGACCACCACTTAGGTTACCGTCGTCGGCCGCCGTCGATGGCGGCCGTTTAACTTCAAACTACACCAGAGGACTCGTCTCGACGTGTTGAACTCAGATCTTGTGACCGTTTCGTTAGATAACACTCAAATGCTCACGAATCAAGCAAAAATCGTTTAGGTCTTTTCTTCTTCGATCTCTGACTCTGTCCGTCAGATCGTCACCGTTTTTCGATATGCGGTTTTTTTCGGCCTCCTCTATACTTTGACCGTTCGAATTCGACGACTGATGTCTCGTTCGCCGGAAAATGGTGAGAAAGCTTTTCAACCTTATCTTTTGCTTTCAAACTAGTTTCAAGACTATCTTTTTTTTGGTTTTATCTTGCAGGCATCTCTTCTTTTCTTCCTCTCCTTTTTAATTCAACAATTTATAAAAGTTGAAAAAAAATCAAAATCCCGGTTATGGTGGATACGTGGATCGTTAGTGGCAGATTTGAAGAATAAAGAGGTTGAGAAATTTTAAGAGAGACGTTGAGATAATGAATAGTAGGGGAGAGTCATGTTTGACTAAGCTGGTTTGAGTGAAAATTGGTATGGTTTGATTTCAGGTATGGTTGAGCTGGGTACAAATGAGTGTGGGTTTAGATTTGGTTTTGGGCAATTAAATATGGGCATGGTAATTGAATCTGGTCAAAATTTGGTGCTTACATTGATAATTCGAGTCAAATTTAATGAATCTTAATTGATGTTTTAAATATTAAATTCAAGTGGTTATAGTTGAATATTTTTTTTAGATCCATCTATGAAGGAACCAGACATGATAGTTTCGGTTTAAATAGAAATCAATCGAATAAAATGTACTTATAGAAGAAGTATATATGTTTTTTCCACATGAATGATTTCCTGTATATAAAAATGTTTCTCGATTCCAATTACATCATTTTTAGTAAATATAAATTTTAAAATTATACATATACTTTTATTAAATGTGCCATATTATAAATAAACTTTGATTTTACACAATTAAATACATGAAATTTTGATTTGATATATTTTTCGCAAATTACTATCACAATTCTCAAAATTGTATTTTTTTTACTGTTCTCTATCGCAAATACAAATAGTTCTATTAATTCAATACAAAAAATGGATAAATGTATTTCTTTTAAAAATGTGCATAGTTAAACAAAAAATAAAATTTTATTTACACAATTAACTCAAATAAATGTTTTGGGCATGTGGCCTGGATTTTCCTGCACTTTGGATTTTGTATTGGTGTGGTTATGAGCAACGATAGTATGGTGTATTCTTTTTCTTCTTTCGTGGTTCAAATTATATTTTAACTTAATTCAACGTACGATAAACGGATAATTTCATAAATAAATCCTTGATACTTTTATTAAAGCATTGAAGACAGTGTCATATAGCATAGCAACACTTTTATTTTTCAATGCATAAGCTAGCGCTTATTTTTTTTAATGCCCATCGTTGGACACCAAAAGGGCTACATTGAATTCTCCACGGCTACGTAAGAAGAGAACGGAGTCTGGTTGAAACAGTCAAGATTCTCGCCATAGTCAACTCCAAGCATGTAACAATACCTCAAATAGTACCCAATACGGGCCGCTCCGGCTTCATTCCGACCCTTTCCGCATTCGGACGCTCCGTTGAGCAAATTTGTGGTTGCACCATATCCCGGAAGCCGGCCAAGTAATGTATCTATAATGGAAGGCTTCCATGACCCGACCATTACATCATGGCAAGATACCGTTGAATTTGATTGTGGAGTCATCCAGTACCAGAAAGCAGACTCGAAGGACATCGTTGCGTTCATTATTAAGATGTCGGGGTTTTGTAAAAGCTCGAACGGACGCCCTATGCTTTGTCCAAACCGGCCATAGTTAGTGTTCCTGGAACATGGGATTTAAAATTTGAATAAAAACAAGATTTTGTAGAATCACATTCGAAAATAAGTAGTGATGAAGTTACCATGAAAGTTGAATGGGACCTCGGCCACAATAACTTTGATCCGAAAAACAAGGGAAATCTGGTCGACAATAACTTTGATTGCAATCTTTCTCCTTATTAATGCAATATCCCCAAATACTTTGATAGTCTGATTTAAATTCGCCTGTAACAGTCATTAAAATTAACTGTTAGTAAAACATATATACTAATGTTTTCTTACAACTTAGATTTTATAAAGTTTTATTTATATCAGAAGTAATTAATTCAAACCAGCAGTTTCGTAGGAAGTTTGGGCTAAGAAAGCAGCAACTTCTCTTTTCCGAGTGGCCAAATCGCCAGTTGAGGCAAAGGCCGGATATGACTTTGCGGCAGCTATGAAATCATGGTAGGTGTAGAAGCCAGCCGCAGGGCAGATAGAAGGTTTGTCTCTAAGTATCAACATCTCATCGAACACTTCTTTTGTTATAATATCACCGAGTGAACCGGCATCGTTGTCGGTTTGCTGCCCAAATTGAACAGCTGTGCTTAGGAGCACATTGGATAAAAACAAAGACGAAACTAACACCACCCAATTTCTCATCATTTCTATCAACCTTGCGAGTGATGAAGCAGGAGTGGGTGTGTTTCTATAAATAGTTTGGAGAAACGTAAAAATATTATTTAAATGGGTTTAAAATGTTTTATTTATTTATTTTGGACCAACGAGTATTTATCCGTCCAATTTATGTAAGGTATTAAAATATTACATCTAAATTCTCTAGTATATTTGTGCACGATGGATTTTTTTTTAAAAAATCCGTTCATTAACAATTTTTTATATTAAAATATTATAATCACAACTCATTAAGGAAGGATAATGATAGGACTCAAAATTCAGAAATTTTCTTGAATTTTAGTGTCTTTATCCAATCGAGACGCATAACGGGTGAAAAAGGAGTGGTGAGCGACCCAAACTATCAGGCAGAATGATCTATTACCTAAGACTAATTACATCGGCTAACAACCATCAACCGAATAGGGATCTAACTTTCCATGACCACCAACAAAATCATAAACGGAGACTAGCATCGTTAAAATCTTCGTACGAGCAACAAACGACCGCTAGGGTATGCTGAAATCATGCCACAATGACAACTGAAACGAATCACAAAACAAATAAAACATGTCACAATGACATAGAAAAATGCGTGTCACGAGGACAGAGAAAATACGTGCCGCAAATGTAGATATACTTATTAAAATATGAAAAAAAGAAGAAAAACAAAAAATAAAATTGGTGGTCTACAACAACCACCAATTAAAGAGAGAAAAAGAAAAGTTACAATCGACAACCAATACAAAAATCGGTCATTGACAATTTAAAATGACTTATAAAAAGTAGATCGTGTATGATTTAAACTAAAATAATTTACCATTAAAAATTTATTTTGCACCGTAAATTTGCTTGATTGTTTTTTTAACATGTATAGCTGGCCTTATAAAGGGACAAAACAATACAACTAAGGGAAACCAAAACGACAACGTCTAGGGAAACACAAAAACAAATGAAAAAAACAAAACCAGATAAATCACTAGCCTCTTCGAAAGCAGCTCTGAAATTAGAAACTGCATAAAGCTTTTGGTGAAGAAGAGAAGTGAAGTTGAAATTTGGAGGAAAAATGTAGAATTCTCCAATCACGAATGGCAAAATTAAAGGCCGACCAATTACTAAAAAATACAAAGAAAAAGTTGTAAACGTACTTTAACAAGTAGGTGACTATGCAATCATTTTAGGTGGACCAAAATATTATTTGAGAAGATTGTCGCTGCTGCTTGAAATTAATTAAAGTTTAACATGTGGATGGTCTGTAGATTGAGCAAACTGCTATGAAAACACCCCCAAACTGGATAATTCCTCAGGTGGTAAACGTGTGGTTCGGATTGAGTTTTGTTCGGGTCATTTTAGTTGTTATTATTATTTCAGACCTGATTATATTTGGTTTCTGTTCGAGTCTAGTTCGGTTCGATTGATTTCAGTTCAGATTAATAGGAGGTCGATCGATTTTTTATTCAGATTTGGTCAGTTTGAGTCGGGTTTTCTGGTCGAGCCAATTTTTTACACCCACATACATGATTTTTTGGTGAGTTTTGCGGTAGTTCACATCTTATCTTTATTTTTTTTAATAGTTTTTATTTATTTCGGGTTGCCTTGTAGGGGTGGCAATCGGGTGGGGAATAACCGAAAACCGTGGGGATCCGAACCGATGGGCATGGGGAATAACCGAAATCCTTACCCATGGGGACGGGGATGGGGGAAGTTTTATAACCGGAGCTCAAATGGGGATGGGGACGGGGATTGCTATATCCGAACCGTGGGGATAACCGAACCGTACCCGTATAAATCACCGTGGAGATCCCCAAAAATATCCGCAAGAATCCCCAAAAATATCCGTAGGGATCCTGATATTTTACGAAGTTTGATGGCTATAAGGGTAATTTACCTATGTTTCATCAAAAATCTATTCTCACCTGAGCATGGCCGGCTAGAGTAAATTTGAAAATTCTTTGTAAATTCTATAAAAATAATTAGAATGTTATCTATGCATTGTTGTAAACATGATTTAGTCTAGTTTTGTTTAAAATACATGGTGATTGATTTAGATATGTATTCTAAATTATATGAATATTTGAATGTTGAAAGGTCATAAAAATTTGACAGCATATTTCTTAAAAAAGTTTTAGTAATGACTTTGAAAAATCACCAAAAATTCTACAAGTTAAATTAGGGAGTGAGCGTTATATTTATATAATCACACGAAAGTCTAGATTTGTTTAAAACAAACAGTTATTGATTTCGAGTTACATATTAGGAATTATTAATTTTTGAGTGAGCAAATGTTAGAAGAAAAGACAACATATTGTTTCTAAAAACAACAATAACAGTGACTTTGAAAATTTACCACAAATCGTACGAGTAAAATTAGAAGAAGTAATTTATATGATTGGAAAATTTATCGAATCTAGTTTCTTTTAGAACAAACATACCATTATTTGAAACTATAGATTATTAATCACATATTTTCTTTTAAAGGTAGTTCAAGATGTCATGTTTCAAACGAATAATATTTAAGTCATATTTTATAGTTTTGAAATTATTTGTTTGTTGTTTGATAAAACTAAACTTATCTTTTATGTTTGTAATTTTGGAGATTTAATGTTGAGTATTTGTTTTATAAATTAATTTATATTTTTTGGGTATGGGGATTAACCGAATACCGCGGGGATCCGTAAGGGATGGGTATGGGGACGGAAAAATCCCCGAAATGTTTAATGGGGATTCCCCAAAACCGTACCCGCAAGTGTTGGGGACGGAGTGGGGAATGCAAAACCGTCCCCGATCCGCCCCGTTGCCACCCCTATTGCCTTGGTTCGGGTGAAATCAGTTCAAGTTCATTCGGTTTGGTTAAAATTCGGTCTGGATTCATTTCGGTTTTACTAAATTCGGGCCGGTCTCAGTTCAGTTTATTTCAACTTTCAGATCAAATTTAAGTCATTATATTCATGTCGATATCGAATCGAATACATCAGTTTGAATCTCGAGTCAAATTTGTTAGATATGCATAAGTCTCAAGTTTAGGTTGAACAGTAAGATTAATATTTCCGACTCCCTTTAAAAATCTTCCATTCCTCTAATATATATGGGCAGATTGCAATAATTTTGTGTCTTGAAGATAACGAACAGATTGCAATAAATTTGTATCTTGAATGTCTCTCGAAGATGACGAATTGCAGATTGCAATAATTTTGTATCTTGAAAATAACGATTTGCAGCGATTGCATTCAACCACCATAACTTGCTGTTACTGCCAAATTTATTGTTCAAGATAATAATTAAACAATTTTTTATATTATGATAATTTTTTAAGGGTAAACTACACAGATAACTACTGAATTATGAGTTTAGTGTTAAAAAGGACTACCATATTATTTTTTTGCCGTAAATGCACAACGCAACTATTTAAATGGTTCCATTTTAGCCACACGCCGTTAAAAAACGAAAAAGCTGACGAAACTGTTAAATTTTTTTTGTATAATTACACATTTGATCCTATATATTTATACAATATATCAATTTAGTTCTAATTTTAATCTAATAAAATAAATTAATTATTCAATAAGATGGTGACACTTGTCACCACCTGATTGGAGTAGGAAAAATAAAAACCAAGGAACTACCGTTGGAAAGAATCAAACCTGGTACCTTAAGGGGTGTAGCGCACGTGAGTTTGTCACTAAACCAAGCATATACTTGTGATATGCAATACTAATAATAATATATGTGTTATATAAAATATGAATGCTTTCAAAGCACATTGGAGAAAAAATTAGTGAGAACCCTTGCAACAATAAGTCAAGTTGGTTTACTCCTCCGCCGCCAAATGTGCCTCAGGCCATTAACAACAGTACTATCACCTACAATTGCTCCTTCCCCAATGATGAATGTCATTTTGATGGCATGTAAGTTCATACTGGTCATAAGAAAATTGGTGCTTATTCTGATTTGGGTTAAACATAATTGTCTTATCGTTTTTTCCAATTAATTTTTATACCAGTGATTTGCCTGGATTCTCCAGTTTGATTTAGTAATATGAAATCTCTATCATAGGTCAATAAAGGGTGCGCCTTATTCAAGATGAAACGCTGCATGGCTGTAGCTTCATCTTCTAATATAAATTTATTCTAACTAATCATCTCAGTCACTATATAATATGAATGCTGATGTTTTTTTTTTTATCAATAAAAGGGTTCTTTGAATACCTTTTCTGCTACTAAAATTTCTCTCCTAACTATTTGCTGAGAAAATATATATTTGAAAAGTTTGAATTAGATGTGCTTCTAAAAGCTTTGTATACATTTGAACAGCTATCTTTCATGGTAGGATCTTGTTTTTTCAACATATAGTTTATTTTTTCTTTTTCTATATGTATAACACATATATTATTATTAGTATTGCATATCACAAGTATATGCTTGGTTTAGTGGCAAACTCACACGTGCTACACCTCCAAGGTCCTAGGTATGATTCCTACTAAGGGGAATTCTTTGGTTTTCATTTTTCCTACTACACGTGTCACCCTGATTGGAGAAAAAAAATTAATTAATTTAGTAAAATAAAAATAATTAAAATCCCACAATAAGGTGGTGACACGTGTCACCAACTGATTGAATAATTAATTTATTTTATTAGATTAAAATTAGGACTAAATTGATATATTGGACCAAATGTGTAATTATACCAATTTTTTAACAGTTTCGTCAACTTTTTCGTTTTTTAACGACATGTGGCTAAAATGGAACCATTTAAATAGTTGTGTGGTGCAATTGTCATTTTGACACCAAACTCATAGTTCAGTGATCATTGTGTAGTTTACCTTTTTTTTTAAAAAAAATTATTTAAATTATAAATTAACAATCTCGTTTTAATAAATTGTATATGGCACCATGTTAGTTTCGGTTTAAATAGAAATCAGTCGAATAAAATGAATACAAAGGGATACTTATAGAAGAAGTATATATGTTTTTTCCACATGAATGATTTCCTCTATAAAAAAAAGTTTCTCGATTCCAATTACATCATTTTTAGTAAATATAAATCTTAAAATTATACATATACTTTTACTAAATGTGCCATATTATAAATAAACTTTGATTTTATGCAATTAAATACATGGAATTTTGATTTGATATATTTTTCGCAAATTACTATCACAATTCTCAAAACTGTATTTTTTACAGTTCTCTATTGCAAATACAAATCGTTCTATTAATTCAATACAAAAAATGGATAAATGTATTTCTTTTAAACATAGTTAAACAAAAAAATAAAATTTTATTTACACAATTAACTCAAATAAATGTTTTGGGCATGTGGCCTGGATTTTCCTGTACTTTGGATTTTGTATTGGTGTGGTTATGAGCAATGATAGTATGGTGTATTCTTTTTCTTCTTTCGTCGTCCGAATTGTATTTTAACTTAATTTAATGTGCGATAAAGTGATAATTTCATAACTAAATCATTAATACTTTTATTCGAGCATTGAACACAATGTCATATAGCATAGCAACACTTTTATTTTTCAATGCATAAACTAACGCTTATTCTTTTTTAATGCCCATGGTTGGACACCAAAAGGGCTACATTGAATACTCGGCGGATACGTAAGAGAACGGAGTCTGGTAGTAGCAGTCAAGATTCTCGCCATAGCTAACTCCAAGCACGTCACAATACCTCTTATAGTATCCAATACGTTCCTTTCCGGCTACATTCGGACCCTTTCCGCATTCGGACGCTCCGTTGAGCAAATTTGTGGTTGCACCATATCCCGGAAGCCGACCAAGTAATGTATCTATAATGGAAGGCCTCCATGACCCGACCATCACATCGTGGCAAGATACCCTTGAATTTGATTGTGGAGTCATCCAGTACCAGAAAGCAGACTCGAAGGACATTGTTGCGTTGTCTATTAAGATGTCGGGGTTTTGTAAAAGCTCGTCCTTACGCCCTATGCTTTGTCCAAACTGGCCATAGTTAGTGTTCCTGGAACATGGGATTTAAAATTTAAATAAAAACAAGATTTTGTAGAATCAGATTAGAAAATAACTAGTGATGACGTTACCATGAAAGTTGAATGGGACCTCGGCCACAATAACTTTGACCCGGAATACAAGGGAAATCTCTGCTTCGCCGACAATAACTTTGATCGCAATCTTTCTCCTTATTAATGCAATATCCCGAAACATATTGATCGTCTGAACTCCAATCGCCTGTAACAGTCATTAAAATTAACTGTTAGTAAAACATATATACTAATGTTTTCTTACAACTTAGATTTTATAAAGTTTTATTTAAATCAGAAGTAATTAATTCAAAGCAGCAGTTTCGTAGGAAGTTTGGGCTAAGAAAGCAGCAACTTCTCTTTTCCGAGTGGCTAAATCGCCAGTTGAGGCAAAGGCCGGATATGACTTTGCGGCAGCTATGAAATCATGGTAGGTGTAGAAGCCAGCCGCAGGGCAGCTAGGATCGTTTCTAAATATCAACATCTCATTGAACTCTTGTCTTGGTATAATATCGCCGAGTGAACCGGCATCGATGTCGGGGCTGGGTGGAGTGTCTGTGTCGTCGTCATCTTTACAATTACTTTGGCAGCCTTTTTCGACGAGGCAATAGAGGTCAGTGCTGCCACAATAGCCCCATTTGCTACAACATAAATCTCCTGGACATAGAGCACCATCGGCTTGCTGCCCACATTGAACAGCTGTGCTTAGGAGCACATTGGATAAAAACAAAGACGAAACTAACACCACCCAATTTCTCATCATTTCTATCAACCTTGCGAGTGATGAAGCAGGAGTGGATGTGTTTCTATAAATAGTTTGGAGTTGGGTAAAAATATTACTCCATTTAAATTGGTTTAAAATGTTTTATTTATTTATTTTGGACCGCCGAGTATTTATCCGTCCAATTTATGTAAGGTATTAAAATATGGATAAATATTCTATACAAAGGTGGTGGAAGCTCAAAATTTTCACAAGCGCTTCAGTTTTAGAATACAGGGAGTTAGTTTAAGATATAAGGTTTAGGGGTTTAGGTGTAGGGGTTAGAATTTAGGAATAATTGTTTTAATTTAAGGGTTAAGGTTATAATTTAGGGTACCCTTAAATTGAAACAATTATCCCTAAATTCTAAACCCCTACACCTAAACCCTATACCCTAAACTAACTTCATATACCCTAAAACTAAGGCGCTTGTGGAAACTTTTAGTTTCTACCGCCTGTGTATAAGATATTAATTCGTAAAATATTACATCTAAATTCTCTCGTATATTTGTGAACGACTGATTTTTTTTAAAATCCGTTCATTCTAATTTACCAAAATCCGTCGAATCTTATTGTCTCTATCCAATCGAGACGCATGACGGGTGAAAAAAGAGTAGTGAGCGACCCAAACTATCAGACAGAATGTTCCGCTACATAGGACTGATTACATCATCAAACAACCATCAACTGAGTAGGGATCTAACTTTTCATGACCACCAACAAAATCATAAGTAGAGACTAGGTCATTAAAATCTCCGTACGAGCAACCAGGGACGGAGCTAGAATTTGAAGTTAGGGGGGGCAAAACATAAATTTCGAAAGGTGGGAGGGGCAAATTCACAATTATCCCAATTTTTTCCAGAAAAATATAAAGAATCAAAGGGTAAAAAAAAAATTTTCCCCCTACCGGGGGGCCACAGCCCCACCCATTGGAGCTGTGGCTCCGTCCCTGCGAGCAACAAACGACCGCTAGAGTATGCTGAAATCATGTCACAATGACAATTGAAACGAACCACGAAACAAATAAAACGTGTCACAAGGACAAAGTAAAATGTGTGTCACGAGAATGAAGGGAACACGTGCCGCAAAGGCAAATATACTTATTAAAATATATAAAAAAATAAAAATAAAAATTCTAGTATGATTTATTAACAATTTAAAGAAGACAACAAGAAAAATTACGGTCGACAACTAATACAAAAATCGATAACCAATACAAAAATCGGTTCATTAACAATTTAAAATGACTTAAAAAGTAGATCGAGTATGATTTGAACTAAAATATTTTACCATTAATAATTTACCTTATAAAGGGACAAAACAATACAACTAAGGGAAACCAAAACGACAACGTCTAGGGAAACACAAAAACAAAATCAGCTAAATCACTAGCCTCTTCGAAAGCAGCTCTGAAATTAG
The DNA here is from genome assembly GCA_958450335.1 of Hibiscus tridactylites. Taxonomy (NCBI): domain Eukaryota; kingdom Viridiplantae; phylum Streptophyta; class Magnoliopsida; order Malvales; family Malvaceae; genus Hibiscus; species Hibiscus tridactylites. The sequence goes on from OY288281.1 coordinate 91,820,631, forward strand.
AAACTGCATAAAGCTTTTGGTGAAGAAGAGAAGTGAAGTTGTTGAAATTTGGAGGAAAAATGTAGAATTCTCCAATCACGAATGGCAAAATTAAAGGCCGACCAATTACTAAAAAAATACAAAGAAAAAGTTGTAAACGTTTAACAAGTAGGTGACTATGCAATCATTTTAGGTGGACCAAAATATTATTTGAGAAGATTGTCGCTGCTGCATGAAAATAATTAAAGCTTAACATGTGGATGGTCTGTAGATTGAGCAAACTGCTATGAAAACACCCCCAAACTGGATAACTCCTCAGGTGGTAAACGTGTCGTTCAGATTGAGTTTTGTTCGGGTCATTTTGGTTGTTATTATTATTTTAGACCTGATTATATTTGGTTTCTATTCAAGTTTAGTTCGGTTTTAGTTCGAATCTGTTGATTTTAGTTCAGCTCAATAAGAGATCGGTCGATTTTTTATTCAAGCTTGGTCAGTTTCAGTCAAGTTTTATGGTCGAGTCTATTTTTTACACACACATATATGATTTTTTTTTGTGAGTTTTGCGGTAGTTCACATCTCATATTTATTTATTTATTTTTAATATTTTTTATTTATTTCGGGTTGCCTCGGTTCGAGTGAAATCAGTTCAAGTTCATTCGGTTCTGTTAAAAATTGATCCGGGTTTATTTTGGTTTAACTAAATTCAGGTCGGTCTCAGTTTAGTTTATTTCAACTTTCAGATCAAATTTGAATTATCATGTTTATGTTGATATCGAATCGAATACATCAGTTCAATATATTGCTATAAATTTGTGTCTTGAAGATAACGAATTGCAGATTGCAATAAATTTGTATCTTGAACAGTTGAATGTGTCTTGAAGATGACGAATTGCAGATTGCAATAATTTTGTATCTTGAAAATAACGAATTATAGTGATTGCATTCTACCACCATAACTCAACAATAAATTTGGCAGTAACAGTGGTTCCGACATGTTCTTTTTTCTTGAAGAGTGGTTACCGTTGAAAATACATATGAGGGTAGAAATTGTCTTTTTTTTCCTAAACAAGCTTCTTCACCGCAAAAGCCAAAGAAAATAGCTTTTGATTTTGGATCAAAATCCCAATTTTAGAAGCACTTCTGCTCTCAAGATCTACCCGTTTGAGAAAAATTATTAAATGAACATCATTCATTAATTGATTTTTCAAAGAAGTGATTAAGGAATAAATTAGGTATTAATTTTAGACGCGGTGGATGCTACACAAGGATCAACCTTTGGCCCTGGTTGTAGCAGTCAAGATTGTTGCCAATTGCCATAGCTAACTTCAAGCAGGTCACAATACCTTTTGTAGAACCTGATGCGGCTCTCGACGTTGCTGTCAGGACCAGAACCACCACATTCCAAGCCATCGTTGATAATATTTGTGGTCACACCAAGCCCAAGAAGCCGAGCTGCCGCGATGTCACTATTGGAAGTTCTCCAAACTCCGGCATCGATATAATCTCACCCAGTGCACCGGCATCAATGTCGGGGCTGGGTGCAATATCGGGGACGGGTGGAGTGTCGGTCTCAACCAGCACAATTACTAGGCAGTGGAGGTCAGTGGTGCCACACCAGCCCCATTTGCTACAACATATGCCTCGGGGACAAAGCAAGTGTTATTTGAATATGTGGGGGATTATTCAATCATTCTAGCTCGATCAAAACATTTGTATTTTTTATATAATGCATATCTATTTTATAATTTATGTTCGGAGTTGGTGGTAAAATTATGAACAGTTCGACAAAGATAGAAATTCAAATTGTAATACTCCATAAAAGAGGCCCATACAGCAAAAGTTGAACAAAGTAAAATCTACCTAAGATGGTGAAATCTGCTGGGTTGTCTTCTTTTCTGCATTAATCATGGCAGTAACAGTGGTTCCGACATGTTTTTTTCTGGTAACAATGAATCTCTACTCTTCTTGATCTTCATCAAGTTAGGTACAAGCCAGACCATGATAATTCCACGTGATTCTCATTTCAGACTCAACTGTCCTAATCAGGATGTTATTACACGACACGTAAAGCAAGACAATACTTGAAGGATAAAATCTTGCAATTATAAGGGCAGTTATGAATGCAATTTGCAGGGTGTCGAACAGGAACTGTCCTCTATACAGAAACTGAAATAATTCAATTCAAAATGGAAGAGTAAAACAGTACAACATTTGGTTGTGTATGAGCATTCTCGATTTGCATCACTGTAAAATGCTAACAAAAAAACCCTGCATTTTATAAAACTCTTAATCATGCAAAAATGCCGGAGAATCCGCTTACTCCGAACCATCGACTTGCCTAATTTGCAGAAGGAACTAGCAAGCTCGAGTTTCCTTCAATGGAAGGGGTACAAATGATTTGCGGTTTGAGTGAGATGTTTGACACCATGAATAGTTCTTACTTCTCACCTTGCAAACACGAGCAAATGCCAAATCAATGGCTCGGGCTCTTGGCAAGCTTCGATAGTTGGAAGGGGCTTGCAATCCGAAACGCCAAGCAACTTGCTCCTCTCGATTTCTTTACTTGTGAATGGTCTTCGCAACATTGACAACGGTAGGGCTTGTTCCCTTGTTATTTCCCTCACATGATTCAGAACCAAGTCTTCACTGATGGAAGAGCAACCATCCAAGTTGTGCGTTACAGGACCAGTCCCGTAATTCAATTCATTTTGTAGCCCTACGGAACTCTCTCGTGCTCTTGAGTGATTCTTTCTGTAACACGTTGCAAAAGCTCCTCGTAGGCTTTGGAGGACTCCGAACAGAACCTCTCCATTGCCTCGAAAATGCGTTGCAAGCTCCCTTGCAAATTACCATTGCTAGTCTCACTCTGATACACGACATGTCCGTCTATCGAGAGACTATTGCCATCTCCGGAGACTAAAACAATTTGCTTATCCAATGCTTGGATCTCTTTCTGTAACCTTTGATCCTCTCTATCCAAATTCCTAGCCGTTCTCTCTAAATCCTTATTGACCATCATTCTCCGATGCATTTCGGACTTATCTTGTTCCCAAAGCTGTAGTAGACTCATGGCAAAAATCCTCATCGAGTTAACCACCTCCCTTTCAGATATTCTATCCATTGCTTGTGACCATTGATTACCTATTACGAATATCGGTGGTGCACCAACCCGACTAGGTGAGAAGGGAGCTATTCCGTCATCTGTCACTTCAGGTTCATAGTAAAGACATTTCAGAAGCCAATTATTCAAAGCCCTGACATAACCCTTCTGGGAACCTATCCACCGAGAGAATCTCAGAGTCCAACTAATAAGTTCGTGCTCAAGCTGCAACGTCGCTGTAAGATGATCATCGCTTAGCTTTTTGCCTGATCCGATAGAACCTAATGTTTTGGCTTCTCTAATCACCTGATACTGACTACGATGGCATTCAAGCATACATTTCCACATTCTGCTTAACCTGGATAAAAGAATTACGAGGAAACAACATGAGACAAATGTAAAAGTGATGGTCATATATAAGAAGGTTGTCACTCGATTGTACATTATTACAAGCTAAAAGCAACATACTGAGACTAAAGAGCAATGTAAGTAGATAGAGCAGAAAGAGATAGGAAAATGCAATGAGTCGAACAAACAGGAAAAGAAAAAATACCCTTCAATCAGTTCATTGAGCAGCGGCCATAGCTCGTCGTCCCTGATCTTATTGATGGTCACAGATATCTTGTCAACAACTTGAATTGCAATTCTTAACTTTGTGGATAGGCTACTGATTATATTCCGCGTTGAATCAACTTTATTAGCTTCAGCACCCTTTTCATCCAGTCGTTTCAACTTGCGGCATTTCTGGTCATAAGCTACCCGTAACTTCTCTTCAGCCTGCATTTCATAGGATGCTAAGCCATTGTAATACCACTCGAAAATTAACTCAAAATTATCGACAGTGTTCCTAAATGGGGTGGAGAAACAACAGTATTCCACTATTATGCCATGAAAAAGCATAAAATGCTACAACATGAAGCCCCTTCAAAGGTGAATGAATATTTCCGATCAGTAACATCCCGAGAAACTCTTTAATGATATATAAATCAAATTAAACTAGAACAATAGCAGATAGAAATAATAGACAGTCAAACAACTCAATTTACTGAAATGAAGGAAACCAAATGCAAAACAATAATAGCCATGAATCATGTAGTCCACACAACATTTTGATAGGTAAAAACAAATACAATATACCTTTACTTCATTGTAGAGTTTCTTTTCCCAAAGATACAACTTGTGCAAAGTGGAGGAAAGGTTTTTCGGTTTCCTGACCAATTCTTCACCTAAGTCTAGCAAAGTTGGATCGGTGTTATCGGTCGAAGATGAAGATTCGGCACTTTCAAAAGTAGATGGCTGAGATGATGTTACGACCGATAATGATGGAGTAACTACATGCAACATCTTGGAACCTATTTCACAAAAATACTCAAATCCCACATTTAGTTACTAATAGCAGGAAAACAATATAATCAATCTACATTTGTAGCAAAAATTCACACTTTTCAATTCACATGTGATGTATAGTCACAAAAGGATGAAACAATTACCGTGTTTGCGCTGATAGTGAAGTGTTCCCACCTCAAGTAACTTGGCAATTTCACTCCCTGACTCGGAAGCTCTCACAAACTGAACCTCTATCTCTCGAGCCAACTCGAGAGCATTCTTCGGAGCGGCTTGTGGCCTATTAACATGTTCTTCAGCCTTCTCATCGTCCACAACTTTCTTATCCAGCACATGAACCTCATATTCCACCCCATCATTTTCCATCCCATCGCTCGGCCTCCTCCTATAACGTGAAGCCTCTGCTTCATTGCTAGCAACTTGGCCATTGTCATCTTCATCCGGCGGATTCGAATGCCCGCCGCCATCGACAAATTTCTGATCCCCATGCACTTCTTTAACTACTTCGTGTTGATAATCTTCATCTTCCAAATCAGGGATCCCTTCCTCTTCTCTCACCTCCCTCGAGTCCCTACTCGGGGTATAAGGAGGATGGTAGCTTTCATAACTCTGAAAAGGGTTTAAAAAATCCCAAGCTGAAGCTCTGGGAGGTGAAGGCGGTGGCGGCGGCGGCTTCAAGGATGACGATGCCACCACCGACTTTTGCATTGAAGACTCGTAACCAGGCGCCGGATAAGCAGAATAATTACTGAAAGCACCGTAATTTGGGTAACCCGGATTAAGGTATGAACTAGAACTAGGATTATCATTACTTAGATAAGAATAAGGATAATAAGAAGATGATGATGAAGATTCACCCATATAAACAGTCTCTGGATTCATAGGCCTTTGTGCATAAAGAATAGACGGCGTTGGTTGTTTCTTCATAAAATTCGTATGCATAAACCCACCTGGAAAAGACCCAGTTTCAAAAGCTCCATAATTGGGATAATTCCGGTGAATATACTCTATATGACCGCCGCCGCCGCCGCCGCCGCCGTCGTGCAAAGGAGAAGAATGCTCCGAATGGTGCAAATAACCGCTCGAATCATCTTCATCCGAATCCGAATCCGAATGGAACCGAAGATGAGACCCGGAATTGGAATGGGAATGGCGGTGAAAAACATCACCTTTTTTGGGTGAACTAGACCCGACTTCAACCGGATCCACCGCTTTACTCTTGAGTTGATTATGAGACGGAGGAGAAGGAGGCGGCGACGCCTCCGAAGAGGTACCAAAATCATGCTCGATGAAATTGTTCAAAGACTGACCAAATAACTTCAATGAAGCAGTGTAAGCAAAATGAGCTTCAGCTAAAGCAAATCGTTGCTGAATCGCTTCGTCTAAAAAAGCACATCTTTCTCGACAAAGAGCAACCGCAGGGAGATCGTCTAGCTTTGAACTAGAACATCCCATGACTGTCTTCCCCCACCCAAAAAGGATTAGTGTCTTATTTAGATGTAGGAAACAGAACACATGGTAATGGTGATTGTTTCTCGGGAAAGTTTCAGGGTATGAGAAAGAAAAGGGAGAGAAAGAGAAAAGGGGAATCTTTGACAGCAAGGAGTGTGTCGTCTGGGTTGTAACATAAACAGAAAGTAGAAAGAAGACAAAGAAAAAAAGATGGAAACAACTCTTCTCGAAACAGTGCGTTGTGCTGCGTCGGTGTGTCGATTCCTGGAGCGTTATTAAATCAAATTTTCTACCTTTCTTGTTAAAAAACAAAGTTACGACATTTGGAGAAAGGAGAGAAATTTAATGCTTTTTTGTTTCTAGTTTTGGATTCGTAGTGAAATTTCAACTTCAAAGTTCAAACTTCAAAGGAATTCAAAGCGAGTGTTGTTTGGTTTGAAAGAAAGTTTACACCTTTTCATTGCGATTAACAAACGATAAATTTAAAATTTATCTTCGAGTTGGAAATATTAAACCTTTTAATAATATTTTCGATTGTTTTTTATTGTTTGTAAGTATAAAATAAATATAGATACTTAGTTTTTTTTAATAAATTTTCAGTTTTTAACAAAGTATCGAAACTTACAAAATAGATATTTATACTTCAAACAAAAACTAAAAAAACAACCGAAAATGTCACGCGTCAGACAAGTTTCAAAACCCTTAACACAAAAATAAAAATTCGAGTTCGAACAGTTTATACATACACTATGTTTGCATAAATAAAAATTCGAGCTCGAACAGTTTATACATACACTATGTTTGCATTCACAAACGGCTAAAAATAAAGAAGCCATATAGTATTGTAAATCAAAAATAATATTCGTATCTGAATATCCTAATTACTATCTACAATATATATGCATATTAATCTCAAATATCCATTATCCGAATATACTTATTTTTGTGGACAACAGATTTGAATATTCGTTATAAGAATCACTTTGCTCAAGCAACAATGGATTTGAATTTAAATATCCAAAATACATTACTTTAAAAAAAATGTTAATTCTTTTGAAACTTTTTTTTTCTTAATAAACCATATAATTTTATTAAGAGGAAATCATACAGTACGAAGGTAACGTACACCTCATTAAAAACTTTCATACCCTAAAATGGAGAAAAAAAAGTACGACATGTTACCTGCAAAGGTAAAAACAACACCCAATAACAACTACAAACTGGCCCCTAAAAAACACAAGACACACACCCTCGACCAATTACATGCATGACTTGAAAATTTTAGATCTTCAAATCAGACATCAATCTCGCATCAATCACAAGACGTAATCACGCCTAATTAAAGATGAACTTTTGTCTCGTCCCATTTTTTTCAAACGACTTACTGCTCGCATGAAAAGCTAAAACATGCGTTTGAATTATCCATAAATAAAAAAAATTAATTATTTTCGAACTCAAGTCACCTAAATAAATCAGTTAACCCTTCATCACTGAAAATCGCTCCTTAAATTCTTTTTTACTATTAATAAGTTAGTTTCTCAGTTCTCATTTGTTAACCTTTACCCTAAATAATTTATTTAATAAAAAATGAACTCAAGTTTTATATTAATGTATGAAAATGGAGGAGCCCACGTTAAAATAAATAATGAAATTTTCTGACTAAACATTGTCAAGATTTTCGTTTGACTAACATCTCCATACTAATGCTTTGCACATGATCTTTACAGTTACTTAACTGTAAGAATAAGATGCCCAACTATATAAATATATAGGATTTTGCTAATGACAACCCTAAGGGCTGTCAATAAGAACTCTATAAATTCTTATAATTAATGCTTGTTTTGTTTTGTAATTAATGTTTGTTTAGCTTTATAATAAATGATTGTTTTGCTTTGTAATGAAATCTAGTAAAATGTAATTAAAAACATTCCTAAAAAATCATATTTAATTAATTTTAGGTTGTTTAATGTAATTAATACTCACTTAAAACGGTTTATTGTTTAGGGTTTAGGATTTGAGAGTTTGAATTTAGGGTTATGGTTTAGGGTTTATGGCTTATGGTTTAAGTTTTAAAGTTTGATGTTTAGGGTTATGGTTTAGGTTTAGAGTTTAGGGTTTATGGCTTAGTGTTTAGGGTCTATGGTTTGAGTGTTTGGATTTAGGGTTAGGGTTTAAGGTTCATGGCTTATGGTTTAAGTTTTAGGGTTTATGGTTTAGGGTTTGAGGTTTGGGGTTTAGGGTTTAAGTTTGAGGTTTGGAGTTTGAATCTAGGGTTTTATTGTTTAATTAAATTAAAAAATTTAAATTAATGAAACACAACTTTTTAGGAAGGTAATTAATTACATCATACTATATTTCTTTAAAAAAATTAAAAACATTAATTACAAGAATCTACAGTGTTCTTATTGACAGCCCTTAGGGCTGTCATTAGCATAACCCAAATATATATTATACTCCACTTCGCGATATATAGATTTATTTTTTATATAATTTATTAACATTATATTGTTTATGTTCCGAATCTGTGATTATCTTTTTTAATAATATCGTCTTTGAGATCTAAATACGAGTTCTCTCTTTAAAAGTAATTTGATTACACCAACACCTGTTAGTACAATATATTAATTTAACAATAAAGTTGATATCTTACTAATTTTGAGATATAAATATATACTATTAGATTAATTGTACTTTTGTAATAGTAATCGACTCTAGGGATAATTATCGGTTTAAATTTTATTTTGAACCTGTTTTGGATGAAAATGGTGTGGGTTGATCTTGTTCCGCCGAAAGTCGAATTTTTCGTTTGGCAAGTAATGAGAGGGCGGATAGCCGTGAAAGAGGAATTGCGTAGAAGAGGGTTGCTGTCGAACGGTGATCTGCTATGTCCATTTTGTAAGGACGAAAAAGAATCTGTTTTTCACCTCTTGTTTGCATACAGAGTGGCACGGCATCTGTGGCAACGATTTGCAAATTTCTGGGGTTTTCACTTCACCCTCCCTGGGGATGCAATCGGGGCTGTTAAATTGTGGTTCGAAGCAGCACCAAATAAAGAAAGAGGCTCCATTTGTTGTTTTGTCCCGGCAGTAATATTATGGTCGCTATGGTTGCTTCAGAACGGAATTACCTTCAAGAATAGGAAGATGGATCTGTCGAATCTGTTTTTCATCTCCCGTTTCAGACTTATTACCTGGTTTAAAGCGCGTCGTCCTGAGGTTTCCACTCCCTTTGTCGACCTTTTTGCTAATCCGGCAGTGGAGACTTTCAACCGTCCAGTAGGTAGGGTACAATGCATACCCAGGTACCGGTCTCTACCCCCCCTTGGTTATTTGAAATTAAATGTGGACGGTGCTACTAAGCGGGATGGTTCAGCAAGTGGTATTGGAGGAGTTATTCTAGATCATGCTGGACAGAAGGTGTTATCGTTCTCGGAACCTGCTGGGCCAAGCACTCCCATTCTCGCGGAGCTTAGAGCTATTGGTTTTGGATTGCGGTTGGTCAAATCGCTTCAGTCGTGTAAGAATATCAAAGTAATTCTTGAAAGCGACAATTTGTTGGCTATCGATTGGATAACTCGGAAGAGAAGGAGCCCCCCGTTACTGGAAGAGACTATCAAAGAAATTAGAAAGCTCGGAGAGGAAGGCTATTGTGTATTCAAAGTAATTCCCAGAGCGTTAATCATGGAAGCCGACAGTTTAGCTAAGCAAGGAATAGGCTGAATCTGCCTTTGTATTTTGTATTTTGACTCTCGGATTGTAATTCTATTATTTTATGGTATATCAATAATATAAGGGGCACTCTTTTCCCCCTTCCGCTATCGGCTGATTTCGTGTCTGCCGGTATGAGGGGGGTTTTTAACGAGGCTCCGAATTCTTATCAAAAAAAAAATCGAATTGTACTTGAGCTATAACTAGATATATTCTGATTATTAGACTTGAAATAAATAATTTAAAAGATTGTTTTTTTTTTTGAATCTAGATTATATTCAACAGCGAAAGGAATACAAAAGAATCACACCTTTTACAAGATAAATACAATGCAGAACAAAATAATAAAATTTTAAAGGTGTGAAAAACGTTAAAATACCATACCTAACACTGTCAGAAGAAATCTTCTGATAAAAATCTAGAAAAACTATAATTTTGCCTTGAGTGCTCTTTGAATATAGCAAAAAATTCTTCTGTTACTTGTTCTTGGCATGTCGGCACAACCACAAAAGGGAATCATAGCATGTATAGAACGGCCTCCTTCGTTGAAAAGCGCTCGTTGATACTCGTCACTCTATAAATTCTTATAATTAATGCTTGTTTTGCTTTGTAATTAATGTTTGTTTAGCTTTATAATAAATGATTGTTTTGCTTTGTAATGAAATCTAGTAAAATGTAATTAAAAACATTCCTAAAAAATCATATTTAATTAATTTTAGGTTGTTTAATGTAATTAATACTCACTTAAAACGGTTTATTGTTTAGGGTTTAGGATTTGAGGGTTTGGATTTAGGGTTATGGTTTAGGGTTTATGGCTTATGGTTTAAGTTTTAAGGTTTGCTGTTTAGGGTTATGGTTTAGGTTTAGAGTTTAGGGTTTATGGCTTAGTGTTTAGGGTCTATGGTTTGAGTGTTTGGATTTAGGGTTAGGGTTTAAGGTTCATGGCTTATGGTTTAAGTTTTAGGGTTTGATGTTTAGGGTTTATGGTTTAGGGTTTGAGGTTTGGGGTTTAGGGTTTAAGTTTGAGGTTTGGAGTTTGAATCTAGGGTTTTATTGTTTAATTAAATTAAAAAATTTAAATTAATGAAACACAACTTTTTAGGAAGGTAATTAATTACATCATACTATATTTCTTTAAAAAAATTAAAAACATTAATTACAAGAATCTATAGTGTTCTTATTGACAGCCCTTAGGGCTGTCATTAGCATAACCCAAATATATATTATACTCCACTTCGCGATATATAGATTTATTTTTTATATAATTTATTAACATTATATTGTTTATGTTCCGAATCTGTGATTATCTTTTTTAATAATATCGTCTTTGAGATCTGAATACGAGTTCTCTCTTTAAAAGTAATTTGATTACACCAACACATGTTAGTACAATATATTAATTTAACAATAAAGTTGATATCTTACTAATTTTGAGATATAAATATATACTATTAGATTAATTGTACTTTTGTAATAGTAATCGACTCTAGGGATAATTATCGGTTTAAATTTTATTTTGAACCTGTTTTGGATGAAAATGGTGTGGGTTGATCTTGTTCCGCCGAAAGTCGAATTTTTCGTTTGGCAAGTAATGAGAGGGCGGATAGCCGTGAAAGAGGAATTGCGTAGAAGAGGGTTGCTGTCGAACGGTGATCTGCTATGTCCATTTTGTAAGGACGAAAAAGAATCTGTTTTTCACCTCTTGTTTGCATGCAGAGTGGCACGGCATCTGTGGCAACGATTTGCAAATTTCTGGGGTTTTCACTTCACCCTCCCTGGGGATGCAATCGGGGCTGTTAAATTGTGGTTCGAAGCAGCACCAAATAAAGAAAGAGGCTCCATTTGCTGTTTTGTCCCGGCAGTAATATTATGGTCGCTTTGGTTGCTTCGGAACGAAATTACCTTCAAGAATGAGAAGATGGATCTGTCGAATCTGTTTTTCATCTCCCGTTTCAGACTTATTACCTGGTTTAAAGCGCGTCGTCCTGAGGTTTCCACTCCCTTTGTCGACCTTTTTGCTAATCTGGCAGTGGAGACTTTCAACCGTCCAGTAGGTAGGGTACAATGCATACCCAGGTACCGGTCTCTACCCCCCCTTGGTTATTTGAAATTAAATGTGGACGGTGCTACTAAGCGGGATGGTTCAGCAAGTGGTATTGGAGGAGTTATTCTAGATCATGCTGGACAGAAGGTGTTATCGTTCTCGGAACCTGCTGGGCCAAGCACTCCCATTCTCGCGGAGCTTAGAGCTATTGGTTTTGGATTGCGGTTGGTCAAATCGCTTCAGTCGTGTAAGAATTTCAAAGTAATTCTTGAAAGCGACAATTTGTTGGCTATCGATTGGATAACTCGGAAGAGAAGGAGCCCCCCGTTACTGGAAGAGACTGTCAAAGAAATTAGAAAGCTCGGAGAGGAAGGCTATTGTGTATTCAAAGTAATTCCCAGAGCGTTAATCATGGAAGCCGACAGTTTAGCTAAGCAAGGAATAGGCTGAATCTGCCTTTGTATTTTGTATTTTGACTCTCGGATTGTAATTCTATTATTTTATGGTATATCAATAATATAAGGGGCACTCTTTTCCCCCTTCCGCTATCGGCTGATTTCGTGTCTGCCGGTATGAGGGGGGTTTTTAACGAGGCTCCGAATTCTTATCAAAAAAAAAATCGAATTGTACTTGAGCTATAACTAGATATATTCTGATTATTAGACTTGAAATAAATAATTTAAAAGATTGTTATTTTTTTTTGAATCTAGATTATATTCAACAGCGAAAGGAATACAAAAGAATCACACCTTTTACAAGATAAATACAATGCAGAACAAAATAATAAAATTTTAAAGGTGTGAAAAACGTTAAAATACCATACCTAACACTGTCAGAAGAAATCTTCTGATAAAAATCCAGAAAAACTATAATTTTGCCTTGAGTGCTCTTTGAATATAGCAAAAAAATCTTCTGTTACTTGTTCTTGGCATGTCGGCACAACCACAAAAGGGAATCATAGCATGTATAGAACGACCTCCTTCGTTGAAAAGCGCTCGTTGATACTCGTCACTCGAACGCGTAACTGTCAAAAGACAGACTATTGTCATGAAGACAGACAAAAACTGCTAAAAAGCAGACGAAAGAACTGCCACCAAGCAGACAAAAGAACTGCCATAAAAGCAGATTTGAATACGAATCCGACAAAGTAAAAGAAAAACAAGAAACAAACTTGAAAAACGAAATATTCATCGAAAAAGATGAATTTTATTTATGTACAGAACCAGCCGAACGGCCGTCGCCGGTAAAAAAAACGATGAAGAAGAAGAAGAAAGACTTGGAGAAGTTTTATAACCGCTTCAGAAAAAATGAAGAAGTGGAGAAGTGAAGAAGTTTTCTACTTTTGAGTACAAAGGTAAATTAAAAGATTGTTATTTGAATATGTGTTATGTGTACTTACAATTATGACGGCATTTATAACTATACTCGTATCTTAATTTTTTTTTATCTGAAATAAATTTCTAAATAATACATAAATTTTAAAATCCGAATACAAATTACATGTAACAAAGAGATCTATATGAGAGCATGGCAATTAAATTTTTTTCGATTTAAATAGTAGGGTTTCTCTGATCCGAATTATTATTTAAATTGGGAGCATGAGATTGGCCTAACTACGTCCATGCACAAACCATTAGTGCTCTAATATATTTATTATTAGCCGTAATTGTTTTCCAAATGTGACATGTGAACTTATTTTATTTCAAAAAGTGATTGCATTAAAATATTTTTTATAAGAAATCAATAACAAAAATTAGAAAGGTGTCACATGTCATACATTTTTCTTTTGGTGGTCCAATGGAAAATGGGACCCGAATTTAGTTAAAGATATTGCTCAAAATTATATTTAGAGAGAGAAAGAGAGAGATAGGATTTAGTTACACAGTGTAATTTTTCTTAGCCTTTTACAAGTTTTTTGAATCGTTGAAGGAGTGAAACATATGACTGAGATTAACAGTAGGTTATGTAAAGATTATCATTTGGAAAAAATAAGGAGTTAATCCGAGCCATCTATTTCCCCTATCCAACGATCGAAAAAATGTGTAAAACTAAATGTTTTACATTCAGTGTGAGTGGATCCTATGCCATATATATATGGGACATGATCCTCTCACGCTACGTAAAACTTGAATCGAAAACCTCAAGTATAATATTTAGGCAAAATGGTAAAAGATGCCCTTAATGTTTGCATGTTTTGTCATTTGGCTCTCTATTCTTTTTTTGGAGCAAACAATCCCACAACGTTTCAATTTGGTCCAAATATGTCCCTATTGGATGAAAACTGCCAGTCAACTGACGGTTAATGGTTGATGTTGACTGGACTTGCCATGTGTTAAAATCTGTTGATGTGTCAGCATCATATTCACCACGTGTCAACATCATATTTGCCATGTGTCACCATTCGGTTCGGCCACGTGTCACCATAAAAAAGTGTATAACAAAATAATTCAAAAAAATTCTAGCGTGGCATATGCCATGTCAGCCGATCTTAACGGTTGGCAAATCTAGTCAAAATCAGTTGTTGACCGTCAGTTTTTATCCAACAGGGGCATATTTGGACCAAATTGAAACGTTGGGAGGTTGTTTGCTCCAAAAAAGACAATAAGGGCCAAATGACAAAACATGCAAATGTTGGGAATCTTTTGACATTTTGACTAATAGTTAAGCAAAATTGTCCGGATAATGGTCCAGGAAAATGGGAGCTTTTAGGGTTAGGCACCCTTACCATTAAGTTAAAATTAGGCACGAGTTACACAATTTCTAATAAAAATAATAAGGATTTATGTAATTACACAATTCTTTACAATCAACACAATCTACACATATTCTTACACAAATGGTAATAATTTAGGTTATCATATAAGAATTAGGTAGTTACACAATAATTAAGTAGTTACACAAATAGTAAAACTTTTTGTAGTTACACAATAATTATATAGTTACACAAAAATACGTCTAATTTTAACCTAATTTTAAGGCGTCTAATTTTAGACCTTCCAAAAAAATCATTTCATCAAATAGAGATGGTTTGAAATCAATTTGTGAAGTAGAAACATTTTTAAGGCGCCTAATTTTAAACATTCCTATAATATTTACTCAGAGTAAAACCCGAAAAAAATATCTAATTTATAATAATTCATCGCTCAATATTTTGTATCCTTTATTCCAATTTATGACTATTCAATCATAACTTCAAACCAAAGAATAAAGGTTGCAATCTCCAAGTAATTGAAAGAGAAGGAACTATAAATGAATTTAAGTTAGGATGTCATTTTTTAGTGTTTGTTTAAATCTAAATTTAGAGTATATTATATGTTGAAGTATACTCTAATCCATAATCTTTCAATTATTACAACATTAATTATACCAATCGAACTAAAACTCAATTATTAAAAAATACTAATCAATAATTAATCAATATTCCTTTCAAGGGCTATAATAACAAATGCAGAGTAAAAAAGAAAATCCTTGGGATTTCAATTGTTGGTCCATTATAGGCCCATTTGAATCAATATTTGTAAGCACTAGCCACTAGAACAGCTAATGAAACATGTTTTCTGGCATCAAACATCTTCGGGATTAAAAGCAAAATTGCTGTCTAAATTTGGATCATACTACTGGTAAGAATTTCAGCAAATCCAAGCCGACTTAAAAATCAAAGAATTTGCTAACAAGTAAGAGTTGGACCATGGAAATGATCTCCCACAAGAAGAAGAAATTCAGTATCCTACAAATGTTTTACCTCGACTTTGTATCTTTGCCTATATAACACAAGGTAATTACAACTTACAAGTAGATTGTTTTTGCTCTCAAAATATGATGTCCGTTTGCTTCGATTGAGCTTTGATGTCTTTCAGTTTCTTCAAAATGTTTGTGAAGTAGTCCTGCAGATACTTTTCCAGTGAAACTATATCCTTCGGATCGACGCCCAGAAGATTGTATGTCTCTGTCATCGGTGCCGAGAAAATTGTGTCACTTGTAAGAACCTGACAATGTGCACAACATTAGTATCCTTGAGAAAGATGGCGACAGGCATAACTATCTAATACCGGGTTAACACCGGGCAGATGATGAGAAAAATAACTACTTATTTACCTCTGAAAATGCCAATCTATCAGCAACGTCATTTGTCCACTCGAAGAACCGAGTCAGCTGGCGTGTAAATCTTAAGATGGTAACCGGAACTGTGGTAACGTTAGCATCTTGCCCTGCGAGCCTCTCACATAATGCTATCACCTTAATTTAAGAAAATTTAACACAGAACAAATCAGTGGCTTTTTTCACCAGAAAGCTAAAACATTGCACTATCTTTGTAATAATTCACCAGAAATAATCACAAAATGTGAAAGAGCAGCAATACAATGTCAGTCATCAAGAATAAAGACTTATATACCTCTTGGGTTGTCCAAGCACGAGGACCAGCAAATGTGAGAAGCTTGCCATTAATTTCCTCATTGCGCAAAGCTATAAATGTCAATCGAGCAATATCCTAAAACCAAAATAAAACTAGACTAAAGACCGAAATCCCATGATCAATAACAAGTATCATGCCATATATGCACGAAACCGGTCGATGAAACAATTTATGTATGTGTAACCTGTGTGTCCATGTAGGCAATTCTTGTCGGAGCATCTGTCCCCCACACGGACTTCTCTTCCAGTATAGGTACTGCATATTGGCCGATAAGACCCTGACAGATTGGCAACAACCATCTATATAACTAGGTTCAAACTTCAAACACATACACTAATTCAATCATACTGGTTCTTCCAAGAAATCACAATTCTATTCATATATTCACTCTAAAGCATGCACACACAACGCATATAAGCAAAGATCGAGTTTTAGATAACATTTACTTGCATGAAACCGCAGAGCCGGATTGTGATGTGGGGTAAGCCGGAGTCCTGAAGGAACTTCTCAGTGCAATACTTGATCTCCATTAGTGGAACTTCGGGATGCTTATCACAATTGTGAATGGAAAAGAACACATACTTCTGAATCCCCATTGCTTTTGCACATTGTATAAGAGCAACTTTTCCTTCCCAATCTACCTAAACAGAACACATGAAAATTAGACAACACGAAGTTTGAGCAAAATCAAAACATTGAAAAAACACAGCAAGATTAACCATAATTATGCAACGATACCGTTTTAATAGGCTCTTCTGGACGGCCCGTGGCACAATCGATGACCGTATGGACACCAACCAATGTTGCAGGTATTGTCTCTGGTTTACTAAGGTCTGCCTGCTCAAAAATATGCAATAAAGGGCAGATCTTAAAAAGGGTGAAAGCAGTACATTAGGAAAAATTAAATAAAATTATAAAATTTTAAGAGCATCCAGTTTATTACATGTTCTAAATTTTGGATAACAATAAAAGATTTTCACATCATTACTTTATAATGTCTAAAAACATTATAGATTATAAAAATAGAGAGACTAAATTATAAGAAATTAAAGGGATTGAATTACAATTTCAACACAGTAGAGGGGCTAAAATCCTAATTAGACCAAGATCTTACGTTGACAACGGTGGCGCCCCAGTCACGGAGGAAGTCGGCAGGAGCGGGTCTCGGCCGAACAAGGCACCTTACGTCGTACCCTTCATCGAGCGCGCGTCTCACGATTTGTCTCCCGAGAGTTCCGGTGGCGCCAACGACTAGTATGCTGGTCGGCCTGACGGGAGTTCCCGGAGCCAAATTCACAGCCTGAGCACTTCCACTGGCACTGCAAGTTACCAACTGTTGCACCTGCGATTTCTCTGCCCGAGGCCCCCAAAAAAAGAATAATTGAGATGGAAACAGCGTTTGATTTGAAGCAAAATGAAGACAGTGAGGTGCTTACTGGTGGTTAGAGAGGAGGAGGGGATTAGTAGAGTGTCCGGTGACAGAGTCCGCCGCCATGACAGCGCGGTGGATGCATTTCTGGGGTTGTGGTGGTGGTTGAAAGTGCCACGTGTCGCCAGCTGAGTGGGGAGTCTCAACGCCATTGCTGTTTGCTTTGCTAGGTATGTGTATTGATCTCGCTCTGCTCCCTTTTTTACTCTGTTGAGTGTTGAGAGAGAGAATGAAAACTAAGGATGTGAATATTGCCACGTCGCTTCATTCCAAGTGGATTACGATTTATCATTTATGCCACGTATACTTTCTCGCTCGTGGTTCTAAAACATTGCTTACTGCAACGATGCCGTTTCACGCTAAACATTGCTTACTGATGATTTTGATATGAAATAATAACGTTCACTTATTGATCAAAATGCTTATACTACCCATATATTACTGTAACTATTTATATATATATTTGTGGAGTTAGATTCAAATTACACATGATAAAACTAAAGAGTTTTAAACCCATTTAAGATTATTATAAGAACGTAAACGGTTGAATTTTAAAATTAGGATATTTTTACAAGTAAAAATGGATAATATGCATACAATTTTTATTTTAACAATCCATCGATTTATAAAATGTATAAAATGTAAATAAATCTTATTTCATATTTATAACATATAATGAATCAGATATATTAATTTTTAACCAAAAGCAATTTTGAGGGTGACTAGCAATTGTTCACTTTATCTCTTAATTAATTGGTTGAATAAATTTAACTTTAATTCTATCTAAAGAGAAAGAGAAATTCTAAGAGAAAGAATGAGAGTATTCCTAGTGAGTCTAGAATTCATGACTTGAAAGAATACAGAGGAATAAAAATGAATAATGTGGTCAATTAAACAAATATTCTTGCTCCAATTGGTAAAAGAGAGAGAAAAATTTACTCCTAATTAATTGAAATTTTGATCTATACTAAATAGAATGAATGACATTTCGTGACCAATTATTACCTTTTCAGAAAACAACCCTGACAAACAAAATTAATCACTTTAATCATATCATTTTCTTATGCTACCGGCTACAAAGTTCAATAAAAAATCTTATGCTACCGGCTAAATTGTAAATTCATTAGAATTGAAAATATAAATACAAACTTAGTATACTACTTTAATATATAAAAACCTTATATCTGTAAAAGGAATATATATACAAATACAACGTTGAATATATACACAAATACAAAAAGACTATTAATAATGAACAGTGCTATTCCATTTGTTTTGCTGTACTTTCCACATCTGCCTCGCAGTAGAACATTATAGACTATTATACATTTTCTTTCTTTCTTTAAGAACAAAAATAAAGGATAACTTAACAACTTCACTAACCCATAAACGTTCAATCATCATTGCCTTACGGCGGAAATTGTCCTACACGAAAACAAAAAAACAGGGAACATTTACTGAAACCGGGATGTACTAACCTCCACCATTGTCGTTGCCACTGCCCATGCCTTCGCTAAAATCGTTGTTCATGGCAGCAACCTCCATTCTCCAATGTATATGATCGTAAAAAAGAATGTGAGGGGTGAAAAAATATACCTAATTAATAATATAATTCATTATCGACTCTCCCAACCTGCTTCAATTTCTTCTTTTTAGTCTGAAAATAACATTTCCACTTCAGGTTGTTCATGTTTGTTTGACGCATTGTTGTCTGTATCGGGCAGTTCTTTAGTGTTGTTGTCTAAATATTCGGCATCAGTCCAATCCGGATCGTCCTCAGCGGTCTCTTGTTCATCGGTCCCTTCAGTAGCATCCCTAATATTGTTCTCATTTGCATTGTAATCCACAGGGGTTTGTTTTTTAATAGTTTCGGTTCCCCCGGCCTCACATATACAGCTACGCGGGTTTTCATGGAACTCACCTCTGCCAGGTTTCACTTCTTTCGGCGCTCCCATGAATCCGATCTGAAAAGCTTTAACCTGGGTAGCGAACTCGTCCCATGTCATGTTGTTTCGGGCCAAGAAGAGTTTGTACAGCTTCTTAGCATTAGGTCGAATTGTTGGTTTGTGCCCGAAGTATCTCCTGTAAATAGACAAAAACATATTTGGGAACACAGATAGCGAACAAGTGTGTTGTGTTACTTGTGTATGTGATTTATGTAGAGTTGCCTACCTTCGTCCAGCTAACATTCTAGCCATGTTTCCATTATTGTTCGAGACGAAAACATCGCTTCCATCGCAAACAATGTAATCTAGTGCAGCCATGCGGCCCGAAAACTTTGAAAATGGTGCCAACTCCTCCTCAGTGGCTATAGTCTCTTTTGAATGGTAGTTAGGGAAGAGTGCTTTGAGCGGGGCTAACCTTTCTTCACCTCCATATACTTCACCTGACGCCACATAAATATGAACATCGCTTCCAAAACCCAATGCTCTCAACATTAGACCGATTTCCTCTGGAGTTAGTGGGCATCTCCCTTGCCTTCTCATCTTTGCGGAGTTGCTCAACTGCAGTTCATGCCAAAATAAACATGTTCAAATACTCTCAGAAGGTACGTTTAAAGATGTGTATTTTAACAGTTTGCATGGCCTTACATGTAAAGTTTTCCACCTCTTCCGGATTGCTCCAAGTTGCTTCCTTTCCTTTTCTCCTCCGCCATAATCGCATCCGGTGAATGCGAGCATGTCAGGTTCGAACCTATGGAAAATGACATAACGACCTCCATTAATAAAATCCTCCGTTTTTTTACATTAAATATGTTGAGACCAACTGATTTGACATTGAATATAAAGCCATTGCAGTAGTCAAATTTCACCAATTATTGGCAATGTGAATAACAATTAATAACAGAGTGCCCTTTACCTCAAGTGCAATGCAATGAAATGCTTGGTTTTCATCTTCATCCTTTCAACCAAGAGTCTACCCATGTCAAGAATGGGATCTGTGAATGTTAGGGCATGGTAGTTCACCCTACATCTAAGCTTTTGTAAATCTATTTCCAACCTATTTGAAAGCCTATAATCAAACTTTCTAAGCTCAACAGCCTGCATCAGGAAAAAGGGATGGGGAAGAAGTTGTCAGTTTCCAAATGTTGTGCTTGTTTCATGAAAAAAAATCAAGAAAGATGCATTGCCAGTTTCCAAATGTTGTGCTTGTTTTATGAAGAAGAAAAAAATCGAGAGAGACCATCATAGTTACTTCAACATTTGAAAAGATAGATTAGACCCATCTTTCTTGGTAAATGAGGAGTATTCATGCCAAGATATATGACAGTAAATTAGTGGATACTAATAATAAGGTTTGCCAACTATATGCCTAAGCAAATGTATCTGGTTCCATTTATGTTCTCCGCTCATGGTTAGACTTGGCCAGGTATTGGTTGCTAAACCATTTCCTTTCTCCAGAATTGCAAATTAGTGAACATTTAGATCCTGTTAAGTGTTAATGATCAGATTATTTATATTCTGTTCTTTTGCCAGAGCATTTATCCATGACTTATACAGTACATCAACAAAATTTAGGAAATGAGACAAGTGGAACTGCAAAATTAGAGCTACTTACATTCTTTTTAATTAGAACAGGTAGAACACGATTCAGATAACATTTCTCATTGCACTTCCTTGGAAGACTCATGCGACGTGGTATCCAAGGTTTACCTCCCACCAGTGGCAGCGCTTTGACAATTCGAACATCCCGGGAGAGAGATGAAATGAATCGGTCAACATTGAATATTTCAGCAAAACCACTGCATCAAATAACCCATCACATATGAACACAGAATACAAACAATGCCCCTGGTTTTAGATTAAACAAGAATATCACTGAACACCTGGAATCCTTCCAATATGAACGCTGGTCAAGCTTGGGGGTTACCAGAGTTGCATTTAAGATATATGCTGCCACAACAGAATCTACAATCTGTGGCCATAAAAATCAACATTGGCATGCAATTCCAATAGGCAATAAACATAGGCAAAGCAGAAATCTTACCCCTGTTCTCTGTTGATTTAATCCTCCACTGGTGGAGATCAACAAGTACCGATTGGGATGTGTTTTCACATCAGCAGCTGAAACATTGAACAAATAGTATGAAAAGAAGAAGAAAGCAGCCTAATACTTTATTAACTTACAAACCAATCAACAATATAGAAAGTTAATTACTCCATATTAAATGAAGAAACGCCTTAAAAACTATTCTTCTTTTCCAGAAACCAAATTTCAACAACGCGGGCATTCAATTTAAAGCTAATTACAAATAGATAAGGAATCAAGATTTATACAGAAAAGCCAAAATTAAAAAAAATGATGGAATAGAAACAATAATTAAAATAAGAATTCAAAAACTGGAATATTTACTTTGAAACATCTCTGAGGCGTTACTGCATCCGTAAAAGAACTTCGAGCGACGCGAACTCCATAAATCATGATCTAAATTTCCTCCAGTTCCCTAAACAACATCAAAATTAATTAATCAAAACCGATTTTAAGATCCAAACAAGTCATGGCAAACTCAAATACAAATAAATGGCATTAAGATTCAAACACTTACACTAAAATGAGAAAAAAAACAATAATAGTAAAAGAAAATCGTACCGGAACCTGAAACACCGCGTCAAAATTGGATTCCACGGTCCTCATCTAAACAAACATTTAAATAAAACACATGAAAAAAAAAGAATATTAATTTTATTTCTCGAAGTTGGAGAAACAAAAAGAAAACGCATAATGGCGAGAATGTGATGACATACCAAAGAGTGCAAAGGAAGGAAATGATTGTTGGCGGTGGGAGGAGGACAGAAAACGGAGACGGCGAAGAACAAGAGGATGAGACAACCGGAGACGAAGGAGAATATACGGTGCCGTTTCCGCCATAGAATCCGGTTCAGGCCGATACAAAAGTTGTTAGAACCGTGAAGAAGGATGTTGTTGTGGTTACGTTCTCTCCTCTTTCTCTTCATTTTCAGAGAAAAAATAAGCTCTTTCAGATTCGTCAGCATCATAATATTTTCATGTGAATTTTCTTTCTTTTTTCAAAGTAATCACTTTTTATATATACTGTATATTGTATTTTACTATTATTTTTCAAATAAAAATAAGGGAATATTTTATTTGTTTTTCTTTTGTATTGGCTTGCAGACGCTAATGGCGCGTAAACCTGGGTAGATAGATAGATATAATATTAGACTAAATATCGATAGTAAGATATATGTAAGTATAGAGTTAATTATATATATATATATATCTTAAAAATTATAAAACATAGATGATCTATACAAATATTTTTCGGGGATCCCCACAGTTATATATACTGTTATAATTCGATTATCCCCACGATTCGAATATAGCAATATATGTCCCCGTCCCCATTTAAGCTTAGGTGATAAAACTTCCTCATCCCCACCCCATGAGTGAAGGTTTCGTTTATTTGCTATCTACGTCGATTTGAATCTCCATAATTTTCGGATATTCTCTTCCAATTCCCACCCCTAAATCTAATATATTAAAGAATGACGGGTTGTTTTATAAACTTAAAGGTAACCGAGGAAGGCAAATCTTAGTATAGATCTACCTATAAATGTGTTAAAAATAGCAACCCAAGGAAGGTAAATCTTTTGATAAATCCAACTATTTGTATGAATATGCTGAAATCTTAAATATTTTTTTATATAATATTCGATAACTTTCTGATTTAAAAATAATACTTTTTTAACTAAAGATATACTTTTTTTTTTCTATTATTAAGTATTTTGCTAGTAGAAATCCTCTTCGCCTTTTTGTGTCTTTATTTATGTCTTCACTAAGATTAAGGTTTAAAGTTAGAGTTTAGAGAATTATAAGGCGTATTTTTTAAAGTTTAGGCATTATAATTTAAGATTTAAAATTTAATGTTAAGAGTTAAAATTTAATTTTTTTAGTGTTGAGGTATAGAAAGAGGCACCGAAAATAGGTAAAAAAGTTTTATCCATCTTTTGCTAAATAAATTTTAATATTTTTACAAATAAATTGTTCGAACTCAAATTTTTTAAAAATAATAATGTATGTTTTTAAATGAATTAACAAGTATTTAATTGGACGAAGGGTAAACATTGAAGTAATAACATATAATATTCCAAGTAGGCAGGCCACACTCTGCTCAACTGTTTCCCTGACCTTATGCTAATATGAAAATGACATTTGATTTCATTTTAGAACTAATTAAACTTAGGCTCTGACAATTCATTCATTATTTTTCTCTACTTAGAGAAAAGAAATTCCCATTTATTTTAATTTTTCACAGTTTGTTTAAGACAGGCTCATATGTTTAGATTCCATTATGTATCTTTTATTTTCCACAACAAAAGTGGACCGTTATTGTTTTTATTAATACACATTTCTATGTTTTCTATGTTTGTTTTGTAAGACCAATTGCAGTAGTCATTGTTTTTTTTTTATGGATGGAATCCAATTGTTAAAAAAAATATTTTCGATATATTAGAGTAGTTTTCATTAAAAACAATAGATTAGTTTAAATTTTTAATTTAAACTTTTACTTTTTAAAAAATTCTAAATTGGCCCTTTAAAACTTTTTCACCAAGTCCTGCCACGGTCTTAATCCCACTCAAATTAATTTTTAGTAAGAAAATAAAAAAAAATACAAGAAAGGAAGAAAGATTATATATGTATAGAACCATGACTCGCATATTCGACTGCATTCTTTGCTTTGGAAATAGTGTCGAAAAAGTAAAAATCATATTTTTGCCTTTATTTATGGCTTATTATTAAAAAAAATAAATTTAGAAATTAGGATTAGGGTTAAATGTTTAGAAAAAATTATGGATATTATATACTTTTTTTAGTATTTGGGGTTTAAAATTTACAAGTTAAAGTTAAGGGTTAGGATTTGATTTTTTAAGGTTGAGGCAGAAAGGATGGTGTATCCGGTCAAAGGCTGTTTAAGCAAAATAATAATATGTGAATATAATTAAAACAAGGTTAAGAATTCGACTCACGGTGACAACAGAATCGGCCACCTGAACTCTAACATTAAAGGCTTCAACAAAAACATATGAGAAGGAAAAAGAAGCAAAAGAGAGCTAAATTCAAAAGATGATGCCTTATTTTCTTTTTAGATTTTCAGATAATTTGAAATTCATAATCGTCCGATACGTATTAGATTTGTTGATTTTTCACCGATGATAACATGCAAACTAAAAAACTGATTGGCTCATATGAATTGGCTTCTCACATCCAACAAAATCGCAGTTTTATGGAAGATTGGCCCAGACTGCAAAAACTAATTGCGGCATAGAATGGGATTAACAAGCAATGCGCAGTGGCCTGAAGATTTGGCGACATCGATTCTCCTCACCCTCCCTGTCAAGTCCATCATCCGATTCAAGTGTGTTTCCACAACTTGGAGGCGTTTTTTGGACAACCCAAACTTTGTTTCCCAACATCTTAGCATGAGTAAGAAAAGGCAACGAATTGTAGTTGATTATACCGACGAATACGACGACAAACCTGTTCTTCGCATGTTTCATGATCCAACACTCGCATCTTTCGATGCAATTCAAGGCTTTGGGCATGGGAGTCTTTTGCGTTCATCATGGTCTACTCTGTGTATGCGATGCCATAAATTTTCGCATACGCTTATGGAATCCTGCCACCAGAGAGATAAGATTTCTTCCCCAATTTTACACCGACATAAAACACCGAAATCATGTGGAAACCATTGGGTTCGGGTGGGATCCGATTTCGAAGGAGTACAAAGTAATCTTGTTTGTGGAAAATCTGAAATCTCATAAGACACCGCGGCTGCGTTGTGCAGTTTACAAGACCAGCACAGATTCATGGCGGGAATTGGAAAGAGAAGAGCTGGAGCTGCTTCAAGACTATAGCATTTACTATAGTCAAAATGCATGTTTGAACGGCGTTTATTATTGGGTCGTCTCTAGGGTTGGTTTAGATAAAAATGAGGTCCTTGCTTTTCACATGACCAAACAAGCGGTGGAGTTGATAGTGGCCGCACATTCCCGATACCCAACTCAATGCAAATGGCGAATTGGTTATAATACCAAACATTCATAATATTTCTCTATGGATTTCCGATTCCTATCCTGATAGCTACACATCAAATCATGACTTTTGGGTGTTGAGCGAGCAAGGCAAATATTGGACCAAACTATTCACGATTGGACCACTTCTCCAGGTCCACAAGTTGTTAGGGTTTTGGAATAATAAGATACTTGTACAATTTACGAGTAGAAAACTAGAGCTTTACGATCTACAAACTCACCACTTCATAGATACTGGACTTAGACACAAGCTGGATCGTCATGGTTTTTATGTCGACATTTACCAGGAGAGTCTTGTTACTACCGGCAGACATAGTGTTAATAAACTAGGTTAGATCAAAATTGTATAGCTTGTATTTTTTTCTTGTTATTTTCAGCAATTCATTTTGTAGGAAATATGGTTTGAGGGTAGGAAACATTTAGAGAAAGGTTTTAATTAGTCTAATTCAGGTATATGCCTAGTTGGACTTATTCATTTTTTTATGTATTAATACGATCTCATTTATGTGTTAATTCTGTGATATGATTTTTGTTTATTTTTATCGTAATTTGATGTTTGCGTATCTTTTTATGGTAATTTAATGATCCAACAAAACCGTTAGCGGAGCAATCTACAAATTAATTTTCTTAATCTTCACTCATACATCAATATATCATCTAATTGAAAGAGACAGAGATTTCTATTACACTTGTTGAGTTAATTATCTATAAAATATGAGTGACGTAGATAAGGTAAGATTGAATGGTTATACTTCTAATGTCCGGTAGATATAAGGATCTCGATTATATCGAAAGACAAGTCGGGTTAGACTTCAAAACTACAATAAAATTCTCGTCATTAATTTTTTATTTACAAGACTTAGACATGAATATTTGTTTAAGGAATATAAAAGTTTTTACCGCTCAATCTAACCAATTTTGGATTTAAAACCTTTTATCTTTATTTCAGCTGGTAATCATTGGAATTAAAAAATAATAATTAGAATTAAGTCATAATTTAAGTGTTCATTCCGATATGCCATAGTCAATTGGCCAGCAATAACGCTATTATATAATTTTCCTAATGTTAGGGGCGAATATATAAATATCCAAAGACTAGGGTGCCTCAATGTAATATTCCCCTGGAAACTAAAAATTAAAAAGTTCAAAGGTCTAAACGGTAAATAAAACTACTTCGTTAGAGGCAAAATTCCCTGGCTCCTGATACCGATCTTTCGCTCTTATTTTTCTTTATTTCTCCGCGTTCTAAATGAGCTAAGGTAAATGTATTGTCTTCCTCTGTTTTGATTCAAGGTTTTCTTCCTATTTTCCTTTTGCAGCGATTCATTTTCCTTAATCGGTGCCTTTTTAATTTTTAGGTAATCTTGAGTGTTTTGAATATGATCAACTTTGATACCTTTCGTGAATTTTTCGATTTTTTCTGCTGATTTCTGCATTTTGATTCAATGGGTATTGTTCTTTGAATGCATTTTGCAGAACCCATGTCCCGAAAAGCTGTTTAATTTGTGTTTAATGAACCACCCTGGTCACTGGGTCTTTTGTATTTTCTGCAAATCATCATGTTTTTGTATTTTTAGTTTTTATTTCTGTTTGTTAAATTTTGTTTTAAATTGGTATAATCTTTAATTCTGACGTTTACTAAGTTAAATGTTCTTTGTTTGATTTCTAGTGATATTAACCTAATTTGTTATATTTTGCAATGGCAAATTTGTATCTTGTTTCCACTAAAGAGTAAATTAGAATTAAAATGCATGTAGAATGTATATAGCTGATCATATTGCATTCCCTATTTCTTAGTGTAGCTAGATATTGTTTCATGAATTCCTCAGAATTTTATGGAGCTTATTGGAAATCTATAGTTTGCTTTGTTTAGGATTGAGATATATATATTGATTCCAAACATGAGTTTTCATTTGTAATTGTAAATGTATTTTAGGTATAAATTTTATTCTCAAATGATAT
This sequence comes from Hibiscus tridactylites, assembly GCA_958450335.1. Taxonomy (NCBI): domain Eukaryota; kingdom Viridiplantae; phylum Streptophyta; class Magnoliopsida; order Malvales; family Malvaceae; genus Hibiscus; species Hibiscus tridactylites. Next base: position 91,848,113 of record OY288281.1, read on the forward strand.
GAGTTCCATTATTTTATAACATTAATTTCGTTTTGAGTTACGACCCTAGCAATAACTTCACTGCATGTGGCGGTTGTTAATGATCAGATAAAACTATTTCAAATTTGACCGAGGTGATAATTAGCATAGCATGCTTTTTGTTCCAATCATTTACCTTTCGTTCTCTTCTCGGTCGGAAACAATATGTGCAGTCTGTAAAGAAAATAGAGGGTTTTATTAGATCTAATCAGGTAGTAAACACAGCCAGAGGTCTACGTTTTATGGCACATAGGTTGTTTTGCTCGATCCTTAGTATTGAATTGCCATGATATTCGTCCATAACCACATACCGGAAGAGATTCCAAAACTGTTAGACTATTCACTTCCCTTGCGACATGTTCTGCCTACGGTCAAACTCCTTGCATGAAAACTATTTAGCTTGTGAAAATCACCCATAAACATTGTTCTTTTGTAATGTTTTAAATGGCTATTGTGTATTATTCTTCTCTTACACAATCACAAACATGAAGAGAAGGTTAAAGAGGTAAATGCCGTATGTGATTAACAAGTTTCAGTCTCTTTAGAATTTGGTTCTTAGGATTTTCTTATTTGCCAATTTAGAACATTTATGATGATATTATCAATAATATCACGACGGTATTAGTGGTGGTCATGTGTGATAGTCATATTACCACTTATTTGTGTGTGAATTAACGGCTGACAAAAAATTGTCCCTTGTCGCTAGTATTTACTCCATAGTTTGCTTGGCTTTCATGAATCTGATAAAATTTCCTTTGTGAACTACTATTGGGTACTGATTACAGCTTTACCTTGCTTGGTTTCATTTAATAGTTGTTTTCGGTTTAAGCCAAAAGCTAACTTTAATATATTTAGTGGTCTGGGCTCTTGCTGGTCAATTATGGAAAGCATTATGCATTAGATTCCACGGGAAAGCTATATTTGGTCATTCGGGTTGGAAAAATTATATCTCCAACAATCTGCTTTTGCCTCTTTAGTTTAAGAACTGCATCATTCATTTTAATTTGGTTTATGTTATCATGATCTCGATCACCTTGTTACCAGAATAAAAAATCATCAGATGGGTCAACAAACGATAGACTCCAAAATCAGTGAATATGGACTGCGGAATCCTGAAAATAACTCGCCCAATTGCGATAAACCACCTCCAGTTGGTGCAAAGAAGACACCATTGAGAGATCTGCAGAACGAACATAGAACTGTGCCTTACTCTACCGCAAGCTCTTCGGTTTCCAAAGACAGAGGACCGGTTACTGATCCTACCAAGGTTTCTGGAACTAAGAGACCATCCCCTGAATGCCCTGTGAGTCCTTCGCACTGCCAACCGCCAAGCACTAGTGCTATAAATGGGCATCTTGTCTATGTCCGTAGAAAACCCGAAGCTGAATTAGGGAAGAACTGTGCGTTCGACTGTAGCAGCACGAATAATTGCCAACAGCCAAGGCATGCTAGTCAAGTAGAGGGAATTAACCAAAAAAAGCCCGAAATAAATGAGGCTAAAGTTTCTTGTTTTTCGGCATTTGCACCACCCCCGATGCCATCGTCGACAAGCTCGTCTGCCAAACCTTCCATGCCTTTACCTTCCGGAAAGCCTGTTACGAGATTAGCACCTTTAGAATCCAATCAGCATACAGTCGTTTCTGCTGCCTCTGGATTGGATAGTCCAAAGGGAACTAAAAAGCTTCACTTTGAAGAACGGTATTATCAATTGCAGATGCTATTGAAAAAGCTGGACCAGTCCGATTTAGAGGATTACACGCAGAGTATGTCTATGTGCTTAGTGAATCATTCTTTATCATATTGACTCTCTCAATCGTAAAATCTTATAATACTTATAAAGTTTGATGTTATGTTGTCAGTGCTTCGATCGCTTTCTGCAGTTGAACTCAGTAAACATGCTGTTGAACTTGAAAAAAGATCAATTCAGCTCTCACTGGAGGAAGGTAATTCATCCCTGTTGTGTGTTTATCTATATGCATGTATAGATTTACTATGTTTATAGCATACCGTCATCCGTGCGCTAGTAATTTATACGAAAAGTGGTTTAAGGCATGAAATTAGTGCCATTCATGTTTAGATTTATCGTACAGCGGGAATTTAACTCTTAACAATTTTTTCCTCCCCCGTTATTGCAGCGAAAGAGCTGCAGCGTGCTGCCGTTTTAAACGTCCTGGGAAAAACTATGAAGATGGCTAAAGCACAACCTTCCAATCAACCGGGACAATCATACAAATAAAAGGTGATTCCGAGGCATGAGTGTTGTAAGTTGTAATAGAAAGCCATTGCACAAACGTGCTGACTTTTTCAGATCTTCCTTCCTCCCTAGCTTCTCTGCATTCGCAGGCTAATGTGATAATTTACTGTAGTTTTTAAACTCGAAATTCCGTGTATTTTCCTAGGCGAAAGCTTACGGACAGTATCGACTTCGAAACTGTATTGTCATATATGGTGCTGAAACGATCCTTTGAGTATCTGCTACTAAGCCTCGTCTGTCTTCTATTTTGGATATATATTATTTTGAATAATAAAAATAATATATATTAAAAAAGATATTTAGTGATATTGTTTTGTAGATGCAGTGAAGCATAACCCAGGGTAATTGGCTAAGGCCAAAGTAACCACCCCATGTTTCCAACATCTAACTAAAAAAAACCGCCCAATTTCAAAAACTTCCTTGTGCCTTAATCTTTTAGTAACTGCCGACACGACTTTCCCTACAAAAGCAATACTTCCACCATTTTTGCACTTTTTTTTTTGCTCTTTCAATTCTTCATTGTTTCTTCTTGCTTCATCCCTTCTGGTTTCTGTCTCGAAAATGAATGAAAATGTTGGTTCTGATGATCCCGGGTTTCGGTCGCCGCCTTCTCCTACTCAATGTAATATCCTGTACTTGCCTTCTTCGTCGGCTAATGCAGTGAAATATGATCCGGATCAAAGAAAGAAACGGACCAAATTGATGAAGATCGACACTGGTCAATTTCCGACCTGTTCGACTCCCGTTTCCAGGCCTAAATATAACAAAAAACCTGACCCTGCGGCACCGAAGATCACTCCGCCGTGTAGTGAGTGTGGGAAGAAGTTTTGGTCATGGAAAGCACTTTTCGGACACATGCGGTGTCACCCCGAGCGACAATGGCGTGGAATCAACCCCCCTCCGAATTATCGTCGTCCAGTTTCCCCCATCAAGGAGACAAATAACTCTGAATCCTTGATGACTGAGGAGGACCATGTTATTGCAGCATCCTTGTTGATGTTGGCTAACGGTACCGCTGCCGCTAGTGAGAGCGAATGCGGTACAAGTTATCAACCTGGGGTTCAAGAAACCGACACTTTCGGATCAAACTCTGCCAACTTCCGGTTCGAATGCTCGAGTTGCAAGAAGGTTTTCGGGTCCCACCAAGCGTTGGGTGGCCATAGGGCGAGCCACAAGAATGTAAAAGGTTGTTTCGCAATAACGAGAAGCGACGGCTGTGAGGCCGAGGATCACGGCATCGACTACTGTGGATTAGTGAAAGAAAACGCAGAAGAAAACGACAATAAGTTGATGATGTTTCTGGGCCACAAGTGCAGCATTTGCTTGAGGGTTTTCTCTAGTGGTCAAGCCTTGGGTGGGCACAAGAGGTGCCATTGGGAGAAAGCTGACGAACCATCGTCGAACCGAGGGCCGAACCTCACGGAATCAAGGCAAGATTTCAGCAGACTGGACCTGAATTTGCCTGCTGCTGGACCTGTTCAAAATGATTCATCTTCTTCTTCGTATTATTCTTCAGGCCTTTTGAATTTGAGTTTAAGTCTATGAATGTTTGTTTAAATTTAAATGTGATTTGGGTAATGTAGGATTAGAAATATTCTGTATACTAATATTGTGTGGATAGTGTATTTATGTTGATCCAAATTGAATTGTTTAATAACAGCTTCACTTTCTATTTGTAAAGTTCATCAAATTGAATGATTAAATAATAGACTTTGCTGCCTTGTTCCATTGTGTTCGGTTAGGTCGGGTCGGGCCGAAACTCGTTTATTAAGAAAAAAAAATGAATCCGGTCCGGTTTATAATACCTATTTTTAATTTACAAAATAATAAAAGATAATTTTATATAAATATTTATATATTTCTATAATTAAATCTGGATAAAATATATGTTAAGTTATACTTTTATCTATTCGGGCTGATATCCAGGCCCAATTCTAAAACCAAGCTTGGGCCTAACCGGGTGGGGCTGACTAGGCTGGGTGTACAAGTGTGGGCATTGCCATCCGTTGTTTTATTTGTATAATTGTAGCTTTAGCTCTTCTAAAAATTAATCATTCAATCAAATCCCTTTTGTAGTTTTTTTCTTTACTTAAATGGAAATTTTTCCATTTTTAGGCCCTTAAATTTTTAATAATTCAATTAAATAGTTTTTAACACAAAATTTTAAATTTTGGTCCAAATTTTTTAAAAATTTTATCTCAACCCCAATCAAAATTTCTTAGTTCATCTTGATTCACATGAAAAGTCTTTTTTAATAATCAAATTTTTTTGAAAGGTAACGGGCTTCATTAAATAACCCCTCCAGTCCTAGGTAGGAGGAAAAGAGTGCCAAATTTTATCTATAACAAAGACTCGTACATACGTCGAATAAATCCATACAGTACAATACACACACGACTTTACATCCAACTAACCTTATCACTTATAGATACCAGTTATCACCAAGGTCATACTCCCAAACCCCTTCGCGCCATTGCACTTGACTTACTGGTCGTGATGTCCGTTAATCTGCACTCCACAGCAATTTCACTGCACGTTTTCTTCCTTCTGTAGTCAGGCTATAAGCAGCTTCATTCTGCTCACGATACGCAAACTTCACCTCGAACTGGAACTTATTACACATTATTTTACACTTCGAGACTGCCTCTCAAAAAGAATCAGGACAACTAATATCTTCCGTGATCCAACGAAAAGCTAATTGGCTGTCAGTTTCGATTATAAGAGGGGATTTACCATTCCATTTGGAACATACAAATATCTTCCCTACTTCTAAGATTGCCATTAGTTCAGCTCCCGTCGGATCTGAAAAACCACAAATTTTCAAGAATTTTGTGAGGTGTTTTCCATGATTATCCCTTAAAATTTCTCCTAACCCGCTAGCGCCAAACGATCCTTCTACAGATGCATCAACATTAAACTTGAGAAGTCCCATCGGAGGGGCATTCCACGATTCAGCTCGAAAAGATAGTCTCGGGTTTGTCCGAATGCTACATAGGTTCGGCTAGGACATAAAGTCTAAAGTAGAAGTGAAAGAATCCGGCCACTTACATTTGCACCAAAAAGCAATTCTTACGAGAGCTGAATCGAACAAACTGTCAACATTCAGTGGCTTATTGTTGAATATTTTCTCGGTTCTATATAGCCATATTGACCAGATAAAATCAAAGATAGCCATAATCCAGATTGGCCTTGATCCCCTGTTCGTGCGTTGTTCATACCATATCTCCATGAGGCCCCTAAGTTCTTCAGGCATCACTAATACGACTCCCCAATAATTCCACCACCGCTGCCAAACCTTCTAGGAGAATTCGCACCTACAAAATAAGTGATTTGAAGACTCCATCTCTTAGAACAAAAGACACAAAGCCCATTTCCAGCACTTTGAACGCCTCTTTTTAGGAGGTTATCAAATACCGGGATCTTATTAAGGATTGCACGCCACACAAACATTTCCACTTTAGGAGGAGCCAATTTAACCCAAATCTTCTTCCAAAAATTATCGGCTACAGCTACTCCTGCACTTTTTAGCAAACAAAAATCCCGGCTTCTATTTATTTCAGTAGAGGTACCACACCATTTGAGTTGGTAATTCTCGTTTAAGCACTTTGATGCTCTCGAGAGGACTTCTAAAAATTCATTCTAGACTGGTTTTTTCCAATCGAATAATTATCTTTTGAGTGTAATTTCCCACTGCCATTGATTGTCCAATTTACTTCCGTATTCGCAGACAAATCCATTCGAATTAGTAGCTAACCTGAAAATTTTCGGAAAAGCTTCTTCGAGCGATTAACCTCTGTCCAATGATCAAACCAAAAGCGAATCGATGTAACATCCCCCAGAACCCATCTTAAATTAGATACAAAGTTGTCGTTGGGGTTTAGCAGCGGAGAAGAGATGTTTCTCCAGACCCAGGAGGTGTTTCTGCTCGGAAGTGTTTTAGGAACCATCGAACCACCATCCATTTTGTATTTTTCCACGATAACTTTGCGCCATAATCCTTGTTTCTCAGAGCTGAAACGCCATAATCACTTATTTAGGAGTGCTCTGTTTTTAATCTTTTAGTCGAACATGCCCAATCTACCAACCTCTTTTGGGCTACACAGCTGATTCCACTTGACCCATCGGATAGGCGTAGAAGAGGTAGGCCCCCAAATAAAGTTAGAGATGAGACTGTTTGTTCTAGCCTCCACCCCGACTGGCATCTGAAAAATGCTTAAGAAGTAAACAGGCATACTGCAGAAGACTGACTTGGTCAACAATATCCTTCCGGCAAAAGACAAAAAAGACTTCTGCCAACCTTTAAGTTTCGATTTAAGTTTATCTATGATGGGCTGCCAAAGAGAAGCACAGTTCCTAAGCGCCCCCAACGGTAGGCCCAGGTAGGAGATCGGTAAAGAACCCACATTGCAACTTGATTAATATTAGGGTGTGTTTGGTTCGCGGAAAAGATGATTACCAGGGGTAATAATCTTTTCCAGACTTACATTCTCATGTTTGGTTTAGGAGGATTCCCACTATGAGGTATTATTCTTTTCCCAAGAGTGACTATTTTCCCCCTAAATGGTGGGAATGCTATCCCTCATTTCCTTAGGTATTACACAATTCCTTCCCCTTTGGACAATATTACTCTTATGATTATGAATTATGTTCATGTTGATACTTTATTGCATTTTTAATTAGGTAACTAATTATTTATGGTGTAAATTTATTAAATATTTATATTTAATATTAGTTTAATATATAAATGGTGTTGTATATATTTAGATAATGTTGTAATATTTAATAGTACATTTTATTAATATTGTATTTACGATGTTTTTAGGGTTACAGGATGAGATTGTATGTTGCTTGAGACTGAATGTGTTAAGACTTGATGTTATTAATTTTATTATTTGATTTATAAGATATTTTTATCTTAAAAAAATTAGTAAGTTAATTTATTTTTATTATTTTTACTACTTTTATATTTGTTTTATTATTTACTTTAATTTGTTTGATAAATGATCGAAAGTAATAAAAAATTAAAAATCTAAGCATATTAAACGTGTAATATTTTGATGTTAAAAAAAATTAAAAAGAAATAAATGTATATAAATATAAAACATTTTTAAACATAATTTAATAATATTATAAATATTATACATATTTATTTTTTTGCAAAATTTAGGTAATGTAACGAAAATAGTTCTATAAATTTTTATGTAAATATTTTTAATTTAATAATTAAAAATTAAACTTGTTAACAAGAAAGTATATTATAAGGACAAGTTAGTAAATTTTGCTTCCAATTAATCTTATATTCCTCCAACCAAACACTACAATTCTATATTCCTACCAAATAAACCAAACAAGGTAATGTAACATTCCCAGTAATGTGTCAGGTAATGTTACATTCCAGTAATCCTATTCCCAGAGGTAATCTTACATTCCGTGAACCAAACGCCCCCTTATTGTAAACAAGTATTTAAATTTGTATAATATTATGGATCTTTAAAAGTAATGAATAAAAGCCGAACCAAATCCTTCAATTTCGTTTGTAAAGTGGAAGAAGAATATTTACGCAAGTGAAAAAAAAGTCATTTCTTTACTTTACATTATTGGATGCTCTTTTTAACTTTTAGATATGCTTTGCACTTTTTTCAGAATAATCACTTGTATTTAACTCATCGATTGATTAATTCGGATTAGATATTATAAAAATTTATTATTAAAAGACTAGAGTTAATCAGAATACATTTAATACAAAAATAAACAAAATTATAATTGCATTAATAAACTATACATATATAAACAACAAATCACATCTAAAAACGCTCCTACTAACTCATCATCCATTCGGTTGATTGAGTACTCATTAGTTCGAAACTTATAAATTTCGTTCATCTCTAAAAATAACTATTCACCATATAACTATTTATTTGTATATTTTGTGTCCAAACGATCGCCTCTTAAGAAAATACTCGTAATAAAGTAAATAGTTACTGCTACCGACCATAAATATTTTCGACATATAAAAGAAGTGATGTTTATTAAAGAAAAATGTTAAATTAGAGATTAAAAAAATAAGGAGTTGACAAATTCAATGTCAAACTGCCACCATGAAACCAATTATCCAACAACTATGGCTTAATTAAATTGAAATCGATTCTGATGGGATTCTTCATCTCCAACTCAAATCCACATCAGAGAAATGTGTATGAACCCTCATGAAATTAATTTGTTAATACCCACCAAGCATTAATATCAGAAAATAAATTAAAACTTCCCTTCTAAGCAAAAGAATAAGCGTTATCAATAAGGGTTGGGTGCATTAGTAAGATACGTTGCATTCTCAAAGAGAGAACGTGAATTCGAACCTTGAAAACGACATTGTTGGGAGAAACAATCACGCACCTTGAATATGGACAGTAAGACGGACATGCATATTAACAAAAAAAAATGTATAGAGGGATGGGTGTATACATCAGCAATGAATCCCCTTTAGTATCTGCCATTGATTCTATTTGCCCTTGCAATCCACATCCTTAATTATATTATTATTATTTCATCAAATTTAATAGGTTAGTTGACTTATGAATTTCAAATTCACCACGTGTAAGCACCATCAGTCGAACATTTTTTTAAATAAAAAAAATACTAACTTTCAACTATGATTATAAGAATTTATTAGATTAAATTTTATTATCCATAAAACTTTTCTTCTTTGTAGTTTGTGATTAGGAGAGAGTAAACGATTTAAATCATCAATTCGATTGATTATTTAAACTAAATTGATTTATCCCATCATAATTCAAGAAAATTGAAGAAAAAAATAACTTAATCTAATCGATTAACCGAAATAATTTCGATTAATTTTTTTTTGTGTTTTTTAAAAAAATATATATATAAAAAAGAGATTTCTTAAATAAATTTAAAGAAATTGGGATGAAACTTACAGAAATGGAAAAAAATCGTTTTCATCTTCTACCGACCTTGGCCAAAGTGGATGAGAATTGAGATTAATTTAAGATTAATTTTATAATGTTAAGTTTATAATATGGTATTTAAAAAATAAAATTGTGGGAGTGCAATTTTTAATGAATGAAATCAGCATTTAGGACTTTTGGATTAACATTTTCTTTCGCTTTCGATGACTAATCAAAGTCATTAAACATAATATAACATCGTTATCATATTACATAATCAGTTTAATTATGATCATTAATCTATGTTATATCAACTATATGGATGGGTACAGATTTTAGCATTGAGATTCGAGAAAAAATATATTATTTTCTTAGGTAAAAACTGCTGTTGTTCCCCGAGAAAGCAACAAGTGTAGGTCCTGCCTGTTTTCCTCGAGCAATCAAATTTCTGCAACATGAAGCCAGGAGATGGATTCCACGTTTCAACCATGAACCTCTGATTAAAATTGTTTAATCGGGTAATTAAGTGTTAATCAAATGGTTAAATGCTAATACAGTTTCTGGGATGCGGCAACTCGAGCAAAAACAAAGACAAGAGAGCCATGGCCTCCCGAGATCTTGAGAGCCACTTTGCAAAGAGCTTCAATAATGTCTCTAAAAGAAACCATTTTTTTCTGCATGAAAACCGAACCGACCCTTTGCAGATTTGGTCAAATGTAACTTTCCAATTGGATTTTACTAATTATAGAAAGAACAGATGAAAATAGAAAGGATTGGAATTGGATTTTCAGACATAAAGCTAAACTTAGCCCATGTAGGCTGTCCGAAGATTCTTTGAGTCAAGTGGATTGAAGGAATCTCCAACCTGAGAGACAGATTATATTCGGAGTGGATATGGATCTAATCTTTAAACAGAAAAAACTATATCATTGTTGTTTATAATCAAATTTCTTATCTTTAAACAGAAATTAGCATTTGACACTCGAAGTGGGGTCCTATCATAATATTAAATTGCGGCCGCATCATAACGGTTTTGAAAGGTTTCCGCGACATCGCAACCGCATTGAAAATCATGCAACCGCAATAATATGGGTCCTATGCTTTTTCCATAGAGAGGGAATATTCTTCACGCGCACAGCTTGATATTTGCAGTTTATATAAAAAAAAAACACACACCCCAAGATACCAACAAAAACTGATGATAAAATCACTGTGATAGAAATTGCTTTGTTCTATAGAGTTTCACTCTGTGTTTTTTTTTCCTTTCTTTTTTTGGTGTAAAACAAAGGACCAAAACTGGGTTTTTCTCGGAGATTCTTTGTAAAGTGAGTAGCTTTCATCTCCTTTGTTTTCACTTCTTTATCTGTCTGTTTTCCTTTTCTATTAATGGTAAAATCTGGAATTTGTATGCAAAAATAAGTGTTTAAGCAATGGGTTTTTTTTTTAAAAATTTTGTGTTTGTTACAAAGCCTGTGAATTGCTGCATGTGTTTGGATACTGTGTGCTGATGTTGGATAATTTGTTTTAGGTTTGGTTGACGATGTTTCTGCGTTTTGGACAGATTGGGTGTTTGGATACCGGGAAAATGAATCTTTACTGGAAATTCCTGTTTTTGTTTTTCATCTTCACTCTGCTTCTGTGTTTCGGTTCATGATAGTGTATGCAATATTGCAATTGGAATGTAGTATAAGCTAATAGGCTCTGGTTTAGAAGCAAATTTTGGAAGCATTTTTTCGTCATGGAAGGCGATGGCGGATTCGCACCGAATTCTACATTCGGGAACTTCTCCGATGCTGCTGTTGCCATGGATTTCGATTATATGGATGAACTCTTATTTGAAGGATGCTGGTTAGAGACTAGCGATGGGTTCAACTTTATGCAGCCTGGTCCTTCAACATCTACTGGTCCGAATCCGAATGACCCTTCTCAGAGCTTGCATCAAATGCATCAAGGAGAGGCGGAAACAATGGTTCCGGATCATTCTCAAAGTCGATCGGAAAACTGGGTGGCTTTTGGAAATGCTACATCGATGTCGCAACCAGGAAGTTTTGTAGTCCAAGGTACCGAGTTGGCGAATAGATGGTGGATAGGACCGAGGGCGGAATCCGGTTCTTCCTCATCTGTTAAAGAGAGGCTAATGCAGGCTATTGGATATTTGAAGGAATCTACAAAAGATAGGGATGTCCTTATCCAAATCTGGGTGCCTGTAAAAAGAGGAGGGAAGAATGTCCTTACGACCGAAGGACAGCCTTACTTGCTCAATTCGAACAGCAAGAGTCTCGAAAACTTTAGAGATGTCTCTGAATCCTACAACTTCCCAGCCGAGGAGGATTCAAAGGAATCTGTGGGGTTGCCTGGCCGTGTCTTTTTGGGGAAGTTACCTGAGTGGACACCTGATGTTCGTTTCTTCAGAAGCGATGAATATACGCGTATTGGTGTCGCAGAAAAGTACAATGTTGGTGGATCACTTGCTCTTCCTGTTTTCGAACGGGGGAGTGGAACTTGCTTGGGCGTTGTTGAGGTCGTCTCTACTACTCAAAAGATCAATTATCACCCGGAACTTGAACACGTCCGCAAAGCTCTCGAGGTCTCCTCTGTTTCCTTTATAATCTTCATGTTCTTTGTTTATCATCCGTTAAACAGCGCAGGAGAGTTTGCTGATCGACAGTCTCGATTAAACCTCATGACTCGTTTTAGTAGACGTCTTCTATCCCCTAATTATATGCGTCTGCTTGTTGTATGTCATGCATTGTGCCACTGGCATGCTTCACAGTCGTCCGTTGCCGATTTTTCGTATTTTAATGCACCAACTGTCCGTAGTTTTTCTTCATTTTTCTAATAACAACTTTGTTGCATACCTTATATAGTAATTGACTTTTCATTTTTCAGAAAAGCAAATTAAATACATAAAAATAAAACCTTTCAGAAGAGCCAGTGGTCATGTATTTGTTTATCACAGATTACTCATTTGTCACCTATAGAGCCCTATTCTATATACTCATTCTGGTTTAAATAAACTGTATCTACCCGCAGGCCGTTGATCTAAGGAGCTCACACGGCTTCACTCCGCCTGGTGTTGAGGTAAAGACAATGGCATCTTAAGCCTATAGCTTCGACTGTTCAGAATTTGTATCGTTCTTTTCTGAGACAAAACAAGTCCTCTGGTTTCACAGGTTCATAACGAGTTGTATCAAGCTGCATTGCCTGACATAGCCGAGGTTCTAAGATCCGTCTGCAAGAGACATAAGCTGCCTTTGGGTCTAACATGGGCACCATGCCTCAATCAAGGTAAAAGTGGATGCCGACATTCCGACGAGAACTTTTATAGTTGCATTTCCACGTTGGATTCCGCTTGCTTTGTGGCTGATGAAGGTCTTTCGGGCTACCTAGAGGCGTGCTCCGAACATCACCTGCTCCGAGACCAAGGAATAGTTGGCAGAGCCTTCACGACAAACAAGCGATGTTTCGCAACTGATATAACTGCCTTCAGTAAGACGAATTATCCTCTCTCTCACCATGCAAGGATGTTCGGATTGCGTGCTGCTGTAGCTGTCCCGCTACAAAGCACTTTTACCGGATCGGTTGCATTTGTTTTGGAGTTATTCTTGCCGAGGGATTGCCATGACAGCGAAGCACAAAAGCGTATGCTGAACGCATTGTCCAGTTTTATGCAACAGGCTTGCTGGAGCTTGCACGTAATTGTGGACAAAGAGCTCGAGGAAGAAGTGATACTGCCGGTTAAGGAAATGGTAGTTACTTCGGATTCAAGATCAGACAAAGAAGAAACTCAATTTAGGACTTTTCCGTCGAAAGAGAACTCTCCGGAGGAGTCATCATGGATTGCACACATGATGGAGGCCCAACAGAAGGGTAAAGGTGTTTCTGTCTCGTGGGAATATCAAAAAGAAGAACCGAAAGAAGAATTCAAGGTGACAACCCACTGGGAAGATACGCAGCTAGAGTTATACGATAAGCATGTACTCTTGGATTTCGGACATGTTCACCAAAATGCCGGAACCAAGACTAGTGGTGCCGACTCTTCTTCTGGTGGGCTTCACGTTTTAGCCGGTAAAAAAGCAGGTGAGAGGAGACGAAAGAAAATGGAGAAGACAATCAGCTTGCAGGATCTTCGGCAGTACTTTGCAGGGAGTCTTAAAGATGCTGCTAAGAGTATTGGTGGTAAGAAAATATTTCATTATAGTTACAAGCCTTGTATTCTTGTCTGATGTCTCGATTTCTATTTAACGAAATAATGCTTGTTGATCAAGGTAACTACAAGTGTTTTGGCATCCATGCATTAGCAATATAGAGTACCCAGCTCGTTCGAGTTGCTTACTGTGTTTATTCTATTGCAGTGTGCCCGACTACCCTGAAAAGGATATGCAGGCAACATGGGATCACTCGATGGCCGTCTCGAAAAATTAAGAAAGTAGGTCACTCTTTAAAAAAGCTCCAACTTGTGATTGACTCGGTTCAAGGTGCCGAGGGAGCCATTCAAATAGGCTCATTCTATTCGAGCTTCCCTGAACTGAGCTCACCAAACTTTTCTAGCAATGGTCCATCTTCAACGTTGAAGATTAGTAACCTTTCTATGCCATCTGAACCTCAACTTGAGAGCAACATGTTCGGGCAAGGAGCTTCTGCTTCAAAATCTCAATCTTCTTCATCCAGCCACAGCTCAGGTTCGAGCACGTGTTGTTCCACTGGAGCGAAGCAGCAGAGTACCAGTATCAATGCCTTGGGTAGTGCAGGTGGGTTGGCAGTGGAGGATCCCGGTGGAGCACTAAGAAGGGTTCTCGGTGATGCTGAATTGCACTCCTTGAATCAAGAGGAGCTGAAGCTACAGGCGAGAACCGAAACAATAGGCGAGCATCCTAATTTCGAGATTCGACCTCCGTTCCTAAAAGCTGTCGGCCAGAATTTACCAGCCGGGGGCAACTTGAGAGTAAAAGCTATGTTCGGAGAAGTTAAAATACGGTTCATCTTGCAACCGAGTTGGGGTTTCATAGACTTGCAACAAGAGATTGCAAAGCGTTTTAACATCGAAGACGTCACCAGAATTGATCTCAAGTACTTGGATGACGACGATGAATGGGTTCTCTTGACATGCGACGCTGACCTTGAGGAGTGTATAGATATATACAAATCATCTCAAAGCCATACCATCCGAATCTCCCTTCATCAAGCTTCTCATCCGAATCTAGGAAGCTCGTTCGGTAGCAGTGCACCGTCATAAGAACACGATCAGATCAGTTCCCTTATGAGCCGGGAATTCAGAAGTACATGTCGCTGTATGATAGAATCTTATCAAACGGATAGCCGATAGGTAGAAGACATGAATTATATACTCTATTCAATGCAATAAAAGAGTAAGCACGATGGCTGAAGATGACAGGATTGTAAAAAAACATTTGCTGCCATAGCTATGCTATCATATGTTTGTATTTTTTCATCATCCGAATGAACTGAAGTGCAAAAACTTAAAATTGATCTATTCGTATTGCAATATAAGGCATTCTATGATCTTGTACTTCAAAACTCTTATAAATTAGACAGAAATGACATTTAAGAAGAGTTAGCTATGCTCACATGAGTACAGAGTTTCCAAAGCCTCCCCAAGCTGCTAAATGACAGCATCCTTGCCGGAGGGAGGTGCAATACTTCTCCGCACCGGACGAGCTGACTTTTTCATGTACGAGGAATTCCATTCCCCACCATCTTGTGCATAATAATCCATGGGATAATCACCAAGTAAATCCTTTATTCCGTTGCCATCACAACCTGATTTACTCTCCCTGCAACTCAATTCATTTCCACAAGAACCACAACCATTTCTCTCCCACCATCCGGATATCTCCCCAAGCGCAATCTCTGCCTCGAATGTAGTCAGTAAAGGAGTTACAAATGCATCACCCCAATCAATGGATAGCCTAGGGCAAGCAATTTGAACCCAAGCATCCACTGAATCTTCAAACAAAGCAATCCGAGCCGGACTAATTTCCGACATCAAAATGACAGTAAAGTCAAGTCCTTTCTGCCTCATTTTACCTTCCAACCTCTCTAAAACCCTAGGATTGCCTTGCCTCCCCAAGGTCCCCAACACAATCCCCCAACTTTTGGCTCCCTTTGCTTTCTCTATCGCCCTCCGTCGTGTTTCCCTCATTCCCTTATGATCATATTCTTCCAAGAACAACTTCCCCAAGTAAGGGTCGTATCGGAAAGCTCTGATTCCTGGATTTGCAATCATAAAAGCTTCTAAATGAAACCTCCCATCCGCTACGAAAACCGCCACCGATTCATTTACATTTTCAATGGAACTGATTTTGGGCGCGGTGCAGCCTAAAACTTCACCAGCTGATAGAGGTTTTGACTGAGGAATTAAAACCCTAAATCCTAGTTTTTCTAGCTCTGGCTTAGCCGATCTGATCGCTGAGGAAAACTGAATCGTCCCGGCAAGGACAATTGATTCCTTAGAAATAGTAAGGTTGTGTTCAATCGTGTTGACGAGACCGTCCACGTTGATTTTAATCTCGACGAAGACGTAAAGGCAAGGAATTTTGGCGGCGTCGATTGGAACCAAGCAGCTATGGCCATAATGAATCAACAAATCAGCGCCAAGAGCGACAGCGGAGAGGTCATCGACGCAGCATGCGCCGTAAGTGACGTCGCTGAGGACAAAGCAGTGTGTGACGTCGGCGAAAGATGTGAGGATATCGGAGATGACAAGGGAGTACATCAGGAGACCTTCGGGGAATTGGAGGGCGACGCGCTTGGCGCCAGTGGAGCGGACGCGCCAAACGCATTTGTGGATTTCGAAATTGTAGTTGGGAGGAAGAATCGAAATGGCGGCATTGAGGGATGCGTCGTTTAGGACCGTGTCAGGGATTTGGTTCTTGACGAACCGTTTCGGGACCGGCTTCGAGGTGCTGGCGGTTCGTTGAAGCGGCAATGGCATTTCTAGCTTCGGTTTCTGTTCATTTTGACCGGTTTTCTCGATCAAAGGATCCATCATCCAAGTAATCTAACAAAAAAAACCAGAGCTCAGTGACGATTGCAGAAATTTTTAGAGTTTTAGGGAGGACGGAGATTTCAGGGCGGGCGGGATGGCATTGGCAACAACAGGCTTGAAGCCCGGTGAAACTTAAGCCTAATAATGCGCTATAATTCATAGTTTCAGCCCAAAATAAATCTAATCCAGTTGATTTTGGGGCTGCTTGATTTGATCCGGGTCGGATTTACCCGGTGTTTTTTTAGGGGTAAACTACACCACATACTACCTAACTATAGTCGTTAACTCGAAAATACTATTGAACTTTAAAATTTTTAAAACTAACAGTGAATTTTAGCTTGTGACTCGAAAATATGGTTGTTTTGGAGCCTAATTTAGCCCAAAACGACGTCATTTTGCTGGAGAAAAAAATAATAAATCATGTGTTTGGAGGGGTTTGAACCCAAGAGCTTCAAATAGAAAGATTAAACATTAAGCACTAAACCAAATTGAATTTATATAAATATTATATATCTCAAATTGCTTGAAATCAATTCAAATTATTTTATGAAATAAATAATACTATAAATAATATTAATATATAAATAACATAAAATGAATTGTTTATATATATCAATATATACAAATAAAAATGTATTGTTTTTATTTTTTATATAATATTTATAAAATAAATATATTATTAAAAAAAATTAATACTTTTAAGTCATTCTATGGATATCCCATGAATGCCCTTTTATGTGCATGCCAGCTTCTCCTAAGTTAACCAATTGAACTTTTCCTTTTTCCTTGTTGCAAACTTGCAATATCGTATATGTTTGAGATAGGGAAATACTTCTCTTCTTCCTCCCTAAAAATAAAATATTAAAAAATATCTACATTGTTTTCTAAATGCTTAAATCGACATAATCCAAAAATAATTAAATTAGTAAATATATACATACTTAAACATATTCAAATTCACGATCTTTAAATCATTCTAACAATAATAATATCTACTACGACTAATTAAAATTTATTAGGGCAAAAACACATTTTGATTAAGCACAAGGTTAATTAGTATAATGTGTATAAGTAAAGTAATATTTGGACATGATTTTTCTTTGTTTCAAAAATCAATGCATGAAGTTGACACCTCCTTATCTCCTGGAAGTAGCAAGTTACGTGATCGTGTTCCTCCTTCAATTCCAGTTCTATTTCACACCTCTTATGTTTTTTTCTTGTTTTTAATTAGTACAAATATCATTAATTCATTAAACAATGTTTTCGAATTCAATTTTAATACAATTATATCAATTTAAAATATTTAATGTTCGAATCTCATTATTTTTACAATTATTAGAAAATAAAAGCAAAAGCAATATAATTATTAGTCCATTTACCAAATTCGTCAAAGAAATTGACGCTTCCTTAAAAGTAATATAATTAAGAAAACTTTGTGTGTTTTCTACAAGCCAAGTATTTTTCAAGTTGTGGAAAATCTTTTTAACAAGTTTGAGTGTTTATATTGAACACTCTGTTGGAAACTTTTTTTAGACTACAAATCATTTTTATTTGTAGTTTTCCTTATTTTGAAAGATTGCGTTTCAGTTACTTATGTTATCGATTTATTATTTTGAACAAAGTTCCACATGTTAGATTATAAATTTACTTTAATTGTATACTCGTGTAAAATTAAAAGAAAATAAACAACACCAAAAGCAAATTTTAGTTTGTCCAGCTTCAGCCTGGAAAAAGCGATCATATATTTGATATTTCCTGTATAACTTTATTACATTTTGCTTTTATGGGAAAGGTTAGTTTCATTGGAAATCCAAATCAATTATTATTTTTAATCCCCCGAAAAAGAAAAGGCGTAAAATAACAAGCCAACGGCACCTTCCACGAATAGCTAATTAACTCACATTTACTATGATAAAAACATGATTAATGACAATAAACATATCCCCCGATGAACCTTAGCTGTGTTGATAAGGTTGAAGATTTGAGTGTTCATTTTTCTTTACCATTTTCCCATCATTTTCTTGCATACCAAACAGGTTTCATTTCACGATCATATGGTATACATCCTTGGAGTTTCCAGGTTTACCAAAAAGGAGCCGCCAAGAAAGGAAATGCAAACAGGCAGACCCACAAATCAGTAGTAACGTGGGTGAACCATGCCATGCATTATCCACGTGCTGTAACTTACACACATAAGAAAGTTAAAGTTGAACCCATGTGTCATAACTCTGCCAAGTGTTAGGGCCGCCATATACACACAATATATAGCTCTAAACTTTTCTTTCTTTCCTTCCACTAGGGTTGAATTTTGGGACAAAAATTTTCAGTTACTTTTCATTGTCTTTTTCTAATGCCTCAAGATTAGAAAAGTCTTAAACTTTAAAAATAGGATTAATATCCTAAATACTGACGGTAAAAACTAAAAAATTTCACAAGTGTCTTAATTTTAAGGTATAAGGAGTTAGTTTAGGGTACAAGATTTAGGTGTAGTGGGGTTAGATTTTAGAGATAGTTGTTTTAATTTAAGGTTTACGATTATAATTTAGGGTTTATAGGTTAGAGTTTAGTTTTAGGGTAATATGATGATGATTTAGGTTTTAACCTATAAACCCTAAATTATAACCCTAAAGCTTAAATTGAAACAACTATGCTTAAATTCTAACCCGGTACAGCTAAACCCTTATACCATATATTCTAAACTAACTCTATATACCCTAAAACTAAGGCAATTGTGGAAACTTTTAGTTTCCACCGAATATTTATTCTTAAAAATATACTCTACCTCAAATTCTTTAACTCAATATAACCCTAAACACTATACTTATTTATTCTTAATTTGTGCAATAAAATAGACATAAAACAATAAAAAAATGAAAAAGGGAAGTTTAGCATGTGCGGAGGCGATTACGTAGATAGTGACGGCACCCTCTTTGTGGAGTGAGTTTAAGAGTGCAAAATTTCTACAGCTAAGTAGTATAAATTGTAAGCATTCGGCTCCCCATTTTCCTCCCTAAGCGAGAAGGGACGGAGCTTTGGTGGTTTACAAAAATGGAGAAGATTGTTAGCATATTGCATGGGTTGAAGCCGGCAATGCTGATGGTGGTGGTTCAGATAGTGTTTGCAGGGGTTAACGTGTTGTATAAACTTGCAGTCTGTGATGGGATGAGCTTCAAGGTTATGGTTGCCTATCGCTTCATTTTTGCCTCCGCTCTTATGATCCCTCTTGCTCTCCTTGTTGAAAGGTTCTTTCTGCCTCTCTCTTTTGTTTTTCGGGTCATAGATTCGAATCCTAACGTACACAAACTCTTCGATTTCGCCACAGGAAAAGGCCAAAGCTAACTTGGACTATACTACTTCAAGCATTCTTCTGTGGGTTACTTGTGTAAGTTTATTTGCCATTAACAGGTTAATTAATCATTATTTAAGTTTAACCCAAAACTTGATTTATGCAGGGGCTCTGTGTCTCAGAATTTGTACATAGAAGCCATGGCATTAACGTCGGCAACATTTGTTTCCGCCATGACTAATCTAATCCCAGCCATAACTTTCATTGTGGCCGTCACCATTGGGTATATATATATATATATTCTCCGTCTTTTGTTTGACTCATCCATTAATGGTTTAGGAACTCTAAAACTTTTCCATGGTTCAACTTTCATGGCATGCAGATTGGAAAAGGTGGGTTTCAGAACAATGGCAGGGAAGGCGAAGGTGTTGGGAACAGTAATTGGACTAGGAGGGGCAATGGTATTCACATTTTTCAAAGGACTCGAAATCAATATGGGATCGATCCATTTAGATCTTTTACACCACCTACACCATGCGGCGGCGGCGGCTTCTTCCGGTTCGCATCCAAGCTCTGCTCATCATGTATTGGGAGCTTTGCTAGCTCTTGGCAGCTGCACTTCTTATGCTATATGGTTGAACATTCAGGTGTTGTTTTGATTCCATTTCATTTTGCAATATTTTTTCTTCTTTTTTATGCTTATGTTTTTAATTTCCCTCTCTCAAGACTAAGATGAGCGAGAAATACCCATGTTATTACTCGAGCACAGCATTAACGTGCACGATGGCAGCCATACAAACAACTGTTCTTGCACTTTGCTTGGAAAAAGATTGGACCCAGTGGAAACTAGGTTGGAATATCAGGCTTCTAACCGTTGCCTATTCGGTACGTGTATTATCAATAAAACATAAATAATTCATTTAATTCTTAAAAATATTGAAAACAATCGTACATGCACAATTGGCAGGGAATTTTAGGGTCGGGAATGATGATCAGCTTGATATCGTGGTGTGTGCGCATGAGAGGTCCGGTTTACGCATCTAGTTTTAACCCTTTGTTGCTGGTCTTAGTAGCTGCTGCAGGCGCATTCTTTCTCGAAGAAAAGTTCTACCTTGGAAGGTAATTAGTTAATTAAGTAGTTAATTCTGTTTATATATATATTTATTTAATGTGGTCTGTATTAATATTATAGCATAATGGGAGCAGTGCTGATTGTGGTGGGCCTGTATGTGGTGCTGTGGGGAAAAGCCCAAGAGATGAAGATGAAGAAAAACAATGGAACTATCCAAATCATTGTTGCTTCTTCTACCAATATTAGTAACAAAGATAACAATACTAGTATTGTGGCATTAAAAGTTTAGGAATTTCGGGAAAAGGGAATAAACATGTTGCAAATTTTAGAGAGGGGGAAATAGAAAATGCTTTGAGTAAAGTTTTGTATATTACATTCTAATATTTTTATTTTGAAATATCGGTATTAGTTTTGGATATGAGTATAGAGTATTATCTTAACATATACTTCATATGAGATACACTTAAGCATGCGAGGACAACTTGGTGGTTAGAGCACGTTCACCTGCTCTACTTCTTTTCCCTTAAGTTTCAAATTTAAGACTTCTCTGGAGTATTATTGCCTTCACCTAAAAAATTCATAATATCTTTATGTTCTTACAAAACTTAGATTTTACGGAGTCTATTGACCACCGGGAGTCCATTAATGAAGGGGTGGTCGATGGTGACAATGGGCTTTAAAGATTAGGATACTATGAGTGGTTTATTTTTTTAAAATTTAGGTTTAAGAATTTATGGTGACGATGTGGGAGACAATTTATTAGTGGAGTTTAAGGGATGAGTGACTGTGGTCGACAACAATAATGAGTTTTAAGATTAAAGATTTAAGAATTTTAAAAAATTCAAAAACTCAAGTTAAAAAATATAAGGCGATAAAATTCAGTTGTTAGTTCACTTATCCACTTTTCTATTTTTCGTGAAGGGGTTACAAAATTTTTTCAAAATTATTTTCTTCTTTATCGTTTTTGTTACCATAGGCGGACTTTAACCGTTCTATACATAAATAAAATTCTTTTCCGATGAATGTTTCGTTTTTTCAAGTTTGTTTTTTATTTTTCTTCTACTTTGTCAGATTCTTATTCAAATTTGTTTTTATGGAAGTTTTTTCAAGTTTGTTTCTTGTAGTATAATTCTTATTCAAAGAAAAACTCGATCGAATCGAGTCGGTGTCGAGTAATTTTATCCTCACTAATCCCACCAGGCCACAACCCACAACCCAAGAAACCAAAAAAAATGTAACCCATCTTAGAGGGATATTATTCTTAACAACATCATCCACATAAAATTGGACACGTCAACTAGTACCAATTCTCTTGCTTAGTCCCCACTTACTTAAATATATATGTCAGACTAATTTCAAAATTAAACTTCAAATTTGAAGGCAAAATTCAACATATAGCTCAAGTTAACTAGTTAAGCATAAAGGCTGATTTTAAGCATGACAAACAAACTGGTTTTAGTAACACATGGCAGTCAAGGCATTTATCATTCCCTTAAATTTTAGTGAAATTATTCATACAGTGAGATAAAATTTTACAAGCATGTTTTTAATGTAGTCATACAGAGAGAAATAGAATGAAAGAAAGATAGTTTGCCAGTTGGATTAAGACTAGGAACAGTATAGCATACACCCACTGCACATGCCAACTTTACACCCCCCTTTTTTTTGTTCCTTAAAACCGAAGGAAGCAATACAAAATATGAGCAAAATCTTTGGGTAGGGGAGGCTCAGAAAATTGAATTTCCCCCATTTTAGAATCTTCTTTGCCTAAGCTTTACTTTTGCATTACTCAAACCATGTGAAGTGTTTCTGTGCCTCTTTCTTCCCCTTCCCCTGAATTCTTTTTCTCAGATCCACTTGTGGATAAGGGTGGAGAACAATGAAAGAGAAATTAAGTACCTTTTTTCCTTCAACCAATATGAATATAAAAGGAGTTAAGTTAGGGTTTTAAACCCTCAGTCCATCAAATCCACATTGCTTGTATGTAAGTGACTGCCTCCTTGGACTTATCACTATTGCACAATCCACCGATACCTGTCCATTCCAACACCCAAATAATTTAGCATAATCAAACTCACTACATATATATATATATAAAGCATGTGGATACATCACATGACAATGAACATCAAATATGCAACTTAATTTTAATTTTTGGTCTAAGACCCTGATGTCAGATAGCCTTGATTTACCCCAAATCGAGTTGGATCGAACTCGATTTCGAGAAAAAATTACTCAATATTGTTTTCCCATCCAGTGAGACAAGAAATTTTCAAGCAGCAGTGAATTTTGGAGGAAGGTTGAGGTTAAAAGTTAACAACTTTGTGGATCACAGGATAAAAGAAATTCATGGGCGGTGGATCCCATTGTTGCAGAGAAGTAAAGTGATAGCCCAAAATCACATGGCGAGAAACCAGCAAAGAAACAAAATATTTTTTTTCTTTCATTTCTACCCCATAAATAATTAAATTAAACCCTGTTTATTTATTGGTGTATGCTACTAACACAGCAGCAACATCATGCTCCTACAAATACCCCCCAAAAAAACAACCCTAAATCCAAATAGATAAATAAATCCAAGAAATCAATGTTTCTTTAAAAGCTAAAGTGATTACAAGTAGTATATGTTCTGAATATACGCTCAACTATTTAACAATGCATGCTCAATCACTCTGCCGAAGCTCGAACCCATGACCTCTAAGAAGAACAATCGTTCCTTTAATCATTGAGGGAAGTTTCTTCATGCAATAAAAGCTATATAGCTAAATGTCATTGGTGCGTATGGTTAAAGCGCATGAGAAGCAAGCAAAATTATTATCGTTAATTAGAAGGTTGAAACATAGCTTAATCGTCTTTTAATACGTGTCCTAAGACAACAATTAGTCAAATAATGCTAAAACAAAGTGCATCAAAAGCTAGGTACATTCCTTTAAGACAATGAACATCAAGTGGGAGAATTTTGTTCCAATTTAAAAGTTTAACTCTATTCGAATTAATATAATTACTAATTCGAATGCATGTAATCAAAATTAATATAATTATTGATTCGAATGAATATAATCGAAACAAACATATTTGTCCTATATCTTCTGGTAAAAAATGGACAAGAAAAGGAATCCAAGGAAAAAAAAAACACCCCCTTCCATTCAGGGCGCGAGTTAGCATGGACAACAAAACAAAAAAAAGAGAGGTTCAAGTTAGTAAAATTCAAACATATCCCAAAAAGTTGAACGTGACAGCTAGTGGGGTGGTGGAGATGGCGGTGGCTAAAAAGCAGCCACCTCTTACGGCCGCTTTCAAAGTGTAAAACATTGTTGAAAATCATCAATGGCTTAATTATATAGGCAGGAAGTTAATGGAAGACAATGCGGCAACTAGAAATGGGTTTAAATTGTTTCTAAAGGAGGAAGTTAAAGACGTGACCTGAACGCCGGGAGAATCGAAGTCCAGCACACGGATCTTGGCGCCAACATCGCCCAAGACTCGAAGCTCGACACGGTCATTAAGTGAGGCATCTCTGATTAAATCAGAAGCGTCGGCTTGCATTATGTTAGCTCGATCGACGGCGATGGTTGCCTCCACGTTTCTAGTGCTGTGAGCTTGTTGGTAAAACCCGGGGATCGAAGCTTTCCCTAAAGGAATCCCGCGGTACATAACGGTGAACCTCGACTCGCCGTACCTGATCCCTACTTTATTGGGATTCACCGCCGTGAAAAGCATGCGGATGGTCAGGGACAAAGAGGCGGTCGTGGTGGTGGTCGCGACGGCAGTGGCGGTGCCGTCGAAGGAGGAAGGATTGGGTGTGGAAATGCCCATGTATTGAACCCCTACTTGTTGGAGATCGAACTGGGGCTTCTTGGGTTTAACGGCTAGGACGATGACGAGGACGACGGCTAGAACTAGAAGGGCTAAGAAGGAAAAGAGAAGGAAGAGACAGCAACAACAGCCTTTGAAAGAGGCGGAGGAAGAGGAAGAGCGAGGGTAGTAAGCTTGGTGGCGTTGGATAGGTGGGGCGGTGTGGGAGTGGCTGCCGCCGTTGCCGGTGGATGAACTCGTTTCTGAGGCATGGGTAGGTGGCATTTTTTAGCTGCTTCCTAAAGAGAAAAAAAAAGCCTCCCTCTCTCACTCGCTGACTCAGTAGCTCTCTCAATATCTCTATGTTAGCGACTCAGTGACTCACTTTTCTTTTTCCTTTTGGAGCTACAGTGGTTTACTGCTGTTGAAGGAGATTGAGGGAGACGAAGAAAATTCGGTGGCCTTTTCTCCCTTTTCTAGTGACTAGGTAAATTGTTAAAAAGAGATATAAAGAAACAAAGGTTTAATTCTGCATTCAATCCCTATACTTTTTAGAATTCTGAATTTTAGTCTCTTTACTTCATTTATTTTATCTGGAACCTTAGTGTTCGCCTGTCGGTAGTCACATTAGCCACACTCTATCTAGAGCATGGGAGAGCAATTTATGGTTTAAACCCAAAAAAAATTGACTAAGATGATCCACTCAATTTAGTCCGTTTCGATTTAGACATGATTATTTTTCGAGTTATAATCTATAACATTATTAATTGACTTTTGTTAAATTTGATTACGTGGCATTAGTATTTTGAATGTTTGATTTAAAAACTAAAGTTCAATTGGTAACACATATTCAAAATTGTCGACAAAGCTTGTGATGAAATAAAACTAAGATATTACTTTATAATTGAATCAGAATAGTGAAAAACTTTAATTTTTAAATAATACGAATAGAGAGATTAAATTTCTAGAATTGAAAATAATACGTTGAATTTTAAAACTTTAAAGAATGCAGGGATAAGGGACACAAAACTAGGCCATAATAAATAATAATTAATACATAAATTTAGGGGATATCTCATAAAATATTCTTTTTATTTCTTTTACAATGTGGTTGTGGATCAATTTTCAATGTCTTATGTCTGTTTTTACTATTTTTTTTTTGAGGAATTTATGTCTGTTTTTATCCATGGTGAAAAGTGGGGCGTTTTGGTATTTTCATGTAGTAAAATTGTAAAAACATAATTTGCTAAATTAGTAACACATTCTAAATATTAAACTTTAAACCTCGATTATAGACTCTAAACCTTAAATTTTAAACTTTAATTTTAAACATTAAATCTTAAAACTTAAACTTTAATTCTAAACTCAAACTTTAAAACATAAATATTATTTTTATATAAAGGCACAAAAAGGTACAAAGAATTTATATTCCTCGAGAAATTTATATATTTTACCTTTTTTTCATGCAACATGGTGTTAAAGAAAAAAAGGGTTAAATAATTATGTTTATATTTTTAATCAATCTAAGAAAAGTGAGTAAAAATGTATTATGATCATGAATTACTACTGAGGTAATATGTCATAATTATGTATGTCGAAAAAAATTATAAGTTAGTGGTTTGGGGCTTAATTTTAATTCTTTTTGTTAAATCGGTTTGGGGACAAAGTAATATTAGTATTTTTAAAAGATTTTTTTTAATATTTTGAGTCGGGATAGAATTAGAAGAAAAAAATTGATTAGAGAATTAGGAAAATTTTACCTGCTCGGGGAAGGACACATAATTTTATGTTAGGGGGACAAACTTATAAAATTATAAAGGGGTGAACTTATAAAATTTTAGGGGGCGAAAGTAGATATTCAATAGAAAATACATAGAAATTTTTAAAAAAAATTCTAAACCATGTATAAATTTCAAATTTTTAGCGGGACAACTGCATCCTCCAACCCTTATGAATCCATCTTTGTACCCGCTCGTCACGAGATTATTATCCGAGTACTTATATACTTGTTACAAGTATCATTTATAGTTTAATTTTGTTATATTTACGTCTCGATTTTTTGAACAATTTTATGTATCGAATTTCGATATAAAAAAAACTACTTTATCCGGATCCATTCCATTATTATCTATATAAATAAGAACACAAATGGACATTATAAATGGAATGGATCCATTCGATTGCAAGTATAATTCTCATCATTTTAGTTGTAAATAAAATGCAAGAATTGTTGTTTTTGGGAATTAAATAATTTCTAATCATTGATTGGTTCTCAAATCCAAAATGGGCTGTATTTTGTGGCTACTTTTGAACTTGTGGACCGCATAAAATATCCTAATCATACTTTAAGATAAGAAAATTTCCCATCATACACGGTACATGAAATACATCATAATAATTGATTGGTGTAATGGAGGCGCTAGATTCTTTGAATAAAGTAAGTGATTTAAAATTTGAAATTACGAATGAAACAAATTGAATTGGAGGAGTTGTCCTATAATGAGTCTCTAAAGTACTCAATCCAGATTAGTCAACCAATAGTCATATAAACATTGTATATTGTATATTAAGGGGGAACTCTAGGGGAGGAAGGGGAGTGTTCCTAGTGAGTCTAGAACCCATAATCTAGTAGAATACGAAGGAACAAAAATGAGCAGATTGGCCAACCAGCCAAATGTGCTTGCTCGTATATTATATCACCCTAAAAATTAGATGCTAAAATAAATTGAAATTTTTTTTTGTATAATTTCATAGCCAAAAAGACTAACCTTAATCACAAGATTACAGATGAACCAGTTGTTTGAGCAACAAGAGAAAAGACTAACCTTAATCACAAGATTACTGATTTTCAGTTTCTTACTACTAACATGCATTGAAACTGCCAGTGAACTGTACTGGCAATGAACCCTTGTATGCCTCTGATATCGCAGCTGCGGTTTCCGAGAGACCAGCCCTCATCTCTGAGATTTTGGATTCAACATGCTCTTTATATTTCGACACCGAATCAACCACCATAAAGAGCTGACGCGCATGCATTTGAATTTCCTCTTCACTTTGTTGAATTGCTTCTTGCAACCTCAGTTGTGAAGCCTTTATCCAGGGAAAATAAAGATTTTTTATTAGGGATCATACAGGCATTTGAATTTCTAACATGCATTCACCTTAAAAAGATAAATAAAACCTGCTTTTGCTATGCAAGAATGCCCAAATCTTGTAAGCACAGCACTTCACATTATATTTATCTATTTGCTTTTAACCAATAAAAAGGCCTACCTTTTGAATCTCTGCAGCTTCTCTTTCTGCGATATCTAAACTATGAGCCTCAAATTGGACATCCTCCATCATTTTCTTGGCTTCTGCATTAGATCTACGATCACATTCCTGCACTTCCTTCGTGCATAAATTTATTTGGGCTTCAACCTAACAAGAAAGATTAATATAGGAGGTTAATCCTGACAGATATATACATGCAGATCATGACACACAACACAAAGTAGAACAAAACAATAATATCGGTAATACCGCAATAATGCTATCGTAGTGTGCAAACCTGACTTAAAACTACTTACTTCATCGATACGGGATTGAAGTGCAGCAATACTGTTTTTCTTGCCCTCAATCTTGGCATCCATTTCTTTTGATTGTTGTTGAAGGACAATCACGTCTTCCAACTTTTTCTTAGAACTCTCCCTTATTTTGTCAGCATAGCTTTCAAGCTCAGGCTTAAGTGTAGCTTTGTAGTCAATTCCCATCACCTCAGCAGGTGTTGAACCATTAGCATTCAGTTCATACTGAAAACCGTTACCAATCTTTAACCTAAAACCACCACAGAAAAGAGAGAAGTGATAATAATTGTTACCAATAACAAGGTAAAAGAAGTACCCAAGTTGACAACATACTTAAAATAACAAATTCAAGCAATTCGGCAAACACAAATTCAGAACCTTAACACAGACTTTACTGAACAGAGTCAGAGGCGACGATCTTGAGAAGAAGGGGAAAAGAAACTCATCCAAGACCATTTTGGGGTCAAAAGTTCAATCATACACCTAAGGACTAAGGAAATGAATGCAACAAATTGTTTAAAACAGAGCATCATTTAACAAATAGCAATGATATATCCCAATTTCCATTACCTAAAAGACCTGCAAATAAAGATTTAACCTTTATGGGGTGCTTAATCAAAAAATATATATTCAGCTGCTATGACTAACAACTAATGCATCAAAATTCCACTTTCAACTACAAGGATTCACTAATCCTTAGTAAGAAACCAAACTCCACATCAAATACATAAGCAATATGTTCAAAAAATATCATATAAAAATAAATAAATATGTAACACAGAATAAAGATAAGCAAACTAAAAGCTCAGGAAACCTCTTAATTGCTTGGTTGCATTCCATTGCAAGCGTAGTAAGCTCCTTAAACTTCTGCCCCAAAGCGGAATCAAGATCCCAAGACTTATCCTCCCATGAATTTCGAGCAACCTCGGCCTCCACAATATCTTTCTCCACAGCCTGCATCTCTCTCTTCATCCTCTCCACATCTCTAGCATTAAAAGTTTGCAACTCCACTCTCTTCTTAAGCTCTTCATTCTCCTCGCAAATTTGATTCATCTCCTCTTCCTTCGCATTCAATTCCTTTTGCTTCTCCTCCAACGTCTTCTCCAACGAAGCAACCCTCCCTGTAAACTCTGCGATCATTGCGTGAAACTTCTTCACATCTTCTTCTAACACGCTCTTTTCCTTTTCTAATCTTTCCCTCTCCGTTGGCCCGGTCCTTAACCCCTCAGCTTGAGCCTCCAGTTCTCCAACACTCTTCTCCAGAGCCCTGCAGTTCTCCAGCACATTTTCCTTCTGTTTCTCAAGCTTCTCCACGAACTCCTTATCCAAAACCTCCACTATATCATCCTCCCCTCGTATAAACCGCGTATAACATTCCAAAGCATATTCAGTCATTCTATTGTTTTGAGCAAAAGAAGACGCGGAGTTCTGAGATAAATTTTCATTGTAGATTGCAAGCTGGACCAGCCAGTGGATTATACCAAGCCAATTAGGCCAATTGTGGGGGCTATTAGGTGCACGGAGGGTAGATTTGTTGAACTTGAAGGGACAGTTTAGGGATTTCAGTAGAAAACCTAGGTCGTCTTCAAGTTTGGAGCAAGGGAAACCAATAAGGGAAAGAAGTGAGGTGAGGATGTTCAAGAGGTCTTTAGCGGAAGGTGCTTGAGAGGGTTTGGTAGAGATGGGTGGGATTGAATGGGAGGAGAAGAAGGCGTTGACAGAACGAATGATCGACACTTGGAACGCGCGGTCGGCGTAGGGTTCAGCGGCGGAGATGGCGCGGCCCATGGCGACCGAAGAGGGCCGACTGCTGGCAAAGCTAGCATCGGAATCACGAGATTGTTGTGATACCGGAGGATGGAATGAGTCGGTATTACGGCCGCGTGCGGTGGCCCTCATTTTTTCTCCGTCAAATCGCTGGCGGTGTTTGAATTTTGAGTTTCCTTTGTTTAGATCTGTTTGGTGTTTATGGGAACTCTCGCTTCTCAGCTTTTCATTTTCCAGCTCAATAGTTGTTTGGAGCCTTTTTGTAATTTGATCGGAATTAAAAAATGCATGTTGAGACCCATAGAAAATAAAACGACGACGCTTCATTTATTTTCTTAAAAGGAATACGTTATCAATTTAAAAATGACTAATAACGTTATCAATCTGAACTTACAAATAACAGGGACCAAATTATGGCAAATTAAAGTGAAATTTCAAAGATAAGAGTACTAAAATCAGAATAAGACCAAGAAAATACCAATTCTTCCCGGCATCCTCATCAGGCCTGAGGTTTATTTTGGACAATACAAGTCTATATACAAAGGATAGAAGATTAGCAAAAGTTAACTGAACAAACTGCATGTTTTCCAACTAAACACAAGGAAAGGAATTATGAATACACCACCAACAACAAATGAAAACCGCCATTTACTTTCCCAGCCAACCTAAAATGAATGAGATAGTAAATCACTGCAAATTCAACGTCTATTCTTTTGTGTTTTTACCTTCTTTTTTTGGGGTCTAACACTATGACATGTGTGTAAGTGTAACCTTCCCGTTTCCCGTCCTTTTAGAGGTATAACTTTGATCTAGAAGTGACCACCAGTGGCTTCTCTTCGTCTACGTCTTCTACCTGAATGTCCTAAAAGAAGTCTGCCATGCTGGCGAAGACGGCTAACCAAAGAAATATCACCACCATCGTCTTCATCATCATCTTGAGAACCCGGATCCCCGGCAGGAGAGGTGTGACGAATATCAACAGCATCCTCATCTGCTGCATGTGTAGGTTCCCTTGGTTGTCTACCAAGGTCATTATTACCTGATGACCCAAACGCATGCAACAGAAGAAAGAAGTTCACGAAATTACTACTATCTAAGCCTACTTCGAAACTTCCATTCATTTCTGCAGGATCTGCTTCAAGACCATCATCTTCTTCATCTGTCTCAAAACCATGATGATTTCCTTCTATAACATAATCTCCAAAAACCATTGCCCCTGGCATGGCTGACCTTATTGTGCTGATCACATCCTCTCTCTCACGCTCTCGTTCAAGCCTTCTCCATTTCTGCTCAAGAGTAGGATCCACTTCGCGAGGCCTTGCACAAGGATGATCTGCTTTCATGTGTTTCCTTAGTTCCTTAAAAGTCCCAACAAAGGTGCAGTCATCCTGCATGCAGCTTCTCTTTTTAGCATTTAAATATTCCCTTGCAGGTTCCACCACAGTCCATCCTTTCACTTGACCCCTGCAAAGTGGACACGCAAGTTCCGTCACTTCACACTTCTCAACCCCTGGTGCTAGAACCGGATCGTCAATGGAACTATGCAAAGATTCTTCATGATTGGAAGAGATTGCTTTAGTGTAGAACTTCTTGTACTGGTCAAGGCAGTTTGAATATCGGAAGCTAGTTCCGCACATGTAGGGACGGCAGCCCTTGTCATGAGATGAACAGAGAAGAAGAACAGCATTGTGAGGGAACTCCATGCAAACAGAACATGTTACATCTTTCCAATCTTTCTTATCCAAAGGTTTGGAACATTTTTTGTGGCACAAATCCCCAGAGATCCCTTGACGACGTGAGGGCAATGAGTATGGGGTTGGCCTGAATTGCCGGAAAGCAGTTCTGCGTCGTCCTTTGCTTCCTTTTGCCATTTGCAAACTACACCTCAAAACAATATTGCACAATCAAAAAAAATCTCATGAGAGAAGAAATAATCTAAAATCAACATATACTGGTAAAAACATATCAATTATTCAGTGTGCTTGTAATTTATCGAAAGCTAATGGTAACTTGAGGCCTACAAAACATAATATCTAAACAGTAGTTTCCAAGATGGTTTAGAAAGAAACCTTCTGTATTTCATTTAAGTAATTTGGGTTTTACTCTGTTTGAGGATATCCAAGGAGTTGTGAAATGGATCATGCATGTTCATGAGTTAGCTTTTACACATACAAATGCAGACAAGACACATTTTTTCTTGTTATCTCCCTCTTTTGTCCCCAAACCGCACAATCTTTATCAAAACTAAAAGGGGGGATACGGAATAAGAGGAGGCTTCAGTCTTCACATTCTCAAACTTGATAGAACAGTCTACCTAAAGATATATCGAATCTGGCATGCAACCTTAATCAAAATAAAAAAGTTGTCTTACTTGCAAGTAACAATTTGGCTACTAAATTGATCACATAAACTGACAATTAACAAACAACAAGCAATATTCAGCTGCTAACACTAAGTACTTCATGTCGCTAGACACAAAGAAGATAAAATGGTAAATCCTATTCAAATCTCACAATGCCAA
Source organism: Hibiscus tridactylites (assembly GCA_958450335.1). Lineage (NCBI taxonomy): Eukaryota > Viridiplantae > Streptophyta > Magnoliopsida > Malvales > Malvaceae > Hibiscus > Hibiscus tridactylites. The sequence continues at coordinate 91,880,306 of OY288281.1, forward strand.
TTACAAGCAGACCATGACCAAATCTAATAAAAAATCAGCTACATTACACCCTTATCATCTTCTTTATTACACTGATATGCCCTTTTCTAATAATGATATGTTTGTAATTGAGACACAAATTTCTAACACTTACAGAACCAAATCGAGGCTAGGAGGGGTTTAAATCCTCATTTCCAAACCACAAGCTACACCCACAACCTTATCCTCTTCTCTATTACACTGATAAGCAATCTTCTAATAATGAAATGTTTGTAAATGGGACACATTTCTAACTCTAAGGAACTCATTTCCAAACCACAAGCTATTCTCAAGCCATCGGTAAACAAATCCTCCCTGTGCTCACTAGGCTTGCAAATTGCTAGAGAGCAATCCACCACTGACTTGATATTGAAGTTAACATTTAAAAAAAATCTAATAATACCAAAATTTGAGATCCATAAACCATAAACAAAATAAACAAGTCAATCAAATCATCAACAGAAAAGAAGACCCTTGATACAATTGACACCCATGTTCCATCATCCACGTCAATTAGATCATCCTTCATTGAACATGGCAAAAAGAACAACCCTAATCAGACCCAAAAATGTGAAGGGGCAATTCATAATTTAGAAGGGTGAATTTCGAAGAATCTCACCTGTTTTCGAAAAAAAGCTGTGGAAATCTAGATCGAGATAACGAGTTAGTTGAAGATACCAAGTCTCATCTGAAAAAAGAACACCCAGAATTAATACATTTCTTTATATAGATATATCAACTCAAAACAATTGAAACAACGTGCTTTTATCAATAGATTCACGCCATAATACAGTTAATTATCTGATTAAATAATCAGAGGAGAACATGAAACTACGATTCTACCCACATGTGACTTTCAGCCTTGATCCATCTAAGATCTACAATTATCGAATTCAATATTTAATTTAAAAAATAAAGGACAAAAAAAGAAGGAACTTGGAAGTATTTAAGATTAAAATAATTTTATTTAAAAAGAGGGAGAAAAAAATGAAGTTTCCTATATTCTTTTCTTCTCCGGTGAAGCTAATTAAAAGCTCAAAAGCAAAGATGAAGCGACGGGCGTACCAGGCAAAATGAGATTGAAAATTTTGAAATAAAATAAGGGTTAGAAAATGAGAGTGATAGGAATTTAGGGTTTTGTTTTTAGCGATGAAATCGGAAGAATTAGCGACGAAATCGAGGGATTGAAAGAGAGGGAGTGATAAGCGCCCAAGAGAGCTATATTTTTTATAGAAAATGAAAAGAGTAGCGTAGAAATGACTCGACGAATCCAAATCGGGTCGGGTCAATGGCCAATGTTTTTAAAAGAAAAGACGTGCGGGATTAGGTTTAGGTGCTTGGTACACGCGCGTTCGGAATTTCACGTTTTCGCGGGACGTGGTTGAGATTTACGTGCATTTTGGAGAGGTTGTTAAAAGACGCGCCGATAATTGGGGGCTCAGTGAGTTTAAGTGTAGATGACGCCAGCCTCGTTGGCGGTTCACGCACTGTCATGAAAAAACGAACGGTTCACGTGCCTAAGACAGTTGAGTAAGGGAGCGGCTTTATGCTGCGCTGTCTGCGGTGGTTGCTTTTCTTTCTTTATTCTAAATTCTAAAAACTAATTAGTTTTATTGTAAATCGGTCCCTCAACAGTACTTTGATTCCCACATTTGTCCTTTATTTTTTTTTGTCAAATATGATCTCCAAACTATCAATTTATACCTAGTTTATTAAAAACAGCCAATAAAAACGTGAATACGATATAATTTTATTGGATTGTATACACATTTGAGTAATACGAGGAAAAAAGATAGCTAGGTTCTACTTACAAAAGGAACTTACCAGTTTATAAATCAAGGTATAGTTCAAGGATCAAATTATGCAAAAATTTAAAGAAATTTTGACAAAAGGACCATTTTGCTACTATTCTAAACATACAAAGACCAGTTTGCTCATTTTTTAGAAGATCAAACTGCAATTTGAAGTATAGTATAGGGAAGGGAGTGTATGGTACTTTTCCCCATATCAAATGCAAGTTTTCCATAATTTGAGGTATAATGGAATGATAAGCAACTTATGCGGATAAAACTACTAATCTAAGTTGACAAACGTACAAGTTTTAAACTATTGATGTGCAATGGACGGGCACAAGAGTACTACTTAAACATGGTGATATGCATGAATGTGGATCCTCGTGTCGCTTTTAAAACGAAAACACTGATTGATTTTCTCCGATTATAAATCGACTAAACGGTTTCTTCATGGAGACGGAAACCAAAACTTACAACGCTGCCAGTTCAGCCTTCTTGTCCTCCAAAAGCTTTAGCTCCTCATGCCAACCGTCTAGTTTTGCCAATTTTTCCAACTGCTCCGGTTTCATATCTTGCTGCGGAATTTTCTGCTGTTGAGCTTCTGCCAACCGAATCTGCGTACACAAACCACAATTTAGGTAAATCAAAAGCATAACATAACAAATTACGTATGCTAGATGCTTTATGCGCGGAAAGCATGTCAGATTTAAAACAACTATCGGGAAAAGCATTAAACCACCATTCCTACTGTCCGAGGAAAGGGATAGACACTGCTGAAATCAAGAAGTAATTATATGCTGAAGCTACTCAAAAGTCCTCAAGCATGTTTAGACAACTCGAATTTGATACTTGCATAAATAACAGATTATAACAAAGAACCGTATTGTCACACAAATATTCAATTGTAACCTTGATATCTTTTCGAGTCCGGAGTAATGTGCAAGGAATTATAGAGGTATATATAGAACTACTCAGCATATTTATTTGCTGCAAACAAGCCTCTTTCAGACAAACATACAAATATACACACTCTTCAAAGAGAAGCATCTTGATCCAAGAAAAATAATAAAACACCAGGAATCGAGATTTATTGGAATATGGCGAAGAATAATAAGCACGGATATTGTTCGTTGCCCCCCTCCCATTACAGATGAAACCATACCTTCTTTTTAAGTGCCCGAATTTTTTTATCGAATTCTTGAGCTGGTGTCCCAGCATCTGAGGCCTCCACTGAGTTTGAGGGAGGAGAGGTCGAAATAGGATTTTGAGAAACAGCGAGATTTGTTATCTGAGAAGTCAGTGATTTAACTGATTCTGATTCATGATCTAAATTTTCCTCGGTTAAACCATCTTCTTTGGTCTCATCATCCGCCACTGCTTCCGGGTTCTCTTCCTTTCCAAGAGCAGCCTGCCATATTAGTAAATCGGTATATAAAACGATAAGTACTAATATGCATAATCTTGTCGGCCTAATGTCTAGAACAATTGCAAGACTATATATTTGTCTCTCACTACATTAATGAAGCATTAAGCTCGATATATCGAGAAACAATGCAAGTGATATGAACCACAACAGAAACAACAAGTCTAACCATCCTTTTTCTTCTTTTTAATAACAAAAGCAAATTAGTCAAAATAGAGATAATAAACTACAGTCCTGCAAGAAATATAATAACCCGGGAAGCTGTTAGCAGACCATACATGTCTTCACATTGCATTAAACAAAATTGCATAAACCATTAAGCACAAACTAATTCAAGATCACAGCAACAAGCTTCGTACCTGTATCCGTTTCTCTTTCTTTCTTTCATTTCTCTTTGCCGACTTAGTCTTCGGTTTTGCATCCATAGGTGGATCATAACCCGGAGGCCCTACTTGCGAAGCCATCTCCTTTTTCCACTGCAACACATAAAACAAAGTTCAATGTCACTCTTCTAGTTATCGATATTGCCACGGAACAAATCTTAGAATCCGATAACCCCAAGCAACATTGAACTTCAGCTGAATGGGATGCGACAGTCACCGTGCTATATAGCTAGTTTTCTGCTCATTCAACAAAAGATTATCAACAATTGAGTTACTTTAACATGAAATTTTTACCTCCAAAACTCAACCATAGTGCCATGGCAAAATTTCCCACATTTACAAACGCCAAACATAAACAATGAAGCATCATACATAAGCAAATGCATATCATACACATCAAAACTGCAATTTCATTGCCATCCCATTCTTCTTCCTGGCGAAAATTACATGCATATGAATGCGCACATTACATACATGGACAAGTGACATACCAGGGCACCTTTGGACTGGTAAACGGCGACTTCCTCTTGGGGAACATACCCGGGCTGAACCCGAATAGGTTTTCGAAGGGTACCATCAGGTCTTCGAGTTGGCGCTATAATTCTTTCTCCTTCTTTTGGGGTTATGCCCAATTCGGTCATCTTCTTCGATTGCTCTTCAACTCCACCATTATTGCTAGCCATTGAATTTTATGATTTGAAATTGATGGATTTCGTTTCGCTTGGATCCTCTGTGGATTCGAAGTAATTAATGCTTCAGTTCGCTGAAATCAGTCAAAACGTAGTAACTTAAGCACCATCCCACTAGCAAAAGCCCTAAAAAGATCCTGGAAAATGCAGATGTTATAATTTCATTTTGCTCCTTAAAGTTAAAAGGTATTTCCACTTCAGTCCACTTATCTTTTCTACCTTGTAAGGGGAAAAGTTATAAGGTTAAATGGTTAACCATTTAAATTAGAAGTGGATATTTAATTTAAAGTATTTATGGTTAACCAATGCAAGATGGTATCCATCTTAAGAGGATTAAAAATGAAAAGGTTGTAAAGCTCAATTACAAATGTGAATCAAAATAGAATTTAGAATTTAAATTGAGAAATTTAAAAGATATCAGTAGTAAAAGATGACGTGTTTTATTTAAGTGACGATAAGTGTGTGGCGCGATTTTGAACAGTTTAGTAAGTATGTAATTTTATTCAAATTCGAAACCGAACACAAGTATTGCCTTGTTATAACAACAATATCATCGGGAAGCAATGCGTGTATGTTTGGCCAAAGGAAGGGCCATGTTCCTTTATAAATATCCTTCTAAATATACACCTTTTTTTTTCCTTCATAAAGATCCTTGTAACTTATTACTTGCATTATGCTAAAAAAAACAGCCCACTTATGTTATGTCGCTATCAAGTAAGAAAAATTTTCAAATCACACACCTAACATTTTTACAGTAAGGAAGAAACATCAAGATTACAACACCCAAACTCGTCATGCATCAGGATATGAGATCTAGCGATGCCGTTTCGGTTTACCTGTTTTATTATCTAAGCTAGAACGAGTTCCTCGTGTACATTTAAAGAATATGGACAAATTACCAAGAAACCTGCCAGTTCTCTATCTATAGCAGATGGTAGAAGTAGGCAAAGGTCAAACTATTAGGCAACACATTTGTTCCCTTCCCAAAGCTAATTCGAAGAACCAGTTGCTCCGAGGATAATGTGCTTATCTTTACATGGGCTCTGATCATGGTGGTTTGATGGATTTTACTCCCTCTTATCCTCTTCCGAGTCATCTTCGTCGTCGGAGATACCAGCATTTCCATTCTTCTGCTCCTGCTTGACTAAACTCACTTCCCCGTTCGACTGCCCCCTGGTTAGAGATTGAGCTTCTTCATCATCGAATTCCTCCCCCACATCTTCCGAGTATGCATATCTGAGGGCAATTAGTATTGTTGAGTATGTTTCAGAAAAAATAAGTGACAAAAGTACAGAAGAATTAAATCTATAAGATACCCTCAAAAGGTTACTAAGGTGCCCTTCCTTAGGTGACATACCATTTAAGCATTTTTTTACAATTGAGATAAATGAAAAGAGGCTAAGGCTATTCGACTGACTCGGATAAACATTACCGTTGGGAGCTTTGAGACGGAGCCCAAAGGTAGCAAATAACACATAGTAGTACAAATGAAAGTATGTCCCAGAAAGCTGTGATGATCCAAGCACTCTGCCATCTCTCATTGAATGGATCTGTTGCTTTGAAGTATATCTGTAATACCAAACAAATCAAATCCGCCATTTTAGTCTTACTAAGGGCTGCATACCAGTCATTGGTCCACATGAAAATTCCAACCAAGAAAGAAATCAAAATCTAGACAAAACATACCTCGTAAGTTATCCATGCAACTGAAGCAATCACAGCCACAGCTAGTGCGTTTGAGAATTTCCTATAGAGGTCCAACTTAACTGATATTCTCTTTGCCTGGGTGAAAAAAAATAATGACATGGAAAAGAATAAGCACAACTATCTCAAAGGAGAAACTTAACATCTCGAATCATTCAATCAGAAAGAGAAGAAAACTACGAAATACCTGTAACTGCTCTAGTGTTTTCGAAAGAGATGTAAAAATCCATAATATCAAAAATGCATCCAGGAAAGCATCAGGAAGGGCTAGGAAGAGTCTTGCTCTTCCCGATATGTCGTTGATGGTCCCTACATGCTCGGTAATGTCCAGCAATTCAGATGCCAAAAAATAAGTAGCTCCAATAAGAAGCACCTTTGAGGTAAGACCACCTAAAGTCGGGCGTACAACACCATAGCCCATAGAAACTGAAAGTATGAGAAGTCGAGAAAGTGTTTTCTTTATAGCTCCAACTGTTACAACCCATGCTGTAATTACAACAGGTCTCATTCCTGTTTTATTGAAATTTGAATAATCAAGATACCACAATATCATTTCAAACAAACCCAGACCAATTACAGCAGCGATGCAGTGCTGAAGTTGTAGGATATCTTCCCAAAACCTCACGTATTGCCAGAACCAAATGGCACTAAGCAACAAATAAGCAATTGCCATGTACACATAGAACTTCATCAATGGAGCCATTCTGCCGGGTAAATAACCACCAGGGTTCTTCCATACTGTCTTCCCACTCATAACTGTTCCCTTGAGTTTCGGATCACATGCTATAAAAAACAAATTATACATCCCGGTTTTCGGGATGGGAACCTCTGCATTGTCCATATCCGTCGATAAGTCGTTCCCACTGAACTGTATATTTAAAACAATAGGCCAATTAATCTCGGTTGCAGAAGGTATCCTAATGACTTCACCTTGCTTGCAACCTTCCAGCTTAGCAAGATCAGGGGTGCAACATATTGACCTCTGTCCACCATAAGCTGAACCGCCAATATTATTTCTATCAGCAGCCTCGAAAATTACAGCTTGTATCAGCCCGGTACTATGTTCCATCTCAGAAGGTTCATCTGCAGCATCCGGAGTCCTCCAAAATGTGATATTTTCAAACCTATATAAAAATTACAATCAAGGCATCGTATTTTGAAAATGGAACTATTAATTCAGCAACTAAATTTATAGTTTCACAAATGGATGAACGTAGTTATTTACATCTACACACTACACCTACACTGCTACACAATATCTAAATTGCAGAATTAATTATATATTTTATCAAATGATAACGCCACAGAAAATTTAGATCTGCTCATATAATCATTTCAATCTCGATAGAGGATATGCGATTAACAATAGAAAAATTTAGATAGTAAATCTGCCAATGCGAGAAGCGTCAATGATTTGACTTCTAACAGATCTAATCCAAAATCGATAAAACAACGCTACATTCTACATCCAAAAATTCAAAAATTAAGTAGACGAAACGTTTCGATGATTTTACCGAATAAAAGAGCGGCCGTCGGTGGCGGAGTTGTCGGAGGAGAGAGAAGCGTCGAGGCCTTCGCTACCTCCGGGAAGAAGGTAAGCATTGCCGACTTCATTGAAGAGCTGTTTCTGGTAGATGTGGATTGAAGCATCGATCGATGTTAATCGAGTTGATAATATAAGGAAGATTAAAATACGGATGGATTTCAAGGCTATTCGAAACGCGAAATCCATGGCGAGGGATTTGGCGGACTAGTCTTCGGCCCCGACCGGAGAGAAAATAGATCGGCGATTTTGAGGGGGCGGGTGAGATTGAAGCTATGGCTTAAAAGCAAAAGAAGTAGTAGTAGTAGTAGTAAAACATAGCCTTACACTGTCGGTGTGACGGAAGTATGGTTGACGCGCCATAAAACACGTGCGTCGTACCATGTTTTTTTTTCTTCTGGCTTAATATTCAATTTAACCCTAAAAAATCATTTTTCTCATTTTAGTACCTGCATTTTGTTTGACCTACTTTGGTACTTAAGCAATTATTCTGTCCCGATTTACTATAAAAAATTAATGGTAGTAAAATAAAAACCTGAAATGTCGGCCTGAAGAATGTGATATATAGCATATATAAGATCGCTTCGAGTCGAATATTTTTAAGTTTTGCAAGTCGAATATCAAGTAGAAAAGTCGAAGCTGAAATTCGAGATGATATCATACCATTAGATGGTTGAGAGCCAGATAAAAAACATAAATGATGATAGTCAACAACTTACCCGACTTAAAAAGAAGGTTGCTCAAGAACAGCAGCACTCACAAGTCTTTGAACTGTCTCTAGGTCGACTGAGTGCGAATCTCCACCAAACAACAGAGGAAAGCGGTATTTTTAAACTTAACGTGTCACATCAAGTTTTTTAACGATAATGAAAGTAAATTAAAAGTTAAGTGATGGTAATGAAAGTTTTAAAAGTTTGATGACCATATTAAAAGCCTCTTAAAAGTTCAGTGACTAACAATGTATTTTACCCTTAAATTTAACATGCCACGTCAGTTTTTTAACGGTGCTTGACGGCAGTGACCTTATTGAAAGCGAATTAAAAGTTTGGTGATTGCAATGAAAGTTTTAAAAGTTCGGTGACCTCATTGAAAGCGCCCTAAAAATTCGGTGAGTACTAGTGTAGTTTACTCATGAGTTAATTAAAGCGAAAACAAAATAAAAACGGATCTATATTGTGTTAATATCTATAGGTTAATATATATAAATCACAAAACATATGATATAAAAACATGAATAATCAAAAAACCAGCCCTTATAAAAAAACATGAATAATCAAATATATTAAAAACAAGGTTAGTGCATTGGTAAGTCATATTGTACTCTCGAGAAGATGACATGAGTTTGAACCTCTTTATATGAAATAAGGCTTAATCTTTGTTAACAAAATGCTAAGAAATTAAACTACGGAAATGACATAATTAGTAATATTTGGTTTCAGTAGAAAAGCGGATGATATTTATTTTAAAAAAAATTTATATTTTTAATAACTTACATTTTATTCATATTTTAGTGTCGAAATATGAAAAGACAATTTTTATTCACTACAATTGAATATCTAAATTAGTTAGAATTTGAAATAACTTGAACATACAATAATTTAATCTGAAAACTCAAATTTTAAATATAAATGATCTGAATCTAAAACACAAGAACTTAAATTCTTTAATCTAATTTTACAAACAATAGAGAAAAAAAATACTATTTAACTAGAGAGAAACCATAAATACAAATCGAGGAAAGGGTATGGAAGATTATTTTATAAGAATAAAATATACAAATAGTCACCTTAAATATTCGATTTGGTCGCCAAGGGATAATAAGACCAAAATAACAAAGAAAGAGGAATTTAAGACGAGCCGATCGGTGAACCAAAATTAAAGTTTATTGAGTTTGGATAACGTCGACCACAGTTGGGCAAAAATGACAAATATTTCGAGGAAAAAAACATTAAACACAAGTTTGAAGCAAATGTTGGGTTCGGTCTGGTTTCGTGTCAGCTAGCAAATGTTGAAGCAATCATCCAAGTTTGAAGTTTCTAGCACGTTTTTTAGTTTGGCTATCCCAAATCCAATATTTTCCTTTGCACCAAACAGAAAGCCAGCCCCTCACGCCTCTCTTCTTCTTTAATTTCCAACATCTTTCTTAGATAGAAATCTGTCTCAAAGCTTGAATCTTCGTACACTGGCTAGAACAAAAGCTTGAATCTTTGAAAACCAGTAACCCCAAAAAACTTGTGTTTTCAATTCAAATCATGGATTCAGTTCCTCAATCCTGAAATCCCACCAAAAAGAAGAAACAAAAGTAGTAGAAAAAATGGTTTTAAGGTTGTCGGTTACTCAGTTAAAAACATCGGATTTTGGGTTGAATTATCTGATAACCGGAAATGAAAACGTTTCCAAGTTTGGGTATTTCTCAAGGAACTCTGCTTCAAAGCATAAACATAAGTTAAGGTTCAAGCTTGTGGGAGCTCAGAAGGATAGATGGAAGCTCAATGACATTGACCCCAGTATGTTTTTTTTCTAACTTTATTGTTCAAGCTTGTGTTTTTTATTCTTAGTTCTATGTTTGGTCTTTTGACAGAGATTTTGCAAGAAAGAATAAACTCATGGCTGTCAAAGACCCAACATTTTTTGAGTGAGGTAACTTTGCCACTGGTAAAAACTGGTCAAAGTGGAAGTGGAAAGCCTGATACTGGAAATGAAGCTGACACTCAAGATATTGAAGAAATTTTCATGGCAGAAGGGATAATTCCTAGTAGTATGCCTAATGGAAATCTTTCATTAGCTGCAATTGTGTCTATTGAGCAGTTTAGCAGGTGAAATTATCGAAAATTACTCGAATTGTGTGTTTTGTTGCCTAAGTAATCATGTTTCAAGAATGTTTATCTTTGAGTAGGTTAGGACAATGTTTAGTTTGGGTTGTGGTAATGACTATTGGAAGTTGAGTTTACAGGATGAATGGATTGAGTGGCAAAAAAATGCAGAAGATATTCAAAGCTCTCATTCCGAAACCCGAATATGATGATGCTCGTAATTTGGTGGAGTATTGCTGCTTTAGGTACCTGTCCAGGGATGCCTCTGATCTGCATCCCTGCCTCAAGGTCTGTAGAGCTGTTATTATATGAATGCTTTATGTCCATTTTCATTATTTCCGACTTGTTTTCTCGTGTTTCTTACCGTTTTCATGTGTTATCGATATTTTTACAGGAACATGCATTCCAGAGATTAATGTTCATCACAATGCTTGCTTGGGAGAATCCTTACAGTGACGAAAACGATTCACATGCTCATGCACTCACGAAAACTTCTCTTAAGGTCCTTTTCTTTTATTACCACTTAAAGCATTCTGAAATTATATTTGGCTTCGATTATGTTGATATATGAACAGATTAAAGTCCCTGCATTTTGCTCTTAAGTTGCAAGAGTGGGAGCTGTGATATTAATCATTTTTCTTGGTGGTATTGAAGGGAAAGCTAGTAGGAGAAGCGGCTTTTACTCGTTTCGCTCCTGCAATTTCGGGTGTGGCTGATCACCCTACAGTACATAACCTTTTCAAAGCTCTTGCCAGTGATGAACCGGGCATTTCATTAAGAGTGTGGCTAACTTATATCGACGAACTTCTCAAGTAAGCTTCTGATTTCATACTAGTACATCTAATTTAATTAAACTTTCACGTCCGTAAGGTGACTTTACAGTAAGATAAACAATCACTAATTGCTCAACCTCACAATGTGCTAAAATTATTACACACATCTAAGTTTTGTTCTCTTTCTTTGTTATCTGAACCTTGACAATAAAAGTATCATGGTATTGAACACCGGACCTTGCATCCTTTTTAATGTGTCACTTTCGTTAGTTATTGCCGTAGTGCTAAGCTTGATTCCTGCTAGTTCTAGTGTAGAGTGCATGAAGGAAGGAAATTGTATCAAATCCGTGAATACCCTCAGCTTTCAGCGGAAAGAATCTTGTGCGTTGGTTCTAGCAGGAAACGACCTGTTCTAAAATGGGAGAATAACATGGCATGGCCCGGGAAACTTACTCTAACGGATAAAGCTCTGTACTTTGAGGTACATATCGATAATAACTCGTCTATCAACTTTATGTTGTAGCCTATGATGCCTTTTTCATTAGTTCATGAGTTGACTGATGGTACTAACCGATAATGCATACGCATGTTTAGCATACTAAACAAATAAGTTGAAAAATTTAACAACTTTGTGAGGAAACTTAGAACATTCGTATAATTTTTGGTCCGGTCATTATACTTATTATGAGCCTGGAATAGCCGAATCTTACTATAGAACTGTTCCGATTCTTAGGCATATAATTGCATGGGAGATTGATGACTTTCATGTTGTTGCAGGCTGTTAAAATTAAAGGGCAGAGCGATGCAATAAGACTTGATCTTACAGGTCCAGGATTGGAAGTTAAGAAAGTAAAAGTTGGGCCTTTCAACTCGGGGCTTTTTGACTCCGGAGTAGCTGTTTCATCGGGTCCGGGGTGAGCTTCTCCAGTCTTTGGTTGCCAACTTGGTCATGTAGTTGAAGATCCATTTTTTCTCCATTGAAATTCCTCTTGAACAAATAATTGTATTTTTGAACTTCTATTCAGTTTGCAAACATGGGTGTTGGAGTTTGTCGACTTGGGAGGTGAATTGAGGCGAGATGTTTGGCACTCATCTATCAGTGAAATTATAACTCTACACAAGTTTCTTAGCGAGTATGGACCGGTTGATAATGACCAATCACTATCTCAAGTATTCGGTTCTCAAAAGGGGAAGGAAAAGGCTACGGCGGGTGCTGTTAACGGCATTGCTAGACTTCAAGCACTCCAGTTCATGCGAAAGTTGTTGGATGATCCGATCAAACTCGTTCAGTTCTCGTTTTTACAAAATGCACCCCATGGTGATCTAGTGTTCCAAACTCTAGCCGTAAACTATTGGGGTGGACCATTAGTTTCAAAAGCTACGGATGCAGGGTATCAACAAGCTGAAGGAACTAGCCCTTCTGAATTGGCATTAGAAATCAGTGATCATGTATTCGACATCGACGGAAGCGTTTACTTGCGGAAGTGGATGAGATCTCCGTCTTGGGCTTCTAGTGCTTCTATTAGTTTTTGGAAGCATTCTTCAAGTAGACAAGCAGTAGTGCTAAATAAAAATCTTGTTGTGGCCGATAAGTCTCTCGTCGAAAGGGCCGCTGCGATCTGCAAACAAAAATACCAGACAGTGGAAAAAACTCAAGCCACCATCGATGCAGCGAAACTTGAAGGGATACCCAGTAATATCGACCTTTTCAAGGTGGAGCATCTATCATGTGTTGGTTCATTTTATACATATAACCTTAAACGTCAATCGATTGAACGAATGTGTTCTCTTAATACAGGAACTTATTCTTCCTTTTACAATCACTGCTCGGAATTTCGAAAAGCTTAGACGCTGGGAGGAGCCACACTTGACTCTCTCTTTCCTTGCATTTGTTTATACAATTATTTTCAGGTAAGACACTTCACATGAATTAAATGGCTAAATTCTATCATTTTGGAGTGATATTGATTGTTAATTTATGCCTTGAGAACAAAAGAATTATAATTTGTTTACAATCATCAACTTGTCAGCCTTTTGATTATGAATTCGTGACTTCGATGTAAGTCATGCTCTATATTTTTGTCTCGACGTAGAGAAATTTGTACTCTGCTTTCAAGCTTTAGCTCTTGGTTAAAGGGTGAGCTTTCGAGCTTTTGCTTGTGATAGAAGGCGACGGTCTTATTTGTTAGCTACTTTTTGTTGTTATTTTCCCCTCTTATCACTCCATTTTAGCACTGGTATGCTGATCTGTTGAACAATTACGCCCTAGAAATCTGCTGCCATATGTCTTTCCGATGGCTTTGATTGTATTGGCGGCTAGCATGCTAACGCTTAAAGGGCTCAAGGAGCAAGGTCGCCTCGGTAGATCATTCGGGAAAGTCACTATACGTGATCAGCCACCTTCAAATACTATTCAAAAGATCATAGCCGTAAAAGATGGCATCCGTGACGTGGAATATTTTCTCCAGAATCTGAACGTTACTCTCCTGAAATTACGTACGATTCTCCTTGCTGGTCAGCCTCAGGTACGATGTCATAATTCACGAATGCAAACATAATAAGAACATTATGATTTTATAGTGCTTTGTCAAGTTTGGATTAAATTACATTCATGTAAACATTTTTTGCAGATAACAACTGAGGTTGCACTAGTGTTTTTAACATCCGCAACCGTTCTTCTCATTATACCTTTTAAGTACGTTCTTGCATTTGTTGTATGTGATCTCTTCACTCGAGAGCTCGAATTCAGGAGGGAAATGGTCAAGAGATTCCTAAACTTCATGAAAGAGCGTTGGCTTACCGTGCCGGCAGCGCCCGTAATTGTATTACCGTTTGAAGACGAGGAGTCCAAATCAGAGAATCAAAAAAGCCAAACAGATAAAAAGGCAATCAGAAAGAATGCAGAGGAACTGGAGACATAGTTTTTTTTTTACATCCATTTACACTTTGCAGTTTTATAGTGAAAAAACAGTTCTTAAATGGTATGTACCAAAAGCCAAAAGGCACAGTTATATTGATTTCTTTCACCCATTTTTGTAGACATAGCTGCAATAATATATGTGCCAATTTTATTCTTACTCTTGGCAATATAAAAGGGTTGCAAAGGGGGCACATAATTGTTGGCATTATACCGATAAAACCCGAATTTTAAATTCTTTTTTCATCGTCTTCCAGGTTTCCAGCTGACCAAAAGAATCCATACAACAAAGAACAAATAAAAGAAACAAAAATATGAAATCTTATGATCAAGTACCAGATCTAGCAGTTTCCGAAGAAGGCAAATGTTATTCTTCAAACAAACAATTGCAATCATTCAATATGATCCTCATCTTCACCACTTTCCTGTTGGTTACCGGCATCCGGCTTCTCCAAATCCAAAACACGTCCCGTCATAGGATCAACAGGACGCATGTCACGTGGTCCGCTCTTGCGTCCCATTACCACCATAGGAGGTGGGGGCAATAATCCAGCTCTGAAAAGAATGCGTTGGACTGGATCTGAAGGCTGTGCCCCGACCGATAACCAGTACCTGTAGAAAACAGTGACAATAGAAGCTTTGATGCACTAAAAGCAGTAGAAGAAGTTAAGCACAAAAGGTAATTCGTCGCCTTCTCCACAACTTTAACAGACATCTTAACAGCGCTAGCAACGGGATCATCAGTCGATTGCATGAATCCAAGGAACCATAAACAAACATAGTGACATAAATCTTTCTGCCAACCTTGAATGCCTAGCGGAACGAAGAGGTTCTTCCCGCCAAGTTCCAACCAGAAAAGGCATTTCTCCCTCACTAACTCCTTCACTCCCATACTATCTTATAACAATGCACAATTCAGAAGAATATCTTTATAATTATCATACTCTCAAGGCCAAACACCCATAGCCTAAAATTGTTTCAATGGGAATAAAATTCTACAAACTGATTCCAAGGTCACAGATTTAATAATTCACAATGAAAGAAAATTCTAGCTATAACAAAATGGCAACATTTCCAAATCAGAAAACAAAGTTTATGAGCAAAATGTAGGGAACTAGAGTGAAAGATTGGAACTTACTTCACTCTTTCAAATTTGAGTCCCATTCGTTTACCTCCGTCTTGTCCTGTACAAAAGGATCAGATTAACAGAAATTTATAAGCAATTCCGGTAACTGAATCAGATGAAGAAAAACGGCGATTCAAAATATAAAAAACCAGAGAAAGAAGAAGACCTGGCAAAGGGTTATAGTAACCAAGGACCTCGAGATGCTTGCCGTCCCTTGGGGATCTGCTATCGGCAGCCATTACCCTATAAAATGGCTTGTTTTTGCATCCGAACCTCGCCAATCGAATCCGAACAACCATCTCCTTTCTTTCTTTCTTTCTTTCCCAGTTCAGCACTTGCTAGGGTTCTGGGTTTTGTTTACTTCCGCAAAATTCCTTTTTTTTGTTCTCTTTATTAAATCATGGGGTTTAAAACTATTTTAAAACTATAATTCCTGTATTTTAATTATGGGGTAAAATTGATAAATGGTCACTAAATTATAATACAATGTTCATTTTAGTCACCTAACTTTTAAATATTACAAAATAATCGTTAAACTTTAATTTTTATTATAAAATGATCACCGAGCCGTTAGTTGTGCCAGATGAAACATGGTTTTTGACATCCAGGCAAAGTTACATAGAATTCCTTCACCCATTTTTGTAGAACTTTGCTGCACCTAAGCATAGAAAAGGGTTGCAAATATTGAAATTCAAACCAAGAATTCATTGAAATATAAACATGGACTGTCCCGGGGCTGGGGAACACATACACAATCTTTTACATTATACAGAATACAGATAGAACCCAAATTTTATGTTCTTTTTTCTTCATTTTCCAGGTTTCCTGCTGACCAGAAGAATCCATGAATTTAAACACACACTCTTACACAAAAAGACAGCATAAAATCAACTTAGATTTCAAAATGATACACATCAAAACAACTTTGAGCAGAGTTTGCTAAAAGAAAATTGGTAAAATGGAAGCCAACATCACAATCCTCCATATTTGAGAGAATGCTTTGAAGCCCTCAGATGTAACACTGCAAACAAGCTTCTCATCATGAAAGCTGCAGATTGTATTGTTCCTGAAACCAGCACGAACACCGTCAGAGAGCTTAACAAACCATAGAAAATACCCTTTTCTCGATTCTATACACACACACACACACATATATATGTGTATGTATGTATATATTATATGTGCAGTTTTGAAACTTGATATTGCTTTACCTTGTTGCACAAAATGCCACCATGTAATCTGATGCAGAGCAAGTTATGATACTAACACTATCATCATAAGCATAGCTAGATGCTGCAGGGCAAACTTGTTTGAAACTCTTGGAATAATTCGTAGGCAAACAAGCAACTGGATCTTCATACGCCCCACGGCAACAATATTCATCGGTATTGAAGGCATCGCAGGCGCTTCTGCAACCGACAACCTTCCCATCTTTCTTAAAAACGAGATCCGACGAACAATTTTGCCTCAAGTCACCATCACAACCCGCAGTGCTGCAGTTTCCTTTACCACCACCAGGCTTAATAACGATAGGCAAATTAAAGCCATCCACGAGGCTAACATCGTAGTAATCGGTATCGCCAAGGGTGAATTGGGCAATGGTAACGGGGAGGCTACCGGAGCTTGTACAATTAAGGGAAGTGCCACAGTTGCCTGTCTGGCATGTTCCATTGCCGTTTTTATCGAAACTGCAACCTGTTCGACCCCATATGCGACCACTACCGTTCGGGGCATTGTAGAAGGCAGTTTCACCCGGTTTCAACATAAACCCTTCTCCATGAAAGTTGCTTCCGTCTGTGATTATCGCCGGCCATATTGTCTCTTTGCACTGATTCACAAGGGTGAAATTTTTGGCATTTGCAGGCTTTGTCGCACCTGATGCAAAGATAATGAAAATGCAGAAAAACAAAATGGGAGGCAATGCCATTTGCAAGCAAGGGGGACTTGGAGACAGCCATGTAAGACTGGTGTTGCTTGCTTTTAAAAGAGCATAACTTGGTGAAATGGGGGAACCGGGAGAATACGTGTGGGAGTTGCTGGCGGAATCCAAAAAGACCGACTTTGCTTACTTCCTTAACCAATCGATACCTTGCCTCTATCATAGCTAAACATATAGTGTAGGTCTCGGAACTTTTTTGTCTTACAATCTTCGATATTTCTTTCACTTTGCCTTTTCTCACTTTCTGAGAGGTATTTATAGCCAACTCCACCCTGGATGATTTCTTGTTATAAGGGCTAGTTTAGCATTGCTTTTTTGTTGGAAAATGCCATGGAAAAGTCTATGAACAGCACATATTTGAGTTGAAAAATCCTATAATGTCGTTCATCTAAGTAAACAAGGATCTACCAAAAAAATATCCCTTGCAATTTATTAAGGGCTCAACTTGGAGTGTAGCACCAATTCATTGAATATGACAAAATATTTAACATATAATCGAAAAACGAAAACATGCAGTCAAGAACTCTTCCCCCCCAATAATCTACAAGCTACTCTTTATGTGATGGTGCAATGTGGATTTCTTTAGCCAGTAATCAGCACTAGACAGAAATCATAGCGAGTCCACACACCTCGCGGAGGTTCTTTTCGAGTTGAACTCTCTTCATCAAGCAGCAAAATTGGACGGCCATGCTAATCATGTCAACTAACTATGTAGATCGTGCGGTTACCTTCTTCCGGACAATCCTCTTTCTCCGGGCCTTTGGAGCTCCAGTTTCCCCATTGGCAACAGAATCGGCATTTCCTTGTCTGATGCCAAGAAGTCCAAGACCAGAAACGATGGCATTCTTGGATATAAACCATTTAGAAGATGACCTAGCGCCGTCCTCAGAAGGTCTGTTGTAAGCTTTCAAGAGGTCATCCGACTGAATGAGCGGATCCACCTCAACACCTAGCCAAGCCAGCCTTGATCTCTCGCCTAATTGAACATTCAAAACCCTGCACATGAGCAGTTAAGTGAGGCAAAAAAAATACCACAAACTCCATTTAAGTCATCAAGAAAAAGAAGAGAAGAACCACCAAGCAAATTAATCAGAAGTACTTGGCAGTTGGCACATCAAATCTAGAGTAACAAAATAAGGGATGTGGAAGGTGGAGGTGAGAGAGAGAGAGAAAGACCTTAAAGCCGTACTGAAGAACAATGCTACACCAATGACATCAAAATGGTTGACGACTGCTTGATCAAATCCACATAAAAGCTGATATCTAAGGTTTGCATAGAGTCCGAGGAAAGCACCATAACCGAGTGCATTGGTACTCACTGAAGGAATTGTCACAGATAACCTGCCAACATTTAGAAAAAGGCCATCAGTAATACACAAGTATAAGAAGCCTACTAATATGAAGAAAAGATTCTTCTTTCCAAATAAATGGAACAAAAGGATAACTGAAGATCAGTGAAATCTACTTACTTTTCCTTCTTTTTACCGGCTAGAAAACTTGACAAAGAACCTTGCACTGCTCCAGCAGCTAATCCAACAATACTCAACTCTGCAGCCTTGTAAAAAAGAGAATGGATTCTCTTTTGCAAGTCAAATTCTCTAAATGGGTAACTCCGTTCAAATATATTGTTTGGAAGCTTCTGCAACGTGTTTTGCAAGTCAAACCGGAAGGTGTTTCCATAAGAACGACAAGGAGCAAGAGACCAAACTACAAGAGCATTGCAAGCTGCCACTGTGAGAACGTTCATTAGAGCCAGATCCCATTCTTGCTTAATCCTGTAGACAAAGTAAAGCAAGTCTATTAGTTTGATTTACCAAAGTGGATAAACAAGGCAAACATTCATCCCATCATGCTATTTATAATCACCTATCCTTTCGATTCTTCACCTCCCACCAAACAGAAGAGCCAATTGTAGCAACCTCCTCTAAAAGAAGCCTGTATAAAAAAGCAGGATCTGCAAGCATCCTAAAAACAGAAAAAGATTATATGTAAGTATCAATGATGGATTCAGCAGTCCGCTGTGATCAAATATTCATTTCAGTCGGATTGCTGAAGACATCCTCAAGAGGCAAACATGAGCATATCAGGGATTACCTGCCAATAAATGCTCGAGACATCCCTTGTGGGAGTGTTCGAGAAATAAATCTACTGGTGGTTGGCCTAGCATTAATTGCTAAGAATTTTACCATTTGCGCAGAACTGACAAATCCCTGAAGGCAAAAAGCTTTGGTCAGCATCAGACCACAAACAGAAAATCCTTGACCATGTGAAACGCCAATAAGAAAAGTTACTAAACCATTTCATAAGCTTGTCGGAAGCCAGCAGGCAAGTCCATCATTGTCTTGTGCCACTCGTTCAATACAGCATCTACAAATTTTCGATCAAAAAGCTGGGAAGAAAATAATGGAAAATTCAAAATTCAAGTGAATGTTTATTCTTTAAGCATTTAGCTAAATAAGTTGTTAAATATGCATAATGAATCTGCTAGACTTTGATCGCTTACCTCTTCCAGAAACATACGTGATCTAAAGAGTCCACCTTCGTCTCCCTCCCCCTCATCATCAAAGTCATCGAAATAATCATCATCATCTCCATCATCATCACCTCCATCCCCACCACCATGATTAATTTTCTTTCCAATATCTCCACCGCCTCCCCCAGTTGCAAGCTGTAATTTCAAATGTATTAGCTGATCGTTCCAAAATTTTGGACAATTTTCTCAAGGAAACAAATAATAAACAACACCAAGAAGTAAACATCTGATTTACGATAAAAAAAAATGAATCCGACACTGAAAACACTAAAAGCTAATTATTGGGGTTCATAGGACGAGCATCCAAACCCAAATCCTCATACACAACCGACTGACAGTAGCATAAATATAAAGATGTCTAAACAATACATCAGGCACAAACCTGATGTAATTCCATAACTTGCTACTTGCTATGTAAATGATATTTTAACAAACCAACTACTGTAGTTAATGTAAATCATGCATGCTAAATCACTTGTAGATAGGATACCTTAAAATTCAAACAAAAATAAATGTGTTTCTAATTTAGCACTGCGAAAGTTTAAGAGTTCTACAAAAAAAAATAACACCAAAAGGTCCGAAGCATATTCCATTTCATCATTGTATGTTGCAGGGTTTTGTTCCTAAACAAATATTTAAAACCCTAGCTTGAAAATACACGTTATGAGAGGTAAACAGTTCAAATTTCATTAATTTATCAAAAAGATAAAGACTTTCTAGCAGGAAGTTCATCTGTTTGCTTCTTTAAGCTTAAATTACATAAATAAGCTAAATTTTCCATCTGAATTCATTCTACATATTAAAAATATTTTTTTATATCGAAGTATCTAAAATCGTCAATGAAATTCAAGACAACCCTTTTCTCTTCATATTTGATAAAAAGAATACCCTTTAAACATTTGCAAAGTTTTGATACCTAAATACCAAGCCAGTGCTTGCTGTAGCTAAGCTTAATTAACTCAATAGGCAAAAGCTAAAAGTTTGAAAACCAACCTCAGGGCTAGACGTGGTCTGTTTCTGAGACATATCAAGCTTCCCTTTCTCCAAAGTAACCGCACCAAACGCACCGTATTTTCCTCCTTTCATAACCGGCCCAACCTCACTCGACCCCGAAGAACCGAACACCACCGGAGCCGGCGGTGCCGAGAAACAAAGCTCGAGAGCAGTGACGGAGGAATCCACACCGTCGATTAAAGAAGAAGACGAACATCTCACCGTTGGATTCTTCTTGAGCTTGCACGATAAGGGATGAGCCGGGGGCGGTAGACTCGGTTTTAATAACAACGTTTTGGGAAGTGGAGAGGCTTGGAACACTATATGAGACATTCTCGCGTGTTTGGATGGAGAGAAAGTTGTTGGCTACAGTTTTCCTTCGTGAGAGGAAAATTGAAAGAGAAAGAGGCAGAAGGGATTTGGGGTGGTTTTTGATGGATGGTTCGATTGACCCAACCCAATCCGATTGGCGATAAAACATAAGCGAGTTGACTCAGCGAGTCGAATCAGCTGGCTCTTTGAGTTTGGGTCGTGTCGCTGTCAGGTTGTGGGCTCATTTTCTTGGGCCATACCAGCAAAAGTGAAGAGTACTTTTCAGCCACCAATTTATTTTGAGATTGAGTTGACAATTTAATCCTTTATTTATTTTCTACTAAATTACATATTTACAATTTTGAGTGTATTTTTTTAATAAATTATAAATTGGTCTAAGGGGATAAAATGTCAGATTTATTACACAAGGTATATAGTATAGTTATCTCATAATAAATATATGTAATATTATTATAAGATAGCTTTAATACCTATTAGGCTATTATTTTTACTATATTATTTTAATATAATTTAAATTTATACTCATTATATAAAATAAAAATATAATAATATAACATAAACATTAAATTTTATATTAAATTGTGTATCTTTAAGATATTAATAAATATTAAAATAAAATATGAAAGAATATAAAACGAGTTTGGAGTAATCATTTAAAAATATAGATGAATCTAAACAAATTTTGTTATACATAATTTAAGTCAAATTATATATTTTTTAAATAGATAATTTAAGTCAAATTATATTTAAACTAACATGAAATATACTAATAGCATTAACTGAGAACGATAGGCCAAGGCCGCCACCGGCGACTGCTACGCCATTGAAGTGTTACCAGTAGTAATGGCAGGCAGATTTAGACTTCGTATTAAATAGTTTAAAAAAATCAAAATAAAACGAACTAATTTGGGTCAAGAGGATTCAAATATATTGTGGTTGCTTGGACCAGATTGTACTTTGAACCATTATAGGTTTAAGAATTCAATTCATTACAAGAATCTAATCAACATGCTAAATTAATACAAGTATATACTCTCTTTTTTATCTATCCTTCATTATTATAAAGCTATAGTTTTTACATTTCGCCTTTACCCTACATTATAGTTGCTCAAAATGAAACATCATATTCTTTACACTTAAATCAATATGGGAGATGGTTCTTGAAACCGGCGATGTATGCCGGCTTCTCGAGTAGTCAAACCACTTCTAGGAGCTATTCCCTTTGGGAAAAACATCCCGCATTTTTCTTAAGCGAAGTAAGATGGTGGCTTACCAACTTTCCGGCATTGACCAGCAGTTCAGCTTTCCATCTCGGTCGCGTATATCAAATTGCTTTGACTGAAGGAAAAGGAAAAACTTTGACACTTTTTGGGTTATTCACAGGTGGTTCTACCATCCTTGCCATATCAAAATTGGAAAATGAACATCACCTGTCAATGCCATGGACTTTCGGATGTATTGGAACTTTGGGTGGTTATGGCACAATGAATCAATTTGATCATAAAAGGAGATGAAAGATTAAGGCACCCAGAACTCCTAATAAACAGAATTCCGCAGGGAAAACGCGTACTGCTGCAGCTGCAGGACAACAATCATTACAATTAGCTATAATTGAAATAAGATTGATAATTAAAAACAAATGCATGTCCAACTGGCATTTCCAAGGTTGAAACCACCATTAACAAGCTATAGATAGATGCAAACATGATGAATCTTACTCATTATAAATTGGAAAAAGAATATAAGCAGAATGGCATAGTTCACTTAGCATAGATGCTTACATGACGGAGATTGCGCTGATGGAGACTTAGCAAGTGGTGCAGAAACTGGGCCTTTTGTATGCTCCATACCTTGCCCGGGACGGGATCCATAAGATACTGAAGCTAATGGTGGTAGACTCGGGGACCACTGTGACTGGGGACTCATTACTGGTGGGGGCCTAGGAATTAATTTGGAATGAGATCTTAATGGAGGGCTTGGTGGAACTGCAGGACGAGAATATGGACAAGGGGGAGGGGAGTGAGTCACTGCAGGAGAAGATGCGGTAGAAATTGGAGGAAGAGAAGGGTCAAGACCGCTTCTAGGACCCGGTGAAGGCAGAGGGCTACGATCAGATGGAGAAGCAGCAATATTGGGTGCCAATGCTGGAGGATGAGTTGGTGCGGAATGAGGATGCGGTGAAATCGATGGCACTGGAGCCGAAGCCGGTGAAGGAGTGGGAAGGGGAGAATGAAGTGTACCCTTCAAACAAGATGATAAGCTAATGCTTTTAACTTTACCAAAGACTGAGTTATTCAGACCAAGATTCCTTGCAGGAGAGTGTGTGATGATTTGAGCCAACTGCTTTAATCTCTGAGGCAGAAGGTTACCATAATTATCAGACATCACCGAAGCCTGAACTATGACTGGTGACGACATAGTGGAGCCATTTTTGTTTGTTAATTGCACAAACAAGTTCTGCAACGAACAAATAAAAAATTATAAACAAAACAAACAAATAGAACTCAAAGTCTCAAACATTAGGCCATCAAAGGGTACAAAACCATATGGCAAACAAAACTTCCTCTTCCCTCTCCCCACAACCCAGGACCGATGTTCCATTGCAATGATGGAACTTCCTGGTCTTAATTTCGTAAACTAGGGTTATTATACCCAAAAGCAAAGCACTGATGAAATTGTTGCGTCAGAATTGCTCGAGATTGATATCATACCTCATAAGACCTCAGACGTAATCCATACTTAAGTTGATCCTTCAACTCAATGCATTTGTCCTCTATTTCAGATATCGAGTTATACAAAGTAAAATTAAACAGAAACTGGGTTATCTGAAATATGGAAGCAGATTGTACAGGGATTACAGTGATGCCCCCATGAAACTTCAAAATCTCAAAGTCAGAAGGCTGCCCAAAAATTGAAGTTGTCAAAGTTAGATTGGATTGCCGAAGAAACAGCTCAATCAAAGATGATCGCAGCACGCTAAGGGCTACTGGACTTATTGGACTCTTTACGGGATTCGAAAGAACACCAAACACCACATTAGTAGAGTTAGATACACCCGACTGATGCATGGATAAGATAGCCACCTGTAGAGAAAGAGACGCAATTATATCAAGTTTTCACATAATATAGAGGTAACTATATGCAATGCAACGGAAGAAGTTGAGAGTAGTACCTTGGTATCCGGAACGCCTATTTCTTCATAGATATCATACTCTAACTTTTCAATGTGCTGAACAAGCTCTGAAACTGGTTTCTGAAGGGTGAAACATGCATGAACCGGGGCTGTAAAGAATAAATGAATGTATAAGCAAGAAACAAGGAAGAAATATAATTGAAGCAAAAAGGTTGTTCATTGTGATGAAAATACAATCGAAGCAAAAAGGCGCTTACTGCATTCCAATTAAGGAAGAAATAACAAGTCAAGGAAGACCATTGGATTCAATAAAGAAACAATTAAATGGCACAAGATCAAATCACCGGTTTCTATATGATCAAGGTACGGCAAACAATAAAACATAGCCCTTGTCTCAGAATTTTTACATTTTTATTTACAAGTAAAAAGGGGGAGGAAAGCATTGGAACAAACCATTAAGTGTTTGCTTCTTTTGCTAAAAAGAGAAATACTCTAAATATAGCAAAACAATCACTTCCTACGACACGATTTTGATTTGAACCGCATTTTAGCATAAAAATAAATTGTACTAAAATAGAAAATACAGTCTCATACTCCCATATAGTAATAAAGAAAAAGAACATGGTCTCACAGAAATTCTACAAGAAGGTTAAACAAATCCATGCCCCTTCGGCCTTTGCCGACAACATCCATTAAAACAACAAGTCAAAACACTACAATTTGCCCACCTGAAATACCAGAAAATTATGAAAGAAAAAACAAATCAAACATCATATTCTAGAACACCAGAATTCCAGATTAAATATCAGGTATCAATTTGAAACAGAAGCCAACAGAGAATCAACATAATTACAAGGTAAATGAGACATCAACCAGGGAAATACCCAACAGCTCTCAACAATTGGGATCTAAATTAAACCCCAAATAATGCATTGAAAAATCAACATACCAATTAACTAGAGGCATCATAAAAACCCTGAATTAAGCCCTAATCACACAAAGAAGATGTGAAACTAAATTTGAAAGAAATCTTACCACTGAGTTTAATAGCTTGCTTAGCATCAAACCCAAGGTTCAAAGATCGCATAGGAAGGATCCAGAAGATCCCAGGCAGCAAAACCGACAAGCTGAGGAACAAAACAAAAACACATCTGAAACTGAACTCATTTGAAAGCCTCGACAAGACCATCCAACATCTCCCACGTAAGAATCCCGAGTACCCTCCATTGTTCCCTGATTCAAGACCCTGCCCCCTTTGTTGTTGCAGATTTTGGTCTTCATTTTTCCCCATTGAAAGTGCATCTGGGGGAAAAAGGAAAAATACCCAACAATATTTCTACCTTTCACTCTCTCTGTGTGAATAAATTGGGTCCTTTTCTTCTTCTTCTTCTTTTCACTTTCTCTCTCTGGAAACCTACACTTACCAACACCAACAACAACAAGGTGTAGCTTTGGGAAGAAAGGGTGTGGATTGAGAGACAAGCGTTAATGGTGGGCAATGCATATGCCCCCTTCTCTGTGTATTAACTATTCTCTCTCTAATTGTAATTCAAGATTTAAAAGGAGACCAATTTTTGTAATTTGAAATTTGAAGTTTTTTTTATTACTTTTATCTGAATTTTCTACTAAAAGTGACGCACCGACTTTATAGAGTTTGGACTCTTTTAAGTCCATTTTAAATTAGTTTCCGGATAAAACAACATTTAGTTTGCAAATTTAGTATTATATTTAATTTGGTTCTTCAATTTTTATCCTTATTAGTTTAGAATTCCAAAACTTTCCAATTTTTCTTCAATTTGGATTTTTAACCTTTTTTATAATATAGTAATTTGAGATTATGTTACGTCCGTCATTTGAAATTTTCTTTAATATGTATTTTTACAATAAAATGATACATCGTCACAAATTTTAAATTTAGTGATAAAATGAAAAAAAAAATGATAGTAATATAAATAACAAAAATTAAAAGAAAATTGTTGAGTTTAAGAATCAAACATTTATTCCTATTACTATTATTATTTTGGTATACCGAACGTTAAGGATAAACAAACGAAAGGAAAAATTACCGTATATAATTTTTTTATAATTATCCGTATATAATTTATTGATCTATTAATTAAGGTCAGATAATGTAGAGACTCATTGTGAGTGGTTTTTTCAATTCAGATTGTTTCATTCACAACGTTAAAATTAAAAATTTAACTTTGTTTAAGGTATTTAATGTCTCATTCCACTAAACAAATTGGTTGTTTGTACCGTATATAGCTTAGAATTTAGTGTTTATGGTTAAAATTTAAGTTTTAGGTGTTATGATTTATGATTTAAGGTTTTAGGATTATGATTTATATTTTTGTTTTTAACGTGAAATTGCCATGGTTTTGGCCACAAGGATGGACTCGGGGGACTGAAGGGGGCAATCGTCCCACTGGAAATTTGAAATTCATATATGATTTTAAAAAAATTAAAAATTTACTATGTATTTTTATTAAAAATCTATTTTTGTCGCTTTAAAATTTTAAAAGTTCATCCCTTTATTCCGCTGATACTGGAATAATAATCATTATTTATTTGACATTTTAATTGATAATAATTTTTATACACACGCTAAACTCAACCCTTAAATTTAAAACCTTATTGGATAAACTCATAAACTCTAAATTATAACACTAAATCTTAAAATTTAAACATACAATTAAAACTTTAAACCTCATACCATAATTTATATCTATAACTCGTAAAATAGAAAAAATTGTGTGATCTACATGCTACACTATTCTCATAGAAAAGGCTACACAACATATATATTATTAAGTATTTCAAAAAAAACATATATAAATTAAATAATTTTTATTTAACTAATATTATTCAATCTGTCATTTGTTGATTATGTATTAAGTTATCTTAGTAATTACAAAAAAAATACACTCCATGAAGTTAAGAAATAGTAAATTAATGGCTCTAATTATTTATATCCAAAAAGGACAACAGTTTTAAAATTGTTTTATTTTGGTGTATGCCTATTTTACCTTTCTCAATCTTTTCTTTAGATAATTTTAAAAAATAAAGTTCGGTGCCAATAAGAAAAGAGTTAGAATTGAAATGGTGGGCAAAGTGGCAATTGACATTAAAAAAAATATATAGAAAATGGTCACCTCACTTGCTTGGTAGAGATTGCGTATCTTTTAACTCCTTTTATTTTTTAAATAATATTTTTTTGGTGTGATTTAGTGGGCAGAGAACAAGTTGACCAATACAGGCCATGCAGGTGGACCAATGATAAGTCAAGGATCTACCAATTAAAACGTTACATTACATTATGTGTACATGTTCAATGGGTGATGTTCACTTTGATTTGAATAATAATTACCGACATTAGTACTTGTGTTAACTTTCCATTCCCTGCCCTCTCTTTTTATTTATTTAATGATGTAAGTATATATACATTAAAATTATGAATGTTTTTTTAACGAGACTCGTATCGAAGCTTGGACTCCAGTATAATTATAGTAATAAAATCATATATTTTTTCAAAAAATATTAATAAAGTGCTAGAAATAAATTATATCAAACAATTGCGAGAGAGACAAAGACTTAATTGAAATTGTTTCAATACTACCAATGACTTAAAATATAATTAAACCGTTATAATTGAGAGATAACTGTGCCTTCCACCCTCAACTGTCAACATAGTAAGAATGTGATTTCAATTACCACATCTATTTAAACCAACGTAGGGGTTACGTTCTGCTTGCCTTGACAAGGCCCATCTCGATTGGAGTGGGAGCCTGCCTCCGAAAGGAGCTTTCAGGCGAGTTTCGAGCGTTTCTCTGTTGTTTCAAGCTTCGGATGGACGTTGTTGGATCGTTGTTGTTTTTTCCATTGTTTGGTTGTTGTTTAAGGCTATCTTTGATTGAACCAGTGGACGCTGATTTAGTTTCAGCATCTTGCGAATGCAGAATTTTTTATGTCGTTGACATAAAAAAAATTATTTTTCTTCTATCATTCTTATCAAACACACCAGTAAAAAAATATTTTTATCCTTTTCATTTTCTATCTCTTTAAAAAAAATTTTCCGCTCAATCAAAGCAAAACCTCAAATTCTTAATTATACAATGCATTATTCAACCATTCCACTTATATAGTTGACATAGAAAAACTTTCAGAGCTTGAATCCGGAAAGAATTGAACAATGGAGCACATGGAGGGACCCATGAAACAATTACACACAATCTAGTGAAATTTCAGAAAATTTAAACGATTAGGTTTCAACATGAATTAGTTCAATTATTTATTTATTAGTACTTTTTTTATATAATCATCTACATATAATTTATTGACCAATTAATCTAAATATAATATTGCAGAGATACATTAACTTACTTCATTTATAATTTTAGAATTAAAATCCATACTTTATTAAGAGATCTAGTGCTTCATCCAAGTACAGTCCACATTACATTTTTTTGGTTTTGATATAATCATATAAATCTAAATTCCAATTGGTATGTGCTCGTGACCTGTCAGACCCTCCCCTAAAAATCATGACCTAAATTTACATAATTGGTAACAATGAAAACCCTACTTTTTTTTCAATTTTGAGGCTAGACAATGTCAAATGGCCATGGCCCTACCTTTCACTATGTTAAAAGATTCCCATCCTTTGATTGAGATAAGGAACCAACACCATCCACTTCTCCACTTTCCTCAACCCACCAAAATCGATAAAAAAAAAGTTTTTAACAATAAAATTTTAATTTAAATATAGAATAAATCAACAACCACTTGATCTAGCGGTAACATATATTAAATTCATTAAATAAAATAAATATTCGAATTATATTATTATGAATGAAAAAAATTAAGTTGAGAATATTGCCTCATATTAAACATTTCGAGATCAATTTTACATCACACCTATATTCTACCTAAAATTAATCTCATGAGGCATGCTTAATTTAGTTATTATTGAAATCCCTTTTGCATATTGAATTAAAAAAACAGTAACTTTATTTATGATTGTTGTTATTATTACTACTTTAGCCAATGCTATTACTCATTAAGCACCAATGGGCGTTTATCGTAAATTCAATGAAAATAGAAATGAGTTCCAACGGTCCACTGCTTTACTCTCTCTCCACAAAAAGAGTTATTCCACCACGCATCCCAAACTATAACTTTTATTCAAAATTAGTCTCTAAACTTTTCAATGTTCCAATTTCATCCTTAAACCATGGTTCTCATTTTGTATTATTACTCCCCAAACTTTTGAATGTTTCATTTTCATTCTCAAACTATGACCCTCATTCTAAATTGATCCATAACCTTTTGAAAAAACTAATTTCATCCATAAACAGTCGATATATTCTAAATTTCTAATCACGTCCATTGTTAATAAAATCGTTAAAAATTTGTTAATTGCCATGTAACCATTGTCCATTTATGTGTATTATGTAATAATATGATGTGGCATAAACGATAATTAATGTTGCATATACTGATAATTTGGGGGTGAAATGGAACATTTTAAACGTTTGGAGATCAATTTATAATAAGTCATAGTTTTGGGGATGAAATTGGAATATTCAAAAGTTTATGGACTAATTTAGATTGAGAGTCATAGATTGGGGATGAAATTGAAACATTCAAAAATTTTGAGACCAATTTAGAATGAGACTCATAGTTTAAGGATAAAATTAGAACATTAAAAAATTTAGGGACCGATTTCAAATAAGGTTATATAGTTTGGACATATACATGTCTATATCAATTATGAGAAGTTGGACACATATTAGGACTAAAGTAGGCATCCATTATATGATTCTTTCACCCACTAACTTTTTTTCCTTCATTGAAGCATAATATTGTTCATAAGGTAGATCTGCGCTTGAATTCATCAAAAAGCCATGGAAGCCCTCCTCTCCCAATTCACCTTCCTGTCGGATCAAGCTTTACGAGACAAGAACTTCGATCCATCGGCCATGGAAGACCTAATGAAGCTCTTCGAGATCGAGTCTTACAAGGAATGGGCAGCCACGGAGCTTGAACACGAAGGGCAAGTGAAACAAGCCGAAATAACCATGCAGGAAGCCGAAGACTACCTCGACTCGGTCATGGAGACCGCGATGGACGAGTTTAGGCGGTTCGAAGAGGAAATGGAAGGCGAATTGAAGGACGAACTCGACGGTCTCGAAGATGCAGCTGAGAAGGCTAGAAAAATGGGGAATTTGATGGAGAAAGGTGCAACTATTGCCTCCAAATTGTATGTTGAAGCTGCTATGAAATCTGCTTTCAAGGGACTTTCCACTAACAAGGTTCATCCTTCATGAAAATATATTTATATTTTTTTATTGTACGATTGAATGGGGTTTCTTTGATGCCACTGTTTTGTTACTTGCTTATTTCTTTTCTTTTAATTGAAATCCATGAACTAGGTTTTATGTTTTTGTTGGCCGGATTCCTACAGAAAAATATTTCAGTTCTCCATTCCCATGCACAGTGATGGAAGTGTTTTTCAATCGTCATGATTGCAGACATAACAAATGTTATTACGATAATTATTGGGGAATATTATTGACAAAGAGAGTTGAAACCGCAAAATGATAACAGCAACATCAGTTTCTTCGTGTTGAATCGGTTATATTTGTGATGAATGATTAGAAATAGTGTTTGAAAACTCCAGCTTTTCTGCAGCATGGCTTTGTAGGTAGCAAATTGACAATAAACTGATACCAATTTACTAAATCCATCTATTTGTTTTCGCAACCTGTTAATATTTGTATGATGAATTCAGGGTGGATCAACGATTTGAGGATTATGTGTAATTTATTAAAAAGAGATTTTTTTTTAAATGAATGCTTGTTGACTTGTGAATGCAGTAGCAGCAGTACACTAACTTTTGAATAAAAATGAATTTAACAAGGCTCATAATCTATATAATCAAGAACAGAGCTAGAAAGCTAAATAAATATTTAAATTTGAAAATTAAAAGGAATAAAGGTCTTATCTAAATAACATTTAAACTGAAAAGATCACTTAAAATGCCATTATACCATCCTAAGATTAGTTCCATCCCTGTTTTATCAGTAGTTCATAATTAATCTTTTGCTTTATACATTCTTCTTCTGAGATCTTGTGCTACACTTTTATTGCCCATATTCTGAGCCAGAATAACGTTTATAGCTTAGCTAGGAAGTTGGAAATTATATCCAAGTTCGAAATCATCTATTCTCAGTGTTGTCCCTGGGCATGGGCAGGAGGGGCACCCGCCTAGGGCCTCATTTTTTTTATAATACTTGATATTAAGAATTAATTTTTTAATATTTATTACTATGACTCATTTTTTCTAACATTTGTTATTAGAGGCTATTCTTAAAATTTAATTTTTTTCAATATTTGTTATAAGGGGTCTAATTTTTTTCTATAATTATTATCAATGGGCTATTTTTTCTCAATATTTATTATTAGTGACATACTCTTAATTTTTTTTTCAATACTTGCTATTAGGCCCATTTTTTTTCTAATACTTATAGTTAGAGGCTTAATTTCTCATATTTGTTATTAGGGACATTCTCTTCAAATTTATTTTTTTAATATTTGTTATTAGGAGTCCATTAGGGACATGATTTTTTTTCAACATTTGTCATTAGGAACATACTTTTAATTTTTTTCTAATATTTGTTATTAGGGACCTAATTTTTTTTTCTAACCCTTGTTATTAGGGCCTACTTTTAAAATTCATTTTTTAATATTTATTATCATGAGTTTAATTTTTTAGTTCGGCCACTAAAATCTCATCAATGATTCTCAGCTATTATAGCCTATGATCAATTTTGTTCATTGAGTAAAATCACGTATTCGACCCTTGTGGATTGAGAAAAACAATGCTGGGAGAGTTTTGTCCACATTCAAGAGTCCAATTTGACTTCACTTCAGATATTTTCTTTGTTTGTACTCTTGGTTCTTCACACTTTGTCTTTATTAATTCGAATTGATACACGTCGCACATCTAATTTTGAGTAGTGAGTATCTCGAGAAAAAAAATTTATATGTGCAAGAGATCAAACTCGAAACTTGCATAAACAGAATCAAACTGACTATTACTTAGATCAACTCCGTTAGTTTTGACTTGATATTGATGGAATATGTGCAAATACGAATACTGAAGAAGCAAAGATGAAGAAATGGCCCAAGCCAAATTAACCCCAAGAGACTATAATGCAATCTATAGGAAGAAACATTGAAGTTGAAGTGAAGGTTGATGTTTAAACACAAGGTGTGAAAGACCTGTTTCTGACATTGAACAGTTGATCAGAATTGGAGTTAAATATATTGGAACTTGGAAGAAGCTGCAGCCTGCAGGCCATGGGCGTAGGCATTTCAAACCCTATGCATACTTCAAACTCAATAGTGTAGTGGCTGTGGATTCGCATGCTAAACAGTTGGGACTGAATTCAATTCTAATACAATATAATACATCGCAGGAGAATTTTTGTCTTGTTCCATAAAGTTCAACACAATCGTGTTTTTTATTAGATTCATCGAAACTACCATAATGATGTTTAAAGACATGACATGAGCTGGTAATGACTCTAGTCTTCGTCTCTGACTTTGCTGGAAGTAGACTAATGATGGCCCAATCCAGAGCATTGTTTGTCAATGGTGCTTTTAAGCCCTACGGCAGGCCTACCTATCCTAATACATGGATTTGCTAAAACCTAATATATGTGTGTATGCATGGGGGGATAATTACACAATAAGTGCTACAATTATATCTAAGATTTTCAATTAGTCTCGAATCATTAAAATATTCTAATTGAGTTCTCAAAAAATCAATATTATATTAATTATCTTTTCGTTAGCCTACCTGTCAACGGGGGTGGAATCAAGATTGGTACACAATGGGAGGAACTAAGTTACTTAACTTCAAAGTTAATCAAGGCTTAGTAAGTGTTTAATCTCATTTTCTTTGAAAAAACTTAATCTAACAATTATTCAAGCCAGTCGAACCGAATTTCCTATCAGACAAAAACAATTTGAGGAGGCAGGGCCTCTCCCATTCCTTAAACTGAATACATAAACTCTAAAACTAAAGTACTAGTAAAAATCTTTTGTTTTCACCGCTAGTGCATAGAATAATTACCTTATTTAAAAACATAAACTAAATTTGAAACATATTTGTGCTGATCAAATAGATAGTTTGGATTTGACATGTTAAACAAAATAACTCATAAATTTCAAACATGTATCGAAGCCAACATTTGACTAATAGAAGGATTTGGTGAATACTAGGGGTGTAAATGAACAGAGCGTTCGACGAACAGTTCGTATAACGTTCGTTTATTAAGTTAAATAAACGAGTATGAACAAATTTTTTATGTTCATTTAATAAACAAACGAACACGAACAAAGGTGTGTTCGGCTCGTTTATGTTCACGAACAAGCTCGTTTATGCGATCATGTATAGGCTCGTTTATAGGCTCATTTATAAGCTTGTTTATAGGGTCGTTTACATGCTTGTTTATAAGCTCGCTTATAGAATGAAAATGTTTGTGGATGTATCTAAATACTACTTTTGTTGTTGCTAAGGATATTATATTAAGTTTAGGTTTAAATGTAAGTTTTAATTTGTTGCTTTTTATTTATTTATTGTTAATTTAGTTAACATTTCTTAAAATATAAACAAACATGTTCGCGAACGAATAAATGAGCACATTCGTGAACACTTAAACGAACACATTCCCGAACACTTAAATGAACTTGTTCGTGAACACTTAAACGAACATGTTCGTGAACACTAAACAAACGAACGCGAACACCTTCAAAAATAAATAAACGAACACGGACACAATATTAAAAATTTAAACGAACACGAACTGAACATGAACACTTTTAAAATTAAACAAACGAACACAAACATAAGCTTGTTCGTTCAAGCTCGGTTCATTTACACCCCTAGTGAATACAATATTGATACATATATGATTCATAAGAATATGAAATTCGAACACCAATTTAAAATTAAAGTTAAATCTTGAAGTAGAAGTGTCCAAAAACCGAACTAAACCATAACCCATTTTATTTAAATAAATAATCTGCTCCTATTACTATAACAGACACAAAAATGACATCTACTTTTTTATGATGAATTGTCGAACTCATACTTTATGTGTTATCGAACTCATTAAATATGGCTCTGAAGAGTGAATATAACAATGGATGAAGGTTGGTGGGAGAAAATTGAAAGATAATAATTGTAGTTGTACCAATTTAAGATTCAAATTTCATTTTAAAAACTAGAACTAGATTCATTTAATGGAGTAGGACCCCTGCTGTAAATAAGGCTTATCACCCAAATACAACACAGGAAGATAAAATTCAGTCCCTCTACTTTTAATTCTAGGAATTTAGTCACTCTATTCTTTTGATCTAATTTTACAAACAAATGCAAACATTCCGTGAGAATCGAGTCAACTCAGCGATTCAATTCAAACACACTTGTCTAACCTGACCATCTGGTGACACTGTCAAATCTGACTGGTACTCTTTTTTTTTTTCTCTTTATTTTCTCTCACATCTTTCATCATTAACGCATAATTGCCGGCCTCAAAGATAAGAGAAAAGTGTGTGGGGCCCTGTACTGGAACAGGAACCGAATCATATGCTACCACGTAGACGTTATGTCAGCTTCTCAGACACCAACGTGGTCTTGTCTCCTCCTTTGTGGTGGCCCACAATCGGATAAACAAAAAGGAAAATTGTAAAAAAAAACACACACACACACACAACAGTGACTGTACTTGGAGGGTGAATTTATTACAAGCATGTGGAAAGCTGTAAGGAGTTAGGTTTTCTTCCCCCACAGCGTACGATGTGGGAACATCTTAGCCGTCCATCTCTTCCATCAGACGTCCCAGTTTCCCAGCACCAAAAAGAATTTTAAAAGCAAAATAATAAAAGACAAAGCTCCTTTTTCATTGACTTGTTTTTTCGATATTGTATTTTACAAATACTGTTGTCACGCACTGGAGGGAGCGCGTGAGATGTAGAAATAGCTTGAAGCGTCGACGTCGGCGATTAAATTCGGTTCCTCGTTACTCGGGCTATTTCCATTGCTCACGCTGACAACTCCTCCTCTTCCATGTATCTAATCAAACACCCTCCAAATTCTTCATTTTTTATTCTCTTTTAATTTTTTACTCAAATTTATACATAATTTTATTAATTCTTAAAAGAAAAAGGAAAGGGGAAATTAATATTACGGTGGTTGGCAACTTTGAGGAGGGAAAAGTCACACAACTCATAAAAAAATAGTACTATCTGCTTACTTACTAACACTATTTTCTTTTGTTTTGATTTATTTCTCTTTGAAAATTGAACATCCAATAATAAGGTAATGATGAAAGCAATGGGAAATGACTTCTCTTTCAAAACCCCTTTTTGATTTTTTATACTTTACTTGGGAAACTGAAATTCCATTGCATTAATGACTGAG
Organism: Hibiscus tridactylites; assembly: GCA_958450335.1. Taxonomy (NCBI): domain Eukaryota; kingdom Viridiplantae; phylum Streptophyta; class Magnoliopsida; order Malvales; family Malvaceae; genus Hibiscus; species Hibiscus tridactylites. The sequence continues at coordinate 91,915,910 of OY288281.1, forward strand.
TTATGAGTCAAATGTTCATGGTGTAAAACAACTTTAATTGAAAATATCTTATAAACCAAGTTTTCGTAGAGGTAGTAGGGTTAAAATTAGAGGACTTTGAGTGTTTTGGTTCGAGATTTACTTTGTATAAATTAACTAAACTATTACTAGTATTTTAAAACTAATTGAACTTTGTTAACCATTTAAAAATATTGACATCTTTTGCTTATTTTTAATATATTGTTAAAAAAAAACTTAAAGGACATGTTATTTCTTTTTCATCTAATATTATATTGCTGACAAGACTTTGACAGAGTTAGTAATTGAGACCTTAATATTATATTCCTAACTTACCTAGCGAAGAGGGGAAGAGAGACTCTAGGAGGAGGAAGATGAGTGCTTTAATTGGGTCTAGAACATATGACCTAAAGGAATATGAGGGAACAAAGATGAGCAGCTTGGCCAACTGACCAAATGTACTTGTTTTGGTACATTTTAATACTAATGTGTTCGGATATGTATTACTTGTAACTTAAATAAATGCAATAAATACATTTAATTATTCTTTAATGCTTTGCTAGGTTGAGGATTACAAAGAGCTAGCTGTCCCCACGTAACATGCATCATAAAAAGACAAATGCATACTCACAATAAGAATTCAACAAAACACAATGAAATTTGGGATGGGATTTGGAAATGTTGAGTGTAATTTAATTTGATTATGTTCTCAGGGCAAGGAATAGATTGATTTAAGGGGCAAACTAATCATGTGATAGTCCTACATTGGAAAGAACAATGCCATGTTTTTAAGAATCTCAATGCTCCAAACATAAAATAAAACCCAAAATTAAATAATTGGTACTAATTTTTGTTTGTTTCTTTTCGTAACATCAAGAACTCAAAGATCCTAATGACTAAAATGTTTAGTTTTTTTTTATTGCCCCATCTTGTCACTTACCTAACACCCACCAACACACTATTTTCAAATCCTTTTATTTATTGTATATTGACCACACCCAATAATTACATAGATTTCAATTATCTATAGAGATGAACTAATTCGAATTGTAAAGAAAGTAAAAAAAATTCAAAAAAATTCAACATCTAGCTCCTTACAAACATAATACAATATCCATTTGTGAAATCAAAGAATCCGTCGAATATACCATATATTGTAATATTAATTGCACCAATAAATGTTGCATACAGTGATAAAATAAATTAGACGCTTAAAAAGAAAATATATATTCGAATGTTGAAATGATATTATTAGGAGTTACCAAAAATATATGTTTTAATATTTAAAAAACTAAGTAATAGTGTATAAAGTATGATTCCTTGAGAAGAGCGTGGAGAAACGCGCTATACGAAGAGTGGGAGCTTAATTTCAAGTGTGACCAAAGGACATGTTGTTTAGCCTCTTTCTCTCTATAAATCCAAGTAGGCTAGGGTTTTGTTCAAGGTGAAAAAACAAAACAAGGGCTCTGTGTTTCTTTCGTTGCCCCTTTTCTTTCTTTGGTCTGTTTTCTGTATCTATGGGTTGTTGTTTATAAAAGAAGAAGCCTTTTAGAGTTTTCTTTTCAGTGGTTTCTAAAGCAAGAAAGTTGATGGAAATGGGTTGTCTTTGAGAGGAATGTTGTCTGGCTCGATGCCAGGGCTTTGAGCTTTCAACTTTGAAGTGATGGTATCGGACCAGGCTTCATTCCCCTCAACCATTTTCATTTTTTTACGGCGCCGGCCTCCGATCCGGAGAGTTTACTGAAGAAGGAAATTATGGAGAAACGGTTGATGGGAATGTTGTTTGGCTCGAGGTCATCTAGGTTGATCTTTATATTTCCATGAAATTTTCTGGACACATATGTATATAGCCCTATATGATCTCGGACCAGGCTTCATTCCCGTCAACCAAACACTTACTCCGATCTGTTTCTGTTTCTGTTGTTGTTTTTTGTTCAGTTTCAGGCAGTGTTTTTTTGGTAATAAAATGTGAGTAGCTTTTAAGGTTTGCATGGAATCCTTTTGACCCACTTGTAAAAAAATGCAAACTGACAAAGATCAAAAGATGCCATTGACTTGGTTTTAATTTGCTGCCTCTTTCTGTGTGGACCTTGTCTCTCTTTCCCCCCTTTTTCCATCACAATTCTCATAGTCTATGTCTATGTCTCTCCCAAACATAAACGATAAGTATGTCTTAACATAATTAATTAATAATAAATCCCCCTTTCAAAATAAACTACTACTAAATTTATTTTTTTTACATCTTCCATATCCGTTTTACAAAAAAAAAAACTTTGCACTTACATGTATGTATGCGATTGCATGCATGTGAAGTGAAATGTATATGATATCAGATCTGGGTTTTACATACATATATGGTGAAGAAATAAAAGAATCTTTTTTTATCAACCTCGTGTCATGTTATTACTCGAAAGGGAAAAAAATAATTTTATAAAGCATTATATATTGGGTTTATATTTGATTTATTTACAATATATATTGTATACAGGGACGAAGTCAGGTTGGGAGGGGCTGTTACATCTCTCAATTTTTCTTTGGTATAATTGCATTTAAGGTCTTTTTTAGTTTAAACATTAGGTAAATAATGTCTTTGCCCCTTCTAATTTTTAGATTTAAAGGCTTAATAGAGTCTTACCTCTCCCTATGCTTGATCCTAACTTCGTCCCTGATTGTATGTAATATCAGTGAAATAGAAAAATTGAACAACATACAATGCGCATATACCATGTAGACATAACGATTTAAACTTGTGTTTCCTAGAATAAATATTATTCGTTTTTTCATCGAGATACTCGTTGGTAAATACAGACTAAATATTATTAGTAAATTAGATGGTGCCATATCTTTAGAAATAACGTATAAATAAATTTTATTTTATTTTTTAATGATTGTCATAATCTTAGTCAGTATATATGACATAGAATTATACACTATCAATACATTAATTATTGAAAATAATATTACTCGAAAATTCTGGGTCTTTGTGTCGTGGTATTATGTGTATATTCACGTTTTAGGATTTAGTAGCATTTAAATAATTGAGGTTAGTTCATACAAAATAAGTGAAGTAAATAAATTTAGAATAAGATGAATTTTTTATAATTCAATTTTAATACAAGATTATATTTGTGTTCAATTTTATATTTAGATAAATTTACACGTTCACATAATTAAATTATTCAAATTAATCATCTAAATAAAACACATTGCAGGCAAAAGAAGAATTGGGTTGCAGTTGAACGGGCCGCTACTGATTCATTGTACTGTCATTATTGAAGAAATTAAATACGCATAAAATAAATTGTAACCTTTTTATTACTGTTTTTCCTATTTGTTTTTATTACTATTTATTTTCCTTCAGATTTACCTTTTGGTTTTTATTAATAAGTATCAATGGAATGAAACTGTTTAGTAACAATTACTACTCTCATCTTAATTATGTATTAATGTTGAGTAATGCATACAATTAAATATCTATACTATTAACTGTTTTTTTATGATTACACGTACATTTTAGTAGATATGTAAACGAACAGAACGAAGGCGTGTTTATGTTCGTTCGTTTAACTTTAACCGAACAAATGAACGAAAACGAACATAAACGAACAAAAAAATTCTTGTTCTTGTTCTTTCATTAAGGAATGTTCGTGTTCGTTCACGTTCTTTCGTTTAAATGATAAACGAACACAAACGAACATAAACGAACACAAACGAACATATATAATGTGTTAAATATTTGATAATTTGGGTTAGTTCGATTAATTTAGTTAATTAACTGATTTCAAAACCAAATTAATCGATAATTGAAATTTGAAAAAACTCTTAATCATTAACCGAAACTTAAAATTATCTAATAGATTAATCAATTTTGTTTTGGTTCAGTCGGTTAGTTCGGTTTAACCAAACGATGAACACCCCTAGACATATGCGAATAAACATAAACGAACACAAACGAACAAGTTACTGAACATTCACGAACATAAATGAACGAACAAGCTATTTGTTTGTGTTCGTTCATATAATTAAACGAACAAAAAATCTTGTTCATGTTCATTCGTTTAATAAATAAACGAATTCCTACCGAACTGTTCACGAACAGTTCGCTGAACGTTTGATTCATTACAACCCTACATTTTAGGCTGAGATTGGTGATTCAAGATTTGATCTATTCTATTCTATGATACCAAGATTTATGTCATTATAAATATAAAGTTTGGGTTTATTCAATCTTCAGAAAAGACTAAAATCATTATCAATTTAGTATAAATAATAAATTTATTCAACATAAAAATAAATAAACGTTTATTTTTTTATAATGTGTATAATTGAATAAGAATCAAAGTTGCATATATATATATATATATATATATATATATATATATAACTGAATCAAAATCAAGATTTTATGCGTAAAATCACACGAAATTCAAGTATCACATTAGATATTTCATCAAGGTTCATTAAGTAAAGCTAGCGTATAAAAAAGGGTTTTAATATATCTATTAATTAGTCGAGTAATAAAGAATGCTCATATTATTCAATTTTCTGTGTAAGTTGAATCTTAACATTTAGTTTAAAAATATATCACCCCTTTACTTAATAAAAAGAGAGTTTTAAATTAAGTATAATGACAAATTTAACCTTTAACGATTACACTTTTTTCCAATTTGAATATGACTCATTTTTAGTTAAATTTGATTATCAACATTTTAGTCAAGTCAATGTAAGTTTAATTTTTTTATGATGTGATAATATGCGTAACAGACTAACAGTGATTTTACATTATTTTATAATATATATTAATTTTTAAAAATATACATTGTTTCTTATGTTATTGATCTTTTCTTTTTTTGACCGAACTTATGTTATTGATCTAAACATTGTTATAACGTGCAAATATACTTACGATATTCTTCTGTCATTAGTCATTATACAGATATAAAAAAGAATTAAATAATGCGAACCTGAAGGAAGCAAGGGAATAATATTAATTGGATTCTCCAGCAAAACTATGGAACAACTCATCCAACTCGTGTGTTTTTCTTACAAAATATTGTTGCTGTAGGTGTAAAAGAAACACAACCCTTTGTTTCTCCGTCATTGGCAATAATATTGACAGCTGCTTTGTTCCTTTATGTCTGCCTTTCTCCACCGATCGTAGTTCACATTTCATTATAACCAGGCGCTCAAAATAGCTTTACGTCAAGGGTTTCGACCAATGTCTTAGGTTTGAGTCTTAGAAAATCCAGCGGCAGTAAATACTTGATGTTGGAGTTTTGTCCGTCTTTATTGTTCTATCGGACTCGACGAGATTAATCTCTACTTAGACCGTGTCGGAAACACCGGGAATTCATATAAAAAACAGTACTACTCCAAGCCTATCATATCTGGTTGACTTTCTCATACAATGAATCACAAAATTACATTCCTAATAAATTGCAACGGAGGTGTTTTTAAAGGGCTTGGTGGCCGTGATTTCAGGTGTGTTTGATTATCTATTTTATTTACTCTGCTGATTATGCTGTTCATTTTTTTAAATCAGAGTTTTGATTTAGCTATTATTTAACTGATTAACTCTACTCTTCTCTTCTGGAAGTCTATTAATTAAACGACCCCACTAACTATTTTTAGAATTTACGGTTAGAGTTTATGGGTTTAGTTTGTAGGGGCATAGAATTTAGGTTTAAAATTTAAAATTTAGAGTTTAGGGTTTAAGGTTTAGATTTTAGGGTGCTAGAGTTTGGGATTTAGGTTATAAATTTTATAGAAGACTTTTAATTTTTTTTACACAACTTGTGTATTAAAATATAACCCTTAAACTTTTGGTTAATTATTGAACCGGATTAACCGATAAAAAAATTTGAAAAAATGTTTAATTGTTCACCGACTGAACAATTCAATAACCGAACTGAATTTTAGTTCATTTGATTAATTATGTTTTAACCGAAAACTGAACGTCCCTAGTGACGACACAATCAGAAAACACAATGTGATAGAAAATCTAAAAAATTTTAAGAAACATAAATTCTAAATAAATATAAAAAACATATAAAATTATAAAATATATAATAAATTATAAAATATTCAAAATATTTATAAATTGAGATTTCCAAAACATATTTTTATATATATATTTTAAATATTATATTTTAAATATATTTGGAAAAAATTCTAATTTTTTAATAATTTTGTTTTTTTAGATTTTTCTTCCAATGACACTAATGTCACTATTTTTTTTGAAAAAAATTATGTCACAAACTAAATCATTCTATTGTGTCCTGGTGGCAAAGTTAGATGTTTATCATCTGTTAGGATCCGGGTTCGAGCACCAATAATACATGCTGTGAAAAGAATAAAAAATTGAACAAATGCCTACATTTGCATCACACCAACATATTTAAGAAAAACCCGAAAATAGTTATAAAATATAATTTAGGTACACAAAAAACAAATAAATACCTAACCTAATAAGGTACACTTTGAAAGTTTCAGCATTTAAACCATCTTAAAAATCATTTAAACAAATTACCTTACAAATAAAACAACTTTATTAGAAATGGATAAGCTTAAACAACCAGAAACACTGAACATCACCAGTTATAGATGCAAACAAATCAAGACACGACTAATTCATGCAAACCAACCCGTCATGACAAGACACCTGTTCTCATATGAGTAACCAAATGAAAAAAAAGCACCAATCCAGTGAAACCAGTTCACTACAGCCACGACCAGTTAATTCTCTCTCTTGCACAGTCAGCATTGGTTACTTGGTTTTTGTTTTCTCCAGGTGTTGTTATATAGTGTCTGTTAATGTTATTGAATCTGCACTTGTTTCATAGTTCTTTCTCAGACAGACATGGGTGGTGGTGGTGGTGGTGTTGATGGAGGAGAGCCGGTTTCAAGGCATAAGGTTTGTGCTTTCTTTCATGAGTTTTTCTTCTTCTTCCAACAAGGATGTTTTAAATAATGCATGCATGTAATAATCAGGGGAAGTTTAGTGCAATGGTGATTTGTTGGATTCTTGGATTCGGATCTCTCATCTCTTGGAATAGCATGCTCACAATGGGAGATTATTACTATCATCTATTCCCGGTAAGTATATGCTTCAGGGTGATACAGCTTTTCGTAGGGAGCTGAGATAAAACTATACAAATTTATAGTACTAATTTAAAACAAAATAAAAATGTTTAAGTTTAAGTTTAATAATCAATTTTAAAGAAGGGTTGAAGGTGCAATTTCCCCAAGTGAGTAATAGACTTAAATTTTAATGTTTAATGTTAGGGAGGAATTAAAAATGAAAAATTCCCATTAACCAAGTGCGCCAAGACCCTTACTTGCTTCTGATCATGATGTCAAGAAGGAATGTGATTCAATTACTTAGTCTTCGATTAGTTTTAAAACCAGATAAATTAAATTTTGATCCTTATTTTTTCGGTTTAAATGTTTCTTTTAGATTTTCTGTGTGGAGTTTTGGGAAGACCACTTTAGCTATCTTTTAAGATTTAGAAATCTAAAAGCATATTAAGTACTTGAATCTATCCAGTTGAGTATAGCTCGATCGACATTGTCATTTGTATAATATACAAGAGGACATGCGATAGAGCATGCTTAATCGCCCAGTCTCTTCCTATTTAGGTCATGGGTGGGTAGGGGTTGGGGTAGTCCTTACTGATTTTTTTTAATATAGTACATGTTCATTTTATAGTCTATGTTCGAGATTTAAAGTTTTCTTTTATAAAAAAAATATTTTTAAAATTTAAAACCCAAATTCTCTCATTTGGAGAACAATAATGCAATGCGACTGAACTAATATTTAAACTAAACAACCTAAAAGAAAAATAGGGCCAGCGCCGTAATGGCTCCATTCTTGCATGTCACGACTTATTTGATAGCATATATTTTATTTTCTTTAAAAGTTTGTTATTTTTAAATTGCTGCGTCAGTATGGTATAATGTTTACCGTTAACACAGTTAACCTGGTAATGTTTTGCTTTGCATTTGAAGACCTACCACCCTTTAAGGATGCTTCCTCTCGTTAATCAACTCTTTTCATTTGGAACAACGGCAATTCTGACATACAACGAATCAAAGATCAATACCAGATGGAGGAATATATCTGGATATTTACTCTACTTTCTAAGCACTTTCCTGCTCATAGTGGTGAGTTCAACTCCTCTTTTTTCTAACACATTTGCTGTCTGTTAACGTTTTGATTTGCCATAACCAACCATTTCCTCTACCACTCCTTTGATAGTTGGATGTGGCCACATCAGGGAGAGGAGGGCTCGGATCTTTCGTCGGTGTATGCGTGATCGTCGCCGTTTTCGGAGCTGCAAATGCCTTGGTTCAAGGTGGAATGATTGGCGATTTATCTTTCATGCTCCCTGTATTTATACAGGTTGGTTTTCAGCTTTGTCTTCTCTATTTATCCAAGGGCTTTCAACTGTTGGTTTAATGGTCAATTATCTGGCTTTATGATTCAGTCCTTCCTTGCCGGTTTGGCTGCAGCTGGGACCTTAACCTCTGGTTTAAGGCTTATCACAAAAGCAGCCTTTGAAAAGTCTGAAAATGGTGTTCGTAAGGGGACAAGTATGAACTTTTCTTTTTCTTTTTTCTCAGACACTTACGGAGTTCATGTGCTTAGAGTTTGCTATGGCTTTTGCAGTGTTGTTTCTAGCTATTTCTACATTCTTTCAGTTGTTTTGTATCCTTCGGTACACATATTTCTTCCCCAAATTGCCAATAGTGAAGTACTTCCGCGCCAAGGCAGCCTTAGAAGGATCGAAAACTGTATTAGGTGATCTCGCAGCAGCCGGCATTGGAACACAAAATGAACCGGTGAGTATTATAACATTCTTCTAGCATGATACTTGTCAAAACTCTTACTTTTTCTTAAGCTAATATGTATATTTTCCCATTTTCACAGCATGAAGATAGTGTTAAACAGATTGAGAGGCTAAGCAACAAACAGTTGATCTATCAGAACATAGATTACGCGCTCGATCTGTTTCTAATATACGCCTTGACATTGTCGATTTTCCCTGGATTCTTATACGAAAACACAGGAGAACACAGATTGGGCACATGGTATCCACTTGTGCTGGTAGCAGTTTTCAATATATGGGATCTGATATCAAGATATTTCCCCCTAGTGAAGTTTCTAAAGATAGAGTCCAGGAAATGGCTCATGATTGCAACACTTTGTTGTTTCTTACTTGTCCCTGCTTTTTACTTCACCGGCAAGTATGGGGACCAGGGATGGATGATATTGCTCGTATCCGTTCTCGGATTAGTAAATGGTCACCTTACAGTTTGTGTATTGATTTCAGCACCTAGAGGCTACAAGGTTAGTGTCAACATAGTCATTTGCAATATGAAAACTTGTTACAAAATATTAGCAATTTCTAATGAAAACTAGTTTTTTTTTTGGCAGGGGCCTGAGCAAAATGCCTTGGGAAATATACTTGGACTATGTATAGTAAGTGGGATATTTGCAGGGGTTGCCTTGGACTGGTTGTGGCTCATTGGTAAAAAGAATGCCTTCTAAAGGATCCAAGAATGCAATTCGGCTGGTTGACACTCGGAACCATATATTCACTAAAAGGATTGGCTTGAAATGCAGGAAAATTACTTGCAATAAAAGAAAGGAACAGCCATATTGTATTTTAGACTATCTTGCTGCAAAAGTTTTACAATTTCAAGAGCAAAATGCATGCATAAGCAAGCTTGATTAATTCTCTACCATCAGATATTCCCAAATATCATCTGCAACCAGTACAGCAGATACAAAATAGTTATTGCTTTACAATAAAATGACAAGAATTTGTCAAAGTGAGCCAAATGTTCTTTTTCATGGTTGTTCCCGGAAAACTTTTTTCTGTAAGAAATCGATGAAACGTTGAGCATAAAGCTCGGGTTCGACAACGGATATTGACTGGGGGTCGAATTTCACTGATTTGCATGCATGCTCTGCCTTTTTCTTTACATTGTATTCCTGTAATATGTCAATGATTCCCATATAGATGACCACATCATAAACCTCGAAAAGTTCGACTTCGGCTGAATCAGCTTCATTCCGGGAAAGCTTTTGATTAGCCTGTGCAGGCATGTTCACTCCTAATTGTACCCGTAACCTGAGTAAAAAGTGGTCGCCAAAACTGAATAAAACGAGTCTCAACAATGAAAAATCTCTATATTCAGAAATATGTAGTACAAGCATAACTTTGAAGACAATATCTCAGTCCTTTGTGCAAAAAGAAGGGGATGAAAGCAGCTACCTTCCAGTACCGGGCACCAAAACATCAACTTCCTTGTCACCAAGAGAGAAAGCTCTTAACGGTCTTCCTCGGATGTGAGGACCAGGTTCGGTGTTAACGGAGCTGGGTTCGTGGGCCACCAGCAGCAAGCCTTTCGAAGGAAATAACACTTCTCCTTCCTTGGTCAGACCTAGTGAAGCAGAACATAAGTTGCATGCTATTCCTTGCATTGATAACATGAAAACAATATTGGGATACAAGAACATAAATTTCAAGTAAAATGGTCAAATCGGATACGACTTCTACCTTGATCAGCTGGTGAGCTCTCAATATTGGGAGGTTCCAGCAGGCCGTTTAGTTGCTCAGGAGCTCGAAAATGTAACCCCAGAAGAAGGCTATAATCAATTATCTGTTGAGATTTCAAGAAGTTACAGTCCACTGCAATTTGGCTACAACACCAAGAAAAAAAATTGATTGTCAGAAGTCAAGTAAACAGAGTTATAGTCATGACACATGTATATACTTTCGGGTAGGTATAATAGGTATTATAGTACCAGTATGCAAGTGATGTTACTGAGGATGAAGAAGAGGAACTTACTGAAAAAGGAATTTTTGCAATGATTTGTCCATATGAAACTCATATGATAGATCAAGATCCTTCAATGTGGTATTTTCGCGAATTTTTTCTTTATCGGTGTATCTTCCGTGAGTTGATCCCTTTAGATCATAACGACGATGAATTCGGAGTTCTGTGCAAAACATATTCCCCATCACAACAAACCGCACCTAGAAGCAGAAAATCAATCGTAAGCTAGGTGCACCGTGTATAAATAAAGCCAGATCGATAACACATACCTTTCTTCTGCCCCGTAAAGTTATCTGGTGGACGCCAAAAAACTTTGTTATGAGAGTATTTTCGTGCTCTTTCACATGATTGTAATATTTTGGCAGCATTTTCAGTAAAACCTACACAGAAGAAAATTACTTATGTAACATTTGAGGATATCTTTTAATGCTACATCGCATGATTATAAACACAAAGAAAAGTGAAAACATAGTGGTTTTAATTTTAAGCTTCTGTCAGCAGATGGCAAATCCTGTTCAAAATCAGGCAACTGCTAAGGTTTCTTTCCCCATTGGTGTTTTTAACTGATAAGTAATTCGGAAAAGAAAAAAGCATGCTTGAAATTGGATATATAACAATAAGAATGAGTAGCTAATATGCATGATAAGCTATATAGGCTCAAACCTTGAGTTCAGATTTTTTCAAAGTCTTGATCACAAATTTATCATCATGAGATAGATAGAAGATACTGCCACTTTTCCCCGGAGAAGAAATCTCCGTTAGACCATCGTCACCGCAAATGGACATCATGTACTCTGCTGCATCCAGCTTGAACATCTCCCTCAGATTCCTTAACATGGTACAAAAAAAGCACATAAGTATAAAAGATCATAACTCCATTATTTTTGCAGATGATTAGAATCTAAACAATTCAGATTGCTCCAAAGTATATATCCTCGGATAGATTCAATCCTGAAAGGCAGAGTGACAATCCCTTTTTCAGAATTCTAAAAGGAACATTTGCATTAGGATTTTAATACCTGAAAACCATAGGACAATAGTCCTTCCAGTAAAAATCAATAGATTTGTGTGGAGGTGTAAACTGTGAACCCCTTCTAGGAAAAAACATAGTAATTCTAGCTCGATCTCCAAAATCGGCAATTCGAACTTCACGCTTAGGCACTGGTGTTATCTTGCCAACGGTATACCTGTGATTTTCAAATCAATCATTTTATAACATGCAATAAATCCAAATATAAAACAAAGGCAAAAGCATATATTAATACAATCTCAATCAGTTCACCTTATACCAAGTTGCAAATTAAGCATCAAATGATAGCTGTTTTTTCCTTTGAAAATGGCAACACACGAAATCTGTTCTGTTTCTTTGGCATGACGTTTAGTTTTCTTTTCACCTTTCTGTGATAATTCAGTGTAATCTCTTACTCTCTCTTTAATCATAACTCCTTGCATGTATTCCCTCTCGTAAACTACGGCAGCGTCTTCTTGCAACTCACTCAGACCAGCATCAGAACCAAGGGAGAATGTTCCTGAGGAATTATGACGTACGAATTCTCTACCGGAATCAGAATGTCTAGAATTCTCAGAACTCTTGTGTGATATTCGACCTGAACTTCTTAGAACTCCACTTACCGAGATCTTCTCAGAAAAACTACGCTTAACACTCGGTTTCTTGACCGCACGTTCCTCCAAATTTAGTGAAGAACATTGAGATAACACGCTTTTAGGACCATTACCATATCCCGGAGAGATACAAAACTTCTTCAGAGAGGGGCGTTTACTTCCAGCAGGATAGAATACTCCTTTTCCATCTTTAAGGCCCCGGGTCCATGTTCCAAAATAATATCCCCCGTCTGCATACTGATAAATCCCGGAGCCATGTTTGAAACCATTTAACCAACAGCCATTGTACTGATCACCGTTTACCCATTCCATAACACCTCGACCGTGCATTTTCCCATGTTTCGAATTCCCGGTATACTTGTTTCCGTTGTTCCAAAAATATCTACCATTACCTTCATGCTCTCCTTCCTTCCATTCTCCTTCATAAACATCAGAGTTATAGTACTTCTTTCTTCCAAATCCATGTTGTATGTTCATCCTCCATTGTCCTTCGTATAATGATCCATCGGGTGATGTATGCATGCCAGAACCGTGAAGGTAACCCCCCGATATATCACCGTTGTACTTTTCTCCCGATGGCCAAAGTAATACTCCTTTACCTGTCATTTTCCCTCCTTCCCAATCACCCTCGTACACCATTCCATCTGACCATGTATACTTCCCCTTGCCATGGGGAAGAACTTCCTTAAAATCACCAACATAGAAATCTCCGTTCAAGAAGGCCTTCATATTAAGCCTGCAAGAACAAGAATTTGAAACCTTCATACATTAGAGCAAGGGGCACAACAAAGAAAAGGGGTAGAATGTGGTGCTGAAGAGTATGTGATAGTACCTTTCGACATTCTGCACATTGCATGATACCGAACAGGGCGGTTCGGCATTGATTTCAGAATCCTCCTCAAATTGATTCTTCAAGCAAGTCATTCAAGCAACTGAGATAAGAAATAATACACTACAGTTAAAATTAAAACATAAACAATTCCCAGAATTGACATGTAAAGCAAAAAATTATAAACTTTTATTCATTTGCAACTTCTATCATTCATCTTCCATGCTTTTATGTTCATGCTCTATATATTAAGAAAGCAACTATGAAACATAACCAACTGATCATCAAAATCACAAATTTTATGCAGAAACTCATGAATTCAGATCAAAACAAACCAAAAGAAAAATAAATTTTAATGCTACTGGGTACTGAAAATTGGAAACATTTCTATTTCAAAATAAACCTATGATCATTACCTTACTCTTTTACCGGGAAACTGACTGAACTTGGACAATCAGAACTCAACAACAAAGTTTGAATGAAAATTAGAATAAGAATAAACCCAGAATTTATACACCATGAAATTAAAGGGCAAAAAGAAAAAGAAAAACTAAATGAATATCTATGATTCTTGTCAAAAAATTTCAGCAGCCGACTGTTCCCCCCAGCGAATGTATTCCTCTTTAATTGACACTTCACCTCTCTATCTCTATTTCTATATCTACTCTTAACTCTTTCTCATTGTTTTATTTTGTTCTATTTTTTTTTACTATTTTCTGTGGATTGTGGGCATCCATGCCTTCTTTCATTAACAAATGGTTTTTAAATTTAAAATTATGGGAATCATCAAAGATCTTTTCCCATCACTTTTGTTTTAATAAAGTTTTAGTTTTTACTACAAATTGTTTGTTTTTATGTCTTTGTCTTCTCAGTGTTCCTGTAGGAAACTAATCAGCAAAAGCAAGGAAGAAGACATAGAGGAGCAATACCTTTGCCACAATATGTCAATTTGGGTCCCCTTGTTTTTCTTAATCTTTTTTTGGCTTTATTGACCCTAAACTACACTCCAATGTACATTTAGCTACATAAAGTTTTTGTTGTTGTTAGAAATGGCTCTCAAACTATCTAAAATGATAAAACTTTTATTTAGTTATAATTCGATTCTAGTCTTCATAAAAAAGTTATGATTTCATCTCTGACATCGTCTATCACGTGTCATGTTTTTATTGACTAAAATTACGATTTTTTAGCATCATTAGCTTTTGTGACAAATTAAAGAAGAAAAGTAGTTTAGTTGGTGCTTTTTAACCCCCCAAACTTTTAAGTATTTAAGATAGAATCATGTATAGTTAAGGGTCAAATTGTGAATAAGTGCTTCCTTGTTAAAGTGTGAATATTTATAGTCTTGTAATTTGATATCTTTGATACCATATCTGAGGTATATTATTTAAATACACTACGTATTGGAGAACAATTCATAAAGGCATGTGGAATAATTTCCTTTTTACCACGTGGTCGAATGGTTAAATATAAAGATGGGGAAATTACTTTATTCTTCCAAATTTTTTATTTACTTAATTTACGAATATATTCTTCAAATTATTGGTTTTAGTTGAGTCAACCAAATCCAGCTTGGGTTTATTTAAGAGTACAATTTATTTCTTCGCAAATCGAGGAGGTATTCATTGGTTAGCTATACACTACGAACAAAAATCTTTTAAATTTTTTTTCGACATTAAAAAATTAAATTTTAAATTATAAATTTTAAATTTATCTCAAATTATATATATATATATATATATATATATATATATATATATATATATTAGGTGAATGAAATGATATGAAGTAGCTTAATCTGCATGATTAGTTAGGGTAGCTTTTACCTGGAACAGCTGGGAGCGTGGGACATGATGCTTAGCAATGTCGGAACTATTATTAAACTTTACAAATAAGCACACATCTCTCTGCATGGTCAACACAGAGACTTGCAACTTCAAGGCATAAAAAGAAATAATAATAAAAACTAAAATTGGCATGTGTCTAACATGCATTAAAAGGTTTGTTTTTTTAATAATCAAAAAGAAAATTCCGTATGAATTTACGTATACACAAGTGAAGCAAGGGGTCGACTTCTTTTTTCCCAACTCTAATGATAAGTGGTGGGTGGTGGGTTGTCATTTTTGTGATCATGCAATATTAGCACTGCAATGATGATGGATCCATTTAGTATAGTTGATGGGTCGTGGGCCTCTCAAATTATCTTGGTATATTAATATTTTAGGTCTTTTTAAATTTAAGTAAAATAATAAAAGATATTCCAACGTTTGCATATTTTTTATTTGACCCCCTATTTTTTTTGGTCCAAATATACCATCAACGTTTGCTTATTTTGTCATTTGGCCCCCTGTTTGTTTTTTTTTAGTCCAAATATGCCCCCAACGTTTGCTTGTTTTGTCATTTAGCCCCATATTTTTTCTTTTGGTCTAAATATGCCCCCAACGTTTTATTCATAGTCCAAATATGCCCTTGTTGGATGTAAACTGTCAATCAACTGATGGTCAACGGCTTATAAACAAATTTTGACGTGGCCTCAACAGATCTTAATACGTGACAAGTCCAGTCAGCATCAGTTGTTGAACGTTAGTTGACTGACAGTTTCCATCTAACGGGGATATTTGGACCAAACTGAAACGTTGAGGGCATATTTGGACTACGAATGAAACGTTGGGGGCATATTTGGACCAAAAGAAAGAATAGGGTTGTCTAGGTCTAAATTCTAAGTTTAAATAGAATAATATGATGAGGGATTTAAGTTTTAACCTATAGACTTTAAATTTTAACCATAAGCTGAAAATTCTAATAACAACTCATAAATTTTAAACCTTTAAACACTACGCTTTAAATTAAAATTTTAAATTCTAAAACTAAAACGTTTGTGAATTTTTTTTAATTTCCCACTATTTGTGTGTAGAATCATTGCCCTATATATATATATTAGCTCTCTATATATATTAGTAAAATAATTTTTTACCTCTCTATCATTTCAAAGTTGACTAAACTTTGAACTAGTTATGCTTATGCGTGAACTCGATTTGCTCAACGTGGAGAGGATCTAGATCACGTACCTTTATTTGGTTGGTTCAAGAACTTTGTTATTAAAACGACGCGTTTCACCGATGCGGGAAACGCTGTCGTTTTCCTCTTCCCCTCTCCTTCCCTATTTGCTTTTCTCTGGCTTCTTCATCGTCTATTGCAGTTGACGGAAGCCCCGAGTCACGACAATCGCCGCAACTGCGACAATCTAAAACGGTACGTTCCGACCATTTTCAGGCTGCAAAGACTGTTTCTTTGATCCCCACTCTACCTTTTTCGATTCGGTTTACTTTTATCGATGAATCCGCTTTGAAAAAAGATGTTAATTCCAGATTTTGCTTCTGTTTACTTTCTGGGTATCATGTCTACTAATTGCCCCAATTTTACAGATCTGTTAATCGTTTATTTTTTTCTGGAAAAAATGCACCCTCCTTTGACGTTACACAGGCACCCAATGTGCGCTGAAGTAAGTTCAATCTTTCATTAAAACGGAGTAGCAAAAACCGATTCTTTTCTGGTTTTAAAAATCACGGGTCTTTGACATTTTTTTTTACCTTTGGGCAGATAATCGAGGAGTTCCAGAAATGTCATTTAGACCATCCCGTTGCAAAATTCTTCGGTGAATGTACGGAGCTAAAGATAAAGCTTGATCGCTGTTTCCGACAGGAAGTGAGTTTATTCATGAAATTTCTGGTGTTTTGTTTATTGTCAGAAATGAAGCATAAAATTTTTTTGGGTCTCAATTACACTCTTGAGTTTTGTATGCAGAAAGCTGTAAAGAGGAAGGCCAACTTTGAAGAGAGTAAGAAACTGAAAGAAAGGCTTCAGATTCTAAGGAAGGAGTCTGCTGAAAAGTGAAAATAGGGAGGGAGGAGATCACTTTATTCCATTGATTTCATACTTGTAGTTCTAGTATTATTGGAACAAAACTTCACTTTTACATACCTTGCTATACTCCTTGTTACTTACCAATCGATAAAGTATGTTACTTTGATGTTTATTGGTTTCGTAAAGATTTGTTATCCTTGAATATTCGAGATTGGATTCGGATTAATGTCGAGTAATTCTTACTTTCCACGAGAAGCTGAAAAATGGGATTTATTGTTTGGTTCCATATTATGGTCACTATGGTTGCTTGCATAGGAACTATAGTATTTTTGACCCAACTAGAATTGAAAGAGGGTTGGTATTGGAACAAAGTAGGGGGTTGCAGGATGAAGACCGTAAAGCACTTGAATCTGTGCTAGCTACTTCACATGCTGCTGGTAATCAGTGAAGACAGGGGCAAAGTGGAGTCCCCACCTGCAACCTACCGTCTGCTTGGATTGTGTTCTCTTATCAAAGCTGAATAATGGGGAGTGTACGAGGGGCTTGTGCATGGGCGAGAGACGAGTCCTGATTGAGGTTGACAACATTGAGGCAGTTCGGCTTCTTCAAAAGGTGAGAAGTGCCGGTCCTTCATTCTCTCTATTGCAGCATATATTTGATCTTTTGAACAGAGATGAATGTTTTCGTTTTACACGTCACATGTGTTTAGGGAGGTGAATAAAGTACCCGATAGGCTTGCTAAATTAACTAGATTGGAGGTTTTAGTTCTTTTACATATGATTGTAATGCCTAAGAGCTAAACTGCTTTGTTGATTGATTTCAAGCTCTTTTTCATAATAATAAAAAGATTTGTTAGTTTTAGTAACTTGGGTACTATTTGATCCAAGTACTTGGGAAACTTCGGATTCGACCCTAGGACGCAGGGACGAAGCTACCTTAATAGTGGGAGCCGGGAGGGGTCATGCACACTCAAAAATTGCCTGCAAACTTTTCAACTGAATGGAGAATGGCATGTCCCATTGAATAATGGAGTGGCCACTGGCCAGCACTACTAAAGTATGAGAAATCCGACAAGACAATGACCTGGCATTGTAAACACGAAATACAGATGATGAATGACGAGTCTTGTGTCTATTCCAGTTCCACCATGACATGTTCAGTTGAGATTGAATTATAGTCCTTAATAATTCAAACCGGAAAGTGACCAGTTCCTCTTGTTCTTGTTATCAGTATTGGAATGCTGACCAGTTCGTGTTGCTAAAAAAACAAAAGCAAATCCACTGGGAATCACAAATTGTATGGAACATGTCCGGTAATTCTTTTTGTAAAAATTGACAGCCAAACAACTGTGTATCAATCATCGTACCGTTGAGTGAACAATATCTAGCATGAAGATGCTTACTAATTCAAATCCTAAGTTACCAAAGGAGCACACAAGCTGGTAGTGTTCTGGTCATGATTAAAAGGCCAAATGGACCTATTGTTAGCAGAATTAAAGCCCATCATTTGGTATATGTGGCCCAAAGTTTGACAAAAAAATGTGCATTCTAGGGCTAATTCATTAAACGGACCCAAATTCTATTTTAGTTTTTAAATTTTAAAATATTTTATCGATATTATTCTTATATGTCAAATGCTTTAGGCATACCCGCCAGATTTAAGTTGTTTATGCAATAAGTATATATATTTGAAATATGTTATTCGTAATTTAAATACACTCCGTGTTAAATTTGTGTAAACATTTAGAATGCGGTTGGTTGAGTGAAAAAATTAAATGAAATGATGAAAAAATATCTATTTAAAAAAGTGTTATAATTAACCCAAGTTTTTTTTTTTAATATGCTGGTGCGATGCAAGGGTAGCATCTGTTCAACTTTCTTAGTCTTTTCTAAGACGGCACACACAGCATGGCATATCTGGTGCTCGAACCCGGGTCCCAAGGGATGATAAACATCTACCTTTGCCACCAGGACACAAGGGGATGAGCAATTAACCCAAGTTTTTAAGATTAAAGATTAGATAATTATTTGATACATTGGCGCTGAAAACTAAAAGTTTCCACAAGCGCTTTAATTTTAAGGTTTAGGGACTCAATTTAGGGTGTAGGGTTTAGGAGTTTATGTTTAGGAGTTTAGAATTTAAGGATTGTGAATAGAATTTAGGGTTTAGGGTTAGAATTTAGAGTTTATACGTTAAAACCTAAATTCTCAACATTTTACACTAAAACCTAAACCTTAACTTTTAAACCCTAACTCTAACTCATAAATTCTAACCATTGCCCCTAAATTTTAAACCTCTACACCCAAAGCCCTAAACCCTACACCTTACACTAAGTCCATAAACCTTAAAACCAAGTCGCTTGTGAAAACTAAAAGTTTCCACCGCTAGTGTATTGGATATAAATCCTTAAAGATTCTTGTGACTTATTCAATTTTCTTTAGTTTTATATACATGAGTAATTATTTCATGCACAAAGGCTTGTGGAAAATTCGTCTTAGTTTTAAGATTTAAAGATTTTATTTAAGGTTTAGTGTTTAGGGATTTGAGTATATGAATTTTGAGATTTTATTTAAGGTTTAGTGTTTAGGGATTTGAGTATATGAATTTTGAATTTAGGGGTGGTTAGAATTTAGATTTATAGGCTAAAACCTAAATCCCTAACCATATTACCCTAAACTTAAACCCTAACCTCTAAACTATAAATTCTAACCATAAACCATAAATACTAAACTCGTACACTTAAACTCATAACCCTAAATTAGTTCCATAAACCCTAAAACTAATAGCTTGTGGAAACTTTTTATTTCCACTGCCAATGCATTAAATATATTTCTTTTATTTATTACTAATAATTTTTATTTTTTTATAAATCTCCTAAACTAGCTTTAAAATCATAACACTTAACTAATTGCTTAGTATATTCATTCCAGAAGAACAATAAACATTTAAATACACTTGAACCTGAGACAGTAAGAATTTTGATATCAACTAAATTACTACTCAATCGGCTAACAGTATTTAATTAGTTTCAATCAATGATTAATTTAAGTAATATGATTGAATTTTATTTAAGCTGTTTAACAGTAACTAAATAAATTTCAGCTTGCTTGAATTAGCCTTTTTCATAGACTTATGCAGTAGCTCAAGCCTCCATTTCTGCAAATTCTCTTTCAACAATGAAACCAGGCTCAAGACAAAAGATTGAAAAACAACTACGGAAAAGATCCAAGTTTAATCCCCAATAGAAACAGGTAGTGTTTCTGATTGTCTAAACTCTAAAATACTAATCACATGACAACAACCAAGCAGACTCCCAGCTGCATACATAACATATCAGACAAGCATGAAAAGCTGTCTAGTTCTTTATATCAGATTTATGTTGTTTCTGCTCCTTCATGTCCTTGACATCCTCCGCATATGTCGTGCCTTGTTGCTTAGACTCGGGGATGTTGTGGTATATTATAAGGCTATGCCTGCTGTCGAAATCTCTGACAAACTGCTTCATTTTCTTCCCAGAATCCAAACCTGAACCTGTGGGATCTTCATGTAACAGCCCTTTGATTGCTTCGGGCATGGCTTGATCATTCATCACACTTCTCCAGTACTCCTCCCCTGGTTCTTTTCTTGCATGGATGAGATTCGCAAACTGTATATGTATCCAACAAAAAAGGATGAAATAAACATAGTTGATACATGAAAAGAAAACGGATGAATTATTGATTTTTCTTACCAGGAGAAGAAAGCAGAAAATGAGGCAAGAAAAGAGAGTCTTCATATCTATGGTAGTTGCCTGTTGAGAAACAAGGGTTAGATTCTGCTATTTTGTATTGTAAGCTGCTCAAGACTGACCAACCATTTATAGGCCATTAGCAAAGGGACAAGCAAGTGATTATTATTAAATGTTGGGTTTTCACTGTTTTATTGAAGAATCAATTAAACAAATAGTACTATTCTTTAACTTAATTAGCTTTTGCATGATCTGTCGGTATAACGTTTCAAGAGTCCAACATTGGCAACATTTTCCAGGAAAACCATCCCACATCGATTAGTTAAGGATTGAATAACAGGCACATGAATGAAGAAAATTAAATGGTTTCCCCTTTTTTCTGTCACTTTCAGTGGTGGACAATGTTCCTACACGTTTTAATGGCAAGCACTGTTCAAGTTTGTTTATATGGTGGGAACTGGGAAGGCAACTTATATTACTAAAAGCAATAACATATACTTTTGACCTATATTTTATGTATTATGAACCTTTTTCTGATAAGATATTCAAAGGCTAAAATCTAGAATTGGAATCTCATTTGTCATCCAGTTGTACTTGATGTATTTCAAGCCTGTTGATTAAATTAAGTCATATCTGCAATCTGTACTGCAACAGCAAAACAAGCTTCGAAGAGCTCTAACTTTATGGGAAAAAGGCAATGGATAGGAATTTAGAAATGGATTTCCGAGTGGAACATTATCCTATCATGCCACATTTAGAGTGATGATGATGTACCAAACACTAAATATTTAAGGGGAAAAAATCTTTGTAGTGTATCGTTGACTTGAACAAATTAATCATTTCATCAACATCTAATGGCTGATGCTTAAGCAAACCAGGTTAGGTGTTTTTTCTTCTTCTGATGAACAGCTGATGTGATGTCCTTTTCATGCACATATAGAGACACAATAGAGAACAGCATTATCTGTTGTTTGATGTGAGAAATACCAGAGAACAGAGTGTATATAAATATTATTGGTTTATAGAGAACAAATTAAGAACCATTTAGTCTTAAGTTGACTCTCAAATGAAGATACTTAGCTCAAAAATATATACTGCAGGTCAGTCAGCAATGATGCAATACAAAGTCATGCTTACATGCCATGAAAAAACTTATAAACTTAAAAATTATCTGTTGAAAGTTGACCCTCTCATTTATGATTACCTTTACTCATTTAATGCCTATCAACGTGTGAGCGTAGCCTATACCCGCATGTTTTATCAGTATTATACTGATGCATATATATATTCATTTAGTTTGGTAAAATACAATATAAAAAAGGGGTTTCAATTCAAAGATTTGTACATCTTTATTAGTGATATGTTCTTATTTTAATCATGGAGATGGGCCTGTGTGTATACAAATATATATTCTGATATACTTTTGCATGATCCTATTGTTGATTATCAGCTGACCAAAACAATAAAGGTTTTGTAAGTGCAATGAGAAGTGGCTGACTGAGACTTCGAAGATGGGAAAAATGGAAAAAATTTGAAGGTTAGATAGAGTGTTGAGACCCCACGACAACTCTAAGTTGGCTCTTTCCAGGGCTAAAGTCAACTTGAGACACAATTGTCTATTCCGTGCTTATCAAAGACTTTGTCTAGTTGTTCTTTTTCTGGTTCCCATTTGGTTCATGCACACAGCATCTTTATTTTTATCATTTAGTTTGGTCTAATCTTTTACATTTTTATTATGGCTACTAATGCTGTGATTTGCTGGGCACATGATCACCGTCTTGGCCTGATGTGCTAAAGTCAACTTCATTTGCATATCAAACATGTAAGCTTGATTGTACCTTTTGAATTTCTTTCTATTTTGCTTGATTGATGGGAAAATAACCCATTTTAATACTGCAAATTCTGTTTACTTCACTATCAAGGAAAGAAAAAGAAAAACTAAGTAAAGCAAAAGGTTTAAAAAGCACTGTGAGGAGCTTTAATGGAGAAAATAAAACAGGGAGTTCCTTGAAATTTCACTTAATCCACATTAGTCAATGTTCTATTGGTTGCTTTTGTGTTGGGGAGTGATAAAATCACTTTCATTAGTCTAAAGGAAGGTCAATCATTCACATTGTCAACTTTAGGCAAAGAAAAAGAAAGGGTACCTAGTTTCCATGTTATGTGGATGATATTATATTATGCATTGTGCAAACTCTGTGCATATATAGTTTAATATTTAATCCGGGATTTAAATCTCAACATCTGTAACTTTCATATCGAAAAAGAAAAAAAACTATGAAATTGCAGATATGAATCTGGTATTATCTGATATGTTATATTGTCAAATATCAAAGAGAAATGAATCTCCTCCATAAGAATTTCAGTGGACCATCAGCTCTCTTGTTCAGTAGCAATATGCTACTTTAATTATTGCAATGAAGAAATGAACAATATTTCATGCATTTGTTCATTGTGTACCTGACAAGGTACGTTCTGCACTAGGGAACCCCATTGTTATATAGTCAACTCTTCTGCAGATTTCAACCCACCACCGCCCTAAAACCTCATCTTTTCTGTTTTTTTCCTCTTGCCTGGTTCACAATCCAACCCTGGTTAACTTAGACAGCCCCTGGTTTTTATGATAAGTTTTACTTTGTGAAATGAAGTGTGTTTTTTTCCTCTAAGGAACAGTGACATTTGGTGTATAATAGAGCCAACAAGCCAGACAATACCGAATGACATTACCATTTTACCAACACCTGACCATTGAAACCGGGTTTAGTCCATTATTTTCTCACACACTTATTTTATTGGTTAAACTTAAAAATACATTATTTCAAAGGAAGTTGGAAATATAATATTGTTGTTTGTGTAGTTGAGCACTGTTTTTATTTATTTATTTATTTATCTCAGAAGCAGAAGAAAAAAACAAAGCAGAGAGACATGGGTTCTGGTTTTGCTTCTTGGTGCATATCATGTTGTGTTCTTCTTGCTTTGATGGTACAGATCAACATAAGCTTTGCTTGATTTATAGTACTCAGTAACTCACCTATATGTTCCTACTTTGAAACTTCTTATTTCTTCAATTTTAATTGCAGGTTGTAGAGGTAAGCAATGCTCGGAAGATAACTCGAAGACATCATATCGAACAAGGTTTGAACGGCTCGAATTATCTGCGGCAACCTTCGAGTACCGTCCACGGTGACCATATAGACCCTTCAGGGAAAATTTTCTTCAAGATGGAAGACCTTAAAGTAGGCAAAACAATGGCTGTCTACTTCACCAGCAAAGACCTTTCGGCCTCGCCTCGTCTTCTCTCTCGAAAGGAAGCCGATTCAATCCCTTTCTCATCAACAAAACTCCCACAAATCATCGACTTGTTCGAATTCTCGAAAGACTCTCATCAGGCCAAAGCCGTGGAATACACAATCAAACAATGTGAACTCGAACCCCTCAAAGGCGAGCTAAGGTTCTGCGCCACTTCCCTGGAATCAATGCTCGACTATGCTCGTACTTTGTTCGGCTCGAACACGAACATTAAAGTTTTAACTACAACTTTGCTCCGAAAGCCTACGGTTCCTTTACAGAACTACACGATTTCGGACATTCCCGAACGGATCCCTTCTTCTAGAATGATTGCATGTCATACTTTGCCATATCCTTATGCCGTGTTTTATTGCCACACACAAAAGAGTGAAACCAGGCTGTTTCGGGTTTCACTAGGATCTGAGACTGGAGATAAGGTGCAAGCTATTGCTGCTTGTCACATGGATACCTCTCAATGGGACCTTAATCATGTATCGTTTCGTTTGCTCAAAATCGAGCGCGGATCGTGCCCGGTGTGCCATTTCTTCCCGCCGGATAATCTTGTATGGGTGTCTTTGTCTGCATGATTGAACGCACTGGTCCTGGTTTAGTTCATTGTAATGATAGTTTGAAGTTAAGCTTAATAATTTAAGTAGTTTGAAGTTCTGGATATTATGCTGATTATATTAGTTAAAACTTAAAACTCCTCCCATTTGGCTTCACTGTAATCTATTGGTATTTCAAGAACATAAATTTAGTCTATATCTACAATCTCCTAGAGCTGTAGACTTGTAGTAGTTGTGTACAACTCTAGTTCAATACACATACAGGATTCTACTTAATGAGTGTTGTGTTAGCTCATGGTTAAACCTTTTATTTATTATTTGATTTATCATTTTTCTCCCAATTGCAGGGTTATGACTTTGTTAAACGAAAGAGCCGAGGAGGGGCATACTCTCAAGCTATATCGTGGTTTTCTGGGCATTCTTTTTACGTGCCATATGTCAATAACACACTCTTCCATTCTAGACCATTATCTGTAAAAGTTGGAATGAATAATTGCACTCGTGATTTGAAGCATATGTTTGGAGGCACGCCGCCTCCGCCTTTGGTGCCGTCTAATTTGAGAGGACTTAATTTCTCCAATGATAGACTGCTCAACCAGAGAAGGTCGCGAATCCATGCAACTGTTGAGGTTGCTAGTGCTATCGATGTTATCAATGATTTAGGATTGGATACTCTGACATTCTTGGCTGTGACCGTCATCGTTGTTCCTACATTCAAGATATTTAGAGCAAGCCCTGTAAGAATAAACAGTTAAAGCACAAGCTATTCTTTTTTTTTTCTCCCGTTGCGACTTACATACCGGTATTACATATGAGTTTCTCCTATTTCTATACAAATGTAGATATGTGCTTAGGTTTGATCCAGGGCAAGCATATATACTTGTAAATCATGACGTCTTATTAGTTACTCAAGGAATCTCTACATATTTATACAAAATGGAAGAAACTACAGATGTTTGATAGTCTTCGATATCCAATAATAACAAATGTTAATTCTAAATTGCTTCCAGATACTTGGCTTCTTCTTTGCCGGGGTTGTACTGAATCGGTTTGCATTGATTAGAAATCTTACAGATGTCAAAGTCCTTTCTGAATGGGGAATACTTTTTCTGGTAAGTTCAATTGCTTAACTAAGAAGTCATTTCTCTTTCCTTTAATTGTGTTAGATTTGTATCACTGTTAGAAGTAGAAGGTAGTTTATTGACATTGAAGATTTGTAAAGACTGCTAACCTGCCATTTAACTTAAATACATTGACATCAAATCATGCCTCTTTAACTCAACTGCTGCCTAAAACTTTCCTGTTAACTGTCCTGTTTGTGTACACATAAATAAATAAATAGTATGTGATATTCGGTCTTATTTACTGGATTGATAGCCATCTTCCTGGAATTTTCTATATTATTTGTTGCTTGTTAGCTATTTTCATTCTCTAAATAAAGAATGATAATATGAGGAAGCAGCTTTTGGCTTTCTTAACCCGCAAATTACTCGTAGAATATCTTGTAACTATCATGCATATTAATTTTGGTCTAATGCATTTTCCATTTTCAGCTGTTTGAAATGGGTTTAGAGCTTTCACTTGCGCGCCTGAAAGCTCTTGCTAAATTTGCTTTTGGCATGGGATTGACACAGGTATGATGTCATCGTGAATAGTTCTTTTTAATCCAAGTACGCATCGGAGTTGAAAATTTTGCATTCCTTATCAATCATATTTGTAAAACTACTTAGCAATAATACATTGTAAATGACTGAGAATGAGTTAAATTGTTAAAACATGCAGGACATGATCTATTTTTAAGTGAAAATGCTAAAAGTGAAATATTTCTCCAAACTAATTTGGGGTGAGGATTTTACTTTAGCAATAACGCTTGGAGGAGCAACCAAATTTATGTGGTGGAACCTTTGTGTCTATTTTTAATTTTTCCAGTATTTGAAGGACACCTCTAACAAGTTCCTCTTTCTATATGTAAGGTCTTTTTGTCCACCCTTGCGTTCACTGCATTTGAACTTCCACCTAATGGGGCGGTTGGAACCAAAATTTTGCAGTTCCTATTTCACTCGGGGCCTGACCTGGTGAGAACACTTTATTGCAGCCTCTTTAATCACTCTTGTATCCGCATTTATGTGCATATTTTAGTCATTCTATGCTACTCAAAGATTGGTGTTCCATTGAGTGTCATTGTGCAAATTCTAGTGCTACTTATTGCATGGACTTGTGGATATGTTTTATACCATCTATTCTGTATCCATGAAACTGAAACCAAAATCCAAGCTTGTCTCTTCATTATCATCAGATTCTTAATTGATAGCTTGATTTCATTATCCAAATCAGAATTAGGTATATATATAAGCTTATCTCTTCATTATCAACATATTAGAGTAATCCCTTTTAGCTTAATTTTCTTTTTTGTTATTTGTAGGTTAATATCAGAAGCTTTGATGAAGCCATAGTGATTGGTGCTGCCCTATCTCTATCTTCTTCAGCTTTTGTTCTACAGGTATTCTAATTGTAGATATCTAAGAACGGTTCCATTTTGCTACTTTTTTTTTTCACTTTGGGTATATATGTATAAATCCTTGCAGTCAGGCTAAAATCATGCTGTGCTTATTATTTATATAACTGAAGTTTTATGTTCAGAAAGTGGATTGTCCCATTTGTACTCTTTTTTCTTCCTTTACGAGTGACTAATAACTTGAAAGCATAGTTTCTCTTCAAATGTTCTTTTTTATGACAAGATTCCTGCATTACAGATTAGTACATATTATGCAAAATAAAAGAAGAAATTTTCTTCATTTTATCGTGCTTTAACATGTCGTGGGTTTCCTTTTCATTGATATAAGAGATATACTTGCCTGGTATAGTATTGTAAAACTTACAATCATGAGATACAGCTTCTTGCGGAGAAGGGTGAGCTGCCAACAAGATTTGGCTCAGCAACTCTGGGGATACTTCTTTTACAGGTTCTTGCTTATGGTCAACATGCTTGGCTTATTTATTCCATTTGTGGGTTTTTTCTAGGTTCAATGCGAAGTAGACATCGAAAATAGGATGTCTATAACCTCTTTCGGGCTCTATTTCTTGATATTTGCAGGACATAGCCGTTGTCCCTCTCTTGGTCATACTTCCAGTGCTGGAGAGCCAGGTATAGAGTCTGTCTCTTCTCTCCCTTCTTTGTGCATTATTTTAGAATGTGCTTTTTATATAAAAGAGCTTTATTTTTATTTTTTTGCTTTCAATCTTATTTCCTGTGCATACTTGAGAAATTGATATAATGAGCTCATCATATACAAGTATTACAATATGCTTAGACGAGGATAAGTCCATCATTCTCATTTTTGGAAGAAATACTCAATAGGGGAAGCCTTTTAACCATTGTGATGGTCAATCATCTCTTTTTTCTCATTTATTTGCTCTACTTCATAGCGATTTTGATATGGTGTATGTGCTTATCAGATATATCCGGGAGACATTGTCATCTTTGACCCCTTTTAGTATATTTTTAAACTTTGCAGAACATAACAGAGGGCAGTATTTTGCCAATGCTAGTTCAAGAAAGTTTAAAGGCGCTACTAGGGCTCGGTGTGCTTTCTCTCGGAGGAAAATACATTCTTAGGAGAGTTTTTGAGGTTTGTTTAGTTTATTGTAAGGGAAAAGAAGAAGAACAAAAAGACTCCAACACTTCTCATTTTCTGTTAACTAACAATAGGTTTCTTAAAATTTTCAGGTTGTTGCCGAAACGAGGAGCTCGGAGGCCTTTGTTGCTATGTGCTTGCTAACAGTTGCTGGGACTTCCCTTATGACCCAACAGTTGGGCTTCAGTGATACGGTTTGATATGTACTCTCTATAGCAGATAATGTTTAATGTAGTTGCCTTTCAAGCCTTTAGCCTTGTATTAACTACATTCAATTTTGTTATGCAGCTTGGAGCATTTCTAGCTGGAGCATTATTGGCAGAAACAAATTTCCGGACACAGATTGAAGCGGATATACGACCATTTAGAGGCTTGCTTCTTGGGTTATTTTTTGTGACTACTGGAACTTCAATTGACTTGCAGGTATAGTAATCATTCAGAGGCTTGCTTCTCGGGTTATTTTTGTGATTACTGTAGAAATGTCCTAAACTGGCTCTGGCAGCAACCAAGGATACTGTGCTCGGTATCTTAATTTTTGTGCTTTGTGACCTTAACCAACTATGCTTTCTAGAAAGGTTTGATTACATGAATTAATGTGGTTTTACTATATCATAAATAATGCATCCAGTATCAATGCTTTCTGTTGTTTGATTTAATGCAATTTATATTGGCTTCTTTTGCAGCTTCTATACCGAGAGTGGCCAAGTATCCTTGCACTCTTGTCTGGTTTAATCGTCATCAAAACATTGATCATTACAGCAATAGGTCCTCGAGTTGGACTCACCTTGCAGGAAAGTGTAAGAGTCGGATTTCTCTTATCACAAGGAGGCGAGTTTGCGTTTGTCGTTTTTTCTCTGGCTAACAGGTTTTTCTGAGCTCAAATCGATGGAGTAACTAGTATCTTAGTAAACACTCTTGTTTTTATGCTTATAAAGTCTTCTTTCATCATCGAGCAGCCTTGGAGTGCTACCACTTGAGCTTAATAAGCTGCTTATTATTGTTGTGGTACTCTCTATGGCATTAACCCCACTGCTTAATGAAGTTGGAAGAAGGGCTGCTGATTTCGTTGAAGACAAGTTTGATAAAGATGTATGTTCATAATAGTATTTCATTTCGGTTTCATTGATGACTATTTTTTGTATTCATCATCTTAGTTTATCTGTGTGAACTTAAAGATGAAATTTTCGCAGAATGTTGATGATGAGACGGTGAACTTCGATGCAAGTGAACCAATCATTATCATTGGCTTTGGGCAAATGGGACAGGTACATCCACTATGATGCAGTAACAGCAATTATCATCATGTGGATGTGACTCTATTTTAGTCTTTAATGACTTCTATTCGTAGGTACTGGCTAATTTTTTGTCAACTCCGCTCGCTGCTGGAATAGATGGCGACTTCATGGGATTACATTATATTGCTTTTGACCTCAATCCTTCTGTTGTGAAGGTATCCGAATTTCATTATGTAAACCGATAATTATGACTGGTGATGGTGTTGAAAAGATTTGTTACTGCATTTGCAGGCATCTAGAAAACTCGGTTTCCCAATTCTCTACGGGGATGGGTCTAGTCCAGGTGTTCTGCAATCTGCTGGTATCAAGTCCCCGAAAGCTGTCATGATTATGTACAGAGGAAAAAAGAGGACGGTTGAAGCTGTTCAAAGGCTTCGGCTTGCCTTCCCTGCGGTAATGCCTCTCTCGTTCTTGTCTTGGGTGCCTTTGTAATCGTGCATTTACCCTTATCGATCCCTTCATGCTTTATTTCATGTAAACCTGTGAAATTTGTACCTTTGGTTGTCTGATTAGATCACTATTGCATTTTCTACTCTTTCTCGTTTCGAAAACGAAGAAACTCTTTTCCTGGCTGGACTGCTAATCTTTGATTGAAACATGATATGGAGAAGGTTCCAATCTATGCAAGAGCTCAAGACCTCAAACATCTCTTAGACTTGAAAAAAGCCGGTGCAACCGATGCGATCTTAGAGGATACAGAGGTATAGACTATAGGCAACCCCCCCTCCTGCACTGCATTGTTATTCCAAGGTTCAACTGTCATGCTTCGGCTCCCTGACTCATAACTATCCTATTTATCTATGCAGACGAGTTTACAACTTGGATCCAAGCTTTTGAAAGGATTTGGTGTCATGTCCGATGACGTGACGTTTCTGCGTCAGCTTTTTCGAGATTCCATGGAGTTACAAGCCCAAGAAGTACTCAGCAAAACTGATGATCGAGAACTAGACGTTAAGCCACAGCAGGTACACGGATGCTTTTACCTATACACGATGAATGTAGTTGGTTTTTATACCATTATGTACTTCATTTGATGAACTAGCCTTTGCTTGATTAGGCGAAAATTGCCAAGGTTGAAGCGTCAACATCATCTACCGCACCTGAAGATAATTTCAGGATGAAAAGCCTGATAGATGGAGCTCAAGTTTCCAGGCTTCGAGGTGGTGTTGATCAGATGTACGACTTGTCAACATCGGTTGAGGACGAATCATCGGCGAAAACCCCGACAGATAGAATTAAAGTCCCCCTGCTTCAAGTGGGCGAAATAGATAGAGGGAATGGCTTTCCAAGAACAGCAGACAGTGACGAAGACAGGAATACGTCGAACAACTAGTGAGGAACATTAGAAGCTACAAAGCTCGAAAGTTTCTTTCGATCTGCCGTCGATCCCCATCGAGACATTTGTTTGATATCGGATACTGATTAAGCATTGTTGCTGAGAAAGAAGCTATTTTTAGTGAAAGTTTGCAGTTTTCTGAAAACCACACCCTCCATGTATACTTAATGAATACTATAATGCAAATTGCAAAAGGAACGTATACCCTAAAAAGCTCGAATTTTTATCTAGGCAGAGGAACGGCCGGCACGTGTCTCGCGCTTTGTCGTGTATTTCCAGCAACGGTTTCATAAAACAATGTTCCACTTTCCAGTTTCCATAATCTTGTCTAACGCTCATTGTTTAGGATTTTTCTACCATGCGGCAGCTTAATATGCGGCTAATATACGGTATTATTAAAAACATCATTAAAAAAATACCGGAAACATGATAAGAAATACCGGAAACATGGATTTTGAAAGTATCAATACTTTTGGATATGTTGATTTCGTAAGTATCCATACTTTCGAAAGTATCCATACTTTTGGATATGTTGATTTGGAAAGTATCCATACTTTCGAAATCCATGTTTCCGGTATATTTTATCATGTTTCCGGTATATCTTATGATGTTTCTGGTATTTCTTAATGATGTTTCCGGTAACGCCGTATATTAGCCGCATATTAGACTGCCGTACCGCGGAACTACCCATTATTTATGATTGGATAAAGTCAAAAATATTCCCCCCACCATTAGACCGACACGTTGTTGTTACCATGATCTTGACACTTGGACTCATCATTTAAAAATCCGAAACAAACCGAGTGAAAGGCCCACAGACTGTTTCCCTGGTTTTCCCCGAAAACCTCTTGCTTTCCCTGTGTATAAAACAGCCGACTGTCGTTTTATCAAACATGCTCAAATTTGATCCGGTTATGGCGCCTACTGCTGCAATGTTGATTCTGCCCCATCTCGGTGAAACAACTCCACCGCCGGTAGAGGTTAAGGCCTCTGCTTCGAAATGGGTTGCACTGGGAAAAAGCATTCTGATTCGAACCAAATCTGGGTGTAAGAGCAAAGAGCCTAAGATGGAGGTGGATCGTTCCTCGTCTGCTGATTCTGCCTTGGAAAACAAGTTGCTAGAAGCCCTTGAACACACCTGGTGGTAGAGAATCACCTGTTGTAAATTCTGTAATCGTCGACTCATTTTCCAGTGCAATGAAATTTGCAAAATTCAGTTTCATGTTTGAAAATTTGCATCCTGTAAATGAATTCATACATATCATTCTTGTAGCACAAAGCCACAAACGTTACAGGTTAAGTATACAACAGAAAGGAACTTGGAATTCCCTCAACACTGCTATTAAATGTTTACAAGAAAAAGAGTGGCCAGTGACCGAGACGATTACGATACACGTGCATTATGCTATTCTCTTTTGGCAGCTTTTTGGCGCATGAAGGCTATGAAATTTTGGTTCTTTTGGAATGGTCGTATGCCTTCTTTGCTGAGATGATGCCTTCTCCTTGGGGGGTCCGGGCATTGTAGGTGACGTTTCCTTTATTGCACCGAGTTGACCAGGCTTCTTCCTACTTGATGCTACCCTGTAAGAATTGAGAATATACAAATTCATTTTCTTTGATAAAAAAGCATAGGATGTTTCCAGACTACTACTTACCCTCGTGGTCTCACTTGTTTGATGGATGGTGATTTCTGATGCACAGGAACATTACGTTTTTGTGGAGTACCAGAAGAAATATTTGTTTCCGCTGATCCTTTTGATTTCTTCGAGCTAGAAGTATTGATGGTTTGCTACAAAGTTCAATATAACTTCAGCAAATTCCCTAGATGACCAATGAACAGCTATCTCAAGGTGAAAATAGAAAATTAACTTACTGGTTGATCTTGAAATGTTATTGTATCTGAACCATTGTCACTGTTTTCGTTTATCTGTAATCAGGGGAGAAAAACATTAGTCCAGGGCTATGTTTATTCCATGGTATGATAAGGAGTCTAAGCTCAAAGAACTCACTTCTACATTCTGATGTTTCCTCAATGAATTTCCACCTTGGGATCCTGGAAAGGTTGTTTCTTTCAATGGTGCTTGAAGATGCTTCTTCTCCAAGTTCGCTTCCTTCAAAATTCCTCTTTCCTGAACAGCCAGAAAATTTTCAGGTAACATGGAATTTTTTTTTTTGGCCTCTCTTCATTTCAATAATATTTACTCGATAAACAATGCATACATCGGTTCTAAGTCGAAAAGGCTTGGGGTTTGTAAGCTTTGGTTTTTTGTATGTCATTCCTCGAGCACCTTTATCTGCTGTAGAGTTTTCTTTCATTGTCTTATTCATTACTTTAGTACCCTGCATAATCACGAACAGATATTAGAAAATCAAATGATGACACACAAACTGTCATGAAACAAATATTACACAAACAAAGAATACGACTTTAGTACCTTTTGAATGTTTTTAGAGGTCTCATGCCTCCCGAGAACATCCTTTTTCACTGGCTTGCCCGTAGCACAATTCAATTGTCTGCAATTAATTGTTGTACAAGTTCAATGGCAAATGCAGGTGAATAATGATGAACAAAAGTATGAAAAAACATGTCATGGATTCCATACCTATTTTCATCAGAAGCTGTTGCATTTTCCTTATTGTTTTCACTAACTCTGATGTCAGATGCCAAAGCATTTTCTTTGTCATCATTCTCGATTTCAATGTCCTTAGAACATGGTTTATTGTTCTCTTCATGGCTGCTCCTCTCATTAATTTCATTGTCCCCTTCAGACTCTGAAATGGAGGTCATTTTACTCCTAGAGGGAGATGAAATTTTGACATTCTCGCCAATTGCTTGCTCCAAGCTATCTGAAGGATTCTTCGAAGTACGCTCAACCAAGTCCTTTTCAATAGGTTTAGGACACATAGGGGCCTCAGACAACGGCAAGTCTTTGTCGCTGTTCTTTTTCTGCAAACGTTTTAAAGATTTAGCTTCCTGAGCCTTCTGTTTCTGGCAATGCAAAGAATCATACACTCGGCTTTTAACCTCTCTCCCTCTCAACTGTTTCCTTGGAGCATCTAAAGGTTTATTATTACACCCCAATGCATTCTTCTTACTTCCATCGCATATCTCAAGCTTCTTCATCCCTGTGCATATCTTCCTTAACGAACTACTCAATTCTACAGACTTCTTCAACTTCACTACCTTCTTAGGAGAGTGAAACACCAAAGCCTTCGCCACCACTCTATCATTTGGTACCACAATTGTAGTCTGTTTCGGGTTCCGAACACTTCGAAAAGTAGCAGGATTCGGAAGCCCTTTTCGGTTCCTTGGTGTAGTCAAGGCCTTAGTAGATGATTGCTTTGCTGCCTTCACATTTGGTGTAGTTGAAGTCTGCTTAGCAACATGTCTAAACCTCACTTTTGCTTCACCCATCTTTTGTGAAATGGATGAAATCATAGCCAATTTTGACACTCTGGACTTTGAAGACTTTGCAGGAACTGTACGGGGGCATTCCAATTTTGACCTATAATCACAATAAAAAACAAATCAATGAAGAAAACAAAAATGTAAGTCTCAATGAAGAAAAACAGAAAAGCATTTCCATGAACATACCTCGAGTCTCTTTTGCAAAGAGCTTTTCTAAGCCCAACACTTGGACTCCTAGCTGCCATAACCTGAAAGATTCAGTTGTTTAAGTTGAGCAATGAGAAATGTGAAGGGAGAAAAGGGGGACAAAATTTGTACAAACCCTAAGAACAAAGTTTTTATAAATTGCTTCAGAGTCCATTTCTTCTTCATGCTTTTGGTCACATCCTGAGAAACAAGAACAAACAAAATCATTGGGACATAACAACGAACACTTGTTTGTTTTTACCAAAATTACTGAAATCCATATACAAATTTAAGCTTTATCTTCTCCACAAAATCAATTAAACACAGAAGTAAAGTTTTGAAAATAAACAAAAGAAACTCACCGACGCGGTGGCAGAACCAGTAACGGTCATCGTGTTCAGTGCGGAAACGATCAGGAGCGGAGAGGTCCACGAACTTAGGAGCCTCAATCTCCTCGTAGAAATCCTCGCCGATTACTTCTTCACTGCCGACACCGTTGATCTGAAAATCGTCCATTTTTCAGTTGCCGTAGATCTAAGATCCGATAAAGAGGAGCGTGAACTAGCCGGTAGAAAGAGTTAAAGGCTTTTGGCGCTTAGTATTTTTCTTTTTTGTTCATTGCAAGCCGTTCCTTTAAGTCCATTGTTTTAAATTTGTTGCAGGTTCTGAAACTAGCCGTTACGGACGTGATCGTAATATAGTTTGCACCACAAGGGTGTTTTTGTAAAGTAATTATCGGACAATTGAGACAACAACCGTTTCCGCCTGTCCACTCCTCAACTAATAGATTAAATTTTTTTCTTTTTTGATATACAAATAATTTTATTTTTTTTCAAATAATTTCTTTATTTTCTTTAGCAACATTTATATTTACAAATTTTTTATACCATAAGATTAGACAAAAATATGTATAGTTATGTGATTTCAATAAAAAAATAAATAATGTTCAGCCTTAAGTTTAATCGCAATATTTATAAATAAAAAAGATTTTAACTTTCCATTCAAACAAAGGTTTAAAATAAAGTATTTTTGGTAGGGAGAAATGGTGAAATTGTTCCATTAACCAAAGGGCCAAAATTGAAATTCAATCCAACTCAAACCTTACCTAATATTTGAACATACCTAAACATTAACTAAGAGATGTTTCATATTTTTGTGAACGGGAACGTAAAATCGAAGCATGCCTGCAGCTCCACTGCCGACTCCCGTGCACCTTTAAAGGGGGATGCTTTCAATATGCGACATCCTTTGACAGGAGGAGGAATGGCTGCCGCGCTATCGGATGTTGATCACCAGCATTATGATCTAAGACTAGTCATGAAAGTTTCAGATTTCAACTGCAGCATCCTATTTCACGGAAATTTCTACTACGTGCTCAAAAAGATGCAACTCTTGGGGCGCTTTGCATTGCTCACCCAACACAAGCACTTATTTATATTAGATGAAAAGCCGGATTCAGTGGACGTTAAGGGACAAATGCTCCGCATTCTTAGCATAGACTTCGATACGATATTATGAGCAATGCTACTAACAGAAATGATAATAATAGTTAAAAAGGCAGATGGCCTTTCATTTCAGGTCTAAAACCGAGGCAACATATCAAATGCTACTGATTCAATTGTAAAGCTGCTTGAATCGTCTGCAGGCTTCCAAGACATTCTCCCTGTGACCGAATGCGCTGACCCTGATGAAACCTTCACCACCAGGTCCGAAACCACTTCCAGGCGTAGTAACAATGTGGGTCTTCTCGAGTATCTCGCTGAACACATCCCATGAGTTTCGGCCCGGAAAGTGGACCCACACATATGGTGCATTCTGTCCTCCGTACACTTTAAACCCAAGCGAGTTAAATGTCTCAACTATAATTTTGGTATTTTCTTTATAAAAACCAATCACCTCTTGCATTGCCTGCCAAGAAACAAAATCCAATCAGGCTGTTAACATTCACAAAATAGGCTGTGTATGAAAATTTCAGAAAATTACAAATTTGGCGAAGTTGAACAAAACAAATCTAAAAGGTTTTCTCCCCATGTCTTGACAATAAAGTCGGGCAAGGTCACTAACCTCAAGCCCTTCCGGTGAAAGGCAAGCCAAGCCACCAGCTTGGGAAATATTAGACGCACCATTAAAGCAAGTACAAACAATACGATTGAAGTCCTTGGCAACAGGAAATCCATCTGAGAACAGAAGCTGTTTTGGAACAACAGTCCAACCTAGACGAACTCCGGTAAACCCAGCATACTTGCTAAAGGAAGCTGTTTCAATTGCAACCTACAATAATTATTAATTTACACGTCAAACATAGAGTTATCCTTTACCGCACTCGATAACAAGCACTAGTAAGAAAAAGAATTTAAGTCCAGAGTTACCTCTTTTGCTCCAGGAATTTCAAAGATAGAACGTGGTTTATCATCTGAAATATACAGGGCATAAGCAGAGTCATAGACTATGATAGACCCATTGTCCTTTGCAAACTGAACCAATCGATTCAATTGGTCTCTTGTTGCTGCAGCTCCAGTAGGATTGTTAGGTGAACAGAAGAAAATGATATCTGTTCTGGCAACAGTGGATAAATCAGGAAAGAACCCATTCTCTGGTGTACACCTCATATACTCAATATTTGCATACTTTTCAACATCCTTTTGAAACTGTCCAGTCTGACCCATGATAACACTGGAATCTACATAGGCCTGCATAGAATAGAAAAAATTTAGAAAGACACAAAACTCGGTCATTGTAAGAGATCCAGGCCGAACATAACAGGTGCAAAAATGACAAGGCTGAGTGATGCCAAGTTTGAAGAGGGTGATGGGAATATCAAAATCAGAATACGACAAGTCCATCTCCTTTCAAACAAACTAACCAAATGTTTGTTCATTGAAGCCTCATACACCAGAGGACCAGACAAACCCAACATCATAATTTAACATAAGAATATGATAAATTGAAAAGGATTGATACATTAACACAACAAAGAAAAGTTACCGGGTATGATGGGTCTTGCACTGCCATTGTTACATCAGATCCAAAAACAACCTGTTCCAAAGTGAAATCAAACATCAACTACTTCAAGAAGAGAGAAGGTGGAGTACTTTCAAAGAATTATTATCAAACCTGAAGGCGTGATATGTCACATTTAGCACCATCTGAGACAAATATATCATCCTCCTCAATGCCGAGGTTCCCATAAAATGTTGAAGCAAGTGCAGCTCTCAATGCCTGCAGAAATTAACATTGATGATGTGCCTTGAAACTAAGTATTTCACATCTAACCATAACAAAATCCCTTTGTATAACATTAGTGGACTTAATAATTGTCACAATTAATCCAATTTGGGCCTTTAATTTGTAGTTTTCCAAATAACTTGATGCCCCCTACCCAAACTACTCATGACCATAACCTTATTAATGAGCTTCAACGTAGAAGACCATTTACAAGGAAGACTTGAAACGACGACATACTTTTTCACCTTGTTCAGCTCCATAGCCACTGTAACCCTCCAATGTAGACAATCCATGGGACCTCTGCCAAACAGAAAATAATTCAAATGGATGTCAGCTTAATCTCTTGTACTCATCCATTGATTCGGGCACCACTTGTAAACATAAATTCTTTGCAGCAGAATTCCTACTACATAGGCTTGAATAGGTTTTAATGATGGTAGTGAGCCGAGAAATATTGGCTAGAAACAGAGATTTAACACTAAAAAGGAATAATTACCTTTGTCATTGCAGAAGTAATAACATCTGGAATAGGCTCAGTAGTATCGCCAATTCCAAGGCTAATCACTTGTGCGTTTGGGTACTTGACCAAGTGCGCAGCTCTTCTTCTGGCAACCTATTACGAAAAACATTTAAAAGAACTACTCTCAACAGAAAATAAATAAAAGCCCAGACAAACAATAACAATTGAGTAAACTATGCCTTCTTACAAAAACCTAAACAATACAATCAAAAGCAAAGCATTTCCGAAAACAGGACATGGAAAGCACAATTTGTATCTCAAGGAAAAAGTTCACGCATAACACCAATAGCAACAAAGAAAAGCATTACACAAATGAGAAGTACCACAGACCTCCGGAAACAGGTAACCAGCTTGAAGCTTGGCTATGTTGGCATTGCGAGAAACATTTGTTTTGTAAGCTTCAAAACAAACAGCAACCGACATAGCTCCATTTAGTCATAAGTATAAATATCAGAAAGTCATTTGTGCCACTAATGAAACGTTATTAGTAACATTACCAACTCAAAACTTTAGCTTCAAAACAACAAAATTCAAGCTTCCATACGCCAAAGAAAAAAATTAATAATAATGAAACAGAGTAAGAATAACCACCAGTCTGTTGTTCTTGAGGCGTGGCAACACATTTAACAATATTGATGCGTTTCAGTGAAACTGTAACACTCTGGGTTCTGCTGCATTATCCCAACAAAGAAAACCCAATATGAGAAAATAATTGAAATGATAAGATGAATGAGAAATAACATTTTTGTTTTCTCAAAAACCAAACAGAAAAAATAATCAAAAGTTAAAAAGAAAAACAGTACCTCGAATTGAAACTGACCGGCGCCAAGAAAGCAGAGGAAGACGAAGAAATCATTGAAGTTGATAGATTGTTCATCAGAGACATCTTTCAGATTTCCCCCCAAAATTACTGGGAAAAACTGCTTCTTTTTTAGTGCGGCCGAAAATACAAAAATGTGACGGTTTTTCGATTTTAAGCCAAACCAGAGATTAAAACCCTAACGCCTTAGCCTTCGCGCTCCCAGTCAACGTAGTCAAAATAATTTACTCTCACTCGGTCACCTTGTGCCACCTCATGTGGGACCCATTTCTTTGTCTTGTTATTAT
Source organism: Hibiscus tridactylites (assembly GCA_958450335.1). Taxonomy (NCBI): domain Eukaryota; kingdom Viridiplantae; phylum Streptophyta; class Magnoliopsida; order Malvales; family Malvaceae; genus Hibiscus; species Hibiscus tridactylites. The sequence goes on from OY288281.1 coordinate 91,955,362, forward strand.
CCGACGTGGCAAGCACCCTGCCCGTTAATTTAAAAAATATATATATAATATTTAGGAAAAGCAAATAAGCCTCCCCTGAATTAGAATAAATTTTAGGATTAGGGTTTTCAATTCCATAGGAGAAACCGTGTGGTTACTTCAATTGATTCGGGTTTTCACTTTGGGATTGCATCAGTCCGTCAAGTGATTGGGTAAAGTTCTCTCTTTATCTCATTCTTGATATTTATTTTGCGGAGAGATCGTGTTGTTTAAATTGTCTGTGAGAAAAGAGTTTCTAATTTCTTCGATTTGAACTGCTGGTTTTTCCTTGGGGGGTTTAAGGATAATGAAAAAGGAATACTCTTTTATGTGCCGATGCATGTGGAAACGGTCAAATGAGTTGAACTATGCCTTCGATTAATAGATTTTATTTTTTCTTTGATCATAGCTTTGGAATGGATTCTGTTTTGTCTTTGTGCTTGTTTGAAAACTGGATAAATACCTGTTGGGTTTTGTAAAAGTCATCTGTTGTAAGAATTTGTTTTGTTGAATTTGAATTATCTGTGTTTTCAATGGGAAATCTGTTAACTCGTCATCTGGGTTTGAATATGCTTTTGCAGCTTAGATGGATCTGGAAACTGAAAACAGAATAGCTTCTATTCTCTTGAAAGAAGCGGCTGAACTGAGACGGCAAGCAGATAGGGAGGGCGTTCATGTTTATCTTCAGCAGCCAAAAGTAAGGGGTCGGCCGAACTCACGGTTCCTCACTGCTACTGTGCTTGGTGTACAGCAAGGTTGGTTATCTTTTTGCTCTATCAATCTTGCATTTGGTGTAGAAAATAAAATGACAATCTTTTTTATTACCCCAGCTCGCCCTGCAATTTCTGCTGCCTTGTATTTGGATAGTTTTGGACCAGAGACAATATCTATTGATATTCTTAATTCTTATGCAATTTGGGATAAGTTTCCCCCTTGTAAATGATTTGTCCCTTTCGCATTTTGTTGCTAATGTTTGTAGTCTGTGATTGTTTCTTTCCCCCTCTTTCTCAGCCAATCGAGCTGTTGAAGTGAATGAGATGTGGCGAGTAAGACAAAAGGAGCTGGAGCTAAACGATAGGCTAAAAGGAAGATCAAAAAATGATACCAAGCACAGCAGGAGTTATGGGGACAGTACCAACTCCTCCAGACAGACCGGTGAAAAGCATGAGAGCAGTTTTAGTGCTTCATGCTCATCAAGCAAGAGAATGGCCGAGGGTTCTTATTCGGGGGAAGATGAAGGTCTAAGGGATGAAGAGATTGAGAAATTTCTTCAGTCAAGGTTTGTACCCGGCTACCTGCAACTGGCTATAATTTATCTTCCCACATTTATATGGGGAAAAAACTGTTATGTAGGAAGAATTATCATTGACTGACATGAACCTGTTTTATGATGACAGGGTAAAGCGCGGTCGTGGTTCTATAGGTTCAAGGATGGATGAAACAGGACCCTACCTACCCACGAATTCCGACTCCCCAGAAATGGTGTCAACAAACCCTTTTGCGAGGGAACATCGTGTCACATTAGGTCCTGAGAAGCCTTCTTCACTGAGGTCTGATGAATCTTTTTCTGATGAGGAGCTTCGAGAACATAGACGGAAGAAAGAGAAGGACCACTCTAAGAGCTCAGAAAAGAAACACAGAAGGAAGCACAAATCTAAAGAAAAACCGATAGATAAGAAAAAGAAGAGGAAGGAGGAGAAAAGAAGTAGACATCGCTAGTGTATACATTAATTCATGTACCATTTGGTAATAACTAATAATCAATGTAAAAACGGGTTGTTCCTTGTTCTATGATGAAAATCAGCATTTGAAACAAAGCATTTTGAAAGTTATCGGCTCGAATTTGATTTGCTAAAGAGATGATGTAATCCTTTCAGTTCAGTGTTTGTATGGTAGACAAGCATAAATAACCATACATCTTATAAATGGATTGCTTGTTTTTGTCATACTTACAAAAATATAGTTTCACTTCACTTAACTGCCTAATGCATTTTGTATACAACTGGTACAGCCTCACATGTGCCTATAATAAGCTCCAACAAACCAAATTAAGCTACACGCCAGACAATAAATAACAAATAATAAGTACCGCAACAAGGCATGGCAAATGTCACGAGTCGTCGTAATGATGATCTGTCTCGTCAAATATCTCTTCCTGGCCAAGGTCACATAAAGCAAATGTGTGAGAAATGGTTCACAATGAAATTAGAAAGCATGATAATAGAGATCCGTACCTGTAAAAGCTCTTCAATGACATCTTCCATTGTTATTATGCCAACAGCCTCCTCTTCTTCGGGGAGCGTCGGGAGTGGATTGCCGTTTAGATGTAGGATGTCTGAATCCATATCCTTAGTCCACTTCCTGCTCCGAGAGCCGCTTTTGAAAGAATTATGTGCAGCAGGAAAGCTCTTCCACTTCTTAAGTGAACGTTTACGTCTTAAAGCTAATTCTTGTGGATGTTTCTCACCATCAATGTCAACCTTCACTTCTGACAAAGGGCCTATTTTAACAGGGAGAATGTCAACCATAATATCAAATGGCAGACATGCAATAATTCAGAGAGAATGTTCCAATCAAGAGGGTGATACTTACTCATAGAAGAGTCGTTAGAAGGAAGCTGCTGTGTCTTTTTGCACTGTCTTACAACAACAGCCATATGGCTATGACCTTTTTGGAATTCATTTAATATATCATACAATGGCAATGTGTCTTGAACCCTGTAACAACCACATATATACACATAAGATCAACCAATGAGTGTAGTGTGGACAGTGAATTCTTTGCAGAACAACACAAATACAAGTTGTCCATTTCTTTTTACAGTTGATTTACTATAAGATACCTCGGAATCCTTCGTACAGTGACACTCTTCACAGGCACCTCATCTTCAGGGTGAACTGTCAATAAATTCTTGACCTGCAAGATTAAAAGATAAGCGGTGTTCAATAAAAACACAATTAATGCCCAAAAATCCTTTAATGTAAAAGCCTAAGGAATAGTATCACCAGATAATAAGCACTTAGGGGGAAATCTTAAAGAGAAATGAGGGTACACAAGTGGTGAAATGCATTAATGATTCATGCAACTATTAGCCGGGGCTAACAAGAAAGCCTGTCCCCTGCCATAGAGCATCATCCACTTCGAAATTTCATGTCAAAGGGAAAAGTTTGAAGGAGTAAAAAGATATGTTGTAAACAATTAGCTAATAACACTCGGCAAAATGTAAATGATATTAGTTTTGGCAAACTGTAAATGATAGTTTTAGCGAAGAAAAATGATTACCAGAACAAGTCCGATAATGTTTGTAGGGTGCTCATAATAAACTGGAACTCTGCTATGCCCTTTCTCCAGAACTAAACTCATCAATTCCCTGTCCATAACAAGCATGTAATGGTAGTTTATAAAATCAAATAAAAAGTTGAAATAAATATATGCAAATGCCATCTTTCTTGATAATTTACAGAAAATCATACCTGTCAAGCTTGGCATTAATATCAATTGCAAATGTTTCAGATATAGGAGTCATAGCATCTTTAGCTTTTTTCTCAGTGAGCTCAAGTGCTCCAGCTATAATTGTTGTTTCATCATGCGTCAGTTCTCCGCCTTTGCCAGCCTAATAAAGGTCCAACAGAAGGATCATAAATCTGAAAGTTATGATGAATGAAAGCATATCCTCTGAAAGAAAGCATTGCACTTCAAAAGGCAAAAACACATCAAGAATTTTACAATTGAAAATAAGCAAAGTCAGAAATTAACAAGAGTAATAAATTAATGGTCAAAAACAAGCAGATATTTATAATAGAAACCAGTTATAGAAACAAGCAATTTAAACAACTACGGGAAAAACTTGGATGCAAACCTCGTTTCCATGCATATTTACTAGGGTTTTCAACTCGGCCCTTCGAAAAAGTGCTACATGACCATGGCCCAGCAGAAAGTCTAACAGCTGGGAAAAGAAAAACAGAAGATCAGCCACAAGAGCAATCTGCAGGAATTACACGCTTGGTTGTCTTTCTCACTGCCGTAGTCCAGGCATTAAAGGTGAGTATTTCTAGCAACATTCATCACCTTGCTTATCGGGTACGCAACAGGAAAACAGATGCAAACAAGAACTCGAACGAATGGAGCTACCGTTGCACCAATTGCCAAACCGTATCGAGAACAAACAGATTGTGGTATTATCTGCACAAACAATTAAATTGCAATTAGGATTTAGGACACCAATAGAGCTTGATTCCTTTTTTTAACAGCTACATATAAGCAATTTCACTTTCTAAGAGCAAGTCTTAACCAATAAAGGATGGAAAACAATTTTTAAACCAACGTTGCACCCTCTGGAAATAGATGCTCAGCCAAAAGTTTAGCAAATAATATCCGAGTAACATATCAAAATAGTCATGCTCAGTGTTTGACAAGGATTTCTAACTCTACCGAGTTCAAATAAAATAATCCAAGGCAGATCCTCACCTCACCAAACAGAAGAATCAGGGTCACTGAAATCAGGATAGCACCCCATGCTGTGACCAGACCATCAAGGAAAATGGGAAGTGCCTGATAAAAATAAGAAAAAAGGTCCAAACTTTAAATAACATTTTCAAACACACGAAACCGGATCACAGGACAGGTTGAAGGTGAATCTATAATATATACCTCCATCGCAGCAGCATTGCATATAAGTAGTGTGCATAGCAACAAATGCTGTCTTTTGACAACCGGCAATATTTTTGCTGTTCCAAAAAGGGATAAAATCAGCATGTGTAACCTTTAATCTGAATATTTTACACACAGGTTAGAGCAAAATCTGACAATAATTTCAAACCATCGATTAATTTCAGAAGCACAATCCAGTTTTGACAAGTAATTTTAAAGTCTATCCTTCAAGTTCGCATTTCAGGAACTACGCCGTAAGTAAAGCCTTATCATTAATTAATATTCATAGATTCGGTTCTTTCATTCATTTGATTTCTTTCCAACAAAATATAAACCCATAAATTCCAAATAAGAAGCTAAATTATCAAGAAACAGCGACAACTTTACATCAAATCAAATCGGTATAAAAGCAAAGATACAAGGTAAAGCAATTTAGGCGCGAAGTTTACCGGCATGTTTACGATCCTTGGGAGTACCAGACTTGGCAAGAACCTCAAGATCAACGAGACTCATCGACATGAGGCCCAAAGTAAGGCCCGACATCAAGCCGGCGAATATCACCAGAAATACAATTACAAATATGTGAATGAAGAAACCCGTCTCGCAACAACTGTACTCCACCGCCATTCCACTTCTATATATCTATCAAAACAACCTTAAAAATTAAACTTTTAGAAAAAGAAAAAAAACACCTAGGGTTTTCGTCAGATAAACGATGAACGAAGATGATAAATCTCCTCCATTACTTACGGAAGCAAGATAAATACAAAAAAAAAAAAAGAGATGAGCAGAAGCAAATGCCTTTTGTGAATGAAATTGAGAAGAATAAATAGAGTTTGTGATTTGAGTTTATCGGTTATGGAGCTGAGCTCTGTGGTTATTTCATAGTGATATACATGAAGATGATATGCCTACGTGTACCCCTCTGCTGGCAATTAGTGTTTCTGTGTTTTTCACAAAATCATATTTAACTTATTTTCATTTTTTATTTTTTATGAGATTTCCTGTGTCACTACTACGGATTATGGCGGTAAACAAGCGAGTTATTCAAGTCTGATTTGTTTAACTAGATTAGTTTCGATTTAACCTCGAATTCAGCTCGAATTCTTAACGAGCCGAGCCGAGTTACTTAATACCCGATTTGAAAAGTTCGCAAGCTACTCGAAAATATAATATACTAATTTCTTATTTTATTTAAAATCTAAATTCTTAAACCTAAAACATAAACCCTAATCATAAATCCTGAACCTTAAAATCGAAATCATAAATTCTAAATCCAACCACCTAAACTTTTAAACCTTAAAGTAACACCCTAAAATTAACCAACTTGAGTTTACACAACTTGTGTATAAAAAAAATTAATAGGGCTTTAAATGAGGTGCGACAGATCGCGAACTACTCGAGTTCGGCACGGTTAAAGATTAGTCAATACTTGACTCGATTTGGCTCGAATCAAGCTTGAGCTCGACTCGAGTTTTGAACGAGCCGAGCCGAGCTCAAAATTCTTAGGCTCGTTAAAAATTACTCAAACTCGAACTTAACTCGAAATCTTAATAAATTGAGTCAAGCTCAGCAATACTCAAATTCGACTCGACTCGTTTAAAACCCTAATACAGATCATCTCAGTCAAGTTTGGAGTCTGATTGTGTTAAATTTCTTTCTAAGAAACAAATTCTTCCAATGTTATTTCTTTCTAACTAAATCATTTATGAATCCTAATTTATATCAAAATAATGTTTAGGGGTTTAGGTGTATGGATTTAATTTATATCTAAAAGTATTTTTATTTACTTCATATTTTCCATGACATGACTCAAACTTGAGTATTCCATAGGAGAAATCATATCTTCCACCACTAGACTGAATGTCTTTGTTATAATTTTTAACATTTAATATATATCTTAAATATTTTCTTTCGATTTAAACAAGAGATGTAAATTTAAACAAGAAACTTATATTGACATAATTTTAAATTAAAAATTCATCTGATATTTTAGGTATGATTTTGAACACAAACAAAGTAACATGCATTAGGTTAGACGTCACCGTTTCAGTACCCTACTTGCCCTCCTATCACATCACATGCATTAATCTCTCCTCAGTCCTCCCTGCTGGCTGCTGATCCCATGCTGGAGTCATATTTTATCCTAAATTCTCAAAAATAACATCTAAAATTCTATATTTTTCCCGTATAGCACTATTACAATGAACTCGCGGTATATCCAAAATAACAACTAATTATATATAAAGTGAAAAATGAGTGCAATATTACGAATATGAATTTGAAGAATTCAAAGCTTGTTCCATACTTTGACTTTGACTTAGGATTTAATTGTCTCCTACTGCCTAAACTAAAAGAAAAAAAGGAAAAAGAAACAACAGAGTTGAATATCTGGAGTAAATAAACAAATAAAAACTAGTACATAATAGCTTAGCCTTTAAGACTTTCTTTGCCAAAGCTACAAACACAGTGGCAACTGGCAACTGTCTTAATAAGTTGGAATACAACTTGTTTGGTCTAATTTGACATATTGTGTCTAAAGATTATGTTTTGCATCATCGATTTCATAATGGATTTATTTTTTGAGTAAGGTTGTGCAGACGTAGGATTAGATTCGAAATACGTAAAACAAATATCGTGTTTAGGCCACATTCGGAATCAATATTTTATTTTTGGTCCCCATTGAATTCATTTGTATGCATTCAAACATCTACAGTTATTTATTCACGATTAGGGATGACAATGGATCGGATTTGGATCGGATTATATAAAATTCAAGTTCGAATCCGTTACAATCGGACTTGAATATTATTTTCGGATTTGGATTCAAATTTTTTTCAACCGGATTTGGATCGGATTTTTTCGGATCGAATTCGGATTTGTTTCAACCGAATTTAGATCAAAGTTTTTGGATTCAGATTAAATTGTCATCTCTAATCTTGACCCAAGTTTGAGGAGTAGATTCGCGAATTTTAGCATCTTAATAATTTTATTTTAGTGTAAAACAGTCCATAATTTCGCACGCATTTAATTTATGCTATTTAATTCTACAATTATTTATTTTTATCCATTGTTTGTTGACTACATTTAATTTTTTGTGTTTATTGTTTATACTTTTACTTTGCTTTCTATTTTAATTCATAATTTTAGCATATTATATCATAATTTTATCTATCCACATCATTTACTATTTCATTCACCAACTTCTTTAAATTTTAGTAATTCATTGACATTTATATTTATTTGTTTCTCCATTGTATTTATTTTATTGTTTGTTTATCTATGACTTGATCTTGCATTTATTTTTTCATATTTATTTATACATGCATGTGGTATAAATAAATATATTACTTTATATTAAGGTTAATTAATATATATAAATCATAATTAGCGAATAGCTGATAGCGGATTACATTAGCTGATAGCTGATAGCTGATTGCATTAGCTGATTTGACTAGCGAATTGTATTAGCTGATTGTATAAAAGTGTTTGGTAAAATTAACTGATAGCGGATAGCTGTTTGATTATTTAACAAGCAAAATGACATATAAGGACATGATTATATTTAATACTTGTTTGAATAATTTATCAGTTATTAATATTTTATATCTAATAAATATTAATTAAATTTGTAAAAATTATTTTTTAATATAAATTTCCTAAACATATTTGAAAATTTTATATATTAATTTATTATTTATATAATTATTAAATTTTTTATATACACATATAAATATGTGATAATAAAAAATAGAATTAACTTACAAATGTCACCATATAAATTAGTAGTAACAACAAATAAGTCCAATATTTAATATGTTTTTATTTATATTAAAAAAATATTATTATTTAATTTAGGTTATTTGGAGATTTTTGGTAATTGTTAAGGGTAAAAGAGTCATTATAACTCTAATATCAAACCTCTAATCTCAAAAAGCTCATATTAGGAGCTTTTTCAAAATTAGCTTTTTCACCCCAATCCGCTCTTTCAATCCGCTATTTACCAAACATCAATATTAGCGGATTTGACTAGTCAAACCTCTAATTGTACCTCAAACCTCTAATTTTTGTCCAAACCGCTATTTACCGGGCCATAGTTAATTTTATTTTTACCATCATTCCAAATTACCTAAAATATACATTTATGTTCTAGTTTAAAAAATATATGTAGTTTTTTTTTTTGAAAATTTGTAATTTTTATTATAAAACGACACTACTTCGGACCTCATTAAAAAACCTTCCTACACCTAAAACGAGAAAAAAGAGTGTCACGAAGTAATGTATTACAACCTATCACCATAAAAAACCCAGCTGTAAAACCATAGAATTCTGGTCTGCCCGACTACCACAATATTCAGACACAAGAAAGAACCAAAAGCAACAATGAACATGCCAATTCACTAAGGAGAAAGGCTAGCAAGCCATTCCCCAAGAAACTCAGAAACAACACTGCTGCAGTGCCGAAAGTGAATGCACACGTGCAAGCAGCAAAAGCCAACCTCCTTCCCCTAAATCTTCAACGCTGCCTCGCACCTGTACGACTTTGCACCCAAAGCAGCGGCGTCGATCTGGAAATTTTAGACTTAGCCAACCTATCCGTCGTTGCATTTAACTCACGGGGAATCCCATGAATACTCCAACCAAACTGTGAACAGAAAACAGCACACTCAACAACCAAAGATCTGAAAACAACCGGAGCTAAAGTAGGCTTATTTATCCATTCAACAACACAACTACAATCAGACTCAATAATCAGCTTGGTTTTACCAAACCAAGGGGAGGTCTGAAACACTCGACATGCTTCTAAGACAGCCAACAATTTCGCAGTAGAGACATCGACTAGCCCTGCATATTTGGAAAATTGGATCAAAATTTCATTATCATTATTAAGACAAACACCACCAATACAAGCCTTTCCAACGCCTCCTGCCACCGCCCCATCAACCTGAAATTTAAGGGACCCGACCTCCAGAGCAAGCCAATTTGAATACGTTGATTTGTTACTAATATCATCAACATCTTTGAAAAGAGAGGGATTCTGGATAAGGTCCGAAAAAGCCGGGAAATTCAACGGCCATTTAGCCTTGCACCAAAGAGCCTTGCGCACAAAACAAATTTCAATCAGGGTGTTCACAGAAACAGCAGAGCCCTTGAAAGCAACGTCATTTCGATACAACCATAAAGACCATACTAAGCACTGAAATGCCATCAGCCATACTATCCAGCAAGCCATTAAGTCTTTGAAGTTACTTGGACAAACAAAATTAACATCCCATAAGGCGCACCACCTCTGCCAAATCAGCCATGAAAAGTAACATTTGCAAAAAAAATGGTTTATAGACTCCTCTGCAATATTACAAAACGAAAAGAGCAAACCCGAAATATTAACGTCCCGTTTTACTATGAGGTCTTTGGTCGGAATTTTCCCATGAATAGCACTCCATATAAAAACCTCAACCTTAGGTGGGGCTAAGTTAACCCAAACCTTTTTCCATACATCATTCTGAACAAAGTTTCCCCTCCCTGAAATCTCACAAAAAGATTTGGTCGAATACAAGCCGTTGCCCGGTCCAGTCCATCTGATGCTGTCGCTCTGAATCCTACCAGGGCGCACGCTGTTTATACACTGCAAAAAATCAGCCCACACATCCTTCTCCCAATCAAACAACCTTCGACGAAGAGAGAGTGCGTCAGATTTGGATCGGACATGGATCGGATCTTGGCATGATCCATATCCAACCCATCTCCTATTAGGACTCGGATATTTTCCTCAGATTCAGATTTTTTTCAATCGAATATGGATCGGATAAATTCCTTCGGATCGAATCGAATTCGGATCAAATTGCCATCCTTATTCGCGATTGAGTTGTGGTAATGATTTTATTGTCAACGTACCTTTATTGTAATATATATTTTTATGTTGTTTGTTGATGGTTTTACTTATCATCGTCAATTTTAGTGATGTTTGTATCCTTCTTTTATTTCGAGTCTTTGGGTTACGTTCTTACCTTTTCCTTGTATGATCCTCTTTTGATCTCAAGACGCTAATTTTGTTAACTAAGATTATATATGAATTTATGTGTTTTATTTACTAAGTTGTGAATTTTCATTGTAATTTCGAATATATCATCATTTAATAAAATTAGTGAATATTAATTTAAAAAAAAACATGTTGTTACAAACCCTAGGGTTTTGGGGCTTTGTTATGACGTCCATGAGGACCTTGTTCAGAGGGACAAAGAGGCCCATTACCCAAATCAATTATGAGGATTTATAAAAGCTTTGGAAGTTTCACCTAGGGCTAGACGGCTCGGCTTATGTTATAAAAATTAATATAATAAATAAGTAACATAGACTAAATTTTATAATTATACATATTTACTTAATTATTGTGTCATCAATTCCATCAAAAAGTTAACAATTAATAACTTGAATGAAATCATTTTAATAGATTATTAATTTAATTGGTAAAATTCATAATTTAGTGATTAAAATAAAATTTTATCAATAGTTTAGTGGCATTGAAGTTAGTTTATCTAACAAAAACTGATATTATTAAAACCAAATTCAAGCTAACTAATGACCTGAACAATTTGGCGTGTTTTAATATTATATTCAGTGGGAAAAATAGGCACGGAAAGCAAGATTCACGTCAAATTCATTATGCTTAAATTTGCACGAAATCATTCTCAAATTATGATATAATTAAATTATTAATCATGCTAGTCAAGCTAACAAAGGGTTCATTTCATCATATATCCTTAAACTATACTTCGGATTCTAAATTAATCTTAAATTTTAAAACATTATGATAAAATCATCAAAATATTAATATCATATCAAATGAGATACGGCATGGAGTACATTTAAAACAAATATGTCAATTTTTAAACACACATGCATATAAGATAGTTGTGAACATGCTAGTTTTTGAGATTTTGGTGGCTTTAGGGCGAATAAAAAAGTTGGGCCCCTAATTAGAAATTTAAAAAACGATTGCGGTCACGTTTACGGCCACGTTGCGTTTAAAGCCTAACGAGTCCACTCGATCAACGTTTGACTCGAGATTTTAACGAGTCGAGTCGAGCAAGGCGTAACTTGACTTGATAAGTTCGCGAGAAGCTCGTTAATTTATTTTATAGATTTTTGGTGGCTACCTTAAAAAAATATGTTTTCGAGAAATTTGAATGTTAGATGAAAACTCTAAAAAAGTTCAGTGGCTTACTAAGTAATTTACATATAAAATCTTTAGGGTTCAACTTTTTAAAACTTTCCGTATTTACCGAGTTTAACGAGCAACGAGTCGAGAAAAGTTATATCGAGCTTATTGAGTATTGTATCGAGCATGAATCAAACAATTTTTAAATCGAGTCAAGCACTACTCTACTCACGACCGACTCGCTCGATAAGCACCATAGTCGTTTTATTTCTCCCTTTTAACATATTCACATGCAATACCCACGTACTTATCTAAAATTTGGTCCACGGATCTTAAACAGGCTCTATATTAGGTCCGAAATAATATTTAACATTTTTGATACTCGGAGGACTTCATCAGAACATTTTGAAGTTTGCTGACTGATTTAGAATCTGGGCAATAGTATAGTGATTCTTATGAAATTAACCCGTGATTAAAATAAATCTTTTTGTGGGAGTGAGGGACCGAAAGGTAAAATCTTGGCGGCCAGAAGAATAGTGGCTAGTGGGTGTGACTGAGGGGAGGTTCGTCTTGGATCCAGAAGAGGAGAGTGAGAACTGTGAAAGACTTTCTCTTTACCCTCTTTGTGTTGAAACATTCGACTGCTGCATCTTTTTGTCTGAGAGTTCCTTTTTCTCTCCAGGTATTTATTTGCTTTATCATCATCCTTTTTAACTTGTTTCTTCAGTTTTTGTTTGAATCTTATAAGCAACTTCCTTGTTTGTAATCACGCCATGATTTGCATCTTTAGATTCTTTGTTTTACCTGCTATTTTTGGGGAAACGGGTCTCTAAATTTTGCAACTTTTTCATCCAAGTTTGTTGGGTGTTGCTGCTTCACTGTCACTGTGCTATTTTTGCTTCTTAATCTGGGTTCCCTTCCATTTGAGCAAATACCCCCTTTTTAAATTTAAGAAAGAAGACATCTTACTGAACTTTTATAGCTTGTGATGTGGATTTGAAGTAGGCGTGGTTAAATTTTGTTCACATAAAACGGGAAACAAAGGGTTTTGCTTCATTTGAAGAGGAAGTGTTGGTATCTGAGCTTCATTCATATGCTAAAACATTCTGTATACCATATGAGATAGTGAAAGAGTTTTATATTTGCTCCAGTTTATGTTATGGGAACTGATCAGTATTCGGATTTCAGTCAGTGTCATGCATGGTGTTATGAGTAAGACAATGAGGGAAGAAAAATAATCTGTATAATTGGTAAATGTGATGGCTTGTTGCCAACAAGCTACTGCTCCAGTGGCAAGACTTCTTGTGAATTTCATGTCTGTCGGTTCCAGCCTTGTGAGTGTGAAACCTTCCCCCCTCCCAAATAGTTGTAGAATTTGTAATGTTTGTTCTGTGTTTCTATCGTTTCTAGGTGACTAGTAATGAGCTTAGAAAACAGCCAGTTTCCAGCATCTAAGAAAAGAATATAATGTGATAGGTATCCAAGAGGTGATAAAATTTGCCTGTTATGTTACTTCTTGAAAGGCATATTTCCTTTCTTAAGAAAGTATTATTGAAATCTGAAACAGGACATGTGACCTTGTTTGTTTGTTTTCCCTCGCTTGTTTTGACTCCTGTTTTCGCAAGCAAGTACACTTTTCCTGTAAGAAATTTGAGGTTGCCTAATAGTGATTTCAACTAGTTGCATGATTGTGGTCTCAAAGTCCATATTTTCTTCATCGTTCTGGTCTTTAGGTTTTCAAAGTATAGACATAGAATGTTGATTGCATTGTTTCTGAATGGTATGATCTCGGTCACTTGAGCAAAAATGAAAATTACTTTTTTTTCTCCTTCCTATTTTAATTTTTGAAGAAAAAGTCACTCTTGGTTGCAACTATTCTGTAGACTTGCAAATTGTTTTTCTCGAATGGTTAATTAGTCCTTTTAATCATTTCCAGTCAACAAGAGAAAGGAAACTGGTGTTCGGGATCCTTGGATTTCCATCATGTTCAAGAAGACATCTAGTCGAAACCAAAGATCGAAGGGTATCAGGACAAAACATGTCCTTCAGATTTGTCTGCTACTTGGGGTCTGTTTCTGGTTAATCTACCAAGTCAAGCACTCCCATGATAAGAGAAAAGAATTTGACGAGAAAGATTCTAAAGTCTCTGTGAAAGAACAAACCGACGATTTGATCATAAAATTTGGGAGGAAAGACCTTCCTCATGTGCAGGAAGTATCTAAGAACTACAAACATGAGGAAGAAGAGGAAGAAGAAAGTGTAATAGAGGATGAAACTAAGCGTGATGAAGAACTGGAAGAGAAGTCTAAGAGGCTTGAAGAAAAGGAGCGTGAGGGAGCAAGCAAACACGAAGAAGAGGAGCAGGATGAAACAGGCAACCACGAAGAGGAGCAGCAGGAAGAAGGAAGCAAACACGAAGAAGAGGAGCAGGATGAAACAAGCAAACATGAAGAAGAAGAGGAGGAGCCAGAAGAAGTGCAGGGAGAGGAAGGCAGCAAGCATGATGATGAAGAGCAAGAAGCTGAAGTTAAGGACGAAGAAGCAGAAGATGAGGGAAAAGGAGATGGAGATGACGAGGTCGATGAAAATGAGCAAGAAAGAGCAGACGCTGAAGTCGGTAATGAAGAAGAATTACTGGATGAGGAGAAAGAGAGAGAAGCAGAGGGCGATGATAAAGAAAATGAGGAAAAAGGAAACGATGAAAAAGAGGGTCAAGAAGAAAGTGAACATTCAGCAAATGATCAGAATCTTGATGGAGGTGACAGAGAGGCACATGAGGCGAGAGAGGAACATTACAAGGCAGATGATGCTTCCAGTGCAGTGTCCCACGACACACAAAGTATTAGCTCTGAAGCTGATAAATTAGAAACGGAAAATTCTAGTGAGAACTTAACAAGGAATGTTTTGGAGCAGGAGAGCAAAGCCAATGCTATGGAGAAAACCGATGGTGATGAAAACAAGTCTGAACCGAAGGTTGATGAAGGTAAACACTCTGAAGGTGGTAGTTCCTCTAATATTGATGAAAACAAATCAGAATTGAAGGTAGATGAAGGCAAACACTCTGAAAGTGATAATTCCTTGAATGTGGCGTACACTAAAGGAAATGATGGTGAAACTCGATCAGCTAACTCCGAGCATATCTCTCTTCCCAATACAACAAACACAACTGACTTTGTTGACCAGGCAAGCAATAACTCTACAGTAGTAAGTAAAGAAACAGGCAACACAGATGCAAAAGCGAACATAGAAATGCCAGGTTCACTGCAGAATGGGACTTCAGTACAAGATACAGCAGAAGATGGTATGGTTACCGAAGAAAAATATAAAGAGAGAGCCAATGAGACGGCATCAAATACTCAGCAGTCTGGTTCGGATGCAGTTGATGAAAGCAAAATTGAAATGGTAGATTCGACCACAACAGAATCCTCAAATTCATCGACTAATGCAGAGTCTGTCATGTCAGACAATACCCCCAGGATAAATGAAACAGCTGAAGGGCACAGTTCTGAGTCTTCCACCATTAAGGAGAATACTGATTCAACTCAGAATGAGGAACAAGGTGGTGACTATGAATCAAGGGGAACAGATGAAAGCTCAGTCACTTCCTCTAACGAGGCTGTGGATGGAGGCCACAATGACCCCATTGATTCTTCCGACAATACACTTTCCCAAGAAATGAAAGATGCTGCTGTGGATCTGAGTACATTGCCTGATATTACAACAGAAGGGAGCAATGATGAAGATACTGTTGCTGAATGAAATTCTGATTGAATGGCTGTTCAGTTATTGTGAAGTGCTTTAAAGTTTGTTATGTTTGCACACTATGTTGATACATAGACACTGTTTTTAGAGAGCCTCTACTGTTTCTAGAGAATACAGTTTCAACTTTGAAGTCAAAATGTAGACTATATGATGTTAGTGGATGCAATCTGTATAATTTATGGCAAGTTCCCCTACTATGTCAATATTTTTCTTAAACTTGTATTTCCCATTACTGATATGGCTTACTGCATGATCAAAACTTTCCCATTACTGGTATGGCTTACTGCATGATCAAATTTTTTCCATTACTGACATGGCTTAATGCATGATTAAAACTTGTCTAGTTTATGATATCAAAATTTGTTAATATCTTAACATTAGTCAAAGTGAACATCTGCTGCTTAACTTTTCTTTTCAAATCAGATAACAATCCTCAAATTACAGAAGACAGACTGTCCAGTAGGGCAGGGCAGGGCAGGGCAGGCAATATGTATCTCTGGACAATGAAAATGAAGCTTAGATACATCCATGGAACTTTGAATTCAAAACTTTACTTAAGAGACAATGAACTTTTTACTATTCGATCCATCAGACGGGGATAAATTAAAACGGATTACCGACTACAGCCGACCTACTGGCTACTGCTCATTGAAACGTGACAACAACGATATGTTTATGACCACAAAAATTTTCCCAGATATTTCTGAGTTGTATACATTTTTTGTTATTATGATGGAATAGGAAAGTGTTTAAACGGGACGATGAAGAGTTACATTATATTTTTTTAATTTATTTGGGGTGACTTAATTCCTATATATGTAAACAAAAGATATAGTATTTAATTTAATTCAAGCAAAGCACAGCCAGAATTGTACGTAAAACATAGTAAATTTGGACAGCTCAAAGTGTAATTATCCTATCCTGTTCCCCATATAAATACTAACCTTCTCCTTTCCTATGAAATGCACAATTCCCATCACTGTCTTTTCTGCGAAAATTTGTAGAGATCATGGGGAAGAAAAGCTTAGGCCGTCAAAAGGTTGAGATGGTGAAAATGAAGAACAATAGCAATCTTCAAGTGACCTTCTCGAAACGACGTTCGGGTCTCTTCAAAAAGGCTAGTGAACTTTGTACCCTTTGTGGTGTTGAGATTGGTATCATTGTTTTCTCACCGGGGAACAAAGTTTTCTCCTTTGGTCACCCAGAGATCGGCAACGTTATCGATCGGTACCTCAACGGCAACCCTCCGGATAATTCCGGCACTTTGCATATCATGGAGGCTCATCGTAATGCTCATGTTCGTGAACTCAACATGCAACTTACTGAGGTTTGATTATCATCCCAGACTAATTTTATTTTACCTGTTTTATTTGATTGTTGGTTTGATTAATAGTCGTTTTCTTTATCAGTTGGTGAGCCAACTCGAAGTCGAGAAAAGGCGTGGCGAAGAGCTGAACCACATGAGAAGAGCAAGTCAAGGGCAGTACTGGTGGGAGGCGCCGGTCGAGGAACTTAGCCTGCCGCAACTCCAGCAGCTGAAATCGGCATTGGAGGAGTTGAAAAAGAATGTGGAAAAGCAAGTGGAAAAGCTTCTGATTCAGACTAGCAACTCCCAGCAGTTCTTCATGGGGAGTTCGAGTGCCGCCGGGGTGTTTCCGAATAACATCGAATTCGACGTGAACATGATGCCTCAGGGGTACAATGCTCCTCCTCCCAACATGATACCTCCTGGATTCAACCCCAATCCTGAAGGATACAATCCTTGTCCTCCTGGATTTGGACATGCATTCTTCTAAGTAATTTAATTAAGTTACTTTCGTTTTGAAATAAACAAAGAATTTAGTCACAGTGTGTTTGGTTTCAAGTATGTATTTTTGCCTTTGTGTTGGTTCTTCATGTCTGTATTAAATTTGGTTATGAACTTAGTATGATAATAAGAGCATGGAAACCAGAGTTCATTTTATGTCGGAATTCGAATTTTTTACTTAGAAATGTAGTATGTCTCACAATAAAATTTGTATGACTACACCAAAACACAATCAGTACAATGCAAGGAGAATTAAAATCAATATCTCTATGTATAATATCAGAACTAGAATCAATCGTTACGATATAAAAAATGAAAAGATTAGTAACCGAAATATATTGAGAGTAAACTAAAATAATCTCGAAAAGGTAATGGAAAGCGTTTTGAATTTCCCTTATATATTTCTTTGTTGTCATTTGATAATGTATTGTTAATAGTACCACTAATTTTATCCAAAAAAGGTATGAAATGATATTGTAAGAAAGGTGAATCCTTGGATTTTGGTGACATGGATCATTGGAGACTACAATATTGTCTAAACTGTCCGTATATATTATGAATCATGAATCAATGTAATAAGATTTTGTAACTTCCAAAGTTAGAGAAATTAATCCTTTAAAGCAATGTTCTTTTTATGAACTTTGGAAGATCAAACACATAGATTTAGTTGCACAATCATTCTATGTAAAGATTGAAGATTTTGGTAACCTGCAAGATCATGGAAAGTAAATTTAATTAGTACAATAAAGGTAGCTTAGGACAATAATTAACTTGATTAGTAACATACATTAGAAACAAATCTATGAACACCGTTTCATGTTTCCTTTTCACATGCATCCTTAAAACCCAATATTTTGGTTCTACAAATGATAATTCCAGTTTATAAACAACACAAGGACCGTGAATGTGGTTGGTTAGGTGTGAACAAAGTTTAAATATTGTTAAAATGAGGCCGTGGCCTTAGACGTATCCATACAAGATGTAACGTTTGTTATAAGCCCAGGCTAAGAAATTGTCTAAAAAGGACAACATTCTTAACAATCTTGTTTTGTCTTGTTTCCATGACTTTAATCAGATGCGTTGGTGGATGTATGGAGTAGGGATGCAAAAAGGATGGGCGGGTCGGGTCATGTCAGGTCGAATTAAATTAAATATAAATTATTTTAAGTTGATTTAATATTTTGACTCGATTCGGATTGGATTAACTTTTTAAATCCTTAGTATGGAGTGGGACTGTCTGACGGCTGTGTTCTGTTCTGTTAGATTCATCATCCAATGTATCCAAGCTGTGCTGTGAACCACTTCACTTTGGAACTGCCTCTGCCACTGCCCCCACACCCCACGTCTCCAACCCATGCCACTTCCCCCACTCTCTGGTCTCTATTGGCTCTCTTTAACAAGATTATGCTTAAATCAAATAAGCTTTTATATTATGTCAAATTAATACAAAACCACAAAGGATTTGCCTAGTTTTCGGGCATCTATGCTCCGCCTCCTGCCTGCCATATTGTTCATTCTACGTACGTGCGCATGCATTATGAGCAAGCTCATATATGTTTGTATATTTATTATAATTATCAGAACGATAATGGTAAAAAAAGAAACAATCACAAACGTAGAAAATAAAGTAAACATTAAAATTTATGCGAAAAACATTAAACGAGAAGAACCATGTGTAGAGGAGAGAAAATTTCACTAGGTTGAAAAAGAGATTACAACTTGATATTTAACCTTTAATTTTAATATCTATTCACAGAAATAAGTTACTTTGTTATAAAAGAAATTTACATAAAAAATACTTATACTCAAACTGAGTTTCAACGATCTACAACACATATTTAAAGGTTGAAGTAGAGTTCCATAGGATTTGATCAGTTCCACAAAAGAAACTTGCATATAAAGTAATTCTAGCAGACCCCTACTTTCAAGGGTGATTTTAGACATGTACAAGTACAATAGGTGCGACCGCCTAGGGTCCCGAAATAAAGAGAACTCAAATTAAATTAAATTAAATGTTTACAAGGAAAAAAATAAAATATTAGTTATGAATTAGTGGTAAAATACACCGGGGAGAACAAAATGTTGTTGTATTGTACTTCATAGGTTTTGAGTCTCATTATACTAATTTTTATTCAAAAGTTAACCAGCCATGCACACAATAATTTAATAAATATTTATTTTTTAAAATTAAAAATATAAATTTAATAAATTACATAAAATTCCCTAAATATTTGAACCGCCTCTGTCAATTTTTATCACTGCTACTTTACAAATATTTGGAATAATCCAAAATTAAATTTAGATCATAACTCTACCATCTGCGGATCAATCGATCTCCCATGGATGGATGATGGAGAGAAACTTTAGCTTCAGCTGCACTGTCAAATCCATATGCCCTTTAACTCCACTCGTCAATCCTATTTTGACTTGTTTGCTTTTGGTTTTAATGGGCTATTAATTAGTTAAAATTTAAGTTTTCTTTTTGTCTAAGCAAAGATGTGAAGCTTATCTGTTCACAGATAGATATAAAAGCTGAATCTCAGTGGTTTGACCCTCACCTGGCTCCACTTTCTTGTCCCTTCCCGTTTCTGCAGCAACCCCAGCTAATTTTACAGCCTGTTTCCTCAATCTCTCCAGCTTTCCTTTTTGCTTACGTTTAGCCTGCAAACTCCTTTATTTTCAAACACCTCATTGCAAAGAAGCAGCAGAAGAAGAAGAAGCAAACTTCAAAAATGGATCCCTGCCCTTTTGTGAGGATCCTGGTGGGAAATTTGGCACTGAAATTCCCACCATCAACAAACTCCTCACTCTCAAGAATCCACCCTTCTACTTCTCCATATTTTTGCATTATTAAACTCAACAACTTCCCTCACCAAGTGGCTACCATCCCGTTTATTGTATCACAACAAGACAACAACAACAACAACTCTTCTTCTTCTTCTCAGGAATCGTTGGCCGCTTGTTTCAGTCTTTGCAAGTCTCAGATCGATGGAATCGTAAAGGGTTCATCTTGCAAAGTTTCTATCGAGGTTTATTCTGGTCCTAATGGGAGCACTTGTGGATTGGCTTATAAGAAGCTGTTGGGGAAGGTGAAAGTGCCATTGGATCTACGTGGAGCTGAATCAAGACCGTGTGTGGTTCACAATGGATGGATTGCTATAGGCCGAAACAGAAGCAACAAGAATGGGTCATCTTCACAGTTGAGTTTAACTGTCAGAACCGAACCAGACCCGAGATTCGTGTTCCAGTTCGGTGGGGAACCTGAGTGTAGTCCTCAGGTTTTCCAGGTTCAGGGTAGTCTTAAACAGGCAGTCTTCACTTGCAACTTCGGTTTCAGAAACTCCATCGACCGAAACTTGGGATCAAGGTTAATGATGTTTTGCTCATTACTAGTAAGATTCAGAAAAAACAAAAACAAAAAAGAACTAGTTTTGACTGTGTTATATTATTGTGCAGATCATCTTTGTCTGAATCAAAAACTTCGAGGAATTGGCTACCTTCTTTGAAATCTGGTAAAGACCAATCGTCAAAGGAACGAAAAGGATGGTCGATTACAATCCACAGCCTCTCTGGCTCTCCAGTTGCAATGGCATCGATGGTAACACCGTTCGTGCCATCTCCTGGCTCGGACAGGGTCACCCGATCCAACCCAGGCGCATGGCTAATTCTCCGTCCAGGATGTGGAACCTGGAAGCCCTGGGGTCGGCTCGAAGCCTGGCGTGAGTCTGGTTTCACTGACGCTCTGGGATACCGATTTGATCTCTTCCACGACGATATCGCCGCCACAAACGCAACCACCACCGTTGCCACTTCCGCCATCAGCACCAAACATGGAGGGAAATTCACCATGGACACGACAACCAACGTCGCAACCCCGTCGATAACCCCACAAAGCAGCGGTGACTTCGGGTCAGGGTCGCGTTCCGGGTCAAGACCGGGATCCGGATCAGGGTCAGACTTCGCACCCATATTATCCCCTCAGAAATCGTTCCGGCCGGGAGGGTTCGTGATGTCGTCGACGGTGGGGGGCGAGGGCAGGAGCAGTAAACCGGAAGTGGAAGTAGGGGTGCATCACGTGACATGCACGGAGGATGCAGCAGCTTTTGTGGCATTGGCAGCGGCCATGGATCTAAGCATGGATGCCTGTCTGTCTTTCTCTCGAAAGCTAAGGAAAGAGCTGAGGCAGCAAACTCAGAAATTTGTCGTTTAATGTTGTGGGGTTTTGTCGTTTTAGGATGATTCTTTTGGCAGATAACTAACAGCAGTCTTTGAGTTGAACTTTTAACCATCAGTTTTGTACAGTGCGGAGTGACAATGCATCCTATCCTTTTTCCCTTTTAAATTCCCTCTGTGATTACTGAAATTTATCCATTTTTGTGTACTTTTATCTTTAAGAATCCTATGTCGGACATCACAACCTTTTCATTTCATTGAACATTTTTTAGTGACATCAACAATAAGCTTATTTAGTATGATGAAACGTAATTTTTTTTAAAAAAAAATCGAGAGTTTAAATCTAACGTTATAAATGGTATAAATTAAGTTAACACGGACGTCTTTGTAATGACTTTGAACATCCATGGTTATGATAGTGTTCTCAAGATTACATATCCTTAATGGAATAAGGTGAACAATGAACCATACATGTTAGGCTTCGTTCGGTGGAGCTGATGAAATTCTGCATTGAGTGAAGAAACTGCATTTGGGTCCAAAACCCGCGTTTGAGACTAAATCCGGTGCAAAAGCTGGATGAAAAAGTGTAAAAGTTAGGTGTTCGGAGGAACTTCTCCAAAAGTTTGGTGGAAAAGCTACACCGAACAAAATCATGAAACAATAATAGATTTGACCATATCTCTAAACTTCATTGGTATCTCTAAATTTATTCCGAAAAACTTTTTCCGTGCCTGATTAATATTGCAACATTTACTAGTTAGGTATCATTTGTTGATTTTTGATCATCAACCTTCAGCATACTTTTGAAAAATTTGTTGCCTGCAACTATAAGCAAGGCATCAAATGTTCATTAAGTTTATTGTAAGTAGAGTTTTTACATTTATTTGATAAGAATATAAGATAAAACAAGCTTTTATGGATAAAACATTTAAACTCATTCCTTTTAGTGAAAGGCAATGACATTTTTATGGAAGTGAAAACAAAGTATACCAACACTTGGGTTTTGGTTTTAACAAGTCATTGGACATTTCAGAAGCATTCTCAAATGCAAATGTTTATACGTATCCAAGATGACAAAATCGAATCCATTTTTGATCCTTTAACAGTAACTGAAGTCTATACGAAAAGTGATTTGTTTAATGCAATAACATCAGGATGATTGAATTAATAATGATCTGAATTATGCACGAACCAACTTACCTCAGTGTTTAAGAGAATTGTTCTTAGAAATTACGGGTTCAAACACCAACAGTTGTAGCAGGGTGATTGATTGTATATTGTCATTAATCAAATTAATATTATTAATTTCTTTTACCTTATTTTATTATCAAAATTCAAAACACATATTTTACGATTGAAGTTAAACCTGATTAATACTAGTGACGGAATATCAGTGGGTTACTCTAAGAGGAGATGATCTACTCCAATTTGTATGGTTTAACTGTATTTTAAATTTTTATAAATTTTAAAACATTAAAATTAAATAATGATGCCTCTCAAAATTTTGAAATTTAATTCTTTTTCAAAGATCCTATCAGTTTTGATTGTATGATTCAATATTAAATTTATGTTCGATTTGAATAAGTTCATCATTTATTTAAAAAAGAGGATTTAATTAGGATATTTTAAAATTTAAATATCAAACTAAAACGTAATCCGTAATTTAGCAACCTATGGTGTATATAACCCTTTACTTTATTAGAACTAGTGTTTGATCTTTTCACGTCAAATAAGAAAGTGGAATTTGATTGGTTGTCAACTTCTCAGTTCTCACTTATAAATAAATGAGTTTCTTTTTTTCCAACACAAAGCTTCTTCAGAGTCCTTCTCTTCTCTGCTACTACTATATATTTTCGCGGCAAAAGAAGTAAAGTAAATATTCTAGGGTTTTTCCGTTTTTCAGGAATCATAATTGATTACAAGTTTCAAGAAGTTTATATTTATACGTTGTTGTTTATCACCGTCGCTTAAATTTGCTTCAAAAAGTTTTTTTTTTGGAACAAGAACAGTTGTAATAATTAAATAAAATCGGAATTGTTTTGATTGATCGATTGGTCGATGGAGGATTACTCGACCGGCGATGAGGATTACATCTATTCGTCCGATCAGGACTCCCTCGATGGTCTCGACGATGAGGACTCCCATGTTCTGTGGGATACTTTCAAGAGTCCCACTTCCAAGGTCAAATTTTGTTTCTCTCCCCTTTTTTTGGATTATTAAAATTTCAAATTCTTGGTTTTTTTCTCGTTTTAATTCCCCGACCTTTGATTTTTGGTTTAATTTTCAGTGTGCATGTGCTTATTTTTTTGCTTTACCTTCTAACATAAGAGGGTTGAGGTTAAATTGTGGATCACTTGTTAATTGTTGAGAGTTTTTTTTTTTTGTTTCTTTTTTATTGTTTGCTTTCTGGGTTTTGAGGGGATAGAGTAATGCTGATAATCGTGGAGTTTATAAGTCTATCTATCTATATATTTTATGTTTATGACTTCTCGCTTGTGTTTTCTACTTTTCCTTACTAAACGGCATTGTGTGTATTGAAAGTTTGAAACTTTACCCTGAAATTTCTTTTTTTTGGTCTCTATTTACTTAATTTCTAGGCCTTTTTGGCATTATGCAGGTTATTACAAAAGAATCACTTTTAGCTGCACAGGTAAAATTTTATTTCCTTTTCTTTTCTTGGGTTTCCCATGAATGTATGTTGTTATGTTTTCTATATGTGAATTGGTTGTTTTGGTTTCCCTGTAGAGGGAGGATTTACGGAGAGTAATGGAGATGCTCTCTATAATGGAGCACCATGCGCGGACTTTACTAATCCATTACCGATGGGATGTCGAGAAGTTGCTTTCCGTGCTTGTGGAGAAAGGAAAAACATACTTGTTTTCTTCGGCAGGGGTTTCTGTTGTTGAGGGTGAGGATGCAGGAACCTCGCTGTCATTGTCATCAACATCTATGTGTGACATATGCATCGAGGAGCTACCTGCTGATAAGATGACGAAAATGGAATGTGGCCATGGCTTTTGCAATGACTGTAAGCATCCTCCTTAAGCTTCATTTTCTTATTGAAGCATCACCATATTGCATCAGCATGCAACATGTTAAGTGTCATGGCTATTAACTCTTGAAAATGACTCTTTAGAATCAAATTTGAGATGCATATCAATTTTGTTGTGCTGTGCATAAAGTTATTGAATTTATATCAGCTTGTGCATCCTTAGTCTTGAGTTGATTTCTGAACCCTTTGTTTCCCAGGCTGGACGGAGCATTTTGTTGTGAAAATAAATGAAGGTCAAAGTAAGCGCATTAGGTGCATGGCACACAATTGCAATGCCATTTGCGATGAAGCTATTGTGAGAAACCTAGTCGGTAAAAGGCATTTTGATCTAGCAGAGAAATATGATCATTTTCTTCTCGAGTCTTACATAGAAGATAATATGATGGTTAAATGGTGCCCTAGTACTCCTCATTGTGGAAATGCAATACGCGTCGAGGATGATGCATTATGTGAGGTAGAGTGTTCTTGTGGCATGCAGTTTTGTTTCAGTTGCTTATCAGAAGCACATTCACCGTGTTCATGTTTGATGTGGGAGCTTTGGGAAAAGAAGTGTCAAGATGCTTCAGAAACAGTAAATTGGATCACTGTTTATACAAAGCCATGTCCAAAGTGTCACAAACCTGTGGAGAAGAATGGTGGATGTAATCTAGTGAGCTGTATCTGCGGACAAGCATTTTGGTGAGTTTTGCTTTTATTCCAATCACAATTTGCCAGATTATTTTAAAAGCTTTCATCGTCTAATTGTTATAATTATTATTTCTCAAGAATCAACTGTCAGGTTCTGGAATTATATGTTTATTTAAGTAATAGCTTTTCAACTTGCACAACTAGAGCATTTATGATTTTTTTCTCTTAATTTTTTCCAGGACTAAGTACCTGTCTTATTTGCTTATTCTACATGGTTTACACACTGCCGATCGTGAATTATTTTTTTGACTATGGTTGGTATTGAATATTCTGTGTTTTCAAAACAATGCAGTTGGCTGTGTGGGGGAGCTACTGGACGGGAACATACTTGGTCAACTATTGCTGGTCACAGCTGTGGTAGCTACAAAGAAGAACTAGAGAAAAAGACTGAGCGAGCAAAGCGAGATCTCCATCGATACACTCACTATCACAACCGTTTTAAAGCTCATAAAGATTCTTATAAGCTTGAGAGTGAACTCAGGGAGACAATGGTGAAGAAGATATCAATTTCGGAAGAAAAGGAGTCGATGCTTGTAGATTTCAGCTGGGTAACTAATGGACTCTATAGGCTTTTCAGATCAAGGCGGATTCTTTCATATTCATATCCATTTGCATTCTACATGTTTGGAGAAGAAATATTCATGGATGAGATGATAAAAGAGGAAAGGCAAATAAGACAGAATCTATTTGAGGATCAGCAACAGCAGCTCGAGGCAAATGTTGAGAAACTCTCTATGATTTTAGAAGAGCCCTTTGATACATATGCTGCTGATAAAGTTATGGAGATAAGATTGCAAGTGATTAACCTGTCCACGATCACCGATATGCTTTGCAAGAAAATGTAGGTACAGCTAGTACATATGAATTGATTGATGTTTAAGATAATTTTTCTAATTAATGTGCTGATCATGAGACTATGGCTTGCAGGTATGAATGCATTGAGAATGAACTATTGGGATCTCTCCAATGTACTAGTCATAATATAGCTCCATACATGTCTAAGGGCATCGAGAAAGCATCCAAGCTTGACATCTGTTTGAACAGTGAAACCAGTACTATTACTGATAAATCTGTTGTGTCCGATTGTGGCACTAGTGTCTAGTGGTATGTTCAGACTTTAGTATTCGGTCACCAGAGCACGCACTTCCACATACATGTGCATATATACTTTGAAGGTCATTTAAGACACAGTACGATTCAGGCAAACATGATCAACCTTTCAGCTTAGGGAGTATAGAAGACAGTGGTTGCCCGTACCAGTAGCACCTAAAAAGTAGAGTTATGGTCATGTGTTCTTTCTTTTGATCATGCCAGCTGAAGCTCTTCATATGAATTGATCTCTCATAGTTTCTTTTATACAGATCTAATTAGATCATCTTATTTTGTCTAATGGGATTTGATCCTTTTTATATATTGGACAATAAAATGCTTCATTTTGCCTGCTCACATGTGCTTCGTTGTCATTGCATTGCAACTGTGGTTAAAATTTTATTTGTACTTGGAACTTAATATATATATATATATATGATTAATAATTGATTAACATCAACTTTTGGGCCCCAGATCTCTCAGGGGGATCGATCCTGATGTTGAATCCAACGGTAAGTGTACAGCATCTTTAATGAGTTTCAGCTGCAATAGATGAACTTTATTCACATAAGATAGTGATGTACTAACTTTAATGGCGAGTGAACATAATGCTTGAAGGGAAAGTTGTGCCTTAGATTTGACAGTGGCATGAGAAAATAGATTTGACCCAGCTGAAGTTGTTCATCTTCATACACGTGAGGCAGGCATAAGTTTATGTACATGAGCTCCGAGTTGCAGAGGAAACAGTTCGGAGTCCGGGAGAGAACAACGCTGGCTTTGATAATTTCTATCCTCTCTTTGACCTTTTTGCATTGCTACACCTTTTCTCCCCATCTTCTTAACTTCATCTCGTTTTTTAGCAATTACACTCTTACCAAATCTAAACAGATTCCAGTTGATTTTGGATAAAAATACCTTCTAATTCTAAGCATTCATTAGCATTTTGATGATAAGCATCAGATTTCAAATTTTAACTGTAGTCTCATCTGGTGGGTGACTACTTTTTTCAGGTAAAGTTTAAGTGAGAATATTACCTCAATCCAAGGTTGATGATTATTTTTGTTACATCTTGAATGGAATAAGCCCAACAGAGTAGAAGGAACATGATATTTTCATGAAAGTGGGATAACATGCAGAGAGAATTGATTCACAACAGATAATAGGTGCATCAGCTTCGTCTACCCAAAAGCTTAACATTCTATTCTCTACATGTTTTTTTTTCCTTTACAGGCACCTACATTAAATTAAACTGACCAGACAAGAAGACAAACAGTTCAAGCCCCAGAATCTGAAGTCAAGCTCTTGACATCAAACTTCCAATAACCCCAGCAATGAGAGCAGTGGGATCCCCAAGTACAGCCGATATCACAAATTGCAGAGCCAAACCAGCCATCTCACAGCATTTCTTTACCTTCCCTTTACTCCTTTTATGAGGCGTTTGAAGTGTATTTTTCAAGCTTGGGATTCTTGTCTCCAGTTTCCTACTAGTACTGCCCTTGTCATGTCCAAAGTATAATTCATGCCAATTCTCCACCAACATTTCCCTAACACATGCAACATGCAAATTATACTTTTTGCAACCAGACCTGTAACTCCAGCTCCTCCCTTTACGTCCACATCTATGGCACGGTGCTCTCACTTTCCTATACAGATATAGTTTCACTTCTCCGTCGTCTAACACCATCGGTAGCTTTGCACAGCACGGATGAAGATCGAACCCGCATGATTTGCAATGGTAAACGAAGCCGGTTATATCCTTTTCACAGGCATTGCAGTAACGAGGGATGTCACCAGGAGGCCTGGAGAAGAACTGAAAGGAACATTTTTTGTAGAAAGGGTGGTAGATCGAAAGAGAAGGTATAGCACAATGCGTGTGGAGATCGAAGTCGCAGAAAGAACATCGGTAATGCGAGCCTATGCCGACTTCCCTGCAGCCGTCGCACTTGAATGGAACTTCGGTGTGCTCGAATTTCAGTATGTGTTGGGGGTGGCTGAAATGGGAAATCTCATTGTATTTCATGGCCTTTTTCCTTTTTTTTTCTTTTGGTGTGGCCTCTAAGGATACAACATGGATGGTGATTTATAATGGTTAAAAAGTTTGCATTTGTTCTTTGTGTTCTGATAAAAGAGATAAATTCAACTGAGATTCTCTGGTAACTATAGTTTGGGTTGTAATTAGGGTCATGTAGTTTATGGCTTGAAATTGAAGCTAAGCGAGGAATTATGCTTGAAAATGGTGGCAAGTGACTGTACATAGGAAACCCTGAGGCTTAGATGGGAAAGTGCAGACATAAGGCATTTATGTTCATGCCCCACAGATGACAGAAGAATATGAATATGGAATTCCTATAGAACCATAGTCGTGAGTCTTGAAACATAATTGAGGAAGATGATATCTTCTTTATTCAATTATTATTTTTCTTAACAGTAAGGATGACATATGGTAACAAATTCGCAGTAGCTTATAGTAAAAGAAATTTATGTATTTTCATTTAGTTCAACTTGAGAGCCATAAATTGTATGATTGGCATCTGTCTCCATATTGATGTGGCATTCGATTACATGGAATTTATTCTTTATATCACTAATATTAAGCTGACAAGTCTTAATGGTTGGAGACTTGACCAAGTTTCATCATAGTATAAGTATTTTCTTTGGCAGCTTATGGATAAGGAATCAAATTAAACGCTGGAAATGGCATTTTCTGACTGGTGAAGAATCAATGCTATGCATTGCCATCTTTCCAGGCCAATACTACAGAATATAAGCATTAGATATTTACAGAGACCAGAAAACGTCATTATAGTCTATTTAGTCTTTGTTATGGAATATTCGAATAACTGGTAGTGATTTGGTGAAGTAATCGTCTACATCCCCGGACATCGCAGTCTCTGTACTTGCAACAATGGAGGAAGTGACTTTCTTTTTCTTTTGTCCACGGTGTTTCTTTTCACTTGCTTGTCATATGTTCATGGCTGCCGAAGACCAAGTCACAAAAGGACAAGTATGGATTACATTTACAACATAACTGCCTTGGAACATGTACAAACCCAGCCAAGACCGGATTCACCTTCATATCAGCTAAGAAATCTCTGCCATAAAAACTGTGTAATTTCTCAATATAAGGACTCGATTGGATGCGAGGATAAAAACAGGGGCATAATTATCTTTTTAAAAAAGTTGGAGGACTTAGTTTATGGAGTAACAATTAACAAACGAATAACATCTTTTGTAAAAGAGAATATCTTACAAGGTAGTATCTGTTTATAAATATTATTATTATTAACCCTTTAACAATGAATCTGTGTTTCTTAGGATAACATCATTTGTTTTTATCATTGAGACTGTTAGGTTCAGGAGAAAGAAAGTTTCAAAACATACATAGGAATTTTAATAAGGATAAATATTATATACACAGGCGGTGGAAACTAAAAGTTTCTACAAGCGCCTTAGTTTTAGTGTACATGAAGTTAGTTTAGTGTATAAAGTTTAGGGGTAGGAGGTTAGAATTTAGGGATAGTTGTTTCAATTTAAGGTTTAAGGTTATAATTTGTTTATAAGTTAAAACCTAAATCCTTACCATATTATCCTAAAAACTAAACTCTAACCTATAAACCCTAAATTATAACACTAAACCTTAAATTGAAACAACTATTCCTAAACCATAACCCCTACCCCTAAATTCTATACCTTAAATTAACTCCATGTACACTAAAACTAAGGTGCTTGTGGACTGTATAGGATATTAATCCAATAAATAAATGATCCTTGTATCTGTAGACAATGGTTTCAAAACATTGTATGCAGCGGTTTTCAAAAGACAGAAAAAAAACTGTAACCTTAACCGACTTGAAGATGTCCTTGTAAAGACGATAAATAATGATAAATTATCCATTGCATCTCTATCTCAAAGCACATGGTAGTGTGCTATACAAACATTAAGATAAGGTGTGCGCCGCTGTCAACCGACCGGAAAACTATGTGTGTGTATATGTATATATATATATATATATATATATATATATATATATGGACTGATGAGCTTGCCAATTCACATCACATCCCAAATTATCAGAAAAAAGGAACGGTCCTCTAATTATCTTTCAATTGCTTTAACCTTTCATTGTCGGCTTTATGTCTGCGCTTGTTGATATATGGACTAATGAGCTTGCCAAGCTGCGAGTAAAGGGTCAAACCCTTTTCCCTGTTGGTTCAAGCCCTGTTGCTGCTGAGTCTGGTGAAGCGGCTCAATCACAAAAGAAGAGCTCGATTGAGTTGGCTCCAGCTTTTGTTAGCAGAATCATGCGAGTCAAATCTCCTGCAGTGCTGTTCTCCGAGGGTTCTGTTTCCATGCTTGTTGAATGCTTCAGCCCTTGATAAAGAATAATAGATTATAGAAATAAGAGTGTAACATATGCTTATGATGTATGAAAAATCTTACTTTTATAAGATTCTACGGGTTTTTATTGAAACAGAAGACTTGGTTGGTTGTGTGATTTTGACCATGACATTAACATTTAAGGATGTTAATCATCTTTGAATAGGTTTTTATTTATTTTTAAAGATAAAAACTCAAATTGATCAAAACTATAAATATAGGGACTAAAAAATTATTTTTATCTTTTTATAGCAGGCAGGGCCATGCCCCCTAAATAGTCCCTTAGGTTTTAAAGCTAAAGACATGGTAAAATTCCCTTTCAACCCCCAAAATTGATAGATTTCAGTTCAGTCTCATTGAAAAACTATATTTTAAGCTAAAACAATGATAAAATTACATCTTGGTCTTTGAAAAAATTATCATTCAACTTTACCCTACAAAATTTCATGGCTTTGCAGCTGCTTGTTGAATGTTTCAGCCCTTGAAAAGGATTAAAAAAAATGTTCTTTGCAGCTGCTTTCTACTTACCAATGTTTATGGGGTTTTTTTGAACGAAATGTTTATGGATTTCAAATATCGTTACTTGTGTACATATATGATGTATGAAAATCTTACTTTTATTAAGATTCTACGGTTTTGATTGAACCAAAGGACTTGGGTGATTGAGATTCTGATAATGACAGAAACAATTAAGGTGATAATATTGCTATGTTCAGACTGAAGTAGTACTGTTTTCTCATAAACTCAGAACCTACCCGACCAAGCATACTTAACAGGGAATGACCAAATTAAAAACCCTGTCTGTTAGTGTTGCAGTTTCAATTCA
The DNA here is from genome assembly GCA_958450335.1 of Hibiscus tridactylites. Taxonomy (NCBI): domain Eukaryota; kingdom Viridiplantae; phylum Streptophyta; class Magnoliopsida; order Malvales; family Malvaceae; genus Hibiscus; species Hibiscus tridactylites. The sequence continues at coordinate 91,986,963 of OY288281.1, forward strand.
AGATGATGGCTTTGCAGCCAAATAAGAGTTTATTGCAATAACACAAAGCCATATGTCTTGTTATGGGCTAACAATCAAAACCACCTCTTTTATTGTGTGGTTTTTGATGTTTGGATTTGCAAGTAAATGCTGTTAAAAAAAAAAGGTTGTTAACATCAAATTTTCATAAGGTGATTTGCTTCCCCTGTCTTAAACCTGGCTCATGAAGTAGAAATGTAAAAGTGAAGCCTGGAGGGAGGGACCAGTGGAAAACTAGAATCCAGGGCCGTGTTCCAAGCTTGAGCACTATTTTGTTGCTTAGCTCCCAGGCCACGTGAAAGAAGTGAAGAGATTTAAACTTATCTACAGAAACAAAACAAGTGGTTCAATCATAAAACAAAAGATACCGCCATGCACTTGGGAATATCCCCCCGCTTCCAATTTAACAGTCTCCAGTGGCCGACCGCACACTGATATTTTTGTTCCAACTAGTCAAAACCGACAGCCTTAAAACCACACCACAATGGTTTCTTCTATTTCTATATATAGAAAGTAGAAACCCCCTTCAGACAGAAGAGAAGCATATAAACAAACACATTGAAAAGAAGGAAATGTCTGCAATCGTAGTGGTGTGGGTGGATGAGATCGAGAAGCTGAAAGAGAAAGTTGAAGCAAGAAGGGCTTTGTTGTGGAGGGCCAAAAAGGAGCAGCGCTCTGCCCAGGAAACCCGTGTTGAAGAAAAAGAAGCTGCGAGAGATGATTGTAAAGAAACTACAATGTCGGAAACTACTCTGTGTCTGCTTATGGACAGGTTTGTACCTTGGTGATGCCATTGCCATTTGCCCATCACACACAAAATGAAAATGTAAAAACAAGCTTCCACTCTACTATATTTGATGGAGCTTTATGTGTTATAAAGGTAAAACAACAAACTTCTCTATTAGTTTATGTAAATATGGTTCATTGTTATGTTAATGAATAATCTGAATGCTCATTTCTTTCTGTATATCTTGCTGTTAGAATTTTTGGACATGTCTGATTGATAAATTGTAATTAAGATTTTTTTTAACAAGGGGAAAGAGAAATGTTAAAATCTGACAAAGATCTTAGAAATATGGTGAATTGATATAGAAGAGAATGGGGAAGGAGAGACGGTACTCTCGTTTTATTTTATTAATTGAAAAATAACCGTAATATTCTCAGAAGAAAACCGGCCTTATATACAAAAGAATTAGAATGTTAGCTGAGATAACGGTGCTAACAGCTCCTAACCGTTTCTCTAACCAACCTTCTAGAGAACAGAAGACTAAAGAGATGGTGCAGCACATTTGACTATAAGCTGCACTCATCACAAATAATAGAAACAAAACTTAAACTATACCTTTACTCTTGACATTCCCCAGCTTCACTGACCAAGAAGATCCCCGAAAAACTTCTTGTTTTTTCATAGTTCATGCTTCACTCTTCATTCCCCCAACAAACTGCATGCTGAAGATCTGAGACAACCTTGTCTTCATATTTTGAGCAATAGCAAGAATAAGAACCTGCTGCAAGAAACAACACACAAAACAAAAACATAGCAAACAAGATGCAAAAGGAAAATATTACAACAGAGGAACCACAGCGAGTTTAAGCCTGTGTCTATGAAAGGCAGGGGCAGACAAAGGTTTAGTTAGAATATCAGCAACTTGTTCAAAGGCAGGGACTTCATTGACATTTGACTATAAGCTGCACTCATCACAAATAATAGAAACAAAACTTAAACTATACCTTTATTCTTGACAAGAAATTTACTCTTATTGGCTCTAGAACTCACAATCTAGAGGGAGGGGAGATGTCAACTAATTACATTCTTGATTACTCTAATTCTTATTTCTTTAACCCTCCCCTAATAATTAAATAATTGAACAAAAACATGTCACTTCTTTGTAACACATTTATTGAAACTATTGGCAAAGCCCCAATCTTCTTCATGACAGCTGAGGCCATTGGGTTTGTATTTACATAACGCAAATGAATCCAATTCAACCCAAACCTCTCTACTTTCCTTATTTTTAGTTAATCCAACCAAACAACTTCTGGTCTGGTAATGGTGAATTTAAACTTAAGGTCGATGGAAGACGGGATCAAATCCATGGTAGAACTGGTTCGGGTAGAGTTATTCGAGTCGAGATAATAACCAGGAATGGATCGTTGGATTCGGTTGAAATTAATGTTCTCAATTGCTGGACCTAGTTGCTGGACCTGATTCCCTAATTTCAATTAATTGCGTTCTCAATTGTGTTGGGGATAACCAATCATTCGGCTGGACTTATAAAAACAATACAAAACTTTATTTTTGCAAAGATGTACAATTGTAAAACAATTTCATGACCTTTTATTTTTTTTCTAACGTGAGATTAATGTTCTCACGTCTTATAGATGTGACATGTGCAAGAATGGAGCTAAATTCAATGTTGGGAGGGACAAGAATCTATTAAACTTTTAAATTTAAAAATTAGTAGAGGCAAAAGTTTTATTTGATTAATATTTAAACTAAAAGAGAGTAAAAATATAATTATACCAAAAAATTTGAGAGGAGCAACAGCCCCTCCCACGAGAAATTAATTCATGGACCTTGTTCACCACGTCATTTGTGGTCCAACCAATAAGATTCATACACTTTAAAATAACTACTCATTAACTACCCACTCTCTATCAACATGTATGAAAGAGAAGATGATTCACTATAAAAATATATATATATATATATATATATATTTTATAAAATTTAATTGTTTAAAATAATTATTGTCAAAGTTTAATGTATTTTATTTAAATAGAAAATGAGTTCAGGATTAAATCTGAAATTTAATATTAATTCTCATCAAAATGATTTTTAAAATAAAGCAGAAATGTAATTTCCAAAAAAAAAACATAAATGTACAATAAATTTGTTCACGCCAATAGAAACTCACTCAGTTACAAATTACAATCTTCGAAAACTGTACTTTCCAATTCAATTTTCTAATACATAATCAAATTACACAAACACGTGAAGACAATCTAATAAACAAATTAAACAATGCAACACAGTTCCAGATTAAAAGCAAAACCTTTTTCACATTTAATCAGCTCCAATTGGTTGAAATATTCCATCTATACACGTGGCACCGCCCACACCCACCTTAAGTTGCCTTCTAGGCTAAGGTAAACCAATCACGCAAGGACCGGACCACTAAACAACAATGCCCCCGCCGGCCGCCGCTGCCGTGTCTGCGCGTGGGAACTTTTCTTCGCTTTGTCTGACTATGTTGACTTTGACGTTTGCCATCGAGGGGAAAAGTATGTTGCCAATTAACCCATCATCTCTTCCCCATTATCAAGTCATCGTCAACAATGTGGTGGCCATTAAGGTAACCATGTTTAATCTCCTTCATATCTGGCGCGTGTTCAAATACGCGCCATACTTTGACTGACTTGTCGAGGCTGCCACTGTAAACAATCCATTTACGGTCGGTCTTGGTCGACGTTCGATCATCTTCTTCGACGGCTAGGCATTTGACGGGGCCGGTGTGGCCGGTTAAGACCGAGAGGCATTTGTGGACACCACCTTCTTCTCTTCTCCACACGCATATGCTGCTATCCGCTGAGCCGCTAAACACCAAATTCCCAGATGTGGCCAAGCAGAGAACAGCCATTTTATGGCCCCTTAGTATCCCGCCATGTGAAAGGTGCTTTTCACTTTCCCAGAAGTTGACAAGACCGTCCGACGAACCACAGTACAACACCCCCAATTCCTGGTTCACAGCCAATGAGGTCACCGCGTTCTCTTGCTTCAACAGCACTTGAACCAGGAAATGTTTCGTTCCTTTCCCTTGTAACTCTCTTTTCCATACCTTCACTGTCCCATCCGCCGATCCCGTGAACACCAAGCTGTCGAATCCGGCCACCACAGAATTGATAGCGTCGTCGTGAGCATCAATGGATTCCAAGCATTTCGAGTTGGCCAAGCTCCAAACTTTCAAAGTTTTATCCCAAGACCCTGAATATAACAACCCCATGTCTTCATTCAAGCTCAAGCATGAGACAGCATCAAAGTGTTTGATTCGGAGAACAATTCGGTTTCTCCGAACTTCAACGTAGTTCTTACGTTTAACAGAGCTCTTAACGACGTCTTTGAATGTGGGCAAAGTGCCGAGTCTTTTGTAATTACCGGGGCTCGTCGTTGAAACCCTCCAGACTCGGATTTTACCGTCTTGGTGACCGGTGAATACCCTATCCCCCAGTACGATAATGGCCTTAACCAACCCGCTTTTAGCTTTGAAACCGGAAAACTCCTTCAAGTTCTTCCACACACGGATGTTCTTGCTATCGGAGCCCGTATACAGCAAATCTCCGGCTGCAGCTAACGAGTAAATATGGCCTTCTTCTCGCACAATGGACGCAATAAGCCCGTCTTGGCCAAAATCAGTTTCCAGTACAGATGCGGTAATCCATGGAGATTTGATGTATGGAGAAGCCTGGTTCCATGGTGACATGATATAAGGAGAACCCTCGCCGTCGCCGCTGGTGGTGGTGCTGTTGGAATACCTGGGGCTGGCCATGGACGCACTGCTTTTACGATTAGGGAGGTCGTCCTCGACACCAAAATCGAGGTTGTTGTTAAAAGAAAACAAACAAGGCTCCGATTGTTTGAAGAGAGTTCCCAGATTTGGTCGGCTATGGAGGCTGCTTCTTTGCTCCATTACCATCGTCTACCTTAACTGATTTCTGGTAAATTAACAATGAGGAAGAAGCAACTGAGAATTTTTCTGAAACTGTTTAGAGAAAATAGAAATATATTTATTTTATGGAAAGAATGAGCGAATGGAGGGATGGAAGGGGTATATATAATATATGTAGAAAGGGTTGAAGAATGAATAGAGGTAGGTGATGTGAGGTTGTGGGATTTGGACATGTGGAGGTATGAGACGTAAGCATTACGGATGGGTAAACCGGGTATCCCCGTCACAAGTAAACTAGCATTAAGTTTGGTCATGAAATTTCATTATTTATTTCCTTTTTCATATCTGATCACATTCGTATTACTGAAATTAGAAGGTTCTATAAATATTTAATCACATTCGTGACAATGAAATTTAAAATATATAATTCGAATTTATGATTTAGTGGTATAAAAAATAAAATTTTAGTTGTCATCATTTTTTATCTTTAATCAATCCATTTCTTCTCTCTTTATAAAAATAGCTAAATTTGTCCCCGTAAATCATGATTTTATTATTCTAGAAGGTCAAAATATAATATTATCATGTATGAACTTATAATTTTACAATTTTGAGAGAAATTTAGGAATAAATTTACCATTTTTAGGGGCTATAGCCTTGTAAGCTCTTAATTTTGACAGTGATAAAAAATACTCCTTCCGTCCCAGTAAAACTGTCACATGTTGACATTTTTTTGGTCAAATTTTTTCAATTTTGACTATAATTTATTTAAATATTTTAATTAATTAAAAATTATAAAAAATATATTTAAAAACTAGTTGATTCAAGGTTTTTAAAATATATTTTTTTATATTTTTATCATTAATAAATTTTAAATTATAAGAGGTCAAAGTTGAAAAAGTTTGACCCCAAAAAAATCAACATGTGACAGTTTTAGTGGGACAAAGGGAGTAATAAATAAGAATTTGATTGTCATTTTTTATAGTAAAAATGGTATTGTAAACATAGAAAAGATGGTTGGAGTGTTAAAGTTTGACCTTATATATGTTAGCACAGTTAGGAAGATATTGAGCGTTTGAAATTTCAAAAACATGCTAAAACGTGCTATTAGAGTTTGTGTTTTGTGAACCTTACACGAAAAAGATAAGGGTTGTAAATTTGTAATAAAACGGTTCACGTTTGGCTTTGAACTTCTCTTGTCAACTATACCCCAATTAATATTTTGATGAATCAGATTCTTTTGTTCAGAAAAGTTATTAGGTTTTCGAAATTAGTTTTCATTTTGTTCTAGAGATGTTATCTAATTATAATTCAAGATATATGATAAATTGTTAGTCTTGTTCGTGAAATAAATAACTATACATGATAAACACATTTTTTTCTCATTATATCTGGTGTCAGGTGAGAGTTTGGTGAAGCAGAAGACAGAGCTAGGGTTGGAATTGTCTTGTCCACTGCCCTAAAACTGAAACCATGTGTAGGATTTCAGATGCATTTGATTTGAGCAGCTGTGCTAGAACTGCGTCAACTGTTCTTGAATGGCTGCCACCTCCCACCTGCATGAATGATTGGTAGCCAAAATTACGACCTTCCTTGGACGCCAACCGCCACGGTAAACCGCTTTCGGATTGGGGCATGTGAATGTCTCATCTTCCCACGTTATCCATCTTTGACCCCACTTCCCCAATGCCAATCCTATACGTGTCCTTCCAATATATACTTGAGAAAAAATACATTTTTTAACAGAAAAGTATTTTATGTACCCACTATGAAAAAAAGTTTTTACAAGGGCATAATTTTTTGAAGTTTAGACGTTAGAAACTGAGTTTTGAAGTTTGAGAATAATTTTTATGGTTTAAAGTTAATGATTTAGAATTAAGGGATTATGATTTAGGGTCTTAAAAAAATACGTGATAGTTTTAAAAGTTTAATTATGGAAAAAAAATTACGGTGCATCAAGTAAATACCTTTTTAAAATATTAAGATCGAATTTGTTAATGTCTAAATATTGTGTATAAGTTTTTAAACTAAATTCTATCACACATAAATTTTATTTAGATTTATTTTAATTATTAATTTGATCGTATTTTATAATACTTATTTTTTATATTAGTGCGGGGGCTATCTAACATGTGATATGAAGCCGAGCTATATATTTGGGTCTACGATTTTTGCAATTCATCAATTATTAGGAGAAGAGACGATAGATGTTTATGGACTGAATTTGGTATAGGTTATTTTTATATTATATGTTTACTTCATGGTTTATGCTTGAGATTCATGACTCTCTCAAAATAATATCATCTTTAAAATTCGAAGTCAAATTCTCTTGTTGAGAGACCAATGTGCCTTCTTATTACACCCAACCCTTATTGGTAATTTGATATCAAATCTTTGATTCTACTCTAAGTGAATTGATATATAAATTAATATTTAACACACGCCTGCTTACCTACACAATTTTATTATTCAGTAAGATCAGATAACCTGATATGACATTGTTGGTAAGCTTATATAGTATTAATATATAAAAGATAAATCTATATCAATTTCTTAATTAATTTGAAAGGCTTTTCTCCAAGCTTTGTTTTACATTCTCCTAAAGTTTCTCTCTAAGTCCTTGAAATCTATACAATATAGTTGCACTTTGAACCTAGAAAAATTACAATTTCTTCCTCAACTCTTGAGAAAATCTCATTTCGCCCCTGACCATATATTATTTGTTTTGGTTAATATTTTCTATATGGTTTGGCAAATGGAGAAGAAAATCCTAGAAGAGATGATATAAATTCAATACGTGTCCTTTAAAATGGTCCTATCAATAAATTTTTAAATGTTGGTAACCCTAGTGTGGGGACTATACATCAAGTTCTTCAAGTGGAATTAGTAGCAACTTAAGTTAATGTCGGACACTTGGCTCCTATACACAAGTCAACAGCCTCTGCTTAGCAAAGATTAACAATATTAAATTTAAAAGTTTATTTTGATGTTAGAATCTCGTTTCATAAGTTCACTTCAAGAATGGTTTCCACAAAGTAAACACGTATGGTGAAGATGACAAGTGTCGTAAAAAAGCTGCTTTTCATTTTACTTTAGATTATATTAATGTAACCAAATTCATTACCTCGTTGAAATCCTTGGTTTTAGGCAGTTTCCGGTTCTGTCCAATAATCAACAAACATTAATTAAATAAAGGAATCAAGTTTGGCAAAGCTTACTTTGAGTAAGAGAACAGTAAACTAGATTAGGGCAAGTGTCGATGAACCCTAAAAAAGTAATCCGAAAATATGAACATGTTCACTGTTTTGTTAGAAAAAGTATGTATTGTTTTAGTTTACCAAAAATATTTAAATCTGTCTGTTAAGCATCAAACACGTTATCTAAATCAATTTTAATATTTCGTTCAGATTACCTAAGCTTGAAGAAATCGTCATACTGACCCAAAATATCCAGTATTTATCAACTAAGAAAATGTAGCTCCTGGCATGTGTCAGTCATTCATATTCTGTTCTGTATATTATATTATAGAAGATTACTTTTGGATTCTAAGATAACATAAACTATAAAACTCCAAATATTTAAGAATCAAAGAATATATATTGGGATTTGATTGTTGTATAACTTGACTTCACATGTTCCCGTATCTTGAACAATATCAAAAGGTCTGATTTATTTCTCTGTGTTTGATTTTTAATTTAGATAAATTTATGTATACCTGTAAACTAAGTTTTTCTAATCGAAATCACCTACAAAATTGTATAAACTTACCATTGAGATCCCTTCTTGGGTTCAAAAGTTTGATTTATTTGAATACTAGTTTTTTTATATGTACGATGCATAGATTTATTATAATTATTATTGAAAATAATTTTACGTAAATAATCATTTATAAACAATGAATATTAAAAATTAAAAGATAATTCTTTTAAAAACTTTAAGAATCGGTTATTTTTTGTTCCAAAAAAAAAGAGAATCGGTCATTTTTACTTTCAAACCAACAGCTTAATTTTATTAAATTTAATAATTTTATTTTATTAATTTCAAGATAGTTTTCAAATTTTAAAATGGAAAGTGGTTCTCAACAAGTCGTACAAGTGAAAAAGTGAATGATATTAATCTTATAAGACCCGAATTCAATCACAATGCCTGCAAAATGTGTACATTGCTAAAGAGTTAAAGAATATAGTTTTAAATATACGGGTCCACATATTTATTATTATTATTTTTTTTGGATAAATGCCCTTTTATTCATCCAAAGAACCAACCAAACAACAACCAAACAAAATACAACCATCTTTCCCTATCCCCGTAAAATCTAATTACAGTGTATACCCCATCTTTCTATCAAGCTTATATCAGCATGTACAAATCTAGAAAAACCAGTCATCCTTAAGCAAACATCATTTTTAATTCTATAAAAAATAGCTTCAACCTGCAGTGAAGACTTCCCATGAATCCAGTGTGAGGCCAAGTGTCAAAAAAAATGGTGGCATGTGGAACTTGTCAACTACTCAAAGGATCTCTCTATCAATTATACCAAAATGCATGCACGTTTCACAAGTGCAGATGAATTTTAATTGGTGCTAAAGATTAACAAATCGGTATTGTGTGTTCATGTGGCTGCTGATCATCTAACTGCACCAAGCTGACATCCTTTCCGATGTGGGATTACGGCCTGTTTGGATTATATTCAGAAAACTAGCTGCTGTTTCCAAGTCAAGAATGCTTTATTCTAAGCTGTATTAAAACCCTGAAATTTCTTACTAAACTGAACAAATGTTTATTGTCCTTGGATTTGTTGAGGAAATGGGGTTCTTTGCATGTCGTTTTCAAACCTTAAAAAAAGGGAACATTCCACAGTGGGTTATGGGTGTTGACAATCATGTTGTTTTCTGGGAGTGATGGGCTTAAAAGTCTACTTCAATCATTCTTACATTATGCTTTCTCTGAACACTCTAGTACTCTACTCCTACATATCTTCCCTTTCTGTATACAATTTCCTTAAAAGTTTAATTAGTTTAATCCACCGGTTAAGGAAATGTTGTTATTGCTAAAAGAACTAAACTCAAACATTAATTATACTATATTTTATTAAAGGATTAAGAGAAAATTACAAAAAACTATCATGTAGATATAAGGATATGATTACACGAAAGAGACAAATGAACATTAAACAACACAAAGCCTAACCCTACAATCTTCCACTCAACTGAACTGACAGAATGGTCCCACCCCACTTATTTGGAAGTGCTCAAATGCTACTATTGCTTCAGATTATTTGATGTCCAAACCCTTTTGATATTTATGCAGCAAATGGGCCCCAAGTCTTTGTTGTATTATTGATCCCCAGAGAAAGAAGAAAATATCAGAGATTCATGGAATCAGCTCTAGAATTTCCAGAACATATATAGCAAAAAGAAATGAAATAATCCATAATTTAGTGCTGTACACTTGGCTTTCTTCTGCAGCTGATTGGACCATGGTTTCTTGGAGCATGGCACAGATAACAAAGAGATGAACAAGTTGCAGCCACTGTTAGTGCTGTACACATGTCTCGCTTCTCCTCAGAATTATCCAACATCTTGCACGAGAGTCGAGACAGTATCAAATCAAACATCCTTAGATGTGTTATTAAGCATGGGGTTTTGCATGCATTATCTGTCAGCTTTGGATAATATATATAATCATGTGCAAGTGTTGGTGTTTAGCAAGTGATAAGGGATTTGACTTTAATGTCTGTTTACGTGTCAGCAACATGTCGAAACCCATTGGATTAGGAGGCAGAAGTTAGAACAAAACCAGCTTATGTTGATCAAAACCAATAATTGTGATTCCTGAAACCATTAAGAGTAAAGACTAAAGAGCATGGCCCAGTTCAATCTCTTATGGATATACTTAATCAGCTAAGCTTTTAATCATTCATGCATCTGCACGTGTCATTTGCATGTCCCAAAAATCAAGCCTTTCATACACGGAGTTGACTTCATTTTAACTATATTTAAGCATATCATGGTAGTTTCTGTTGTTTTTTTCTTAGTCCTTTATAATCTATGTATCTTATGACAAGCAATGTAACAGAATTAGACATCCATATTCCATGGGCTAGTTTTGCAACCTTGTTATATTCCAAAAAGAACCTCCTTCAGGCCCAGAAAGCTATCTTGTTCTTCAAGCTCAAACAGAGTAATGGCCCTATTCCTTAAAACTGAACTAGAAGGATGAGAGGCATTGAATGTAAACCTCCACTTTTCTCCTATTTCTAGAAAGTTTTGCATATAGATATACTAGGATCTACAGAGAACATAATTCACTAATCTAGCATTTTCAAACAATTCTCTTCTTTCTTGCTGGCGATATCTTTAATTTACTTGTAAACTGCTTCTTCTTCTTCTTCTTCTTCTTTAATACGCTCATTATTAGAAAGCAGATGTTTTAACTAATTGATTAGTCCATTCGTTACAATACAAGGAACCCAAATAATACAATTTTCTGAGTTTATATAGTTAAGTGCCCGGATTGGTGTCATATGCTAAAAGATTTTATTTCTTTCAATTGCCTTCTTGAAGCAATTAATGGACACTTTTAGCTCGAGTACTTGGTCATTTCTGATTGTCCTGACTGAGGGATCTACCATGCCAGTTGAAATTCATTTGTGAACTAACTGTATCTTTTTTGCCATTTCTCAAATTTGTCTTCCAAATAATTTCCCCCCTCCAATTTGAAGCTATACAAAACTTGAATATAGATGGAATGATTTGATCTTTGAATGGTCATTCTAAACAGGGGGAAATGGTTGAATTTGCCAAAAACTTGGCAGATTTTGCTGCTGCAAGTGGAAAGAAGCATGTTGTTCTGCTTTCCAGCTTGGATTTTGGAAAGTGGCAGAAAATTGACATGTCAAGGTATTTCACCCTGAATTTTTCTTTGGAAATATAGAACCTTGATTAACTTCTGTTCCGGGATATCAACTTGGCAACTGGCAATGCCCTTTGATCATAACAAATGCTGATCTACTGCCTGTGATTTCAGTGGTCTGCAGATACATTACCTATCCAGCATCAATCCTGATGGAAGAGACGATCTATGTGAACAACTTGGATGGAAAAAGGCTGCAAGAATACAATCCTGCTCAGAGATGTTGGAAGTATCTTAGCACCTTAGCTGAGGGAAAAACCATGCTGGAAAGCAATTTACCTTTTGAAGATGAGCTGGAAGATGAAGATTATTACCCACGGCAACCTTTTGCAGCACTTTTTTCTTGTTTGAAGGTATTCTTCTCTTTTTTAACTTCATAACTATTTCGCACTATGTTAGGTGAGACTGCCTTTTGCACCAATATTTTGAATTTATTTCTTTCATGTACAAGACCAGGGTTTATTCTATATATATGGCGAGCCTTGCATTTCTGTGGCTTACTTTGTTATTTTCTATATAGGCCAAAGGTTTGAAGGTTACATGCTTACTGTGCTATTGTTCAGAAGGGGATAACATACAGGATGCTTTTCAATTGGCCGAGGCAGCATGCAGACTTTTGGGGCTAAATTCTAGTACTTTTCCCGGTAAGGTTCCTTTATACTTGAGATATCAATATTGCCTGCGCTGTTCAGCTGGCAGCATGCTCAATCACCCTGCTGCAGCTGTTGGTGCATGAACCCGTGACCTGTAGTAACAACAACCGTTCCCTTAACCACTGAGGGTCTGAGGCAAGTTGGTTGGTCCGGAGACGGAAGCCTTTTTATTCTTGTTGGTGAAGACCAAGATCATGAGTCATATTATCCTAGGTTTGAACAAGTTGGTAGAATTCCATTTTTATGCCCCTAGACCCCTCACGTTACGTGCCGTGAAATCGGGGTACAAAAAAAAGAGAGATATGGGTTTCTCTTGGTGTAGCGGGCCTCAACAGAAGGTCTGCATGATTATATTGGGTCTTAAGCCCTCAAAGAATCGGTACAACTTTAACTGCACTACAGAAGGTGTCAATTTTTCATGCACAAATTGGCAAACTTTTTTATGTCATTGTTTGATTGCTTTATGGAGACGTGAGACACTTCATATTCATAAAAAAAATTGACACGAAACCTGCATGAGTTCTTCAAGGAGCATGCACTATAAAAGTTAGTGAAGTTCCCTGAAGAAATGCATTCATTTGGCTGAGTGGAACATCTTTTTTCTTTATTATATTGGAGGCATCCAATTTTCCACTGGAAATGAAAAGAAGATTTGGTTTCTTGGGTGTTTTTACAGACACATCAAAGATGAATTTCGGGAAGACACTTTTCTACTTTATACTATATGAAGCTGAACCATATCTCATCGGACATATCATCTTTCTCTTCAACTTTTGAAAGCTTTCACCTAAATTGGCTGTCTTTTCATAGCATTTTTGGTTTGTGGAAACACATGCAAGGAGCACCAAATAATTGAATAGGTTACCACCATATGAACTTTTGGCACGACATATCTACAACCATTTCTGGTATATAAGTTTTGGTTGGGGGAGTAGAACAGATGCAAAATCTCCATACCTGAAAACAGAAGCTTCCATGGGCACATTTGTAGGACATTTGGTGCCAGGCCTGGCACTGACTCTTCTTGGCCTGTGGCACACCATCAACAATATCAGAGCCTATTGTCTCAAGGGCTCTACCAAATTTACAGTAAGGTTTTGGTACCCTTTCAATGGCCCTATTTCTAGGTTCAAACATTTGGAGCTGATTTTTATCTTGTCCTTTTCCCTGTTAGCAATTTTCATGCAAATTTTGGACTTTCCTTTTATTCGCTTTCCTTTCGAACTCGACGGCTTCGAGCACGCAAGCATATTTGTCCATCTTGCTATATTTGCAGGTTTCACTCTTTCTGCAGAATTAACTCAGTCCACTGAGATTCTATCAGCTTTTTCGGGAATTCTTGTGGCGTCTGTTTTCAGTCAGGAGTTTTTCTTGCTCCATTTTCACTCAGCCGATCATGTTGGACTTGAAGGCCATTACCACTGGCTCTTGCAGCTCATAGTGCTCATCTCCCTACTGGCAGCTATAGCACTAATGTTTCTACCAACTAGTTTGTCTGCGGTTCTTGTTCTATCGGTTTCCATTGTGTTCCAGGGTTGTTGGTTCATGAACATGGGATTTGTGCTATGGAGTCCTCAGTTTGTTCCTCGAGGATGCATAATGCAGTCGGCCGAAAGCGGCGGTGACAGCATGCACGGTGCAGTGACATGTTTCTCACCTGAAGCAGATATGAGGGCCAGAGCATTGGCCAACTTGCAATTCAGTTGGATACTCTCTGGAATTATGATAGTCACCGGATTCACCTGCCTGAAATTTGCTGGAAAATGCACCCCGAGGCCACAATCAACCGAATACGAGCAACTTCAAATTGGAGGCAGCGATGTTACTATAAGTCTATAACAATGGATAGCTTCAAGCAAGCTGATCCCTAGGTGTTTAACTTTGTTTGATAAACATGTAAGTGTAACCTGGACAACAATGGCTGAAATTGAACTTAAACACTCCTGAATAAATGCAATGTAACAGATGTATTATAAATACGATATCCCTCACAGTAGTCAAATAAAACAATATAAAACATGACATTTCCATTGCAGAAGCCATATAAAACATGTTGCTAACTTGCTGTATTTAGACAAAGAAATTGGTTGCAATTAGAAAGGACAAGGAAATAAAGAAATGTCTTTTGACTTATTTTATTTGATATATAGTTTCCAAAATAGCAACCCGATGTGCTAATTCAGCTGGAACTGAAAAACATTCAAGTTTTTTTTACATAGCAATCAAAGTACAAATTTTGGAAATGAAAAGTAGAGACATTGATGAAGCAAATCTTAAATTTCTGACTCAGGACTCTGCTTCTTCCACAAATGCTTCGATTCGAAGAAGAACGAATCCCACGGCAACTCCGACGAGAACAAGTCCATTCATGATTGCTGCAATCCTGAATATCTCACCAGCTGCATTGCAAGTTGAAGAGAGTGCACCACCACCAGCACCACCACGGCCTCTACCTTTCCCACTTGATGGAGCTTTGAGTGAGCTGACAACGTTTGCAAAAGATTGGTGGATGCACACTGGTTGGCCTAGTGAGACCACCTTGTTGTGAGCTTTCAATCCACCAAAAGAGTTCAATCCTGTTATGTAATTCACATGAACACCAGTCTTTCTCCTGGGGTTGCCAATGGAGGCAGCAGCCAACATGGGTGGGGAGTGTGTAGCTGAGGCTGTTGCCATTGCTAATTGCTAATTGCTAATTGCTAATTGCTATAGGTAAAAGGAAAGCTGAAGAGAACAGAGATGGGGGTTAAGTTGTTGTATGGACTATGGAGATTGGAGAAGAGATGATGGATAAGGTGAAGTAAAAGGATGAATGGCTGGGAAGAAGATAAGATTTTGCAGCTTCAAATGCTGGGCAGGAGATATTTGAGGTTACATTAGCCCATATCATATTTCCTTTAAAATGAACATTTCAGGCTCAAAGCCCTCAAATAATCTCCTCATGCCCCCACTTTCAGGCCCAAGGAGTCTTAGACGCTAAGCAACTTAATCGCAATTCGCAAGCTACTCGCGCTTTATTACAGTATTCCTATTTTTTAAGGGTAAAATACACCTGTGTGGTCACTTAATTATAGGTTTACTAACAAACATGGCACTTATCTTCTAAAAGTAACAATTGAGTCACTCAATTATAGGTTTAAGAACATACAAGTCACTTTTGTTCTAAAAGTAACCATTCAGTTACTCCATTATAGGTTTAGTAACAAACATGTTACTCAATTAAAATTTTGTGATAAACAATTCACCATATCATTAAAATTGAAACAAAGGGCTTGGTATAATCACAATTCTAGTTCCTAAAACTTATGCATTCTATTAATTTAGACCTAATATAAAATAATTTAATAAAACTAACCATTCATATTTAAAAATTTTGACACTGCACCCTCCAACCACTTACCACACTCTATGATATTGTCTGTCGATATGATAGTCAACAAATGTCATAGCTCGATAGACACAATCACTTTACTACTAGACAATTGACAAACTAATGGAATCGACTCATTATAACCTTGACTCACACGGTAGATACAATTACTTCACTAATAAAATTTTTAAATATGAAGGGTTAATTTTTTTAAAAAAATATTTCGAATTATGACCAAATTAATAGAATGTATAAGTTTCGAAGACTAAAATATTATTATATCGAGCCAATGTTTCAACTTTAATGATAAAGACGACTTGTTTGTCTCAAAATTTTAATTGAGGTGATATGTTTGTTTTGAACCTTATAATTGAATGATTGTGTTGTTACTTTTAAAAGAAAAATGACGAGTTTGCAATGATGGCCGAGTGGTCAGAGCATCCTTATCTGCTTCATCCCCTCGCCTTAAGTCTTGTATATTCCTAGACCTATAATTGAGTGACTTAATTATTATTATTTTTTTAAAATTGAGTAACACTATGGTGTAATTTACCCATTTTGCAATATATTAGCAACATTAAATCGAAAGATTATTTATTATTAAATAAACGACGATTTTGACTTCCATGTCAATCATTTTATTTATAGCAAAGTGTAGCGATTCTACTTCTAGCAAGACTTTAGTATGACAGAATGCTATGACGTGAGACAAGCAAATATCACGCTGTGTCGGCATGTTGCAAGCAAAAGACAACATTCTCGTGCCGCCATTTTTGCTAATCCTCGACTCATAATCAAATTCAACACGTGCGTGTTTTCTTTTTCTGTTCACAAGTAGGATATTTTCTCCAATTTAACAAAAGTACGCAGACATTAATTGTATAGATAATTAAAATAAACAATAATAAGATCATTGTTCATTAGTGTCTAAAGGACAAATTAATTAAACCCTGAATTCAAATACGACAATCGAAATTGTTGTTTTAAAGTTGATATATTGGAATAAGATGAACAAATTAACCATTCCTAGGTTGTCACGATTCGTAGTATATAATTAATTAACTAAACCAAGAAAATGGCTCGGTGGACGTGCGTTAACTCGAGAGTCTACTCAAAATAAATTACTCTCTCCGTCCCAGTAAAACTGTCACATGTTGACATTTTTCTGGTCAAATTTTTCAACTTTGACTATAATTTATTTGAATATTTTAATTAATTAAAAATTATAAAAAATATATTTAAAAATTAGTTGATTCAAGGTTTTTAAAATATATTTTTTCATATTTTTATCAATAATAAATTTTAAATTTTAAGAGGTCAAAGTTGAAAAAGTTTGACCCAAAAAAAGTCAACATGTGACAGTTTTAGTGGGACAGAGGGAGTAATAAATAGTGATAAAATTGATTAAAAACTAGTTGGTTAACAGCTATAACCATCTTAAAACATAAAAAAAAAACATTTTTTCTGTTATTATTTTATTGTAATTACCACTGATCGAACCTCGCGCAATTTAAACCGAACTTACGGGACAGGGTGCAGTTCAATTAGTGAATAAACTATAAATTAAACCAAAGAACGTCGCGCGTCTGTTTATGTTTTATGAAGTAGCGATAACAGCAGAATGATAGCACGAAAGCTTGCGAACTAAGCCGATCGATCTTGTCTTAGAAATGAAAATGGTACTAAGTTTGAGTTTCTCACGCGACCAAGTAATGGATTCCCTCTATAAATACAACTGGGGAGTACTAGTGGTTTCTTCATCTTCATCTTCATCTTCATCTTCATTTCTTACTCAGAACAAGAAACCTTCAACTTCTCTCTCAAGTTAGGCCACATCCTTAAAAGTATCAGATCAAATCTACAACAGCCATGGCTCTTTTGTCGAAGGTGGTCGACGGCAGTGATTCCCGAAAGCTCACGGTTACAGGGGCATTTAGTTCCGAACCATTCCCCAAGGCGGAGGCTAGCGGTCTGACGGTGGTAGACGAAGGGAATTCTCCATGGACGTTCAAATACAAGGTTTCTGGGAACAAACGGATCCTGTCGGGTTCCCATTGGGTGCAATTCTTCGGAAGCAATAAGGTCCGAGTTGGTGACGAGGTCGCCATTTACCACAACGATGGGTGGGGCCCTGAAGCAGACTACAAGATTGAAGTGATCAGGCGGGGCTGACGGCACGGGCTGTTCTTAAACAAATCAAATACTTGCAGATGATATATCATGCTGCCATCTACGTCTGTTGTTTCATGTCTGTGTTTTGTGTCGGTCATTATGTCGTGTTCTAGTTTCATATATTTGGAATTTGTACTCTTACAATGAATACAATATGTTGTTATTTGTTTCTTGTATTCAGTGATTCTATATATATATATTAATCATTTATGAATGTTTCATTTATTCTTCTTCTTTATAGTATGTTCATAAGTGGATTTAAGTTTGCTTTTTATATCCTACTATCTCTTTCATGTATATAATTATATTTCTTTTTCGGGCAAGATCAAAACTGGATTCAGACTATACTAATTACAATTTTTTAACAAACATTAACAATTACTTTTATTTGATACTAATCACATTAATAGATGATTTTCTAAAAAAACCATTGAAAATTTTAAATGACTAAAGATAAAAACAGGACTACAAGGAAAACGTTAAACATTGACTACAAAATTTTGAATGATGGAATATGGACTGGACAGGGGTGAAGAAAGGAAGATGAACAAGTTTGCAGAGAAGTAATGAAGAAGAAAGCTTTTGTTATTGATAAAAGTGAATCGAATACAACTTGACTTTTACAATACACCATATGTGCTTATATACACAGAGTTCTTAGAGAATAACAGACTAACAGATTCTTGACCTTTCACCTTGGAATACAGCTCAACATCTAGGTAGTTACAACGGCTTACAACGGCTATACAATATATACTGACATTGAATAAAGTTTAAGCTGCATATTAGCCAAAAAGTTAATCAAGGACATGGGGTTGCACTTCAAGACAATTAGTGACATTCTTGCAATAACTAATAAAGATGATTTAAAATATATATATTGTCCCTAAAGGTCAGCACTAAACAGGGATTAATGGGATCATGTTCTATAAAAAAACTAGTTTAAAAGTATTCCTTTTATCCCTAACATATTTTGACCCTCTAAATTTAAACATTTTATCATTTATTGATTCAACCATCGATATCCAACTCCTTAACAAAGTAATTCGGATCGAGTTTTACAAAGATCTAATATGAGGAGATCCTTCCAATCTAATTTTATTAATTCATAATATCAGAATACAAATTTCTACCCTTATTTAAGAGACATAGTGATGCATTCCGCTATTCGTTAGTTTTTAAAATGATAATTTAATAATAAATAATATTAAATTTTGTAATCGCTGGAACTTACGAAAAAAACATTCGGCTTTAAAGACTATCTGCCTATTTAAACTTCAACTTTTATGTGTTGCGAACTCAACAATGGTGATGAAACGAAACTAATGATGAAGAAACGAAAGGTTTACCAAAGTGAAAATACAAAGATAAAAGAAAATTATTAATTCTGAGAGCCTATTTTACAAAATGATTGGGCTTGACATTTATAGCACATCTCAAGTTGAGCTGATCAGCCCAAACGATTATAACAAATTAATAACAACTTTAACAAACTTTGGGCTAATCCAGCTAATAGAAAACCTCTATTACTCTAATATTTTTTCGGTTTTCTTCTCTTCTTGAAGCTTTTGAAAAGAGACAACACCAAGACGTCGTTGCATGAGAGCAAAGGACGCGGGTAGAATAGGCTTTGTCAAAATATCATCAATTTGTTCTGAAGAAGGTACAAAATTAACTGCAAGTTGGACACCGAGAACCCTTTCCCGAACAAAATGCAGGTCGATCTCCACATACTTAATTCGTGCACGATGAGTCGGATTAGCAGCCATGGACACAGTAAAATGTATTATCACACCATACCACATACAGACTCGTCAAATCAAATCCAATTTCTGTAACACCCGCGTTTTGGGGCTAGGAGTTAGCCGGGTTTTAGTTCGAGTCAAATAAAACTTAATTAAAACATTTCATCTTCAAATAATGACCTAATTGAACTTTTGTAGAAAGGGGAGGGCTTATGAGGTAATTTGACCCTAAAGTTTTAAAAAAAGCTAGACAACTTTAACCAAAAGTTGTCATCTTCTTTTCATCTTCTTTCCAACTTCAAAAAAAAGGGAAGAAACCCCATCTCTAAAACCTCTCAAAACCCTAGCTCCTATTCCATCATTTTGCCACATGATTTCAACCCCGTTTTAAGAGGTAATTACATTTTCTCAACCTCCTTTTCAATCTCTATCTATTCTTTGTTTTAGATTTCAAAAATATGGTGTTTTGGAAATTAGGGTTCATATGGAAATTTGGGGTTTCAATGGGGTTTTTCAAATTGTTTTGATAAATTGTATTGGGGGTTTGTTTAAGCACTATGAAATACTCAACATATGTTAATTTGGTTAATTTTGGACGAAAATTCGTAGTATGGTCTTAAGGCTAGTTTTAAGGTTGTAAAACTTGAGTTTTTGGTGTGGTTTGTGTTGGAAATTGAAGGTTGGTGTTAGGGTAATAGTTGGGGGCTGTTTTGGAAGCATTTGAATGTGCTAAATGTGTTGAAATCACAAGTTTTGGGCTGTGTATAAGGGCTGCTCGAATTTGGTGATTTTGGGGGTTGTTCACGGCTTGAAATGTTGAGTTTGGTGTTTGATTAGTGTTCCGAGTTGCTACTTTAATTGATGAATTGATTTGAGGTTGTTTTGAATGTGTTTGAGGTTGTTTAAAAGCGGAAATTGGTGTTGGAGAAGCTTCGGGAGGAAATCCGGGTTTGTGGGAATGGTTGCTTGCTTGGCTTGGAGCTTGGAAGCTTAGGTGAGTGGTTAATGCTTTAATTTGATTTTCTAAGGTTGGTTCGAGTACGTGGATGTGGAAATGGTTTTCAAGAATAGTTTTGGTTCAAAGGTGATTTTGAAAGTGGTTTAGATTTGGCCTTGAAAATGATTTAAACTCTAAGAGTAAGTGATGTGAAATGCCTCTTTAAATCCCCTTTTTACCATTGTTTTTCATTGCTTGAAATGTTATGTTGATATGCATGAAATTCAAATTCTTTGGGAGGAAGCATGTGGCTATTTATTAAATCGATGATTTGTTTGATGGTAATAATGATGTTGTTGATATGCCTTGTAAGGTGTGAGTAAGTTGGTGCAAGTTGTGCACGAAAATGGTGAGTAAGACCATTTGTGATCGGTAAGATTCCAAGTAGTAAGTGATGCTAATTGTGGATTTTGTTACATCTTGATTTGGTTGTGCATGATATAGTGAGTACATGTTGTATGGTAGTGATTGTATATTGTGTTGCATGGTTGGTGTCGAACCTCACGTGATGGTTGCCATTGCTCCGGTGATGTGTAGTCCCACCGGTAGTGAGTGGTGTAAGACTCCGGTGATGTGTAGTCCCGCCGGTAGTGACTAGTAGAAGAGTACTTTGATGTGTCGTCCCATTGGAAAACTACTAGTCGAAACGGTGATGTGTAGTCCCACCGTGTGTGTTTTGGTTATGCTTGTGCATGCCATGTAACGTTCATGTTGTATCTCACTATATCATTGTCTTCTTATTGTTTTGCTTTAATCTAGGATTATGTCCTCATGCATACCATAAAGTGTAATGCTATGTTAAATGCCTATATTGTTGAATTGTGGATGAACTTGTATGATAGTAGAAGGATTAGGTCGTTGGATGATTTGTATGCGTTGACCTTTATTTTAAAGAAAGCTTTGAACCCTGCATTGTCGTAGTTATGTTTTAGAGCTCCGCTCACTAAGCTTTATGCTTACGCTCTCCTTTTTCCGACAATGCAGATCTTTAGCTTGGAGTTAGCAAGGAGCTAGATAAGGGCGTCCAAGCGTGTGGTGGTTTGCTCAAGTATGGGTTAATTAAATAATGTAATAGTCTAGCAATGGGAAGTGTTACGTGTTTTAGGAGCTTGTATCTAGACTCCTTTGTATTGGCCACATGTTGTTAATGCCTTATGTTGTTGTATTGGTTTGATTATGGTTTATAACGCATGATATGCTATGATGAATGTCGTGTGTGTTGGCATGTCTACGTGTTTTGGTTGCTAAGGCATGAAATCTTAAATGCTTGTATGTCCATATATGCATGAATTGCTCTTGTATGAATGATATGTATGGATGCCTTGTTAATATGCTTGGTTGCTATGTATGGCTCATGTATGATTGCTCGAATGATTGTATGTACGAGTCTTGTGAGTGTTAATTCATGCCTTTGGTCCCTTTCGAGCTTCTACATATGTCTATGCATGATCTTAGTGTTTTACATAGTTAGGGAGTCCTTAAGTTGGGCAGTATGTGATCCCCTGCACTAAGGTTTCGAAACCATGGGTAAGGTTTCGAAACCTTTGGTGAAAATTTGGTTCCAGGGGTCACTGCCAGCCAAAGTTTCGAAACCTTTGGGGTAGGTTTCGAAACTTTGGTCAAAGGTTTCGAAACCTTCCCCAAGGTTTCGAAACCTTTGGTGAAAATTGGCTCCAGGGGTTTCTGCCAGCAAAAGTTTCGAAACCCTTGGTAAAGGTTTCGAAACTTCTGCTTAAAACTGCACTGTTTGACCCCTTTTTGGCCTGTTTGAAGAGAAAAACATTTAGGTGCTAAGATGCCTTTAGTAAAGATTAAAATTGGGGGTTTGAATGTTGTATCGTGTGATATGTTCCGCTGTTTGATCTCTTAGAATTTAATACTCGAATGTGACAAGATTAAAATGAAAAAAATAGGGTTGCTAACCGAGGGGGAACCTTAACGGGTTTCGCTTCGGTTTTCCCCGTGTAGCTCACTCGGACCGGTCATCTGGCCAGACCGGGACGAGGGGGTTACATTTATTGGTATCAGAGCCTGAGGTTTCCGAGACCTCGGGTAGGTAAGTGAGGTAAGTTTGATGTGCTATGTTGTTGTTATGTCTCGGTGAATGTTTTACCATGTATGCTTAATGTTTGCTTGTTAGTACGGTGTTTGAGAGCATGTGTTAGCATGATGCTTGTGTTGAAGCGTAGTGTCGAGTTCCCATTGCTACTATTACTTATTTAAAAAGATTTTTGTAAAGGAATATACTTGAGCACCTTGGACCCTTGCTCTTGCTAACCCTAAATAATCTTGCTTGTGTGTTTTGTTTATTATTGCATTGTTGTCTTTGGTAAGTTTGAGGCCGAGGCGTGGGCCTAGTGCTGGAAATCGTGAATCTGAGGTTTTAGAGGATGTGAACGATGATAGAGCTCATCGCTTTAGTTCAGGGTAGTATGACCGTACCAGAGTTGGGAGTGCAGTTTGTTTGTTTGGGGCAACGTGTATATGAGTTGGTTTCTGTTAAGGGAGAACGATGTGACCGATCTTGATATGAGTGATGATAGAAGTGAAAACTTAAGAGTTGGCTTCGGAAGGATGTCGATGCTATAGCAAGTAATTCCTCGATAAAGTCATTGGGCTTGTTTTCTGATTAATTCTGGATCTACGTGTCCGTGCATTTTGAGTGAGTTTGCGAAGCTGTGGAAATCCACCTTGTGAGGTACTAGAGGTAGGTGTTGGTGTTGCTAGCTCCTTCGGGGATACAGTCGTGGTCGGAAAAATATACGAGGGATGTCTATTGATGGTTCAGTGGCACGTGTTTTCAGTTGATGCGATGGAATTGCTTTTTACGGTTTTGATGTGAAGCTGTGCATGGATTGGCTTGTAGAACATAGAGTTAAGGTAGACTTTGAGACAATGGGAGTTTTCTTAAAGCTTGTGAATGACTATAATCTTGAGATGGTAGGTGAGAATGTGGATTTTGTATCGAATGTTGATCCAACCTTAGAGGTCAAGGACTGATTGATTTTGGTTGACAGGCTTGCCGGGCAAATGTGATGGATTTGATTTTTGAACGAAGATTAGACCGCAGAATGTTAAAATAGTTTGTGATTCTTCCTAGAAGTGTTTAGAAGAAACGCCCAGTTTGTCTCCTAACAGCGAAAAAGAGTTTATTATTGATGTCGTCTCCGAGTTTGCTCTGTACCTTATGATTCTCGACCGACTTGAGAGTGTTGAAGAATCAATTACAAGTTTGTTGGACCTTAGATTCATTAGGCCTAGTACATCATCTTAGAGTATGACAGTACAATTGGTGAAGAAGAAAGAGTGACAGTACGAGAATGTGTTTAGAATTCAGACAGTTGAAACCAGTGACAATGAATAATTAGTATCCGTTTTCGAGTGTCAGTGGTTTGTTGGTCAGTTAGTGTGTGCTTCAGTCTATTTGAAGATTAATTTGAGATCCGATTATTACCAGTTGAAAGTGAGAGAAGTTGAAGTATCGAAGACAGCTTTCGGGGCAGATGTGATCACTTTGGGTTTGGAGTTATGCCGTTTGATTGACTAGTGTGTTAGTTACTTTCAGAGAAATGTTGAGTAGGATGTTTTCCTAAGTCCTTGATCAGCTTGTAGTAGCTCTCTTAGATGATACGTGGGTATATTCATGTACCGAATATGACCATGACAAGCCTTGAAGTAGAGTTGTAGATTCTATTAGAAAATCAGTTGTATGCTAAGTTGTGCAAGCGTGAGCTCCGAGTTAAGGAAGATGTTCTCCTAAGACATGTGGATTAGCCGAGTGTATTAGGGTAAATCCCAAGTAGTCAGAAGAAGATGTGAGTTGGAAGAAATTTGAAGACTGTGACATGTAACTATAGTTCCTAGGTCTAGCATTGTTACTTTCAGAGAATTGTAAATAATCAGTTGAAGATAGTTACTCCATTGATAGATTGCTACAGAAAAATGTTCAGTTTGTGTGGTTAGATGCGAGACAATGAACCCTTGAGAAACCGAAAGAAACCTTGAAGGGAACTTCGACCTTGAATCAGCTTATATCAAAGAAAGAGTTTGTGAACCATAGTGATGTGTCACATTGTAGAGTTAGGTTGTGTGCTTATGCAATGCAGAAGATTCCGGCTTGTTCATCAAGATAGTTGGAAGACTGTGAGAAGAGTTATCTGATATGAGACATAGAGTTAATTACAGTTGTATTTGCTTCGAAGACTTAGAGACAAAGCATGTATAGTAAGAAATGCACAGTGTATATGTACGTATCATCAGAACCTGAATTGTTAGACAACTTAGGAAGGGTTGAAACTTGAACAGCATAAGTGTTAGAACTGCTTGAAGACTGTAATATCAAGATTGAGTTCCATCCGAAGAGAGTCTATGTAGTAACCAATGCTTCAAGTGTATTTGTTGTTAGAATAGTAGTTGAGTTGCGAGCTGAAATTGCCGGTCTCAATCTGTTAAGTGATAGTGTTTTCTGTGGCCGAGTTTCGGGTTGAGCCTACTTCGAGTCAGAATACTTAAAGAGAAACAGCTGCAAGACAGGTTCTTGGCACCTCACGTACAAGACATAATGGAAGGAAGGTCGTCAGAATACAGTTTCAGAGATGATAGAGTTTGTATTTTTAGAGACAGAATTGTTATACCGATTGCCATAGTGTTTTGAGACGTATTGTGTTGGCCGAAGCATACGGCAGTTTATTTGTATGGCATGAGAATAGTATGAAGAGGTATTGTGGGTCGAAGATGAGTACTTCTGGGTTGAGTTGATGAATGACGTGGTCCAGTATGCGAGTAAGTGTATAGTTTGCCTGTGTGTCAAGATCGAGTATCAGTTTTCTTCTAGTTTGTTACATCTGTGGGAGATTCGTAATGAAAGTGGGAAATAGATTTGAGAGACCTTGTGTCCGGTTCACCTTTGAATTCTCACGAGAGAGTTTAGCCGAGTAAGCAATGATAGTTACATCGAGTGTGCTCATTTTATGCATGTTCAAGCTACTTGTACCGTGGGAAAGATGGTGGAGTTGTGCCTTAGCAAGATTGTGAGTTGTACAGTGCCTTGAGATCGATAGTGGCCGATAGAGATTCGAGTTTTGACTAGATTTTTGAAGACGCCTACAATAGTGTCTGGTTAACTATTGGAGTCAGATGATCAGTTAGAGAAGGATATGGAGTGGGTAATCGAACAGTGCCGTATGAGTTTGTGAATCGGGCTACTTCTGTTGTTTATCTATTGCAGTTACCACCAGAGTTAGAAAGAGATTTGTGATGTGTTCTGTGTATCTATGATTCAGAAGTGTGAGCCAGTTTTGTTTCGTGTTATGTTGTTGAAGAGATTGAGTTGAGTTTAAAATGGTCACGCATTGAAGAATCAGTTGAGATCTTAGTGTAAGATAACAAGTGTTGTGTGGTAAGTCTTTCGAATTGGTTAGTACGTTGTGGTGAGAGAGGAAAGCGTGGAGGTGCATGTTTCAGTGGCCCTCCGTGATCGATAAATTTCGGGGACGAAATTTCCTTAAGTGGGGGAGAGTTGTAACACCCGCGTTTTGGGGCTAGGAGTTAGCCAGGTTTTAGTTCGAGTCAAATAAAACTTAATTAAAACATTTCATCTTCAAATAATGACCTAATTGAACTTTTGTAGAAAGGGGAGGGCTTATGAGGTAATTTGACCCTAAAGTTTTAAAAAAAACTAGACAACTTTAACCAAAAGTTGTCATCTTCTTTTCATCTTCTTTCCAACTTCAAAAAAAAGGGAAGAAACCCCATCTCTAAAACCTCTCAAAACCCTAGCTCCTATTCCATCATTTTGCCACATGATTTCAACCCCGTTTTAAGAGGTAATTACATTTTCTCAACCTCCTTTTCAATCTCTATCTATTCTTTGTTTTAGATTTCAAAAATATGGTGTTTTGGAAATTAGGGTTCATATGGAAATTTGGGGTTTCAATGGGGTTTTTCAAATTGTTTTGATAAATTGTATTGGGGGTTTGTTTAAGCACTATGAAATACTCAACATATGTTAATTTGGTTAATTTTGGACGAAAATTCGTAGTATGGTCTTAAGGCTAGTTTTAAGGTTGTAAAACTTGAGTTTTTGGTGTGGTTTGTGTTGGAAATTCAAGGTTGGTGTTAGGGTAATAGTTGGGGGCTGTTTTGGAAGCATTTGAATGTGCTAAATGTGTTGAAATCACAAGTTTTGGGCTGTGTATAAGGGCTGCTCGGATTTGGTGATTTTGGGGGTTGTTCACGGCTTGAAATGTTGAGTTTGGTGTTTGATTAGTGTTCCAGGTTGCTACTTTAATTGATGAATTGATTTGAGGTTGTTTTGAATGTGTTTGAGGTTGTTTAAAAGCGGAAATTGGTGTTGGAGAAGCTTCGGGAGGAAATCCGGGTTTGTGGGAATGGTTGCTTGCTTGGCTTGGAGCTTGGAAGCTTAGGTGAGTGGTTAATGCTTTAATTTGATTTTCTAAGGTTGGTTCGAGTACGTGGATGTGGAAATGGTTTTCAAGAATAGTTTTGGTTCAAAGGTGATTTTGAAAGTGGTTTAGATTTGGCCTTGAAAATGATTTAAACTCTAAGAGTAAGTGATGTGAAATGCCTCTTTAAATCCCCTTTTTACCATTGTTTTTCATTGCTTGAAATGTTATGTTGATATGCATGAAATTCAAATTCTTTGGGAGGAAGCATGTGGCTATTTATTAAATCGATGATTTGTTTGATGGTAATAATGATGTTGTTGATATGCCTTGTAAGGTGTGAGTAAGTTGGTGCAAGTTGTGCACGAAAATGGTGAGTAAGACCATTTGTGATCGGTAAGATTCCAAGTAGTAAGTGATGCTAATTGTGAATTTTGTTACATCTTGATTTGGTTGTGCATGATATAGTGAGTACATGTTGTATGGTAGTGATTGTATATTGTGTTGCATGGTTGGTGTCGAACCTCACGTGATGGTTGCCATTGCTCCGGTGATGTGTAGTCCCGCCGGTAGCGAGTGGTGTCAGACTCCGGTGATGTGTAGTCTCGCCGGTAGTGACTAGTAGAAGAGTACTTTGATGTGTAGTCCCATTGGAAAACTACTAGTCGAAACGGTGATGTGTAGTCCCACCGTGTGTGTTTTGGTTATGCTTGTGCATGCCATGTAACGTTCATGTTGTATCTCACTATATCATTGTCTTCTTATTGTTTTGCTTTAATCTAGGATTATGTCCTCATGCATACCATAAAGTGTAATGCTATGTTAAATGCCTATATTGTTGAATTGTGGATGAACTTGTATGATAGTAGAAGGATTAGGTCGTTGGATGATTTGTATGCGTTGACCTTTATTTTAAAGAAAGCTTTGAACCCTGCATTGTCGTAGTTATGTTTTAGAGCTCCGCTCACTAAGCTTTATGCTTACGCTCTCCTTTTTCCGACAATGCAGATCTTTAGTTTGAAGTTAGCAAGGAGCTAGATAAGGGCGTCCAAGCGTGTGGTGGTTTGCTCAAGTATGGGTTAATTAAATAATGTAATAGTCTAGCAATGGGAAGTGTTACGTGTTTTAGGAGCTTGTATCTAGACTCCTTTGTATTGGCCACATGTTGTTAATGCCTTATGTTGTTGTATTGGTTTGATTATGGTTTATAACGCATGATATGCTATGATGAATGTCGTGTGTGTTGGCATGTCTACGTGTTTTGGTTGCTAAGGCATGAAATCTTAAATGCTTGTATGTCCATATATGCATGAATTGCTCTTGTATGAATGATATGTATGGATGCCTTGTTAATATGCTTGGTTTCTATGTATGGCTCATGTATGATTGCTCGAATGATTGTATGTACGAGTCTTGTGAGTGTTAATTCATGTCTTTGGTCCCTTTCGAGCTTCTACATATGTCTATGCATGATCTTAGTGTTTTACATAGTTAGGGAGTCCTTAAGTTGGGCAGTATGTGATCCCCTGCACTAAGGTTTCGAAACCATGGGTAAGGTTTCGAAACCTTTGGTGAAAATTTGGTTCCAGGGGTCACTGCCAGCCAAAGTTTCGAAACCTTTGGGGTAGGTTTCGAAACTTTGGTCAAAGGTTTCGAAACCTTCCCCAAGGTTTCGAAACCTTTGGTGAAAACTGGCTCCAGGGGTTTCTGCCAGCAAAAGTTTCGAAACCCTTGGTAAAGGTTTCGAAACTTCTGCTTAAAACTGCACTGTTTGACCCCTTTTTGGCCTGTTTGAAGAGAAAAACATTTAGGTGCTAAGATGCCTTTAGTAAAGATTAAAATTGGGGGTTTGAATGTTGTATCGTGTGATATGTTCCGCTGTTTGATCTCTTAGAATTTAATACTCGAATGTGACAAGATTAAAATGAAAAAAATAGGGTTGCTAACCGAGGGGGAACCTTAACGGGTTTCGCTTCGGTTTTCCCCGTGTAGCTCACTCGGACCGGTCATCTGGCCAGACCGGGACGAGGGGGTTACAATTTCTTGAAGCATTTTCTCAATCCAGACCAATTCAAAGACAAAATTAGCCACGCTCCAATACTCTGCTTCAGAAGTAGAACGTGACACCAAGAGATGCTTTTTAGAGCTCCAGATAATAGGATTGAACAAAAAAAATACAAAACTCAGAAATTGACTGTCTATCTTCAGCAGAGGAGGCCCAATCAACATCAGTATAACACTCAAGGGAGCAAACATCACTAGGATGAAAAAACAGTCCATAGCTGAGGGTACCGAATAGATATCTCAGTATACGTTTGACTGCTTTCCAATGAGACTCAAGAGGGTCATTCATGTATTGACTAACCTTGTTCACATCAAAAGAAATATCAGGACGTGTCAGATAAACATATTGGAGAGCTCCAATCACACTGCGATAAAGATAAAGATCTGAAAAAGGGGACTGGCATCAACTGTTAGTTTTGGAGTGACCACCATGAGTGTCGGAGACGGAGCACACTTAAGCATATTCGTCTGTTCCAGTCACTCAGACACATATTTCTTCTGACTTAGCAATAACCCTTCAAAACAGGGCTGGACTTTCATGCCAAGAAAGAAACTTGGTTCACCTAAGTCCTTGAGGGAAAACTCAGCATTGATACTCTGAACAACAATATCCACCTCTATTAGGTGACTTCCAGTAATGATGATGTCATCAACATACACCATCAACAAGATCTTACTCTTGCTTGTGTCTCGGATAAACAAGGAGGTATCAGTTTTGGCCGCCACAAAACCAAGTTTAGTAGTTAGAAAGGTACGTAAGGTGTCAAACCAAGCCCTAGGGCCTTGACGAAGTTCATACAGGGCTTTATTCAATCGGTAGACAAGTTTTTCTCCACAAGGACCCTTCTCCTCAAAATCAGGGGGTTTAGTCATATAAATCTCCTCAGAAAGCTGCCCATTGAGAAAGACATTATTGATGCCAATCTGCCTAATGAACCACTGTTCAAGAATTGTTGTTGCAAGACAGTTCGTATAGTTGCAGCACGAACAACAGGGCTAAAAGTCTCTCGAAAATCATTGCCAACTTGCTGAGAGAACCTTTTAGCAACAAGCTGAGCCTTGAGTCGCTCTATAGACTTATTAGGGTTCTTCTTAACTTTAAACAACTACTGACACCCCACTGGTTTCCTATTAGGAGGCAATGGTTGAAGATCCCATGTATTGTTGTTCTTAAGAGCAGCAAGTTCAGCATGAACAGCACTAGTTCACCCAGGATGCCTGAAGGCTTCATAGACATCATCAGGCTCCTTGATAGCAATCTCAAACAGAAAAATTTTAGGATTAAATATCAACTAATAGAAAACCTCTATTACTCTAATATTATGGACACCGTAGAAACTCATTGACTTGGCTGTCGATCATTATTTTTACTTTTCTTTTTTATTCTTCTAATTTTGTACATAAAATAAAATAAAATCTTTCAACGTTTACCAATGATTTTTGATTTGAAGTAGGGAAAATGTAGGACGTGAGACCGCAAGCATCACGTTGACTCACACAAAGTGTTGCAAGCAAATCACGTTAACTATTTCTAGAGATTCATTCTATTTCACAGCTAGAAATTAATGGCTCGCCCGACATGCGTCCGAGAGTGTTACTCCGCCAAAAAAAACACTGATAGCGCAATCTCCAACCATATTTCATGACGTCACTATGTTTGACCTAGTTTATCATGCATGCAAACCAGCCGGATATCAGATATGCATCCATGCATGAAGATTTTGAGGTTGCACTTCCAGTTATCTTGCGATAACTAACAAAGATGGTTAAGAAAATACATTGGCGCGAAAGCTTAAATAAAACATTCGACTTGGAAGATTGTCGGAAGATTTAAGACTTGCTCGCGATATATTTATTTGATCGAGTAAGTAAAGCTGGTTCTTCACCACTCTATATAAACCACGTCGGAGGGACAATTTAATTTCACAAACACATAGAGCTTGATAAGTGAAATCGGAGAGCAGAAATGGCAGAGATATTTGGAGTCCCTCTTGCAAGAAATAATGAACAAAGATTGAGGTTTCATCATAGTGGCGGCCAACTCCCCGGCGGTTCAAGTGTTCTGAGGGTTAGAGACGAATGGGGAGGATCATGGAACTTCAACTGCAAGAGCGAAGGTGGCGGCTACTTCACCATCAGCGGCTCTGAGTGGAGGGGTTTTGCTAAATCCAGGATTAATGAAATGGTCACTCTTTTTAAAGAAGATGGTGACTTCTACACTATTAGGGTGGGATACTGAGATGAAACAAACGCCTACAATTCATCAAACTCTTCACTTTACAAGTCATTTGGAACCAGTTTGTGCCTGTACGAGGATATGTTTTCTAAGTAATTGTTTGATTATTGTATTGTCTGCTAAGTACTAGGTCTTAATAGCCTAGTTCATATGTATTTCTTTTCTTTTGTACTTTAAATGTTGGTATCAGTTTTTTTTTTAAATTCTTGTGTTGTGTTTAAATCTTTGAAATTTAAAATTTAGTATTTGACCAATAAATTACCACATTCGCATCAGTTTTATCAAAATAAATCTAATAAATATAAATGTGATTTCTATATTAAAAAAATTATATGACTTTCGAGAGACCTTCAGCCTTGATGTGAGGTCTAATACTATTCGAACAGTGTTAGTTGTGGCTGTTATAAAAGGGTGGTGCATAAGGCAGGTTGATAGTAATAATGATTTCTTCATTTGAAGCTTGGCTGAGAAGATTTTTATGGATTAGCCTCCTGAATTTGAGAGACATGGACCCAATGGGGAAGTGCTAGTGTGCAAGTTGAAGAAAGCACTATATGGCCTTCGTCAAGCCCCACGTGCTTGGTTTGATACCTTGCGGAACTTTCTTACTTTCAGCTTGGATTTTGTTGCTTTCAAAGCAGATGCATCATTGTTTATTCGAGACAAAGTATCTTCTCAAGTGCTATTAATGGTATATGTTGATAATATAGTCATCACAGGGAATGTTCCAGCAGATGTAAACTTTGTGGTTCAATAGATCAATGTTGCTTTCTCCTTGGAGGATCTAGGAAGTTTAGGGTTCTTTCTAGGCATGGAGGTCCATCATGATACCAAGGGTCTTCTTTTAAATCATAAAAAGGATGTAACTGAGCTGTTGAACAAAACTCGTATGACAGCTTCAACTTCAGTTCCAACTCTAATGGTTGTAACACCTAAGCTTTTTGTAAGTAATAGTGATGCATTTGATAGTGTTTACTTGTATAGAAGTGTGGTAAGAGGGTTACAGTATGTGTGCCTTACTTGGCCTGACGTTTCATATGCTGTGAATAAGGTGAGTCAGTATATGAATAACCCTTGTGAAACGTACTGAAAAATTGTTAAGAGAATATTCTGATATCTCAGAGGGACAATTAAGTATGGCTTGTTCTATAGACGTGGAGAGGAGTTTAGACTGACTTATTTTACAGATGCTGACTGGGCTGCTTTACTTGAAGACAGACGATCAATCTCAGGCTACTATATTATTTTTGGAGGCAATCTCATTGTTTGGTGTTTCAAAAAGTAAAGTGTTGTGTCCAGATCAACATGTGAATCTGAGTACATGAGAATGGCCAATTCAGTGTCTGAGCTTATCTGGGTTGAACAACTTCTAAAAGAGATGAATGTCACTATACTAGGCAAGCCAACTGTGTGGTGTGATAATACTTCAACAGTATCCATGTCTGCAAATCTCACCATCATGCAAGGATCAAATATGTGGAGATAGATCTTGATTTTGTTCGAGGAAGAGTACTTATTGGGCAGCTTGTGGTCAACTTTATTCCAAGTTCAGAGCAAACATTTGACATACTTACAAAGCCTAATTCACGAGGTATACTCTCAGATTTAAGACTCAAGTTTGGTGTGCTGTCATATGCTGATATCCATCAAATGGAAGGAAACTCAACATAAAGAGTAATAGAGCTTTCTAAAGAAGAAGACAAATCATGAGAATGTTAGGAGTTATATTTCTCTTAAAAGTTGTTATCATATTGTTAGGTCGTTTGGGTCGTTTTGGGTGGTCTGTTACCCCTCTAGCTTGGGCTATATAAGTGTAATTGGGCTCACTCATAACAACAAGAAATAATAATCAGATTAATTCATTTCTCTTTTTCCCTTTTCTATCGCGATAACTTTACTCATCTTTTTCATTCTCTCTCTCTTCCCTTATTCAGAATACTTTAACGTTCTTGTTTCTCCATTCATAAGCTCGATAGCTCCACATCTAACAGAGATTTATTCTATTTCACAGCTAGAAATTAATGGCTCGCCCGACATGCGTCCGAGAGTGTTACTCCGCCAAAAAAAAAATAGCGCATTAATCTCCAACCATATTTCATGACGCCACTATGTTTGACCTAGTTTATCATGCATGCAAACCATCCGGATATCAGATATGCATGCATGCATGAAGATTTTGAGGTTGCACTTCCAGTTATCTTGCGATAACTAACAAAGATGGTTAAGAAAATACATTGGCGCGAAAGCTTAAATAAAACATTCGACTTGGAAGATTGTCGGAAGATTTAAGCCTTGCTCGCGATATATTTATTTGATCGAGTAAGTAAAGCTGGTTCTTCATCACTCTATATAAACCACGTCGGAGGGACAAATTAATTTCACAAACACATAGAGCTTGATAAGATAAATATTCGGAGAGCAGAAATGACAGAGATATTCGGAGTCCCTCTTGCAAGAAACAATGAACAAAGATTGAGGTTTCATCATAGTGGCGGCCAACTCCCCGGCGGTTCAAGTGTTCTGAGGGTTATAGACGAATGGGGAGGATCATGGAACTTCAACTGCAAGAGCGAAGGTGGCGGCTACTTCACCATCAGCGGCTCTGAGTGGAGGGGTTTTGCTAGATCCAGGATTAATGAAATGGTCACTCTTTTTAAAGAAGATGTTGACTTCTACATTATTAGGGTGGGATACTGAGATGAAACAAACGCCTACAATTCATCAAACTCGTCACTCTACAAGTCATTTGGAACCAGTTTGTGCCCGTACGAGGATATGTTTTCTAAGTAATTGTTTGATTATTGTATTGTGTGCTAAGTACTAGGTATTAATAGCCTAGTTCATATGTATTTCTTTTCTTTTGTACTTTAAATATTGGTATCAGTTTTTTTTTTAAATTCTTGGGTTGTGTTTTTTTGGAATATCAATTCTTGCGTCTTTGGCCTAGATCATGTTTTTCTTGTATAACTTTTATTCTGTTCTATGGACCTTTTCCTTTTCAATTATCTTAATAAAATGCATTCAACTTAATTTGTTAAAAAATAGAATTAAATATAATGTTAATGATTATTTTGTAAAAAAAAATAGTTCAATGACCAATATAGATTTATCCTTTTAAATATTTAGAATTGTGATATTCATGAAATGATAATTTTGAGAAAACATTTTTTTGGATAATCAAAAAATAATTAGTGTGCATTATAAATTAGATTTATTTCCTTAAATTTAATCATTTTTAGTTATAAGTATTGTTTTTATATATTTTAGATGAACACCGACTAAAACTAATTATATTAGCAAAATATTAAATCCTAGGCGTGCGAAATAGTACAAGGACTGGTGGGACCGTAGTACAATGAAAATCGCTTGCTCGAGTTGCTTGGGTCCTAAGGGTTCATAAATAAGTCGAAAACAAGGTCAAATGTTTTGTCCGGTATTTAGACCCGAAACCTGCTTACTATTTAGAACCAAAAACGAAAGTTAAAAGCAGTAGCGCGATGTTTGACCGTACTTTATCATGCAAAACCAGATATACATGCAATGCAAGTGAAGTTTTCTTGCATTAACTAACGACAATGTCGGAAGATGAAGGCTTTTGCTCGCGATAGCTTCTTGGCATTATACAAACCCCTCTGAGTTTAGGGGAAAACATCAGAAACAAACAACAAAATATGGCAGAGATCTTCAGAATCACTCTTACAAACAAACATGAATCAAGGCTGAAGTTTGAGTATAGCGGCAAAGCACTCCCGGTTGGTGCCAGTGTTCTGCCGGTTAGAAAGGGAGATGGCGGTTCTTGGGAGTTCAAATGCAGGAGTGAAGGCGGCGGCCGGTTCACCATCACAGGTCGTGATTGGGAAAACTTCTTTAAAAGATACAATACCAGTGGTGGCGGTGTTATGGTCACTCTTTCCATGGAGAAGGCCGACGAGTTCTACACCATTAGTGTTGTTGAAGAATGATCACAGCTGCAAATCACAGTTGCAACAAACCTGCTGAGCTGTAATCCTTTCCGTTACACATTGTTTTCACCAGCTAGGGTTTGTTACACCAGCTGGTTTTCTATTATGCTTTCCCTCCTTTGTATTTTAACTTCTATATAAGTTGCATGAGAATGAAAGAAGAAGCAAGCTTTCTCTGCCCATCTTTCTTCATTTATGTATTTCAACATGGTATCAATCGCCATGTGATCCTGGAGCCTTCCTCTGATTCTTTCTTCCCCTTCCCTTCTTTCTCTGTTTCGTTTCCTTTTCCTTCACCATGCCTAACGCTGATGCTTCCCCCAGCTCCGACTCGACTGACTCAGTACGAGTTGCTCACACCTTCACCAACAAGAAAATCAGTCTGGTTCTTGATGAGATGAACTTTCTTCTTTGGAAACAACAAATCCTCCTCACTGTTAGGAGTCATCGACTTGAGAAACTCCTCACTGAAGCTGCCAAACCCCCTCCTGAGCTTGTCACGGGTTCAGATGGACAACAGATCTGCAACGCTGATCATGAGGCGTTTGTAGCGCAGGATAGCGCCCTTGCGTCCTGGTTATTATCAACAATCAGTGCATCCCTCCTACCCCACTTCGTTGGTGCTGAAACGGCAGCTGAAGTTTGGTCTCTCGTTCAAAAGTTTTTTGCCAACAAATCCACTACAAGTGCTATGAGCTTGCACTGCAAACTCCGATCTATTCGCAAAGGTGATGAAACAATGCGCAATTACCTTACTCAAATTAAGGAAGTCTGCGATGCTCTCTCTGCCTGTGGCAGTGCAATCTCGGACATCGAACAAATAGCCACCATTTTAAATGGACTCCCTATCGAATACCAGCCGTTCATGGCTATTATCACAACTAGCAGGGACCCTTTCACTCTTGACAGTGTCAAATCTGTCCTTATTGATGCTGAGGCTCAACTTCGAGGATTTAATGCCCAATATCAACTGCCGATGGTTGCCAACGTAGCTCAGGTTCATCGTCGTGAGCAAGATGTTATTCCTGATCGTGGCCCGCGTCCACCATCTTACACTGATGGCCGTTCCCCTCAATGGTCTGGTGGCAGGTTCAATTCCTGGTCCGGTGGTCGATTTGGGTTTCATGGTCGTGCTCGTTTTCAGTGTCAAATTTGTACCAAGGTTGGCCACTCTGCTAATCGATGCTGGCATCGTTATGACAATGCATTTACTGGCAATTTCTCACCTCAACCTACATCATCTGAGGACAATGCTAATGCCCATGTTGCAACACTTGAATCTCCCTCTGCCAACTTTCAGTTTTGTGGCAATCCAGCCTCGACTTCCTCTGATGCGTGGGTTGTAGACTCAGGAGCTACCCATCACGTTACCCCTGATGCCACCAAGGTGCAACATGCCACTGAGTTCACAGGTCCAGGTAAACTCACTGTAGGCAACGGTAACAATCTGTCCATTTCTCGATCTGGCCACTCTATGATACAGACATCTTCTCGTGCAATTTTGATTAATGATCTTCTACATGTGCCTGCTATCACTAAGAACCTCCTTTCTGTTTCGAAGCTAGCTAGAGATAATCACATATTCTTTGAGTTCCATGCAACATCGTGTCTGGTTCGAGATGAGGATACTGGTGAAGTGTTGCTACAAGGAGCTGTGGAAGATGGTCTCTATCATTTCAATTCTGAATGTTCTGGTTCTTTAGTTACAAATTTCACATTATGTTGTTAGTTCCTCCATTAACACTTACGATTTGTGGCATAGACGTTTGGGTCATCCTGCTCACTCATCTCTTGTTCAAGTTTGTAAGAAATCAAACATTGTAATTTCTGGGAATCGAAATGGAAATGTTTCAGATGTTTGTGTGGCCTGTCGATTGGGTAAAAGTCACAAAATTCCATTTGCTGATTCTAATGCTATCTACACGGCTCCTTTTGAACTCATCTACACTGATCTTTGGGGACCAGCCCACATTACATCCAATGGTTTCTCATATTATATCTCCTTCATTGATGCTTACACCCGCCACTGTTGGGTTTATCTACTCAAATCTAAAAGCCAAGCATTACAAGTGTTTCACCTGTTTCAGGCTATGATTCATACTCAGTTTGATGCTCAAATTAAAGCCGTCCAGAGTGACTGGGGAGGCGAGTACAGAATTCTATCTCAAGAGCTAGCTAAAGCAGGCATTTCTCATCGAATCACATGCCCACACACCTCTGAGCAGAACGGTGTCGTAGAGCGCAAACACAGACACATCATGGAATTGGCTCTTGTGTTACTTGCTCAAGCTTCCTTGCCCTTTCAATATTGGGCATATGTTGTTCGCACTGCTGTGCATCTTATCAACAGGCTTCCCTCAACAGTGTTACAAGGGTCCTCTCCATTTGAAAGGTTGTATGGCAAGCAACCAGATTATCATGCCTTGAAAGTGTTTGGTTGCAGGTGCTTTCCCCATCTCCGCCCGTATCAAAGGCATAAACTCAGCTTTCGATCACAACCCTGCACATTTTTGGGCTACAACGTTCAACATAAAGGGTATGATTGTTTGGCACCTGATTGTCGTGTATATGTATCACGCCATGTAATCTTCGATGAACAAGTGTTTCCCTTCGAGGCATCCAGTGCTCCTGATCATTCTCGCACCAATATAACCTCCTTGTTCCCTGACACTTCAGAGTTTGTTGTTGTTCCTGGAGGTGTTGAAGCCTGTCAACATGATTCTACATCTCCCACTCCTGATCTAAACCTTCCTCATCCTTCCAGAAATATTTCTTCAGCACATGTGACATCACAAACACCTACTGTTGAAACATCACCTCACCCTCATCCCTCGAGTCCTATGATCAACAATGAAACTCATGATACTACTGAACCTATACATCCCAACCCTGGTACATCATCCATTCCCTCCTCACCTCCTTCCCCACTTGAACCCACACACTCAACATCTACCCCTGAGTCACTACCTATACATGAACCATCTTCACCACCTGAACCCACATTGATCAGACCTACCAACTTAATTCCTGAATCTACATCACAAGCACCTTTACATGTGGGAGGACACTTCATGGTCACCAGGAGCAAACATGGTATATTCAAACCTAAAACTTACACAACTTCTCTCCATATCGAAGAAGCTGAACCACTGTCTATTGAAGCTGCTCTTCAATCATCCAATTGGGGCCCTGCAGTCCTTGCTGAATATGATGCACTAATTAAAAATGCTACCTGGGAGGTTGTACCACTACCTGAAGGAAGATCCACTGTTGGTTGCAAATGGCTCTTCCGTGTGAAGAAGCATGCTGATGGTACAGTACAACGCTACAAGGCTCGTCTTGTAGCCAAAGGCTTCTCACAAGTACCAGGCCAGGATTTCCAAGCTACATTCAGCCCCGTTGTCAAAGCCACCACTATCAACATTGTCATTTCCCTAGCTGCTCACCATGGATGGACCTTAAGGCAACTCGATGTAAACAATGCATTCTTGAATGGAGACCTGTCTGAAGATGTCTACATGCTACAGCCTCCAGGCTTTCAACAGATGGCACCCAATGGCACATTTCTTGTGTGCAAATTGAAGAAAGCTCTCTACGGGCTTCGACAAGACCCAAGGAACTGGTTTGCAAAATTAAAAGAATATTTGCTGGATGAGGGCTTCATCAGCTCCAAAGCAGATGCCTCTATGTTTATCAAATCTAATCAAAGCTCAGTGACATATGTCATAGTTTATGTCGATGACATTGTGGTTACAGGGAACTCTAACACAGCCATTGATGAGGTGGTATGTTGCTTAGGCTCAAGGTTTTCCCTCAAAGATCTTGGACAACTGCATTATTTCCTTGGCATGGAAGTACGGTATGAAGCAAGTCTGATTATTTTGAGTCAGAAGAAATACCTGCTTGAATTGTTATCTAAAGCTGGGATGCTAGAAGCAAATACCACACCCACTCCAATGATAACCTCGTTGAAATTAACTCAGTCAGCAGGGAATCCTCTACAAGATCCCAAAGAATACAGAAGCCTAGTGGGTGCCCTACTGTATGCATGTCATACACGCCCAGACATAGTATTTGCAGTAAACAAACTTGCTCAATATATGCACTCACCATGCGAACAGCATATGGTGGCTCTCAAACGAGTTCTGCGCTATCTAAATGGAACATTGGATAGAGGCCTAGTCTTCTCGCCCACTGCTGAACCATATCAAGTAACTGCGTTCGCCGATGCTAATTGGGGAGGTAACGTGGATGACAGACGCTCGATATCAGGAATCTGTGTGTTTGTAGGAGGCAACCTTGTTCTATGGATGTCCAAGAAACAGAAAACAGTGTCACGATCGACCACAGAGGCAGAATACCGCAGCTTAGCCGATGCAGCATCGGAAGTAACCTGGATACAAACCCTCCTTCTTGAAATGAAGATTCAACTACACTCACCACCAGTCATTTGGTGCGACAATTCCAGTGTCATAGAAATGAGTGATAACCCTGTTTATCATTCGAAGAGCAAGCATGTAGAGCTCGATGTCCACTTCGTGCGTGAAAAGGTGGCAGCAAAACTGCTACAAGTAAATTACGTGCCAGCAGAGTTTCAACTTGCCGATGGCCTCACCAAACCTTTGTCAAAAGAATATTTCAACAGTTTCAGACGACGCCTATGTGTATTAAACAATGAAGAAGTTCGAAGTGAAGGAAGTAGGGAGGATGTTGAAGAATGATCACAGCTGCAAATCACAGTTGCAACAAACCTGCTGAGCTGTAATCCTTTCCGTTACACATTGTTTTCACCAGCTAGGGTTTGTTACACCAGCTGGTTTTCTGTTATGCTTTCCCTCCTTTGTATTTTAACTTCTATATAAGTTGCATGAGAATGAAAGAAGAAGCAAGCTTTCTCTGCCCATTTTTCTTCATTTATGTATTTCAACAAGTGTGCGCTAAACTTAATCAGCTGCGAGAACAAAACCCCTGTGGAAATTGGAATTGTTTGTCTATGGCGAATCTACTATATGATTTGCATACTTCTTAATTCTAGGAAAGCTTTCTTCTTTTTGGCACTTTTCCAACATTACCGATGTTCAATTAATTATGTTTGTATTTCTTTTCTTTTATTTATATATATATATATATATATATATATATATATTAATTTAATTTTCATAGTACCTGAAGTTATCACAATTTAAGTTGTCTTTGTGATTTAATTAATTTTAAAATTAGACAAAGTAATGGGATGAAGAGAGAGGTGGAGCCTTAAGCTGCTCCTACCCACACCCCTGATTAAATGTACAATTATTTTTTAAATAAATAAATAAATAAATGTACAATTGCCTTGATAGATTAAAACAATGCAATTCAAACCAAATATCAATCAACTCAACATGTTAAAACTTTTATCAGGTGATGTGCAATATGAAATCTAGTCATCCACAGAAGTTAATGAATCTCAAATTTCACCATAAGATTCACCTTAATTTTTTCGGTTGATTTATCGTATTAGGTTAAAAGAATCTCTCTCAAAAGTCACAAAATCACCAAAAAATATAAAAGTCACAAAATCACCAAAAAAATATTTAAACGTCTTGAACTCAGATATACGCCATCCATCGCCATATGACCTCCGTCTATTAATATGGTCTTCCTCTCACCAGCAACAGTCTATCGACCGTTCGGATCGTCGAATGGAACCCTTGATCTTCGAGAAGCCCTAAACCCAAACCATCAATTTATAACAAAATTAATCGTGTAACTCGATTGTAACATTTTGAATTACGAAGATCCACTTGTTAACTTACTAATAATAGAGTAACTTGCGATTCAATTGACCCAAAAAATAATTAAAAATGTTTTTCTAACGACCCGTTCAAACGTCCGTTTGAGATTTAACGACATTGTGATATGATTGTTACAATCGATTACTAGAGTGACTCAATTGCAACATTTTAATATATGGTGACTCATCTGTAAACATACTAATAATAGTGTGAGCAGTGGTGTAATATAGCCTAATAAGAAAATAAAAACTCATGAAGTTATAGAGGGTCGTAAATATAATTTGAAGCGTATTTGATATTGTAAAAAAAAAAAAAAAAAAAACCTCGTGCGATACCAATTAATCTGATATTGTCAAACATTGAGGCTCTGCACATTAAGTTTACGTGCGATACCTAACAAACACAACTAAGAAAATATACAATTAAGCTTTGGAAAAACATTCGAGTTGGAGCAATGTCGGAAGATTTAGAGGCTTTTTGCTGGCGATATGTCGTATTTTATAATTTCATTGAAGATGAGCTGCTTTTTCACTCTATATAAACCCTTCCCTACAGAACAAAGAGTTTGATATTACGATTAAAATGGCGGAGATCTTCACGATCACTCTTAGAAGTAACTATGGATCAAGGTTCAAGTTTCAGCACGACGGAGGTGCTCTCCCCGGTGAACTCAAGGTTAGAAATGGGAATGGAGGAGCTTGGAAGTTCAAGTGCACGAGTGAAGGTGGAGGCTGGTTCACAATCAGCGGTACTGGGTGGACAAATTTCGTTAATTTACACAAAACCGGTGATATTGTCACTCTTTCCAACGAAGCCGGTGACGGCGTCTACACCATTAGTGTGCACTCAAGTTAATTAATTGCAAAATTAAAATCCCTAGGTAAATTGTGTGTTCATGGTGTGCTAGGAATATTAAGAAGCCGATATGCATTTGTTTTTCTTTTGTTGCAGTTAGAAATGAGTAAAAGAAAGTTGTTTTGTTGCAGAATTTCAGTTTTGATCAATTGTTTAAATTATTTTGATATGAATGAGTTAAATATATTATTATTAATTATGCAGTGAAACGATACATTTAAGTGAGATATGAGGATAAATAATTAATACTAAAATCTATTTAGAGCCGCAAGCAGCGTTGAAATGCTGAAAGTCAACAGGTACGTGTCGGGTTGGTCGGCTGCCGATCCTTCTTTTTTTAGTTTTTGTATATATAATAAAGTCTTGTCTTTTCTACTTTTAGCGAGATTTCATTTTAGTACGACAAAATCCATGACGCAAGACATCCGAAATAAGAACGTGCGACAAAAACATTTCTTTATGAAGAAAGATAATGGTTCATTAATGCCTGCAGGCTCGCGTTGACATATATAAATATAATATCAAATTGTTGCAGCTGTTTCGGAAGATGTTGGGAAAAATTCAATTATTATTTCTTAGATTCAAA
Organism: Hibiscus tridactylites; assembly: GCA_958450335.1. NCBI lineage: Eukaryota > Viridiplantae > Streptophyta > Magnoliopsida > Malvales > Malvaceae > Hibiscus > Hibiscus tridactylites. Next base: position 92,029,381 of record OY288281.1, read on the forward strand.
TAAAATAAATAGTAGTATTTATTTTGAGAATATCATTCAAAACCTAAATCTTACTATTTAATATATATTGCTTCTAGAGATATTATTTGGAGCTAAGAAAATGGGTGGGTCGCTCGACTTGCGGGCGAAGAATCTGTTGCGGAATACGGTCGTCAGATAGAGCAAAAACGCAACTGATAATTTGAGAAAATAACAATGAAGATAAAGGAGACACAGATTTTACGTGGAAAACCCCTAAATAATATAGGGTAAAAACCACGGACAAAGGTAGAAGAATTTCACTATGAGAAAATAAGAATTACAACTTCTCTCAATCTAACAAGGAGAAAACAATGACAATTCTCTCTTGATAAAAAGGAGAAAACAATTCTATAAAAAAACTCTCTAACTTCTCTAGTATTTGGGAGGATATTAGAATGATTTGGGATGTGTAAGAATGGCAAATGGCTAGGCTATTTATAGTTGAGCTTTAGGGACTAACTTATAAATAACTTAAAGTTTAAGGACTAATATTGTAATTTTCCTATGCCATTCTTTTCAACATTGGCTGCAACTACCATGGTAATTTTCCATGGTAATTTTCAAAGCAATGTCAGGTGCATTAAAGCACCGAATTTGCTTGACTTTCAACAATCTCCCACTTGAAGATTTGATTGGAACAATCATATCTTCACACCATTCTTTCTACTTCGTACTTTCCATGTTGCTTACGTCTCTAACAAGCCACAAGAGGATCGACACCAAGTAAACTTATCAGTGTTGATTGCTTTTGTCATGAAATATGATATGTTGTCATCGGTATGAATCTTCTGCATATCTATCGTCCCTTCTTCCACTTTCTCACGAATGAAGTGGTATTGGACCCGTATGTGTTTTGTTCTTGAGTGAAAAGCAGGATTCCTTGCAAGATGCAAGGCGCTCTGACTGTCACAAAACAAAGAGACATTCTCTTGTTTGTGCCCGAGCTCCTCCAATAACATTTTCAACCATATTGCTTCTTTACTGGCTTGTGTAGCTGCTACATATTCTGCCTCCGTTGTTGACGTAGCCACAACTGATTGCAGTTTTGAAACCCAGCTTACAGCTCCACCAGCAACTGTAAACACATACCCTGTTGTAGATTTGCTTTTATCCAAATCTCCTGCATAGTCAGAATCGACATACCCGCTGATAAGAAAGTCTGATCCCCCATAACATAATGCAACATTTAAGGTCCCTTTGATGTATCTCAAGATCCTTTTCACAGCATTCCAATGCTCTCTGCCTGGATTCGCCATGTACCGACTAACCACTCCCACTGCTTGTGCAATGTCTGGTCTTGTACAAATCATAGTGAACATTAAACTTCCCATTGTTGATGCATACGGTACTCGAGACATCTCCCTCCTCTCTTCTTCACTGCTAGGACTCATACTGGAGGATAATTTAAAGTTAATAGGAAGAGGGGTAGAAATTAGCTTACAATCTTGCATGTTGAATCGTAACAAGATCTTTTTCAAGTAATTCTTTTGTGAAAGCCAAATCTTCCTACTACTTCTATCTCGGTGAATTTGCATCCCTAGAATCTTGTTTGCTGGTCCCAAGTCCTTCATTTCAAATTCCCTAGCCAGTCGTGCCTTTAATTCTTCAATATGATCTTTGTTGGGGCCTGCAACCAACATGTCATCTACATACAACAGCAATATAACAAAATCGTTTTCACCAAACCTCTTGAAGTAAGCACAAGGGTCTGCATTAAGTCTGTTGTATCCAAGGCTCATGATGAAGGAGTCAAATCTCTTGTACCAACACTTCGGCGCCTGCTTTAAACCGTACAGAGATTTGTTCAACCTACAAACCAAGTTCTTCTTTTCTTTTTCTTCAAAACCTTCAGGCTGGAGCATGTAAATCTCTTCTTCAAGATCTCCATGAAGAAAAGCTGTTTTAACATCCAGCTGCTCTAGATGTAAATTCAATGTAGCACACATTGCCAGGACAACTCGAACCGTTGTTAGTCGAACCACGGGAGAAAAGATTTCATTGAAATCAATACCTTCTTTCTGAGCATATCCTTTGACCACCAGTCTTGCACGATACCTCTCCACTTGATCGTCACCATTTCTCTTGATTTTGAAGACCCATTTGTTACCAATTGGCTTCCTTCCTTGTGGTAGTGGCACAAGTTCCCATGTATTATTTTTATGAAGGGCTTCGATTTCTTCTTGCATTGCCGCCATCCACTGTGAAGCATCTGAGTTGTTCATTGCCTCCTCGAATGATGATGGCTCACCGTCCTCCGTTAAAAGGCAGTATGCAACATTACCTTCTATAACATAATCTGAGTGCCAATTGAGGCGTCTTCTCACACGATCTGATTGACGAGTTGTTGGAGCTTCAGAATTCTCTGGTTCTGGTTCCTCGAGCTCTAGTTCTGCTTCAGAACAATCTCTTTGTTCAAACTCATTTTCAACATGTATCTGTGTAGTCTCTGGCTTTTCTTTATCAGTGCTATCATCATCTTCTTTTCTTTGTAGTTTATCTTCTACAAAAATAACATCCCTGCTGATAATCACTTTGCGGGCAGTGGGATCCCACAAGCGATACCCCTTTACTCCATCAGCATACCCCAAGAATTTACATTTTCTGGATTTTGGATCCAACTTTGAAATTTCTTGGGCATTGTACATCACGTACACAATACTTCCAAATATATGGAGGTTTGAATAATCAACTGGTTTACCAGTCCACATCTCCATCGGTGTCTTCAACTCAATTGCAGTTGATGGAGCCCGATTCACCAAATAACATGCGGTATTGACTGCTTCAGCCCAGAAAGCTTTCTCTAGTCCTGCAGCTTTCAACATTGCTCGTGTTCTTTCTAACAGAGTTCTGTTCATCCGCTCTGCCACTCCATTTTGTTGAGGAGTGTATACTGTTGTGAACTGTCTTTTGATGCCTTCTTTTCTGCAGAAGTCGTCAAATTCATCACTTGTATATTCACCTCCATTATCTGATCTGAAACACTTGATTTTATTTCCAGAATCAAGTTCCACCCGCGCTTTGAAAACTTTGAAGGTTGAAAACACATTTGCCTTCCTCTTGATAGGATACACACAACATCTCCTAGAGTAGTCATCAATGAATGAGATAAAATACTTTGCTCCGCCTAGGGATGTAACCGGTGCTTGCCATACATCAGAATGAACCAATTCTAGAACAGCCTTGCCTCTAGAATTTGATGTGTTGAATTTTAATCGATGCTGCTTACTTGTAATACAATGTTCACACAAAGGAAGTGATACCTTTGTTAAACCCGGAAGTAGCTTTTGCTCCACAAGGACTTTCATTCCCTGTTCTGACATGTGTCCAAGTTTCTGATGCCATAAAATGGTAGAATCTGAACTACATGAGGCAACAGAGGCTTCTGCTTCTAGCAAGGTCTCTCCCTCCAGCATGTACAAATTTGCAGCTATCTTTTCACCTTTCATTACCACAAGCGCTCCATGGAACACCTTCATGATTCCTTTCTGTGTTTCAATCTTGCTTGCATTATTATCCAACAATCCATAGGATAATAAGTTTTTCTTCAAGCCTTTCATGTGCCGCACATCTCGAACAACTTTGATTGTCCCGTCATACATCTTCAATTTGATGGTTCCAACGCCAACAATCTCCAAGGCATGATCATTGCAGCTGTACACAGATCCTCCTGAGACGGGTTCATAATTATAGAACCATTCTCTTCTTGAGGTCATGTGATATGTGGCTCCCGAGTCAATAAGCCATATGTCTGCAAATCTTTTTCTACCTTCCATGGCTGTTGATGCTTCACAACAGAGAGCATCTCCATCATCTGAAGTGTTTGCCATATTTCCTTGAGGATTGGAGTTTTTAGGTAAACCCCAACAATCCTTCTTCATGTGACCCTTCTTTCCACAGTTGTAGCACTTTAAATTCTTCTTACTCCTTGTCTTTGATCTACCATGATTGTGACTGCTACTTTGGCCACGTTCTGTTGATCTTCCTCTCATCACCGTTAAGGCCTCTGCTTGTTGCAGATTTCCTTGTCTATCTTCCTTATTCTTGCGCCGATTTTCTTCTTCCAGAACAGCAGCTGCAACGTCATCGAAGACTAGATCATTGGTAAGGTTGTTGTTTGTCAAGTTGATGATGAGTTGATCATACGAATCAGGTAGACTTTGAAGTAGAAGTTCAGCACGTTCTTGTGACTCTATTTTATAGCTTAGGGATGTAAGCTGAGAAAATAGAGTATTCAACGTGTTTAAGTGCTCTGTCACTGAAGTAGATTCTGACATCCGAAGAGTGTACAATTTCCTCTTAAGGAAAATTTTATTGTGCAACGATTTGGCCTCGTATAATTTTGTGAGGTGATCCCAAATCTCCTTGGCTGTCTTCTTCTCCTCGATGCTTGATAGTACTTCATCTGCTAATGCCAAATGAAGGTCTGCAATAGCATTCTCGTCCATCTCATTCCATTTCTTGTTATCCGTAAAATCTGTCGGCCTTTCGCTGATAGCCGCTAGACATCCGTTTTTTCTTAGGATGACCTTTATCTTCAATTTCCACAGTGAGAAATTTCTCCCATTGAACTTTTCAATATCAAATTTCGTTGTCATAGCTTCTATTTCAGATAGCTCCCACTATTTTCACCTTTTTGACGTGAATAGTGCCCACCACCTTCAATGAATGAGTAATATCTAACTTACTTTCTTATGATGGAGGATCCACTTTTCAGTGGCAACCAACAGAGAATACGGTAAGTAGATATACGCACCCAAATTAGGCTCTGATACCAATTGTTGCGGAATACGGTCGTCAGATAGAGCAAAAACGCAACTGATAATTTGAGAAAATAACAATGAAGATAAAGGAGACACAGATTTTACGTGGAAAACCCCTAAATAATATAGGGTAAAAACCACGGACAAAGGTAGAAGAATTTCACTATGAGAAAATAGGAATTACAACTTCTCTCAATCTAACAAGGAGAAAACAATGACAATTCTCTCTTGATAAAAAGGAGAAAACAATTCTATAAAAAAACTCTCTAACTTCTCTAGTATTTGGGAGGATATTAGAATGATTTGGGATGTGTAAGAATGGCAAATGGCTAGGCTATTTATAGTTGAGCTTTAGGGACTAACTTATAAATAACTTAAAGTTTAAGGACTAATATTGTAATTTTCCTATGCCATTCTTTTCAACATTGGCTGCAACTACCATGGTAATTTTCCATGGTAATTTTCAAAGCAATGTCAGGTGCATTAAAGCACCGAATTTGCTTGACTTTCAACCGAATCTACTCACCTGGCGGGGACGTAAAATGTTTGACCTGCAAACCGCGTTTGCATGCATGGATTGGAAACTATGAGGCTATAATGTTTGATTGTTTTCTTGTAATATAACTAAAAAGTAATGGAAAAGTACTCAACTTCCAATAATGTCGGAAGATTTTAGCCTTTTGCTCGCGACATATCATATTTTATTCTTCCACTCATTGATCGATTTAAGAAGAGCCGCTTTTTTTGTCTTATAAAAACCCTTGGGACCGAACCGAACAAATAATAATATAAAATATTACCAAGGATCCACAAATTAATAATAAAGTAAGAGTATAATTTATCCATTCACAACAAAACTCAAACCCCTGATCTTGTTTAAAGAATCTTATATATCATATTACTAGACGAGTTGATTGTTGGTAAAACTATCACAGGTTTCATACGAAAAGAAAGCGACTAATTAAATAAAATCAATTACATAACTCATATATGCAAAAACAAAACATTGAATTACATCAAAGAAATTTGGTAGTTATAGGAATTTAGCTTTCTTTTTTTTATCTGTTATCTATTATTGGGATGTGTTTGGTGTGAGTCTCTAGGATTCGTGAAACTACAGTTGTTACATAGATATGAATGCAAAGGAAGATAGGAAGAGTGAAACGGGTTTCTGCCTTTGATGGTGAAATGGGGTTCCCAGGAATCAACAATCTTATTCTTCTTTCCATCATATATAGGAATAGGAGCAGTTGTTGTTGAATGCAGCTTCCGACCCAAGTATAATTTTTGGTTAATATCAAGAGTCCTTCTATTTCTATCCAACTGAGAGGGGTTGCTGCTTGATTGTGAAGAGCAAGTGATTTCATCTCGAGCGCGTATTTGTGCTCGCACTAATATTTCCATCCTTCTTACCCATTCTGCAGCTCTTTTCCTCTCTATGTGACCTCTCACCAGTGCCTGGAACTTAACTACTCCTTTTAACGCTTGTAATGCCCTTCTTGCCTTTTCAAAGTACATCAATAGAAATCGTATTATGACTTTATCAAGGAAGCATATAATTATTACAATCGGAATTGATAACTTATAAGGCATACCAAATGTCCACGATATACAGATTGAATAATAACCGCAGCAATATCCTGGAGTGTTGGGCTCCTGCTAAAGTTATAGGCTGGTTTAGGAGCACAGCTGCCACTGCTACTGGTTAGTTTAACCACCTTCGCAGCAGCTTGTGCAGTCAGGGAGGCTGCTTTGACAGCCGACGCGATGGTTTGCTTCTCAGGATCCACTAACTCAACACTAGAGCCTTTCTGTTGTTGAAGATGGTTTGCTTGTGCAGTCAGGGCAGCTGCTTTGAGTTTGACAGATGACGACGACGACTTCACGCTACTGCTGTTTTTGGCAGAGGAGGAGTGGTTTTCATGGTGTGGTTTGAGGAAACTCCAACGGCGTCTGTCTTTGTGGGGTGGTTTGGAAGAAGGTTGATGGTGGGAGTCCGCTCGTTTGCGACAGAAGATACTGCACAACCATCTCGAAGCTTTGCCCATAATTTTGTGTTCCTTTAGCTCCATTGGGGGTATAATGCTGGAAGATCAATTGAAACAGGGGTAGGGGTATGCGTCGACAGAGAGATTTAAACTGAGAGCGGGAAGAAGGGAAGGGCAGGTAATTGATTAATTAGAGTGATTTTAGTAATTGAGTAAATCATTTGTTTGTAATTGTAGTAATTTGAGCGGGAAGAAGGAAACTTTGACTGCTATGGTGTCGGAAATACTGTTTCTGTTTGCAGCTGCAGCATGTATTTAAGGTTAAAATTTAGTAATATTGAATCTTGGATTGATTGACGTCTCAGGTTTATCAGCTTTAACGATTGCACCAGCATTCAGATGCCATGTAAAACAAATGAGGAAAAAAAGCAATTAAGTAATGCATGTATTTGATTCCTTTCTCAGAAGGTGATAAAGTCCATTCTCACCCAATTGAATTGTTGATACAATAAAGCAAACCATAACACTATGTATTAACCACCTGTGCTCAAGATGTTACATTTTGGGCCACATTTCCTGTATCAACCAACTGGAGATACAGACCGCGACAGCATAGCAGCAATAGCGTATACATAATGTATATAGTCTCATCTTGAAGCCAGATGGATAATAATAATAAAAAACAAAGAAAAAGGCCATGAAATCATCTTACCTCCTCTAAGTACCTCCAAAAAATGAATAAGACGACGACGGTGCAAGCTGCTGCTAATAAAATACAATCTCATCGAGGTCTCGAGGTTTTTCTCCCCAGGTGCTATTTGAGCCGTGTAGGAATAGCAGTGATGGCCTAAAACTTCAATCAAGGCATTCTCAACGAATCCTGCCGCTTAAGAGGGATGCCTTCAATTAATAAATCCTCTTCTTCATGCTTTAACGATCGCATAGACATAGATGTTGACAAACTCGGACCTGATTGAACATAATCCATTAAAAGTTCAAAACAATAAAGGTTTCTTGACTACACAACAAAAAGCTTCAAAAGGCAGCACTACAACATTCTTTATGTGCTAAAAGCAGATGTTTTAGAATGAAGGATCAAGTGTATAAATTCACAATTCAAGGTTCATGACAGCATACCATCAACCATATCTTTGGTTTTGTGAAGAAGAAAAGTTCCTGAGAGGATTGTCACAAATCCACACATCTCTGTTATAATCTGAGTTGGTGTCTGCCTATCCCAATCCTGATATCAGAAAATCAAACTTCAATAAGGTAATGTCAAGGTCAATCCAAGTAAAACAAAAAGTAAACTAGAAGCAGTTATCAAGTAAGCTACTCAAATCTTTAACTTTAACATGGTGAACAACGCAGATAAGAGAGTAGATTAAAGGGATCAGCAGCAATCTAAACCAGCAGAGAACCAAAAGGAAGTTCGGTTTCATATCAGATATGGCGCAGGATGGTAGACAGTATAAAGTAGGACCTTTTAAACATTATCATTAGTAAAACTTTTGAGCCATTCTGATACCTTTAATGACTGGAGCTTACCTTAAACATGATCACACTAGCCAAAATGGTCAGTGATGTAAACATAACATAGTATATAGGAGAAACAACAGCTGTGTTGAAAGTATCAAGTGCCTGCAATTATGAAGACAAAATAGCAATAACAAAACAGGAATCAGACAGAAACTGAAGTCTTAAATTATCAAAATAAAGCAGCACAAACCAAGGTATGGGGACATTGATTCAGAGTAAGAAAATAATAAATAGATAAATTTCAACTGATTCAAAGTTTAAATTAATCATTATGAACACCATAAAGAAGAATATCCATGAGCAACATTTCAGGCGAAAATGAAAAATTTTCTTCTTAGATCATTCTTCACTCATTCCAACATTTCTCTCATCTCCTTTTCTTTGAAGGGTCATGAAAATTAATCAAAAGTAACGCACAAATCTAGGCGTCAAAAGAGAAACAGAGGGTACCAAAGGAAGAAAAGACAATATGTAACCATTACCTTGTTTAAATAATTCATTTGGGTAATCACACATGAAACCACCACTAAAGTAAAGGCCCATGTCTGCGGATACACAAGCTGATTCATTCCTGAAAAGGTTAACTTCAAGGCAATACCGAGGGCTTTAACGCTCATGACCTGTCAAAAAAACACTCTTAAAAATAACAATTGGAGGGGAGGCAATACCATTGAAAAGACACAGAATTAAGCAACCAATAACCTAGCCCTGATGCATACCGAAATAGAACCCACGAGAGAGCAAACTCCAATGTAAACCATAATGTGTGTTTGTCCATATTGTGGAACAAAGTGGAATATAAGTATAAAGACAATTGTTAAGACCAGAGCCGTGTAAAACAAAAATCCTGCAAAAAAACCAAACATGATACATTCATTTTCCTTTTCTGCAGTTCAACAGTTTCGAGAAAAAAAAAATGATAAGAGCCAAGAACAATATCATTAAGAAAATGCAACCTGGCTCTGTAGCAAGAACCCAAACTTCTGCCACGGATTCAATCTGACGTTCAGGGGGAGCGTGCAATACAATTGTTGTTGAGCCCACAACACACAAAGCACAACCAAGAATCCCAAAAGTATGTAACCTCTCCCGCAAAATGATATGTGCAAGTACGGCACTGCATGAAAAGTGATGATTAATAATGAACACATAAATGCCAAACCTAAAATTGAGTGACAAATTTGCATGCCTGATAATGATGCTGAGAGCACCAAGAGGAGTGACCAGTATAGCTGGTGCAAATGCATAAGCAGCAAAATTAGCAATTTCCCCCACGACCACTGTTGCAAAGTCAATTCACAATTAGAATTTACAATGTTTCCTCTAGAATCATGAATCATAATTCATAAGCAAAAAAGAAAAAAGAAAAAAAAAACTCAACCATCTCCCTATATATTTAAAAAGGCTGCAGATTCTGATGACTTCCTGAACATTGAGATGTTAGCATGGAACGTAACTACGAGAATCTTATTGATATATTATTGACAAGAATACCACATAAACTCACTTGTTATCATGCCAGCCCACCAAAGTGGCTCAAGCAAGTACGAATACCCTCCAACTCCTGCGTAAAAACCATAAAAACCAATGTCACTGGGATTGATAATGCATAAGAACAATAAAAACTCATCATAAGGAACAAAAAGGTGAAGAATCACTAAATGATTGCAAATGCATTGAGTTCTTTAAACAATTGAGATAAAACAAAAATTATAGATATCTGATTGCAAATGCAGCATAAAATTTTATGCAAAAACACAGAATTATAATGAATAGAAAAAATTTTATTCAATAGCAACAAAACATACATATTGCCAAAGATCGTCTGGAATTTGAAAATTGAAAGTATATAATTTTCGTCAATTCCATTCTAAATAAACATATTGCATCTTTCTTTAACACAAGTTATAATCAATAAGTTAGAAGATACATACAATCAAAGATGAACTGAAATCGTAGGTCAGAAGGATGCATATTTTTAGGCCGGAGCAATTTGATAAACAGAAATGATTAATTTAAAAAAGAAAAACATGTAGACTATTTACTAAATACAAGTTTACATGCTACATTGACAGGAGCTCAAATAAATAAATTCCCGCATTGATGAATTAAATTCAACTTCACTCAAATTCGTTTTCTAAATTGAGTAAACTATTATTCACAGAATCCCAAAACACTGCAAGTTATTGAAACCTAATTGATATATCCAACTAAGAAAAAAACGAAATCCGCAATCAAATCATCAAAAAGAAGTAAACTTTTGATAAATTCCAATACCTGCCCTGACGCCAGAAGCACCGGCTTTTTTCAACCCTTTTTTCTTAACAATGAAACTTGCCCCAATAAATAAACTGGAAGAAATAGCTAAAACCAAACCCTTAACATTGTCCGAGGACATTCCCTCGCTCCATCTTCGCATATCCAACATACTTGAAAAGGGGGAAAAGAACTATATTCCACGTCGTCACAACTCGGCAACGATCGTCGATTAGGTCTGGACTCGGACGGAGTCTAAAAAAACGAGTCCATAGATCTGAAGAGACAAAAAAAATCCCAAATTTACCCAAACTTGGAGTAGGTCGAAACCTGAAGAAGGTGTTAACCAGATCTTTGGCCTCAAAAACAGAGCGAAGTTGGAATGTCAGGATTTGAGTTATTTACAAATTGGAAGGTGGGTAAGAATCTTGACTCGGTTGACGCTGGGTGAGTTGTGAACGAGTGGATCTCAAGTCTGAAGGAAGAAAGAAAGAAGAGAAATACAAAAAGTGAAGGAAAGAGGAGTGGTTGTCGGCGCTTCAAAGAAAGAAATGAGAGTTGGGTAAGCAAGCACTGAGTCACAATTCACAAATACAGATGTTTGCCTCTAATCCTTAGACACAGCTTTCTTGGATCACAGCCTCATCTTTCCAATTTTGGAGCACATTGGGTCAGGTTGGTCCGATTTTTTATATATATAAAAAAACAAAATATTATAATATTTACAAGTAAATCTCTTATACAAATACAATTAGTTGATCTTTCAAACTATACATTATTTTAACAATTCAAACAACCGTTTTCAGATTTTGTTTTGATCGTCAAATTGTTTATTATTTCTTTCTCTCCCTATCCAATAGCAATAAGAGATATTGATCTAGACTTAGAAACAAGTTATTGTTATTTTGCTCATCCCCTTGTGTATTGGTGATAAAAGTAGATGTTTATCATATCTTAAAATTCAAATTCGAACATTAGTAATGCATATTGTATGTATCGTTTTTTGAAAAAACTAAAATTCGGTGAATTGATAACGATATGGCCTATGGGCTATAAAGAAACAGCTTTGTGTTTTGTAATTCTAAAGATAAATGTTCATCTCTATACTCTAAAAGTAACAAAAGTAAAAGTAGTTTAGTATGATGATTTATAAGATGATAGATTATGAAATACATTAAACAGAAAATCAATTATACAATCAAACAACAACTTAAGCCCTTACTGATCACTAAATCAGTATACTTACAAAACATTTATCGCAATAAAATCCGGATTCAAGCACTTTCTTTTGGATACTTTGGTAGATAGTGCAGTGACATACGATTGTAAGGTGTTTTGTGCATTTTACATGAGTTGGAGTATTTTCTGCTGAGAAGGCTCGTTTTTTCCGCTCTAACGCGCGACTTCTCCAGTTCTCCGCGATCGGAACTAGGCGCATCTTTTTAGCATTTTCTGTCTCTGACTCTGACGCTTTCTCTTTTTTTTAATCTAAAGTCAATAACGACATCGACTCGTACAAAATCTATGTCATATCTTGTTCTTCAAGTTAATAAATGCCAAATAAGTTATGATTTACAGAATTTTAGTTACATGGGATCTAGAAGCTGAGCATCACACACTTAATTTTTTAAGCTACATGATTTTATTATTAAATTTTTTTAGGATATTCATACCAATCTTTTATCACTTTATATATAATTATTTGTTAACTAATTTTTTATAAATAACTCTTTAAACATGAAATGTTTCTTTCCCTATGACATAATTTAATGGAATATGAAATCAAAATATTTATATTATTTTTTCTCGGGATTTAAATAAAAACAGGTCTCATCTAAGATAGATTGGGTAATAAACTAGAACATTAGAAGCTAAAAATTAATAGAATAATCTAAAAGAAGCGCGACTTGGAAAACTTTGGACCTATCAAGTCGTGTCTTGCGTGACTCGGAGATGAAGTTGAGTTCTAGCGATAGAGTCGCGCGATGCTCGGAGAAAGAAACAGAGCATTTCTTAGGACAAGTATCGAAGATTCCAAGGAAACCATAAAATCATTAAGCGTTTGTTAACTCATCAGCTATCACAAAAAACCTTGCTTGCAAATTGCAATGGCTATGGTAATGGAAGACTCTGATCCGAACAAAATGATGGAGGTCAAGCTGAGAAAGTCAGTAAATTTAGCTAAGCGTGTTTTCTTTGCATTCGAATCTATGCTGCTGAGAAGAAACAAAAATGAAGTAGAATCTTTCCTCAAACACCGGCTTCAGGTGGAGAAGCGAGTTGATCACCTGTCTTTTCTGCTCAAGACTCTGCTCCGCTTCATCCAGGCCGCCGCCAAGAAACCGCTCTACTTGCGCCCGCTTGAACTCATACTCGAGGAGGTTCATGGGATCCTCAACCACGCCCAGGATGTCGCCACCAAGTTCAACTTCAACAGCATGATTCGTTGGTTCTTCCAGACCGCGAAAAGTACCGATTTTCAACCACTCTTCCGAGGTTTAGACGATTGTATCGCTAACGTTAAGTGGCTTCTTACATTGTATGACCCCATAAACAAAGGTGTTTGTGAGGGAATTGTTGTCTTCCTCCCTCCATTCACCGCCACTAATCCCATTTTTCTAATTATTTGGCATTGCATTGCCACCATCCAAATGGGGCGTCGAGTAAGCGATCGGACCGACGCCATTAACAGCCTCGTTTCCCTCGCTGAAAACAATGAGTTGTACAAGAAATACATCCTGCAAGAAAAGGGTGTGCCTCCTTTATTAAAGATTTTGGAAGACGGAGCTTGCTTCTACGAGCAAATTGCAGCTGCCGATGCCCTTTGTACATTGACTAATGAGCCTGAAATTCTGGAGAAAATCGTGATCGTCATCGTTCATTTGCTAAGGGATGCGCCAATAGAGGTTCGAATTCAGGCAGCGGAGTTAGTGACTGAAATGACCGAGACAGCCGAATACGATTCCATCGAATGGAATGTGATTTTGCCCCTGGTAACAATACTATCATCCGAGACCTCGACCGATGACTCCGAAGTAAACCTGCAAGAGCATAAACTCAAAACTCGTTGTGCCGAGGCTTTGTGGACGCTTGCTGCTAGGAGCAAAACAAATTGCATGAAAATAACAGAGACAAAAGCAATGCTCAGCTTGGCTAAGTTGGTGGAGAATGAAAGGGGTAAATTACAGTACTATTGTTTAATGACTATAATGGAGATAACAGCGGTTGCTGAATCCGATATTCATTTTCGATGCACCGTATTCAAAACCAATGTCTGTTCTACCAAGGCTGTAGTTGATCAGCTCTTGAGGGTAACCAAAGAATCAAATGACCCTATACAGCAGATCCCGGCCATCAGATCAATTGGTTCATTGGCAAGAATTTTCCCCTCAGGGGAGACTCGAATAATACCTCTCTTGGTCTCGCTACTTAACGACAAGCACCTAACAGTTGCATCAGAAGCAGAGATTGCTTTGAACAAGTTCACATCTCCGGATAATTACCACTGCTTCGAGCATTGGCGAATGGTGATGAAGTTTATCAGTTTGCCGGCGTTGATGAGATTGATCGGAGGCGGGAATAAGTTGCAGCGGCATAGATGGGATGTAGTGATCATCCTCCACCTGTTTTATGCATACCAGCATTTACGAGGCTTTTATTCATTAAGTAACGATTGGACGGACAATGAATATGAATCTCTAGCCTTGTCGCCACGGCGAAGTTATGAGTTTCTGTTTTTCCATGTCCACCTATAAATTAAGCATCTTGTACATACATACAAATCAATATCAAATATACTGTATACAGTTTCTTGTAAAGCCTTGTTCAACAACATCTTTGTTCTTTCCCATGATTTTACGATGTTGGGTATGGGCCAAAGCAGTGTCTCATGCTGGATTTTGTTTTTTGGTCCCAACTCCGAAGTAAGAGTAGAAACTAAAGAATCGAGTAACAGATTAGGTCCCAATAAATTTTGAAATAAACAAATTAAGTCTTAACTTTCATTTTATTTAGATTGAATATTTTTTAAATTTCTATCAAATTTAGAGTTCAACATTTTATTTTGATTTCGTCCCTTCAAACAAAGAAGGATGCAATAAATGCTGGGAATTGTAGGTGGAAAAGAAATTAATTGTGAGATAAAACTATATGTAGAATACCCTTTATCCCATTAATACTTAATAGTAAAAAAAATGTCCAACTTATAATTTTTTTAGTTTTGTGTCTAACTTTTTTCAGGTCACTTTGGTGCCTAATGTTTTCTTCTATAATTCAAATCAGATTTTTTTGTCAAAGGTCGTTAAAAAAAATATCATCATCCAATTATAACATGACACATACCTTAATTTTTATTTATTTAATTTCCGAATTTCTTTAAAAATATGAACTTCTTAAAAATCTCTAAAGTTTTAATTTCTTTCAATCAAACTCTCAAATTACATCTCCCTCACCGTATGGCATCCCCCACACGTCGGCGGTTCACCGTTCACCAATTTAGCGCCACGTACCTCACCGTTCAACATCTCCACCCTCTAGTCGTTGGTTAGAAGCCCAATTGGTCTCTTTTTCTTCATTGTTGAATATTCGTCGACGGAGCAATTGACGGTTTATTCGTCAGTTTTAGATGACGAAATGATAAGAATTCCAGTCGTGGGGGTGTCGACAAATGCAAGGGTGGGCGGTGGTGAGAGGGAAAATCTTTAGAGATTTAAGGGTTTTAGAGATACTAAATTGGTTTTTAATAAAATTAAAGATTTTATGATTTTTAAAAAATAAAAGTGAAAGAAAATACAAAAATATGACACGTGACGTGTTTTTATTAGATAACAAAATTTTTTTACGCATATCATGAAAAATATGGACGGAATAAAACGTTAGACACCAAATAGACAAAAAAATTATTAAACACTAAAGTAGACAAAAGAAATCGTTAAACACCAAATTAGAAAAAAAATATAGATGGACACTTTTTCACCATTAAGCCTCCCATTAATTCAATTAAAAAAAAAAAACTCAATCTCGCGTTGCAGGAAGTTTATCTTCGAGTTAAACGAGCGATATCGCTGGACTAAACTTTCCGAGCAAGTTTTCAAGCACTAAACTCGCGCGATAGAAAGTTTTATCATCTGAGTTGTCATTAACGCGCGATATCGCACGATTAATTCGACCAAACTTCCTGGCAAGTAAGAAACTTTCCCGCGAAATTTCTGCTGCAAAAACGCGTTGATCTGATTAGGGTTTCAATTGTAGACCTTCGTTTGTGCATTATTAATAGGTTTGAGACTTTGAGTGACGGTCAAGCTAGGCACACAGTCCTATAGAGCAAAAACAGAAACTGTGATCATGCGACCGGACCAGAAGCAGATGATCGAGAATGTTTTGAAGGAGCTGGTATCACAAGCGACCCAAGTGGAGGATGCCGTCGCCCAAGCCAAATTGTTTAGGGTAAACTGCAGAAAGATGGGGATGATGGTGTGTCTACTTTCGCAAATGCTTCTAACCCTACTCCGCTACGTCTCCTTGGACCCGGTACTGCTTTACTTGAACCCAAATCACTACTTCTCTGTAATCTCAATGGTCTCCCGTATCCTTGACCAGGCCTTATCTTTAGCCTGCACCTGCAAACGCAAGACCATCTTTTGCCATCTCTTCCCCGCCATGAACCGCACTCGTTTCCACAAGCTCTACCGCCTTTTACACGCTTGCATCGCCGACACCAATCGCCTTCTTATCATCTACGACCCAGGTTTCAACCGCCTACTCGCCAACGGTTCACCCTTTCCTTTGGCCTGGTCAGCAGCACATTGCGGTGATGAATTACATTTACACCAAACCTTGATGATTCTAACGGAGATTACTACTCGGGCTGAATGTAACATTGATCTTAGATGCAAGGCATTTAAGACCAACTCTCCAGTCGTTGAACTGCTATTAAATGTGATCCAAGAATCAGAGGTCCGTACATCTAAGGTTCTGGCCATAAGATCGATTGGTTCCCTGGCCAGAATCTTCCGTGAAAGCAATAATCATCCGGTACTTAGGGTTCTGGTATCACAGCTTGAAAATGGGGATGGGGAAGTCGTAACTGAAGCTTTGGTTGCTCTAACAAAGTTTGCCTGTGACCATAATCATCTTTGCAGACAGCACTCCAACATGATGATTGAGTTGAGCGCCGCCCAGCTTTTGGTGAAACTGTTGAGTGAAGGTGAAAGGGAATGGTGGGTGCAATTTCATGGGTTGGAGCTTATGTGCCGCATTGCCTCCAAAGCTGATTATAGTGAGGCCGTACAACATGACAGGGTTGCCACTGCCATTCGACACTTGTTAACTACACAAAGTGGACGCCGCACGGCTGTTTCCAGGCATCCCGAGTTAAAAGAATTGGCAATCAAGGCCTTAGATTACCTCACATTGTACTACCGAGACTAATGACAGCATAGCATTAGCTAGGTAGTTAAATTAAATCGGTCGGTATTAGATATTTAAATTCAGGTTAATTGTCTCCTACAATTGTTAATATTTTGGAACCCAACGAATAGTCTCAGTTGAAAGGAATATAGTGTTCATTATAGGAGATTCAGATTGAATCAACTTTGTTTGTAAGGTATGTGTCTTATAAAAGGGTTAAGAAAAAATATAATATATACTACGTTGTAATCATCGTAAGACTATTAAAAAATTGTTAATATTTTGAACATGATGAATGGTCCAATGTAAAAGTAAAGATTATTCTTCTAAAAAAATTGTGATTAAGCAACTTTGTTTGTAATGTATTTTAGTATTAAAATTGTCAATCTATTTAGTGTTACGTCGTGAATGATTTAGATGCGTTTACTATTACTCTTTTCGTAAGTTATCTTCACTCAATTAAACAATGCTAATTTTGGTTACTTGTTGGCGGAGAGCATTATTCATCCAAGTAATTTACTGAAATCAATTTATAAACGGATCTAAAATGTAAAAAAAAAAATTATAAAATAATATTTCAACAACCATCAAATATGACATGTGATATTTAATGACATCAGTATTTTGACTAATCAACCTTACATAATCAACTTAATCAATTATTGAAGTGACATATCAATAAAGTCAAATATCAGTTTGAAATAAAAGAAAAGTTCAATATAAGCTTTAAATGCTAACTTGTATTATAAGCCTAAAAGATATGATTAACAACTTATTTCTTTCGTGGATTAGGTGTGAGTTGTACAAATTTCGTGCATAAAAGGTTTCATTCCCCAACCCCAATAAATTAATTATATATTTTTCTTACTGAATAATAATAAAGAAAATATATTTTAAGACTGGAAAGCTTCGTGCTATCATGATTGTATGAGGCTTGCAACTTCAAACACAGGCAATTCAACAACATATTCTCGGTTTACACAAACTTCTTAGGGTTTAAGTGATTTTATTGTATAAGCGAAGTTCTAAGGTTCTCGTGTTCTATTCGAACGTTATAAACTCTAAATTTTATTCTTATTAAAATTAAATCTCAAACAAAACATATGTCAACTTTAAAAATTTAGTTATGTAAAAAAAAATTCACCCTAATATAGAATCTTTTTCATCTTTCTATGCAAATTTTCATTGTTATCAAATAATTTGTCCCTATAAATTGATATGAGGAGTTAGGGTTGAAATCATCCGTTGTATTCTCATCTTTTCTATATAATGAATATCCCTCCTCATCTACTCATAATTTTTTCCCAATTTAAATTTTCCTCATAGAACATTGTGTTTATTTTTCTTTTCCGTGTTTACGAATCTTTCTTATGTTGCCATTATCGTTTTGATAGTATAACAGTAAATAATACAATAACATATATTGAATAAATTTTATTTAAGTTTATGAAGATAGTTTATTTATAAATGATATGTAATTGTATAATTCATTAACGATGTGTTAAACTCGCTTAATAATACACTTAATTAATATTTTTTAGACTTAATATCAAAATAGGTGCTTAAATTATCATTTTTTCATCTTTTAGGTGCTTAATTTTTTTTTACCCTTTTTAGGTGCCCAAACTATCCCCTTTTCTCTTTTTAGGTGCCTAAACTTTTTTGTCCTTTTAAGTGCTCAAATTATTATTTTTTGGTCAAAGTAGGTGCCTCAACTATAATTTTTTGTCAAAGTAAGTGCCTTAGTTTGACCTTAAAAATGACAAAAAATGATAGTTCGGGCACCTAAAAGAGTCAAAAAAAAGTTTAGGCACCGAAAAGAGAAAAAAATGATATTTTGGACACCTAAAATAAGAACACAAAAAAATAAGCACTTAAAAAGAAAAAACGGAATAGTTTAAGCACTTATTTTGACATTAAGCTTGTTTGTATTTAATTTTAATTTATCATTGAATCAATATTTCAGGTCAATTGACATAATTATTTTTTGTCTTTTTAAACTTTTATATCATCTTTAAATAATATATTATTTAAATATCAAATTTAAAATAAGTATATTTTATATAAATCTTTATCACTTGATAAATTCTATATATATATTAGGTAAAATATTTTTCACGATCATAAAAATTAAATTTATTAAAATGCAAAACATGTGTTTGAGTTTTGGTAGAAAAAGAGGTTAGGTTTTGTGTGGATAAGAACAACACCACAAATCTGAGTCAAAAAGACTTGTCAATTGTCATTGTAATATTTCTCTTGCATTATGTTGTCTCCTTTCTAAAATCTGTTTTCATCTTCTGGTGGGTCAGCTTATTCTAATTCTATTTTTTTTACTTGTTTTTTTCTCTCCTTTCTATCACACACTTGGCATTGCTTTCCTCTAAGAAACCAAGAACAATAAGATATAATTAAACATTTTAATTATTTTTCTCAGGGTTAGTTGCACCATGCATGTACCCTCAAACTATAACCATATTGTGAATTGGGGTTCAAAGTTATAAAAACATTTTAATCGAATCTTTAAAATATCATTATTGTTTTAACCATGTTGTTTTTATCATATTAGTCATTAATTTGAGCATCAAATATCGGGTTTAATTTGATGGGAAATATATTAAAATATATAGATGAAATCCAATGTGATGCATGAATAACTTGCATATTAATTCTAAGTTACGCATGTAATAGGTAAGTGTATATTGTGATCACAAGGTACTATATGTTCATATTTTTTTCTTCACTCTTTGATAATGCACACACACCTTAAAAATAAAATTACTCGAACCTAGGTGAACAACATCATCTTTCCACTGGGACCAACAATTGGGTTCAGGTGAGCGTATACTTACCATTTGATCCACTTACTGAAAAAAATTTCTCCATCTCGTATCTGAATTAGTAATTATGGTCTAATTGAAATAATAATGATAATTTGAAGGGTTGGTTAGAATATTTTTGAAATGTAGGGATTAATTCAGGAATTGACTGATAATCCGGGGGCATTTGATGGAATTAAACCTGGTATTCTGTAGAGTGAAGTTGTGGGGCTTTATAAAAGGGGTCATGATTTGGTAAACATTAATTACAAGGTTTGAAGTGAGAAGCTATTAATGGGAAATGTGGGAGAGATGGAAGAGGTGGAATGGTTGTGTTGTTCAGATTCAAATACAACCACACTGCCTTTGTTATCTTTGAACCATGTTTCTTTTGTTTGCAAATCAGTCAGCAGATCTGCCAGGTTTTATCAGCAGGTTCTGGGATTTGTTCTCATCAAACGCCCTTCTTCTTTCAACTTTGAAGGGGCTTGGTATGCTTTCTGCCTTTCTCTACCACTTTTAAGCTCCTGTAGTCATTATATTGTAGTAGCAAATAGCAATTCATATAGTAATATGAAGATGGGTGTCAGGTTGTTCAACTATGGGATTGGCATCCATTTGCTGGAATCCTGCTCAGCCTCAGGAGTGCCAGCAAAGAAGGAGAAGATAAACCCGAAAGACAACCATATATCATTCCAGTGCTCCGACATGGAGCAGGTGATGCGGAAACTGGAAGAGATGGAGATCCAGTACGTGACGGCAGTGGTGGAAGAAGGTGGGATTCAGGTGGATCAGTTGTTCTTCCACGACCCTGATGGCTACATGGTCGAGATTTGCAACTGTCAAAACCTGCCCCTTCTTCCACTTTCCTCCAACAAAGCACCCTTATATGGGAAGGGAAGCAGGGACGCCAATTGCTCTGGAGTGGCGGCTCTAATGATGGAGTATTTGGTCCTCGACTTGTTGGACATATCAATTTGACATGTGATTTCGGACAAGAATATGTTTTTGTATCGTGCCTACAATTTATGTTGTCTACCAAGTCAAATGTCGTTGTGAGTTTATTCAATTCCTCATCATTTTGTCAATAAATGTCAAATGTGGATTCTTTTGTCAAACATATTGCTCAGAGTCATTTTTCCAACCTAGCGATTCAAGGTCGGGAGTACAATGCTACCCCGATGCAGTACCGGCCAGTCATGTCGTGACAACAAATACCAAATACGAAATAAATTATATGTAGTAGAAAACATTATAGTTCGATCAATCAGTGAACTGTGTTCATGGCGGTGTCGTTATCAAAATGCAAGAAACTCTAGTGCTCCGAGACTAACATCAATGAATCAATCTGCATCAGTCTCGACAACAATCTCGGTACAGTAGCAGAACATGATTGTCGGGTTCAATGCACATTCAAGGTTTTTACCTAGCTTTGTGTCATTAAGCTATATTTCTCGGTGAAACTCTAGTTACAGTTGAGCATGTAAGTGAAAACATATACAAGGCTTGAGGAGGGTCAGTTATAGCACAATTACTGAAGAAAGTATCCTATCCGTTGCATTCACGAGCCTGATGCGATGACAACAAAAACGTCATCAAGAGACCATTTTCTTGGTTCCGACTTCCTTGGAGGGTTGATAACTGCACGCTCGGAATTCGCAAGGCGGTAGCCAATAACAATTTCTTTTCTTCGGCGACCCCTAATCATTATTTCATAAAAGCATAGCTCTTCTTGGTCAAATAAGTAGAATTCTGCAGGTTTGATACACATCTCATTCCCCTGCAGAAGAAAGAAGCTAGAAACTCAGCAAAAGGATCTCGCAGCTCTCATTTTGAAAGCAACAAAGAGCACTTGATTTTCTGCATAAGCATTCCGTATCATCAAACAAAACAAAAGAGGGGTGTAAGAGTCACCTCCTCCGCAAAAAGCTCCTCAAGAACACGATTTATTTGTTTGTCTTCAGCCACCATTGCCAGTGCCATACTTACGAGCTCATTTGACAGCACATAGTCACTGATTCTCGAAACTGAAACCAGGTTCCTTGTCCTAGAGTCCAGAATTTCACTAATGATTATCGATTTATCTGAAGCTTGCTGCATTTCACGGATCCAGGAGCTGTGAGAGAATCCAGCAAACCGCAAAGAAGTCGATTTCGTATCTTTGTAGGGGAGACGTTTTGACTGCAATCCACAAAGGAAGCAATAGTACTGGTCATAATCAGGACCAGGGAATCTCACATGTAATCAACCTAATGCCACCTCAACAGATTGTTTATGCCACTTATTAAAGATGATAAATCCTCGATTACTAATTTCTTACTCTTCTATTATTCCCTGTTTTGGTAGTCTGTTCATGTTAGCATTTTAGCTCAGTGAAATGGTTAATGTTTACCTGGAATTATACATCTGCGAGAAGCTAAAAGATCCCAGTTTGTACAGTAAACTGTCTCATAATATATTAAAACTAGTTTGTACCACCCGCATAAAAGGAGAGCAAGAAATGCAGGTTATCAGGGATTTTGGTAAGCTAGTTTGTTAGTATAATCCGAAAGGCAGCATAACACTTGCCTGTATGTCTCGAATAAGGAGAAGGGTGGCAAGAGATCTTGAATCCGAATGCACTACAGAGTCCTCGAGTGACTCGTCTGCAAGAATTAAAATCTGTCCTTTAGAGTTAGTAATCAGTTGACTTAGGATTGGAGCAAGTGACTAAAAACAATAGACTTAAGAAACAGTAACACTAAATACTGGAGTGAGGTAACAGAAATTAAAGGTACTTTGGAGTTATGCCAACTAAAAAACGGAGAGCCTAGAGAGAGGACATAACAACTTACAGAATCAAAAGTCTCCAAAGGAAGGCTTTCTAGGTGCCTTCTAATGACAGCATTTCCCTCGCGGTGGACAAGTTTAATGTTTTCTAATCCAGAAATATCAAGTCCACCATCAATCAGTTTTGTTTTTCTTTCTTTTTCTGTAACCTCATTAAACATCCACAGTTCTGAACCTGGTGCGAGAAATGCCTCCAAAACCTAAAAGTTAAACATGGGTTCACATATCAAGAAGGATGAGACTATAAATTCCCTTGGTGTCTGTATGCAATTCATATAACAAAACGGATATTGGAAAGTAGTAGTATCTAGTTCCAAACAACAAGCGAGTGAATTACCATAATCATATCATGAATATCACGCCGCCAGCCACAGAACAGTATCCTCTCAGGATATTTTGGAAGTTCAGGTACTTCTGGAAAGCTAACCCTACGCACCTGTGCATGCAGTATGTCATACAAGAAAAGACACCTAAGGACCACTACTCTACACATCTAATATAAACAATGGAAAAGATTGAAGAGAAAATACAGGATTACCAACAGTAAATGCTGCATAGATAAGCTTTTCATTGACTAAATATGAAATTAGGAACATGGTTTTAGAACATCAGTAAAAGCAATTAGGCTTTAGAACTTCTCAACCTGCTAATACTCTACCTTTCAAGAACCTTCCTACAGACATACGACCATTTTCCAGCTAGAGAGAGAAAGGAAAGTGATATTACCTCTGGAAGAGGACCAGGAGCATAAGTGTCATCATCCTCGGCTATAACAAGAACTTCATCCCCTTCTTTTAGTACATAATTATCATCTGGGTTGATGATTATTTTCCCATTATCTGCAGCAACCTTGACTCCACAAGGAATTGCATCAGGAAATGAAATGAGCACTTCTTCAAACTGCATACCATCCAACTGAGGCCACCTTTTAATGTAAAACTCATCATTCTCAAACCCCAATATATCCTCCCATATCTGACAGCAGAAAAATAAGAATCAAACGGAAGGGAAAGGAAAATATTCTCTATTAATGAAGAAATTCAGGATAGCTGTTTGCTTAGGACTCTGAGTATGTGCTTACCAATCCAAAATTCACAAAAGAGGAAACTTTTAATGATACAAAGAGGAAACTAACATAAATGATTAGA
This sequence comes from Hibiscus tridactylites, assembly GCA_958450335.1. Lineage (NCBI taxonomy): Eukaryota > Viridiplantae > Streptophyta > Magnoliopsida > Malvales > Malvaceae > Hibiscus > Hibiscus tridactylites. The sequence continues at coordinate 92,053,149 of OY288281.1, forward strand.
AGTGGAGAGATTCTACAAAATTGTTAATGTGCAACTATTATTTTGATGAAATGTATGACTAAAAAACCATCTTTTCGTCGGAAAGAAGTAGTTAGCACTACTGCAACAATCTAGAAAAGAGAAAACCCTGGTGGTGAATTATTAGGCGACTTAGAATAAAAAATGGTATAGCAAAGGACTGACTTAAACAGGTGAGCAAAAGAGAATATATTGTATTCTTAAAATGAATACCATAAGTAACCAGATCAGCGGTCATGCTACTTAAGTCTAAAGCGCTGAAGAGGGCAGGAAAAGACCAAATATAATGCAAAGGGAGGTGCTGAGAAAAGTAATTTGGCAAAAAAATGGAAAATAGTTTAATCATTTAGTCCAATCAAGATTTGTGTGGCAAAACTAAAATGGGCACCTTATTTACAGATAACAATATTTGAATAATTTCATTGACAGTTACTGGAAATGCTTCAATAAATAAGAAGATAAAGTCCCCAACTTCAATGTACTTAATGTAATTTTAAAGTGCAACTTAAAAAAGAATAACCTGTGCGAGGCCAGGTTGCAGAGCACACTGTATCATCAAGCGGCCAATCACATCATGTGCAACAACAGTTTCTATAAGATCTCCTCCAACAAGCTTTACCAGGGGCTCATTGTCAAGGTCACTCATTTCAACCACAACATGACCCTTCAAACCCTTCTTCACTCCAGTTAGACTGAGCACAACCCTCAAGGCACGAGCATCACTCTGGAAAAAGACTACAGAATCAGTGATGTTTTCTAAATTGAAAAACACGATCAAAATGAAAGTTTTATCAACCTGATCTGCATTTTCATCAGACGCTAATACAATGATGGCACGTGCTTTTGATACAGAGACCTGTAATTGGAAGAATATAAATCCAGATGCATTTGCATAAAGAGAAAAAAAAAACAAGGGAGAAAGTGAAATGAACAACATATATAAATAAAGGTAACAACCCACTGTATGTTCCTCAGGTTGAACCTGACATCCATGTAACCCTTAACTGATTTAAGATCTCAATTTACCTTCTTTAAATCAGCAAGTATAAGAGGACTTCCACTCCTGCATATGACAGATGTTCCCATAAAGTCAAATTCCAGCTTTGCTATATCCATCTCCATTTCTTCTTTGTCTCTTTCTGCAAGTACTACAACCACTCCGCCACCAACACTTTTGTTCGCTATTGCTAGTTGCTTCAAAAGTGAACCCTACAATAAAAAATGTTAATTTCTTAAACCCCGGGCTTTCTATCTTGAGGCCCTTAACTTTAGCCATCTATCTCTTACAAGGCCAAAATTAGAGATTCAGTATCACTTAAAGACTGCTGAGGAATAATCAATCAGTTGTCAAAAAGGGTATATACAAAATGAAGAGAATTACCAATTTGTCACTCCACCCAAGAATTAGCATATGGTTCTTTTCAATGACTTCACTCTTCCCCTTTCGGAGTGAATCAACCTTTTCTGAGATAGCATCTGAGACAAGCCCTAGCATCATAGCAAATATCAGCATGCCTCCTGAGCTTATAGAGACAGATACAATCCTGGGACCAATTCCAACACTATCAGCATGATTTCCAGAGTCGGCCACAAATGTCCATGAAAGCCAAAGAGCTTCAGTAAGGCTGCCTTCAGTGACCGCGTACAATGCCAAGCCACCAAATGCTATAAGAAATATTGTTGCAAAAAGGAGTGCAAGAAGCTTTGCATAAGGATATACAGAGAAACAAACATCCACCGTATATGCAATTCTCTTCTTCAAGGGAACCTCCTCCTTGTTAGGCTTTGTTCTTTTGGAGATAATCTTTATTTGCGGAAGATAATCAAGACATTTGTACAACACAAAAGGCATCAAGAGGGTAACCATTACGGTGTATAAAGCAATAGTTTTACTGTCAGCATTACCAAAAAAATTATATGAACTATCATCTTCAAGCTGCAAAACTTCATTGCCATTGTTACCAACATTGGTTTCACTACACCATCGACGAAGGTTAATGTTCTCTACCTGCAAGCAGATGCCATTAATTAAAAATTTACCAAAATCAATGTTCCAGGTAAAATAGCATAATGTTACAGAAAAACATCCAGAAGTCTTACGTAAGACAATAGGTTTGAATCTATCTATATATCTTAGTACATTTAAAGTATAAATTTATTTAAATGAAATGTAGTATTCCGAATCTTTTACTACTTGTAAAAAGAAAATAACAGTTAAGAGCAAAGGTATATAAATTCTCTTACCTCTAGTCTGGCAACTTTATTTCGCAGATGACTCACATAAGTTAAAGGATATATACAACTGAAAATAATCTGCAAATAATAATAATATTACCAACAGCATTAATAAAGAAGAAAAGAAAGCAACAACTTTATTAGAACTTAGAAGCATAATATCAGCTCAGACCAATGAATTTTAGCTTTCTATTCTCTTCCAGTAAGACATTACTAAGATTACCTCTTTTGCTTTAAAAGAATAATAAAAACGTACCAAAAACAAGATGAAATAACGCTTCAATTTCACCCCTCGAATCCTCCTCCGGCTCGACGAACTTACCCAACTCCTCTCAGTCATCGTCGAAGCTTGACTCGCCACGATTTTGACTTCCTCCTTGTTGGCAGGAGTTTTACCCTGTTGCTTCTCATCCACCACCTTATCCTGAACCCGTTCCACTAATCTCTCCTCACCTCCTCGAACCGGCGACCTCAACGCCGGCTTAACCGTCACCACCCGATTCCTCGCCGCATGGGGCCCAAGAAACGAAGGATACATCCAATCCCTACCTGATAAACTATTAGTATTCACAACACCGACGTTATTAAGGCCACTCGCAGCAGCATTCCCTTCGCTACTGTGCTTATCGGCGGAGGCATCGGTGTCAACGGGTGCGCGTCGATCGGACGACGGGGGAAGACTGGTGACGCGACGAACGGCGGGGAAAAGTGGGCCCGGAAAGTGGGGTGTGGGCCTTGGATCATCCGATGCTACAGTCTTGAACTTCTTCAGTACCGGTGGCCTCTCGGCTTTTCGGGAGCTGGGGTTTGGAGGTGATTGAGTTGAAGTTGATTCTGGAGAAGCACCGTTGCTTGGCATTTTTTGGTGTGCTTGGTTCCAAGCTTCCTCTTTCTTTTTTTAAAAAAATGGATAAATTAGCTCTCAACAAATCAAAATGAAAACCATTGGAAGAGATCTGAAATTACACAAGGTAGAAAAAAGATGCTTAGATTCAGTGGGGAGCTTGTGCTTCTGTTTGTATCTTCTTTGATCTGTTATAGTACTTTTTTATATTAAGAATATAGTCTATGATTGACATGGGGTGGGGACCAAGTAGATCAGGGCCGTTGAAAACTTGGGGGAGTGGACAGCTGATGCGTTTTAGGACAGGCATCAGTTAATTTAGTTTGGATGTACGTTTGACCTCTTCATCTTCACATGGCTGTTTGTATCTTCTTCATCAACGTTGTCCTCCGGGCGCAATGACATACTCAATCTTCTAATTTCCACACCAATCCCTTTTACGTCAAACTGAATGACAATGTCTCTAGCCACCTGGTTTGGAATTGGATAATCCGGTGGAACCTCTTCATAATAAATCTTACTGACCAGCGGATTTTGCAGCACTTGCAGACGAGTTTCTGCCCTTTATCGACGATCTCGAGCCATTTCGTCTCGTTCTCTCTATCAGTTACCATTAAACATGGCACAGCTGTTCTACGAGATACTAAGCAGCTCTCCAACACCTACCTCCTAATCCTATCAACGCCATGTCAATCTTGATGGAAACTTGGTAATGTTTTAATCTGAACCCAAATAAAGAGTTGCAACTTGGTAAGCTCCTCAAAGTTTCCTCCAGGATCAGTAATCTGCTTGACTTCCGTTTACTTTAGCGGTGGTAAGAGAAGAATAGTACCCAGAAAGAAAATGGTACTCATCAATGGGCTCAATTCACATATTGGTAAACTCCAACACTTGCAATTCTTTTGTTCAATTGCTTCTACAACTAATTTAACTGTACTGTTAATACCTGCTCCACATGTCTACATAACAAGTTATGTTAGTGTAGGGTTTTTCTCTGCCGGCAGATACACGAACAAGAAGCTAAGAAACACAACACATCCGAATCTTCATATTTATTCATGCTTTTATTGGGCATTATAAAGGAACACAAATCCACAACCAAACAAACCAACTATTTCAGAAATGAACCATAATATTCCAACCAAAGCTAATTCAATTCCACCGCTTGTCAACAAAAAAAAAAAAACTAAAAAAACAGAACCCCTTGCACATCTTAACTAAGTTGTAACTTGAATGGCTATGGTGCAGGGACGGAAGGAAATGTACTTGCTATCGGGTTCTTTACAACAACGCTCTTCCGAGTGCAGCCATTAAGGGATAGTTTTTTGGTCAGATTGATGAGGGATGTTGGATCTGCACTGTTCTTTGTCCTCCTCAAGTCTTCTTCCACCTTCCTTTCTCCTGGTTTTGTTTGATTCTGCATGAACAGATTAACCCAAAGTTACAAAATTAACCACAAAGACATATGAATATAAACATGATAACATTAACGGCCACAATTGCTTTGTGCCAGCAACTTTAACACTTTCTGCATGCCATCGACTGTGAATTGCATTATCGACGACGTTTTGTTGAGAGAGAGGTTGAGAGAACTCACAGTCAAATCATCTTCCATGTATCCTAGAGTGCCAGACTTGTAATTCTTTTTTGCATTAAGTGTCTTCTCTCTATTTTCATAAAATCCAAAGTCATTTAACAACGATGATTTTTCTGAATAACCTTTAAAGATGTTCAGCATTTCTAAGCCTTGCTTGAGACCAATCTGCACATTGCAACAAGCATAATAACATTAACACTATGTTTGGTTACAACACAAGCATTAACATAAGAAAAAGCTTAATTATTCCATGAGTTTTAAAAAGGTTTGTCGTAACATAAAAATGAATTAGTACAAATCTAAATTTGAAATTAGAAGGATGAGTAAAACTCAAGTAAAAAAATAATATACATTCAAAACAAGTAAAATTTGTTCCTTCTCTTTGTTCAAACTAAGTCATGTAAACGACTAAAAATTACCAAGTTTATTGCTAACTCATGACCTAAAACATGAGGAAAAAATAGCACTCCTACCAAATGTAGCATAAAGTCGATAATCAAAACAATCATAAAAACAACATACTGCATAAATTGAAATTTCTAATACTACCATTGAATTACACAATGTTTGTTCTAGGAAGCCGCATAATGATTTCATTGAATGATCATTAATAAACTACTCTACAAAATTTTAAACACTTCCAATGAACAGGAGTCCTTTTGATTCATTATGTAAAAGGTGAAACAAACGGACAACAGGGAGGATGATGGGGGAAGAAGAGAAAAAAAGGATTCATCCGTTCTTTAGTATGTTTCTGTAAACATTTGCTTGCACGTCATGTTGAACTTTTATCTGCCCTTCCCATTCTTCACGATAAATCATTTCATGACACATCAAAGCAAGAACACCCACAAAGCTGGCTTACATACACAACCATAAACATAACATGTTGTCAAGCAAGAGAAGAAAACAAAATACCTCTTGAGTGTCCCTACTATGAGTTACAGGTTTGTTCTCATTGTTTTCTAGGATAATGTGGAACAGCTCCTTGTTAGGGATATCTTTTATAACATGCCACTTAACAGGGAAGAAACCATTCCACTTGTCCATTTGCCAGAAGTCCATATCTTTATTGAAGTCTACCTTGCCAATCATCTCAGCTAAGCCAACAAACTGTCCACTTCCATTAACCTGACATTACATTGTAGTAAATAATATAGAAGAACAAAGAATATCATGATTGCGGCAGCCATTTATAAATAGACAGAAACAAACAAGAGATATGCTTAGCAGAGACAACATAAAATAATTTAAATACTTGTAGGAATTGAAAGCAGCAGTTAACTACAATTTTTTTTCCGAGAGTTAAACTACAAATTCAAGACAGTAAATCCGAATCTTATTGATCCATCATAGTGGTCAGATAAAAATACTACTATGATATTAACTAATTAAACCACAATGAAAACTGATTCCTAGAGATCTTTATTAGATTAAGGGAAATGCAAACAAAACTCGGAACCTCTTGTGAAAGTTATGTTTCTAACGCACCGAGAAAAAGAGAAATATAGGACATTTGGTCCCAGTCTCACTTTCTGTAGTATCTGCTTCATGGAATGCTGCATCTAGTCTCTTATTCCCATTCGGAGTACTTGACCACACGTCGTACTTCATGGATTTGTGGACATCATCCTCACTGTAGGACTTAATGACAAAGAACTTCGCATTTTCATACTCAGTTTGGAAAGCTGGTAGGTTGTATTTATCTTGATATAAATTAAGTCCCGTGTCTTCCTTCTTAACAGAAGAGTCCAAAGCAACAGCCCTGTTAGAGGCCCTTGGACCACGAGTTAGTTCAGCAGAGTTTTCAAAGTCAACGTCTCTGTTGGATTTCCTATACCTGTCATTTTGATTCCATGCTCTCCCATTTTGTCTGTAGTTCATAGGACCATTGTATTGGGAAAGACCTTGCTTTTGGTTGTTAAATGAAGGAGATTTTCCAGCTTGGTAGTATCCCCTATAAGATCCTGCTGATAGATCAGAACCTGAATAAGGCCCCTGCAATATGAACTCAAATAATCAAAACCTTGAATCCAAGGGGGGGAAAAGTTGCAAATAATTTATGACCCTCCACTACAATCTAATGAATCAATGATGTTCAAATTAACTTCAAACAAGTTAGTTGAATTCCATCAGGGAAGCATAATTCTTGCCTGATATAAACCATATAATAATACAGTATATAATATCTTTGTAAATATGATAATATAAATCACTTTTAACAATATATTATATGCAACATAACTAGAAAATACTTCAAACCCGTATGCCTAGCATAAACTAGAAATAAAACCAAGCAATAGCTTTGCTGATAAAAATATCATAACCTCCATAATGAATGACATCCGAAACACTTTACCTTGCTTAGTGGTTTGTTAGGCTGAGAGTAAGTAGATCTAGATAATTTAGTACCAAGGCCATTTGATTTTGTTGAGTTGAAACCATTTGACTTTGCAAAAGCAGAACCTGAACCATATTTTGCATTTCCAAAACCATTGAAGTTTCGATTTGAAACATCTACAGCATACGTTGAATCCCCTGTGTAACAAGGCATGGCTTCTGATCCATAGGAAACCGGAGGCTGATAATATCCTGATGAATAATATGGTTGTTGACCAAGGCATTGCCCATCAACACCCATTAAAGCCCCAGTTGCATATGGGTTATAGCCAGGCAAATAGTAGACCAAGGAACCATTTTCTGATTGCACTCCCTGAAGCAACAACCCAATAAAAAACAGAAGAATCAACAAATAGAATTTGTGATTCCACATTAATGATAAAGTGAAGATGTATTAAAATGGAATCAATATGAAGGAATGATGTCATAAACAAAAAGTGCAGTTAAGGAACTAGCAGGAGAACATACGTTGTGTGAACCATCGGTGAGAAAATAACACTTATCATCCGATTGAGTAAATGATCCATCATAACCTGCACCCAAAAGAACACATACAATTAATATTCTTTTACAAAACTAAATCTGCTTAACAGTTCGAGTACAAGGGTAACTAAATTGCGACAGAAGAAAAAAGATCGACATAACAGAACAATAAATTTAGAGACAGGAAATAAAGCCTAAAAATTGACATAGAAAATTGTGAGGGTGAATTTAAAATATCATGAACAAATTCATAAATGTTTCTAAACCCCCCTTAATTTAGGAACACTTTTTGACAATTGCCTTCTATATGATTTAGAAAACATACATAACCCATGGCAATGTAATTCATCATCATTTAAAAACTTGGCATCTAAACGTGCTATCTGATGGATCACAGTAATTAAAGATAGAATGAAAACCTAATCTCATTTACAATAAAACCCACAGCTATACCGACTCTAACAATGAGTCCAAAAGCCAAGTTTCAGCGTGAAGCTATCTAATCTAACTCTAACCTGGATAGTAATAATTTTCAAAGCCAGTAGATTGATTGGAACCAGGCTCTCCAACCAAGTCTTGATTCGCGCCAGAAGGATATGGTGTAGAAGATATTGTGGAAGTCAAATCAGATGCCATTCCAAGTTTTCCAGAAGGCTGGAAACATCAAGACATGCCAACGTCACAAAACCGTGCACAATGGTTGATAAATCAAAAACAGAGTTCAATTTTGAGAAAATTTCTAGGTAAAGGAAAATTTTGAGAAAAATCCCTGACATACCACATCCTGCTCAACCAATTTGGGAACAGCTTCAGACTTCAAAACCACATTGATAGGTTCGGCTAAGTTAGATGGTTAAGTAATACCATCAGAGAATCAAATAATATTCCAAAAACAGATTACACCATCACAACTAACATTTGACATCAATATGGAAGCTTAATAACGCATGAAAGTGCTGTTCCTTATTATAATCAAGTTGATATCATGAAGCTGATTAATAGTATTAATGGGATTTTGTTGACGCACCAATTCCATTCAATATAAAGTGAGATGCCAAACAAATTGATTAATCCCCACTGATAGCTATCGTTAATGGCCACTCTCAAACTTAAGAGATCATAAGGTTGAGGTAATTCACAAGCTATAAAATACATAAAATCAGAGTTTCTGTCACTAACAGTCAACCTAGAAACATCATAGACCATCAAAAGCACTGGCCACATTTCATGCAAGGAAGGCATAACAGATTATTAGAACTGAAGCAAAGGATACGATTCTCCATGGTCTTTTCACCGGCCATTATCGAAATACCAAACAAATATTCGAAAACCCAATTGACCTAACAAAAAAATAAGAGCCAAAAGGCTCAAGTTAAAGGTTGAAATTGCAGTCTTTTATAAATTCGATCTAATCTTCAACGCCTATTTTCAATGAGGGAAAGGAAAATACTTAATACTATTTCTCTGAGTTTTAGATTCAGTGTAAGTGGATCCTATCCACTATATAAAAGTCATGGTCATAGACTTAGCGCATAAGGTATCTCTGACTCTCAGTATTATTTATTATATTAAATAATTATTTAAAATTAAACTATATAAATATATATATGTATGAAAAATAAAGATTTTATAGAAAACAAAAAGGCATTGAAATGTGATCAAATTGAACGTTGGCCCATCATATTCATATAGGTGTGAAAGAAGAGATTCAATTCTTTTCTCATGAATAGAAAACAAAAGATTCTTTTAAAAAAAGATATCGTTTTTTATTAAAAAAAATTAAAAACAATAAAAAATATAACCAAAAAATAATCTATGTATATTAGTCAATTCACGATGGGTGGGAGAGGAAAAAAGACGAGATATTTAGAGGGAAAATCGGGATTTTGAATAATTTTACAGCTAGGGAAAATACAAGAATTTCTGCACCGCCAAAGAACTTCACATAAAAAGGAAAACAAGAATTGCCACGAAAAATACTTTAAATTTAAAAGAAAAAGGCCCATTGTAAATCTTTAAAGAATAGGTTTGCTAAAACATTAAACAAAATAAGGGGAACCTGGAAAGTTTCGAGAAGTTAAGATGAACTGAAATCGAAAGCAAACCCTAAGGAACGTGGAACAAATACCTACCTGGAAAAGGGCCGGATCCGATCTGATAGCCGCTAGGAAACCCGCCTTTGATTTGAAGAAAAACTAGTGTTTTTCTTCCCTTCCTTTTTCAAGGAGAGTGGAGTAGAAAAAGGAAGTGCGAGAGAGAGAAGAAGAATGTCTGAAACGCTAAGGGATTTTAAAAGAGGAAGAAAAGATTCGGTCTTCTTTTCCAAAAGGAATGGACGGATGTGATTAGCTCTTAGTTTAAGAAACAAGGAATCGTGACCGTTGCATTTCAGGAGAGTGGATTCAATGTCCGTGTTGGGCTAGGCTGGGCTGCACCTCGATTATGAAATGGGTAAACTATGCAGGGGTCACTTACGTTTAGCGTCTGTACAGAGTTAGTCACCACTTTTGAAAAGTGCCTATTAGTAGTCCTCTACGTTTTCGATGTGTAAATACTTGGTCACTCCCACGTTAACTCCGTTAGTCCCCTAACGGATTGCTGATGTGGCGAAATTAAAATAAGGATAAATTATTGCAATAGCCATTAAAATTTATCTCATGTACGTTTTTTCTCCTCAATTTAAAAAAGTAAACATTATAGTCACTAATAAAAATGTTTCTTTATAATTTCACCCTTAAATTTTTAAAAATTCATTTTTCAATCCTAAAACTTTACAATCAATTAACACAATAATATTATAAATGCTTAGATGAAAAATAGGTGCCCAAAGTATACCCTTTGAAACTTAGGTGCCCAAATTGCTCCTATTTAATAACTCAAACTTAAAAATTTAGTCCACTAACTACTAAAAAATTTGAGTTATTGGAATTTCTATTTTATAATTCAAACTTTATTTTGAATTTTTGAGTCGAGTTTATGAAATTATGAGTCGAGTATTTTCACATCAAACCAAAAAATTTAATTTTTTCGAGTCAAGTCGAGTTATTGGAATTTCTATTTTATAATTCAAACTTTATTTTGAATTTTTGAGTCGAGTTTATGAAATTATGAGTCGAGTATTTTCACATCAAACCTAAAAATTTAATTTTTTCGAATCAAGTCGAGTTATTGGAATTTCTATTTTTTCTTAAACTCGACTCAAAAATTCAAAATAAAGTTTGAATTATAAAATAATATTTAACTTCGTCATGAAGAAAGACGGACGATGTCCGATTATCACATAGGATTAGGGAACAAAAACGCCTCCAAATCATTCAAAACCGTAAACTTCGTCATTTGATCGACGACTTTGTTACCCTCACGACAGGTATGTTGAAACCATTGAAAATAAGCCATTATTTTTAATAAAAAAATTGGTTTATTATTATTAGGATTCCGTCAGTTAAAATTAATAAAATATATTTATCCCTTAATTTTCAGGTTTAATTATTTTTAAGACCGTTTAATTTTAAAATTAATAAAATTAAACCTTAGCTCCTTTAATTTTTTACGATTTAAATGTTTTTAAGATTTAATTCATCTCAAAGTTAATCATTATGCCCCTCATAGTTTAATCATAACTACGTTAGCGTGGACCTGAATTTAACAAAAAAATTAACAATGTTGAGAATTAGACTTGAATTTTTAAATTCTAAAAATATAAAACAAAATTCTTATAAATAAAATACTAGATAACTAAATTTCAAATGTTCGAAGAATATAAGAAACAATCGAAAAGAATTAAAACTGTGGCACTGTGATAAGTTTTTTTTTCTTCTTTTCAAAACGTTCTAATTCATGAGTATACACCTTTAATTAATACTCTTATATCGAATCATAATGGAAAATAGTAAAAGCTTTTGAGACCAAAAGCTGTGTATTGAAAGTTTGAATTATAAAATAGAAATTCTAATAACTCGACTTGATTCGAAAAAATTAAATTTTTAAGTTTGATGTGAAAATACTCGACTCATAATTTCATAAACTCGGCTCAAAAATTCAAAATAAAGTTCGAATTATAAAATAGAAATTCCAATAACTCGACTTGACTCGAAAAAATTAAATTTTTTGGTTTGATGTGAAAATACTCGACTCATAATTTCATAAACTCGACTAAAAAATTCAAAATAAAGTTTGAATTATAAAATAGAAATTCCAATAACTCGAATTTTTTAGTAGTTAGTGGACTAAATTTTTAAGTTTGAGTTATTAAATATGAACAATTTGGGCACCTAAGTTTCAAAGGGTATACTTTGGGCACCTATTTTTCATCTAAGCATTTATAATATTATTGTGTTAACTGATTGTAAAGTTTTAGGATTGAAAAATGAATTTTAAAAATTTAAGGGTGAAATTATAAAGAAATATTTTTATTAGTGACTATAATGTTTACTTTTTTAAATTGAGGAGAAAAAATGTACATGAGATAAATTTTAATGGCTATTGCAGTAATTTGTCCTTATTTTAATTTCGCCACGTCAGCAATTCGTTAGGGGACTAACGGAGTTAACGTCGGAGTGACCAAGTATTTACACATCGAAAACGTAGAGGACTACTAATAGGCACTTTTCAAAAGTGGTGACTAATTTTGTACAGACGCTAAACGTAAGTGACCCCTGCAGTAGTTTACCGTTATAAAATTTACCCACTCAAAAATTTTCTTCTTAATGATTATATTTGTTAATTAATCTTGGACCCAATTCTCAATATTTTCTGCAGTGATTTTGTCTCTTTTTTTTTTTGCATTCTTCGAATATGATATATCACACAAATATATTCATGATAATTCAAATCGTTTGCACTAAATTTTACTATTTGTTTAGCAATCAAATGGTTATAAAATATCAACTAATTTTATCATTTTATTATTAAATTAACTATCAATTATCCACTAATTAAAATACATAATATAGGATTAAGACATCAAAAGAACGGCAAGAATATTAATCAATAGGACAAAGTCATCAATTCATAAAAAAAAGGGGGAGAAAAGTCAATTTGTATCGCGTGAATTATAACACACACACACACTCTATATACTTTGCAAATAGCAAATAGCAAAGTATAACAAGTGAAGATATTTTGGTGTTGAGCGAAGAAGATGAAGTTTGAGGAGGGAAGTCCGATAACATTTGAACCACCTGTCTCATGGTCGGGTCGACTCTTGTGTTTGTTCATCCAAATAAGGCAAGTCAGCTACATAGTGTGGAATAGATCCGTGTAACCTGTTCATGAAGAGATTGATAAGCCTAAGTTGCTTAAGATTGACGAACTCGGAGGGGATTTCTCCGGTGAGTGCATTGTGAAGTTGCCTAACTGCTTAGGAATCGGAGATTGATATGCAGATAGAGTGTATCAAGCAACTGCAAATTTCCCAACTCTTGAGGAATTGGACCATCTAATTCACAGCTTGAGAGATCCATGATAACCAAGTAATGAAGTAGCAGCAGCAGAAGAAGAAGAAGAGGTTGTTAGAAGAGAGAATAATGTCAAAACAAAGAGAGGGAACATATTTCCCTGTGGAAATATGTCAAAACAAAGAGAGGGACCATATTTCCCTGTGGAAATATGTTTTCAAGAGGATGCGGTTTGGAAGGATTTAAGCGTTCCAACAACAAAGGAGGGAAAAGTGAAGGGAGTCTGAGAAACTTCAAGTGTGCATAGGCTTGAGGAATCAATCATCTTGATTCTTGATATACAAGAAAGAAGCCACGCTTCTCCTTTATTTAGCTCTGCTCTTTTCTTTTCCCTTTGGTTTATCTCCAAGAGGAAGAAGAGAAACAGGATATTGAATTCTGCTACTAAAGTAGTACTAATAGTTTCAGCTGCTCCTTCTTTATCTAAGAGCAGACAGCAGAGAGTAGGGATTTTGTTTAAAAATGTAGTGATGTGCCGACAGGGGCAAGCTATATTTTCAAGTTCAAACATTGAGTATGATATTGTTGAGATATATAGTAATGAATTTCGGACATAAACCTTATGACATTGATACAAAAAATATATGATATTTTCTTAATATGAATCAATGGAAAGTAGAGAATTATAGGGGATGGGGGGAAAGTGAAGTGATGCTCACAAAAATGCCCTTTTGCTTTAATCAAAGAATGTTCTTTATTGCTTTGAACGAGAGATGATGGAATTGCACTTTCAATCGTTTTGAAATGGCTAAATTTTCATCAATTGACAACCATCTAATTCCCATTTTAGCCAAGTTATTGTGCCAGAAAATATTCAGGTTTCATTCCCTCCCCAGCTGAAAGCATTTATTGGTACTGTATCATCTTTGGTGTAATATTCATCTTGATTCATGCTTAAATAGTACAGTTTTGCCCCAGAAACAACACCATGTTTGAAGATTCATGCTCATGAATAGACAAAGGTAAAAAAGAAGAAGAGAAGATTTATGAATCACAGAATCTGAAACCAAATCCAACATAGAAATTCCATTGGCTATAATAGAATGTCCAACAAAAATATAAAAAAGTTGGGGGCACATAAAGCAAGTTGTGTGATCACCTTGTTGAATGTTTATGCATTAAAAAGGGGTGTTCATGATAAATATAAAAACAATTATGTTAAATGTTAAAAATTCTTCAGTCACTGACACTCTGACAACGTCATAAATCTTCTCAACCATAGGTTAGATCACAAATAGATTACAAGTTAAAAACCCAAAGCCTTCTCTTTTGAGTATTTCCATGCAAAGTGTATATATGTACTGGTATAAGCCAGGAGACTGATGAGTTTTTAATCCGAGTTGGAAACATGTGCCTGTAGAAATAGCAGAAGAGTGAAAAAAGATGTTGATTATTAATATATCATTACAAATGTTTGTTGAATGATCACTATATAATTATGTTGTATACATCTTCATATCTGTGCATGGAAGCTGAAAGCCTGAAACCAACAACTTTCACACCTTCCTAGTACTTCTCAGTGGATCAATCCCTCTATTTTAACTTGTCCCCTTTACTTTTATTCTATCATCGGTAGGTCCAATTTAATAGCATCATTACTTATTTCTATTATAATGATGATTTTGTGAAGAAAACGACCTTAAACATTCGATTGACATGTAAATTTAGTATTTGACTAGGTTTCCACATGACTCTTCCTATGTGATTTTATATTAGGAAGGGCCCAAGATTAGTGTAAGTAGGCTTTTCCATTTGGATACAAGTGAAAAAGAGAGCATTCAAAATTTGTGGGAGCCAGAATGTAGCAGAAAGATGATGAGCTGAACCCATTTTGCATTATTGGACTGATAGTTATAATATGGGCTACAATTTTTTTCACTTTCACATAAGCCATTGAGGGCCTGCTAACCCATAGCTTAATCTATTTATGTTCATTTCTTACATAGCTTCACCTTCACTTGGAGACACCTACCAAGGTGGTTTGGTTTAGTAGACAAGGGAAATGATGGCTTTAGTTGATGCAGTGTTCCACAAAGATGAGATAATTGTGGGGGATGTAACCTGTAAGACATAAGAATTCATCCAAGGTTGGATATAGCTGCTGCCACTTGCCAGGCAAAAGGCCAAGTTCTCCGGGTACAAGGCTCAATTTTGTTCGACTTAATTTGTAGTTTATTATGTTACTATGATTAAGACCATAATTTCACATCTTTGCCTTACATCACTTTTTATTTACTGGTGTTGGTGACATGTACTAGTTTATTTACTGGTGTTGGTGACATGTACTAGTTTATTTACTGGTGTTGGTGACATGTACTAGTGTAATAAAGAGAATGAAACACCATTAAGGAAAAGGCCAAAGATTTGCTTTAGTTTCATTTGATGATTGATTACATCGGGATTACGTAAAGTTGATTTGTATTCGCTTTTCTGCAAAAATTCTACTTAATTTGAAGCCATTTCTTGTTTTAATCTTTAATGACATACCCAAAATCATACCTAGTATCTGTCTGTCTTACTCTTATACATGTGCAATGTTTACTAAATCTTTGGGTATGATGGAATTTTGATAACAAAAGCTTTTGTCATAAGCTAACAATAGGCACATGTACAAAATAAACATGGGATCATAACCCTTTTGAATCTGTATCTGATTCATCATTTCTACACGCCCAAAGACAGGCAGAGGCACATGGAAACAAGTGGGAATGTGAACCAGTCCCAAAAGAAAAGAAAAAGGCAAAGCTAATCTATTGAGTGTGAGAAAGATTAAAGAAGTGAAATCATATATATATAAACCCTTTTGTTTTCCTTTTAGGATATTAAAATATAAGACGCAGTCACCGTTCCATCGACACAAGATTGTTCGAGAACCAAAGTACGTAAAACAATGCTCTCCGTTGCATCATGGAATATAATCTTTGCTTGAAGTCTTACAAGGCTCCAACAAAACAATAAATATTGGTAAATTTAACAGGTTGCTTGAGCCAGGGACTTGGTTGTGGAAAAGAAGGGAAATATCATATGGGGTCCCTTTCTCTTTTAGAAAAATGTCTTACATGGAAATGGTTAAGCAATCATCTTTCGTTGAAAATTGAAATGACCTTTATGCATGAATGAATTGGCTTTGTTTCATCAGTCAATCTTGAATAATTGTTTCATGTAGTAATTAGTTCAAAAATACAGGCAGGAAAACATGGTGAATTCTTTTTACTATAGGTATAGGATAAACTAAAGCTTCATCTTTTTTTCCCACTACCCTTAGATCCCATGATTGATGACTGTTAAATCAGTTTATTTTCAGCATGAAGAAGAGGAGTAGATGTTGTGAGGGAATTTGATTCATTTTGGGATGGGTCTGTCTATATAGGCAGGCTTTCACATCAGTCTCGGACATTTTGATTATCTTGTAGTTGACAAAGAGTCTCACTCAATGCATCTTAGGTAAGAAAAATAAAACACCCTCCTTTCTTTCTTTCTTTCTTTCTTTCTTTCTTTAACCACTGTCCTTTTTCATAATTTCTGCTGTATTAATTATTGCTTTCTCTTTTCATAGAATATATTGTATGATTTCTTGGCTTTATGGAAAATACTTGTTTGAGATTGAGATGCCTTTAATTAAGAAGAAAACCCAAAGACAGTGCTTGTAGTTTTGAGATGCCTCAATTTTGCAAATATTAGTGTGTTTCTGACAAAAGTGATGGTTTTCATAGGTTCTTCTCATTGTGGTCTACTTCAGCCTCCTTTTGTAGCTCTTTTCCTTTTTGCCTCAGACCATTCTTCTTTCTTGTCTTGAATCATCACATTTCTGGTACTGCATAGCTGTAAGGTATCCCCCAACCCATCCTCACTTCTCTCAACTCTCTCCCCTTGAATATTCAATTCCATAGCATTGCTATTGCCTATTGTATTATGTTTGCTTTGATCACATGCCTATTCAATGTCTAATTTAATACTATGACATTGAAGCAATCTTTAGTTATTTCAGCTTTAAACACCCTTCATCTTTATTTATTTGTTTTTCCCTTTCTTTTGTTTTCGTTGGAGATTATGTGAGATTCTGTCCCATGATTACACCCTAAACAGTTTGTCTTGGGCTGATATCTCCAAGTTTTTTCCATCTAATATCAGGTATAATGATGGTTATAATCATCTCTCATGTGAAAATTTGCTGAAATATATAGTTTAGTGGAAGTAATTATTATCTCTGAATTTTTTTCACCTTACAAACGCAGTTAAAAACTGTACTCTAATCATATTGGAGCTGGTTGAGAATTCTCATCTCAATATGTAAACTTGAGGGGGGAAAAGTGACAACTTTAAAAAGGAAAACCAATAGACCAATCTTTTGAAATTTTCGGCTCAGGAAGGCCCACTGCTTTTGATTTCTTTAGGGCTTTGCTCCTTCAGACAAGGTATAGTATTCATTAAGCTAGGCATCAAGGATCATGTAACATCAAAGGGTTATCATACAACTTTGTCTTTACATTTTCAAATAGGGGTATAAAGCTAGGCTGGTCTGCTCTGGGGTCTGTGCTTTCTTTTAAATAATTCATTGACAAGTGTGAGTGTCTTGTTTTTCCAGGGCAGTTGAGCTATAGGATCGTAAGGGTCTAAGATTACGTTTGCTCCCTAGTTTCCAAGACCAGAATCCACTCTTCTTTTTAACAACAGGTTAGTATGCTGTATATATCCCCTTCATCGTCTAAGTAATTCACCTGCAACGCGAATAATGGGATCATCTGAGAGCCACCGGTAAGTTGTAATGATGCCATTGGATTATCTGCAACTCCGGGTCGATGTTATTTGCTCGGATTTTCATCGTACATCTATGGTTACATAGTTTTTTTTTTTTCTTTTTCAGGGATTATGACAGTTCATGAATGAGGTGATCAAAGCCTGCAACTTTACCTAAATCTGGTTTGAGGAATGTTTTGGTAACCCGCAAGTACTATTCGTTCCCACAAAAAAGATTCCTACAACTATGAATGATTTTGGTACCGAAAGATCAAGGCCATGGAACATATATACGAGCTCGGATCCAAGTCCATCTCAAGCAGTAGCAGCTGATAAGGGAACTCCTTGGAAAAGCTTTGGAACATCCATGAATGCAATTTCTTTTGGCTTTGTTGCTACAGCCATCTTGATATCAATGTTCCTTATAATGGCCATCTTCGAACACCTTTTTCGGCCTAATCCCGCGTTCTCTTCGCCCGATCAAGTTACAAATGGTGCTTTAGGATCCAGATCACTTCAGAAACTTGGGAATCAAGAAAGGGTAAGTTCCTTATCTCATCAAGCATATCGTGTTATATCAAATACATTTTTTTTCTGGTGGAACTGAACTGATGTTTGATGTATGTATGTATGTATGTTGTGATGGCAGGTATGGACATCAAATGCATCTGATTTCTCGGTCGTGATGCCGGGAGAGCAGTATCCAACTCACATTGCACAACCTGCTCCTCTCCCTTGCCCGAGGGAAGGCATCTATTGGCCACCCCATGAACATAATTTTGTATTTCCCCATGTGTAAAACTACACCAAACAATTAGCGTCATCAAGGATGTACGTATATTTTGTCGACGACTGCTCTGTTTCTATATTTATACTCCATTATCCAATGAAATATTGCATCTTGAATCTTGTTTGCCAGGGCAAACTAGTACTGTGCAGGATGTAGGAACAAATCTATTGCTGATATATGCCAGATTAACAATTTGTAAGAGCAGAATTCCTCTTATAAATTCAGGGTTTGAAAATGAAAATAAAAATAAAAAGATGGCATTGGCAGTGGAATTACAGTGATTAGTCCATTTGAGCCTTAACAACAAAACTTTACTATTGAAGTATACTACTTTTTACTCCAAACAGGAAATATAAAATGTTAAATCTCAGAAAAGGGTCTTAACATTTTCGTATGTGATCAAATAAAGACCCAACCTTTCAAAACGGCAGGAGAAAGGCCTAACATTTTTTTAGTCTGCTCAAACGATCAAGGGAAAAAATTGTTTGGTTATTTTGAAAGATTAGGCCTTTATTTGAGTACTATATTCTTATTTGATCATTTTGAAATGCTAGACTCTTAATATGAACAACTACTAAAAGTTTAGTTCTTATTTAGCCGGTGGCCTTTGCCTCAGTGGTAAAGACGTGGATTATTGTGTAAGATTTTGTTTCGGTTATACAATTACTGATATCTCGTTTTATCCGAATCTAAATCCCAAAGATGATTGCCTGTGACTTTATCCACATTGGAAATTAGTATAGTAAGTGTGCTATTGAAACTTTGTTTCTAAATAGTGACTTTTTACTCTAGACAGAGACAGTGATGTTTAGTCCCGAACTGAGAAGAAACAAGTCAGTTTCTTCGGCTTACTCAGGCCAGCTCCAGGTTGTTGTAAAGAAGATTGTCAATGAAAATAACAATGAAATAATTGCCCATCAAAGATCACTCAAAATAGATAAACAATAAGGCTTGATTATTATTATAAAAGTCCAAAACACTTAGCATAAATCGAATTTCAATGCCTTGGTAAGTAAATCAAATCACTCCAGTTCCATATCATCAGTGGGTAGATTGTGTTCAAAATACTAGGGACGTCTAGATAAAGTCTTAAACGTCTAGACATAGATCCACAAGGCAAAGACAAATCTCTGTATTCATATTTACAGTTCCAGCTAAAGCAAAAGGAGGGTATCAACCAATCAGAGGGTATGGATATCCACGGCACCTCAGCTGAAGAAAAACCCACACCAGCCAGCTGTGATGATTTTTTTTCCCTTCCTTATATTCTGAGTCATCTTTGACTAAGGTCAACACTTCTTCAATCCACCAAATATTATTAACATTGGATTTCTTTGTCCAAGTATTAATTACAATGGTAACTGCAACCTCCTCAACTGAACCAACCTTCCCCTACTTTGCATTGCCGCCGAAACATTGGTTACATGACAAAATGAGACCATCTCCAGCAAAAAGTAAACGTCGCATGCTTGAAATTCAACTAAGCAATTTGCTGCAAAATAATGATTGAAAACAGTGAATATAATTTGACATTGAACAACTCAAGCACACACACCTCAATGCTTTGTCTTTATGTGACAAAATGGACAATAAAACCTACCACTCCTTCAAGGAGATAAGTCAATTATGAAAGGTAACAACTCCTGTAATAAAACTGAAAATTCCACAGCTAAGAGAAAGAGATTCTACCCTGATGAATGAATGCAAGCAGATTTAATACCCAGATCTGTGATCAAAGTTAATCAAGATATTATCAACAATGCATACCATGCCATTACCATACCAATAGGTCCATTATGAGGCCAATGGTCATTAAAAAAACTATCAACAATTCCACGATGCTTGTAGTTCCCTTGTCTACAACTTGTCATCAACCATCACCACCACCAGGCCCACTGCCACCACCATAGCAATACCGATACTATAGCTTTCTACTAAATAATTCCAAACACCAGCGTCACTATATACAGTAACATGACTGCCAATGTTAAACCTTACCTATCATAGCCAGGTTACTACCTTCAGATTTTATGATGTAGCCAAGACCTCTTTTCTAACTTTTCCAGGCATACTTTGCCATCTATGTATCTTTCACACCTTTTCCAAATTTGGTAGAACTTCCATCAAGATTTGTAAAAGGTTTACGAAAAAACTAACTACCTGCTAGTACAAATAACATATTTAGGTTGGGAAAATACCAACAAAGTTAATAGGGATTCCCAGCAAGTCAACTTGGCAACTATCCAACTAATATCATGAACATCCAACGCATTCCCTGGCAAAAGTTTAGACCTTTGTGCTGACAAAAGTACAGACTGACTACTGATCTAATCGGTGGTTTCCCTGAATTTCTGCAACGGGCTTTAAGCTTCTAACAATCATACTTTCTCTCCATGAAGTATTTCTCAAAATTCTCTATACTACTATTTAAATTACAAGCTGATAAAACATTGACTGACAATTTCAGATCACAATAAATAAAAAATTACGTGCACATGGCAAGGTTCATGATCAAACGCTTACCATTTTAAAATTCACTAAGAACCAGAACTCGATTTCTGTACCCAGACTTGTTTCTACAAATTTAGAGAACAGACATAATACTTGGTTAGTAAAATTGCTGCAGAATATAAATAAAGAAATCAGGAATCACATAAGTTTAAGCACCTCATGAGAACCATAGCCAGAAACATTGGCTCTCTTCCCTGGTTTTCCATTACTCACAGCAGATGATCCATTAGCAACTGTTATACGACGATTCACATGCTTATGGGATCCTGCATGATTTAAAAGAGGGAAGTAAATGAAATGTGAAACTTGCACACAAATACATGACAGATACAGAGAGTTGCTCAGCTTTCAAATTTGAAACTAACCATTATCTAAAGAACTGTTACGCCCATTTCCAAAAGCTTTACCTTGCATGCTCCGTACATTGGAGAAATCAACTTTAGTATCACCATAAGCCCCTTGCCAATTGAACAGAAAAAGAAACATCAATGTTATTCAATATAAAGGAAAATTCTGTTTTCTGCAATCTTGAGTTGATGCTACTAACTGAGCAAATAACATAAATGTTACTAAGGGTGCATTTGTATTTGTTATAAGGTAGCAATCAACTCCAACTTAATTATGGAGAACCTCTAGGACAATAATATCCCTAAGGAAAAATAATACGAGATTTAAAAGAATCACACAGTTATACCTTCTGAAGGATCTATAGGTATCTGTGCAGATTGAGAAGCAGATGATGATAAGGAATCATCACTCGCATATGATCCATCAGAACGGCGAAGGGTCCAAAAACTTTGATCTGTTCTATCTTTGTTTCGGCCACATCTTTCTGTCTTCTCAGTACCATGCAGGTCATTCCCAGCAACCTTATCATCTAGAGCAACCCTTGCATCCTTCAAACCTGACTTCACATGTGAATGTCGAGGAGGTTGTCTCTCCTTCAAATTTGAGGTCTGAATATGTTGCTCTGACTGGACCCCAGAACACTGACTTTGACGAGAATCCTTGTTCAAAAGTATGCCTCTGGTCATTCTGTCTTCACGTCGTGAGTTCTGTTTGTTAGGAGTTGAACCAAGTATGGTTTTAATTGGAGATGTAAAATTCTGTTGATGAAACATACTTCCAGCCACCTGCAATGCAACATTCATGGCAATTAGAGAGAAGTATAACTCTTGCTTGTATGAACCGATGATAGTGGGGGAATTGCAATGTCACATTATGGTGCACATGCAAACTATGCCAAAAGAATGTGTTTACAACAAGAACAAATATAGAATGATGCTCCTATCTCCCACAGACACAAGTTAACCCCAACACCTAAAATTTTCAGCCATTTTCACTAATCTGCACGCATGCATCCTATGCAGCTAGTCCAAGGCAAAGAATGAAGAATGGAAACATAAACAAAGACTGGGTAGTAGAGCCACTAGAACATGAGAAAAAGAGGAATAAGAGGCTCACATGAGAAATTTCTTTCTCTTTCCCTTTCCCTTTCAGAAGCAAACCTTTCTTTTTATCAGCATCAGTAATTCTAGAAGCTCCTGGAAATTTGAGAATGAGAATTTTGAGTTTGACACATGAAACATGAGAATGCAAGCATAAACAGAAATCTTTGACTGGTGTTGATGCCAACTAACAAATAACAAGAGATAAGAAAGAATAATAGCACGTTGAACAAAGGAAAATTAGAATGATTTTTATTAGGAATTACCACTTTCCTCTTCAGATACTTCAGTTCCCACAGATAATGTGGAAGTAACAGGCTTGTCAGAAAGTTGCTGCTTATCCCTTTTAGAAACCAGAATGTACGTTGATTTGTCTTTACCACTGGCATTTTGTAAGCTATCCCTTAGAACATACTGCCACCATATAAGACAGGATATTAATGATACAAAACTGCCAACATTTCAAGAGGAAAACCATCATGGATCTAAAAATATTCAATTTTACACCTAGTCTTTACATAATATACAAAAGAAATTCCCCAGAACTTTTACATTTGTTGCACAATGTTCCCTAACATGTCAATGAAACAAACTATTTACTGTTTTACTTCAAGTGCCAAGTATGTAGTACTATTTCACACATTAATGTTTTATTAAACATATAAATCACTACACACTACCATATAAGGAGAGGGGGAGAGAGAGAAACATCTGTCCTCAAAAAAAAATAGATAGCTTTAGCTAAGTTAACCAACTATATGCATACCATTTTAGTAGAACCACGTCTCTTTTCAGAACCTCTTTTTGATGATGCTGAACTTGGACCCCCACTAGATGGTCCACCGGCTCTTCTGCTAAGTTTCCCATTAACCAGTGACCTCTGTCATAGAATATTACTAGAATCCTTAAGTTGTGTATAATATGTCATTGGCGCAAGTAATTCACACAAAAGTACAAAAGTAAATAAGAATCTATTTTAATGCATGATAAAATAAACCAAGGAAAATTTTAAAAGGCAATAGATCAATACAACAAAAAGGTTGGCAAGTGAAAACTATTGGTCCTTAGTATTTTGTCATTCTTCAGTAATTCAATTCTCATGGATAACGGTGACATTAATTAATTTGACAGGTGCTACCCTATCAAATCCCAAGAAATCCATGTTTTGCTCTGGTGGTTGATGACAATACACAAGAAATGATTGTAAAAAAAACAGTGTATTGTTATTATTGCAATTGTAATTATAATATATTACCCGTGATCCAACCTTAGCAGCTCTTTTCTGTCTAACAAAATCCATCAAAGGTGTAACTATGGAAGAATCCTTTGGCGTGCCTGAAAATAGGCATTAGTGGGCATGACTGGAAAATATAACATCAGAGTGAAAATGTGAATAAGGCGACTAACCAACTCTTTCTGCCTCCCTCCTCTCTAATTGTATCTCTGCACTAGGAAGATTCTCAACTGGCTTCGCAAGAAATTCAAGGAACTCCAAATACTCAGGATCTAGATGTTCATTCAGAAATACTTGTATTCATGAACAGGAAACTAGTGGCACGTGTAGGCCTACATCAAATCCATTTTACATTTGAAGTCTACTTAAAGCAGATCAGCTAATTACCTTTGAATATTGTTCCTTCACGACCATCGCTTTTGTAACAGTGCTTCGGAACTCGTTGGGAAGGTGCATACTCAACAATAGTTTTAAACTGCGCCCCTAAAAGAAGAGAAATAATACTTTTACTTTGAGACTCATGGGTAGCATCAGTTTATAGAAGGCTTCTAATTTTGGAAAAGGCTAATGAAAGCAGATTGATTTTAATGAGAAGGTATGCTACACTATGTAAATCTCTCCAAAGTTTATGCATTACCTTTCTCATTAACAAACACATGACCATTAAAGAACTCTGCAAACTCCAAGACATCCTCAGGGCTCTTGAAGTCTATGTACAGTCTGGAACATGACTGATGCTTCTGACTGCAAAATAGTTCCGAAACTTAATACCATAACAAGATAATAGCTTTCGCTGTATTCTAACCTTGGAATTCTGGATATATACAATTAAACAAAAACTACAACGGATACCAACTGGATGAATTAGTCTCCTAACAGTATCTTCTAGATCATAAATTCATATTCGATCAAAAGGATCTAGAACATGACAAAATCGCCTTCCGTGTTAATAAACTTACTTTATAGCAGAGGCAGACTCCAACAAAAGCAGATGAACTTGTATGAGGGTAAGAGGAGTGTTCGTGCTAGAGCCTAGAGGTGACTGGAACTGAGTTTTCAATTAAGCAAAGCAAGGCCAAATATTAAGCGAAATGAAACAAGCCCATGTCTAACAGACAGGCATACAAACCCAAAATGACATCATCTGCATATAAGGAACCTAATATACATGGAAATATAAACAATATTCATTTACAAGCAACGACCATTACTGCTAAAGCAGTAGCAATATAGAATCATACAAAACCAACCGTTGAATAAAGGGAAAAGACACCAAATTAGGAGTTTAGGATATTAAATACAAAAAAAAAGTCTAATTAAGAACATAATTAAAAAAGAAAAAGAGGAACTAACCTGATCTTTCCTGGACGGAAGGAAAACCAGTTGTAACGGGCAGCAAAGGCACTATCGACTTGTTGGATAAGCATGGCCTCCGTAATGGACGGCGGCAAGTGGCGGAGAACCACTTTGGTTCGATCCAAAGTCCCGTTCATGCCTCACCGAAACCCTATAAACACCAAAAAATCCCCCTGGAAAGAATTCGGCGATGGTCTTTTATAAAAACCGGCTTCGAAAACAAACTGTGGGATCACATCTTGTATAAGGGCAGTTGATGATCGATTGATTAGCGGTACGGAATCCTAATTTTTGAGAAATAAAGACCAAATCGCCATGCAGGGGCGTTAGAGTGCAAGAAATATTTAGAATGATAAATACCTTATGTTTTAAACACGTTAAATTTTGTTCGTATTATATATTAATTCTAGATTTAATTCTTTTATTTCTTATATTTTTCAAATTTTAATATTTGAATTTAAATATAATACAAAGGTTTGTTATAATGTTTAACCTCAATATATTTGTTAGTTCGTTCGTTATTTCTTGCACTTAATAGAAAAATATATTGTATTCTTATCAAAGACTTTATGATTATTTTGCCCCCCAAAAAAGATTTTGTGATTAAAAACAACTTGGGCTCGAAGATAATGAATTTGAAGTCTTATGGGTAATTTAGGTATTATATTAAAAAATAAACTTAGGCTTTTTCTTGATATACTTGGAACAAGGATTTTATGAATTTTACTGATCTCAGTTTGATATCATTGCTATTTTTTTTTTTTTTGAAGATTGTGGATATGAATACACTTAAAATACATTAACCTTTGATTTGAAGATAATAAGTAGTTTTGGTATTATATAAAAAAATTGTTGATTGATAAATTTAAATTAAATTTAAGATAATAAAAATTTATTTGTGATTATTTATCATGTTACAATACTTTGAAATTTTGTTTTAAGGACCAAATTGAAAGAATGCATAAATAACGATGGCTAAATTTAGTAAAATATTTCAAATTAGGACTAAATTGATTGAATGTATAAATATGAAAGACTAAATGTGTTATTATACCAAATTTTATAACAGACACTTAACAAGATTTAACGTACATAAAGTTTAATTGTGATTTTGTGATTTTTGAAAGTTCGGTTATCATTTTATTTTTTTTTACCAAAATTCAATGAACGTCTATGTACTTTATTTTATTATTATTATTATTATGAGCTTTGCGATCACCGATTAAAACTTTAACTCAATATAATATAAATGAAGTGACAAGTGACAACAATCAATAATTAATGAATTCGAATACAATTGAAATTCAATTATAAATAGTGTCAGGCATTGTATAAAAACAAAAACTTGAGAATGAGGCAGAAGCAATTGTCCGATTAATTAATTATTAGCTTCTTATTCTACCAATTAAACCATAGCCGTGCAGGACATGATGAACATATAAGCATCTCTAAGAATGAATGTAAAAAAAATGTTTACAACCAAATCTCTTGTACAAAATGGTATCCAGCCCCAACGCATTCTAAGCAGCCACACTAAAATTCATAATAAAATTCCATTTGACCATATCATTACAAAAAGTACAGCTTAAGGTTGAAAACTTATCTGACCTCGCCACAGAATATGCCTATAACCCTGACCCTGACCATCACAAAAATCGACTTCTCTAAACAACACAGCCCCATTGATGCCATTTCAGCCTGCAAATCAAGAGCAATCAAGTTGGTGTTAACAGCTAAAAAGAATAAGCACAAAAGGAAGATGAGATGCAAAACCAGATAACAACAAAATCATTGCATAACGTATTTATTAAAGAAAATCAACATGATTGTCGAGAACCAAACAACACCAAGACAAGGTCGACATTCCACGGCAATGATGAAACTAAGTCCCACTGTCGCCAGTCACCACTGTGTTGCATGCATAGGTACATGAAGGAGAACAAATTTTCCAAGATGCATAAGGATATAGACTTCAGTGTTGAGGGTCAAACTTTAAAATTTACAGGAGTGCCCAAAATGGTGAAGCCCAAACGCCTAGACCAGTGAAAATGATTACAATGTTTTCGATTTACATTCAACTATTTTGTGTGGTGTCCAACTACTAGAATAAAATTATGGATAACGAAATGTTGGAAATAGAGGGCCAGAAAATGTATGTACACACCTCAAATAGGATGACCTCAGCTAGTCCCGCAAGCCAAGCTCGACCTCGAGCTCATCATCTTCTTCAAACAGCTTCAGAAGACGAGCATATTGCTCGTCTCGTTTCTTTTTTTGCCACAGCTTGAAAAGGAAAAAGGAAAACAACCCGACTGCAACAAGCCCAAACAATATGAGGACTACCTTGGTCCCAGTATTACTAACCACGTCTGATTTCGTTTTTGAGCTGTTTTTTGAATCTTTAGAGTCATCACAGAAACCTGAAAAAAGGAAACAAATTGATCAACAATTTCAATAATTTGATAAGCAGCAATAAGAACAATCTGAAATTTAAAGTCTATTAGCAACATAATCAGTAGCATCCCAATCAAATTGAGAGAAAATAAAAGGGTTCAGCAAAAGCTACAAAGCAAGTAACCCAATAAGAAATAATGGACCATCTTCCTACTGTCTGCAACAAAACTACAATGATCTAGATCAGCCATGCATACTAAGATAGTTTCATGTGAATTCCATTTGACCAAACATCATAATTTCCAAAAATTTCATGGAAAACCCAACTTGGTTTGATCATGCCATAAACATACTAATTGCCAACTTAAACCTCTGATTAGCAGATCTATATCTATTACAAGTTTGAGATTCAGAAAAGCAAATTGGAAATCACAGATTCCACATCCCTCACAAAAAGAATAGGGGGTGCTTTATTTTCACGTTCATTCGATGCTAATTTAATCAGCAGCTGTCAAATAGAGAATATTAAATAATAGAGAAGACGGATAACTTTGAGATTTTTCATGAAGTAATCAAAAAAGAGTTAAAGGTGGGAATCGCAGGACTTGGATGCATAAAAAATCTGATCTCAAAGAACAAATAAACTACATAAATTAGAAATAAAGTAAACTTGAATTTCAAGGAATCAATGAGCAGAACAATTTGAGAATACAATTCAAAGAACATAAAATTTCTTTCGAGAAAACAACAAGTAAGCGGATCTAGGAAGAAAACCTGAAATGAAGTGTAGAGAAACGGAAGCCAAGAACAGTAGGAAACGGAGCGATCTACTTGTTGAAATTTCACTCATCTTTCTCTTTCTTCCTTGGCAGAGAAGAGGATTCGGTCTTTTTGGGCTTCCGCTGCGATTTTTTTTTTCTTTCAAAAACGTCTCGCAAACATACTGAAAAATGCTGGCCGCCTAACTATTTTATTATTTCTAATCAACGAGTAAAAATCTCCTGCCCCCTAACCATGTCTCCTTCTATGCCCCTGCCTAAAAATACTTAAAAATTAAATCTTGCCCCATAACCCTAATTTTCATATCCTAAACTCCAAACCCTAAACCCTAACAAAATACACCCTACCCCTAATTCCCTACACTCTAAGCCTAAGCCCCAACCTTAAACCCTAAAACCTAAACCTTAAACCCACTATTTTAAAGTGGGGGCACAAATGGGGGCATATTTTGGGGCAGATGATTTCCATCCCTAATCAACTCCCTCTTTGGGAATTTTTTTCTTCTACTATTTTAACTTTTATTTATCAGGAATTGTAACTGCGCAGTTTCGATTTAATTTTAAATTAATATTAACTATAAATTCATGGGTAAATATTTAATATATATGCGGTAAAAATTAAAAAATTTCACCTAGTTTTTATTTTAGATGTAGGGTTAAGGGTTTAGGCATATGAGTTTTGAATTTAGGAATAATAGTTGAAATTTACAGTTTATAGTTATAATTTAGAGTTTATAAATTAAAACTTAACATCTAAATCTTAAATTCTAACCAATATTCCTAAATTCTAAATCTTTACATCTAAACTCTTAAACCTTATATCCTAAATTAAGCTCTAAACCTTAAAATTAATGCACTTGTGGAAACTTTTAGTTTTCATCGCCAGTGTATAAAATAATAATCCAAAATTCAAAGAGAATTTACTCGTGTAATTACATCGTCATTCATTCTCCTAAAATAGACAATGTAATTGATATTCAAGTAATACTTAATATTCACAAATTTCGACGATCAATCAAATATGTTACATACATTTATATAGTTACACATAATTACACACAAATCCTGTTAACAAATAACATTCCAAACGCCTCATTAAAAACTTCTCTAACCCTAATAAAAGAGAAGAGTACACATGAAAATCTTACAATGCAAGAATAAAACTGACTAAAACATAAAAAACACGAACTAAATACCAAGCTCAACCTAAATCATCCCCATGGGCAAAAGGTATTATAACCGCAGGCGGTACCAAGAACTGTTGGACAGAGAGGTCCCCCGGTGAAGCAAGCTATCTGCAGCTCGATTCCCTGTCCTTCGAATGTGGTGAAACTGTGTCTCCCATGGACGCTTCAGTAGTTCACGAATGTGAATAACCAAGGGCAGATCATGTTGCCTATCATCCTCCCGTTGCAAAAGTTGGATTGCATGTAAGTTGTAAGGGTGTTCACGATTAACCAAAATACTATAACGGTTAACCTATAAATTATATTCTTAGTGCAAAAGTTAAAAGTTCTTAATGTAATTATAGGGTGAAATCCTGATTTGGGTAACTTGGGAGGATAAATAACGCAGAACATCTGAATCTAACTAAAAAATGAGAAGAAACACAAATTTATATGGCAACTATTAGTCTATCTGATCCTTAGACGGTGAACAAATCAACCAAAAACTGACATGCAGAAATGAATAACATAAGTAAAGCTAGAGTAGAGTCGATTGTCGAATTCATCACTTAAAGCACTTGGCATCCAAAAGAGGCTCTCCCTCAAAAGGCTCGGCATCTTCAATCATCTGATTAACTCTTTCCTTCTGGGCCTCATCTGAGAGGTCAACCTTCTTCCACTCATAGAGTTCCATGTCATAGCACTCATCCATGACAAACTGAGGGATCTCTTGCCCACGGAAAAGCCATAGTCCCTTCACCTTGAATGGAGGGTCCTTACCAATCACCAACATCTTCCCAAATGCATACTTGCGTGCCAAATCCATTCTCTGTAGGAATCCTCCAACCTTGTTCATAGTCACAAAGGAGACTGTATTCTCCTCATTGTACTTGTAGTCACAGAACCAGAGAGAGTATCCCTCAGGATCATACATGTCCCAGAATCCTGTAATAAACAAGATATACGAGTATCACAAGTCTTGCTCAAAAATGTTTCCTTCGCGACAGAGAGAAAACACTATGAAAACAACACAGATACCTTTGATTGCCACTTCACGGAAATTGGTCTTTGTGTTAGAGTACAGCCTCTTCCAATCATCCAGTACCATCTTACTGGGAGGCAGCAAATCAAGAGGATTTTTTGGTTTGGGCTTTGGTGCCTCTTCCTCCTCGGCAGCCTCGACCTTTGGTTTCTCCGCCACCTTCTTGGCTTCTTTCTTTGGTTCATCCTTGGTCTTTGGCTTAGTTTCTTTAGGCTGGGCAGCTGGCTTCTTTGATGGAACAGGTGGAACAGATGTTGCCTGCTTCACGTCACCAAGAATCTTCTTGAAATTTGGTTGATTAACCATGGTCCAGAAGTACCTCTCAACATGAGGGTACTCTGAGGTAAAACTCTTGATCATGATCTGGGTGAAACCCAAGTACAGGTTGCATGTCATGATAATGTCAGCCAGGGTGACCGAATGTCCAACCAGGTAGGTATTACAGGCAAGGTGAGTGTTTAAAGCGCCAAGGGCTCTCTTCAATGCAGCAATAGCAGCTTCCTCTGCCTATATGCAAAACACTCAATAAGTAAACGGGTTACAATTAACAAACATAGCAATTTATATCCCAGTTTAGAGTAATAAATCACAATGGAGGAGCAAAGAAACATTGCTCTTCAAAACAAATAACAAAGGAAAAAGCCAGTTCAATTAGATGGGAATGCCTTTGTACCAAAATTTGTTAAATTAATGCTAGTATCCATTTGGTTAAACAAATTAAATCCAATAAAAACCATAGATTGGTTGTCCTACAACTTCTATAATGCTCTTGAAAATGTATAAAATATAAAGTATAAACCAGTATATGCTATTTTACTATCATTATACTCTCAAGGCAAACGTAATTCCTTATCAGACCTTAACTTGTAACTGGGGAAATGAACGAGAAAGTCTGCTACAGTAAATATAACTTACTGGAGGAAGGTAAACGCCAAAGCCCCTTCTTGGATAGAACCATTTTGCAATATTAGCATCAATTTCCATGGATGCAAAATCAATCCACTGCTCAATATGGCCCTGGGAAAATCCAAGCCAATGTATAAAAAAAAAAAATAAGTACAATGATTTCACAAAAAATTAACTGATGCCAGAAAAAGAACAAGAACACGGTATGGAGAAAATAACTCACATAATCAATCAACGTAGAACCAAACAGAGAGTTACCAGCCTTGGAGCGAGAAACTGCATAGATGATAGAACAGTAAAGATAGTGATAAGTAAACAAATATTAACGGAAGAAAATGAACAATATGTAGTCAGCATGTCTTCTAACCATAACGAGCAATGGCATTGCTCTCAAAAACAGGACCCTCGGGTGTTTGCAACAGAGGAACCTAAACAAGGAAACGATTTTTCAGAAGAAAGAAAAAAGGGATGCAAATAGCACAAAAACTATGTTCTCAAAATTTAACATTTAAATAGTCATAGTTACCTTCCCAATTGGGTTCATCTTGAGGAACTCAGGAGTTTTGTTTGAGACACCCATCTCAAAGTTGTCAACCAATTTGACAGCCGCACCACTATATTCCGCAGCAATGAGAGCCTTGAAGGCATTTTTATTTGTTTTTCCTGCATGCAATACCTGCATGTAAAACCAACAAACAGATTACTTAAAAAAGTTAAACCCAATATCAAACAAACCAACCTCTACAAAAGATATGCTACTAATCCAAAGAAAAAAAAACTAACGTTTTCCCTATAAATTGCTATAAAGATATTTGATTTTTCCTTTCTCAACTACTTGGACAAATATCAGCAAGTCCATGTCTGATACAAACTTGATCTATAACCATCGATCTTTCTCTTGGTACTGGTTAATTGATCACGATTGAAATCGAAAGCAACAAAGTTAAGATCCATAGCTGATTGTTATTAATATTTGCAGAACGATCAACTAATTGAATTAACAGTGTGATAATATAAATCCAATACGCTATTTAAGGTATCTCACTTTGAATTCTACTTGAAAACACTCGTCCGTAAACAATAACTTACCAGTGCCATGGCTAATGGCTTGATTGAAAACAGGGACGCTCAGACTTCAAATCTGGAGACGAAAATAAGACGAAAAATGAAACTGCGTCAGTACAAGCATTCAAAGAAATGAGT
Source organism: Hibiscus tridactylites (assembly GCA_958450335.1). Lineage (NCBI taxonomy): Eukaryota > Viridiplantae > Streptophyta > Magnoliopsida > Malvales > Malvaceae > Hibiscus > Hibiscus tridactylites. The sequence continues at coordinate 92,085,748 of OY288281.1, forward strand.
GCTTTCAATTAATTAAAGGTGTAAAGCGAGACCTGAGATGCGATATAACCTAGAAGCCGCAGCCAGAAGGAGAGAGTTCAAGTGAAAAAGAGAAATGCAAGTGAAATGTAGGGTTTTGTAGTGCGGATGAGTTTGGGAATATTTGAGACCAGATCCATATATTAGTAGTAATCCTTCTCGGCCCATTTCTTCTGTTTTAAATTTTATGGCTGAGAAAAAATAAAATATATTAAAAATCGAATCTTAATATTTTTGACGTTTCACTAGTTTAAAAACCATAATCATCAAACTATTTTTTAATTAGTTTTATTGTTAATAATGTAAAAATAATTACTTTATGTTCCCTCTTGTTGTTCTAGTGGTAAAAAATAATGTAATTCATCCAGGTGATCCGGGTTTGAGCACCAGTTTACTGTGTGTTCTCTTATTAGTGTGTTAATTCCATCGAAGATGTTGCCTTAAATTTTGTGAACAACACTCGATTGAAAAAAATCACAATCATCAACAAGGCAACTCTAACCGGATGGAGAAGGTAGGGGAGAGGGTATGCACTCACTATTCACTACGCTGCTTCTTATGTTTAAGGTTGAGAGGACTGTGAAGGCTCAAATATGGGACACTGCCGGTCGGGATCGGTATACACCAATAACCAGTGCCTACTATAGGGTTCCCTTGAAGCTCTTCTGGTCTATGATGCAACCAATCCCATAGAGGATGGTTGAAGGAACTCAGGGACCACGCAGATTCGAGGATCATGATTATGTTGATTGGGAACAAGATTGATTTGAAGCATATGTGGGCAGTTTCCACAGAGGATGGTGAAAGCTATGCAGAGAATGAAGGTGTATCATTTATTGAGACATTAGGATACCACCCTGAATTTAACTTCGGGAGGGCGAGAGAAGCAGCAGGCAAAACCAGCTTATTAGGAAGATGAAGTGGAGCCACTGTTCGTAAACTGTTCCGGCTTACATAACAAGTAGGTAATCTTTTGGCATATGATTTGGTCATTACTTAATGGTGCTGAAAGCTGTTATGAATTCCACTCTACTTCAATATTTTAGCAAATAGAAGCAACTGGTAAGTAATCTATTCTATAACAAAAGTATAAGACAAACATGAACAAAGTACCAGAACTTCCAATTGAACAGCATTTTAGTTTTTGAAAGATTTGAAACATGTTTACCGTCTAAAACGGAAATAAACCATAACATGGTTGACTAGGCACAACAATTTTCCTTCTGTTCGATAGGTTGTCCCTTCATCTGAACAGTTCCATTTCCAGTTGCCTTGTTAGCACTAGCAGTTGGCTGGTTACCCATTCTGCACAGATTTTGATACAAAATCATTTAGGCAAAGCTCATAATCAAGGACATGAAGAGTAAAAGAACTAAAAGCGGTTTGGACAAGAACGAATGGTTATCTGATGATCTAGCCAAGCAGACTCCATAATAAGCATGCAATGATGGCAAATTGGCAATATCTTACCAATAATCAATCATTAGCAAATAGTTAAGAAATGGAATGCATGGAAGAGTGAGAGAGACTCTTTTTACTTTTGCTTGATTGCTCCAGCCATGGTTAAGAAAGCCTGCTCCACATTGATTGCATCTTTAGCACTTGTCTCCAGGAAGGAAATCCCAATTTCATCAGCAAACGCCTGCGGTTCATCGAAGAACATAATTGCAAATTAATCAAATTATGATGACCAATTCATAGGATTCTCCAAGAGAGACTACAACCTTTGAGAAACAGCTTGGTAAATAAGATTACAAAAAATAGAATCCAATGACAAAATACACCTTTGCTGTTTGCCTGTCCACAACCTTATTTACAACTAAATCACATTTGTTCCAACCAGAAGTTTGCATACACTGTCATTAGCATATCTGTCAATCTCATATAACCACTGCTTGACACGGTTGAAGCTCTCTCATTAACATCATAAACAATCTGTTGAAATCCCAATATACAAAAGGATGCTGAGATACTTGCAAGGGTAAAAGAAGAATAAAAAACCAAAGTGATAATATCATTTAATGAGAGAAAAGGAAAACATGTCATCTTCTATCTTTGTTCTTCAACATGCTATGAGAAAACCGTAACATTTGATGAAAATGTGGTGATAAAAAAGTTCAAGAGAAGCCATGTTAGTATTCAGCACAGAAAATCTGGAATTATATGCAGCTAGCTGCCTAAAGGGGGGGTTTCAGCAAATGGAAGGAGTGAGGTCAGCAAGAGTGTCAAAATAATTATGATACCTCATGCATTAAAAACGTGAACAAACACAACTAGGGACTCAAAAACATTCGAAACAACATTTAGAAAATCAGAATATCAGTATCTATGTTCAGTAAGGCAACCCTGGTTCTCTTTCAATAACTAGAGAAATAGGTAGTCTTGGCCTTCCGGGCTCACAACACATTTTGCATAATGAAACAACATCAGAAGTTTGCATACACTGTCATTAGCTGAGACAATATTCTACAATCCTCAGATTAGTCGGGTCCAGTTTCTTACTATTATCCCGTGAGCTCCTCGGTAATAACTGCTAGTAATAGTTCGAAAACGCTCCTGTCCAGCCGTGCCCGCATCCCACTAAACAAAAGAGAGAGAGAAAGTAAAATACCAACATTAGACAAGCATGAGAACAGATTGGACTAACAAAATAAAATTTTAACACACACTCCTTCCTCTGGTGTATCAAAAGTGAAGCTATTTTAGATAAAGATGATTCCCCTTGCCAATCATTACAAACCCAGTTATAAAGCACACAAAAATACTATTATATCGTAGCAATAAAGCTAAAAAGACATAGTAGTATAATTCAAAGCAATAATCTACATTGCATTGTAATTTTTTCCCCTACCGAAACAACCATTTGACTCAAGAATCATGCAATTGTAAATTACACTTTGAAAAGAGGTTATTCATATTCAAACAAGCTTTGAGCAGACGTTAACTTTAAAAGACTGAAATTATTGGCTTACAATTTGTAGCTTGATTATCTTTCCTTCCATCTCCACAGTTCTGATTTTCTGGATATAAACAATTAAATAATTTTTTGTTTTCACATTTAGAGTGAATGGAAACAACTTCCATTTTTTGTTCGAAAGGGGGAAAGAAACTCACAAAATTAACACCGATCGTACTGATGTAACTATTCAAGTAAGAATCATCCTGGAACGAGAAGCAAATTATACAAACATTTAATTACAATAATCCACCTCCCCAAATCATTCATTATTTTTCATCTCCAAACATATATTATCTCTTCATTTCAACCTTTAAATGAGAAGCACGCCTAAAATATATAAGTTACGAGACATTAAGGTTTACAGTGAATCTGAGAAGCAAACATGATTTCCCGACGGAGGAATCGCCGATGAGCAGAAGCTTGAACAAATAATCGCTACAAAGAATTAAAGAAATGTGAGCAGCGATATATGACGATAGATCATAATTAGTAATTACTACAGAAATGAAACGTTAAATTTGATAGGGAGGCAGAGGCTCACTATTCGGTGCTCGTGATTGGATCGTAAAAAATAAAAACATCTCCAGCCAAAACAAAAATGATTGGATCGAAGAATAGAAATTTGGCACTGAACGGAAAAGTTTACGTTTTTATGTTCTTTTTCTTTCTTCATTTTTGTCTTTTTGGGGCCTTCGGGTTTGGGTACAACCACTCTTCCGGTGCCATTTACATTTTTAATTATGTTAGAATTATAAATTTTAACCATCATTTGTCAAAATAAATATGTGATAACACAATTTCGGATAAGTACACAAATTCTTTTGGAAACACAAATGGTAGTAAAATATGTGATAACACAATTTTTTAATTGTGTAAGAAATTATGTTATGACATTAAATCGTAAAGATAACATTCTTTGTTACCCAACTCATAAAAAATAGACCAATTACACAAATTGTTACAACACCTACAAAACATATTATAAAACCCGTAAGAAAAAAAAAAAGGTAATAATACAAATTCTTACCCCATATTACCAAATATAAAAGGCACTTTTATATTTTACTGAACTCATAAAAAATAGGGTACCTAAACAAATTGTAACACTCAAAAATATATATATATACATATATATATATTATATAAACCAAGTGGGGATGGTGGGATTTGAACCCATAACCCCTTGGTTGAGTGGCTAGTAACCCAACCATTTAAGCTAGACAACTCTTGGTGTTTAAGCCACCAATTCTCCCTTATGTTTTAGAGAGTTGAGAATTTTGAGTGGAATTAAATAAAATTCTGAAAACCCCTCATCTACCCACATTAATTAAATTCGAATCCCAAGGCTTTTCTCTCACTCTCTCTCGAACCTTTCCCATCCTTAATTTTCGGCGAATTCACGGCTGCCGCACTGCCGCTCCGTGCGCGACACCACCGCTGCCGGCGTGTAGATCGTCTCACTCCGGTCACCTTGCCTCCGAGCACGCGCGCTGTTGTGCTGTCGTTCACCATATATGACACTTCGAAGCTCCGGCGTTTAAGTTGTCGCAATCATCCCCCTCTGTTTCCGGCCGATGAAGGAATTCGTTCGAGTCATGGGTGTAGCCGTCGAACTCCCCGCGTCGAGCCGTGTAAAACTCAGTCGGTGGTTCGTCCGTTTGACTCCGATAAGGACCTCGTCGGAGCTACGTCATTCTCCGGTCGTCCCTTGGTATTTTAGGTAAGAATCAATGTGATTCCGATGTATTTTTGATATTATTGAGGTTTGGGTTAATTTATGGGTTGATACTCTATATTTTCCGATAGAACATGTGCATTTTGGGGCTTCCGGCGACCATTCCGGCGACCGTCCGGCCACTAGAACTTTTGGGGTAGGTATTGAATTGGCCCAACCGGTTTGAACCGGCCTAGCCAGTTAACCGGTTCAAGCCCGGCTGTTAAGCCCAAGTATTTCTCGGCCCAAATCAAACCAACCCGCGTCCATTCCGACCCGACTCGTTGACCCAACCCGTTGACTGACCCGACCCGTTGACTAACCCGTTGATCGAGTCAACCCAATGAGTCAACTCAGTGAGTCAACTCGTCCGAGTCAACCCAGTGAGTCAATCCGGTCAACCAGTGACGTCAGCATTGACTTTGACTGCTGACGTCATCGTTGACTTTGACCATTGACCAAAAAGTCAAATTTTCCGAAAACTCCTATTTTATGTTTTTTTGACGTCCTAAGTCCATTTTTGAAGCTTGTTTCGCAAAATTTTGATATGAAAGCCTCCGAATCTGACCTTGAGCCCGAACTTGTTTATGTACTTAATTATTGGTTAAGAGCTTGTGAGTAAGGTCTGATATTGGAATTTGTGTAATTGAAGGTATTCTCGGTTCCTTGGATGCAATGTTGAGTAATGTCGAATTCGGGTTCGAGGGTATTCGAATGTCGTATCACGAATCGACTGATGTAGCTCGGAATTAAGGTAATACACTACTACCCCTTGTATGCTTTATGAACATGTTGATATTTGGTTAACGCATGCATGCTTATGATGACGTATACTGTAAATTCTGCTTAAATTGAATCTGATTCGAGCAATAAGTATGGATATTATTAAGACCAAATTATCCGAATAAAATTACTAATGGGCTAACAGTATTAGAAGTTCTAATAGTTAAATTCAGCTAATCCGCAACTCAATCAACAGTGTGTAAGAATCAAAGCCCATGATACGGAGTGAGAGATAATAATTATGAAATTACGAAAATGCCCTTGAAACATAAGTATGACTAAACTACACCTCTAATAAAGGAAATGATCTAAAATCTGCATTCGACCTGATTATGCATTTTACACTACCCAAGAGGTATGTTTTAATGGAAAGACTTCGACATCATTATGCAATACGTGTGATGCAAACTTGGATAATCCCTCAAACTCTGTATAACACATGAATGAGAATTTTCTGGAAATATTGTTGAAATCTCAAGTCGATCCTTATGACAGTAATGCGTGAATTAAATGAGAATGATCGTAGTGACAAAAAGACGGTAATACCATCGAGCACCTAAATGTCTGATTAATTTTGAATAGCGTCATACCCTCAAGTTCTGTAATGAATGAACCGTCTGTAAAGGGGCGGAGAGTTATAACGACTTAATCTCGTTTGAGTATGTGAATGATGTAGGTACCAAATGGTAATTCAGAAAGAAATGGTAGATTTATCTTATATTAAAATAACCGAAATACCCTCATGAGTTAATCGGTAACTATGTATTTGACGAAATTCTGGATTTGTTAATAAGACTTAAATAGCTAAGGTTCCCTTAAGTGTTGAGAAATACGACACATGTATACCTATCGCTCACCATATTGATGTAAGGTAGGAAGATCCACATAGATTGTATGTTCGATTACTCAAAGTTAAACCATATATTAAAGTATGAGGGCGACTGTTCAGACATACAATACAGTCAGTGTTAAGTTCTGATGCACGTTGATTACTCACATCTAAACGTTGGTAAGTATTGTCAAGTTGGGTTATGTCGCATTAAACAAATTCTGGAGGTATGATAAATTGTTAGAGCCCCTGAGAATCATAATTTTTGTTCTGATACGAGTGTACCATAGTATAAAATTTGTCATGACAGTCGAATAACTAAAAGGCCATGATAGCCTAAATAATCGAAATATCACTGAAAATATTCGATAACTTAAAAGATTTTAATTTAAAAATTCTTGAATGTCCGGTTAGAAAACTAATAAGCAAATAGGATACCCGAGTTCTGTGAACCATTGCTTATTCAATGTTGGTATACTTACCAGATTGTCCATGAATGTCAAAATGACCATAATGCCCTTGTATGCTTAAATGACTAAAGTACTCATAATATATCTGAACCTTCTAAGATCTTGATGTATCAATTCTTGAATACATGATGTGAATCGTTTTACGAACCCCTTTCTAATAGGGACCTCGTTTCAGAAATCCGTTCAAATTATCAAAAGTTTAATGTGTCCCATTCCGTAAATGTCAAGTATCTTTAAGAAATGACATGTCTCACCTAGTGTGTTCCATGTGCGATGTATTCTGTTGAATGGATTGTGTAATGATTTAATATGAATAATATTATGTTTGATGAACTTGATATATGATGACATTCTCTGCCTACCTGATATATGTCTGCTCAATCTGTATACTTGGTATGTGATCGTTTGACCTGTGATGGTATTGTCTGATTGTTTGATGAATTTGTTAGCATGATTTGTTAGTTTGACCAATGATGGTACAATCTGTTCGTATGATGAATGCTGAAAATGTCTGCTCTGCTCAATAGTATGCCCATTTATCTGTCAAAAGCATGAACTTATGTTTCTGATACTCTGAATAGAATATGTCTGTTACATGTATTATGTTACTCATATATGAAATCTGATTACCAATTGACATCTGGGGTATACTGTTGGGTTATGATATGAAGTCTCTGTCGGTACAGCCCTGATCAAGCTGGTAAATTCTTATGGACTCAAGGTCTCCCCTTGAGTGGCACCTACGCCTATCGGGCCTAGGGTAAGTCCTTATGGACCTAAGACATCCCCTTAGGTGGCACCTATGCCCATCGGGCCTAAGGCAAGTCCTTATGGACTCAAGGTCTCCCCTTGAGTGGCACCTACGCCCATCGGGCCTAGGGTAAGTCCTTATGGACCTAAGGCATCCCCTTAGGTGGCACCTATGCCCATCGGGCCTAGGGTAAGTCCTTATGGATGCAGTTCTGGGGGACTGCATATTGGTGTAAGGTTGGAGGGTAGTTCTTGTAAACTTCTGTATGAACATTGAACATTTGTATTTAATCTGTTATGTGCTCATATGATATGATGTTAAATACTTATGTATGTTGATATGCACTTATTGGAACACACTAGACGCCAAACTCTCTGATTCCTACCTCGTTTGTTACCAGCCTATATTATTTCCGTCCAATTCTCAATGTCTGATTAAAGAACAAATATCATTATTCTTGAGTATGATGAAACCTCGAAATAGTAGAATAGAAATAGAGGACTATCACTGCTTGAAACATCATGAAAATGTTATGCCTACTATATATCTGCATGAGCTTATAGCATCTTCTAGTAGTTTTGTATTACTGAGCTTTCCCAAGCTCATGTTGTTTTTACCATCGCAGGTTAAAGGAATATACCATCGCAGGACAACTGTATTTGTTACCAATCTCATAAGTAATATGGTACTTATACAAATTGTTACGAAAACTTACATAATTTTTTTAGAACACGTAAGAAAAAAAGTAATAACACACATTCTTATCTCGTATCACCAAATCGAAAATCCTTGAAACAAATGGTAAGAATTTATGTTATAACTCATTATCTTATATTTTCTGCAATAATTTATGTTGATCTCGATACAAATTTATGTATGAACATAAAATCTTATGTGTTTGATAAGAAATAATATTTTTGGGTAAAATTTTAGGTTATAACATAAATTCTTATCATGTGTTTGAAGGTTTTATGATTTAATTAACTAGGGTAAGAATTTATGTTGTATCTTGCAACATTTTCCCTTACCTTTTCTGATATATTTTGTATTATAACTTGTTTAACCTTTTACAACATTTTCTTTTTAAATTCAAAGAATCCGATTTCATTTAACATAATCTAATAGTTGTATTGGTACTGCCTTATTTTAACTGTTTTAACATTTTTTTTAACAATCACCTAAAGAAAAAAATAATTTTTTTTATTAAATAGATATATATTATATTTATATATGAAATGAGATAATATGAACATCTTTAGCCGCTAAGTCAGTAAATTTCACTTATTTTTTTTACGAGATATTTGATATAAAGTTTTTTTCTATATTTTTTTAAAAAAAGAATCAATTCGCTGTACGCCGCCAAGGCAAAATCCACGTAAGAACGGGAAGAAAGACGAGCCAAAGCCATAGAGGGAACTCCTAAGCAAGAGGTTTGGACGACACAGCTGGAGACAGGCTGTCACCCAACAAAGTCCCACTCACCTATTCCCAAAACTGCGTCCTTCCTTTATTTTTCTCCTCCTTCATTCTCTTTCCTCTCCCTCTCTCTCTCTCTCTCTCTCCGAATCTTGATTTCTACTTTGCAAACCAGTTTTAGGGTTTCTTGATCCTTTTCTCGATTCCCCTCTTCGACTCCCGACATCGACGGATCAAGATTCTTCTCTTTGTAAGCTCTTCGCCGGTCTGACTTTTTACCCATTTTTGTTCTTTTTTGGATTTTCCCACCTTTGTTTTGAATTGTTGAGATTATCGTTTTTTTAATTTTTCTCGATGAAATTTGGTGGCATTATAGAATAATGATTGTTCTGCATGCACTAGCGATGACAATGGGTTTTAGGAAGTTAAATTAATTTTTTGTTCATATTTTTGTCAAAATGCCTAGATTTGAGTCATTGATTATCTGGAGGTTGTAGTTTTTTTTTCATTATTTGAATTATTTGTAGTTAATGATAAGGAAAATCAACAAAAATAAATTTATAAATTTTGCAACTTTTGTTAATTATTTTAAAATTAGAGGAAATCGTGCTTATTTCTCCCATGGTTATTGCAGGAAAAGGCCCTTTAATTTGTTTAGGCCAAATTAATAATAAAAAAAAACTAGATGAGTTGTTTAGATTTACAGTGAGGTTTTGGACATCAATTTAATCATATGTAGACTATAATAAACTAGGTATAATCGTGAAAATTCTCTATTAGGGGAGACACTGATAGATGAACATGGAGGCGTTTGTTTGACAGTTTTGACTAGTATTCTTGTGACTCAAGTGACAATATGGGCAGCAATTTTTGTCATCTTCGTGTATTTTCATCATTGTGATTAAAACATATCTGGCTTCTTCAGTTGAAATGTTTATTTTGATTTTGCCAATCACATACAAAAACTTAAGTTGTCTTGATTAGACAGCAATTATTTGCTGTAATGTTTAAAATCTTATCTGTACCATGAATTTATATTACCTTCTGGTCAATATCGTTGTTACTTTTGATTTTGTTGATGTGAAACTAATGACTTCTTTTGTCTTCCATTGTCGTCAAATGTTTAATTAAAATGATGTGTAAGAATGTTTTCGTAGTGACGAAAGACATAGTGATGCACAGGACATCAAACACTTTTGTCTTTCTAAGTAACTAACTATGAATGCTCATTTTCCCAACTTCTATTTTATAAATGAGACTCATTGCTGTTGATTTGTATGGGGTGAGTCTGCACCATCAGAACTTGATATATGTGCTGCATGATCTCAGTAATCAATTTAATATACTTTACATACACATGAATTTTTTTTATGAGAATCTGTGTATTAGGTGATTCAACGACTGTGTTACTTGCTTACTTTGTGGTAGTGTGGTCAAGTGCATCTAAAAATGTTATTTGTTTTTGTAAGTTTCAATAGAATTGAAAGTCTGGAACATTTTTCACCCTTCCCTTTTCTTTGTAGAAGTAGGTGTCTGGCTGAAGGTGGTGGGTTTTCATACTGTCCTGAATGCTATAGAAATATTTCTCCTTTTATTATAGGAGTTCTCTTCATGATACTTTTGGGTAGTTGTTGATTTGTTCCCTTCACTCTGCAGGTTCTTGGACAGAATAATTGAAGTTTGAAACCTTCATATTAGTTGTTGAAACGACACTCCAAATTTGACATTCATAAGTTTTGAATCGGTTTTTGCTAGACATACATGGATCTGGTAGACGGGCAAGAAGATACACGAGTTAAATTAATAATGCTGCTTAACCATCTTCGCACATAGATAATCTTAGCATTGTCAGGTATTTATTCAGTAATAGCTTCTGGATATAATTCTCAGAAGGTCGCTTGTACACTATCAGAGGATCTTTGTATCCATGCTGGCAGAGAGTATGCGTGGAATCTGTGTTTCGGGTAATGCCCCTGAAGAGATATTCTGCCGAAGCATTCGGTGTGTTGACAATTTGTCTAGTTGTAGTGTTGGTTCTTCTTGGTTTTGTGTGCATTGCATACTTGTTTTACTTGCGTTCACGTGTTCTTAGACAAGGATTTATTCAGCTTAGTTATTTCAATGGGCCTTGGATCATCCGAATCACATTCATTTTGTTCACCATCTGGTGGGGTTTTGGTGAAATTATACGGCTAAATTTTCTAAGACGGCAAGGAAGAGTGTTGAATGCTGTCAATTTGAAATGGCAAGAAAACATCTGCAAATGTTACATCGTGTCAAATTTAGGTTTTGCGGAACCCTGCATGTTCCTCACTCTCGTTTTTCTTCTTCGTGCTCCTTTACAGAATATAAACACCGGCATCCTGAGCAGAAAGTGGAATGGGAAAACAGTAGGCTATGTTATTCTCTACTGCCTCCCTGTGTTTGTTCTTCAACTTATTCTTATTTTGATTTTACCAGAGTTACACAAGGAAAGAGAATTGTCGCCATATTTCACAAGAGCTATTGTTCTGGTGATGGAAAATTCTGATGACATCGCCCTTTGCACTTACCCTTTATTGAATACTATTCTTCTAGGGGTTTTTGCCAGCATCTTGACTGCCTACTTGTTTTGGCTTGGAGGGCGGATTTTAAAATTGGTTATCAATAAGGGTTTGCGGAAGAGAGTTTACACATTAATTTTCTCAGTTTTGAGTTTACTTCTGTTAAGGGTTGTCTTACTTGGTTTATCTGTTTTATCTAAACCAGAGCAATTTCTGTTTGAAGCTCTTGCCTTCTCAGCTTTTCTTGTCCAACTATGTTGTGCTGGTATCTGCATTTGCATACTCGTGTGCTGCCCTGTTAAGGATTGTCTAGCCCTCGGGAATCTTAATGACTTGGAGACTAGGAGAAGTGTTTTTCTGGATGTTCAAAATGACACTGTTTCTCTTATCGCTGGTCAGAGCCATCTGGAAGGAAGTCCTGAAATCAACACTGAGAAGAGTTTTGATGCCTCTACCTCGACTGGGGCATTCGTGGAACTGAGCCGCTTCTCTCCTAGCTGAGATGCAGTCCCACCAGTATAAACTCTTCTTCTGCCTGTTTGCATGCTCATGGTCCGGAAAGTAAGCAAGAACCTGAGTCGTGATGGTTATCAATTTTGTGGGTAAAAAAAGAACTGATTGTAAAGGGGTTTAGCTTCAATAAGGATCCTTAGTTCTTGGGTTTGTTTTTTCTGATTTTAGATATGATGGTTTTGCAGGGCGCAATCTATTACCCGAAACCGCTATTTGTAACATTCTTGTAGCCATTGTTTTAAATCTGCATCGATGTTTGTTTAAATTTACAAAATTTGCTATTGTGGAAACCTGGAAGTTTTTAGTTGAATTGTAAATTTCCAAATTTACGTGTGTTGAAAAATATTCGTTGCTGTTTTCGTGGTGGAATTGGTAGTTATGAGCTGTATGTTTCATAAAACTCTACATTCTATTTCTACTTTTATACTGGAAACTTTTGCTCTTAAACTACAATTCTATTTAAATTTACCTGAAGAATTAATAGGGGTATGTTGTATGTTTGTTTATTAATATTACCTGAAGAATTAATTGATATTAGAGTCTCTTCTTAAAATGTCATTTATTTTTTGGACAAAAAATATTAGAATAAGTATTAAAGTGAAAAAGAATTAGGTACGTAAATGATAAAGGGTAAATTACACTGGTAGTCACTGAATTTTTAGGGCGATTTCAATAAGGTCACCAAACTTTTAAAACTTTCATTACAGTCAACCAACTTTTAATTCGCTTTCAATAAGGTCACTGCCGTCAACCACCGTTAAAAAAGCTGACGTGGCATGTTAAATGTAAGGGTAAAATACACTGTTAGTCACTAAACTTTTAAGAGGCTTTCAATATGGTCACCAAACTTTTAAAAATTTCATTACTATCACTCAACTTTTAATTCGCTTTCATTACCGTTAAAAAAAGCTCATGTGACATATTAAGTTTAAAAATAAACGTTTTCCCACCATATTTTCGCTCCCTCTTATTTTCTTCCATCTAAATATGTCTCTTTCTTCCATACGAATCAAATTGTAATTTTTTGGTGAAGGTCGTTACTTCTCTAGTAACACATCAAGGAAAATATTAATGTATCTAGACATCCATGCGGCATGTGTGAGAACAAGAAAAATATTGGGAGACATCCGATGATAGAATGATAAAGAAATAACTAAAATTTTGATCATAACAATCCTCTTTATGCTTCAGGCCCGACATTTACTGAGTTATGCACTGCATAATGAGGAGTTCAAAGGAAAATATTAATGTATCTAAAAGATAGACATGTTTGGATGGAAAAAAATAAGATATTTAGATAAAATAGGGTGGGAAAAAGTTTATTTTTAAACTTAACGTGTCACATCAACTTTTTTTAACGGTAATGAAAGCGAATTAAAAGTTGAGTGATGGTAATGAAAATTTTAAAAGTTCGGTGACCATATTGAAAGCCTCTTAAAAGTTCAGTGACTAACAGTGTATTTTACCCTTACGTTTAACATGCCACGTCAACTTTTTTAACGGTTGTTGACGGCAGTGACCTTATTGAAAGCGAATTAAAAGTTGGGTGACTGTAATGAAAGTTTTAAAATTTCGATGAACTTATTAAAAGCGCCCTAAAAATTCGGTAACTACCACTGTAGTTTTCCCAATGATAAAAAAGGTATAGTTTGAGAGCCAAAAAAAAATAATGTTGTATTACTAAACAAAGATTGGGTGTTTTGGTCATTTCGCCATTTATATGTCGACTTGTCGTAACGTGTGGCGCCGGCGCGTGATTCTTGGAATCATATGCTTGCTTTATTTGAATGCAATAATATGAAAATGCCCCAACAAAAGCTCCACCGCTTTTGATCAAAAAAAAAAAAAAAGCTCCACCGCTGATCTTTCTATATACCAACCCATTTGAAGAACAAGAAAGCTTTGATTAGCAGAGAACCCTCCCCTTTCAATCGAAGTCAAAAGCAATGGCCTCATTCGAGCAAGCACCGTCCGGAGATGCGAAAGCTGGGGAGAAGATCTTCAAGACCAAGTGCGCCCAGTGTCACACCGTAGAAAAAGGCGCTGGTCACAAGCAAGGTCCTCTCTCAGATCTGATTCTGTTTTTTTTTTTTTATCGAATTTCTTAAGATTGTGCTTCTATGAGTGAGCAATTACAACGTCTGTCTAATTTATTCCATGTTGATATCTTTTCAATATTTTGTAAGAATTACTTGGTCATTCATTGTGCTCAGATTCAGTAACTGATCCGATGTTTCTTTTCATTTGGTTTGATTTAAAAGAGGCCATTGAATTTAGAAAGAAAAAGAAAAGATCTCTTAAGTTCCTAAGTTACTTAGATTTGCATTGAAACGGGGTAATTCGCACTGATTTCTATACTGATAAAGATGCAATTTGATGTTTTTGTTTTTACTACCGTCTAAACTTTAGGGAAAATATGTTGAGATTTGTTAAATTTGCAGGGCCAAATTTGAATGGGCTTTTCGGGAGGCAGTCGGGCACAACTCCAGGGTACTCTTATTCCGCTGCTAACAAAAATATGGCTGTGAATTGGGGAGAGAACACATTGTATGACTACTTGCTTAATCCTAAGAAGGTACATAGGAGTCTTTTTCTTTTCTTTTTTGTTCTCACTATAATGTTATCAATTTTGCTTGTTATTGTAAGTTTATTCCGTGACTTTGTGGTCATTGTATGGATCACGTCATGTCTATGAACCAGAGCTGTTTGGTTTCTTCATCAAATATTTTGGCTTTCATTTGGGATTATATATTTAGAGGCTCAATTATTCGTTTGTAATATCAGCTAATTATGCGATTCAAAATAACATGAGAAAGATTACACCTTTTAGAGAGGATTGGAAACCAATGACATGGAAGTGTTTGATATGATTACCTTGTTGGCATCTCACATTAATACATACAAAGGGTTTTTATCTGTTGAAAATTAGAGGATACACTTTTGGTTCCTAAAATTGACTCTTGTTGATATTGTTTTGCATCAAGAGGTGATTATTTGCAAGACTGGTAGTAGTGTAGTCATTGCTGTTGATTTCTGTTGCTGTAGGTAAGCTATCTGGATAGTTAATCTGATTTCAGGATGACAACTTATATATATACATTCGTGATAACTCATTGTTGCTTTAAAACAACTATTACTATGTTTGCATTTTGTTGGATTTATGCTTTTGGTGTTATCGAATCTAGCTTATTAGGTATGAAGTAGATTTATCTATACAAGGATTGCTGGTTTGAATCTTGTTTTGTGAGAAACTTACTTTCTCATAGAATGTTTATTATCATTTTCACCTCAAGCACGGAATTCATTGTCTGATTCGATTTGTTGGTTAAATTTGGTTTTGCAGTACATTCCTGGGACAAAGATGGTTTTCCCTGGATTGAAGAAGCCACAGGATCGTGCTGACCTTATTGCTTATCTGAAGCAATCAACTGCTTGATGACTTGTGCTTCATATCAGCTATTCTGGAACAAAGGAAGAGTTTTGCTCAATAATTTTTTTTGAACATGTTAAAAAAACTAGGCGATTCTTGAAATAAAGAGAAAAAAAGCAGCAAGAGGTCCAAGATAATTAGGGTTTTGGATTTTGATGATTTATTTAAAGCTGCTTTTTCACATGTTATGATATCTTGATTCTTGATGAATAATTGGAACAAAGGAAGAGTTTTGCTCAATAATTTTTTTCATGTAATTGCTCTATAGGCATAAAGTTGTTTGGAAGAATAATTTCAGATAGCATATACAGCTACTACTTGCGGAACGGAAATAATGCATGGCTGTAGACCCTTGCGCTGGAATCATAAACAAAGGGAACTAAGTAGTTTTCTTTTCTAGTACTATACGTTATTTGTCGTTTCAGTTTAGAGAAAGATATGCCCACTGTTTTTTACTCGGTTTTATAATAGAATTTGTATATTTTTACACATTTTGTAAAAAAATATCCCTTTTTCGTTAGATAAATTTATTATTTCTCTAGCTCGTTTTTAGTAAAGTTGTTGATATTTTATTTTTATTTTAAAAAAGTGATAACTAACAAAATGTCAAGGATTAATGGACTGGTTCAATTGAATTGAATGTTTTGAAAAAATCAACAAAAAAACGTGTAATTAATTTAGTTCGAATCACTAAGTAAATTTAAATGTTATATTACCTTTATTTTTGTGCACAAACAAACAAAACCATCGTTTTTCGTGTGAAATAAAAAAAAAGAAGGAAAACAAAAGGGTCTCGTTTTCCAAGTTCCAACCTATTAGAAAAACTTGTTTCTTAATTTGAAGATCATATATTTATTTATATTTATAAGCTACAGCTCGCACGATCGGTTGATTATATAGTTCAGAAAACAAAACTCAAAAATCAAAATTTACGTTTATTTCATTGAGTAAATGGTTTAGACCAAATTTGAATTTTTACTGTGAAACATCATCATAAATACTGGGTGGATGTATCCAACAATGGAAATGTAGGAAGAATTTATCCAGCCAAGTAGAGGTAGTTGAATGGATCAAACACTACACCAATGAACTTACTGATTCTTCTGCTTCTTTTGTCCTCTAGTTATAGGAAATAATGGATTTCTTTATTCATTTCTGTTGGGTTGGTTTGGCACTTAATTTCTGTGCAAAAAGAAACAAACAAAGTCGGTTCATTTAGAATTTAAATTCCAATGGAAACCAGTATTTATTGTCTTTCCTTGTCAACTGCATGTGCTTTGAAGCTGTCTACCAGTCCCCCAATTTTTGTCCCCACCTTGAGGTCCAAATATAAAATTATTTCTCTTTTAAACGCATCAAATCTTGGTATTGCTTTCTTTTCATCTTCCCACAACCTTTGATTTCCCTTTTCTCTGCTCTGAATTATTAATCTCTCTCCCTTCTATGTGTGACCTCGTCTAAGTCTAACCTTCTTACACCACCACCACCTCTGTTTCAGTCAGTTCAGTTCTGTTCCCGATGTTGCTGTCCAAGAAACAACCTTCTGCTCCTGCGGCTGCAAAACAATGGGTAGACAAGGTCAAATACCAGAAACACAAAGAACCCTACTCCTCCAAATTGTTTGTCAATTATCCACAATTCAGATATACTGCTTTTCTTTTCCTGCTTCTTTCTTTGTGGCTTCTGTTCCAAGTCTTTTGGTTCCCACCCACAAAAACCATGCGCCTTGTTACCCAAACAACGTCAAAGTCTGGGAAATGCAGCGGAGGTCTGTCGGTTTATGTGTATGATTTGCCGGCGGAGTTTAACCTCGGCCTTCTCCGCGACTGCAGCCATTTGAATGTTTATACCAATATGTGTCCCCATGTGGCTAACAACGGTCTAGGCCAGCCACTGCCACTGGACAACATAATGGAACTTGGGTCGGGCTCCAACCCCTGGTTTGCCACCCACCAGTTCATAGCCGAGATGATATTCCACGCTCGTGTGGAGAACCACCCGTGTCGCACGTGGGATCCCGCGACGGCCGACCTCTTCTACGTCCCTTTCTACGGCGGTCTGCATGTGTCCAGCAAGTTCCGCGAGCAGAACCACACTATTCGCGACGCTTTAGCCGTGAGATTGGTTGACTACCTACAGAATCAACCCACGTGGCGCAAGAACAACGGCAAAGACCACTTCATTGCTCTAGGGAGAACCTCATGGGACTTCATGAGAACCGACGGTTTAGCCGACTTTGGAGCAAACCGTCTTCTCAATTTCCCATGCGTAAAAAACATGTCGGTGCTGACCGTAGAGAGGAATCCGTGGAAGGGGTCAAACCAACACGGCATCCCCTACCCTTCATACTTCCACCCCACCACGTCAGACCAAATGGTGACGTGGCAGCGCATGGTGCGGCGTTCAAACCGGCCCTACCTGTTTTCCTTCATAGGGGCCCCACGCAAGGGAGTTGGTAAAGCAGCCATTAGGGACCAAATGATAAAGCAATGCATGGAGTCCACACAATGCAAGCTGCTCAAATGTGACAATGGGAACCCCAAGTGCTACAACCCTAGCGAGATTCTGAAAGTGATGAGGGAATCCCGGTTTTGCTTGCAAGCCCCGGGGGATTCTTTCACCCGACGCTCCACATTCGACGCCATCCTTTCCGGTTGTATACCGGTGTTCTTTTCACGGCACACGGCGTATACGCAATACGCTTGGTTTTTGCCCGAGAAGGCCTCGGAGTACTCGGTTTACATGGACGAGCAAGGCGACGAAAGCAAGAGAATCGAAGAGGTGCTGATGAAGATAGGGAAAGAAGATGTGGAGAGGATGAGATCTACGGTGATTGATATGATCCCAAGGCTCACATACACACACCCCAATGCGAGTAGTAGCGATATTGGTTTTGAGGATGCCGTGGATGTGGCGCTTCAAGCATTGGCACGGCATGTGAGGAACATAATACCATAATATGTAAAGGATGAGAAGAATAAATTTGTAGGAGCATGTATAGATGCGAATTCATTTCAGTCAGATAAGGTTTCCTGTTTTTACAATTTGCAATATATATATGTGCAAAGTGTTTTTGACATAACGTGATTCGACCTTGAAAATAAAGAGTAGTATCCAAGGAAAATAGCTTTAAAAACAAGATGGGTTCTTGGTTAAATAAAAATGCGCACTTTTGATAGCATATTTGAATACAGTGTTCAAACTAGAAGCCCAATTTTACTATTACGTAGAGGAAATAAACAACTTTGATCAAAGATATTCACAGATAAAAGCTTAGAAGAGAATTCCTGGTAGCTCCGACTTGTGGCAGATGATTATGCCTCTCAAGAAACATTACCACCTTCTTCAACTTTCTTCAACCCATCGCCAATCCTATTCTCTGCCGACTCCTTGGCGGTATCATAAGATGCGTGTAATCCAAAGAATAAATAGTACGCCAACAGCACAACTGTCCAAATACCAAACCTTACAAAAGATGCTCCATCAATTGACCCCAGCAGGAAAATGTTAATAGCAATGGAAGCTGATGGCAACCATGGTACCAACGGTACACCCCACAGTTTCGGATTTCTAGCTTGGGGAACAGTTAACTGAAGTGCTAGAGTAGCTAAGAACCAAATTGGCACGGTAATCACATACGCAATCCAATCGTTGTTGTCGCTTAGACCCCAATAAGTAGCTGTTGCAATTGAAGATGCAAGCATAAGCACAATGCAAGCAATTAGTTTGTTACGGTTTGCGGTACTTGTCTCACCACTGACATAATAACGGCGAACAAGAAGAGCAAGAGCCACAAGCATGAAGATGAACAATGTTGATATCGATAGAAGATCGGCAAGGATCGGAAGATTTGTGAAGAAGGCAATAATTGCTGTTGCGGCAAGCATGACAACAGTAGCATTAATTGGCGTCCCGGTCTTGGGATGCACTTGTGCTAGCCATGGTGGCATCATGTGAGT
The DNA here is from genome assembly GCA_958450335.1 of Hibiscus tridactylites. Taxonomy (NCBI): domain Eukaryota; kingdom Viridiplantae; phylum Streptophyta; class Magnoliopsida; order Malvales; family Malvaceae; genus Hibiscus; species Hibiscus tridactylites. The sequence goes on from OY288281.1 coordinate 92,105,133, forward strand.
TCGTGCAATATGTGTGAGATATCGTGCTTGACCGACGGCACCGACGAGTAAAACAGTTGTCATTCCTTTCAATGCACCAGCAGCAACAACATACTTAGCCCATGACATACCAGCTGCTTCAAAAGCTACTGAAAAGGGAGCATCTGGATCAATACTACCGAATGGTTGCATTAGGCATAATGCTACAGCCAGCAAACAATATGCAGCTGTGGTTATTATCATCGATCCAACAAGACCAATAGGAATATCACGAGCAGGGTTCCTAGTCTCTTCGGCCATGGTTGAGACAGCATCAAAACCGACATACGCAAAGAAAAGCACAGCCGAGGACTTGAAAATGCCACGAACACCAAAGGGAGTAAAATCAGTGTAGTTTTTGGTGTCTGCTTTTGAAAATCCAGCAATGATTATGAAGAGAATGACGAGAACATGGATGATGGAAGCAATGTAATTGAAGCGTGATGAGCCTTTGGTGCTAAGTACAGCAAGGACACAGATGACGCAGACAACAACAACTGCAATAGGATCAAGATGGCCATAGTCTGCAGACATGCTGTGGACTATGATGCGGAAATCTTCAGGGTGGTGATTGCAAAGGGTGGCAAAATAGGAAGTCCATGACCGGGCCACCGCAGCACCTCCAATAACATACTCAAGGAGAATGTTACCAGCAGCAATGAAGGCCATGAAGTCACCCAACTCCACTCTAAGGTACGCAAACGAGCCACCTGATAAAAAGGTAAAAAATAATTTTACAGTGTTTGCAAAGCCCCATGAATATTGACATAGTAAACCAATTATTTAAATCAGGTAAATATGCTAATCTGAACGCTTAGAAATGTGAAGCTCAGTTTATTGTTAAAAATAGAATTAGAAGAAATCAAAGTTGTATGATTTAAGAAATTAGTGAAGATTATGATGACAGCAAGTCATGAATGAATATAATGTGATCAAGTAGGACTTTCTGGGTCCCACCTCCAGCTAGAAAATGGCATTTTCCCGTATAAAGTCAAAAGTAAACTTTCCTATACCATGTGCCAAAGTGGACAGATTCCGAATCTGCCTGCAGATTCTTTCCTACCAAATGCAAACTGAAATTTATAGGCAAGAGTGCTAAAGTCGTACAGATTTAAGATAATACCTGCAACAGGAATTTCAACAGCGAACTCAGTGTAGCAAAACACAGAGAGCATGGCCGATATACCCGACACCACGTAGGATATAACGACGGCAGGGCCTGAAACTTCTCTGGCTTGGAGTCCGGTAAGAACGAAAATGCCGGCACCGATGACTGCACCGATACCGAACCAGATGAGGTCCCACCAGGAGAGGGTCTTCTTCATTTCATGCTGGCTCCGAGCCTTGATTTCGTGGAGCTCCGTCGAGTCACGTGATCGGGTGAGCAACCGGTCAATGAACCTGGTGGGAGTTTCCTTGAGCGCTCGGACATAATTATCCCAGGTCTTAAACGATTCTTCAGGAAGAAAATCATCCTTTGTGCATGAACATCCTCGTCTCCTCACGCCTTCGTCTACCCCCATCCTATTTTCCACCACAAAAAAGAGGGAGAATAAGTAAATTAATTTTCTCACCCTTTCTCTAAACCCAAACAAGAGAGAATATAACTCTAAGTAAATGAAACAGGATCTTTATAAGTGAAAACGAAAGCCAAAGAGACAGAGTGGTTGGGGGTGTTAAAGAAACGGAAAAACTAATAAAGGTAGCAGATTCACTAGCTAGGAAACAAATAAAACAAAGCATCTCAAATTCCAATCGCATCTTTATTAATTAAAAGGTTACTCTTACTCCGATAACGCATCTACCAATAAAACAAAATCTTACTTGGACAAAGATGTAAACGGATTAAGCTGGGATCGCCGGCGATAGCACAGTGTGAATGAAGGCGGGAAATGTGTGAGAACTCAGAGGTGTTGTCTTTATTTATAATGTAGAGAAGAAGGGCACAGGCTGTTTCCGGTTAATGTTGAAAAGTCAAAGATAGTGTTGCCTACTGTTTCAGTCTCTCTCTTTTTTTACCTTTTATGTGTAATTACTGAAAAGGAACAGAGAATTAATTCAAGATTTTTATGTCTTCAAATTTGAAAATAGTTATTGTGGACTTGGGAGGAGGATACGTACTGTATTTCTTTTATCAATATGTATCTAGACGCCCTATCCAGATAGGTTTGTATTCGATAATCGATATACTTCAAATCTAGAATTTTGAAATTAACCTTAATCTTATATATAATTTAAATTTATATGATTATTAAAACATAAAATTTATTATCTGTTATTTGATTTATCTAATAATTTTTTTATTATTTAAAAGGATAAAAATTAAAATGATTTGTTTAAAAAAAATGTTCAAAGGTTAGAAATATTATTAGATCAAATAACACTCATAAAGTCAATGCAGAGGTCATGAGGAAAAGGTACCCATTTTATAAAAATATGAAAGGTTTTGGTGGAAAACGGAGGTGTTTACTTGATGAATGTGAAAGCAAGGCAAAGCCAGCTCATTATAAAGTTGTAAATTCGGCAACTCCATCACCATGTCCATAATTGTCATATGAAAAGAATTAGGTTGATCAATTAATACCAAATATATATAAACAAAAAAGATATGGACATATAATAGAGAGGATAGCTAAGTGGTAGAAGGTTAAAGCTAGCAGTAGAAGGCGTTCACACTAATAAAATAATTTAATTGAATGTTTTAAGAGTTTGATTTGTTTAGTAAAATTTCATTGATTGAAAAAAATGATATGGAAAAATCACGGTGAAGTAGGTAATTTCTATGGGTTGGTACGTGGTGGGAATCACCCATAATATAATTTTTTTGTTTATATTAAACAAGTTTTAAGGTAAATAAAACAAAATTCAGTATTAAAAGAATCTATTTTTATTTGGAAATGCAATTGGACTTTGAATATAATTAAAACAAAGGCAATTAGTATTTGAGAATAACAATAAATCCATTTGCGGGAGCAAGATAAGGTGGGAAAATGTGAGTGTCAAATTTTGTATGGTTTGACTAATGAATGGAGACGATATGCATATATGATATATCCGTCCAGCTTTGAACTTTCAAAAGAGTCATCACCTATTGACTTTGACTATAACAAATAATACGAGTATAGCGGCCTGTTGTATTGGCCGTCTTATCTTGACAAATTACTCCATATAACCGAAGTTTGCATGCTCCTTGGTTCCAACTATTTGAAACGGGCTTTATTGGTGGATTAAAGAAATTAATGTTATGCAACACATTTGACTATTAGAAACAAAGGGGGTAGCTATATCAACATTAAACACAAATTACAGTCGGTGAATTGACGATGATATGTATATATATAGATATAATAATCGGCTGAAGAAGAATAAAAAAAGCTATGTGAATAGAGTTACAACATCTCTCCGATATCCTCTTACCATCAGAAGCCTCTGCACGTTTCCTACCAACAAATCCATGTACTCCATGTAGCAGTAGGCCGGGTGGTTGAGAGGCGGTGGGGGTAAGCTTACAAGCACCACTGCAGCCATTCTTGAATATCTTAATATGCTCCTGTTTAGCTTCAGCGTTGTATATAGAAACTTCTCCACTCGTTGCTCGTCCACCACTACATTCTTCCCGTCTGCCATCAAAGGCGCTCCTTCTCGCTTCGCTCTTTCCTTTACCTCTGCCAAGTAGCTTGACACCCGCTTCCGAGCCGCACTAAAAGCTTCAAACGACTCATCTTGCTCACATCCACCCTCCGAATCCCATGACTTTATCGTTATAACAATCACCTCCGCTTGCATCCGAAGATCGTATAGGAACTTCCTCACATCAGCCTTGAGGACCTCTGCATCCGAATCCTCCTCCGCTATGCAGAACACCTGAATCTTACAGCTCTCAAAGCTCTGTTTTGTAAGAAGAAGCTGTGACAGAAGAAGCATGAGGCCTCCATCTCTCACAATCCAATACAAATCAATGCTACCATATTGCCTCTGATACTCATTCGGCCATTCCTCCAGCCCCTTCACAATCACAACTGCCTTATTTGCAACGATACAGTCATTAATTATACCAACAAATCCGACCGGGATTTCTTTCAGGTTCTCGCGACGCCATATTTCTGGGTATCGCACAACTACGATATTGGGCTTGAGGTTGCCAAGACCCATGGTTTGCACTATTCCACGGAAGCCGTCTGTCATATTGGGCGCTACGACTACTTCTGCAACACTTTCACAGTTCTTGTAGTTAATGTAGGTTTCAAGCTGCTTGCAGGCTTCCTTGGCATCTTCAGCACGTTCCTGATAGTCTCCATCCATTATATCAACAAACAACGACATTCCACGACCTTTCTTCTTCATGCAGTTGGCGAAATCGGCAAGTTTTGGATGGCAAGGTACGTTTTCTGGCAGCTTACCCCAAGGCCGGCACAATATAAGAGGAATGGGATACCAGTTCTTTGGATGAACTTGGTTTGCTGCAAAACAAAACAATAATAGGTCAAAACCAGCAACACAAGAGGCATAGCTATAACTATATGGCATATGCACAGAGTACAAGCAGAGCACGCATGTACACAGATATTGCAATACCTCCCAGAGATCTAAGGCTGCGAAGGGCTAGTTGAAAATAGGCACTTTTGAATCCGTCGCCCCAGTCCCCAGCTTTTCCTTTAATGCTCACATAATAATATATGAGGCTGGCAAGGGCTAGAGAAACAATTGTGAACAACCACGAAATCAAGAACATAATAACTGCAATAAACAAAAGCAAACAGAACAGCTGAGAAAATCGGCTTCCAATCAAGATAAGATACAATGCAAAAATGCATTTTTTTCAGCTAAAAGGGGCACCCAACATTGCATTGTGGGAAAGGAAACATACCTACACAAAGTAATGCTCCAAGGAGAGACAGGAGCCAATGGTGAAATTTCCACCTAGGACGCCAACTGGGCGCATCTAGAAGATCCAAAAGTAAGCAAGACAAATTCACACCCGTATAACATAGAAGGAAAAACATAGTGACAGTTGGTGTGATTAGATCCAGATTCCCAATAACAACACATCCCATACATATAATGGAGGTAAAGAGGGTAGCCATGTTAGGCTCACTCCCATCTGCAACTCTGAAGCAGTTGAGAACAGGAAGAGTATCATCATTTGCTATTGCTGCAAGAAGGCGAGGGGCACCAGTCAAGCTTTGAAGAGCTGCACCTAAAGTTGAAAGAATAATTCCAACACGAGTGATAACCGGGAGAGGCCAAGCTATTGTAGCAGTAAGTACCCTGCATCAAAGTTGGTTTAGCATTAGAACAATATCTCTAAACCATAAATCCTTAATGAAAGAATGAACAAGAAAACATTACCGGCTGAATCCATGATGTTAAAGTGAGACTGGAAAATTTCAATACCTGTCTGTCAAAAGCTTTTCTCTGGTAGCAACAGCTCCAAAAAGGAAGACAGATACTAGATACAGAACCGTAGTGACAATTGTGGCTGACAATGTCCCAAGGGGGATTGAACGCTGAGTATCTTTAAGTGAGGCTGATCGATTTGAACCTGCCATGATTCCAGTTACAGCTGGGAAAAAGAGACCGACCAATGCACTGAAGAAGCATATAAACAAAACGATTTAGGAACTCCATGAAAGAAAATCATTGATTTCACCAGCTTTAAGAGAAGTATGTGATTAACATGTATCAAAACTTGATAGTAGGGAACAACTTTTCCTGGTTTTTCTTGGATGGTAAGAAAGGTGGAGGGAGACATGAACTTGTTTTATTCTTTTGGGCCAGCAGTATGGCTACCAGTTTAACTTAGGACCTGTTTACATCTAACCTCCGTTATTAGACAAGTTTCAATACAATAAGCTGAATGTACACTTACGTGTGCTATATTATCATCATGATCAACAACAGGTTTGAACACAATCAAGAGACAAGATTTTTATCTAAACTAGTCCTCCAGGAATAGTAACTCGTCCTTTGATCATGTAAAACTTCATGGCACAAGTAAATTTCACTCTAGTAACAACAAACTTATGAACCTTAAAGATTCTTACTTGAAGTCCCAGTGCACCTTTCCATTAGGATCAGGGATACCATCGCTGTTTGTATTTTGATACTGTGGATCCCAGTTATCTTTTAATACTTCAATATTCAAGCCCGTAATTCCATCTGTATCAAAAAACAACAAAGTAACATGTTTCATACATCCATAATGACAAGAAAAACATGAACACTAAACAAGGGAGGGAAATCAGATTGATTTTAAGCAATGGAGTATGGCCTAAACCAAGCAATATGCCATTGTTGTATTCACGCCGAAGGAATCAACTCCACAAGTAATTCTCTGAGGCAAAGTGTGTGAATATGATATATATATATATAGAGAGAGAGATATAGATCGATCGATAGATAGATGGAGAGAGAGAGAGAGGAATATGAAGAAGACACTCACGGTCAGGATCATTCTTCTTTGCCAGAAAAATCCCAAAGAATATGCAAAGTACTGAGATTAAAACAGGTACAAGGAAGACAGGGGCAACCCGATTGATCATTTTCACCCCACCAAACACAATAATGCATAGGATGATAGTCACAACAACCCCATAAATTTGCAAGTCATGTGTACTTATAATCTGTATCGATTTTAATACGTTTCCATTCACCTTTGTAGTGGTTTCTGCAATGCAACCAGGAGGATATTAAAAAAGAGTGGAAAAAGATTCTTTTTGGCATGTCAGAATCTATACCATGACAAGAAATGTATGGTGACAAGAGCCTCGCGAACCTTAAAAGTAATCAATATATTAGGGAGAAAAGGGGAAAGGTTATAAATATAAAATAAAATGCCATTTTCACAGTCGACGGCAATTAATCATTACCAGTAAAAAACCCAGCAGAAGGGAGAGCTTTCAGAAAGGTTTCTACAGCTCCCAACACATAACTACAACCACAATCAAAAGAACACATAAGATACTACTATTAACATGAGTAAAAAATGTTGTTAAAGACTTGATAAATTATACTATTAAGAAAGAAGGATTCATGCCGAGCAATCGGGAAGGACCGGAAGATAAACTTACAGAGCTCCTGCAACTGCATTGCCTAGGAAGAAACATAATCCAATGCTAACTCCAACCTCAGGACCAAGTGCACGACCAATGAGATAATATGGACCACCACCCTAGGAGTAATTAACGAGAAAAGTAATAAACAGCAGCACATAGTTATATAATGAAAGAAAACTCCAAAATCGGGGTGGCAACACCCAAATTCAACTCAAAAGTAAAACATCCCCTTAAGACATTAAATGTCTTTTGTGAAGTGAAAAGTGCTTGTGAAGGATATGTACCTTCATGGCACCATTAGTTGCAATAGCACTCAATGATAATCCTGTCAAGAACGTACACAGACCACAGAGTGAAACCAATAGCAGTGAATCAGCAACGCCAGCCATGCCAATTATCCTGCATTACTCATTAACGAACCTTAGCAACCAAAATTACAAAATCTACCTGTTCAATAAACTAAGTCAGAATTGATTTCTTTTTTCTTGACTGAAAGCCCAATCCAATCATTATACCATTTAATATTAAAGGACCCATACCATATACACACCTGTAGCACATATACTAAATAATAAATATAGTGCCACAAAGCCTTGTAAAAAGATGCTGAGTTTAAAATTCAAAAACAGAGCACGCATTTCATATACATTGTCCATGCACTTGTGCACTTGCTTATCAAGATAGAAGGAATTAACATCAGAGAAAATGACTTACCAAGAAAAGCGGATATAGTAGATAATCCCCAAAATACTTTGTAAGCATGGGACAAATACCCCCATCATCGTACCCATTTTGACAGACTGCACAGAACATGAGAAGGCTGTAAAGTAGAGACTAGAGATCCTTATGTTTGGTTAAGAAAGAAGGATTTGCTTGCACATGAATAAAAATTCAAGGAAATTCCAACTACCTTTTCTTCAACATCCACATAGATTAATTTCTCAATACTCATATCATATATGCAGCGCAGTGCAGTGCAGTGCAGTGCAGGAAGATATCAAAAACTTAAACATAGCTTACCTCTGGGACGGGGACCCCTTTGGATATGGGAACAGCGTCATTATCTCTGGGGCTGGAAGGTGACGAAACTTGCTCCCGTGTCATACTGGAAAACAATCATGATTCGGTTGTTAATTGCACTAGACTTGGGAAACATTAATCAACGATTACTCCTTAGCAATAATGAGAACAGAATGACGTACCTCTGGAGACCAAGAATATTAACAAGAGAATCAAAGCCAAACAATTCCAACTGATGTTCGCTGTGAGGACCACCATTATCAGGGAGCCCTCCATCCATGCCAACATTTACTCTCCTGCCAATGTAAATATACATGATTACTGAATATGATAATAGAAAAGGGAATGGATTACCTTACCTGATTGTATCCTCGGAGGAAGAATCAAGATCCATGGGGGACATTTCCAGAACAGCGCGATCCTGAGCCCCCACGGGGCTGTATTTACGATTGCCTTTTGCATCGTCTCCTTCTAAATCTGCATTGTTCATTTTCGGATATATTTTTCTGTTTTAATCGGAACCATGAAATTGCCAAATTAGAGCAAAAGTCAGAGAGGACACCCAAGGAAAGGATAAATGAAAGGAAGGCAAGGCAAGGCAATGCAGGCAGAGATCGTAAAATTCGAATTTTTTTATTTATTCATTTAATAAATAAGTAAACATGGGGAGGGAGACGTTTATGGTTTTTTGGTAAGTATATATACAACAAAAACTAATTATATGCCTTATGAAATTTATATACTCATATCATACATCTTCATTAATAATTATTATGGTACATTGTGTTGTAAATTTTATCATTTTTCTGCATATTTGTGATTCAAAATCCTGTAAAACTTACTTTTTACTCTAAAACAATATAAAAAATTAGTAACCATTGAGAAACTATAATTATCAAGAATATTATTTGTTTTATTCTTTCTTTCATATGTCCTCTTGTTTAAGGCTAAGTAATTGAATAGATCAAATTGTAATATTTAGTTATTTGGACGGTTTAGAGTTCACAAATTAAAAAAAAAACACATGTATTCAAATCGAATTCAATTTTAATTTAATTTAATTTATAATTAACTTTTGTTTTTATAATGTAAAATAATTATTTTATATTTCGAATATTGAACTTGATAGGGGTTTAATTAATTAGTTTTATTTTAAAACATATTGGACGATTTAGAATTATTAATTAATTTTATTTATTTTTAGAAATATTTATGAAATTTTATCAAAACCATATAAAAAATTCCACAAGTCCGACTCAATCTAAGCACCCCTACTTTTGTTTACGACAAAACACCATTATTTATAATAGGGGTTGTAATTTCGAGGTTTTTTAAATGCAAAATGGAAATTCCTTAAATTCTTAATACTTTCAATTAAATCATTTGTTTCAAAAGTTGATATTTGTACAAACCCGCCCATCTCATGCAGTGCGGAGGCGGGGGCTTTGCATGAAACATTTTTATTCGTAGAATGGGTATGGCTCGGGTCTCTTCTCTGCGGAGACTTTTTCATCCATCCATTTGGATTTCAGGTGAAAAGGACCAACAGAACAGAATGCAAACACGGGGTGAAAGAAAAAAAGAGAGGATAAAATCATTGTAACTCATAACATATACACACATAACATAGTTTCTCTGAGAATGCCATTCTCCTACCAATTTAGTATGCGGTCCAGTGCATCACAATACCAACCATCCAAACAAAGAATAATAAAATGTTGGAACAGCAAAAGTAAAACATTAAAAAGGAAACACACATCAACAATTCAATGCAACCTCGTTAGTTCTTCCACTCTCTTGGAAAGCTCCTCCACTGAAACACCCACTGCCTTGGATACCTCCTCCATCTTACCACGGCTTAGATCAAGGAATGATTCGATCAAGTCTCCGTCCAAGAAGTTTTTGGCTTCTGATGTTCTCTTCTCATTGTTGAATGACCTCCACTGTTCATGGCTCAACCCTCCCACGCCCTTTATCACCTTTCTCAAGTTTGATTGCAACTTCTCCAGAAACACGTACTGCTCGTGCGGAAGTGAAGCAATCACACCAATGACACCATTGACCGTGCCAAAAATGACGGTTGGAATCTGTCCCACTTCTGAATCTGGAAACCGCATCACCAGGGAACCATGACGGAACCTATTCACGAATTCCCCAAGGTGGTACTCACCAACCACTTCAAGACGGCTCCGTTCCTCATCAGTGGTACCTTCACTGTTCTTCCGAACGGTTAACAGATTGAAGTTGTTTTCAGCACCTAGATAAACGTCGTCATCGAGAATTTCAACTGCTGACATCCAATTTGCATTGTAGTCACGGGCTCGTTCCTCTATAGCACCTTCCTCATGCTGCAATCAAAAGATGGAACTTTGCACCAATTAACAAGAAGAGAAGTAGCTACACAGAGAACATGCCCAATTTAAAATCAAAGTCACTGGCTATGAAGCTGAGACATGCCCACAAATAAAAAACAAGCAAGATAGGATTTAAAATTGCAAGTCAAGCCTAGCTTCGTGTTTCGGAATCCAGATTTCTTACCTTGTAGATTAACAATGAAATCGATTTCATCAAATCACCAACAACAATGAAATCCCCACGAGTTTGCACATAGAGAGCAAGTATGTGGCCGTGATGTCCACATTCAGATTGTATTTCCCGGGTGCCATCCTCCCGAAGCATCCACTTATATAGCTGAATTTTTTGATTAATAGCAGCCAGTAGTTTACCATTGAAAGCATTTAAAGAGTAAACAGCTCCCTTAGTTTCCTTTTCGGTTATAAGCTGTAACTTCCCATCTTCAACAATGAAAACCAGTATACGGCCCTGGGAAGAAAGCGGAAATTGGCATTTAAAAAGTTTTCACACGAAAGCTTGCAATTGATTAAAATGAAGAAGAATGAAATGGCACCTTAGTTGGCTCGTTTTCTTCTGGCAAAACATATGCAGTCCCGACACAGTAATATACATTAGGATCATCTGAGAACGAACAGCTAAGAATGGAGCAACCATACTCATAAGTATCAAGAGGGTAAGTTGATATAAAATCATAGGTTTGATCATCTAACAGGCGAACAAAATGCATTTCAGATTCGTCAGCACTAGACTGGTTTTTCAAACTACATATCGCGAAGGTGCGAGATTGTTCTTGATGGCATATGCGACGTGCATGCTCCCCAAGTGGGATAGTGCGGATATGAAGCTTTTGAATGTCATCAATGGTGCCGATAGAAAGTTCACCTTCTTTTGCAATAGCAAGGCTGGTCAAAGGAGATGGTAATAAGAACAATTAACTCAAGTTTTCATTTAAGAAAGGCTAAATAGAGAAAACTCAATAGCCAGCTAAACCTCGTCAACGCTATATATCTGGTCATCAGCCAGCACTAATTAGCCACTTCTAAGCATCAAAATTACTTTAGTCTGTTAGCCTCTAAGTATTCACTGAAGCAAAACATAATTTGCATGCAAGTTTTGACCTAGTGAATTAAGGGTTAAATGACTTATCTGGATTCTGGAAATTAATTCCTATTCGAGCTAGAGAACGGTTATAAGAAAAGGAATAGGAGGAGCAAACCTGTCTGGAAAAGCAGCAGAGTTAAAAGGGCACATATGACTCACTTCCTTCAGATTGACATTGCTGTAGAGTAATTTCTTGTTACTACTATAAATGACAGTTGGCCTATCTGATGCAGCAAATACATGAGTGGTGTTCTTGGAGGAGAAAGTACGAAGCGTTATAGGTTGAGTTCCAAGAGAAACCTTTTTTCTATCTGCTAATTCACCACTACTCATGTTCACTTGAAAATTCAAGAGATGGCCATCTCCAAGGGCACATAACAAGTAGGAGCTCTGCAAAAAGACAAACAAACAGACTTTTAGGCATGGATGAGATAATGGTAAACAACAATGAAGGCATAATAATGGCATGAGGAACAAAAAATGATAAATGCAAAATATCATGGCTCTACATGCCTAGCAGGATCTTAATTGCAGTGCTTGAAAATATTGCATGTGAAAAGAGAAGTAAAATATGTCAACATGATAAGAATAAAGCATAAGAAATATAAAATAAAATCATACCCCTTCAAAGGAGCAAAGAAGAACAGACCGAGGAATAATCTCCCCTCCCAATTGCTCCTTTGTAATCAGATTCAGTTCGGGGAGTGAAAATATCCTCACACTTATATCTGTCCACATTCCAACAGCAGCCAGATGACTGTGGTTAGAGTTCTCACCAATGGGGTTAATGTCAAGACATGAGATTTCATACTCCAACTGCGCATGTTTTACTTCCGTTAATGTGCCATTACCAATTTCCAAATAAACCAAATGGCCACCCCCTGTTGCTAGTAAAACCTGTAATACAAGCAATCCAAAGGCTTACACAAGGACCTTTTACAAGAGGTTTGTGAAGGGTTTCAAGGGAAGAGAAGATTTACAGCAAGCCTGATAATTCCAAAGCAAAAACCATCTCAAAAAAGAACAATTAATTATCATTACATTAAAAAATGGCTCATACACCTACATAGTACATACAAACTAACTAAAATGTCAGTCGAACCAATTCAGAAAAAAATGGAAAAAGATACCTGGGTAGCATTGGCAGTGGCAACATTGACCGAATACCCAGATGGAGCATTCCACTCATTGAGCAGCTCTCTAGATATTGAACTCACAAGCCTTATAGAGCTTGAAGTAACCTGTCATGATGCATGTCAGCCGGAATGAAGTCCATATAATATGTATTTGTTATAAACATATCGCCTGCTCTTAAGTCTTACCATCAATCAACTGGGCAAATTACATGACCCAGTGATCCTCCCATAAAACTCTATTCTCAGAACAAGTAAAACTAAAATTAAAGCTATATTATATAGATGCTAACATTGAATTAAAATAAAAACAGCGACACCATACAAACAAACTTCATCTATGGTAAGCTCATACTCAGTTCTGCCAATAAAAAGGGGAAAAAACTCACCTGCACAAGCTGATTGTAAACAGCATCATGGCAGAACAAAGTCTGCACTTGGGAATTAAATCCCTCAATCTCTGTTTCTTCCAACTCATCCTCAAGATTCATTGCCAAAATGCGCGTCTCACTGATAAAACTAACAACCAGAAAGGTGTCAAATGGATCATCTGTAGAGGATCTCAATGACCACATTCCTTTGATACCTTGAAGTTCCACTGATGCCTAAGATATGCATAAATTTAACATGTGAGCCATGAGAATATGATTCACTGTAAGAAATTCCATAACACAAAAGAGACCTGTTCATTAATTCCTATTCCATTTCGAACTACGCGAAGCGAACCATCTTTGTAAGCTCCAGAGCAAGTAACAACTTGACCCTGCCCTTGCCTCTCGAGGTCAACCACACAAAAGTCGACAATAGGCCCCAAATTGACATACCTATCCAAAACTTCTACATAAGAACCTTTTGCATCCGGTTGTAGATTTAACTTTATCACCTGCATTGGTACAACAACAGAATGACAACACATTATCACATAATATTATAATGATGTCATGCTGAAAAACATGGGTTAAGCAGCCTTGTCATTGAATATTTAAATAAAAGTATATGATAATCTATCCACCTTCACTTACAGCTGAATCATACCAAGTAGGTCCAGCATAAAGTTGCCAACATCATAGAAAAATCGTTAGGGCCATCTAAACTGTTCCTTCATTGAAAGGAAACACTACGAGCATGGACGAGGGAAAGTAGAAGAGTAGATTTTTAAAAAGAGTGAAAGGTTTTCTCTCTTTCAATTCAGTTAAGGAGTTTTCTCGAAGGGAGCAGCAGAGGATATGGAGGTAAACAAGAGTTACAACCCCCCCCCCCCCCAATACCTCAAGTTCATATTTTCTGTAATGATCAACTTGCGATCCCTTCTTACCCCTAAACTGTTCCTTCATTGAAAGGAAACACTACGAGCATGGACGAGGGAAAGTAGAAGAGTAGATTTTTAAAAAGAGTGAAAGGTTTTCTCTTTCAATTCAGTTAAGGAGTTTTCTCGAAGGGAGCAGCAGAGGATATGGAGGTAAACAAGAGTTACAACCCCCCCCCCCCAATACCCCAAGTTCATATTTTCTGTAATGATCAACTTGCAATCCCTTCTTACCCCTAAAAAATTATTTTAGTTATAGTTTATAATAAGATTATAATGTTCATAGCATATAGAGCATCAATTAGATTTGTCTACCATACCTGTGAATCACCATAACTTGAACCAATAAAGACAACTGCATTATCAAGATAAGATATTGTAGATGCAATAGAAGTTTCTCCCAAAAGTTCCATTTTCAGTCCAGTAACTCTGCAAGATACAGATGAAAGAACATAATCTTATGAGGGTTTCACTCATGCACACTGCCAAGAAACCAAACTAGCTTTGATATATTTTCTTCTTGTTTTTTAAATCTCCTAATGTTCAACAACATGCATTTGAAAAGAATTATGAAAGTTCACTCACTTCTCTTTCTCATGGGTTATGACAAGCAGGTGAAGAAGGCCAGAGTGATCGCCAAGCAAATACCTAGATCCATCAGCATCGACTCTTCCGTATGCTTTTGTAATTGACTACAATATCAGCAATGAAGTGTCAAATCTACAAGTCATAACCTCCAAAGATCCTTAAAGAAATGGTAAAAGTTAAACAGTAGCTTGATAAGGGACCTACAGGTCTAATTGGAATTGCTTTGAATGCACTGGCACTGCAATAGACAATCGTTTCTTCCCCAACAATAAGCACGCCACAAAGAGGTGGAGGTACAGGTATCAGCAAATCTGCTCCATTGTCAAGATTGTTTTGGGACCATGGTCCCTCGATAAAGTCCTTCTCCTTTAAAGCCACCTCATAAGTTTTAACATGTCGTGCATCTTTATTATCCTGTAGGCAAGAGCACACAAAGAAAAGGTGACACAAACAATTATATCAGTGTATGTGTTGTTTAGACTAAAAATACATTACATAAAATAAATGTAAGCCAACCATTACCAACAAATACAGCTAGACAAATTAGACTGTCCTGACTGAAGCTTCGGCATGTGGAAACCTAATCAAATTTCCTTATGTAAAGTTCAAGCAGCAATTATGACTATTTCCTTTTAGAAATTTGAGCTAAGCTTAGCTTACTCCCAAATGTATTAGCTCAAGCCTCTAGGCAATCCGGAAAAAAATGACACTATCCTACTAACTGGAGCTTTGAAATGCAGAAACCTTATCAAATTTTCCTACATGTAAAGTTAAAGCAGCAACTATGAAAATTTCCTTTCATGAATATGGCCTAAGCTTAGATAACTCCCAAAAGTATTAGCTCAAGCCTCAAGACAATGCCAATAAAAGTTACAACCTAAACTTATAAAATATTATAAAGAGAACAAAACCACAAATCCAGAACAAAGACATGCATTAGAAAGAAAATTGAAACCTGGTATAGAACTACAATTGTAGGCTTCAAGCAACCATAGAGAAACTTGATATCCAAAACTTGAAGTTCCTCGAGCCTGAAAAACACTAAACACCATAAGGATGCAATAACAAGGACACTTAAACCAATATTTAATGCTCATTTAATTAAACACAATAACTATTTTTTATTAGTTATGTAGGTTAATACTAGTTAGAATGGAAATATTCTATGTACTAAAGTCTGTATCTGTTAGTTATGGCATGTAGACCTTTATAGATATTCCTTAGAATAACATCTCTGTAGTTATTAGAGAATATTTAGTTTCCTTTATCAGAGAGTCAACTATGTGTATATATTCTAAGTTTTCTTGTGAATAATTGAGAGAGACTTTAATACAATTCTACATGGTATCAGATTAGGTCGATCCTCTCCATTTTTTTTTTCGATCAAATCTCTAAATCTCCATGGAATCTAATTCTGAAGTCAGTTTTCTCCCCAACCATGGTTCTTTTGATATTCCAATGTCAGAACATTCTTATTCTGCGATAACATCCTACAAACTAAATGGCAATAATTACCTTCCTTGGTCCCAATGGAAAAATCCTAAATCTCGACCTTTGAAAGAAGCTTATGTTGCAACTTCTGACACACTGCCCAGCAATTTTAGTCCTGAACAGATTGCTGAACTTCAGCACCTCTTTAGTCGCCTCTCTGCTCCTTCTACCACTACTGCTTTGACAACAACTGAAGGTAGTCTTCCATCCCTGTCTTCAGTATCCTCTTCTAGTTGGATAGTCGATTCTGATGCTTCTGACCATATGACAGGAAATTTCATTCTGTTTCATTCTTTTTCGAGCTCCAACTCTAATTCCTCCATTAAGATTGCTGATGGTTCTTTCTCAACAGTGCTTGGCAAGGGTTCCATTCGATTGAGTGATAAAATTCTACTTACTTCAGTTCTTTATGTCCCTAATCTCACATGCAATTTGTTATCGGTTGGACAGTTGATTAATGATGGAATCTGTGATGTTCACTTTGGTCTTACTGGTTGTGTTTTTCAGGAGCAGGGTTCAAAAATGGTGATTGGCAATGCTAGGTTGTCTAATGGCTTATATGTCCTTGATGCTTTGTCCTCCTCACCTTCTTCTTGTTCCAATGGTCTCCATACCTCTGTTTTCCCTTCAAATTTCTTTCCAATGAGATAATGATGTGGCATTTTCGATTGGGACATCCCAATTTTTCTTATCTTAAGAGATTGTTACCTACATTATTTATCAATAAAGATCCTTCTTCTTTTACATGTGAAATCTGTCAAATGGCTAAACACACCCGGCAATCTTATGTGCCTTCCCACTTTAAGCCTACTTCTCCTTTTTCGATTATACACAGTGACATTTGGGGCCCTTCTAAGGTTCAGAGTATTGCTGGTTCTAGGTGGTTTGTGTCCTTCATAGATGATTTTTCTAGGACAACTTGGACATTCTTGATGAAAGATAAATCTGACATTGAGCGCATCTTTAAAGATTTTTATCAAATGGTCCACACTCAATTTGCTACCCCTATTAAAATTTTGAAGAGTGACAATGGGAGTGAGTATCTTAGCAAATCTCTTGGGAGTTTTTTTCCGGGAAAAGGGAATTTTTCATCTCACTTCTTGTGTTAACACACCTCAGCAGAACGGTGTGGCTGAGAGAAAAAATCGTCATCTCCTTGAAGTCACCCGCTCTCTTTTGTTTTCAGCCAATGCTCCTAAGTATCTTTGGGGGATGCCCTTCTAACTGCCACCTACCTCATTAACCGGATGCCTAGCAAAACTCTTGGTTTTAAGGTTCCTACTGAAACTCTTTTCCAACTTTTTCCTCACTTTAAACCCCTCTCTTCTGCTCTTCCTTTTCGTGTCTTTGGCTGTACAGCCTTTGTTCATGTGCAAGCCCCTAATAGAGGTAAACTTGATGCTAGGTCCTTAAAATGTGTTTTTATTGGGTACTCCTCGAGTCAGAAGGGTTACAAATGTTACTCTCCCACAACCAGAAAAACCTATATCTCGTTTGACGTTACTTTCTTTGAGCATCAGCCTTATTTTTCAGGGACTGCTATTCAGGGGGAGACATACAGAGAATTTCAGTCCCCATCAGTTTCACAACCCTTGCTTATGTTGCCAACTCTCGATGCTGAAATCACTAGTTCTGATTCTTCCCAACAACTTGTTCCTTCAAATGAAGCTGAGATTACTAACACTAGTAATCCAGCGTTGCCAACTCTCGATGCTGAAATCACTAGTTCTGATTCTTCCCAACAACTTGTTCCTTCAAATGAAGCTGAGATTACTAACACTAGTAATCCAGCGGACATACCTTCTCCTTTGTCAAAAATGTCTAGCCCTTATACTACACCTCCTCCAACTCTTAAATCTGTCCCACACACCTCTCCCGACCTTATAACTCCTCAACTTACAGATAAACAATTCAGCGTTTATACAAGAAAGAAAAGAACACTTCCTGAAGTTGTTAGTCAGCCTAACACTTGCCAAGAGCTAGCTTTGAGCCCTACTGCCGTGGAAACAGGAGGTAATAGTATCCCTCAAGAATCTATTATTGCTGATTTGGATGATTTTCCTATTGCTATTCGAAAGGGGGTAAGGAAATGTACTGCTCATCCAATTAATAGATTTGTGGCCTATGGAAAATTGTTATCTGGTTTGAAAGCTTTTACAGCCAGCATTGACAATGTGCAAATTCCAAGGACAGTGGAAGAAGCTTTCAAAAGTCCTGAGTGGAGGAAAGCAGTTGAGGATGAAGTCACAGCACTGCAGAAGAATAATACCTGGAGTCTAACCAGTCTACCAGAAGGAAAAAAGGTGGTTGGGTGTAAGTGGGTTTTCACAGTCAAGTATCATTCCAATGGAGATATTGAAAGATATAAGGCGAGGCTTGTAGCGAAAGGATTCACTCAGTCATATGGAGTGGATTATCAAGAAACGTTTGCACCAGTTGCTAAGTTAAACACCATCAGAGTGTTACTCTCAGTGGCTGTTAACAAAGACTGGGAGTTACATCAGTTGGACATCAAAAATGCTTTTCTCAATGGGAACCTCGAGGAGGAAGTATACATGGAAATTCCACCAGGTTTAAAGGAAAGCACAACAAGAGGGACCGTATGCAAACTGAATAAATCCTTGTACGGATTGAAACAATCTCCAAGAGCATGGTTTGACAGATTTACTAGAGCCATGGTTCAAAATGATTTCAAACAAAGCCAAGCAGATCATACCTTGTTCAGAAAGATTACGCCAAATGGTAAAATGACTCTCCTAATTGTGTATGTCGATGATATGGTTATCACAGGAAATGATACAGAGGAGATAGAAAGACTAAAGATTGCTCTAGAAAAGGAGTTTGAGACAAAGGATTTGGGGAATCTTAGATACTTCTTGGGAATGGAGGTAGCTAGATCTAAAGAAGGGTTAGTCATTAACCAAAGAAAATATATTTTAGATCTACTTGCAGAGACCAAGATGCTCGAGTGTAGACCAGCTGACACTCCAATGGAACCAGGTCTGAAATTCAGTAAAGATAAGACTTGGGAATCCAGTGAACAAAGAATCTTACCAACGTTTGGTAGGGAAATTAATTTATCTATCACTCACAAGACCTGATCTTGCCTATTCAGTGAGCATAGTAAGTCAATACATGAGTGATCCTCGAGAAGAACACATGGAAGCGGTAAATAGGATCTTGAGGTATTTAAAATTCACACCAGGCTCTGGACTCATTTTCAGAAAAAACCAGGACAGAACAGTAAAGGTTTACACAGATTCAAGTTGGGCAGGTGAATTAACAGATAGAAGGTCAGTAAGTGGCTATTGTACATTTGTATGGGGCAATTTGGTCACATGGAGAAGCAAGAAGCAGTCTGTGATATCTAGAAGCAGCGCAGAGGCAGAGTTTAGAGCAATGGCCCTTGGAATTTGTGAAGGGATGTGGATTAAAAAACTCATCACTGAGTTAGAACTGGGTGAAAAATCAGAACTGGATATTTACAGTGACAGTCAATCAGCAATAAGTATTGCTAAAAATCCGGTGCAGCATGATAGAACCAAACATATCGAAATAGATAG
Organism: Hibiscus tridactylites; assembly: GCA_958450335.1. Taxonomy (NCBI): domain Eukaryota; kingdom Viridiplantae; phylum Streptophyta; class Magnoliopsida; order Malvales; family Malvaceae; genus Hibiscus; species Hibiscus tridactylites. The sequence goes on from OY288281.1 coordinate 92,124,763, forward strand.
ACATTTCATCTTTGAGAAGGCTAATAATGGGACTGTGAAGCTTAACTACATTCCTACTACTAATCAGATTGCTGATATCTTCACCAAAGCACTTCCAAGAGTAATTTTTGATGGTTTTGCATCCAAACTAGGTGTATACAACATATACACTCCAGTTTGAGGGGGAGTGTAGGTTAATACTAGTTAGAATGGAAATATTCTATGTACTAAAGTCTGTATCTGTTAGTTATGGCATGTAGACCTTTATAGATATTCCTTAGAATAACATCTCTGTAGTTATTAGAGAATATTTAGTTTCCTTTATCAGAGAGTCAACTATGTGTATATATTCTAAGTTTTCTTGTGAATAATTGAGAGAGAATTTCATACAATTCTACAAGTTAAAATATTTATTGACAACATAGAGGAAAATCTTATCTACACTGAAATATAGGCCACAATCAAAAATAATTTGAACTGTTTTGGTAATTACCGTACAAGAAACAGTTTGTTTCAACAAATGTGAAGCAGCATGTGAGGGAATTAAATTTAAAGGGGTAACAGAGACATGGTTCATGCAGCATCTGTTATTCACTCTTGGTTAAAACATAACCAATCTCTTCACTTACTCAAAAAGAACTGTGTAATGATCAGAATGACTGGGGGAAAGAAAAAGAACAGAATATGAAGAAGAATACCTTATATTAAATGCTTCTTTGAGTTGCCCTTTGTTATCAAAAGGAATAACCTAAGACAAGAACAAAATATGATGCAAAACTTTTACTAGAAATGAGAATGGTACACAACAGAGTATATAGGTTTGGAATTTGTTGCATCAAGTGTGCATACCTTAAACAACCCATCATATAGATGTAGTCCAATTAACCTACAATCAGGATCTATTATGCCAATCTGCAGAAAATGGAAAGATAGGGAAGGGATCAATGAATTTTTGCATTTTTTCCAATCAAGGGTATCAGTTCAAATGCACAATAATTACCTGTCCATTGTCTGTCGGTCGACCAATACGATCTGAAACATCCCCCATCGCCCTGCAGGAAAGAGCACATGATCTTAGCTCCAAGAATGTTTGCTCAAAGAAATCAGGAACACACCCCAAAAATTCTTAGAGCCATCATCATGGCACAGATTGCATCAACAAAAGAACACTTACACAAGACTGAACCAAAGAACAAAAAAATGCAACAAAGCATAGGATACTCTTTTAAAAAATAAATACTAATTTAACAAGAATCACCTAGGAGAAAGATGGGATAAAGTTTCCCACTGGTTCATATACAATCCAAAGGTGACTTCTATCTAACTTCCTCAAATGGATATGATGCAGTTTTACAAATGGCAGCAACAAGTGATATTGTGCCGAAATTTGGAGAAAATATATTAAAAGAAAGCCTTATAAAAGAAGTATAGCATCTACGGAGAGACAGATAGGGGTACATAAAAAATGGAACTCATCAAACTAATACAAAACAGTAGTTTAATAAAATATCAGGAAGGAGAATAGCCCCTATCAACAAACAGATATTACATGAGAAAACATCATATCACTCGGGTTCACATCTCCAAAAAAACACAGCATTCTAACAGAACAAATCAAACTAGACATGTAGAAGGACGAGCTGGGTATGAAAATAATAAGTAGACATAGATCTATTTTCATTTAGACCTTGTAATAAGCTCGGATGTCTCAGAATCCCATTGAAGGACACAGAATTTGTATCTTTCTGTTGCAATGAATAGAAAATCCTGTGCTTCACCCTGTCACAAAAATGCAAACATATATTAATCACAAATCATATCTGTGAAGAAAATTTATAATAATAAGGTATATACTCACATATGGACGAAAAAGTTCAAGAGTTGCAATTCTTCCATATATTGGCACGTCCAACATAGGCTGCCACACGAAGAAAAAAAATCAACAATCTTTTATCCCCGAAACATGAAAAAAAAAACATAAAAACAATGTCTAATTTCATATTTCAACATAAAAGAAACCACAAATTAAACAAGACACCTGTAATCCTTGAGAAGTAAGCAGATGGATTTCAATTCGAGTACACTTCCTGTTAATCGGAAGGTAATTTAAGTAAAAAAGACATTAAAATTCTTCATCATTAATCCAAAACAATAAATTAGCTCCAGTCTAATAAAGACCTATCTTTAACATTATCGTAAAATGGAGGGGGAACAAAATCGAAAGCTAAGAATTAGGGAGAGGAAACAGTAATTGAAGTGGGAAAAAGACGTACGCAACGATGAGATTTAGCTCTTGAGGGCTGGTGAAGTTGCCGACGCAGGAGTGGGTGACGTTGGTAGGCTTGTGAGCCGTAACCACATAGTTCCACGTACTCATTGTTTTCACTTCAGATCTTTCGTTTAGCGAAGCCGTAAAGTGTCGCAGTTTTTCTGTTCTTTCTGTGATGGAGATGTTGCGAAGCGAAGCTTAGTTTTTCTTCTTTCTGGTTCTGGTGCGGGAGGCTCGCTGGTGTTGGAGCTTAAGGTCAAGGGAAGGAGCGGATTGATATAAAAGGGTATTTAGGTAACAAGACATGCCATTGGCTTCATTTTTATTTGTACCGGGAATGGTTCAACCCTAAATACAGTGTCAAACGGATTTAAAATTCATAACATTTTGTCATTAGACGTACACTATTTGTTTTCCCACTTTTATTTTCAGTAGTTACTTCAATTTATTTTATAATACAAAAATAATAATAACAAAGCATCGGTTTACTTAACTTGTTTAATTATTTCTATTTACATTGCAATATTATATTTGTATTCTTTATACAACATGAATATAAATCGATTTATATGTTTTATAAAACAATGAAAAGATAATTTGTGTTGGAGCATAACTTCTAATCCTAAAGTGAATACTTATTTTTGTCAATTTGATTTTCAAATCCATGACCTTTTTAATGCATAAAAATCAACATTTATGAGCCAAAAAATTAAATTCGTACGAAAAATCGAAAGTAAGTTGAACGATATTCACTAACCAAGCTCCTAACTAGAGCTGCAATGATTTTGGGTCGGGTGAAAAAGCATAATTGTTTTTTCATATTTTTGATAAATGAGAGTGGTAATTGTTGTAGTAGTTATCATTTGATGATCGAAAATGATAATCGAAAACAATGTCTCTATTGAATCTCATTCTAGTTTGATAAACTCTAATTTGAGGTTGAAGCTAAAAGTGTTCATAAAATACTAGATGAAGCATAATTGGATCTCTTTATCCTGAGTATTCAATATTTGATTCAATAGTTCGTAGCTCTCTTTTTATACTCAAAATGAAGAAATGAAAAAAAAATTGTTATTGCGTATGTTTGAAGTTGAAATGTTCAGATTTAAAAGGAATTGATATAGAAGTTGTAATTTTTGAATTTTAGATTTTAATTTATTTGAGTCTTTAAATGATTCGAATCAAGCTATATAATTTAATTTAAAAATAACACCATAGTTTAACCTATTTGACAATGCATACCCATTCACCTTATTGCAACTATTGGTGCTCGAACTTGTGACTACCTATAAGAACAACAACCATTCTCTTAACCACTTAGACAAGTTGGTTCGTGCACTATGGTATACAATTTTAATCGATGTTATAATAAGAATATAATACATGTATTATGTTATAATCAAATTGAATTTTACGAACATTTACCGGTGAATTCATAAATGTTTGACCAACATAATTTCTCATGAACCCAACAAATGTCCAAGTGAAAAAGTGGATGATGTTTATTTTAAGAGACATGTTCAAATCGCTTTGTCTACAAGATGTATGCGTATTGTCAAAGGATTATGAATATGCATTGTGAAACAAATATTTTAATTTTGATATAACTAAAAACCTAAGGACTAAATCGAAAAAGTCAAAACGAATTTTAAGTCCTTAAAATATCCCCATATAATTTTAGTATTATGCCCAAGTTAAAAACATACATTTTCAAATAATTTTTCTAAGTGTTTCAAGCCAAAGCAGTGTTTTTCAAGCACCCGTTTCGAAACGGCCCTAAGGCGTTTCGAAACATTTTCACCACTGTCGACCACCGTTCCGAAACGTGTATCGAAACACTTGAAACCGTTTCGAAACGGCTCATCTCGTTTCGAAACTGTTCTTCATGTTGGATTTAAAAAGGGATAAATTATTTCAAATATTCAGACTTTTAAATATAAAAGGGGTGTTTCGAAACGGATCAAGCCCGTTCCGAAACGACCCTTTGACAGTAGCCATTTCGTTTCGAAACGGATCAATACCGTTCCGAAACAGGGGCTAGGTTTCAGTTTGAAAAATATGACCGTTGTATGTTTTAACTGATTTTCTTAAAACCGTTAAGGCATTTCGATACAGTCTAGGACCGTTCCGAAACTACCCTTTACAGTGGCAAAACCGTTCCGAAACGGCCCTAAGGCGTTTCGAAACGGGCTCTTAAATGCACCCCAACGGCTCTTTCTATTTCAGTCCGTTCCGAAACAGGTTTCCCGTGTTCCGAAACGGGTTGGTGCAGACTGTATTTATGGTGGCAAGAGAGGGTTCCAACAGCTCCATTTATGTTCCCAACCACCCAAACGGCTAGAAATCAATGAGAAGGTATAAAAGAGACATCCAAAAGCATCAGCAACAACTATTGAACTTCAAGCAAACATCCAAACATCAAATTCAAGCATTTGAGCAAAAATCCCAACTTGTGTAAAATCCCAATTTGTGTTCTTCATTCTTACTTTGTAAAATTGGGTTGAGTGCTTGTATTGGGGCTATCATTTGTATTGAGAGATACCTAATTAGCCTTCAATTTTCTTTGTTCTATTGAGTGAGGGTTGGGTTGATTTTTGGGTAGAAAAATCAACCGATATTGTAAAGGGTTGCCTCCTTGTCCTAGAAAAGGGGAAGATCAATTTAGTGAAATTGTTGCAAATCCTTAGTGAGACTAAGGTAGTGGATGTAGAATTCATTTGGAACTTGAACCACTCTAAATTCCTTGTTCATCATTTTTAATTTGCCAATTTCAACTACAATCCTTTAAATTTCCAATTCACCCCCTCTTGGTAAATATCGATCTTTCGATCCACTCAACAATTGGTATCAGAGCTTAACTCTTTGAGGATTAACAACCACAAGAGGAGATCCTTGGAAGAGTGTTATCATCAAATTATCAAGAGATGGCTTCAATCTCCGGTTCTGGCATGTACGAGTCACAATCAACCACCAAGCCTCCTTTCTTCAATGGTGACAACTATTCCTTTTGGAAGAACAAAATGAGGCTATTCATCAAGTCAAGTGACTATCTTGTATGGGATGTCATTGAGGATGGGCCATACATTCCATTGAAGCAAGATGGTGAAGGCAAGATGGTGTTGAAGAAGAAAGCCGAAATGAGTGAAGAGGAGAGAAAGAAGATTCAAGTCAACGATAAAGCTCTCCACATGCTTTTTTGTGCTTTCGGTTCGGACATCTACTCAAAGGTCTCATCCATTGAAAGTGCCAAGGAAGTGTGGGACACTCTTGAGACCACCTATGAAGGCACCAATGATGTCAAAGAAACTAAGATTGGACTTCTCAATCTTAGTTATGAAAACTTCAAGATGGAGCCCGATGAGACGGTGTCAAAGATGTTTGATCGATTCTTCACAATCGTCAACGGTCTAAAGGGATATGGAGAAATCATACCGGAAGACAAGCTTGTCCGGAAGCTACTCTATTCACTTCCCGAAGCTTGGGATGGGAAGAGAACCGCTATCATCGAAGCAAAGAACTTGAAGACATTAAAGCTTGATGAGCTTGTGGGTTCTCTCCTTACTCATGAGATCATGAAGCAAGGAAGGGAAGATGAGAAAAAGAAGGAAGAGAAAAGAGTAGAGAAGCTTGAGGTTGAGAAGAAGAAGAAGATGGGAATAGCTCTCAAGGCTAAAGCTTCACTACATGATGAGAGCTCATCTTGTGAGGAGGATGAACTTGAAGAATTGGCTATGATAGCCAAACGATTCTCACGCTTTATGAGGTCCAACCGGGGAAGAAAAATCCAAAGGAAGATGGACTTCAAAAGTAAGAACAAAGAAGAAGGAAAGGATCCCATCATTTGCTATGAGTGCAAACAACCCGGCCACATCCGTTCGGAGTGCCCTCAACTCAAGAAGAAGGGCTTTGAGAAGAAGAAGAAACTCAAAGCCAAGCTTGCTACTTGGAGTGATGAGGAGTCATCGGAGGATGACGAACAAGAAGTGGCTAACCTTTGTCTCATGGCACTTGAGGAAGATTCCTCCTTCGTAACCTCTAACTCATCTACTTTAGATTTTTCATATGAAGAGTTAAATGATGCATATGATGAGTTACAAGAGGTATATGATGAATTAGTTGAGAAGTTTAAAGAGTCGGTCATTAAAAACAAGAAAATCATTTTAGAGCTAAATGAGAAAAATGACTCACTCACTCAAGCTAATTCTAAATTTGAGAAAAAGATTTTAGGATTAAAAGATGAACTTAAATTCTTTCAAGATGAAAATGTTGATCTTAATAATCTTTTGTCTCAATGCAATAGTGAACACCAAAAGGTGTTAGGTGAGCTAAATGAGCTCAAAAAGTCCTTAAAAAATGTTGGAAGTGTCAAGCATGAAGTAGGAGAATCATCTAGAACACACCAACCTAAGAAAAGGACTAATTACTACAAACAAGGTAGCTACCCTAGACATAGTAGAACTAAAAGAATTAGAAGTGTATGGGTTCCTAAGGAACTTGTAAAATCTAATAATATTATTGCTATGTCATTTTGGATTCCTAAGGGAACCAAGGTTTTGGGAGCTAACACTCATGGACCCAAAATGATTTGGGTACCAAAAACCAAGGTTTAATATCTTTGTTTGTAGGGGGAGCATTGCTTCAAGGCCAAAGCACAAAGTCAAAACTCATGGTACCTTGATAGTGGATGCTCGAGACACATGATCGGAGACAAGAGTCGATTCATGGATTTAAAGCCAAAAAGTGGAGGAGTAGTGACATTTGGTGACAACTCCAAAGGCCACATTAAAGGTATTGGCTCCATAGGTAATCACTCTACCATTCTCATTGAAAATGTCTTATATGTCGATGGTCTTAAACATAATTTATTGAGCATAAGTCAATTATATGATAAGGGATTTAATGTTCTTTTTGATAAAAATGGATGCAAAATTGTAGACATTAAATCTAATAGTATTATGCTCATAGGTCATCGCATAGGAAACATATACATGGTGCATTTAGATGACATTCTTACATCTCATGCATGTTTAGTTGCTCAAAATGAAAATGATGCATGGTTGTGGCATAGGAAGCTAGGACATGCTAGCATTAGTGTTTTGGAAAAACTAGTCTCTCTAAATCTAGTTAGAGGTTTGCCCAAAATAAAATTTTCAAATGATAAAATTTGTGATGCATGCTCAAAGGGTAAACAACATAAGTCTTCCTTTAAATCCATTAATGATGTTTCTACTAGTAGATGCTTACAATTAATTCACATGGATTTATTTGGGCCAATTAGGACTATGAGCTTGGGTGGTAAATCGTATGCTTTTGTGCTAGTTGATGATTTTTCTAGATTTACTTGGGTTCTCTTTTTAAGTACTAAAGATGAGGCTTTGGAAAAATTCATCACATTTTCAAAATTAACCCAAAATGATCTTGAGCTTAAAATTTCTCATATTAGGAGTGATCATGGAACCGAGTTTCAAAATTTAGGGTTTGAAGAATTTTTAAATGAAAATGGTATTAGCCATAATTTTTCGGCTCCTCGAACTCCTCAACAAAATGGGGGTAGTTGAGAGGAAAAATAGAACTTTACAAGAAATGGCTAGAACTATGCTTTGTGAAAATAATTTACCTAAATATTTTTGGGCGGAAGCCACAAACACCGCTTGTTATATTGTAAATCGAGTTATGATTAGGCCAATTTTAAAGAAAACACCTTATGAGATTTTAAAATCTAAAAAGCCTAACATTAGCTATTTTCACCCTTTTGGGTGCAAGTGTTTTGTTTTAAATAATGGAAAAGATAATTTAGGTAAATTTGATGCAAAAAGTGATGAAGCCATTTTTATAGGTTACTCTTTAACCTCTAAAGCCTATCGAGTATTTAACAAAAGAACTTTAGTAGTAGAAGAATCTATTCATGTTGTATTCGATGATAACCTCCTTCCTAGGAAGGATTCTTGTGATGATGATGATGTAGGAATCATAAATGCCTTTGATGGAGGTCAAACTTCAAAGGAGAATGAGATTCAACCAAAAGAAGAAGACACACAAGATCCACCTCTTGAAGCCTTTAAGGACTTGGCTATTGAGGAAAAGGAAGTGAGCTACCCAAGGGAGTTGAACTATGTCAAAGATGGTGAAATCTTGGGTGATCCATCCAAGGGGGTAACCACTCGTTCTTCTCTTAGATTAATGAACCATGTTGCATTTATCTCATGCATAGAGCCTAAAAACATAAAAGAAGCATTGAAAGATGACTTTTGGATTATGGCTATGCAAGAAGAGTTAAATCAATTTGAGAGAAGTAATGTATGGACATTAGTTGATAGGCCTAGTAATCAATCTACAATAGGAACTAAATGGGTCTTTAGGAACAAACTAGATGAGAGTGGTAACATTGTGAGAAATAAAGCTAGACTTGTAGCACAAGGTTACACTCAAGAAGAGGGAATAGATTTTGATGAAACCTATGCACCCGTAGCTAGAATGGAAGCCATTAGGATGTTGCTTGCATATGCATGTTATCATAATTTCAAGCTTTTTCAAATGGATGTTAAAAGCGCATTTTTAAATGGTTTTATAAATGAAGAAGTGTATGTGGAACAACCACCGGGTTTTGAAGATTCAAAATTTCCAAATCATGTTTTTAAACTTACCAAAGCCCTTTATAGTTTAAAACAAGCTCCTAGAGCTTGGTATGAAAGGCTTTCAAATTTTTTGATTGAAAAAGGATTTGAAAAAGGAAAGGTGGACACTACACTCTTTATAAAAATGTATAAAAATGACATCTTAGTAGTTCAAATTTATGTTGATGGTATTATTTTTGGTTCTACTAATGAATGTCATTGTCAAGAGTTTGCTAAGTTAATGCAAGGTGAATTTGAGATGAGCATGATGGGGGAGCTCTCGTTCTTTTTGGGACTCCAAATCAAGCAAAAGAAGGATGGCACCTTCATCAACCAAGCAAAATACATAAAGGATATGCTCAAGAAGTTTGGCTTGGAGAATGCAAAGCCTCAAGCCACTCCTATGAGCTCATCTACAAAGCTTGACAAAGATGAAGGAGGTAAGTGTGTTGACTCTAAGCTTTATCGTTCTATGATTGGATCGTTGCTTTACCTTACCGCAAGTAGACCGGATATCTTGTTTAGTGTTTGCTTGTGTGCTAGGTTTCAAGCTAGTCCTAGAGAGTCTCACCTTATAGCCGTTAAGAGAATCTTTAGGTATCTTAGAGACACTCCTTGTTTAGGTCTTTGGTACCCTAGAGACTCTACCTTCAACCTTCATGCTTACTCGGATGCGGATTATGGGGGTTGCAAAATTGATAGGAAAAGTACTTCGGGAACTTGCCAATTCTTAGGTAGTATGCTCATATCTTGGTTCTCTAAGAAACAAAATAGTGTAGCCTTATCTACCATCGAAGTCGAGTACATATCCTTAGGGAGTTGTTGTGCTCAAGTCCTTTGGATGAAGCAACAACTCTTAGATTATGGAATTAAAGTTGGAACCATACCCCTAAAATGTGACAACACTAGTGCAATATGCTTAACTAAAAATCTCATCCAACACTCTAGAACCAAACATATAGAAATAAGACATCATTTCATTAGAGATCATGTCCTTAAGGAAGATGTGGTTATAGAGTATGTAGACACCTTGAATCAATTAGCGGACATTTTTACAAAACCTTTAGACAAAGAGCGTTTTTGGTCCCTTAGGAGAGAGTTAGGTCTAGCTAGCCTATCTTGACCTTTTAGGACCTTCTTGTGCTTAAATATGCTTGATTTTGTGAAATGCCATGTTGATGTGTTTAAACTCCTAATTTCATCCATGCTTATAGTTAGGGGGAGTATGTTTATGCTTAAATATGTCTTGCCTGCTCATTCATGACATTTATGCATGTTAGGCCTCTTAAAAGATCATTTTTCTGCATTTTTAGCCTCATCTGCACTTCCAGGCCCAGGTGTATCGAAACGGGTGAACCTGTTTCGATACGGATACCTTAAATCCAGCTCTGAGAGAAGGGCGTTTCGAAACGCCTCAAAAGCGTTCCGAAACGATTTTGATTCTGCCAAGGGGTGTATCGGAACGCGTTCCGATACGGGTCAAAGGGAGTTTCGATACAGTCAACACCATATCGAAACGGTCTGTTCATGGTTTTAAAATGGTCAAAACCCTAGCCGCCCGTTCCGAAACGGTCTTGACCGTTCCGAAACGGCATCGCGGACTGCTTTAAATTAGGGCTTTTAATGATACAAATTCACTTTTTATCAAACACTAAAACCCTAAACCGCCTCCCTCTCTATAAATACCCTCTCAAACTCTTTGATTTTCACAAAATTGTGAGGGGTTTTCCTCTACAACTCAAGTCTAAGCAAGTTTCATCAATCTTGTGCAAGGATTTTTCTCAAATCATCCAAAATCTCAAACTAAGGTAATTTTTCTATTTTTCTCTTTTCTTTCAATTCGTATTCGAATCTTAGGTTAGAAAATTTTATTTTTGTAAAAATTATATGTTTTTGTTATGGGTTTTCAAAATCTTGTGAAAATTTTTTCAAATCTCAAAATTTTTTATTCGAATATAAAATTTTTCAATCGTATTTTTTTTAAAACTGTTTTTTTTATCTTATTTTAATTTTGTTTTCAAAAACCTAAGTGTGATTTATTATTGGATTGATTTTAATTATCAATGCATACACTCAATTTTAAAACACTTGCTTATTGTTTTTAGATGGCGGAACAATCGAACAAAAAGCGCAAGGTCGTTCAATCCGGTGATTCGAGCATTCGTCCGAATATCACGATGCTTTTTCAGAAATCTTTCAAGACTTCGGAGGCACGTGCTCGTTTCTCTTATGTCAAGGATTTCGTGGTTCGTAAGGAACGTGTTATTGATCTTGAATTCCTCAATTCCGAGCGATTCCTTTTTCGTTATCTTCCTCGTTTGGATGAGTGGAATCTCATGGATTTCTTGAGCCTTCCGGATGTTTGCTACAAAAATATGGTACTCATCTTTTACTCTAATGCTCGCTTTCTTTATGATGAGTCCAAAACCGAGATCATAGGAATTGAGTCATCCTTACTAGGCAAAAAGGTTGTCATAAATGTTAAACTTTTAGAGTCTGCTCTTAAGCTTAAGGGTGAGGGTCTTGAAGATGAACGCCACTTTGGCTCTTTTACCGGTAAGGCACTTTATTTGGATGTGCATGATCGAGTTCTTCACTTGATGGTGTCTTGGTTTCTTCGTCCTTCCGGAGGCAAATACTCTCATATTCGTCACACTGATCACTTTTGGCTAGAGTGTTTCCGTAGGGGTGAGCGCCCAAATGTCCCTAAGATAATCTTTGCCGAGATAGTCAATAATATCAAACTTATTGACACAAATGAGTTGAAGTCCTTTACTTATGGCATTGTTTTGAGCGCCCTATTTCACCATCTCGGTATTGATTGTACCTACGACTCTCCGATCCCTCGCAAGACCAAGATTGATGAGTCATCCCTTCGAAAGTCCGGGTTCCAATATGTGAATGGTATTTGGAAAGAGTTGATAGAGAAGCGGATCCTGCTCCCGTTGCTCCTCCACCGCAAGCTCCAGTTGCAAACAATGAAGCCCTCACGGCTTTCCTCACCGAGCGGTTCAATGCTTTGGACACTCGGATGAATGCTTTGGACACTAGCATTGCTTCGGGCTTTGAAACAATGGGAAATCGTTTGAAGAATGTCGAGGATCGCCTTCTTTCTCTTGAGACTTCTCATTCCAACTTGGATCTTTCCTTCTCCACTCTTTATGGGCAATGGACGAAGTTTCACCGTTCTCAAGCCAAGGACGATGATGATGATGATGACGAGGATGATGATGACGAGGCTTAGGATTTTCATATCATATCATATTATTTATGCTTTTTAGGATTAATATTGCATCTTTTGTTTTCTCATGTTTTTAGGAACCTATGCTTATGACTTTTTATTTGGGATTTTATTGTTTGAATTATGTTGAACTTCATGTCTGAATTATGTTTTGGATATTTTTATGAATTAATTCTATGGTTGCTTATTATTGCTTATTGGTACTAATCTTTTATCTTCTCTATGAGCTTATGTTGTTCTTTTTGATCTAACAAAAAGGGGGAGAAGAAATTTAAGAGCCACAACACTAAAATTCGTTTTTAAAATTTTAAAAGGTTTTTAAACTTAAACTTCAAATCAAATTTTTTAAAAAACCTATCTTAAATTAAGGGGGAGTTAGAATATTTTCAAAACTTTCAAATTTCTCAAAAATTCTAACTTTGGTTTTGTTATATCAAAAAGGGGGAGATTGTGAAACAAATATTTTAATTTTGATATAACTAAAAACCTAAGGACTAAATCGAAAAAGTCAAAACGAATTTTAAGTCCTTAAAATATCCCCATATAATTTTAGTATTATGCCCAAGTTAAAAACATACATTTTCAAATAATTTTTCTAAGTGTTTCAAGCCAAAGCAGTGTTTTTCAAGCACCCGTTTCGAAACGACCCTAAGGCGTTTCGAAACATTTTCACCACTGTCGACCACCGTTCCGAAACGTGTATCGAAACACTTGAAACCGTTTCGAAACGGCTCATCTCGTTTCGAAACTGTTCTTCATGTTGGATTTAAAAAGGGATAAATTATTTCAAATATTCAGACTTTTAAATATAAAAGGGGTGTTTCGAAACGGATCAAGCCCGTTCCGAAACGACCCTTTGACAGTAGCCATTTCGTTTCGAAATGGATCAATACCGTTCCGAAACAGGGGCTAGGTTTCAGTTTGAAAAATATGACCGTTGTATGTTTTAACTGATTTTCTTAAAACCGTTAAGGCGTTTCGATACGGTCTAGGACCGTTCCGAAACTACCCTTTACAGTGGCAAAACTGTTCCGAAACGACCCTAAGGCGTTTCGAAACGGGCTCTTAAATGCACCCCAACGGCTCTTTCTATTTTAGTCCGTTCCGAAACAGGTTTCCCGTGTTCCGAAACGGGTTGGTGCAGACTGCATTTATGGTGGCAAGAGAGGGTTCCAACGGCTCCATTTATGTTCCCAACCACCCAAACGGCTAGAAATCAATGAGAAGGTATAAAAGAGACATCCAAAAGCATCAGCAACAACTATTGAACTTCAAGCAAACATCCAAACATCAAATTCAAGCATTTGAGCAAAAATCCAAACTTGTGTAAAATCCCAATTTGTGTTCTTCATTCTTACTTTGTAAAATTGAGTTGAGTGCTTGTATTGGGGCTATCATTTGTATTGAGAGATACCTAATTAGCCTTCAATTTTCTTTGTTCTATTGAGTGAGGGTTGGGTTGATTTTTGGGTAGAAAAATCAATCGATATTGTAAAGGGTTGCCTCCTTGTCCTAGAAAAGGGGAAGATCAATTTAGTGAAATTGTTGCAAATCCTTAGTGAGACTAAGGTAGTGGATGTAGAGTTCATTTGGAGCTTGAACCACTCTAAATTCCTTGTTCATCATTTTTAATTTGCCAATTTCCACTACAATCCTTTAAATTTCCAATTCACCCCCCTCTTGGTAAATATCGATCTTTCGATCCACTCAACATGCATGAACATATATTATATTGTAATCACTTTTAAATTATCCAAAAAAACTTCTCATAAAAAATCTTTTAGATAAAATTTAATTCACTCTTGAATTTAGTACATTTGATTATCTCCTATTTTTCTCGTAAAATTGACCTAAACTTGATAAAATTAGCCCTTAAACTTAAGAAGATTAATCAAAATAACCCCTAAAAATCCATTTCAACCAATTTCCTCCATAAGCTTAAAAATGAACACAAGAATGACCCCTAACACAAGAACAACACCATTAGACTTAGAGCCACTTGTGTTATATTGTCAAAGTTTAGGGTCATTTTGACCGAAAATTTTAAAGCCATTTTAAATAAATAGGTGAAGTTTAAGGACCAATTTGAAGGGAAAAAAAAAACTAAATGTCGAACTTTCTTTTGTTTTTCTAAATTTGGGCCAGGCTTGGCGAGTAATATAATGATGTTGAGCCTAACGTGGGTCATGTAGAATTCCGACTTTATATGGATCTGTCCCAAAGTGAATGGGTCGTCAAATTCTTCTCTTTTAACCCAAAGCTCGGCAAGGATTTAGGAACTCTGAAAACCCTAGTCACAAGAATCAACAAGTCCCAGAAGAATCTATTCCAAAGAAAAGCGGAGATCAGCTCACCATGGCTGCCGAGGTGATGCTAATGAACGAGATAGATGCGACGGCTGCACAAATGGGCATCGATATGAACATAGATTTCAGTTCCATCCAACTTCCCCCCGGTGAAAACTGTGGCATCATCAGGTGCGGCGCCTAATTTCTTTCTAAATGTTTCAGACTGATTTTGTGTGTGTTTATTTTATTTTTCTAATTTTCGCGTTGGACAGTGATGACGAGGATGTTTATCATGATGACCAATTGGAGTTAGATTCCGGATTCGGAAACGTTATTGTTGTCGATAATCTCCCTGTTGTTCCTCGTGAAAAGTTTGAGAAACTCGAGGGTGTGGTTCGAAAAATCTATAGTCAGATTGGGATGATTAAGGAGGACGGTCTGTGGATGCCCGTCGATCCTGAGACTAAGAAAACCCTTGGTTACTGCTTTATAGAGTATAATACTCCTCAGGTTCGCTGTTTATGCCTTTTTCACTATTTTCAGTCTTATGGCTTTAGCTTTTAGAATCTGAATTATTTTTTCTTTGTTCAGGAAGCAGAGCTTGCTAAGGAGAAGACTCATGGCTACAAGTTGGATAGAGCACATATTTTTGCTGTCAACATGTTCGATGATTTTGATAAGTACATGAAAGTTCCCGATGAATGGGCTCCACCTGAGATTAAACCCTACACACCAGGGGTACTATGCATTTATATTATTAAATCTGTTTTCTCTCCATTGTTTTAATAGTTTATGCGTTCCTTGCAATGGCTATAAACACACATTGGGAGTAAAATTGTTGATTTGCAGCGTTCTCGTATATATGCTATTTTTTGGTTCAAACATTGATGATAAGCTCATTATAAAATGCATGATTATGGAGTTCGCATCAAAGGTTTTATACTTTATTTAAGATTTCTGAATATGTACAAGGCATTTTTCCTTTGATTGAGGCCATTTGAAATTTTTTGTATATCAATTTACTTTCATTAAGATTGTAGGAAGTTCATCATAATTTCTTCCTTGAGTAGTATTATGTATATTTTATTGCTATTAGATGTGTTTCTAAGGAATATTTAAGTTCCCTATCACACAGATAACCTCAAATCTCAATTCTTCTTATGACACAAACCCCTCTGTTCTATCTATGCTTCCTAGTGCTTATGTATACATTACTTAAATACTTTGTTGTCATTGCAGGAAAATCTTCAAAAATGGCTTGCTGATGAAAAGGCAAGAGATCAGTTTGTGATTCGTGCTGGCACAGATACCGAGGTTCTATGGAATGATGCAAGGCAGTCAAAAACTGAGCTTGTTTACAAACGCACTGTAAGTGGTTTGCAGTTTGTGAAACAATATCAATATATCAACCTGTGTTTTATGCATGTTGGTGTCTTTGACTGAGTAATATTGATTGATTTAGTTGAAGCAAGTGCTTTTGTTGTTTACGTAAGCTGGTTCTTGCTGTCGTTATCCTATTGTTTTGCACTGTATAAAATGTTTATAATTGGTTTTGTTTACAGTACTGGACTGAGAGCTTTGTTCAGTGGTCTTCCATGGGGACATACTTGGCAACAGTTCACAGGCAAGGAGCTGCTGTTTGGGGAGGTGCTAATACCTTTAACCGTCTAATGCGTTATGCCCATCCTCAGGTGAGAAATAGGCTTGCTTAACATCATCTCTTAACTTTGCTATCCTTCATCTTTAACATGCAATTATATGTATGCAGGTTAAACTTATTGATTTTTCTCCTGGTGAGAAATTTTTGGTGACATACAGCAGCCATGAACCAAGCAATCCCCGTGATGCAAATGTGAGGTTTCAGAACACTCTTTTTGCTTCTTTTTTTCTCTCTCATGTTGTGATGTCACTTCTGATATAACCTTAATGTATCTAGAGGGTTGTGATAAATATTTTTGACGTGAGAACTGGAAAAGTGATGAGAGATTTTAAGGGAAGTGCGGATGAATTCGCTATTGGAGGAGCTGGTGGTGTTGCTGGTATTTCTTGGCCTGTTTTTAGGTGATTCTTCCTTCTGGTTTTCTTTGATGAAATCATTTGTTTATATATATATCAACCCCTCCTTTTCACCTCATTATAGCTAACATCCTATTACCTAACTACGATTGCCATGTTTCAGGTGGGGTGGTGGGAAGGAGGACAAGTATTTTGCCAAACTTGGGAAGAATATGATATCTGTTTATGAGACAGAGACCTTTAGCCTTATTGACAAGAAATCCTTGAAGGTTGAGAATGTTGTGGACTTCAGTTGGTCACCAACTGATCCTATCATTGCACTTTTTGTTCCTGAACTTGGAGGTGGAAACCAACCTGCTAGGGTCAGCACTTTTTCTCCACTTGAGAGGTTACATTCTATTTTGATGTTATCAATCTAATATGGCACTTGCTTGTATTTCTCAGGTGAGTCTAGTTCAAATACCCGGCAAAGAGGAATTGAGGCAGAAGAATCTTTTCAGCATTAGTGATTGCAAAATGTACTGGCAAAGCAATGGTGAGTATCTTGCTGTGAAGGCTGACCGCTATACAAAAACAAAGAAAAGCACATACACTGGGTTTGAGCTCTTCCGCATCAAAGAAAGGGACATACCAATTGAAGTTTTGGAACTTGATAATAAAAATGACAAGATAATTGCCTTTGCTTGGGAGCCCAAGGGGCACAGATTTGCTGTTATACATGGCGATAATCCAAGGCCTGATATTAGCTTTTACTCTATGCGAAGCACTCACAATTTGGGCCGTGTTTCAAAGCTTACTACTCTGAAGGGCAAGCAAGCAAATGCTCTATTCTGGTCACCTGGTGGCCGTTTCATAGTACTTGCTGGATTGAAGGGTTTCAATGGTCAATTGGAATTCTTCAACGTTGATGAGCTTGAAACCATGGCGACTGCTGAACATTTTATGGCAACAGATGTTGAGTGGGATCCTACTGGAAGGTAATGCCACTAACAATTCGACCACATCTATATTGAATTTACATTTTATGCGCTTTAGTTTTGTGTTTAATTGCAATTAAAAGGAATTGGAGTTGCCTTCATTCTTTTTGGTTCAATAGAAAAGATGCTTACATTTTCTATTCTAACAAGTTCCCTCTCTGTATATGTACAGGTATGTTGCCACTTCAGTGACTTCAGTCCATGAAATGGAAAATGGTTTCAACATATGGTCCTTTAATGGCAAGCTACTTTACCGGATACTGAAGGATCATTTCTTCCAGGTAAATGAATTGTTCTTGTTGCAGTTAAATTGTTCATGCATGATCTAAGTGTTTGCTGGATGTTTGTTCTTTGTCATATTTTATTGCAGTTCTTGTGGCGCCCAAGGCCGCCATCTTTCTTGTCTCCGGAGAAGGAGGAAGAGATTGCAAAGAACTTGAAGAAGTACAGCAAGAAATACGAGGCAGAGGACCAAGATGTATCAATGCTATTAAGTGAGCAAGATCGTGAAAAGAGGAGGATGTTGAAGGAGGAATGGGAGAATTGGGTTGGCGAATGGAGGCGGGCACACGAGGAAGAACAGTTGGAGAGGCAGAAGTTGAGGGATGGAGAAGCTAGTGATGAAGAAGAAGAATACGAGGCCAAAGAAGTTGAAGTAGAGGAAGTGTTGGATGTGTCGGAAGAGGTCATTTCGTTTGAAGAGTGAAGCTGAAGAAGCAAACAAACTTACTGGCACTTGATTCTTCAGTGTGTTGTTGTTGTTGGAGCTAAAGTTATTTTACTTTTGTTAAAAAATTTATTAGATATTTGTTTAAGAGTTTTGGGCCATGCATGACATTTATGTTTCCTTGATTATGATTTATTGGAAAGCAGTTTGATGGACACTGGAGTGAGGTTAATGTTAGATTAGAATTCTATTGTCATGTTTCGTTCAACCAGTACTGACAATGGATATAATTTGTTTCATATATAGAAACGAATGGGAACCTTAGAACCAACGGGATTAACACCATCGGCTTGGAAGGAGAATCTGACGAGGTTCCTTTGTTGTCTGATGGAAATACCAAGAAAATTTAGTCGGATTTTGGAGAGATTAACCATACGCAACTTGTTTTAATGTTGTTGTTAAGTTTGGTAGTAAGAATGATGCATGATATTTTGTTTGAAATGTTTCATGTATTTTTGACTTGTCATGTTCATGTGGTAGTGATGAATATGTGCAGAGTAGGATATCAGGTTATAAAAGCGGACTCGTATCCTTTGGGGGTTTAATTAAAACTTGTGAGAAAGTGGTTTTAAGCAAAATGGATAATGCCTTAAATTACTCCATAAAGGAAGGCATACAGTGACAGTGTGTTGTGTTGTAGGATGAAGATAAAAATGGAGGTGTTCTTGGGTTGACTTGTGTGTAGTTGCTTAATAACCGGGAGAAATGGGAGCCATTTTTGAAACAAATGAGATATTCAAACCCAATTGCCAATTACTTGATACCAACAAAAGGCATTTTGAATGCCACTCACTCATCAGTTCAAATTTCCAACATTTATTAAATAAGTGGATGAGTTTCAACAAATAATATGATTTCGTTTTTCTTCTCATGAGTGTCGGAATTGTTTTCTTTTTTTTAGAATTGAAAGTGAAAAAGCCAGAAACGGCTAACGCTTTCTACAATAAGGTGGACCATGCATATCACGGTAGAGCAGCGGCGGCACATCGAAAATGGCCATCGAAAAATCAGCAGGGAGATCATGCTTAGCGAGGGTATCAACTGTCATATTTCCTTCACGTGGGAACCATTATACTTCCGTCACCCATGCTTTGTCACGGAGCGTGGCGATCGCGCGAACTAGAGGGATGCTGCTAGAGAGAGCATTTGGGTCGGCCAATAGATTGGTTGCTTCCAAAGAATCCGATTGAACCATAAGCGTGGTGAAACCGTTCTCCCATGCAAGGCGAATACCAAGAAGCAAACCCCAAAGTTCCGCTTGTAGAGGGCAAGCAAGGCCAATCACCTTGTTGAAACCCAGAATAAAAGTACATGTATGATCGCGAAATAAACCACCAGCCGAACCTAGTCCTGTAGATGGGTTTATAACGCCATCAACGTTCAAGCAAATCCATCCCGGATCAGGTCGAGACCATTGGACGCGCATCAGCGGGGCCATTGTCACTTGAGGAGCCATCGGGAAACTGTCTTTACAGTAACGTGCCCAAGTTGTTCCTCGGCGAAGCATAGATTCAACAGTACAACATGATTTGTTGAAGACGAAATCATTCCTTCCCTTCCAGACTTGCCAAATAATTGAGGCAAAGAGGATGTTCCATGGAATCCCCCATTCCAATACCAAATCGAAAGTGTTGATATTGAGCTGTAACCATGAGTGAAAATCCAATGCAAAGAAGACGGTTGCTGAGCTTGATGATAAAATTGACCTCTATAGGCACTGTGCTTCCTCACAGTCGCGCAAAAGATGCAAGATGGTTTCATCAGCTCGAAGGCAGCATGGGCAGAGGGGGCTCGCACCATCGATCGACGGCAACGTTCCACGTTCGTCATGAGGCGCTGCTTTGATACAAGCCAAAGGAATGGTCTTACGCGCTGCGGAAGATGCAGGCGCCAGATTGTTGTCCAATTTGCGGATGCTGGATCCCAAAGTGAAGATGCCAATTTCTCATAGGCAGACTTAACAGTGAAGCAATGTGTGCTGCTCCAACGCCAAATACACGCGTCATCAATGTCCCGCGGATCAGGAGGTTTAATACTTATAATATGGGAAACGAATGGGGCTGAAAACAAAGAAGACAAGGCAACAACGTCCCATGTTTCCGCCGCATCCATCATATCCGAAAAGGAGATATTAAAAGCATCCATGTTACCATTGAGCAAATGATTGCGCAGGGGCCTAAGGGAGGGGACCCAGACATCATCCAATATTCGAATGTTAGCGCCATTGCCGAGGGACCAAGCTATCCCAGCCGAAATATCCCCCCCCAGCATTCGAGATGGCTCGCCAAAGAGGAGTGCAGCTCGTGCGTTTGAGAGAGGGGGGGCAAAGGTCTACTACTCGATATTTTTGTCGCAAGAGGCGAACCCACATTGCATCCCTCTTATTAACCAAGGAAAATCCAAGCTTATGAATAAAGGCTATATTAAAGTTGTGCACTCGTCGGAGACCGATTCCCCCATGCTTAATCGGTTGACAAAGAGCCTCCCAATTAATAAGGGATTACTTACAAGTAGTCGCGGATGAGCCCCATATAAATTTCCTAATGAGCTTTTCAATATCATTGCAAACTTTTTTCGAGAAAACCATTGTTTGCATGAAGTACACTGGAATAGCCGATAGAACTGATTGAGCAAGAGTTATTCTTCATGCCAAGGAGAGTGAGCGAGCAACCCAGCCATGTAAACGTTCAGTGAGCATATCAATGATAAAGTCGAAGTCAGAGGCTCGAGGTCGTTGGTGCATGACAGGAACACCAAGATATTTGCCAAGAGAATCGACAAGATGAAAACCAAGAAAGGAGCTTATTTGTTCTTGAGCGTGTCTATCAACGTTAGGCGAGAAAAAGATATGAGTTTTCCGACAATTATCTCGATGCCCGGAGCAATCACCAAAGGTCTGTAAGATATCTTGTATGACATGAGCCTGGTTCATATCGGCGCGCGCATATAGTATAAGGTCATCTGCAAAAAAAAGGTGGGAGAGGGGATCACCATTTTTTGCAAATCGAAAGGGAGCCCATGTTTGGTGAAGCACGGCATGATCAATCAGATGCCCCAGTCTTTCCATGGCTAGAACAAAGAGGTAAGGCGAAAGGGGATCGCCTTGCCTTACACCCCGATGTGGCTTAAATGGCCGAGACAATTCGCCATTCCATTGTATTTGCATGGTCGAGGATGAGACACAATGCATTATTATCCGCTTAATTTGATCAGGAAAACCGGCTGCATAGAGAGAATCAGAGATAAAATCCCATCGGAGTCGGTCAAAGGCCTTTTCCAAGTCAACCTTTATCGCCATCCACCCCTGTTTTGATTTACAAGAACTCATGAAATGGATCACCTCCTGATTAACAATTATATTTTCAGTTATAGACCTCCCTGATATGAAGCTTGTTTGACACTGGCTGATAATCTGCGGAAACAACGGCTTTAAACGACGAACAATAATCTTTGTTAGAAGCTTGTAAAGCACGGTGCATAAGCTAATGGGTCTGAAATCAACAAAAATCTCTGGCTTATCACTTTTAGGGATGAGCACCAAAACAATACTATTCAAACGAGGTTCAATTGTACCACCAGTAAAAATATTATGAATCATTGCGCAGATGGATGGACCAACAACACTCCACTGGCTTTGAAAGAATTCAGCATGTAAACCATCCCAACCCGGAGACTTTAGAGGCGCCATGTCCTTTAAAGCCGCATGGATCTCCGTAGGAGAGGGGGGTTGATCAAGGTGAGCAAGACTAGCCGCAGGCAAAGGGGGAAAGGAACTCACATTTGGAAAATTTGGTGTCGACTCTTGTAACATCCTAAAAATTAGCTTAGAAGATTAGAGGTCTAATTAAATGATTAAGTGAATAATTAGATTGATCTTCCCAAATTTTCGAATTGAAATTTGGTTCATTATGGACCAAATTGAAATGTAAGTAAATGTGTAAGAAGAATTCGGTCAATATAACTAGTGATCAAATCGAGCAAGAAAGAAAACCAAAGGCTTGCATGCTAAAGTCTAAAATTCATGAATTAACCCTTGATTATGATGAAATGATAGTTTAAACAAGGGACAAATTGTACTTCTATTGACATGAGATATTGACTTAGTGTCAATTCTCATTAATGCTCACCCTCCCTCAACCGGCCACTCAACCTTTCCTAACTAAGAAATTCATAGTTTCACATATACTTACAAACACAAAACTTTAGAGAGAGTGGGGTGGTGCACGGTGAAGAAGAAAGAAAGCTTGCATGGTGGTGTAAAGTCCTTAGAAAATTAAGAAGAAAATCGGAAGTAAGTAGATTCTTCCCTTCTTAATTCGGTTATAGTAAAAATTGCAATGGATCATGTGTTATGAAGTGTCTAGAAAATCATGAAGATGGTGTCTTTAAAGGTAGTTGCTGGAAAATATAAAGATCCATATGAATCCTTAAAGATTAAGATCTATAAAATATTAAGAACATGCATGCAAAGTATGTTGGCAGATTTGTAAAGTTCATGACGTGCATCTTTGAAAATTTATAAAAAAATTTATAATGAGATTTTAATGCTGAATTTTGGATATGTATCACTTTGACATGTTTAGAATAATAGAAAAATGATAAAACAGGGTTCTAATGGATGTGTTAAAATTTGGAAGCATGAATTTGAGTAACATGCAAAACTGTCCAGCACTGATTCGAGCTGGACAGTTAACTTTGAAAAATCGTAGAAATTAATCTACTAAAAGTTTTGATCTGAATTTTTGATATGTTAAAATTGGATATGTAAACTGAATTTAGGAACAAACGGTGTCTGATTTGGAGTTGTATACAGGGAATACGAAGTGAATCAATATAAGTGGTCAGAAATGAGTATAATTGAAAATATGTGAAATTAGAAATTGGGATTTATAAAATTGGTAAAATTAGGTCATAAGAAGTAATGTTAAGTCGAGTTATAAACTGTAAGATATGAAATTCATTTATTTTGGTGGTCAATTTGATGGATTAAAGGACTAAATAAAGAAAATAGGAAAATTGGAAACTAGTCGAATTGGACCAAAATAGTTAAGGGACTGTTTTGAATAAAAATGCAAAATTCAGTCTTTAATTGCATAAATTGAATTCTGAAAACTTGTTATTTGCTTGGCTTGGATGCCTTAGATCCTAGAAGCGAAA
The DNA here is from genome assembly GCA_958450335.1 of Hibiscus tridactylites. NCBI lineage: Eukaryota > Viridiplantae > Streptophyta > Magnoliopsida > Malvales > Malvaceae > Hibiscus > Hibiscus tridactylites. The sequence continues at coordinate 92,148,031 of OY288281.1, forward strand.
GGGTAGAAGAAGAGATTACACCGGGATCGACTTCGGATCGAGCGAAGGGCATACGGATTCAGAACTAGCTCGGCGAATTGTGAGTGAAACGATCTTTAGAGTTGGAATTAGAGTTCCAACTGCCTTAATTTGATTTTAAGTTATAATAAGCATGCAATTTGGACTAATTAATTAATTGATTTAGTAAGGGAAGAAGGAATAATGGAATTTGGATTTTTATGCTTGTGATATGTGATTGTGATGTGTATGTAATTACGATTAAATTAGTGATTGATATGTTTGATTCCGAAACTGATTTTCTGTTATTTATGTTGCTTTGTATGACTTTAATAATGCTGATTATTGGTTGTTGTGATATTGATTATGTATGGATATCATGACATGGTGTAGAACTTATGTTTTGATATAATAATTGAAAAATGTTTTGGACTAATTTGAAAAGAATTTAAAACTTGGTTTTAAGTCCAAACAACTTGAATTTATGTTTGAGGTATTTTAAGAGGTTTTTGGCAAAGATTTTTCATGTTTTAAACAGCCAAACTTGTGTTTTCAAGTCACCAGTATCGATACGGTTGTACCCGTACCGATACCTTTTTGGCTCAGTTTGGCCACTGTCAAAACCCGTATCGATACGAGGGTTTAGAGTATCGATACGGACCGGGGTCATTTCGATACGCCACGTTAGCGTACCGATCCCTGTTCAACTACCCCAACGGCTATTTCCCAACGGCTATTCAAATATGCAGCCGTACCGATACGCCCTCAAGCGTATCGATACGCCTCAGCTGGCAAGAGCTCAACGGCTAGTTCCTATGAAGGCCGTATCGATACCGTTCTACGTGTATCGATACCCCTGTGCTGGCAAAAGCCCAACGGCTATTTCTTCATGAAGGCCGTATCGATACCGTTCCACGGGTATCGATACTGGTAGCTGCAGAACAGCATTAATGAAGGGAAATAAAGTCCTCAACGGCTCCATTTCATCCCCAACGGTCCTAAACGGCTATAAACTCAATTGGGAGTATAAAAGGGACCTCCAAGCATCAAGAGAAGACTAATGCTTCAATTGTCAATCAACAAATGATCAAGAAATGTCTTAGCACTTAAATTGTCAATTCTTGTATAGACAAACACTAGTGAGCCAAAATTGTCAAATTTGCTCAAGTGTTTTAGGTTTTGGGTGAGTGCTTAAAAGTGCAAACAAACACCTATTAGAGGGTTTAAGTTTGCTTTCTTATTTCTCTTTGTAAAAGAGGGTTTTGATCAAGGCTTGGGTAGAAGCTTGATCGGTTGTAAGGGTTTCCTCCTAATCCTAGAAAAGGGGACGAATCAATTAGTGGATTGATTGTGAAATCCTTAGTGGGAAGCTAAGGTAGTGGATGTAGGTGCTTGTTAGAAGGCCGAACCACTATAAATCTTTGTGTCCATATTCTTTTTAGCTTCCTTAACCCTTTCACCCAAATATCCACCTCTCCACCACTTGGTGAGCATAATTGGTTGATCGAATCGAGCTCCACACAACCCAACACATTGAATTATGAGGTGTGAATATATGATGATTATTTCGTGTATGATTAAGCTTGATAGGTTCAATTGAGTATTGAACTATGAAATGTGATTCTGATTTATGTGATATGAGCTTGAAATTGTATGAAAGCTTATCTGAAAAATGCGAATTGAGCATGTAAATTGCTATATGATCATGTGTGCTAATATGCTATTGGAATTGGAACTATAAGCAATTAATCGAAATGATTAATTAAGAATTCCTGAAAATTCGATTGATTATGTATCTGATTAAATTAAAGATTTAAATGCAAAGCCCTTGATGTGTACAGTCTGTTTAGGTAGTACGGCTAGCCTAGAGTCTGAGCTCAATAAGAAAATCGGTACGTTAGTGTACTCGATATTGTGGTACGTAAGTGTACCTTCTTGCTTAATGTCTGCGGACATTATGATATGATATATGTGATACGATTTTGGTACGTGGTACCTATTACATGGTGAATTTGATTCACAACCTCTGTTATACGTGACTTGATTACCTATCATACTCTACTATCCAAGGCATTGCTAAATGAATTAAATGAACAATTAAAGTATAGAAATCTGAAAATTTAATGTAAATTCATGAAATTGACTATGGAAGTATTCGAATGAAATGTTGAATTTCATGATTTGCTATTCTTGATACAATATGAAACTTTAATTGTGATAATTTGATATTTGGAAGTCAAATTTAGGTTTCATGGCTTGTATGTGTAATTGTGATATGAATGATGTGAAATCAATTGCATGTATTCGAGTAGAATTACATGATTCCTTGATGCATATATTCGAATGAATTCTATGGTGCATTATTAATTGTGAATTGATTATATTGCTTGAACCATTCGAATGAACTAATGTGCAAAGTGAAAATTAAATTGTCTGATCACAATGTATAAGTTGGAAACCGAATAGAATAGGGTTTCCTCACTAAGTACGAGAAGTACTTACCACTCGAACCTTCCTTCCTTCCCCTAAATTTCAGGTTCTAACATCGTTGACCTCTACCCGTATTCTACTCGTACGAAGCTTAAGTATGATTTTCCCTATCTTTGTCGTACTCATGATGGGTGGCCTAGCGTTCAGCATGTTAGTTCAATTTGGTCTGATGGTTATGTTCATGAACTACTACTTTGGTTCGATATAAATTTTTAATATGTTTCCCTATATTTTGATATGTATGTAAGGGGTAAATATTTAGGGTATAGATCGCCCGCGTATATGTTTTGGGCTTGATTCTTTTTGTTGGAAGTCACTTTTTGTATAGGCAACCGATAGGTTAGGCCGACGTAGTACCCCGGTTTATTTTGTAAAAAAGGGAAACTAAAAATGTTATGGATATATGACTCGGATGATGCATTATATATATATATATATATATATATATATATGATGAATGTTTCGGCTATGTATGGATTAGAACTATTTAAATTGCTTTCATGGAAGGGGATCGCCTTGCCTTACACCCCGATGTGGCTTAAATGGCCGAGACAATTCGTCATTCCATTGTATTTGCATGGTCGAGGATGAGACACAATGCATTATTATCCGCTTAATTTGATCAGGAAAACCGGCAGCACAGAGAGAATCAGAGATAAAATCCCATCAGAGTCGGTCAAAGGCCTTTTCCAAGTCAACCTTTATCGCCATCCACCCCTGTTTTGATTTACAAGAACTCATGGAATGGATCACCTCCTGATTAACAATTATATTTTCAGTTATAGACCTCCCTGATATGAAGCTTGTTTGACACTAGCTGATAATCTGCGGAAACAACGGCTTTAAACGACGAACAATAATCTTTGTTAGAAGCTTGTAAAGCACGGTGCATAAGCTAATGGGTCTGAAATCAACAAAAATTTCTGGCTTATCACTTTTAGGGATGAGCACCAAAACGGTACTATTCAAACGAGGTTCAATTGTACCACCAGTAAAAATATTATGAATCATTGCGCAGATGGATGGACCAACAACACTCCACTGGCTTTGAAAGAATTCAGCATGTAAACCATCCCAACCCGGAGACTTTAGAGGCGCCATGTCCTTTAAAGCCGTATGGATCTCCGTAGGAGAGGGGGTTGATCAAGGTGAGCAAGACTAGCCGCAAGCAAAGGGGGAAAGGAACTCACATTTGGAAAATTTGGTGTCGACTCCTCCGTAATAGAGAACAAGGATTCGAAAAAGCGGACAACTTCCTCTTTTAAGATAGAAGGATCTTCGCACCAACTACCATCATGTAGCTTGAGTGAGGAAATACGAGATCGTTGTTTTTTGGATATAGCTCTACGGTGGAAATAACTAGTATTTCTATCGCCAAGCGAGATCCATGATGCACAAGCTTTTTGCTTCCACAGAAGCTCTTCCTGATCAAGCAAATTCTCCAAATCAATTAGCAACTTAGCTTCCAAATTAATTAAAAAGCGGGAGGGGCGAGAATTGAGGGCCCGTTGAATACCCCGTAATCTAGCCATTAACATCCTTTTCTTTTCCAATATAGTCGAAAACAGTAGAGTTCCAAACGTCAGCAGCATGAACAAAAGATGCTATAGTGTCGGACATGCTCTGCGATGGCTGTCAATTGTCGCGAACCATGCGAGGAAAATCCTCGTGAGATAACCAGCCAGAGAAGTATCTAAATTGGTGAGGAACATTGGGATTATTCTAACAACCCACTTGCAGGAGAATAGGGCGATGATCAGATCGCATGCGAAGAAGATGATAGACAGCAGATTCCGGATAGGCCTCATCCCAATAACTATTACACACATATCGATCGAGACGAGCATAAGCCAAACCACGGTTCCATGTGAAATTCGGCCCTGAAAAACCCATGTCACGTAAACCACAGTCATAAACAAGATTCCGAAAGGCATTACTTGGCTTTGAAGAGGGAGCACAACCCGTGCGATCAGAGACATCAAGCGTAGCGTTAAAATCACCAAAGATAATCCATGGCATGCGGATATCCTGAGCAAGACATCGCAATTGTTGCCATAGCAAATTACGCCCAGATGAGCGGGGACTAGCATAAACTGCTGTTACTAGAAAGGAGCTTCCATTCTTTTTATTAGTCACGCAGCAATGTATAAATTGGAAATGGTTAATAATAATGGAAATAGAAATTGTGTTGTACCAAGCAATCCATATGCCACCCGAAAATCCCACTGCCTCCACCCGATGAGAGTTGGGAAAACCGAGTTTCGATATGACCATTTCAGCATTGTGTCTGCTTACCCGAGGCTCAACAAAAACAACCATATCCGGGCGTTGGTCACGCAAAAATTGCTTCGCGGCTGGGATGAAGCGGCGGTTGGCGCAGCCTTGAACATTCCAACAAAGTAATTTCAAATCATGTGGACAATACACGGTGGTGGGGAAAGAAAGCAACAAAATTACTCCAACATAGCAACAACTTGTTCCCTCGCCAAGCTATTGTTATTAGTGTTCAAAACAGCATCTGAATTCACATTAGGAGAATCAAGAACTTCAATATCAGAAGAAATTGACCCATCAGGTGGCTTACCAAGAGGGGCAGCGGGTGTAGCCAGGGGAGGGTCCTGCGAACCATGCAGGACGTTAGGATCAGAGTTCTCATTGATAGCAACAGTGGAGTGACGAGCTTTGTCAAGAACTGGTCCCTTATTTGTTTGAGACAAAGGGTGAGAGGAGCTTGCTCTATTTGACATCTTCGATAGAGCCGGGAAATCCGCAAGTGTGAGAGTAAGTGGTTTGCGGACAAGCAAGGATTTAGGGGTCTTCGAAGTGGTCTTCTGCTTCCCCTTAGACAAGGACTTCGACCGTGGGGGCAATGGAGGCTGCTACTGGGCATCGACCGGGGGCAACGGGTCAACAATGGGAGCAGCAGTGGTGTCCTTGGGGCTATCAGATTCAGGCTCAAAGATGGGGTTAAAACGTGACTCCGAAAAAGCAGGTTCTTGTGGTTGCTTGGGAATTGGCCCTTGCTTACCAGGTGCACGGCGTTGTCGCCTTTCAACGACCATCCAAGGTCCGTAAGGTGTAGAATCAGACGCCTTATTTGCATCCGAAACAGCAGGTGACGGTGGTGTCGTCCGAGACTGGTCATTAGTTGGCGGGACAGGGGCAGTGTCGTTTTCAATTGGGCAGTTTAACGGACAGTGTTCTTTCGCGTGGCCATAAACACCACAACCAAAACAAATCACCGGCAAGGACTCGTATTCAACAATTTGTACGGAGCCATTGATGAGCAGCTTGAAGATTAACGGCTTGTTTAGATCAATAGTGACGGCCATGCGAGCAAATCGTCCCCTCCGACCGCTCTCCGTCTGAAAATCAATGCGAATGACCGGGCCGATACATTCGCCAATCTCAGTGATGAGGCTCTTCTTGTACAAGGTCACTGGCAAACCCGGCAGGCGGATCCAAGCCATGATCTTACTAGGGTACGGTTGAGAGGTAGAGAAATCCGATGTCCATGGCTCCACCGTTAAGTAGTGGCCGAAGATTGTCCACGGGCCATCCGATAGGACTTTTAGGTAATCCGATCGAGTATGGAAGGTTGCCAAGAAGTATTCGTTTTCAATGTCCATCAATCGGAAAGCTTGCGATGGCTTCCATAAGTCATATAACTTGTTGCTCAGCAAGTTATAGCCAATTCTCCGTCCAAGTAGCTTAATGACTACGGTCTGATCTAGACTCTTTTCAGCAAGGATTTGGATTCGGTCAGAAAAATCAATGGAAATTAAGCCATCAACGATGCTGCGAGAAACATCGCCCTCCTGCAATTCAATATCGTCATCTTCAATAAAATCATCAAGGCCTTTTGCATTAGGGTTTCCATCGCCAACAAGGGAATCCTTATAGCTAGGGACTGTTTTGCCAACAGTATTGTTGCTTCGTTGATCCTGAAAGTCTGGGTTGGTCGGAGTCGATGAGGAGCCACCCCCATCCGGCGGCTCGTCATCCAGTCGCCGATGCTTTCTAGGGTTGATCGTTGACTTCGCGCTAGGGTAAGAGGTTTCTAGGGTTTCCATCTTTCCGACAAAATTCGGAATTGTTTTCTTCAATGAAAAATTGCTTCTTCTTATCAGCTTTACAAGTAATTGGAAATGTAAAGAATTATATATTTATTACTCTATAAAATATTGTATCATTTGTTTAGCCTTTAGTCCTACTTACTTTCGTTTTGATTGTACAGCTAACTTTTAATCCAATACTCATTTGTCTACTCTCCTTCTTCCATTTTATTAAATCTAATCTTACGGAGTTTTTAATTCATGATCATCACTAATTACTTTGATCCCTACATCACTTGGATATTTCTTCTAATTTTACATTTTCCATATAAAATGTAAAACATTTGATGTAGTTATTCATGTTTATTAATGAATTCGATAATAAAAAATAAATTTAATTAATGCATTTAATATAAATACAATGCTTTTTAAATCCATGGAAGAATTTTGCGTGACACAAAATCCAGCAGTTAGATGTGTAACCACTGATTATTATTATTATAACTAGAAAAGAATAAAAAAAGTGAATAATTAACAATAGCCATAGGAGACACCCGGTTTTTTTTTTTTTTAATATCATATTGATATAGCAGTGCGCAAGTTTTCTTTTTTCCATTTTGGGGGTTGTCCAATTCATACAAAGCTTGCATCAATATTTTAATGTTCAAGTTTCAAAACCTAAATTACTATCGTAAAATAAAGAAATGGTATATTCCCAAATCCCATAATAATAAAGAAGCTGGTTCGGTGTCATGATTTTCAACCAAAGCAAGCATATTATAATTTCATGGAAGTTTGTTCTCATCTCGAGGTTTTGTCCGATTGTCGGGCTATCAAAACACCGGGAATATTGCTTCTTTGCTTACTAACTATTTCCACCTTGTTTCTTATTACAATCCCATTTTATTTTACTTTTTAAAAAAATAATATGTCATATATAAGATTTCGATCACATCTAGATTGAACAGGATTGGCCCTTAGACTCTTATAATAATGTAGGAGTATTTATTATTTTCAAGATTCAAATCTAATGCATTGTCTCGGTGATTTGGAGACGATCATAGTATTGGATTCCTTTTAAAACACAAAGTTGACATTATAATTAATATGATTAAACAACAGCATTGATGAATACTATATAGGAGACATAATTCACTCTGCAGTGGATTACTCATTAATGTTAATAAATTATTTTACATAATTTATTAAGAACCCTTTCAACTAATGTTAATGTTATTTATAACGATACTGTCTAAAGAACACATGACATGACAAAGACAAATGGAATCTTTTAATTGGGTGGGGTTGGCAGCAGCAGCACATTTCACAACAAAATCTTTCACTTTGAGGTCAAGTTTAAATCATTTTAGGCGTTGAGTTATTGCCGATGAAGCAAGCTTTGAACCTCCAAAGGAAAGTAAAAAAAAATGAGCACAGCAACTCCATGGGACCCGAGCCGAGGTAGGAGTCCCATCAACCAAAGGGAAAAGGCCCCAAGTGCTGCAACCACACAGACACAGGCTTGGCTAGTTGGCTGGCTCACACATCACATGTCGTGCATGCACTGTTTCAGTTTGATGTGGCCATGTGGGTTTCTAAACCTCTCATGCTTTCTGCTGCCTTCTTCAATTAATTACAAAATTAGATATCTCATTATTCAAACAAAACAACCCATATATTCCTAACTTCACCTCTCTACTCTCTACCCAACATCTTTTCTTTCTTTCTTCATCCAACTTTTTAAATTATAACATGGAATACTTTTTATCTTTTGAAATTTGTTTAAATAAATACGTATACTTAATGTGTATTATTTGACACTGTAAATATCACATTTATAAAAGGTGTTAACTGGATAATATTTCACAAATATAAATACCACATTTGTAAAAAATGATAAATTCAAATATCAAGTCATTATATTTTTTGCTGTTTGGTGAATCATTGTCCAATATTTTACACAAACACTTCAATAATGTTACTAGGTATTTAATGTGAGTACATGCAGTTGGGAATTTATAATTGACAGTAAAGTTTCATAGTTTTCGTGTACAAATAATATTTTCCATCAATGCAGTATAGAGGAGCAGTATTCGCAGAGCTACTCTATTAGTAACGACAATATTCTAAAATGTGGCAATCTTCTCTCACTAATAAAATATAAATACAACACAAAAGTTTATTCAATTATTAAAAATTTCAACTATATTTGTTCTCCTATTTACTTTCAAGTACATAGAAAATATCAATCGGTTCATGAACGTGGTAATTGAATTTCTTTCAACTATTTTAGTACTTAGATTTAAAAAAAACATTTTAAATTAATACATAATAATAACATAAAAATTAACCTATCAAAATATTAACGCCACCAAAACAGGACCAAAGGAGTAGACAAGGGACTCAACTCGCGCTAAATGACAAGTTTTTGTTTTGGCCCTTTATACTTCTTAAAATTTTAAATTAACAAAATGCTAAAATTGTACTTTGGTTATCAAAATGATAAATTTATGATTTATCATTTAAAAATAGAAAGTTTTTAATTAATACAATGATAAAAATGTATTGTAGTGGTTTATGGTTTATCTTTTAAAATTAAAAATTTACGCAGATGATTTAAAAATTCAGGTTCCATTTTTTTTGTAAAATTGAATGGGGATGGATAGGTATATGTTAATGAAAAAAAAAACGAGGGTTTATGTTACTTTTAAGCTGGAACGGAACGTATGCTGCCAAAAGGCTTAAAATCATGTAAACCACAGACGTTTAAAATTTCAAAGCAAAACCAAAAGTAGTAAGTAGTTGTAGTGGTAAAGTAAAACGCAATCTTTGCCACGTGACAAGCTGCTAGTCGCACGTGTCAGAAACCAATCGCATTGTCTTGTTCACTACACTGATGGCATCGGTTTACTAGTTCTAGTTACCACTCTAAAGTTATAGCCTCACTTCATAGGTAAACATCAAATTCTCCCGTTACAATTTCATACTCAAGCTATGAAAAAACTGTGCTAATTTTTTTTGAATAAATGTTTATTTTATTCATTCAAAAATACTTCCATACAAACCATCAATATTGAACCCTTAGTTTAGACAAATCAGAAATGGGGAGTACACGCATGAAGCAAACTAAAACTATAAATTTAAAAAACCCATTCAAGAAATAGAGAGGGGTTCAATCCGGTTAACTTAGTGAATCAATTAATCCGCATCGAACATCCTGTTTAACCAAAAAAAAAAAAAGATATCTATAGCTTGCATAGGCTTTTTACCATACACTCGGCCATTACGCTATTGCCACACATAATATGTCAAGCCTCCCCAAGCGGCATCTTTGGCTTTGTCACCGTCTTTAAGTGATCAAATTGTAATTAATCGAGAATAAAAGTGATTGGAAGGAAATAATTGAAAGTTAGGTGGCCTAAATCAGAAGACAATGGAACAAAGGTGAGTACGTGTATACCCTATATTGTTTTGATGGTTAAAAGTTAAAATCCGAAGGTTTAAGTTTAAGCGCTAATTACTGCCTCCTCACTCGTAATATAATCCCCGGGCCCGTACATTTCAGAAACCATAAATAGCCCCAACCAACCAAGCCTTCTCAGTTCCATTTGCCTCTGTTTCCTGTCTTTCTCTTGTTCATCCTCTCTCTCAAATCAAACCAAAGAAATAAACAAAGTCCAAAAGGCTTCATTTTTGTTTTTTCATTTCTTTAGTTGGTTCTGCGTACGGACTGGGTATTTATCAGAAATCCTAATTTTCAGGTCCCAGCCATCCAGCCCTATAATAAAGAAAAGCCTGCTCTGCCTCTCTGCTGTCTCAGTGTGTGCATTTAATCCATTTTTCTGATGCAAATGCATTAATCTTCATTTCTTCTACTCCCTCCGTTTCAAAGTTCATTGCGTTGACTTGCTTTGATTCTCTCTTGAGACTGGAGAGAAACAAGTGAGGAAATCAGGGTGTGGAAACATAAAATGTTGGAGTACAAGCGCAAGTCAGAAAGTGAGCTGAGTTCAGAAACAAGGAATTCATCGAGTCAAAGTTCAATGAGTAGCGAAAGCTGTAGCAGCTTCAGTCGTCTCTCTTTCGAGCTTCTTCCCGCCACACCTAAGTCCACCCACACCCAAGACAACCTTTCCCTCAAACCCCACCGATCTTCAGACTTGGCTTACTCCACTATCCGATCCCTCACCTTGGCCCAAAAAAAGGGCCTCACTTTCCGTGATTTCCGACTGCTACGCAACATAGGTTCCGGCGACATAGGAACCGTCTACCTCTGTCGACTGGCCAACGTGGATGAAAATTGTTTTTATGCGATGAAGGTGGTGGATAAGGAAGCGTTGGCGATGAAGAAGAAAGTGCAACGTGCTGAGATGGAGAAGAAGATCCTCAAGATGCTGGATCATCCATTTTTGCCTACCTTGTATGCTGAGTTTGAAGCTTCTAATTTTTCTTGTATAGTTATGGAGTACTGTTCAGGCGGTGACTTGCATTCTCTTAGGCACAAGCAACCTCAAAAACGCTTCTCTTTGAACTCCGCAAGGTACCCCTTTTGTTTTCTACCTCCATAGTCCATAGCTGACAGTTTTCTCAAGTTGTAACAGTGATGTTTCTTGCATGCTTTATTCTGGGTGTTTTGTTTTTCTTGTACTGAGTTGCAAACACATAGCATGACTTGTTCTTATCCTTGTCTGCTTCTACCATGCAAAGTCACCACCAATAATCAACCTTTTCTCTCTCTCTCTCTCTCTCTCTCTTGTTTGCTCTAAAAATTTATTCGCTCTCAAAAACACTAGTACTCCATATTTTCGTTTGATCTTCCATGCATTTGTTTAAGCTTACTCGTACCATTTTATGCTTTGTATTTTTTTTCCGCCATTAGAATTACAGACTTATCCTATTCTGGATCCAATTAATTGCCATGCAGGCAACTTCAAAAGAGTTAGTCTTGTCATCCATTTATTTTTCTCATGTTGGTAGCTGGGCTGTTTCTCTCGCAAAAGCAAATTTTAAGTTAATACTGTTTTTAACAGGTTTTATGCTGCTGAGGTTCTGGTAGCTCTAGAGTACCTTCACATGCTGGGCATTATTTACAGAGACCTTAAACCGGAAAACGTTTTAGTAAGATCAGACGGTCACATCATGCTCTCAGATTTCGACCTTTCACTCTGCTCAGACGCTATCCCAGCTGTTGAATCACCATCGTCTTCTCCGGACCCAATGCAGCCCGGCAATCGTCCGCATCTAACCCGACTCTCCTGCGTGTTCCGGAGGATCTTGCGGTCGAAGAAGATCGAAACGCTCGCACCACCAAGCAAGCTGTTCTTCGTGGCAGAGCCGGTAGCTGCCCGATCGGGTTCTTTCGTTGGGACCCACGAGTATGTTTCTCCAGAGGTTGCCTCTGGTGGGTCCCACGGAAATGCCGTTGACTGGTGGGCTTTCGGGATCTTCGTCTACGAGATGATCTACGGGCGCACGCCTTTTGCGGCTCCATCCAACGAGCTTACGCTGCGCAACATCGTCAAAACTCCTCTCACTTTCCCAACCCACTCGCCTTCCTCCCTCCTTGAGCATCACGCACGTGACCTGATCTCCGCCTTGTTGAACAAGGACCCCAACTCTCGCTTGGGATCCAAACGCGGTGCTGCCGATGTCAAAACACACCCTTTCTTTAAAGCACTGAATTTTGCGCTGATAAGGTCGGTCACGCCACCTGAGATTCCGGGGTTAAGGCGACAATCGACGTCGTCGCATTATCAGCCAAAGAACGAGGAACAATCAACCGCATTTCATTACTTGTTCTGAGAAAGCTCAACTGGAGCGGCACATGTCGTGTCTGATCGTATCATACCTAATTTACGTAAATATAACAAGAAAAGCAATGAATTACAATTATTATGGGTCCAACTTTTTTTTATCTTTTTTTAATTCTTACTTTACCAATTACCAAGATATTGGATCACAGAGAAAAAGACAACCAAGTATTTGTAAAAGTACTAATTCTATCTCGTGGTAAATGATTTATCCGAATCATTACGTAATATATGGCTCTCACCAATGATAAACCTCCATTCAAAGTTAAAAGGACGTTGTACATGTGTAGTTTGTAATTGGATGCTTAGGTTGAAATATAAAATCGTATTTTTGAGTCCACATTTGAACATATTTTGCAAAACTAGCATAGAGGGTCAACATTTCGTGGAAAATTACGAGCTATTTGTGTGATTGTGTGTGACAAAAGTATTTCTAATGACGCCGTATAATCAGTTCATATGATATTTTCTTTCTATATCTATATATTATTTTACCAATAATCACCAAGTTCACTCTAGAAAGGTATAAAAAAGACCAAGTCTAAGTTATTAAGATAATTTTCATACTTATCTCGAAACATACCAAGAAATGTGGGATGATAAGGACTGTTTAGGCTCTTAATTATTGGTTTGCAAATTACAGCGTAGCTGAGAATGAGGTGACACCCATGTTTTACAAGTAGCCCGGTGGAGCAGGGTCGATTGTTTTGGTCATAAAGTGAGTTAGTAATAATCTTCCCATTATTCACTACCTTTTGAAAAAAACAAGTAACGTGGACTTTGAAATACTAGTCGTTGTCTTGAGCCTTAGAGAAGTTCAGCGTTTGACCGTTGCGTCATATAATAAAATGCGCCAGAATACTCACAGCAATAATTGTTTTCTTTTTGGTAAGTCAGAAATATAAAATACACTTACGGCAATAATTTTGTTAACATTTTGTCGTATATAAACATTTGGTATTCTTTATTAGTAAGTTTTTTTTGGTTGGTCAAGCTCAAGAAATAATAGAACTAAAAGCTCGAATCTAATTTCACTGAGGTTTAAGTTCCATGTATTGAATATGCAAGTGGTAATGTGAAGATGTTACTGGACGAGGTCTCCTGATGAAGTGCTAGACTTTGCCGAGCTAAGAACTGGCGAACCTTCTGATGAGTGATGACATCTTTGAAGCAAGGAGCGGATTCATAACATATCGAAACATATTTATTAACTAAAAATCTTTACTCATTACAAAGATGTTAAGCAACAAGTGGGATCAGGAAATTATACACATATTCGCATGTGTGAGGTGACGATCTTATATATATTTATTCGATAAAGTTAAATGAGGTTTTCGGTATTTTTTTAGTAAAATCTCAAGATTCTCAACAAATAACTAAAGATTTTTTTGATTTGATGGGTAAATATATTCATTTTGTTGTTAGTATCCGTATTCAATTGATCGATTGATTAATATTGTCAAGACTCATTATAAAAGTAAAACTCTTAATCCAAATTTTTTTATTCATAATGTCAAATCTCAAATTTATTTTAATAGATTTAGTGTCTCATGATACTTGAATAAATGATTGTTGGTAGTAAATATACTTATTAATATATTATAATATAATCAATTTGGTACGAATGTATAGTTTGTTAATTCAATATGTTTTTTTTTATTTCGTTAAATATTCAAACTTAGTTTAAGCCTTAAGGTTTAATTTGATATCCAGTTTTTTTTTCTTCAATTACATATTTAAACATAACTTTAAACTCAAATCAGTACTAAAGCATGACATCACGGTCCTAATAAATCATATATGAATACATCGTTTTGGGAAAAATATTAAATTACAAAACTTTAAAGATCAAATACCTAATTAGAAAAAAAGTTAGGTACAAAACATGTAAAGAAATCTCACATCGGAAGCGACCCACAAAATATGCGCCAGCGGCATGTAGACAGACAGGGTGGGATAAGCATCATGTGGCACGTAAAGAATCACGTTGACCCAACACCAATTATGGTCAAGGAATAAAATAAGCCTAAGAAACTAACCCATAATCGCCCTGATATTTTCTTTTAATTGAGTTATAATTAAATTCCCTTTTCCTTTTTTCCATTAAATATAAATCATAAGATAATAATATTTTAGTTGAAACTCATGGCCAAAAAGCGTGTAAAAGGGAGAATGGAGTTAGTTTTGCAAATGCCGAGGTTGTAGGCAAAGGATCGTATTCTCAAACATTCTGTTCACACGCGCCTCCCCGCCGTTTAGGCACACATCTTGTGCAATTTCAGTTCTCTTTTTTATGCTCAAAGTGTTTTTGCAGTTTAATGTTAAAATTATTATTTACCCATGTTAAATAGAGAAGATTTTGGTATGTGAATTTAAAAAGCATTGGAAGTTATCCGAATATTGATGTTGAGAGGGAGAGGAGTTACTGTTAGTCTATAATACTAACAATAATCGGGACAACACATGGGGTGTGTCCATGTGATCACCTGCCAACCAGGCAGCTCTACCGGCTGGCTTAAAACCCTTGTCTAGGATTCTACACCCTCGTCCCAACATTATAATTTATACCCCCTTCCTCATGCCTTCCACGTGGCTTTTTGGTCCATATTCTAATTAATAATACCGATTGGTTTGCCTTAGACATTTTAGTCTTGAACCGACCTTTGCTTGCCGATTGATTTAAAGGACATGCAAAAACAAATAAAAAAAGGTTGAAAATGAAATAATGTAATGAGATGTGAAAACGAAAACGACACTTGATGAGAAAAGAAATGTGGGGAGGGGTTGTTGTGGTAACTGGTAATATTATTTTTTTTGTGATGTAAACATTATTAATTTAAATAACAATTAAAGTGAGATTTGGATGGGAAATAGTTTGGAAGTTTGACTTTGTGTTTAACAAAGCTATTCCGGAGTTGGACAGAGATGCTTATACAACTGTGGTTGTGTAATATTTGAGAAAGGTTGAGAGCGGTGGTTTTATTCGGCCTAAGATTGATTCTAGTTTCTACAATGGGAAAGTGCCAGACTGTGCAAAACTAAACTAAAAAGGCCGAGGTGAAATCTTTGAATTTCCTCACCACCCACCTTTTCTATAAAGTTTAAAATAATAAAGCTATTCAAGTCAAAAGTGTTGGTAATATTTTAAAGGATCACGAGTGAGATTAAAGGATTTGAAGCTGAACGTAGCATCATGGGAATTCCAAATTTCCAATGGGGGGAGGTGATGCTGGGTGTGCGTCAGATTCATAGAGATAGAGACATAGAGTAGGCAGGCCTCGGCATTTCTCCTAAAACCTGATGCCCCTCGGCGCCCCCTTTCCCTCTGCACAATGTGTCAGTTGAAACCACAAGTCTTCAAGACTTGCCTAATCTGCTTAATTAAATATAAATGTTTTCCGAAAGAAAGCTTTCTACATTTTTCTAAAACCGATTTAATATAATTCGGCAGTTTAGAGCAAGGAAAAAGAAACAAAAGACACAACATAAAAGAGTGTGAACCTTGGAAGAAGAGAGGGAGAGGGGGCCACATACCTTCTGCTCTAGCCTGATATGTTTGATCTTTTGTCTCTTAGCATATTTGCATGGGGCAGCGTTCTTTGCAGTTTTGCAGAATCTGTCATCTAGGTTGCTCTTATTTCTCATTCACACCGTAACATGAGAATTGAGGGCTTAATCCTTGTAGGCCCAAATCTATCTCAGCTCATTCAGTTTTCACGTGTTCTTTTTTAAATAGCCCAAAATATTTCGAATACATGTCTATCTTACAGGGGACGGGGTTCTAAAACACTAATCTAGCCATGTCCTACCGAACTAAACATACAGATAAACCTAATTTAATCCAAAAATGTTTTTTTTCAGCTTTGGCTCTAAGACAGTTCTTAAGAAATTTCTTTCACTCTCACATCAATCCAATGGTTGGAAACTTTTCGCCCACTTTATCATTCATCTATTGCGAATGAATGAGTTAATTTCAGTTTGATCAATTCTTGTTCATTTATTGTTTGTAGCAAATTCTTTGTATTTTGAATGAAATGGAATTACTTATAGAAAAAATGATTAAATTGTAGATCATGAATTATCAACGGACAAATAGTACAATTTGACGTTTACATTTGGATGAAGATAAAAATTTGAATAGTTCATGAACTAAAAATGAAAAATAATTAGAATATAGAGGTTAATTAAAAAAAGTGTGCAGATAATATAAGGATTAATGGTAGGATTTGATCCAAATGCCTCATTCATGGTTTAGAAATGGGTTTGGGCATCTCGATAGGACCCATAAGGGGTCGAGTCGCAGCCCAATCAACTTCTGGTTTTAGCTAAGCCTTTCAGTTTTCCAAAGGACCAAAACCCTACTTCCACTGTTAGGCATAGCTAAAGTGAATCGACGACAAAGAGGAAAGGAAAATGGGAAGGATTTTATTTGCTCTTCGCCAGGCCTTCAATTTCCGATCGGTTTCTTCTTCCTCCTCCTCAATTTGTAGCGCACGAACCACAATCTTGTCTCAAATTTCAAGAACCTTATGTTCTTCGTCGTCAGGTATTATCAATTCTCATAGATTCCACCAGTGTTTTTTGTTGGTTCTAATTTTTTATGTAAATTTTAAAAAAGGGGGGAATTTGGTTTCAGTTTCATCGGATACGAAACAACCATCTGTGGCGAGGCTTCCGTTTGTGGATGCTTTCCTGGGGAAGATAAAGAATAATAAAACTCCTTTAGCAAACAGGAAAATTTATTCACGTAGATCAACCATTTTGCCTGAGTTCGTTGATCAAACTGTCCGGATTTACAATGGAAAAAACTTTGTTCGCTGCAAGATCACTGAAGGCAAAGTTGGTCATAAGTTTGGAGAGTTTGCTTTGACTCGGAAGCGAAAATTTTTGAGGAACAAGGCTGAACCTGTAAAAAAGAAGGCCAAGAAATGAGCATTCGCCGCCCAAACCCCGTCTCATTTTGGTAAGAATCTACCTCCTTCTCTAATTTGTTTTCTAATGCCTTACTTGGTAAGCATATTGGCTGGGGTATGCTAATGTCATATTTTGTTTAGAAATGAGAACATTACGTCTCTTAAATTCCTCGCTTTTTACATTAGAGTGTTGAAAGCAAGTGTTTATTATTTCTGAATTAGTGTTGGCAAACATTGTACTGTGGTCTGTGGAAGTAGGGTATTAGCCAAAGAAACCAGTTTGAAATTTTGGGTTTGTGTATTTATGAATGAAATTGAAAGTTTTCAGATGGCTGCCTGCGGGAGATTCATACATTCTTTATTTGGCAAATTGCGTGATAGTCTAATATAATCTACTTCATGAACTTGCCTATGTCTTTAAGGTACTAGATTGATAACATGCTGAGGTTTAAGAAGATAAGTAGCTTAATTTAAGCAAGTTATTTCCTTGACTGGTTGAGTGCGGTTTATTCCCTGACAATTAACAAATGATGAATTAAATGTTGGATTCTTGTCTCTCTTTTTTTTTTCAGAATGGGAGGGGTTGTTCAGGAGGAAGATGGGCAAAAGAAAAGCAATGGAAGGAAGAATTTGGATTTAAGATGTCGTTTCTTTTGTCAAGTGATTGTAAGATTTTGTTTGGTCAATTGTTGACCTGCACTGTTATCATGAAAAACTATGTTTTTAGAACAATATACTGATCAGAACTGAAAGGTATCATTTGACAAGCAACAGTTGGGGGTTGTCCATGCAAGTTGATTTTGCAATAAAATTGTTGAATTGAGAATAATTTTCCCAAAAAGTATATGTATGTGGTGAAAATTGTTAAGTGCTTGAGATCAAAACGTTGTCTTGCAGCTCTCCTTTTCCATTTTTGTTGAAAGGGTTGGTAGCTCTCAACCATGCGGTACGTTTTGGAGAAAGGCCTTTTTGATCTGTTCTGTTTCTCTCTCGTCCTCACAGTATACAGCCTTATGATTGCGTGTTGATTCAAATTCGACTATTAAGAAAATTTTCATTCAATTGGCATTAATTTAAATTTTAATCAAAAGATTGAAAATAGAATAAAAGAATTAAAAAGCATCCCTGTTATGTAAGAGAAAACTACAACAGTGGTCACTTAATTAATCATTTAATTATTACTCAAATGTAACCTTACCCATAATTGAGTGACCCAAATATAATCTTATTCATAATTGAGTGACTTTTGTTATAATTTACCCTTAATTTAAACAAAAAAAACTGACAAGAACATATGGTTTTTTTTTCTCTAAATTGAATTAATATTATAAATTATGCCAAATCAAAATATAAAGACCAATTCCTAAATTTGAACACACTAGAAGACCAAAACATATTATAACTGAAATATATATATTGAACAATTTATATCTAAGGAGAGGGAAGGGGAATTTTACTTCTACTGGGTCTAAATTATCAGAAAATGAATTCGGTAAATAGCTGTAATAATGTGTCAAAGAATGGTAGCTTCAATCTTCTAATTGAAGAACAATATAAAATTGGGAACATGTTTAAAATATAGGTGTACTTTTTTTTTTATAACAATGTACAAATCAAATTACAATTAAAACTATACCTAAAATCTCAAATCTACTCCACAACAATGTATGCAAGAAAGCCTTTCTACAAAGGCAAATTTCCCTACCTATGGCAGTGGAAAACAACCTCATTCTACCATAACTTATTCCTCAAACCCACCTGCCAGGCTCAGCAGCGAATCTTCAAAGTCAGATTTTGCTAGGACACACATTTGAGAGATGAAATGAACTTCAAGGATCCACGAAAACATGATGTTATCATAAGGAGCTGATCATTCCTGTCTGGTTTGAACAAAGACACGAGCAATTGGGTTCACCCAACTCCCTCTTAACAAGCCGCTTGTCCCGATTTATCATATATTTGATCAGAGGTAGCTTTTGTGAGACTTGACGCCATATTTCATTCACCGTTCCATTCGGATGAGTATAGTCATAATACCGCCTCACCTGAATCCTCAAAATTTTAATTCAGGACAGTCCGTTAACAGACGTTTAGCGAATTTGAGATTTTGTTATTGGCACCATTTAATGTTGATGCATGAGAACAAATGGTAAAAAAAAAACAATCAAGAATTGTACTACCACACTCCACTTACGTCTTTCCACCTTAAACTGACATGTTTAAACATAACCCCTAGAAGTGACATGTTTAAACATAACCCCTTTCTTCTAGAACTGCACCTAGAACTTTACAACCAAACTGATTATGGAGGGGTGGGAAGTTACATTGCAAGAGTCCTAAGTTTTACTGAAATTCTGATACACAAAAAGCTATCGAGGAAACAGAGAATGATTCAAGAAGATCAATCAGCCATAAAATATGAGAGGAAAAGGATGGTGCTGTTTGCTATTTCCACCCTTTACAAACATAACAACATGAATGCTGCTGCAAGCCACAAAAGCACAGAAACAGAAAGAAAAGCGGTACCAAAAATTCTTAACAAGGAAAATTGCTTTAAAACCAAATATCATTGGCAAATCAGAACACAGTCACATAATTTACATATGCAACTGAGTGAAAGTAAACACAAGATCAAAGTTTTAAAAGCAAATCCATATTGTTACTAATAAATTTTAACAAGAGATATATGCTAAATAAAATGCAAGATGTTAATGAAAGTATAATTTATATGGAGCAGATGTGATTGGATCAATTTTACTACTTCAGTAAATAATGAATAACCAAAAAAAGGGGAAGTGAACATGGTACGAACCTCTTTCATTGCTTTCTGGTATTCAATTATTTGCTCTTCAGGTACCTTTCTCAGCAGTGAAACAAGATATCCTGGTTTTAGTGCAGTTGTAGTTTCCAAAAATACAGAAAACTTTTTGTAGTCTATAATATCTTCAAAAGGCAACTCAATCCTATCACTGACTATCACAGGCACACACAAGCTAACAATAGAATCAAAGAGTCTGCAAGCTGATGGAGTATCTCCTGCAGGATTCAAACAGAACTTTGATGTGTGCATCCCACGTGAAGCTGCTCTTCTATTCTCTCTGGATTGTGTTCCGTGTTTTATTACAACATCGTCCTCATTTTCAAGTATTTGGAAAAGCAAATCACGAATTTTGCCTCCCTGAAAAATAATAGGCATTATAATGGTATCCTAGTCATTCATGTGAGACCTGCTTTAGTATAGGATGTAATTTCAAACTATCATCTGCATCTACAGGAGCTTTAGTACAACTCCTAATAAAAAGGTCAAGGGCAGGCATTTAAGCTTTAGTACAATTCTTAACATTCATGGTATGTTAAAACAGATCTTACCTCTCTATGATCTACCTTGTCAATAAAATAATAGGACCAACAAACAAAAAATCAATCGAGGAACATTAAGTCCACCTAAAATGATAATCTTGAAAGAATTATTACCAATATATCATGGTATGTTAGTCATTCATGTGAGATCTGCCTTAATATAGGATGTGATTTCAAACTACCATCTGCAGGAGCTTTAATACAATTCTTAATAAAAAGGTCAAGGGCAGGGCATTGAAGCTAAACAAACAGGAAAAGCTTTGTATCAGTGCAGCTTAAGATCGGACACGAACGAACGTATTCAGAGCAAAAGCAGAAACCGTTGTGCAAGGCAACAAAGTGAATTATGAAAAATAAAACAGCAGTGATGAGCATGAAGTTGTCATGTATTTGCAAGGTCTATGTAGAATCTAGATGTCAAATTTTATGTTGTGTAAGCTCCGATTTGGGGATGATGGAGAAAACAGTCGTTGAAGATGAGTATCAATAAAATTTTAGGGCTATGCCCGCATTTACAATATCCTTCATAAACCAGTTTTCTTTTTTTTGAACTCTTCTCCTAGTTTTCCTAATCTAAATCATGCATTGAGCTGAGCTCACATCTTAACCCAACTATATCCATGGTCGGTGACCTCAACAAGCTAGAGCTTGCAAATTGCAATGCCATTAATAGTCTGAATAACAGTGAAATTCAACAAAGCATCATAATATGCTGAACACAAAAACACAACTTTGTATTGAAGAATTGATTACCTCTTTTCTGTACCGATTTCCCATGAAAAATAGCAAAGTCGTCCTGTCTTTCACCCCAAAATCTCCTGTATAAGCACTGATCCGATGCGAATAAGGAATTATGACATCCTTCACCAATGACCCTTGATCTGGCCTCAACCGCCCAAAATCCGAAACCAACAGCACAGCATTCTTGACATGATCCACGCCCCGATAAAGCGCATTGGGATCTCCGGCAATAATGACGTGATCCCACCCGTTATTCCTCTTCCAATACTCCTGCCCCTTGAGCCAATCCACCAGCTGGATCTGCATTTCCTCGTCGCTGTAATCCGACCCAGAACCGGGGGGGCGACCCGCGTTAACAATCAAGCTCAAAGAAGAAAAGACGGGAACGTAGAAAAGGTCGGCTTCCTCCGGATCGGTAACTTTAATGACGGGGGATCCGAGGCGATCGGATTGGGGTCGGGAGAGGTCGGAGAAGAGGAACCACTCGTGCATGTGCTGGTGACCTGGATAATTGAGGGTGGTGACGTCAGGGACGGGGGATCCACCACGCGCGAGGGAGTGCTGTTGGATGATGCCGTAGGTGAACTTGTGAGGGAGATGGTACATAAAAACCTTGACTTTGTGGGGGGAATTATTGGGGTTTTCTAGGGAGGAAATACGATCGAGGTCAAGGAAAGAGGAGGCAGAAGAGTCGGGGGGAGAGAGGGGGGAGTGGAAGAAGGTGGAGAAGAAGGCGTAGATGGCGAGGAGGAAGAAGACGGTGGCGATAAGGGTATTTTTGAAAAGGGAAGATTTTCGCGGCATATTGGAAAGCAAAGGAAAGGGAGAAGAAGAGGAGGATGGCCTTGCTGCTGTTGCCTTTCGAGTTTTCATTGGCGTTTTGGCCTTTGATTTAGGTGGGGGAGAGACTCTTCAGCCGCACCTTTGACCCTTTACCTTGCACAAACCACAATCTCCAATCTATACCTTATTCTGCGGTTTGTTCAAGATAAATATAATTAGGAATTAAAATTTCATTTCAGAAATTAAAATATTGTTAGCATTACAACTAAGTTTTCATCACCGTTTTTCTGCTGAATTACGACGTTGCTCACAAATTAAAATATTGACAATGCTAAGGGCTTCAAACCTGTCACTTTATTATTTTATTACAAAACAAAACGTTTTAACCAACCCCAAGTCGTCACGTCCAAAAAATGATGTCCAAAATCAGAAATTAATTGAATTGTTGCACATTTTTATTCATATCATAATTCTAATAATAAAGTGGGTCAAAGTTTTCTGATAAAAAAAAAGTGGGTCAAAGTTTTATTTAGGGAAAACTACATCGGTGGTCCCTAAACTATTATTATTTTTCTATTTTGGTCCCTAAACTATGTTTTTTGGCAAAATCGTCCCTTCTGTTACATAGTTCTCCTGTTTTAGTCCCCGGCGTTAAATAACTAACGGTTTTGCTGACGTGGCATTTTTTTAAGAGGAGAGAGAAATGATTAAAAAATATTTAAAAAATGCCACGTCAGCAAAACCGTTAGCTATTTAACGTCGGGGGACCAAAACAGGAAAACTATGTAACAGAAGGGACGGTTTTGCCGAAAAACATAGTTTAGGGACCAAAATAAGAAAATGATAATAGTTTGGGGACCACCGGTGTAGTTTTCCCTTTTATTTAATATACAAAGTTCTAATTATAATAAACTTACACTAATCTCTGTTAGAAGTATATAAAACATGACGTGTCTCGTTAAAATTTTACCAAGATAAAAATTATGAAAAGAAATTAGTAACTAAAAAAGAATACATTTATCATTAATTCACAATAACCCTGTTTGACAATTAGCGGAGAGCTGATAGAAGATTACATTAGCTTATAGTTAATTGCATTAACTGATTTAATTAGCGAATTGTATTAGCTGATTATATAAAACTGTTTGGTAAAATTAACTGATAGCTTATAAATATTTGATTATTTAAACAAGAAAAATGACATATAAAAATATAATTATATTTGATACTTGTTTGAATAATTTATTAATTATCAACATTTTGTATCTATTAATATTAATTAGATTATGAAAGTATTTTTTAAATATAACATTACTAAGCATATTTGAAGGATATATATTAATTAATATTTATATAATTATTTTTAATACAATTTATGTAACCCCCTCGTCCCGGTCTGGTCGGATGACCGGT
The DNA here is from genome assembly GCA_958450335.1 of Hibiscus tridactylites. NCBI lineage: Eukaryota > Viridiplantae > Streptophyta > Magnoliopsida > Malvales > Malvaceae > Hibiscus > Hibiscus tridactylites. Next base: position 92,171,593 of record OY288281.1, read on the forward strand.
TCGAGTGGGCCACACGGGGAAAACCGAAGCGAAACCCGTTAAGGTTTCCCCTCGGTTAACGACCCTAAAATTTTCTTTTTATTTTATCTTGTCTAGAGGCATAATTAAAACCTATGTGAAGCACAGCAGCGGAATATACTAACATTGCATCAAACATCGACCAACCCAACAATTAAACAGTTCATTTTAATGTTTTACAGCAGGCCGTTTCGAAACGCCCTTAGGGTGTTCCGAAACGCCTTGACCTAGTCAACGGGCCTGGGTCAACCATAAGGTGACCGTTCCGAAATAAGGGAGACCCGTATCGGAACGACCTTGACGGTCAATATCTCGTAGTCAACGAGATTTGACCGTTTCGGAACATCAAAGGCCCGTTTCGGAACGGCTTCATCTCGCCAATTTCTCAAAATTCCAGTAGCAAAAATGTTCCGAAACGACCCTTATCCGTTTCGAAACGGCAGGCCATTTGCAAAGGGCCCGTTCCGGAACAGGGGGACCCGTTCCGAAACACCCCCTGTCTGCAGACTCGATTTTGCTGTTTTAAGGCACAAGGGTGCCCCAAAACACCACCAAAACACATCACAACACCACATTAATTCAACTTAAGGCTTATCAACCATACTAGCATGCTTCAACAATGATTTAGACAAATCTAACACTAGGCAACACCTCACAAACATGCATTCATACAAACATCATTCAAACACATATATAAACTCTTAAGGCATAAGGCTAACATTCAAAAGAGCAACTTAGGCATGAGTTAACATTCATCATGGCAACACAACCATGCAAAAGCAAGATATAAGGGAGTCTATACATGCTCCTAGCAACCAACAACTGTCCAACAAAACCATACATGTCCCATTGCTCAAACCATTACATGTTTAACATTAAAATCCATACTTGATGAACTCAAGCCAAAACCACACTTGGAGGCCCTCCACTTGCCCGAGCAACCCACGAACTAAGGATCTGCAATGTTGAACAAAGAGAGCGTAAGCAATGATGCTTAGTGAGGGTGAGCTCTAAAAACAAACCTCAACATCGCAGGGTCCGAGCACGATCTAGCCAAGGTAACACAATCATACCAAAGGTCCACAAGATAAAATGCATGAGCAATAGACAATATTAATGCCATGATCATAGGCTCAATTTCCATGATACATGTAATCACAAACAAGTATCCCAAAAGAACCATGAACCTCAACACATTGATATATACATCAAACAACATTGGCACCTAGCTAAGACCCGAATACGCGGATAGACATGTTGGAAACTCACATCCAACAACCACATTACCTCACGGTGGGATTTCACTCATCACCGGCCTCGCGGAGGGGATTCCACTCATCCTCACGCCCCGTCGATGGGATTCCACTCATCACCGACTACATTTAAATACAATTCCGGGCGAACCCGTACTCCTCCTTGGTGACTCAACGCCACCAAGGCCACGCGCGACTTTAGACTCATGTGTACACACTAACATCCTAATGATCGATCATTTATATTCAAGTTTACTAGTGCCAATATTTACTCACTTCACATTACTCATTTCGATAACCTTGTGCTTAGCACGTATTCACCAACAATCATCACCATGCATGTCTCAAGCATCATAAGTCCAATCTCATTTCACATGTATAATGCAATATACATAAACATTCACATCACATTTCATACGAGACATACACAACCATGTAACTAAGTTCAACCAAAGGCTCTAGGTCAAGCTCAGGATTAGGCTACCACCCTAATCCCAACTCTAGGTGGGTCTACCAAGCCCAACCTAGTCCAAATACTCGAACCAACTATTTTAAAATCATTTAAAGCAATTAACCACTCACCTAAGCTTCCAAGCTCAAGACCAAGCAAGCAACAACCTTCAACTTCCCGGATTCACTTCCGATGCTTCACCGATGCCCAAACTTGATTCTAATCAATCCCAAACACAAACAAAACATCCACAATTAATATCTTATCATCGGAGCTAACCCGGATTAACATTACCAAGAATCCAACACACAAAATCAACCCCAAAAACAGAATTTTCGAGCAGCCCTTAACACCCACTGAATTCTCCCATTTCGAACACCCAAACAAGCATCAATTACACCCAAAATGATCCTCATATATCATACTACCTACAGCCCCCAAAATCCAACCTTAAACAGCCCCAAAACCCACTTTAAAACCTCCTAAAAACCCTCTTAAAGCCAAATTCCGAAAATTGATTAAAATCATTTGAAATTCACATATGTAACATCATTTGGCTCCTATATTCCATAACTAACCATAATAAATCAAAATATTAGGTTTAGCTACACAAAGGCACCATTTTTAATCAAAATAGTCAAAACCTCTATTTTCCAAAAACTTCATGAAAATGAAAAAGAAGGGTACTTTTATGAAGGGGAAGATGAGGGGAAGTCGAAAACACCATTACCTTTCAAAACAGAGTTGAAATGAGAGAGCTCTTGAATGGAATAGTAAATGGGTTGGGAGCTTTTGTTTTCCCGTTGATGAAGAAGAGAATGAATAGTAAATGGGTTGGGGTTTTGTTTTGTTTTAAATTTAAAGGCACAAAGACTATCTTGCCCTTAATGAAATGAATTATTCACAATGACATAAAATCCATGACTAAAAGGGGTTAAGTCTTAAAACATAGTCACTCTTTAAATTAATTAATTTGAAAACAAACCCGAGCCATTAAATAACTTATAAAACCGTGCCCAAAATAATATTAAAATATTATTTCCACCTAACCCCTAAACCCGGGTGTTACAACTCTCCCCCACTTAAGGAATTTCGTCCCCGAAATTACCTAGTGGAAACAGATACGGAAACTGCTCAACCATATCCGCTTTCCTCTCTCACGTGGCCTCTTCCACACCTCTATGTCTCCACAACACCTTGACCAACCCTATGGTCCTGCCACGCAACACCTTGCTATCAGAAGCAAGTATCTCAACGGGCTCTTCATTATAAGACAAATCCGAATTTAACTCTATCTCCTCAACAAGCATCACATGAGAAGGATCTGATCTATATCTCCTAAGCATAGATACATGGAAGACATCATGAATCTTTTCTAACTCCGTAGGTAACCTCAAACGATAAGCTACAGGCCCAATCCGTTCAACTATCTCATGCGGACCAATGAACCTCGGACTCAATTTGTCCTTCCGGCCAAATCTCATTACCTTCTTCCACGGAGACACTTTCAGAAATAGTTTCTCACCCACTGAGTACTCAATCTCCTTCCTCTTCAAATCTGCATAAGACTTCTGACGATCGGAAGCTGCTTTCAAACGGTCACAAATCAACTTCACTTTTTCTGTGGTTCCCTTAAGCAAGTCTGGCATAGGTAACAACCTCTGACCTGTCTCAGCCCAACAAATCGGAGTCCTACACCGTCTACCATACAAAGCCTCATAAGGTGCCATCTGAATGCTAGACTAATAACTGTTGTTGTAAGAAAACTCAACCAACGGTAAGTGCTTCTCCCAAGAACCCTGAAAATCAATCATACAACAACGAAGCATATCCTCAAGAATCTGTATCACTCGCTCTGACTACCCATCGGACTGCGGATGATAAGATGTGCTGAAATGCAAACGGCTACCCAAAGCACTATGTAAGCAACTCCAGAACCTCGAAGTAAATCTAGGATCCCTATCTGAAACAATAGACTTCGGAACCCCATGAAGTCTCACAATCTCACGAATGTACAAGTTTGCCAACTTGTCTAAGGAATCCGTAGTGTTCACTGCTAAGAAGTGAGCACACTTAGTGAACCTATCAACAATCACCCAAACTGAATTCTTCTTCGAAGGAGACAAAGGCAACCCCGATACAAAATCCATGGTGATCCTCTCCCATTTCCATTCCGGAATCTTCAAAGGCTGTAGCAAACCTGAAGGAACCTGATGTTCTGCCTTCACTCTCTGACAAACCATGCAACGGCTCACATACTCGGCTACATCTCTCTTTAAACCAACCCAGAAGTAATCATTCTTCAAATCTCGGTACATCTTGGTACTACCCGGATGCATAGAAAAGGGACTCGAATGTGCTTCACTCAAAATATGACGTCTCAGCTCAACATCTTCCGGTACAACAATTCTATCTCTAAAGCACAACAAGCTCTCACCACTGAAACTATACTCAGTCGGTCTTCCTTCGGCTATGTCCTGAACATGAGGAACTAGGCTCGCATCTTGCAACTGCTTCTCTCTAATCAACTGAATCAAGGAGGGCTTCACTTGCAACTCGGTGATCAAACCACCATCATCGGACACACTCAAACTAGCAAACATAGCTCTCAACTCAACGGCCACTTTTCTACTCAAAGCATCGGCTACTACGTTTGCTTTACCCGGATGGTACTCAATGGTCAAATCATAATCTTTTAACAACTCTAGCCATCTCCTCTGTCTCAAGTTCAACTCTTTCTGTGTCATCAAGTACTTCAAGCTCTTGTGATCGGTGTAGACAATACACTTCTCACCATACAAGTAGTGACGCCAAATCTTCAATGCAAAAACAACTGCGACCAACTCTATATCATGAGTAGGATAGTTCTTCTCATGAATCTTCAATTGTCTAGAAGCATAAGCAACAACTCTCCTATCTTGCATCAAAACACATCCTAAGCCTACGTAGGAAGTGTTGCGTGTAAAATAGTCTATCGCAATTGTAGTGCAAGTATACACGACGCAAGTAGTAAAGTGATACGAAGTATCGGATATCGTCTCCACAGGGATTGGGCTAATGACTTCACCTTGTTTCACTGCACGAAGTAAAAGAAATAATTAAGAGTTGTCACGAGAAAAATAAAAACGTATTTAAAAGGATTTGAGATATCAAGATGGAGAGAATGGGCTGGTATTGAGTTGCTCGGTAGTGCAGGTATTGAATTGCTTAGGATCTCCAGTTCTGTCGTCGCACCCATCGCCGACAGCACCTGTCGCGGCGTCTGTCCGTTAGCTGTCGCGGCAGCGAACACTAACTCCGTACTTCAAGCTTGGCAAGAATCCCAGATCTGCCTTGCCCTATCCCTAGGCACAAGTCTGTCGATGATCACGTCTTTGATGATACCTCCCGGCGTGAATCGAAGGATGAACACCGATGTGTATGAATTCTTCCTTAGCCACTTAACCTCGCCTTATCCCTAAGCACGAGATGGTTCAACTATGAACTAGAGAACGCGCTTTTATCTCTTTCGTATACTTAACTCTCCCGATGCTAAGTAAATGGATAACCTCACAATGCTCTCCCGATGCTCTTGCAAGATGTTAAAACCAAGATAAAAGAACTTGAAGTTTATTTTATTGAACTTGAAAAATCCTAAAACAAAGCAACCCTTGCAACTACTTTACAAAACAACCCGTAGCCCTAGGGGGAATTTAGAACATATCAGTGACAGGTAAACGGCAGGGTTTTGGTTTCGGTTATGGGGTAGTCGGCTATGCCCTAGGTTTAATCTATGCCCTTTATATAAGCTTTGGGCTCAAGTTATCTAAGGTAACAAGGATTACAACTTTAATTAAAAGTAAGATTCTAATAAAGACTAAATCTCTAAAGTCTCCTACTTTCCAGCCGCATCCTTGCTTTTAGGGATTTCCTCTCCTTTGAGCTTTGGCTTCCACACGACAGACGAGCAGATTTTTCTCTATCTATCGAGGCCCACTTCACTTTTTCCTCTTCATGAATCTGCTGTCACCATGCTGTCATGACAGGTCCATGACAGGTTCGTCTTCTTCAGCTGCTTGTCCAGTTCAGCTCTCCTGCTTATCTGCCCTGCGCCTGCCTTCGACATCTACTATGACAGATACCTGCAAAAATAACCATCTTTCAGTAGAATCCGTGCCTTTTATATAATTGTGATGTTTTATTGAAAACTAACCTAAATGTAATGCAATGATGCTTGAATGCAGCAGAAATATGGGTTTAAAAAGGTGTAAATGATAGAACTTTTACACACTCAACACACCCCCAAACTCAAGTTTTTGCTTGCCCTCAAGCAATGAAGACTTAAAAGAAAACTGAAAATTTTTGTGTTGGCCTTCAAACAGTGAACTGTCCCTCACCTGTCGCTCATTCTCTATGGTGGCAGCAACCTGTCGGAAGGGTTAGGATCTGTCCGGAATCTCCCTATAGCTCTCGTGCAGTGTGTGCATGTTTGTGAACAGTTATATGCTAAGACTCTCTTAGTTTCACTAGAATATTCAACTCCTTAACTCGAATTTTATGCCAAAGTTTACTTTCTTTTAGAAGGCACATTTTCATGCTTTTTCTTCTATTTTCAAGCTAAGATTTTCTAGAGCCAGTTTTGGGCACCTCTAGTTAGCTTCCTAGAGCCGGTTTCGGGCACCTCTAGGTTTTTGATTTTCTTTTGCTAAACTTCTTTCCTAGAGCCAGTGTTAGGCACCTCTAGGGGCTATCCAAGTTCTAAGCTTCCTATTCTAGTTTGGCTAAAAGAAATCTAAGCAATATAACAGTCACAAAAGTGTTTAAGTTTTTAGAACTATAGAAAGGCTCTAAACTTTTCCTTAACCTGTCCTACAGATGCTGCCACGATAGAGCCGTCATGACAGGTAAGTTAACTTCACAGTTTTAAGCCAACAGTTCAATTTTTCTGATTTTTCTAAATTTTTTTTTGAAAGAAAATAACTAACTAATAAGACATAACAATTAAACAAAAGATGTGCTAAAGACTCCATTAAATATGGAGGGTTGCCACCCCCAAACCCGAGGGTTGCATTGCCCTCAATGCAAAATGACATAAACACAAAGAAAGAAAAACATGATAAATAAAAGTACATCACAATATATAAGGGCAGGCAGCAATAAGAGGAGTAAAAGAAATAAAAACTTAAATTTTATGCGCTGTCCTCGCTGCTGCTGCTGACACGGATCTGATGGTAGCGTCTGCGTTGGGGAGGTGGCTGGGCAGGTTCCTGGGCAGGTTGGTCAACAGGTTCATCAGCCTGTTGAGGTGCAGGTACTTCCTCTGGTTGGTGGACAGGGTCGTCAGCAGGTTGAATGACAGGTGGCTCTACTAGTCTGATATCAGAACTGCTGCTGCTGTCCCAGCTGTTACTCGTGATAGCTTTGGACAGCATCCTCTTGTTGGCCACATGTTTGATTCTTTTCACCCGAGTGAAGGCGCTGTCCAAGTTCCTCCGGACAAGAGGGCTGTCGTCAGTGGCAGCTCTCTTGGTGCCTCGAGGAGAAGTGTCCGCCGGGGGGCTGCCGGCTGCTGTCGGAGAGGGTGTGGAGGAGGCAGATTCTCCGTGGGGAGAGACAGGTGGTGTGGGAGTGGGAGAGGGGATATTAAAGTAATGGGCGGGGAAGGTGGGGAAAATGACATCCGAAAAATTCAAAGTGTTGGTAATGAAGTTTACCGTTGCATTGGAGAAGTCGCGGATGAATGTCATTAAACCCATCTGGCGCTCCTCTATCCTCAAGATGGCAGCTAGGATGTGGGCGTTCTGATCTGCCGGAGCGTTGTTGGTCGCAGCTTCTGGGGCAGGTTCGGTGGCAGGTTCATCATCAGACTCAGCAGGTGGGGCGTTTGGATCAAAGGCGTTGAGGGGCGATACGATGATGATCTCCATGAGGCTGGAGATGTTGCTGTCGGTCCAGCCGCTGCCCTTCTTGATTTTGTCTGAAGGGTCCTCCGGTACGGTAGCGCAGCGACAGAGGGCAGTGATGGTGAAGGGCAGGCATAGTCGTGAATCTGTTCTGAAGGCACAATCGAGAATGCTGTCTCGCATGTACCTGCCCACGTTGATCGGCCTGTCATGCATGATAGAGTGGATGAGGGCCAGCCGCTGCCTGTTGACTGTCGTGTGGTGGGATGAGGGCAGGATACGCTTTTTGATAAAAGCGTTCCATAGTTTTGCCTCGGGGAGTAGCTCCGCCCGGTTGACGGAGTTAGGGTTCTTCTTGCTGGTGCTCCAGGTCGTGCCCTCCTCTGTCAATTCCCTCATGACAGCATCATGGCCGGCAGCATCGAGGGAGTCCCAAAACTGTTGATGAGCATCGTCAGTGGGGCCAAAGAAGAGGCCGAATACATGGTTGATGCTGCTGGCGGTGAAGGGAACTGTCACTCCTCGGACGACGACAGATGTCGCCGTCTTACTTTCGATCGCCTCATAGAATTGCCTGACCAGAGTGTCGTTAAGCTCTGCCGGCTGCTCGGCAAAGTCTTCCCAAAGTTGTGCCGTAATGGCCTTCATAATGAACGGCCGGAGTCCAAAAAGAGGGGCATCTCTGTTATAGATGAAGCTCCGTTCTTCCCATAGTTCCTTGTTGGCGAACGGGGATGCTGCTGCTGAAGAAGAGGCGGCAGCAGCATTCTGACGAGTTTGTCGTGAAGACATTTTTGGTTGCAAGGGCTGAAAAAGAAAGAAAGTAGATAAACTAGAAGAGAATACAAGAGAGAAAAAATCAGAAGTGAGGAAAAATGAAAGGGAGAAGGGGTTTATATAACGGTCGAGTAGCTGCCCATTTAATGCCGCAACGGCAGGCGGGAATAACGGGGCGGCAGATTGGATATTGCGTGTCTGACGCGTCTGACACACATTAATGCGTCTGCTGAGCGTCTGCCGCACGCTTCTTCGTCTGCTGTGCGTCTGTTGACAGCCTGTCAAATCCGTCTGCGCCGGCAGCCGAAGCGACAGGTTATCATAAATGGGCTTTATTGGGCTGGTGGATGGGCGGTGGTCTTGGGCCACTTCTTCTTTCTCACTTGACTCCTTTATTTCCTAAAAACTGAAATTAAAAACAAAACATTATTAAAATAAATCTTATTCCTAATAATACTAATAAAATAAAATAAATATAAAAACTAAGTTAAATTAGGGATGCCTTGTGGGGCATCACCTAAGGTAACCACTTCCTGTATTCCTGGGGCTTCAGTCCCCTGATAATGCTTGAGGCGTTGTCCATTGACTTTGAATTGGTGCCCGTCTTTTAATGATTGAATTGTAATGGCACCATGGGGAAAAACTTCAACCACTTGGAACGGGCCAGACCATCTAGATTTGAGCTTTCCTGGGAAGAGTTTCAACCTAGAATTAAACAACAGTACAAGCTGCCCTGGGCAGAACTGACGTGGCAGCAGCTTCTTGTCATGCCACTTCTTTGTTTTCTCCTTGTATATTCTTGCGTTGTTGTAGGCCATCGTCCGTATTTCATCGATCTCATTTAAATCTAACAGCCTTTTCTGGCCTGCCTTGTCTAAGTCCATGTTTACTGCCTTGATTGCCCAATATGCCTTGTGTTCTATCTCGACAGGCAGGTGGCAGGTTTTCCCATAGATTAACCGAAATGGGGACATGCCTAATGGAGTTTTGAAAGCTGTCCTGTATGCCCATAATGTATCATTCAGAAGTAGAGACCAATCTTTCCTAGTTGGTTTAACCATCTTTTCAAGAATGTTCTTTACTTCCCTGTTGGAAATCTCAGCCTGTCCATTGGTCTGTGGGTGGTATGCTGTCGCTATCCTGTGCTTGACACCATATTTCTTCAAGGCGGCAACAATTACCCTGTTGTCGAAATGTCTCCCTTCATCACTGATAATCGCTCTAGGGATGCCAAATCTAGAAAAGATGTTTTTGTGCAAAAACTTTTGAACCGTTTTGGCATCATTCTTTTGAGTTGCGATTGCTTCTACCCACTTGGAGACATAATCTACTGCTAGGAGGATGTAAAGATTTCCACACGAAGATGGAAAAGGTCCCATAAAATCAATCCCCCAAACGTCGAAGATTTCGACTTCTAAAATATTCTGCAGTGGCATCTCGTTTCTCCTTGAGATGTTACCTATCCGCTGGCACCTGTCACAGTTTTTGTAAAATTCATGTGCGTCCTTATACAGTGTCGGCCAGTAAAAGCCTGACTGCAGCACCTTGGCAGCAGTTTTATTATCTCCTAAGTGTCCTCCATATTGTGAAGCATGACAGTGATGGAGAATGTCTTCTTGTTCTTCTTGTGGTACACATCTCCTTATAACCTGATCTGCGCACAATTTGAAAAGAAGAGGTTCGTCCCAATAATAATGTTTAACATCATTTTGAAACCTCTTCCTGGCTTGATAAGTAAGATCAGAAGGTAATATTCCGCTAACTATAAAATTAACGAAATCAGCATACCAGGGAAGGTTAGAAGACTTACCTGCCGCCATGGCTGTCGCGACAGCTATTGCGGCAGCAAAGAGCTGCTCATCTGGGAAGGTCTCTAGTATGTGTGTCTCATCTACAGGTAGACTCTGTCCCAACTCCAACCTCGACAAGTGATCTGCCACCTGATTTTCTGTCCCCTTTTTGTCTTTGATTTCAAGGTCGAACTCTTGTAATAGCAAGATCCATCTTATCAACCTAGGCTTTGCATCCTTCTTTGCGAACAAGTACTTAAGGGCAGAATGGTCGGTGTGCACTATTACTTTCGTCCCAAGTATATAAGAACGAAACTTGTCGATGGAGAACACCACAGCTAACAACTCCTTTTCTGTGGTGGTATAGTTTACTTGGGCATCATTCAATGTTTTGCTGGCATAATATATGACATGAAATAGCCTGTCCTTACGCTGCCCAAGTGCTGCCCCGACAGCATAGTCACTGGCATCACACATGATCTCAAACGGTTGTGTCCAGTCTGGTGGCTGTACTATGGGGGCTGTCACTAGCTTTTCCTTCAGAACCTTGAATGCTTCAGTACATTCTTCATTAAAGTCAAAGGGTCGGTTCTGCTCTAAGAGATGACATAGGGGCTTCGTGATTTTTGAGAAATTTGCGATAAATCTCCTATAGAAACCAGCATGCCCTAGGAAACTCCTAATGCCCTTGACTGTGGTTGGCGGCGGCAGCTTCTCTATGACTTCAATCTTTGCCCTGTCGACTTCTATCCCACGGCAGCTAATCTTATGGCCTAAAACTATCCCTTCATCTACCATAAAATGGCATTTTTCCCAATTAAGAACAAGATTAGCTTTTTCACATCTTTCAAGTACCTTTTGGAGGTTGCCGAGGCAGCTTTCAAAATCGTCTCCAAAGACAGAAAAATCATCCATGAAGATCTCAAGGAAGTCCTCTACCATGTCGGAGAATATTGCCATCATGCACCTTTGGAAGGTGGCAGGTGCGTTACAGAGTCCAAACGGCATCCTCCTAAATGCGTATGTTCCGTAAGGGCAGGTGAAAGTCGTTTTCTCTTGATCCTCTGGTGCAATAGCGATTTGGTTATAACCTGAGTAACCATCAAGAAAACAATAGTAAGGTTTACCCGCTAATCTATCAAGCATTTGATCAATAAAGGGTAAAGGAAAGTGGTCTTTTCGGGTAGCTTTGTTAAGCTTTCGATAGTCCATACAAACCCTCCAACCGGTCACAGTCCTGGTTGGGATTAACTCATTGTTTTCGTTGGTTATCACGGTCATGCCTCCTTTCTTGGGAACACATTGCACCGGGCTTACCCATTTGCTATCGGAGATGGCGTAAATAATACCAGCATCTAACCATTTAATTATTTCTTTACGCACTACCTCCTTCATTGCAAGGTTTAACCGCCGTTGGGCATCAATAGTCGGCTTATGATCTTCCTCTAGGAGGATTTTGTGCATACAGATTGCCGGACTAATGCCCTGAATGTCTGCTATAGTCCATCCTATCGCCCTTTTATGCTGCCTCAACATGTCGATCAGCTGTCGTTCCTGTTCCTGCGGCAGCTTAGCAGAGATGATTACGGGCAGTGTTTTATCACTACCAAGATAAGCATATTTAAGCTGCCCTGGCAGGGGCTTAAGTTCTAAGACAGGTGGTTCAACAGTAGATGGCTTTTGGATTAAATGGTTATCCGAAGTGTAATTCAAGGGTTCGAATAACTTACCTGGGCGATGGTCTAACCAGTCTACCTCCTCATGACCTTCAGTATCAGATGTATCAGATTCAGAGGAGTTGCTGTCGTCGGTGCTGTCGTCGTTGCTGTCGTGACAGACTTGTAAATGGCTGTCGCAGCAGTGACCAAATTTTATATCCCGACAGCCCGACCTGATGCAGGGTTGATCAAAGGTCACCTCAATGATGGCCTTGCATTCTTCATCCACATCAGCATGTTTCATTGCTTGGAGAACGTTCAACTTAATTTCTTGATCGTTTACGCGCATGGTGAGTTCTCCTTTTTCCACATCAATCAGTGATCTTCCCGTGGCTAAGAAGGGTCGCCCTAGGATGACTGGTGCGTTCTCATCTGCCTCACAATCTAAAATAAGAAAGTCAGCAGGAAAAATAAGTTTATCCACTCTTACCAAGATGTCTTCAATTTTTCCCTCGGGGTGAACGTAAGAGCGGTCGGCTAGCTGTAGGGTAACTGTCGTGGGCCGCGCCTTGCCAATACCTAATTTCTGAAAAACATATTTGGGCATTAGATTAACACTAGCACCAAGATCACATAATGCCTTACCCACAAATTTATCGCCGATTACGCAAGGTATGAGAAAGCTCCCCGGATCCTTCTTTTTCTGGGGTGGTTGTCGATGAAGAATACTCATGCAGCCTTCTTGCATCCTTACCGTTTCAAATTCCCCAAGTTTAGATTTTTTAGACATGACATCCTTGAGAAATTTAGCATAACCGGGCATCTCCCTAACAGCATCTAGCAACGGAATATTAATATGAACCTGTTTAAAAATATCATAAGTCTTTTTAAGTTGAGATTCATGCTTAGCTTGCTGTATCCGTTGCGGAAAAGGTGGTGGAGGACGATAATCAGCAATGCGTCCTTCCCACTACATGCGAATCTGAGGTCGATACTCATCTTTTTTCTCCTTTGTCGCTTCTGCTGTCGTGACAGGCTCATCGGCAGCAGTCTGTTCATTACCTGTCGGGGCAGCTTCCTCGGCAGGCTTATCCAAGGCAGGTTTCTTTTCTGTTTCAGCTTCCTTTTCCGGCCCTGGTAACTTTTTCCCACTCCTAGTAGTAATCGCCTTACATTGCTCATGAGGGGGCGTTCTAGCATTTTCAGTATTGCTAGGGAATCCTCCATTCTGCCGTGGCTTAATATGCTGCGACACCTGACCCATTTGTGTCTCTAGAGATTTCAAGGTGGCCTCATGGTTTGTCATTCTCATCTTAGTTTCATCCATAAAGTCTTCCGTTTTCTTGACAAACTTATTGATGTTATCCATATACGTGCCGGTCTGAGACATAAAGGTGGCCAGAGTCTGCTCCAATATACTACTCGTGGCAGGTGGTGGCTGCTGTTGTTGCTGAGGCGGCAGGTTCTGCGGCAGGTTTTGCGGCTGCGGCTACTGTCGCGTCAACAATCTAGGACCCCCTGATTCTGATTATATGCTTGCGGATTTAGGGCATTGTTAGGGTTACTCCAGGAAAATTTGGGGTCTTTCCTCCAATTAGGGTTGTAATTGTTGGAATTGTAGTTTGGCTTGTAATTTCCAACATATTTTCCTTCTTCTATATTTATAGGGCACTCATCCCTACTATGATTTCCCTCACATGTAGCACAAACTTCCTCGACAGCAAACCCTCGTACTTCCTCTTCACTCAATAAGTGTTTCATGGCTTTAGTGAGGAATGCTACCTGTGATTTCATAGTGCTGTCGGCCTCATAATCCTTGACAGCAAGTACCCGTTTACCCCCTCTTCTAGCGGTTGGAAACTGCTCCTCATTCTTAGCCAGATGTTTCAAAACTTGCAGGGCCTCGTCCGGATCTTTATCCAATAATAGTCCATTCGCTGCAGAATCAATTCGAATGCGAGTTTGTAAGTTAGCAGCATTATAGAACTTAGTTACCTGATTCCAGACGGGGAATCCATGCATTGGGCAGTTTCGTAGAAGAGTTGTGAATCTGTCCCAGGCCTCGTGCATTGGCTCGTCATCTTCCTGTTGAAAAGTAGCAATTTCATTACGTAATCGCTCAGCTAAATGTGAAGGATTAAAACGAGACAAAAATTCACGAGTTAAATCTGCCCAAGTCATGATAGAACCCGGTGTAAGTTTATTCCACCAAGTTTTAGCTCTATCCCTCAATGAATGGGGGAATAACCGAAGCCTCAGTATCTCCGGACTAACTCCTGGTAGTCTAAACGAACCACAGATCTCCTGGAACGTTTTGAGATGCTCCCTAGCATCTTCTGTCGCAGAACCACCAAACTGCCCGGCATTGTTGATCATACTAAACATGACAGGTTTAAGCTCGAAGTTGTCAACGTCAATATCCGGCAGCGTGGTCTCCAGCTCTACATGATCGTTCAGCATGTAGTCACGACATGACCGTCGTCCACCTGCCGCAGGCGGGTCACCGACAGGCGGGATTTCTTCACCGACAGGCTGATTACGGGCCATGTGCTCTAGCTGTTCTTCAAGGTATTCGTTTCGGTCTAAGAGGTGGCGAATCTGTTTCTTGAGATTAAAGGAACGTTCAATCTCCGGATCTAATTTATACTCAGGATCTTCACCTCTTTTCGATCTGCGCATAAACAGGAAAACCTTGTGAAAAGCAAGAGTTTAAAATACAAAAGAAAAATTAAAGAAAAGTAAAAATAAAAATAAAAACAAAAACGAAAATAAAAACAAAAAGTGCAAGGAAAGAAAGGTGTAGTTATGTTGCCAATCCCCGGCAACGACGCCAAAAACTTGTTGCGTGTAAAATAGTCTATCGCAATTGTAGTGCAAGTATACACGACGCAAGTAGTAAAGTGATACGAAGTATCGGATATCGTCTCCACAGGGATTGGGCTAATGACTTCACCTTGTTTCACTGCACGAAGTAAAAGAAATAATTAAGAGTTGTCACGAGAAAAATAAAAACGTATTTAAAAGGATTTGAGATATCAAGATGGAGAGAATGGGCTGGTATTGAGTTGCTCGGTAGTGCAGGTATTGAATTGCTTAGGATCTCCAGTTCTGTCGTCGCACCCGTCGCCGACAGCACCTGTCGCGGCGTCTGTCCGTTAGCTGTCGCGGCAGCGAACACTAACTCCGTACTTCAAGCTTGGCAAGAATCCCAGATCTGCCTTGCCCTATCCCTAGGCACAAGTCTGTCGATGATCACGTCTTTGATGATACCTCCCGGCGTGAATCGAAGGATGAACACCGATGTGTATGAATTCTTCCTTAGCCACTTAACCTCGCCTTATCCCTAAGCACGAGATGGTTCAACTATGAACTAGAGAACGCGCTTTTATCTCTTTCGTATACTTAACTCTCCCGATGCTAAGTAAATGGATAACCTCACAATGCTCTCCCGATGCTCTTGCAAGATGTTAAAACCAAGATAAAAGAACTTGAAGTTTATTTTATTGAACTTGAAAAATCCTAAAACAAAGCAACCCTTGCAACTACTTTACAAAACAACCCGTAGCCCTAGGGGGAATTTAGAACATATCGGTGACAGGTAAACGGCAGGGTTTTGGTTTCGGTTATGGGGTAGTCGGCTATGCCCTAGGTTTAATCTATGCCCTTTATATAAGCTTTGGGCTCAAGTTATCTAAGGTAACAAGGATTACAACTTTAATTAAAAGTAAGATTCTAATAAAGACTAAATCTCTAAAGTCTCCTACTTTCCAGCCGCATCCTTGCTTTTAGGGATTTCCTCTCCTTTGAGCTTTGGCTTGGCATATCTCTTGATCCGGGGCTTGGAAAAATATTCGGCTTCCACACGACAGACGAGCAGATTTTTCTCTATCTATCGAGGTCCACTTCACTTTTTCCTCTTCATGAATCTGCTGTCACCATGCTGTCATGACAGGTCCATGACAGGTTCGTCTTCTTCAACTGCTTGTCCAGTTCAGCTCTCCTGCTTATCTGCCCTGCGCCTGCCTTCGACATCTACTATGACAGATACCTGCAAAAATAACCATCTTTCAGTAGAATCCGTGCCTTTTATATAATTGTGATGTTTTATTGAAAACTAACCTAAATGTAATGCAATGATGCTTGAATGCAGCAGAAATATGGGTTTAAAAAGGTGTAAATGATAGAACTTTTACACACTCAACAGGAAGCATCACTGTAAATCACAAACTCCTTACCTGAAACAAGCTGCACTAACACTGGAGCATTCGTCAAAGCTTCTTTCAATTTTTCAAAGGCCTTCTGTCTTGCATCTGACCATTCAAACTTGACTCCCTTTTGCAACAACTTAGTCAAGGGAGCAGTTACTCTAGAGAAACCATCCACAAACCTCCTATAGTAACCGGCTAATCCTAGGAAACTCCTAATCTCAGTCACGGACTTAGGTTGTTTCCACTCCACAATAGCCTCTATCTTCGATGGATCAACTCGGATACCTTCGGCCGAAACAACATGGCCAAGAAATACAACCTCTCGAATCCAGAACTCACACTTACTGAGCTTCGCATACAACTGGTTGCTCAACAATCTCTGTAAAACAAATATCAAGTGCTCATCATGCTCTTCTTCTGTCTTCGAGTACACAAGTATATCATCAATGAAGACAACTATAAAACGGTCTAGATAGTCTCTAAAAATTCTGTTCATCATGTCCATGAATGCTGCTGGTGCATTCGTGAGCCCAAATGGCATCACAAGAAACTCATAGTGACCATATCTAGTCCTAAAAGCTGTCTTGGGAACATCACACTCTTTCACCTTCAACTGATAGTACCCGGATCTCAAATCTATCTTCGAGAACACTGAAGCACCTCTCAACTGATCAAACAAATCATCTATACGAGGCAACGGATACTTGTTCTTCACAGTCAACTGATTCAACTGTCTATAGTCAATACACATGCGTCTGCTACCATCTTTCTTTTTCACAAACAACACTGGAGCACCCCACGGAGAACTACTAGGCCTAATGAAACCACGGTCTAATAATTCTTCCAACTGACTCTTCAATTCTTTCAACTCTTTCGGAGCCATACGATACGGAGCTATCGAAACTGGATTAGATCCCGAAACTGTCTCAATCACAAACTCAACATCTCTGTTAGGAGGCAAACCCGACAACTCTTCAGGAAACACATCTGGAAAGTCACACACTGTTCTGATATCTTTTGGTCTAGCTTCACTCATGTTCGGATTCATAACATAAGCTAAATAAGCCCCACATCCAGAGTCCATCAACCTATGAGCCTCTAAAGCTGACACCACATTAGACAAGAACTTAATGTTCTCGCCCACTACCACTACCTCGTAGTCATCAAAAAGCTTCAAGGAAATTCTCTTTGTCTCAAAATCCACACTAGCCTGATGCTCAACCAACCAATCCATACCCAATATAATATCAAAACCGTAGAAGGGAAGTTCCATCATATCAACTGAAAACACATGACTCTGAATCTTCAATGGACACCTCCTATACATACGTCTAACCACAACTGTCTCACCAAAAGAACTAGTAACATGCATACCTACATCTAAGATCTCAACAAGGATATCTAACTTCTGTGCATGCTCACTCAAAATGTAGGAATGCGTAGAACCCGAATCAACCAAAGAAAGCAAAGACATAGACTGTAACTCGAAATTACCTGCTATCACATCGGTGTCGTTCCCGGCCTCTCTCTGAGCATAGACTCTCGCTGGTCCTCCCGCCTCTGGCTGCACAGCCACAACATGAGCAAGGTTCCTTTGAGCATCTACCCTAGGTGCATCAGCCCTAGGCTGGAAGTAGCCACGACCGCGCCCACGGCCTCTCTGAAAATCATTCGCTCTCGCAGGAGCCTGAGCCATGTTCGGTGCCTGAGCCGCCTGATGCGGACAATCCCTCCTAAAGTGGTCCCTCGAACCACAGTTCCAACAAGCATAGAAGTTACCCCAACACTCACCAGCATGCTGTCTCCCACAACGGGTACACTCGGGCAAACGCCCTCCTCCTCTATGGCCCTGATGGCCCCTACCATGGTGGCCACCACCACGCCTATGGTCAAACTGATGTTCGCCACCTCGGTGCCTCTTGGCATCTCTACTGTTGAGTGTGTAAAAGTTCTATTATTTACACCCTTTTTAACCCATATTTCTGCTCTATTCAAGCATCATTGCATTGCATTTAGGTTAGTTTTCAGTAAAACATCACAAATATGTAAAAGGCACGGATTCTACTAAAAGATGGCTTATTTTGCAGGTATCTGCCATAGTTGACGAAGAAGGCAGGCGCAGGGCAGAGAAGCAGGAAAGCTGAACTAGACAAGTAGACGAAGAAGACGAAGCTACCATGGACCTGTCGTGACAGCAAGGTGACAGCAAGGTGACAGCAGCTTTGTGGAGAGAAAAAGCAAAGTGGACCTCGATAGATAGAGAAAATTCTGCTCGTCTGTCGTGTGAAAACCATATATTTTTCCAAGCCCCGAATCAAAAGATATGTCAAGCCAAAGTTCAAGGAGAGAAAATCCCAAGAAACAAGGAGGACGGCTGAAAAGTAGGAATCCTTAGAGATTAAGCATTTATTAGAATCTTACTTTTCATTAAAGTTGTAATCCTTGTTAACTTAGAATACTTGAGCCCAAAGCTTATATAAGGGCATAGATTTAACCTAGGAGGAATCCCCACATCATACCCCATAACCGATAACCCAAAACCCCCTGTCGTTTACCCGTCACCGACATGTTCTAAAACCCCCTAGGGCCACGGGTTGATTTGTAAAGTAGTTGCAAGGGTTGTTTTGTTTTAGGATTTTCCAAGTTCAATAAAATAAACTTCAAGTTCTCTTATTTTGGTTTTAATATCTTGCAAGAGCATCGGGAGAGCATTGTGAGGTTATCTATTTACTTAGCATCGGGAGAGTTAAGTATACGAAAGAAATAAGAGCAAGTTCTCTAGTTTATAGTTGAACTATCTCGTGCCTAGGGATAGGGCGAGGTTAAGTGGCTAAAGAAGAATTCATACACATCGGTGTTCATCCTTCGATTCACGCCGGGAGGTATCATCAAAGACGTGATCATCGACAGACTTGGACCTAGGGATAGGCCAAGGCAGATCTGGGATTCTTGCCAAACTTGAAGTACGGAGTTGGTGTGTTTGCTGCCGCGACAGCCAACGGACAGCTGCCGCGACAGGTGCTGTCGGCGACAGGCGCGACGACAGGATTGGATTCCCTAAACTCTGCAATACCTGCACTACTGAGCAATTCAATACCAGCCAATTCTCTCTATCTTAATTTCTCTACTTTTATTTTCCAGTATTCTTTATTATTTTCGTGACAATATCTTAATCTATTCTTTTCCCCTTGTGCAGATAGCGAAGGAAAGGGTTAGCCCAGTCCCTGTGGAGACGATATCCGATACTTCGTATCACTTTACTACTTGCGTCGTGTACACTTGCACTACCATTGCGATAGACACTTACACGCAACATCTACCATCAAAGTTGTTGTGCCTCTTACCAGAACTAGATCCCCCAGAACGCTTGGCCAGCCCCAAGCTGTGCTTAATGTCCTTGGCTCTAGCAACCAAGACATCAAAGTCCGAATAATCAGAAGCTAAGGTATACCTCTTAACTTCCTCATGAAGTCCGTATCTGAAACGATCACATCGAGCCCTCTCAGTAGGTACTAACTCCGGAGCATACTGACTCAGACGAACGAAACGAATCTCATAATCAGTCACAGAAGTATCTCCCTGAGTGAGAGCCATGAACTCTCTCTTCTTCTCATCTAGGTACCTCGGTCCCAAGTACCTTTTCCGGAAATCAGACTCAAAGAACTCCCAATCAATCTCTGCCTCTGGAACCCCGGTAGTAATGGTGACCCACCAGGTGTAGGCATCACCCTGAAGCAACGAGACCACACAACCCAATCTACGTGCGCCCGCACAACCCATCTGAGCCAAGATACGAACTGTCTTCTCTAACCATAACTCCGACCTCTCCGGAGTAGATCCTCTAAACTCCTCGGCTCCCAAGCTACAGAGCCTCTCCAAAGGGAGACTAGCATCATCACACCTAGGCTGAGTTGCAGCCTGAGCTCCCGCAACTGCGGCCTGAAATGCTCCCGCTATTGCTTGCACTAGCGGAGTCATGTCAATTCCAGCTAGACCTTGGCCACCTTGGCCACCTTGTGGTCCATTTCCTCCGGCTCCATCCTCGCCCCCAACTCCAGGTGGAGGAGGTGGTGGAGGAGCGCCTACTCCCGCGGCCACCGGCCCTTCAAGGTGAGCCTCCGCACCAACTGCCGGCTCAACAGGAGCCGCAACTCGTGGTTCCTGACGAACCAACCTCGGTCTACCTCTCGGTCTAGACATTGCTCTCACAGATATCAACTACAACCACAACAATAAAACATACAAGTTGGGTTAGCAAGGCAAGGCTTCCAAGTGTCCAAGTATGTTCCCTCACTTAAAAATCATTTTTCCAATGTAATAGTAGCAATGGGACCCACACACACATGCTTTAAAATAAAACAATCAGCATACTTGTCACACAAGCAACCATTCTTGCAAAACAAGCAAACACCGTGCAATTCAATTTAAAAACTTGAACTTACCTCACTTACCTGCCCAAGGTCTCGGTAACCTTAGGCTCTGATACCAACAAGTGTAACCCCCTCGTCCCGGTCTGGTCTGATGACCGGTTCGAGTGGGCCACACGGGGAAAACCGAAGCGAAACCCGTTAAGGTTTCCCCTCGGTTAACGACCCTAAAATTTTCTTTTTATTTTATCTTGTCTAGAGGCATAAATAAAACCTATGTGAAGCACAGCAGCGGAATATACTAACATTGCATCAAACATCGACCAACCCAACAATTAAACAGTTCATTTTAATGTTTTACAGCAGGCCGTTTCGAAACGCCCTTAGGGTGTTCCGAAACGCCTTGACATAGTCAACGGGCCTGGGTCAACCATAAGGTGACCGTTTCGAAACAAGGGAGACCCGTATCGGAATGACCTTGACGGTCAATATCTCGTGGTCAACGAGATTTGACCGTTTCGGAACATCAAAGGCCCGTTTCGGAACGACTTCATCTTGCCAATTTCTCAAAATTCCAGTAGCAAAAATGTTCCGAAACGACCCTTATCCGTTTCGAAACGGCAGGCCATTTGCAAAGGGCCCGTTCCGGAACAGGGGGACCCGTTCCGAAACACCCCCTGTCTGCAGACTCGATTTTGCTGTTTTAAGGCACAAGGGTGCCCCAAAACACCACCAAAACACATCACAACACCACATTAATTCAACTTAAGGCTTATCAACCATACTAGCATGCTTCAACAATGATTTAGACAAATCTAACACTAGGCAACACCTCACAAACATGCATTCATACAAACATCATTCAAACACATATATAAACTCTTAAGGCATAAGGCTAACATTCAAAAGAGCAACTTAGGCATGAGTTAACATTCATCATGGCAACACAACCATGCAAAAGCAAGATATAAGGGAGTCTATACATGCTCCTAGCAACCAACAACTGTCCAACAAAACCATACATGTCCCATTGCTCAAACCATTACATGTTTAACATTAAAATCCATACTTGATGAACTCAAGCCAAAACCACACTTGGAGGCCCTCCACTTGCCCGAGCAACCCACGAACTAAGGATCTGCAATGTTGAACAAAGAGAGCGTAAGCAATGATGCTTAGTGAGGGTGAGCTCTAAAAACAAACCTCAACATCGCAAGGTCCGAGCACGATCTAGCCAAGGTAACACAATTATACCAAAGGTCCACAAGATAAAATGCATGAGCAATAGACAATATTAATGCCATGATCATAAGCTCAATTTCCATGATACATGTAATCACAAACAAGTATCCCAAAAGAACCATGAACCTCAACACATTGATATATACATCAAACAACATTGACACCTAGCTAAGACCCGAATACGCGGATAGACATGTTAGAAACTCACATCCAACAACCACATTACCTCACGGTGGGATTTCACTCATCACCGGCCTCGCGGAGGGGATTCCACTCATCCTCACGCCCCGTCGATGGGATTCCACTCATCACCGACTACATTTAAATACAATTTCGGGCGAACCCGTACTCCTCCTTGGTGACTCAACGCCACCAAGGCCACGCGCGACTTTAGACTCATGTGTACACACTAACATCCTAATGATCGATCATTTGTATTCAAGTTTACTAGTGTCAATATTTACTCACTTCACATTACTCATTTCGATAACCTTGTGCTTAGCACGTATTCACCAACAATCATCACCATGCATGTCTCAAGCATTATAAGTCCAATCTCATTTCACATGTATAATGCAATATACATAAACATTCACATCACATTTCATACGAGACATACACAACCATGTAACTAAGTTCAACCAAAGGCTCTAGGTCAAGCTCAAGATTAGGCTACCACCCTAATCCCAACTCTAGGTGGGTCTACCAAGCCCAACCTAGTCCAAATACTCGAACCAACTATTTTAAAATCATTTAAAGCAATTAACCACTCACCTAAGCTTCCAAGCTCAAGACCAAGCAAGCAACAACCTTCAACTTCCCGGATTCACTTCCGATGCTTCACCGATGCCCAAACTTGATTCTAATCAATCCCAAACACAAACAAAACATCCACAATTAATATCTTATCATCGGAGCTAACCCGGATTAACATTACCAAGAATCCAACACTCAAAATCAACCCCAAAAATAGAATTTTCGAGCAGCCCTTAACACCCACTGAATTCTCCCATTTCGAACACCCAAACAAGCATCAATTACACCCAAAATGATCCTCATATATCATACTACCTACAGCCCCCAAAATCCAACCTTAAACTGCCCCAAAACCCACTTTAAAACCTCCCAAAAACCCTCTTAAAGCCAAATTCCGAAAATTGGTTAAAATCATTTGAAATTCACATATGTAACATCATTTGGCTCCTATATTCCATAACTAACCATAATAAATCAAAATATTAGGTTTAGCTACACAAAGGCACCATTTTTAATCAAAATAGTCAAAACCTCTATTTTCTAAAAACTTCATGAAAATGAAAAAGAAGAGTACTTTTATGAAGGGGAAGATGAGGGGAAGTCGAAAACACCGTTACCTTTCAAAACGGAGTTGAAATGAGAGAGCTCTTGAATGGAATAGTAAATGGGTTGAGAGCTTTTGTTTTCCCGTTGATGAAGAAGAGAATGAATAGTAAATGGGTTGGGGTTTTTGTTTTGTTTTAAATTTAAAGGCACAAAGACTATCTTGCCCTTAATGAAATGAATTATTCACAATGACATAAAATCCATGACTAAAAGGGGTTAAGTCTTAAAACATAGTCACTCTTTAAATTAATTAATTTGAAAACAAACCCGAGCCATTAAATAACTTATAAAACCGTGCCCAAAATAATATTAAAATATTATTTCCACCTAACCCCTAAACCCGGGTGTTACAATTTAATTAATTATTAAATTTAAATACAAATATAAATGTGTGAGAATAAAAAGAAAAAAAATTAATTTACAATTGTCACGATGTAAATACGCGATAGTGAATAATTCAAAAATTAAATGTTAAATTTAGGTTTTTTGATAATTGTTAAGGGTATAAAGGCTCCTTATAACTACTATGTCAATACATCTAATTCAAAAAGCTTCTATTAGTAGTTTTTTTCAAAATTAGAGGTTCCACCCTAATTTCAAAAGCTTCTATTAACAATTTTTTCAAAATTAGAGGCTTCACCATAATCCGCTATTCCAATACGCTATTCACCAAACATTCAAATTAGCGGATTTAACCGGTTAAACTTCTAACATTAGTTCAAACCTCTAATTTTAGCTCAAACTGGTATTTATTAAATATGGTCAATATATTGCCTAAGAATATCTCTATAACGATGTCATATATTAATATTCATCACTATTTTTTAATGAATAAAGTTTAAAATATCACTAAACTATTTTAAAATATTTATTTTGATCACTCAATTTTTAAATGTTATAAAATAGGTACTGAACCTCAATTTTTTATTGGTTTAATTTTTTTGACAAATCTTAATTCTAATCCTAATCCTACCTAGAGGGGAGACTCTAACGGAAGGAAGGGGGTGCTCTTAGTGGGTCTAGAATCTATGACCTAAAGAAAATGAAGGAACAAATATGAAAGAGCTTATGGCAAATTTAATATAAACTTCATGAATTCCAAAATCTGGGTCGTTATAGATTTGTTTGCAAAACAATTTGTAAGAATGTTTATTTCACTCTCCACTCTGTAATCACCTATTTTGTCCGGGGTGTTAAAACCCGCTTTCTTTTCTTTTTTTAAATAATGAGCTTTATATAAAATATAAAAATCAAAAAGTGTATATATACACTATCCATTATTATTATACTTAGCACACCTTACTTATATTTTTGTTATTAATATTATCTATTATTATCCTATCATATATCATTATTATTTATATATTACTATCTATTAATGTTCATTATCTATCATTACTATTATCTACTATTACTAGCATCATATTAAATTACTACCTATTATCTATCTTTATCTATCTATTATTATTATTATTATATGCTACTACCTATTATCACTATTACGTTCATTATCATTTTAAATACCTATTTATTATCCTATTATTATGTATTATTTATTACCATTAATATTATTATTATTATTATTGTTATTATTATTAATATTATTACTAATCAAGTCTGAAAAACAAAAACATTAATAAACAAAAGCCCAATTTGTATTATTTTTACAGTCCATTACAATACAAAGCCCAGTTCGGGCCCGAATAATAAAAAAAACCTAATCTGCTAAAACAAAAACCCTAATACCCATCTTCTTTTTTACAGCCGCCTCCCCGTTTCCCAGATCTAACGGTCCAGATGGTGTCTCAGCGAAACCCTAGAGGAGCGTCTCTCGAGCTCCAGCGCCGCATGATCCCAGCCGTCAGATCTAATCAGATCTGACGGCCCAAACTGAAGCCCTCCCTCTGCCACGACTCGCGCGTATGGTCCACGCAAAACCGTCCAGCTCCCACGACCTCACGTGCGACCGCTCGAATGCCCTACGCGCGCGTGCCGATGACATCCGGTCACTCAGGATCGATCCACGGCCGTTGGATGCCCTTCTGGTCCCCTCCCCCAACAGCCACGACTCGCACGCAACAGAAACGCAAATATCAAGAGGTGCATGAAGCCAAAGATGCAACCGAAATCAGAAATAAATCAAGAATCCAGAAATCACAACGGAAATTGCAGACAATCGTACAAATCAACAGCAAATTAGCAGACAAATTCCAGCAATATTAGGCATTAGAAAAAAAGAAAAAACATGTAATTCGGGGCTATAAATACCCGAAAGCAATTGTAATGAAAGGAGGGGATTCTCAAGAGGATTTTTAGAGAAGAGAAAAATTGTAAGAGGAGGATTTTCAGAGAGGATTTTTTGGGAGAGAAAAAATTGTAGAGAGGATTTCGGATATTCAGAGAGCAAAACTTGTAAAAAGAAAAATCAATACAAGCAGAGTTTCAGAAGGTATTTCTTCCATTTTTCAGTTTTGCATCAAACGTAAAATAAAAAACAGAAGCGAATCAGTTTTTTGGTTACCTTCAAGTCTCTTCATCTTCGTGATCGTCCGTTTCCTTTCGCCGGTGACAAGCTCCGTAGCCTCGTCTGAGGCCGTACATGGTGAACCGGTGGTAAGGACTCTGAGTTTTTAAAAGAAATTGTTTCAGGGGGTTTTCAAAAACGATTTCGAAAGGGTTTTATTTTTGGTGGCTTTCGAAAAGGGGGTTTCTTTGTGTTTTCGGGGTTTCGGAAAAGTAAAAAAAGGTCTTTTAGGGTTCCGGCGCCGGCAACGGCGACGGGAACCCCTTTGCGGCGCCGGAAATAATAGAAAAGGGAGGAGAGGTTTTCGGTCTAGGGTTTGTAAAATAGAAAAAGGGGGCTGATATGTTTTAATTTAGGTTTTATAATATTTCTTTGTTTTAAAAAATGGTCTAATCGCGTTTAAGCCCCTCCGCGTCACTGTAATTGCACGGGGAGGGCTTCCGCGTTCTAAAACCACATCCCAGGTCCCTCTGTGTTTTTAAGGTTTTTCAATTCCGTCACCATTATCATTTTGATTGGCATTCGGATGGGTTAATTCCTATTCCGGTCCCTGTGGCTTTTCGTCTTCTTTTATTTTGGTCCCATTACGCATTTTAATCAATGGTTTATTTACGTATTTGGTCCCTGCCAGTTTCTATTTATTTACTTAATTATTTATCTTTCGGCATATTATTTTTGGTCATATTGTGGTTATGTATGCATTTTTGTCCCCTTTATATATGTTGCATCGAATGTATATTGTGCACATTTAATATGTTATTCATGCATTTTGCATTTTTTTATATCGAATACATGTATTTTGCCATATTGTTTATATGTACATATATGTTCATAATGTTGCATGCCTATTTGTTTTAATGTCATTCGAATATATATTTGTTGTATGCATTTTTAAATTAATTCATTTTTAATTATGAAACGGAGATACCTATTAATTTGCGTATTCGGGTCGACATGCCTAGCTTATTGGATGTCCCGCGAATATTCGGATTAATTCGAATCGTCTAAAGGTAAATCTGTAATTAAAATGAACAAGACCATAGCACCATATTTTATCTGCTTGCATCATGCATAAAGGTGACGTACGGGATTCGAACCCTAGACTAACACGGCAGTCAGTCTTATATGATGTCGGTTTAGTCTTTGGTCCGGTGTACCGTCATCCTTTTTAATTAAATAATTAATTAATTCGATACCACCAATTTGAGAAAGCTCGTGAATTAAAACCTAATTTTCAATCAAGAACCCCTAATTAAATTCTTCTTAAATTTTAAATAATTTCAATCAATTAAAGGCAACAATTGTTTTGGTACCGATTTCTGGGCGTGATGGGGACGCTAACCCTACCCCACACGTAACCAACTCCCGAACCCTTTCAAACGAATCTCTGGTTTTGTTTTTTTACGGTGTCTGGCCTACCATAGTGGCCGGTGGCGACTGTAACCCCCTCGTCCCGGTCTGGCCGGATGACCGGTCCGAGTGGGCCACACGGGGAAAACCGAAGCGAAACCCGTTAAGGTTCTCCCTCGGTTAGCAACCCTATTTTTTTTTCTTTTCTTTTACTTAATCCTTTCTAAAGTTCATTTAAGTCCTATGTGATCAATCAGCGGAATAGAACACATGAGACAAACATTCGAACCCAAAACAGCAGTTAAACAGCCCACTTTTAACATTTTAAACAGGCCGTTTCGAAACACCCTTGAGGCGTATCGAAACGCCTTGACCAGGTCAACTGTCCCAGAGCCTCTACAAGGGGTCGTATCGAAACGGTAGTCAACCGTTTTGAAACGCCCACGACGGTCAATATCTCGTGGTCAACGAGATTTTGACCGTTTCGAAACCTTTACACCCGTTTCGAAACACCTTCATCTCGTGAATTTCTCAGAATTCCAGTAGCCAAAACGTTCCGATACGTGTTTCGGAACAGGGGTTCCAAAGGCCATACCGTATTGAAACGTGTTCCGATACGGGGTCCTTGAAGCCTACCCGTTCCGAAACGATCCCTCCCGTTTCGAAACGCTGGCAGTCTGTAGCCTTTGAAATACAGATTTAGGGGTGTTTTGACAAGTCTAAAGGTCCCATAGGACCCCTAAAGGCACACAAAACCATCAAACATAATCTAGAGGCATACGTCCTAGATTTAACATACTCAAACACATACAAGCATGGATTTGGACAATCTTTCGTACATAGCAAATTACACATTAAGAACCTTTCATACAAGCATGCTTGAAGACATTAAAAGAACCAATAAGCATCATACATATCAAATAAGTTTACATGTCATTCAAGCAACTTAAGCATTCATAAGCCATCCATCATACAAACATTTGGCAAGATATAACATACTTACAAACCAAGTCAACCATAGACATATATCAAACTCAAACCAACAATACCTATCCCATTGCTCCACTATTACAATCTTTAAATTTAAACATCATACTTGAGCTAACCGTAAGCAACACTTAGAGGCCTTTCCTTGCCCCTTGCCACCCTCAAACTATTGATCTGCATTGTCGAACAAAAGAGAGCGTAAGCATAAAAGCTTAGTGAGGGTAAGCTCTTTAAAAACAAACCTCGACAATGCAGGGTCCAAGCACGAGCTACAACCAAGATAAAATGCATGATCTTATCTCCGATCCACGCGAGCCATAAATATAGATGATGCATGAACATATATTCAATATCATGTCATGCTCAATATGTTTAAATCCACAACATATGAAATCACATATATCACACCATGTTAGCAACACATCCCAAAACACATTGTCTCATAATTAACCACATGTGGGCAACATAAACTACAATCTGTATTGGCACCTAGCTATGACTCGAATATGCGGATAACCCGTTGGAACGCATTTCCAACAACAACATTACCTCGGTGGGATTCCACTCATCACCGGTCCTTGCATGTGCGGGATTCCACTCATCGCCACATGCCCTACGGATGGGATTCCACTCATCATCACGTAAAAATATAAATACAATTTCCGGGCGAACCCGTACTCCTCCTTGGTGACTCAACGCCACCAAGGCCACGCACGACTTTTGACTCATGTGTACACACTAACATCCTAATGATCGATCATTTGTACCCAAGCATACTAGTGCCAATACTACACATTTCATTAATCATTCATAATATCAATTCATAACACTTTCGTGCTTAGCACGTACTCACCATGACTTACCATCATGTACAAACTACGTTTCCATGCCTAGCATGTACATCACCATGATCCTCGGATCATGAAACCACCTCATAATATCATTTCACACATCAACACCACATGTACAACATTGACAACCATATCACATTATAGTTTACACATGTGTATAACCATATCATATCTATCATCAACATGCAAATAACAATACATCAAACATGCCCC
The DNA here is from genome assembly GCA_958450335.1 of Hibiscus tridactylites. Taxonomy (NCBI): domain Eukaryota; kingdom Viridiplantae; phylum Streptophyta; class Magnoliopsida; order Malvales; family Malvaceae; genus Hibiscus; species Hibiscus tridactylites. The sequence goes on from OY288281.1 coordinate 92,200,526, forward strand.
AACATACATGTATACAACACATACATAATTAACACCATCCCAATTTAATACGAGGCATATACAACCATTAAAAGTGCAACCAAAGTCTCTAATCAAAGCTTGGGATTAGGCCACCACTCTAATCCCAACTCTAGGTGGGTTTACCAAGCCCATCCTAGGTTCACATGCCTGAACCAAATACTCAAAACCAATTTGAAAATATTTAACCACTCACCTAAGCTTCTAAGCTCCAAGCCAAGCAAGCAATCATCTTCAATTTCCCGGATTCGGTCCCAAAGTCTCTTCCACGTTTCCTCTTGCTTCAAGTCAAACAAAACACTTACATTACTTCCCAATTCAATGCTAATTCAATCATCCATCTACTTTGCAAATCACAATCCATTTCTACAATTTTCCAAACCACATAACATCTCCAAAACCCAATTTTCGGACTCCCACAACCAAGGACTGAAATACCCAATTCCAAGCACCCAAATGGCTTCCAAAACACCCCAAATCACCCTCATAACATAGGTAAACCATCAGCCCTTCAATTCCAACATAAAACCCACCAAAAACTCAAGTTTTACAACCTTAAAACTAGCCTTAAGACCATACTACGAATTTTCATCCAAAATTAACCAAATTAAGATATGTTGTAAGTTTCATCATGATTAAACATAACCCCAAAACAATTTCTCAAAACAAATTGAAAAACCCCATCAAAACCCCAAATTTCCATATGAACCCTAATTTATCAAAACCCATATTTTTGAAATTTAAGACAATATACAAGTAGAGGATGAAGAGGAGATTAAGAAAATATAATTACCTCTTAAAATGGTGTTGAAATCGGGTGCTAAAATAGATGGAATAATAACTCAAAGCTTGTAGGGTTTTAGAAATGGTGGGGGTTTCCAAATGTGAAAAGGGGAAAGAATGAGGGAGGAAGACAACTTTAAAATAAAGTGGTCTTGCTTTATTTAAAACTTGGGTAAATATCAACATAGGTCCCTCCCTTCATATTAAAACTTAATTAGACCATTATTTGAAATTGAATCGTTTTAATTAAGTTTTATTTGACCCGAACCAATACTCGGCTAACTCCTAGGCCCGAAACACGGGTGTTACAGCGACTCCAAACCGAAAAAAAGATTTATTTAAAAGGTTTTCTTTCCAAAACCCGAACCGAATTAATTTTAAACTCCCGCTTTTTTTAAATTGAATATTTTTCAAAAGTAACGGGAACTTGATTTGTGGAGAAAAAACCCCGTTACACACTCGTACTTCAATCCTTAAACGTACAAGTAGATAGAGATAAAGAGCTTTGTTTCCTATTTCTTTTCTCAATTGTTTCATTTCATCCTTTTCATTGCAGCTCATTGGACGTATTTTACTGGTACGATGTTTATTTTTTTAGTTTTTTTCCATTATAATTCTACTTTATTTTGTTGTTTTTTGCTATATTTTCATTTCGTTTAGAATATTTTTATTTTATTTTTTAATAAATTCAGTTACCATATTGTTAAATAAATTGTTACTTAGTTTGAAACTAGCATGCATGACATAAAAAAATAAAAGAAAAAAAACTATCTGGTTATTTATAAAATATAAATAGTTATTATTATTGATAAGGTATAATTTTATAGTAATATATTAATTTTAATTATTACTAAAATTTCATATATTTAACTTGTTGAGATGTGTGGGGCTCGATTCGTTCAACCGATTTTGCTCACCAAGTGGTGGAGAGGTGGATATTTGGGTGGAAGGGTTGTGGAAGCTAGAAAGAATATAGACACAAAGATTTATAGTGGTTCGGCCTTCTAACAAGCACCTACATCCACTACCTTAGCTCCCCACTAAGGATTTCACAATCAATCCACTAATTGATTCGTCCCCTTTTCTAGGATTAGGAGGAAACCCTTACAACCGATCAAGCTTCTACCCAAGCCTTGATCAAAATCCTCTTTTACAAAGAGATAAATAAAGCAAACTTAAACCCTCTAATAAGTGTTTGTTTGCACAATGAAGCACTCACCCAAAACCTAAAACACTTGAGCAAATTTGACAATTTTGGCTCACTAGTGTTTGTCTATACAAGAAATGACAAATTAAGCACTAAGACAATTTCTTGATCATTTGATGTTTGACAATATGAGCATTGGTCTTCTCTTGATGCTTGGAGGTCCCTTTTATACTCCCAATTGAGTTTATAGCCGTTTAGGACCGTTGGGGTTGAAATAGAGTCGTTGGAGCCTTTAATTCCCTCCATAAATGCAGTTCTGCAGCTCCCCGTTTCGAAACGCTCGAAGCCGTTTCGAAACACCCTCAATATAGAAAGAGCCGTTGCAGTCTGTCAGGGTACCCGTTTCGGAACACCCCCTTGCCGTTTCAGAACGCGTATCGAAACGCTATAAGCCCGTATCGAAACGACCTGCATTTAAAAGTTAGTTGAGAAAGAGCCGTTGGGGTTTATGACCGTTGTGGTCAGTGCCACGTGGGCGTATCGGAACGGCCTAGCCCGTTTCGAAACGCCAAGGCCCGTTTCGATACGAGTATCGAAACGTTTTGGCCACTGGAGGCACCTGTTTCGAAACGCCCTAAGGTGTTTCGAAACACATGGTCAGTTTTGTGAAAATTGGCCTTTGAAAACATGAAAAACCTTTATGAAAAATTCCCTAAATATTATTTCAAGTTGTTTGGACTTTGGAAATGTTTTAAATACTTTTTAAATCAGTCCAAGACATTTTTCAATTATTATATCAAAACATTAGTTCTACAATCTCCCCCTTTTTGATATAATAAAACCACTTGAAAAATTGTTTGGAATTCTCCCCCTTTAACTTTAAAAATGTGAATAAGAGATTAAAATTTTAATTCAAATAAAGCTCCCCCTTATTCATTTGAAAATTCAATTTTTCAAACCATTTCTCCCCCTTTTTGTTATATCAAAAAGATTTAAAACATTAATCTCAAAAATAACAATAGAGGTAAAATTTAACAAAAATATGAATTTTGGTTTTAAAATGGCTCCCCCTTACTCAAAGCATCATTTAAATGTTAGTCCAACATATATGATCATCTAGTTGAATTAAAAAAAATAAGACAAATAAATTCAAAACAACTAGAAAATTTTACCCACACTTGAACCCAAGGGAGGATGTGAAGCCTTCCTTCTTCAAGTGTTCTTCCTTGTGTGCATGGAGCTCCCCCTCAATGTTTGACTTGTTGAACATCTCCATCACACCTACAATAGACAATCAAGTAATTTTTGGTATCCAAATTGCTTTGGATCCATAAACATTAGTAGCACAAAATTTAGTCCCCTTAGGAATCCATTTTTCAATTTCATCATTTTTAGTTGAAGTGGTTAGTCCTTTTGGGACCCAAACACTTCTAAAACATTTTCCATTCACAAATCTAGGGGCACTAGATTGTCTAACATAAAAGTTTGATTTTCCAAAATTGTTTTTCTTTTCAAGCTCTTTGGAAATCAAATCTTTTTCTCCCTGAACTTTTTGAAGCAATTTTTGTAAATCAAGACATTTTAACTCAAACTCTTCAAGTTTTGCTTCAAGTTCAAGTTTGGTTTTAGAAAGCAAATCATTTTGAATTTTTAACTTTGAAATCAATTTGTGGTTGCATGGTATATATGTTTGGTCGAGTTGGGCATCTTAAAATGACATAGAATTTTATAGAAAAACATGTCAGTAAAACCCGGTGTATCAATTTGTGGTGCCCTTCTTGGTTCTTGTCGAATTCACAGAAATTTCGACTTGGGCGCCATTGCTTCAATTTTGAGTTAAATATTTAAGAATAAATTTAATAAAAATATAATTATATTTAAAGTATTGGACTAAATTATAAAAATTATAAAAAATAGGGATCTATTTCGGTTTAAATAAAGATTTTAAGGACTAAAATAAATAAAAATACCATCTTATTAAAAATGTTGGACTAAATTATTAAAATTAGAAAGAAATTGGGGTCAATTTCTGGTTAAATAAATATTTTTAGGACTAAATTGAACAAAAATATCATCATATTTAAAGTATTGGAGTAAATAAAAAAAATAAAATGAATCTGAGGTTAATTTCGGGTCAAATAAAGATTTTTATGAATAAATTGAAAAAAATATAATTACATTTAAAATATTTGACTAAATTATCAAAATTAAAAAGAAAATAGGGTTAATTTCGGGTTAAATAATGATTTTTAGGATTAAATTGAACAAAAATAAAATTAATTGATTATATTTAAAATATTGGACTAAATTATAAAAATTATAAAAAAATAGTGGTCAATTTCAGGTTAAATATAGATATTTAGGACTAAATGAAACAAAAATAAAATTAATTGATTATATTTAAAATATTGGACTAAATTATAAAAATTGTAAAATAGTAGGGGTTAATTATGGATTAGATAAAGATTTTTGGGACTAAATTGAACAAAATATCATAATATAAAAATATTGAACTAAATTATAAAAATTAGAAAAAAATTGAGGTCAATATCGTGTTAAATAAAGAATTTTAGAACTAAATTGAACAAAAATAAAAATTTAACAGACTCAGCGTGCAATTTGCCTCTTTTATTAAAACAAGTTGAGTTTTTTTGTTGATTAGTGACACGTGGCACGTTCTGATTGACTCCGGGAATTAACAGTAAAAAACAACTAAGATTGCAATTTAAAGTTTATGCCACAAAACATCCCGAAAAATTCTTTAGCTGATAACTCCGTAAAAAAATGTATACTTTATTGTTCATTAAGTTAAGTCTCGTAATAATAGTAGTAGTAAATAGTAATAATAAACAACGGGGTTCTGTAATAATAGTGATACGTGGCGCGTTCTGATTGATCTTACCTCTTTTTTAATGAGAGTTAACAGTAAGAGTCAACTAAGATCACAATTTAAAGTTTAAGCCACAAAACATCTCGAAAAATTCTTTAGGTGCTAAATTGGTAAAAAATTTATATTTTAGTGTTCATTAAGTTAAGCCTCGTAATAATAGTAGTAGTAAATAGTAATAATAAGCAGCGGGGTTTTGTAATTTAAAGGTCAAAACAGGTACATTTTGGTCAGGAGGGAAATATGTATCATACCAAAAGACACGTGTACGTGATGCGATCACATAAATCAATAGGAGAGAAAGATTAAAAGATTTGAAATCTCCAGAGTGCCCTCGTATCAATTAATACGGGACCGACTTTCCTGACCTTTCTTCTCAAGATGTACACATTTTGTTGAAACCAAATCTGCAACACCTCCATCTTCCAAATCCCTGAATTATTGCATTTTCCTTTCAGAACATCATGGATCTAGCGCCGGAGGAGCTTCAGTTCTTGTCCCTATCAGATATCCTAAGAGAATCGGTTTCAATCCCTAAAAGATCACCCAAAACCTTCTATCTCCTAACCTTAGCTCTCATCTTCCCTCTCTCCTTTGCCATTTTGGCTCACTCGCTTTTCACCCACCCGATCTTGAATCAACTCGAATCCCATCCCTTAGCAGACCCGGCTCAGACCCGGCACGAGTGGACTCTCCTCTTAACCTTCCAGTTCTGCTACCTGATTTTCCTCTTTGCCTTCTCTCTTTTATCAACAGCTGCGCTTGTCTTTACGGTCGCCTCTCTCTACACATCGAAGCCGGTCTCTTTCTCCTCCACGATCGCGGCCATACCCAAGGTTTTTAAGCGCCTCTTTATAACCTTCACATGGGTTTCTCTCTTGATGTTTGTTTACAATGCCCTGTTGATTGCTTTCTTGGTCTTATTTGTCATTGCCGTTGATACCCGGAATACCTTTTTATCCTTGTTGTCGTTTTTGGTGATCTTGGTGCTCTTCTTGGGCGTTCACGTTTACATCACGGCACTTTGGCATTTGGCCAGTGTGGTGTCGGTGCTTGAGCCGATTTATGGCCTTGCAGCTATGAAGAAGAGCTACGAGTTGTTGAAAGGGAGGGCGAAGATGGCGTTCATTTTGGTTTTTGGATATTTGGCAATTTGTGGTGTGGTTGCGGGTGTTTTCGGAAGTGTGGTGGTACATGGTGGAGAAAAGTATGGGGTTTTTTGGAGAATTGTGGTGGGGGGTTTTTTGGTTGGAGTTCTGGTCATAGTCAATCTGGTGGGCTTGTTGGTGCAGAGTGTGTTCTACTATGTTTGTAAGAGCTATCATCATCAGGGGATCGACAAGCTTGCTTTGCATGATCATCTTGGTGGGTATCTTGGGGAGTATGTGCCTCTCAAGAGCAGCGTCCAGATGGAGAACTTGGACTCTTGATTTGTGTATTTTGTGAAATGATGTAGGCACGGAATGTATTTCAATTGGGTATGCCAGACACTAAATTGTTCTTCGCTACTCTAATTTCTTCACAATAAAGGTTGTAGTATGTAACTGTCCTTAGTTTCTGTGATTGTTCTTTTAACTGTTTTGCTGGAATTATTGAATCATAACTTGTATATTGGACTGCAGAACCTATGGTTGCTTAGTGATCAATGGTCATGTTGTTGTTGTTGTTTCACTTGTGTTTATTATGTTATTGGGAGATGATGCTTATTGTTGGATTGCCTATCTTCATAATCCTAACATTGTGCATGTATTCTAGGAGATTCTTGGCTTACAATGACCACTTCCCATCTGTAGTTTGTTTATGCAAATACGGAACAATTGATGTTAGGAAACAGATTATGTTGTGTTTAGCTTCCCAAAAACATTAAGGCATTTGGAATTTCCATAGTCGACCCAAGTTGTTTACTTTGATTGTAAAGCATCATTTTTGAATCCCCCATAAAGCCCAGAGTAGCAAAATATTGAAATGGCCAGACTTTTCATCAACTTGTATTCTGTCAGCCATCTTCCTCGTAGCACCTCTGGGAGCATGAGCTTATCTTGAGAATGGAGTGTGTTCCCTCTTGTTTTTATCTTCTTTGATTTGATGAATTTTTAAGATATCCTAGCCCCAAGTAGTTTTTCTTTACTTTTCTACTTTCTATTTGCAATAATGGTCTAGCCAGCTGGGAAAATGATAGTTGCCAACAAGAGGTTGAGACATTGTCAAGTTTAAAGATGAGACATCCCTCCTGCAACAGATATACCAAGGTTGTCTTAAAAACCAAATCACTTTTGTCTGGAAGAAGATAGAAAAACTCATCTTCTGCAACATATCTCTATTTATACGATTCCCCCCTTCTTGTAGAATTGCAGGACACCGACCAAGCAAACTAGAAGCGCCAACTTGCCACTCATGTTATAACTTCATTTTCTATTTGAAATTTGCTGGTTGGATAAGTTTATACCATTCCTTTTTGTTCATGGATAAAACTCTTTTTCATTTATCAAATTAGATCAACAAAACTGAAGAAACTAATAAGGCCTGAGTTCATTAAGCTTGTTTATTGTTTAGATATAAATAGTTAAACACAGAAACTATAATGTTATTATTACTATTTACCAACATATTCTCAACTTTTAGGTGAACGTGATGATGGAGGGCAATATTTGGTTAATGTAAGCGAATATGTTTATTTTATTCAGGGCACATAATTTCAAGTTAATACAAACCGAACTCAAACATAAACAAAGACGATGTGATGAGAAGATAGCAAACATAAGCAGATACTAATTACTAGCAATAGCAAAGGCGGTGCTGGATCTAACAAATATATTACTTAAAAAGCTTGGAGGGAGCGGCAGAGCTGATCAGGTGGGTCTTTCCTCCTACAATTTCTCTGCATGGGAAAACAAGTTAGCCACCCTGGAGCTGGAATCTGATGGTACTACTAATTGAAAAAGCACTTCAGTCTGCGTTGTGAGTATTTCAAGTGAATTTAGTGGGGGTGTCATCTGCTTGAGACTGAATCAGATGTTGGTGAATTTATGACTCAAATACCTTTCTTTTTTAGAAATAAACCTTTGATGTAATCAGCAAACAATAAATGAATCCTATATCGTAATTACAGAACTAACCGGAGAAGTTGAGTGAGATTGGCAGCGGTATCCAATTCGCCAGTTTCTCTTGCTTTCAATATCTGAAACATGAGAGCTAGTTTAACCTGGGTTCTGGCACTTTGCTGGATTATGAATCTAGTTTCTCTCTTCAATTCCTCGCACTCCGTTTCAATTGCTTCAATTTTTTCTTTAACTTGTCTTTGCCCTTCCTTGATATCCTTATGTTCCTCCATTTCCGTCTTCAACCTCCTCAACCTTTTCTTCATTGGTTTCGCCCTTGATTTGAGCGACGAGAATGAAACCATGGTTTCAGAGACGAAAGGATTTCTTTTTATTCCTCTTCATGTAATTAATCAGATCTATATAGGCAACCAGTTATTCTCGTAATTCAAGTGGGGCATCGGCATCGCTCGCGCTATTGTTAATTTACATTGATTGATCGCGCGACCCCAATGGACAAAACGCGTGTTTGTTTTGAAAAAAATAGATCAATCGTATAGACACCCACGATCGATCCGTTGGCGCCGCACTCGCGCGATCTGGCGATATCGCACGATATTGGACGATGGAAACAAGAAGTCGGTCGATCGAGCCAACATTGTCTACTTCAATTATGTCAATATCCGTATGACCCGACGCTTTATTATTATTATTATTATTACGGTAAACTACAAAAATGGTCTCCGAACTTTTAGAATATTTTCAGTTTGGTCACCAAAATTATTAAACTTGCAATATACTCACTGAATTTTTAATTTATTTTCATTTTGGTCACTAAACTTTTAAGGCGCTTTCAGTATGGTCTCTCCTGTTAGAAGCTGATGATGTCACACGTTACCTTTTTTAGTGAATAAAATAATGGATAAACTACACCATTCATCACCTAACTTTCTTCTTTAGAGTTTAAAAAATTTTAATTTAATAACTCAACTTACGAATTGTTCCTATTTTGATTTTGCTTAAAACTATGAACTATAATCGAATCGAAATAATTTTTTAAGAAAATCTACACTGTAATCTGGTTGGATTAATTCTTAAAAAATATATTATTTATTGGTAAATTAAGATTATTCAATTCTCAATCTTATATTGTATAATTATTTGACAGCTTGTGGTGCAGGAGAATAGAGGCTAGAGCATTGGCGGCTGGTACTTTGATTTGCAAGGAAAGTAGGCACTGGGCAGGTATTCCATCGTCTTCAAGCCACCCGGTCCGACAATGGTTCAGTTTGGGAAGATATTCATTTTATTAAGAATTTTCACCCCTTAGATTATACCTAGGTATGCGGTATGGAGGAAGGTGTACTCGAGTTTGATTTAATAGCTTTTTTCTTTGCAATAATAATAATAATAATAAAAACAATTTAGTTAGTTCATAGGTTTAGACAATGTTTGTTTCGACTTTGGTAGAGTAAATTAATAATGGTTTCAGCAGCCTATGTCGTATGTTAAACGCTTGATGCCGGGCTAAGGAATTTTAATTGGGTAGAGTCTCAATAGTGAAGGGTTAAGGTCTTATAAGAGAAGGTAGTGAACTAAGGGTTGGGTCTAACTCTTGGGCCTTGCAATCTTGAGGTATGTAATGTTTGCTCAACTTTTGTTTGGCTTTAAGATTTTCATATCCAAGGGAATAATTGGATTTATACTTTCATGTTCAACTGATGGTAACATTTTGTACCGAAAATATTAATAATTATTGGGTCAAAGGTTTCCCTTGGAATGATCAGGTCAAATCAAACGGTATAGTAGGTGAGTTAAGGGATGGGAGTCACATGTTTTATTTTTAGTTAAATGGAGTTTGTAATTTCGGGATGGCGGATTAAATTGCAAAAGAGAAGTAACGATATTAACACCGAGAACCAACAGAAACTATCAAGGAACATTTTATGAAGAAAAGCTGCATTCAGCAAAAGAGTGGGTGACTTCACTACTGCTACAAATATATTAAAGTGAGTCTCTTGTCATCCAATTCATTTCAACAGCCAAATAAGAAGCACTTGTTTTATTTATTTGATTGATTGTTTGTGTTAAATCTGTGATTGTAAGAAGAAAAGAAAATTCCAAAGAATACAATGATTTTGTATATATATATCAATAGATTGATAGCTTAGAAACATGCGGGGTATATATATATATAGATAGATAGATTGATAGCTTTTGGTTTCAGTTCTCTTTCAGGTTTTCAATTCCCAGTCGGCTTGTGCATGGCATTCAAGTAAAGATTGCGGGGTTAAGTTTTAGGACTCATTTTTAGTACAATAAAGTTGATGCTGAGCAAGTTTTGAGTAATTAGTGATAGCAAGAATCAAACTGATTCAGTGTGGGGATGGCTGCAATTGATGAAGAAGGCGACAACAACAAGGGAAGGATGTGGGACTTGGATCAGAAGTTTGATAAGCCAATGGATGAGGAGGCTGGGAGGCTTAGAAACATGTATACGGAGAAGGTAACTGGTTCAGTTGCTCTCTCCTAATGCCTTTCTTTCTAGATACAAGATTCCCTTGTTTGCATTTCGAGTGTGATCAGCCAACGCCCAACAGACATGAAGTTCCCCAAATATTTCACATAAATGGTTTTTGATGATATTATACTTGTTTTGTCATTTGGCTCAGTTGTAGTTTTTGACATATGGTTTCAATTCCTAATCCTATAGAACACCTCTGTATTATTGCTTCTGCGGCTTGCATTCCAAAGTCTTGGAGTGGTTTACGGTGACTTGGGCACCTCTCCCCTATATGTTTTCTACAATACATTTCCTGATAAAATTGAGGATCCAGAGGATGTTGTTGGAGCTCTTTCATTGATTGTATACTCCCTCACACTTATCGCACTCCTCAAGTATGTCCTTGTTGTGTGTAAAGCAAATGACAACGGTCAAGGTAAAACAAAATGCACCAACCAATTATCTTTCCTTTTTATCCAAACCCATTCCTATAGTTTAATGTTAAAACTACCATCATGTACCTATTTTTAAACGTTGATAATTCAATTTTCCACGCAGGTGGAACATTTGCTTTATATTCTTTGCTTTGTAGACATGCAAATATAAAAGTCATACCTAATCAACACAGGACCGATGAGCAGCTAACAACTTATAGTCGTTCTACATTTCATGAAAAGTCATTTGCTGGTAAAACAAAGAGATGGTTGGAGAAAGATGTATACAGGAAGCATGCTCTTCTTCTTCTTGTCCTGGTCGGTACATGCAATGTCATTGGTGATGGAATACTCACTCCAGCAATATCAGGTAGTTTACTTATAATTAAAATCTAAGAAAAACTATATATTCCAGCTTTCATTAAGGCTGATCTAAATGGAACAACGTTTACGGTTTACAGCTGTGCTTCTTCTTTTTCTTTTTTTTCTATCATTGCTAAACTTTTACAGAACTTTACTAATCAATATCAATGGAAACTTTGTAACATACAGTTGATATGCTAATGTCCATACACATTTTTATCTCCTTGTGTCCTTCATGAAGTGATGTCTGCTATCTTTGGCAGTTCTGTCAGCAACTGGGGGCCTCAAGGTAGATCATCCACGCATCAACAATGGTATCTCCCTGTCCTTCCTTATACATCATCCATTTCTTTTTCCATCCTCTTTTTTGAACTCTTATAATTTTTGGTCATCTCTCTATAAAGTCGCTTCTTATTTTTTTCCCTTTGCAGTTGTTGTTTTGGTTGTGGCTGTGGTAATATTAGTAGGTTTATTTAGCATGCAACACTATGGCACGGATAAAGTAAGCTGGCTCTTTGCCCCAGTTGTGCTCCTCTGGTTTCTTGTAATTGCAGGCATTGGCACGTATAATATTTGGAAATATGACAGCAGTGTTTTGAAAGCGTTTTTACCTGTATACATATGGCGATATTTTAAGAGGAGACGGAAAGATGGATGGATCTCCCTTGGCGGTATTATGCTTAGTATAACAGGTAAACATACTATCAGTTTTTATACACTTGCTATTTTCTTTTAGTTGTCAATTTAAAAGTTCACTTCACTAGCCTAACAAAATTGCAGTGAAACTGGCGACATGATTTTGATGACCAGTAATTTTTACAGGTACTGAAGCCCTCTTTGCAGATCTAGCCTTTTTTCCAGTTGCAGCTGTGCAGCTTGCTTTTACTGTAGTTGTATTTCCTTGCCTTCTCCTAGCATATTCTGGACAAGCTGCCTACCTCATTAAGAACAAGGAGGATGTGGATGAAGCATTTTATCGCTCTATACCAGGTTAGTTGTTATATTTATGCAACTGCAATCGCCTCCTTGACCTCGAATGCAGTTGGTACTTAGTTGTTTCATTTAATGCGGTAAGTGTCTGCTTGTGGGGTTGTAATGCAGATGGTATATATTGGCCTGTTTTCGGTATTGCCACTGCTGCTGCTATAGTTGCAAGTCAGGCCACCATATCAGCAACTTTTTCAATTATCAAGCAAGCCCTTGCACATGGTTGTTTTCCACGAGTGAAGATTGTACATACGTCAAAGAAGTACCTTGGTCAAATATATATTCCAGATATTAATTGGATCCTCATGGTCCTTTGCATTGTTGTTACTGCTGGATTCCAGAACCAAGGCCAAATTGCAAATGCTTATGGTAAGTTTATGCTTATTTGATCGATTTTTCATAGTGCGCCCGGAAACAAAATATGTATGAGTTGCATCATAAATTGTTGCTGCAGGCACAGCTGTGGTGTTCGTGATGCTGGTAACCACACTACTTATGACTTTAATCATGATATTGGTGTGGCGCAGTCATTGGAGTCTGGTGGTCCTCTTCACTAGCTTGTCCCTGGTGGTAGAGTGCACATTCATTTCGGCTGTACTGTTCAAGATTGATCTAGGTGGATGGATTCCCCTTGTTATTGCAGCAGCCTTTCTGGTGATCATGTATGCTTGGCATTACGGAACAATGAAGCGATATGAGTTTGAGATGCATGTTAAGGTTTCTATGGCATGGCTTCTTGGGCTTGGCCCTAGTTTGGGACTAGTACGGGTTCCTGGAACAGGACTGGTGTACACTGAGCTATCAAGTGGCGTGCCACACATATTTTCCCACTTCATCACTAACCTACCTGCCATCCATTCTGTTGTTGTCTTCGTGTGTGTCAAGTACCTTCCTGTCTACACAGTTCCGGAAGAAGAGAGGTTCCTTGTAAAGCGGATTGGACCCAATAACTTCCACATGTTTCGTTGTGTTGCTAGGTATGGCTACAGAGACCTTCATAGGAAAGATGATGATTTCGAGAAAAAGCTGTTTGATAGCCTCTTCTCGTTTGTGCGGCTCGAGTCAATGATGGAAGGGTGTTCAGAATCAGATGAATGTAGTTTGCATGAGCAGCAAAACGGAGACGATGATGAGGGCAACATGAACACGATCGATACCGTAGGGTCATCTGTGGATCCAGTAATGCCTTTGATGACGGAGATGGATGAATTAGAATTCCTGAACAGGTGTAGGGAGGCAGGGGTGGTGCACATTCTAGGAAATACGGAGGTGAGGGCAAGAAGTGATGCCGGATTTTACAAGAAAATAACAATCGATTATGTGTATGCATTTCTTAGGAAGGTATGTAGAGAGAATAGTGTGATTTTTAATGTTCCTCGTGAGAGTCTGTTGAGCGTAGGGCAGATTATTTATGTGTAAGTTTTTTTAAGTCTGTTAATGTATGGCATGTAGAGCACAAATAAACACATCTTTGGTTGGCCTTTGACCCTTTAACCATAAATTAATCACAGATTAAAACAATGGATTATGGTTGTGGGATTACATTATTTCTTTGTTTAATTAGCTAATACTCTAATACATCATTATTTCTTTGTTTAATTAGCTAATACTCTAATACATTGGTTGTGGTGGTGGGAGGTGGCCCATGGATGCCCGCATTTTCAATGACTAAAAAACATGCATGCATTGGCATTGCTTGCACATAAATTATATTTTCTATGAAATGGAATCTTAAGTAGCTGTTCGCTTTTCAAACCAATCCAACGGAACCCAAACTACCCATAAACATATATAGCAAAATATGTTCAGATGATACTAAAACTTGCTTGTCCAATGTCTATTATCAATCAAAGTTGAGTGTAACCGGATCCATTGTAATCAGTTTTTTAGTTTAAACTAAAGAATATTAACTCACACTCCATACACGTATTAGCATTACCTGATCGGAATTAACTAGTGGAGCAGGCCGCAAACCGTGAAGAGAAAGCGTACATGTGATGGTAATCTTCATCGCTCCCGCTGCCACTTGTATCGAAGTTGAGAGAATAGCTCAATGGGTCATACCGGCACTGGAATGAACTTTGTCTACTTGCTCCTGCACTGCGTACCTCTTTCTTTAACTAGACCTGCGCAATAACACCCATTTTTGCCCCTCCCTTCGCCGCCACTTTTGGGTTTTCTTGGGCACCAAAGAAGGCATATTTGTGCCATCGTTTCTCTGATTTCCAGCTTGGTGGGTTTATGAGGAAGCAGTCGTGTAAATGAAATAAACAAAAGGTGGTGAGAGTGATGAGGGGATCATTTGGATACAAGTTCTGAAACATAATACTCCTAATCTCCTATATAGAGAGAGTAGTAGTAGTTACTAGTTAGGGAGGTGCAATCACGATCCTAGGGAGAGAGTGGAAGTGGTTTCTGTTACATATTAAAATGGAATTCAGACCTCAACTTTAACGTAAATAATTTTCATGCAAAGCCAAATGGAATCAAATGTGCACATTTGGCTTTTTTACAGTTTGATATTTCATCACCACGTGACCACGATACATATATAGGCTCATACAACACCTAGACCTAGTAATGTCTAGTAATAATTAATCAGTTTCTACTGTATATTACTAAATCCAGTTAATGTATATTCTACAAGGTCCAATTAAGTTAACATCGAAACCCCGGGTGTGTTTTCCGTATGTTACTATTGGCGAAGACGAGATAAGATTAAGTAATGTGTTAAGAATTTATTTACCCGGTATAAAATTTAAAAGTTTTAATCATTAAATTTTAAAATATGTAGTAATATCTTTTTAACACGTGGGATGATTTCCTGGTGGTATATCCCAAACATATATTATAAATCCTTAATTTTAACGGAATTGAACCAAGGCCTCTGATTACGTTAAAAAAAACAAGGCTTCTGAGTTCTGACGATGAGTCTGAAATAACATGAGCGAATGATTGAAGGGAAGGCAGTGGCCGGTGCGCGCATGAAAACGAACAAGTGGCATCCTCAATTTTTTTTACTGCATAGGCACATAAATTATTACTATAAATATTAATTTGACTCAGTCAGTCAGTCAAACTCAAATCATCATAATATATATCTATTTTATACATGAGGTGTGACTTTTGTAATTAAAATTGGGAGTACCAACTACCAAGGCAATTTTCTATATTAATATTCATCATGTGCCATGTGGATCCCATTCCCGACTGACTTACTGCATTACTAATCTTTCAAAAAGAAAAAAATACTATGTTACTAAGCTAAAACAGTGATTATATAAATATACATATATGCAGCTTTTCTCAAAATCCCCATCATGTGCGTACAACATGCAACCTCCAATTATATAGTCATAGAGAAGCAGAAACAGTACCGATATGCTAAATTATAGATACCTCTGTTTTCTTTTGGGGTTAAAAAGAAGAGATTATTGTCAAATTGTAATATACTAATTGGGCAGTGTCAGTTTCCACGCGGTTTCAAAGGTTGATGTGGTGGGTTTTCAAAGAAATATATATATAAAGTTGAGTATTCACCTCGGGCTTCGACTAGGAGGCTTTTTTATTTTGTTTTTAATAACAAATTAAATTAGATTTTTTGTTGGTTTTAGGTTAAAACGTAATGCTGGGGGTTTTGAATTGTTTGTTAATGTTAAATTTGAATCTTCAACATTTAAACGCATCACTCATACTTATTCGATTTATCTGTCATACACGGTTAGTTTAAATTGTTATCAATTGAAAGCTGGTCTTCTTCTACCACCATAAAAAAATAAAAAACAAGTGCATAACGGTTTTTTCTTTAAGGAAAAACTACATCGGTGATCCCCAAACTATTACTATTTTTCTATTTTGGTCCTCAAACTATGTTTTTCGGCAAAATCATCACTTCTGTTACATAGTTCTCCTGTTTTAGTCCCGACGTTAAATAGCTAACGGTTTTGCTGACGTGGCATTTTTTTAAGAGGAAAGAGAAATAATTAAAAAATATTTAAAAAATGTCACATCAACAAAACTATTAGCTATTTAACGTCGGGGGACCAAAACATGAGAACTATGTAACAGAAGGGACGGTTTTACCGAAAAACATAGTTTAAGGACCAAAATAAGAAAACGATAATAATTTGGGGACCATCAGTGTAGTTTTCCTTTTAATAACAACGAGAAGAGTTGAGAGGAATAATGATAATAATTCAAAATTAAAAAATATGAATATCTAATATATATATACATAAAGAATTTAAATAAATAAAAATACTGAACGGAAAAAATGTAATTGAGGCCTGTTAAGTCACAGTTTTCTTAAGACGGATTCTGCCATTCTTGTAGTGCTTGAGAACATCGTTCGTTTGTCTCTCGAGATACAACAATTGAATGATCAACTGCAACAACTCAGATGCAGAGATCACAAACTGGTTTGTGAAAGCTTGTCTTTTTCTATCACCGTAAAAACTGAAAAACAAATGCATGATAGTTTTTTTCTTCAAGAACAACATAGTGAGTTGAGAGGAAATGCTCTTTACGTGCTATTTTTGTTGTGTCTTCTTTTTTTGCTGAAGTATTCTTTTATCTGATAAAATGTATCTAAATATAGATTATTCATATATATAAAATTTATTTTAAAATTTATTTTAAAAAATAATTTTTGAAATTAGGCTAAAATTTTTAGTAAGTTAATATTAAGCCTAACCGATTTAAACATTTACGTTGCCCTCAATCCAACGTTGGTTAGACAAGCTTGGATTTGCACTCATGTGCCTCATGCCCAAATATAATCTTTGGTAAGCTTATTCAAAAAAAATTGGTTTGTTTGACTATATATACACTTCCCAAATTGGTTTCTAACAATGTAGGATTCACGCTTACTATTTTCTCATCAATCTTTGCAAGTTTGTATGTAAAGATCTCATGGAGTAGAATATGATACAATAATTTTATGATTTGATTTTCTATCTTCACCCATTGAAAATGTGCCTCAAAATTTCTAGATTATCACAATTTTTCCAATGCAACTTGTGCAGGGAATGTTCCCTTAGATATGATTATTTTTTACACATCAAAGAATTCATCGACAAGCTTAGGATTTTTTTTTTATTTCTTATAGACTTGTAATAATCTAC
Organism: Hibiscus tridactylites; assembly: GCA_958450335.1. NCBI lineage: Eukaryota > Viridiplantae > Streptophyta > Magnoliopsida > Malvales > Malvaceae > Hibiscus > Hibiscus tridactylites. The sequence continues at coordinate 92,217,809 of OY288281.1, forward strand.
ATACATGTTCTGTAAAGGAGCTTGTTGGTTAATGCTCTATCTATGCGGGTTTAGAAACTGAAAACTTGATCCTTTACAAAGTATGCCAAAGCTTATTTAGATTAGTTTTAGCTTCAACATAGTAACCAATTTTCTTTTAAGAAAAATGTGATGTTATTACCTCAAGAAAACAGAAAATCTGCTACAGTGCAAACATAGCCTATACAAAAACTTTTATCTTCTATCTCAAACATGCAGAAACAGTGTGATTTCATTGGTTTCCATTAATTGCTCCACTGCACGATGCTAGTTAGTCATTACATTACTCGACAAACAACGCAAGGGAAAGGGATGCTATGGCTTCGTAATTACCAAAAATAAAAAAAGGAGGCTTCTTTAAAAGGATAATGATGGTATTGACAGGCTAGAGGGTATGCAACAGATGTGTATTCAATTTAAAGATTTTGGTGCAAAGTTGACACCTGATTGAATGAGGTTCAGAATGTTTTTATTTTCGGTTAATCTGTGTTGAGTTGACTGAATCAGTTGGGCATTGGGCTTCAGCCAGAGATGTTTGTGAGGTACACAATTGCTTGTTTCCACCAAAGAGCATATGCCTCTTTTTTTGTTTTACATATACATGGAGGTATTCTTGCTAGAAGAGACCAAAAACATCAGATGGAAGCTCTTGACAAGCATGATATTGGTGAGTTTGAAGCTTGTGGTGGAACATTTCTTAGCATAAGGGCTTTCTTTTTCCAATGTTGTGGGTCTCTATTTAAGTACATTTGATTTGGTGCAGGAAGTTTACCTGGGAGAATGAGATATCATTCATTCTTTTGTGTTGGTGCAGCAAGTAGGTAGCATCTCGCGATGAGGCTTACATCCAGACCAATGAGTGCAGTTGGAGGAATTGTAGCCGTCAAGATACAAGTAGATGAGGTAACTTCTTGGCGTCCTTGTATGCATTTGTGCTGCTGCCGTTGCATCACTAGATATTAATGGTGGATTGTTAAATATCATCTTCTCTATATGCTACCTTAAACTTCAAGATATTGTAGATAACTTTGTTTGGCTTTTAGGCCCTTGCTAAGGAAATTTGAGAGTTTTATGAGATTGTTGTGGCTCACAAGTATACAGAGAAGGGGTTGCTGAGTCTGGTGGTAGCATTAGAGATGGTATGTAGCAAGTATGAGAGTTTTACTGCTTTTCACAAATGCCAGGCACTTTAGGCATTAATATTTCAGCTCCAAAGTCCAAGAGAGTGTCTACATTTTATATGTTCCTGTATTTTCACAGCCAAGAAGTAGACTTTGGTTCATTTACTATGTGCCTAAACATCTTTAAACAATTCATAAATGAGCCCTTTCATGAATATAAATGCACTGAATATACTTTGTTAGACTTTGGTTCATTTACTATGTGCCTAAAAACCTTGTTAATGATCATTCAATGTTCCTCTAATGCTTTGCTCATTTACAGAGCTAGACTTTCCTAAACAAAAAAAAACTAAAGATATATACAGACTTCACTAAAGAAACAATAATATAAAGCTAATCAGATTTTACATATCTAATAAAACGCTTCAGACACCATTTACTATCCAAGAAGTTCATAAGTTATTTTCTCTCTCCCCCTCTCCTCAATTGCTTTCTATTTATATAACATGTTTCCTTCTAAATCTTTCTGATTAATGCAGTTTTCCAGAACCTTACCATCCATCTATGGCCCAGAATTATAGAGTAATTTCAGAATTCAGAGAGTTCCACAACTAAGAAGTGACAGGATAGAAAAGCATTAAACATGGGTTAACTCCTTTAATTTTCAGAAAGGACATCCATTCCCTGAACATCTCCTGTTCAGCGCACAAAATAACTTGACACCCATAATCCAAAGAAACTTGAATGTAGCATAAGATTTTCAAAATCATGTCAGTAATGAGTAAAAAGTACTCACTGAAACATCCCTTGGGATCTGAACTTCCAAGCCGAGTCCCCTGCGATACATTTCAATCAATCTTACAAAGATAAAACAAAAGATGGAAAAGGGTTAGGTAAACATGGCCGATTATACATAAAGCAGATCCTTTAAATTAAATGAACTTGTTCAAAAACATTAAACTAACATGTTATGAACACATAATCGAAGATGATTTACAATTAAAAAGTTGTTCATGTATAATAAACAAACAAATCTAGATAAATTTAAGCAAGCAAACAATATATGGATGAGACATCGTTATTTAGAATATAGATTGCTAAGAGCCCTTTGACGGGCTGAACCACAATAATGACAAGCTGCATACTTATTGGACTTGGATCCTATTGTTCCATTGATCAAATCAAAGAATTCTTTCAATCATAGAATTCATAATCTGAGAGCACCATTAGTGCCATATATGGATGTTTCAAACAAATATGACAATGTAATATGTCATTAAACTGAGTAAGAATACAAAGAAAAACAAAACCATGGGAAGAGTTCCCTGCTCCTAGTCCTATGAAGTAAATATATTTAATTATGTTCTCTTCCTATCTCGGAAACTAGGTCATTTAACTTGAATTCCTATTGATCCTTATCTCTAAATTCTTCAAAGACCGAAAAAAGAAGCATCTTATTGCAAAAACAGGGACGAAAAGAATTCAAATAAGGAGGTGATACGGTATAGAGGCTAGAAAGGACAACTCAAATCACACGGGGAATAGAATTCAATAACAAGGTGATACGGTATAAAGGCTAGTTTCTAATCTTCCGCCCCGGCCCTCAACAGAGGATTATAACTCTTAACCCAAATCAAAACTTCACAACTTAGAAGCTATGATCGTTTTCTTTCTAGCCAATGATTAACAGTAGAAGTGAAATTTACCATATAGAAGAACAGATCTATGAGTAAAAAGGAGAGAGAAACTTGTATTACAATTAAAGAGAGATGAACGGATAACAAGTCTAATTAGCATTATCAGGGCAATTCATTTGAATTATTGCTATAGAAAAAAAAATAGTGTAAACAACATGGCCAAAAAGATGGCGTGAAGTTCAACTCCCACTTGATAAGCTCAAAATATCAGCAGAGTTAAGATTTGGGCAATTCCAAGTTCAAACTTAAGCTGGTAAGCATCTGCAAGCATGCAAAGTAGTAGAATCCATTTCTTAAGTAAGAAGAATCAAGTAGATATTCATGAAAACCAAAAATACATCTGCTGTCCTGTCTAATGTTCATTCCATAACAACTTTGGCACCAAGAGCCTTCATCTTCTCAATTATTTTTTCACCTTCTTCCTTGGAGACCCCCCTCTTCAAGACAGAGGGCGTCTTCTCAACCAAATCCTTAGCCTCCTTGAGACCCAAATCAGTAAAACCCCTAACCTCCTTTATTACTTTAATCTTTGAAGCAGCATCATACGACTCCAATTTCAATTCAAAAACAGTCTTATCTGGCTTTTTCTCTTCCTTCGCAGCAGCCGCCGCCCCGCTGCCAGCCGCCTTCATTGTCAAGCCAGCAGCAGCATCAGCCTTCATGACTCCCACAGTGGGCGGCTCGGTCATTCCACGTTTCTTCATTAAAATAGAGCCTAACTCAGCAATTTCAGACAAAGTAAGTGCAGAGACTTCATCAACGAGTCTCCAAACACGCTCAGTTGGAGGACTTCGGTGTTCAGTGGGATCGAAATTAGAAGGATCGTAGTCAGCGGGGAGTCTTCTTTGATCGATCTCAACCTCTTCTTCCTCGTCGTCTTGTTCTAGCTTTGCAGGCTGGTTAAAATTTCGAGATAATCTGATTGAACCGGAGGCATTGAGGCAGTAAAACGCATCAGGTAAACGATGCCTTAATCTTAAAAGGATGCTCATTTCTTTGGGCAGCTGAAATGATGCAGGATCAGGAAATAAAACCCTAGACAAAAGGGGTATTTGCAGTTCCAGGCTTATAAATGTGAAGAAGCAGCTTCACTCACTAAACTTCTGACCTCAGAGTATCAAGTGTTTGGAATTTGGGCTTTTTATCTTTAAGCCCTCCCAACCAGGAAGTGGCCGCCTGCTGGGTCTAAAAGAAAGGACCAAAGCAGGACCCAATCAACACATTCCCATGAAGCAATTCCCGTACAGAGGAGGATATTACCAATTTGGTTCTCAACACATACCAAAACAAAGGTAATTACTACTTTGGTTACAACTTGTAACCAGTGTTTTATTTTATCTCAATTGAAATATATTCTTTTATATAATTATCGATATTTAATTTATTGACGGGTTAATTTCGATCGAGTATTATTAAGGTCTATTATGAGACAATCTTTCTAATTTCTTCTATTCACAAACATCTAACCTTATTCAAGGGATCTAGTCTCTCAGGCAAACTAGTCGAAACTTAGCCCCTCCATTGAAATGTTTAATCAACTTGCAAATTATTGACGTTCAAACTTTGAAAAGAAGGAGAAGAAGAAACAAGGTCCTTTAAAAAAACAGCTGATTTTGTATTGATAATTTGAAAAAAAAAAAGCTTACATACCATATGTTATGCAATCATTTCAAAGAAAGACAGATGTGAATACCAAATCAAAAGTAAAATACAAACACTCTTTCTACTAAAGAGCCAACAAACATAAAAACCAGTATAATTCAAAACTGAAAACACTCAGAATGCATCTGACAAATACAAATAAATATTAACCGAGAAAAGCCAAAAGGGGAGCAACAATGAGAATAACAGAAAATGTGGACTGCAATCACAGGACCTGGGATGTATTCAAGCTCAAGCACTGCAATAGCACCTAAAGGTTCTTCCTCCACCCAGTAGTTAGAGACTTAATGCATTGTTTGCTTCTCGTCGGGCAAAGCAAAAAATAATATTGTTGAAATCCCTCGAGAGAACCTTAATATCATGTACAATCGAATAAATAACTGATCGGCCGTTATTTCTTAATTATTAAGGATTCTCCCTCAATAATCACCCTTGAGAAGCCCATGTCTTTCGCAAATTGAACATCATGTTTACAAGTTAGAGCCTCTGCAACAAAAGCATCAGCCGCATAACTGTGTGGAAATGAGCAAGCCCTGAGTATTTCGGCCGATGACCTCCGTGGTGGTGGTGGACCGCAATTGTGAATTAAGAGTCGATTCAAAATTAAACTTGACTATAGAGTCAAGAAGAGCCTGCCAAAGTGATTCACGTGCTGGAGCGATAGCCAATGAAGAATGACCAAGAACATCTTGTTCCTGAATGAAAGCTTCAATAAAAGAAACAGAATCTTCAACATAAGCTTTAGTGCCTTCATGGACCAGTCTATTGCGTGAGAACCAAACAGACCAATAAGCATGAGTAGGATTCTTTTGTTTCGATCTGTAAGTGTGGCAAAAATCAACCAGTTCTTCCAAAGCTCTACAATTAGGGTGATAACAGTAGATAAACCCTGTTAGAGTGTGAAAACGAAGCTAGGGTTAGGTATTTTGGTGTTTGAAGAAGATGAGAGAAAGGGGAAATCGGGGATGAAAAGAGAGAAAATAAAACTGAAAAAAATAAAAACGAGTTAACAGACTTTCAATATCGATTCAGCATAACATAAACCCAATACAAGCCCAATATTTATAGCCCAACTAATAATACTAACAGACTAATAGCCCATTAACAGAATGTAACAAACTTAACCAATTGACTAACTATATTTGACTTTATTATCACTTCTGATATTCTCCTCATTCTCTTCTTCGTTTTCTTCGTTGCTCTGGTACTTGCATTTGACTTCTAAGTAAGAAGTTACTCCAAGTCGAAGACGCAAATCTTCAAATGGTGCTGGAGGTATAGGTTTTGTCAATATGTCTGCAGTTTGTTCAGAGCATGGTACATAATTGACTAAGAGTTGACCAGCTGCCACTCTCTCACGCACAAAGTGAATGTCAATCTCCACATGTTTGATTCTGGCATGATGAGTTAGATTTGCAGAGAGTGAAACTGTAGAGGTGTTATCACACCACACAACAGGTTTTCCCACAACCGATACACCCATCTCATGAAGAAGTTGTTCAACCCAAATTAATTCAGAAACCGAGTTAGCAAGAATTCGATACTCTGCCTCACACGTTGGCCGTGACACCACACTTTGTTTCTTTGAGCTCCAGGAAATGGGGTTACTGCCCAGAAAGATACAATAACCAATAATGGATCTCCTATCTTCTATTGATGAAGCCCAGTCAGCATCGGAGTAACAAACCAGGATGAACACATCATCATGTGTGTAGAATAAGCCATAATCAAGTGTGCCACGAAGGCATCTTAAAACTCTTTTGACAACACGCCAATGAGATACACAAGGACTATTCATAAACTGACTGACCATGTTGACAACATAAGCTATGTCTGGTCTCGTTAGGTATACATATTGAAGTCCTCCTACTATACTCATGTACTGTTGAATATCATCAAAATACTCTCCATCATCAGCAACTAATTTAGGAGTAACCACCATTGTTGTGACAATAGCAGCTGAATCTTGCATCCCAACCTTGGACAGAAGCTCGAAAACATACTTCTTTTGGTTGAGCAAAAGTCCTTCAGAATACTCATGAATCTCCATCCCTAAGAAGAAACCTAAGTTGCCAATATCCTTCAATGAAAATTTTTCATTGATCTGATGCATAATAGACTCAATCTCTCCAGTTGCATTCTTAGGGATGACAATGTCATTCACATACACCATAAGCAACACTTGAGAATCAACACAAGACTTGGTAAACAATGATATATCAGACTTTGAAGTAGTGAAGCCAAGATCAGAGAGAAGAAAATTCCTCAAGGTCTGAAACCAGGTTCTTGGTGCTTGCTTAAGTCCATAAAGAGCTTTCTTAAGCCTACACACTAGTCTTTCACCATGTGCACCATGTTGCTCAATCCCAAGGGTTGTTCCATATAAATTTCCTTAGACAAGGTGCCATTAAGAAATGCATTATTAATGTCTATTTGACGAATAGCCCACCTCTTTATTACTGCAACAGCCAGAACTGTTCGAATAGTATTGTACCGAACCACTAAACTAAATGTCTCATGATAGTCAAATCCAACAGTCTGAGAAAAACCTTTGACAACTAATCTGGCTTTTAGTCTCTCAATTGAGCCATATGGATTCTTCTTTATGCGAAACAGCCACTTGCAGCCAATGACTTTTCTATTTGAAGGCAAGGTCTGCAGCTCTCAAGTACCATTATGAATAAGAGCATCAAACTCAGCTTGCACAGCTTGTTTCCAAGCTGGGTCTTGCATGGCAGAAGCAATATCTGGAGGCTCTGAAGTGTCAGCTGCAGTGATGTAGGCCTTAGGTTTAAAAATGACTGCCTTCCCTCGAGTCACCATAGAGTGCTGATTTTGAACTTTTAGAGAACTATCACCAGGGGTGGTAGTGGAAGATGGAATGAAGGTAGAGACGAAGGGTGGTAGTGTGGAGATAGAGGTGGAAGGTAGACTTGGGAAAAAAGGAGGAATGGTGGAAGATGGTAGTGAACAAAAATCCCTAACCTGCAGATTATCAAAAGTAGGCAAGAAATTATTGGTAACCCTCCACTTGGTGATTTTGACCTTGGACGGTACATTGATGCCCCACATTTCGTTATAAAAAACGAGAAGCCATCGGGTTGTGCATTAGATTGATTCCATTGTTGACAGGTTGCTCTCTTCTTAACAATCTATAACCAATTTTAGCAGAATAGTTCTTCGTACCATCATACCTCCAAATTACCTCATTAAGCAAGTTTATCCTCGAAACAAGTATGAAACAGATCTGAGACACATGCTCCTCATCAAACAAATATCTGAGGACATTATTTTCCAGACGTCTTAACCTTCATCGATGAGATTAGACACAACAGTGTGTTGGATATAGATTACTTGGTTCTTAACTCGATCATCCCCGAGTCTTAGAAGCCATGGCTTGTTCCATATGTTGATAGACCTACCGAACCCAACACGTCATCCATAATCCTTCTCAATCAGACCACAAGCACTTCATATGCTTCGCCATATATAAGAAGGGCGAGCTCCCAGATCCGAATGAAGAAAGTCACATCTGAGATAATATCTGGCCTTTAAAACTTTGCAATAATCTGCTCTAAGGATCGACATAGAGTACTAGGAAGCAGAAAACACTGCATTGCATACACAAAAATGGCTTGAAGTACAACCTTGATTAACACCTCTTTACCCCCATCGAAAGAAAACGAATTCCCCAATTATCCAGTTTGGATTTGAACCGGTCAAAAAAATAACTAAAGGCCTCCTTTTTATTTCTTCTACCATTGTTGGCAAGCCTAAGTACTTCTCAGGGTTAGAGGAGACACGCACACTTAATAGATTTGCAATCTTACCTTTACAGTCCACCGCAACATTTGAACTAAAATATATAAAGGATTTATCATAATTTACTCTTTGTCCCGATGCATTTGCATATTTGTTTAGTAGAGAGACCATGTTAGATGCTCCTATAACCGATGCTTCACCAAATAAAAAAGACTAACATTAGTAAAAAAATGACCAACCTATAATCTCTGTCATGTCTAATTCTCGCTCCTTTAATCGACCATTGTCTGTTCAATTCATTCAATAAAATCGAAATTCCTTCAGCACAAATTAAAAACAAATAAAGACTTAACGGATCACGTTGTCTTAATCCACGAGAAGGTCGGAAAGAGGTACCCTTGCTTCCATTAAGGCTCACTATGTAAGACACCGTCGTTACACATCGCATAATCAACTATACCCATCTTGCATCAAATCCCAACTTGATAATCATTGCCTCCAAAAACAACCATTAAACTCGATTATACGCTTTACTCATATTGACTTTTAGTGCAAAGAAACCATTTTTACCCTTATGATTATTCTTCATTGAATTCAGGACTTCATAGGCAATAATTACATGGTCTAATATGTGACGTCTAGGAATGAAAGCCCCCTGCACTTTATCAATATACACATCCAAAACACCAGAAAACTGATTCGCTAACACTTTGGCCACAATTTTATACACAATGTTGCATAAACTAATGGGCCTAAAATGTGTTAAATTTTCTGCATTACTAACCTTTGCAACGAGGATGATCTGAGTTGTATTCATCAGCTCTATATCTGACCCTCCACTTATTTTTTTGATCAAAGGGAACTTGCATTAGAATAAAAGGGGCTCGACCCTATGCACATGGAGTGCAAGAAATAAAGAGATAACATCATACATAAGCCAAGAGGCAGTCAAGCGGTAGGACTCGGTATCCATGCAAAGTCGAGCAGTGCAGAAGGAGTACAAGACAACAGAGGCAAAGAGTCTAACCAGAAACGTGGCACGCAGGCCCGCAAAGAAAAATCAGCGCCAATCAAGGCAAAGGAAATATCCGCCACAAGACAACCTCGGATCAGAGAGGTCGATAACGTAATCCCTGGTCGTTTGGGAGAGCTCCATCCGGAGGCGGGCTCCCAATTCCGTAGTAGGATTGGGCCTTGTCACCAAAACCGCAAGAAAACGTAACCGTGTCTGATCTAGCTCCGCAAACCGGACCACAACACTGAACCCCAACCTTTTCAAAAGGAGAACATGATCAAACACACATCTGATCCACATCGCTCGGATCTCAACATGACAATCTGAACCGCCCGGATCCCATCCAAAGCTACACTCCTTCACCTCCCGGATTTCATCGTCCATCCAATATCCAATCAATTTCCATAACCCATGATAACGACAGGCCCAATAACATGAAATAGGGAACCACCACTTCTGGGCCCGCATATTGGCCCACGTAATAATAAAGCCATACGGAATGACCACATCCCCGGAAAAAAACACGGCTCTCTTTTCCCAGCAAGAGGACGAAATGGGTCCCACCAGATCCCTAGAAGGATTCAACTCAACGTGGATTGTCACCACAGATAGCGAAAAAACAACCAATTTAACGGGGCACACCACCCGAGGTACGATGATTTCGGCAACCATGCCAACCTCCGAAGAAAGGAAGCTATGCCATAAGGCCGGCGGCTTCCCGGGTCCGGTGACGCTTCCCGGCAGCGGTTCCACAAGCCCGTTCACCCAAACACCCAGAGACTCACGAAAGGAGCAGATCCAGATCTGCACTGAGACTCGCGCACAGGGCCTTAGACGTGAGAGCGTAGCGACCAGTGCCGCAAACCACTGCTTCTTGTCGTCTCTCCGCTGCTCAAAACGAAGTTGCTGTAGCAAGCGATATGCAGGGGAGGAGGGGAAACCGACCATTGTCTGTTCGATGCAGTCCATAGCTCGTACCAACGAGAGCCATCTTCAGAGACCAGGACCAAGCCACCAGCCGGCGTCGTCCACCACGACACCAGCAACTGACGAGCTCTGGAAGGGATAAACCACCTTCACAAGGCACCGATCGAGAAAATCGAAGCGGACGGATCACATCGCCCTCCGAGGGTCGAGGGCTTCAAGAAGAGAACTTTGGTAGGCGCGTGTGGCGCGTTCAATGCCATTGCGTGCACTGTCTTCACTTTTTCTTTTCATCTGACCCTCCATTTAGAACCGATAGACAAAAATCAATTACATCTTGACCGACAATATGTCAGAATTTCTGAAGGAAAGAGGATGGGAATCCATTTCTCCCAGAAGCCTTTAAAGGGGCCATACTAAAAACAACAGATTTTATTTCATCTAGATGAAAAGGTGCTAGAAGGTTGTCATTCATCCCATTAGTGACACGTTGTTGCACTAAGTTAAGGATATCAGAAGCGTCGTCGATGTATGATACAAACCATAAAATAATCACTAGCCAGGTTCAAGAGGTCAGAGACATGTCACAGTGGATATAAGCTAAGAGAGCAGAGAGATAAGGGAAGAAAAGTTTGATTAAGGGAAAGATAATTTGCCAAAGTTTTCACATGTTTCCTTCAGAAATTACAATCAATTATTTATAGGTGATTTAACTTAGAAGCGGACAAAATCAGTTAAGAATTTTGGAGGCCTTCTCTCCCTTTGTCCTATGCGAGTAGCTGGCAGCTCTGCGTCACTAGGGCCTGGTTCGCTCCCTGGTTCCTGATCCACGACGTGTGAAGGGCTGGTGATTGGTATAGGAGTCTCTCCTGCAACATTACCCTCGTCTAACTAATGAACCTTGTCCTCAAGGTTCGGAACAGTGAGTAAATCAGGAAACTCATCCTGCAGAAGTGGTAAGGGTGTGATCTGATGCAAGGGCTGGCCACAGCAAGGTTTGAGCTGGGAAACGTGGAATATCGGATGAATGCGAGAGCCACTTGGCAAGTTCAATTTGTAGGCAACTACACCGACACGCTTCTTGATCTGATATGGCCCAAAGAACCGAGGGCTGAGCTTCTGTTGACGACGAAGACGCAAAGAAAGTTGCCGATATGGTTGTAACTTAACAAACACCCAACTGCCCACCTCTAATTCAAGTTCTCGGCGTTTCTTATCAGCCTGATTCTTCATGCGGACCTGAGCGTGGAGGAGATTTCTCTTCAACAACCGGAGTATCTCATCTCGATCGAGGAGGGCCTGATTCACTGAATCATTGGAAGAGCTGCCCTCAAGGTAGTTCACCATTGTAGGAGGATCACGGCCATACAAAGCCTTGAATGGTGTGAGACCGGCCGAGTGTTGGTACGCGGTGTTATACCAATATTCTGCCCATGGTAAGTACTGCTCCCATTTGCTCGGGTCTTCATCCGCCATGCAACGTAAATACATTTCCAAGCAACGGTTTAGAGCCTCGGTTTGTCCATCCGTTTGGGGATGATACGCAGAACTCATACTCAACTCCGTCCCCTGCAATCGTGCCAACTCAGTCCAAACTTCGCTGATAAACAAGTGATCGCGGTCACTAACAATCGAACGGGGAATACCATGCAATTTAATAACTCCTTGAACTAGCACCTTAGCAACAGAGTGACTATCGATGTGGCTAGGAAGCGCAAAGAAATGGCCATATTTAGTCAGACGATCCACCACAACTAGAATCGTTTCTTTGCCATTCGATTTCGGAAGGCCCACAATAAAATCTAATGAAATATCCTCAAATACTTGCTGCGGAATAGAAAGAGGCTGCAACAAACCTGCAGGTAAGAGGCACTCACTCTTCATTCTTTGACACACTTGACATTGCCGTACAAAGAGGCGGACATCACGACGCATGTTAACCTAGAAAAAATTAGCTGCCAAGCGCTGATGTGTGTGATGAATCCCAGCATGACCACCCAGTTTGGAGCAGTGGAATTCACGCAATAGAAGAGAACGCAGGGCAGATTCATTAGGCACGACAATCTTACCCTGAAACAAGACTAACCCATCGCGGATAGAATAAGCAGAGTACTCAGGTTTGCCTTCTTGAATCTGTTGTCGCAGCAACTGAATGGCTGGATCGATCTCGCTCGCGGCTCGAATGTCAGTAAGAACACCAAATACAGGTCGAGAAAGTGACATACAACTCGCATCCACCTTGCGAGATAGAGCATCCACAGCCTCGTTAAGCTTGCCCGGACGGTATTTAATCTCAAAGTCGTAGCCGAGGAGTTTGGATAGCCAACGCTGCTGATCCGGAGTTTGAATGGTTTGCTGGTTTAATTCACGAAGAGAACGCTGATCGGTAACAATGGTAAAACGACGACCCAAGAGATACGGGCGCCACTTACTTACTGTCTGAGTTATAGCAAACATTTCGCGCTGATAAGTCGAAACACCTTGCATCCGAGGACTTAATTTTTGACTAAAAAATGCCAAATGGCGACCTTCCTGTTGAAGCACGGCCCCAATGCCCACCCCTGACGCATCAGTTTCGACTGTGAACTCGAGATCAAAATTGGGAAGAGTTAACACAGGGGCGGAACACAAGCAAACCTTTAGGTGATCCATCGTTGCTTGAGCTGATTCAGTCCATTGAAACCCATCACCCTTCCGCAGCAAGTCAGACAAAGGAGCAGCTAATGTAGCGAAACCCTTGATGAACCGTCGATAGTACCCTGCGATACCCAAAAATCCGCGAACCCCTTTCACTGAAGTAGGAGTGGGCCAAGTTTGAATAGCAGCCACCTTTGTAGGATCCACCGAGAGACCCTCGCCCGAGACAATATGGCCAAGGTATTCGACTTGTGTCCTCCCAAACTCACACTTCGAACGTTTAGCGACAAAACCACCCTCGCGAAGCTTGAGCAAAACCTGCCTGACATGAGCTAAATGAACCTGCCAATCACCACTGTAAACCAAAATGTCATCCAAGAAAATTAAAACAAATTTCTGCAAGAATGGCCGAAACAGATCTGTCATAGTTGCCTGAAATGTAGACGGAGCGTTCGTTAACCCGAACGGCATGACCAGAAACTTGTAATGGCCCTCATGCGTACGAAACACTGTCTTGGCAATATCCTCAGCTCGAACGCGAATTTGGTGATACCCGGATAACAAATCCAACTTGGAGAAAAATTGAGCACCATGCAATTCATCGAATAGTTCATCGGCAGTCGGAATGGGAAACTTATCCTTAATCGTAATCGCATTCAACGCACGATAATCGACACAAAAACGCCAAGTTCCGTCTTTCTTTTTAACCAGCAAAACAGGAGACGAAAAAGGGCTAGTACTCTTCCTAATTAGCTCATGACTCAACAATTGTTGCACTTGGCGTTCTATCTCACTTTTCTGAAAATGAGGATAGCGATAAGGTCGAACATTTACCGGCTTACTGGAATCTGCAAGGTGAATGGTGTGATCCGTGGCGCGACGCGGAGGAAGTCCTTGTGGTGGTAAGAAAACGTCAGCAAATTCCATCAGTAAATCACCCATATCGCCAGCTTCCTCAGAATGGCAACCAGCCGTGTCGGATTGCAAATGTAGAAAATAACTCCGAGCGACAGCCTTGGTAGTAGTCATACGCCGCAATGACTGGAAACACACATGTTGTGGATCCAAGCTATTCTCCCCCTGCCACTGGTGATCAACTCCATTCTGCCGAAATTGAAATCGTAAAGTCGCAAAGTCCATGGTGACTGGTCCCAAGGTTGCCATCCACGCCACGCCCAAGACCATCTCTGTGCCCTCTAAAGGAAGTACATAGAAGTCGGTTTGGATCTCGGTGCCCTGTACACGCAGCTTCAAGTTCTTAACACAACCTTCATTTGGAATTTTGTCGTCGTTCCCCACCAAAACGCGGAAATTAGGTGCGGCTGTCACCTTCAAACCCAGATACTTAACCGTTCGAGATTGGACGAAATTATGGGTGCTTCCCCCATCTATTAGGATCCCAATTACACAGCCGTGAACTTCTCATTTAACTCAAAGAGTGTTGGGGGTAATACACCCAGCAAGGGCGTTAAAAGAGACCAGAGACTGTTCGCGATCGTCGACGACTCCATCAGCAGATTCTCGTTGTTCAGAACTCTTGACTGCGACCACCGTTTCCCCTTTATCATCAGCAATATCGTCATCCAACACGAACAATTGGGGCTCTTTACATTTATGGCCAGGGTTGTATTTGTCATCACAATAATAACACAAACCTTTATCCCATCGAGCTTGGGCCTCGACTGCTGAGAGACGACGAGGAGGAGTTGGACCTGTACGGAGTGGGCTCTCCAGAGGTGGGGGACGGCCCGGTAATGGTTTGGGTCCATGAGAGTGTAAATCGGATGGGGGCAGTGCAGATATGGGCTTAGGACCACTAGGACGACCTAGAAGCTTGCGAGCTTCTCCCAATTTTGCTTCATGGAACCGAGCTAGGGCTAAAACGTCGGCCATAGCCGTCGGACGCTGAGCAAGGACTTCATGTTTGATATCTGAACGTAACCCAGAAATAAAGCACTGGGTGAGAAATCCTTCGCTAAAATTAGTGGTGGTGCGGAGTGCCATATCCTCAAATCTGGTCTGATAGTCTTCTACAGAAGTCGTCTGTGTTAACTTAGTCAACTGCCCTTCAGGAGACTCAATCTCAGTGACAGAGAACCGCCGACGAATGGCCTCAACCAAGTGATCCCAACCGGCCAACTGTCGTTGCCGTTGCATCCAACGATACCATTTTTTTGCCGTACCCTCCATGCGGAATGAAGCCATAGTGACCCGATGGTGGTCCTCAGTGTTGTAGAATTCGAAGAAGTCGTGGGCAGAAGCGAGCCACTCCTCCGGATCAGAACCCGTAAAAATGGGCAGTTCGACCTGAACAGGGCGCGGAGCAAACGGAAAAGCATCATCCGTTTCGACTTTAATCTTGGCTTTTCCTCGGTTACCTGTGGCATCGACATCCTGGGATGTGTTAGCTTGCAACCCCAGATAAGAAGAAATCGCTGTTAATTGACGGGACAAATCCTGTAACGTGAGCTGAGTATTGTCATTCCAGCGAGTCTGATTCTCGACATGCTTTTGAAGATCGATCAGAATCGGTTCGTGACGAGCAGATGTATCCTGCAAAGCTTTGATGGCGTCGGAATGATTCACCATGGTCAATGAAAGCACCAATGTCACAGTGGATATAAGCTAAGAGAGCAGAGAGATAAGGGAAGAAAAGTTTGATTAAGGGAAAGATAATTTGCCAAAGTTTTCACATGTTTCCTTCAGGAATTACAATCAATTATTTATAGGTGATTTAACTTAGAAGCGGAAAAAATCAGTTAAGAATTTTGGAGGCCTTCTCGCGTCACTAGGGCCTGGTTCGCTCCCTGGTTCCTGATCCACGACGTGTGAAGGGCTGGTGATTGGTATAGGAGTCTCTCCTGCAACACATCAGTTTTCCAATTTCCCTGCCCGTCATACAGACCTTGGACTGCATTTTTCTTCTTCCGATACGAAGCGTGACTGAAAAAATGGTGTATTTTTCCTGCATGCTGTAGCAAATTAACACGAGCTCTTTGCTCCCAAAATAACTCCTCTTTATCAGCCTCCATATTCAAACCTAGCTTGACATCTGTAAGTACATTGAGGCAGCTTCATCCGGGTCTAACAGGGACAACTCAAGTAAGCGATATTGCAATTTTTGCTTACGCGCAGTAGTGGTACGACGCAGATCCTACTCCAGGACATTAGTGCATGGCCAAGGCCATATAAGCGGCTTGGCAGCTCATCATTTGACCCCTCCCGGAAAGTCTTAATCTGCTGCTCAAAACCTGGATGCATATCCCACCACTCTGAATTTGCATCAATACGTTCATGGGTGGTGCCGGTTTTGGGTTCTGAAAGAGGACTCCACGTTTGATACAATGATATAACCAACGTGCCAATTACAGCAACTGTTTTAATTAATACACCTAACACTTGATAAAACCAAGGACACGCCGCTTCCATAAATCGAAATATTGCAAAATATTTAGTTCATCTAAATACGTCCATGCCATTGCCAATTTGCCATACAAATACAATGGGGCTTATATTTTCCCACCAAACTAAAATGTAATTTCACAAGGTGCGTGAAATGTTCTTCCCCGGCATATTGACTCTAGGTTTTCTCCAGCATAAGAACAAAGTGGTGATACCTCCACGCCTGGGTTCACAAGTTCAAAACATGTCACGGATTAGGCAGAAAATATGACACCACATGAACCACTAGAGCTCCAAAACCAACAATAGAATATTAACGTTCATATAGCTCGCTATGCAAAGTCAAACATGTATTACCAGTGGCGTATAATGGCACTGAATGTGTTAAGAAGCCACCCGCAGCAACTACCCAACGAGTGTGTAGTCGCAGAACAAGCAGCCTTGCACTGTCTGGAGAGTCATAATTTGAACCATTTGCATTTTTCACTGGTGCAAACTCTTCCTCTCTTAATACCTAGGTATTTAAAAACATAAAGAATTAGATAAATGAAAAAAAGGTCACAAAAGAACCACCCCTAAAAAAAAAAGCATTAATCAGTGCAAGAATAAAAATGGTGATCACCTCAAACAAAGCAGTTGAAGGAGCATAGGGAAATGCATCAAATATGAACTGCTCTAGTTTCAAACCCATTGTATAACCATGAATAGATGGAATTTTTTTCTCTGCCAGATGGTAGCTGTAGTCAAGACAAATATAGATATTAACATCCTTTCAAGGGTTAAATAGGAAACCACTAACAAGAATGAGGTTACAAGAAATATAAGAGTTGACGTCAGATCCCCAATTGCAATTTTTTTAAATGTCATATACTCTTAAAGACAGTAAAGGTAGCTAGATTAAACTGTATTATAGTATTATCATTTAATGCATCCATGAAACCCCATCCTAACGGACCCCATGAGCTCAGCCTCTTTTTTCTCAATGATGCTGGGGAAAACTATCATTTCAGCAAAATTCTAGGTACAAAATAATAGCTTTCAGGTTGAAGGGATAGTTTGCAGGAAACAAAAGGCACTTCACTATCAGGTTTGTTTTCAGTTCAATGAGGGGAAAGAGAGGAAACGCATAAATCATGCAGCACGTGAATCTGCATTTTTAACAGGTTTTTATTAACTAAGCAGAGCATTATTTGAAGAAAAAAAAACTCAATGCCCAATGCATAACATATAAAAAAATGTATTCTGAAGTTCAGGAATAAGACACTAACATGCTGTCTTTCTCAAGGCCATTTGCCACTTGGTTTAGGAAATCCAAAGTAAACATGTGTAAGCACACCTGAAAAGCAGAAAGTTATTACAACGAGGCATATAATCACACATGCAAATTATTTGATAAGTTATTGCAAGTCAATAACATATTATAGACATTTATATCACACTTATCCGCTATTGGGACAAAACCTAATTGAAACCATCAAAGGACAAAATTGTTCTAAAATTTTTGAATATCCCAGGCATTTATCTCTTTAGCAGTGATTGACAATTTTCTAAAATCTACATCTAAATAGAAGGAATGAACAGTAAACCAAAGTTATTACAGTTTGAAAGCAAGGAAATGCAAAGAAAATCACATGAATTCACAAGCTGCAAACTGATTCTATACCTTCGTTTTTTTGTTTCTTGAATGGTTTCAAAATTATTTACTACTAACGGCCTTCATCTCTGACTACCCCTACAAACTAAAATCCGCACAATCCCACATATAAAAGCCTCAGAAAAGCAAAAGGATAAGGCAGACTTGAACAAAAAGCCCTATATTTTTTGTCAAAGGGAAGCAACATTTCATTTCATCAACACAAGTGAAGATTACTATACATTACTCCAGCAAAAACGAAGACGTCCGGTTTGCTGGTTGATTGCAGAAGACAGTGGTTGATCTAATTCTGAGTATTCAACCACAGTAAGTGGTCCACCTTTACCTCGCCTTACAAAGACACCAACCTTTTCCTGGGGATAGGCCTGTAACCAAATTACTAGAAATTAAGACATCATAAAACCGTAAAAAGATTAAAGTTTACAATATTAATCATCATGGAATCGGCATTCTTCATTTACATGACATGAGGAGTGACATATAGCACAACAGATAAATGCAACATATGCTAAAAATGAACATATGGAAGGCATAACCTTTCCTGCAAATTTAAAAAATAAAGCAGAGCTCAATAAATGGAACTTTCAACATTAATTTTCATGCTTATAATTTGCTAGCGATGAAATGCCATCAAATGCAAATCAGATAGACCCCTATCGCTTTTTTTCTGTTCTATTGCCTTTTTCCCTCATCTTTGTTTGCAAGACCCAAAGAAATCTCACGTAGGTATCAGAACTCAAGTATTTAACGGATACTTCAGAAAACATGAGAGATACAACCATGCTTTGAACTGTTGCAATCCAGCTTACATTTCTCAAATATGAATAATATAGAAAAAAATGGGAAAAAAGATGAGACTGGTGCAACAGAAAATTCACAGATAAACATGAACATTGAGGAAATTTCTTACCTTTCGGACAACTTTAGCAGAAGCAGCTACACCTTTATCAATGAAATATCCCAGGAAAGTTGGATCAGCCACACGAACCTGCACTCGAGACCCTTATTACTGTCTCCTTAAATAAGAAATATCAAGGAAAATTTTAACAAAACAAAACAAAGCCAAACTCACCAATGCATTGTCAACACCATAACAATCAACATATTTAATCCCTCTGGTGGTCATATCCTCTAACAATCTTGAAGATTTCAGAGCTGAACAAAAAATAAGGAATCCAATGTTCATATATGATATAATAGAAGAAACCATGAGACTTTAGTAGCTAGCTGAATAGCAAACACCACCTATTTGTACATTATTTTCGAAATACCTGAATATACACCCCCATTCCCATCTGGAGACTTAGCTACCTGGCTTAGAAAAAAGGCACTCATGTGACCACCATATTTGAAAGAGATTGCTACTTAGAACAACAAGCAGATTGTGAAATAAAAGAATATTATTGCCAGCCAAATGAAAATCCTTCAAATATTAATGCTTCTATGAGAATAGTGTAGCAGGAATACAGTTGCTTTATGCAACAAAATCAGAAGTAACTTTTTCATCCTAAAACTTACAGACAGGTAAGTTTACCGCTATCCTTTCAGCAATCAGCATTACTTTACAAGAATTCTCAACCCTATAGTGCAGTTGCAATGTTATAATAGTATTTGTTAACATCCAATCCGAATCAGTTGTATATTAACTTATTAAGTAGAACTATTCGAGGACTTCAATCACCTCTTAAAATGCTCTGAAACTTCCAGGCCAATATATCCAGCTGACCTTTTACCCAGAACTTGATTTTTTTTTTAATTTACTCACACATTCAATGAAAGAAATCATACCTTGTATCGAGTCTCCATTATATATCGACCATCCTTTGAGATACAAGGTATGGTGCCTTGTTGGAAAAAAGTAACCTGCACGATGTCCAGACTTCAATATAAGCAAAATTAACAAGGATAGACCGTAAGGAAACCAGAGAATCAGAAACATCTTACTTGATCTGCTTGAAGACCAAAATATTTATGACTCTCAAAGAATTTGCGTGTTGCATCATCAGTAAACGGACTAGTCATTATGTACCAGTGTATTGTCACCAAACCAGCTGAACCTGCATATACCTAATCAACAGGATAACCTAGAAACAGCTAGAATCATAGAGTAGTGGATAAGAAGTTTACCCTCTTTCATAGCTTGTGCGGCTAGACTTTGAGCACACAAAATCCGCTCAGCTTGCAGTTGAAAAAGTGACTTCCCAGAAGGAAGTCCAATGTCTAAAACAAAAAAACAAAAAATATAAACAATCAATTTAATGTAATAACATACAGACTTTTTTAGGGTTGTATATGAACACATAATCGAATATGATTTACAATTAAAAAGATGTTCATGTATAATAAACAAACAAATCTAGATAAATTTAAGCAAGCAAACAAACAAAAATGTTTCTTATTTTCTTTATACAAAATAAAAACAACATAAATATCACTAGTAATTACTCAGCACATAGATATACAAATAAGAATATAATATTATTTGCACTATATTGAACAATAAGCGAGTTTCAAACAAGCTATAAATGACTTATTAAACAATTCATAAATGAGCCCTTTCATGAATATAAATGCACTGAATATACTTTGTTAAGACTTTGGTTCATTTACTATGTGCCTAAGAATCTTGTTAATGATCATTCATGTTCATCTAATGCTTTGCTCATTTACAGAGCTGGACTTTCCTAAACAAAAAAAAACTAAAGATATATACAGACTTCACTAAAGAAACAATAATATAAAGCTAATCAGATTTTACATATTTAATAAAACGCTTCAGACATCATTTACTATCCAAGAAGTTCATATGTTATTTTCTCTCTCTCTCTCTCTCTCTCTCTCTCTCTCTCCTGAATTGCTTTCTATTTATATAACATGTTTCCTTCTAAATCTTTCTGATTAATGCAATTTTCCAGAACCTTACCATCCATCTACGGCCCAGAATTATAGAGTAATTTCAGAATTCAGAGAGTTCCACAACTAAAAAGTGAAAGGATAGAAAAGCATTAAACATGGGTTAACTCCTTTAATTTTCAGAAAGGACATCCATTCCCTGAACATCTCCTGTTCAGCGCACAAAATAACTTGACAACCATAATCCAAAGAAACTTGAATGTGGCATAAGATTTTCAAAATCATGTCAGTAATGAGTAAAAAGTACTCACTGAAACATCCCTTGGGATCTGAACTTCCAAGCCGAGTCCCCTGCAATACATTTCAATCAATCTTACAAAGATAAAACAAGAGATGGAAAAGGGTTAGGTAAACATTGCCGATTCTACATAAAGCAGATTTGGATCATTTTCAATAATGGAAAAGTAGACAATCATGTAGAGCCATGTTTTAACGAAACAATAATTATTGCAGAAACAGAATGAATCATCCACTTTGTTAGTTAAGACGTGTCATCACTAATTATCATTATTAGACATCCAATAAAGTAATATCATACCAACCTTTAGTAAATAGTGATTATCCACTTATTTTTCTTATCAAAAGTGATTATCCACTTAAACCTTTATAGGATCTGCTTTTTGCATTAAAAGTGAACACATTGGTGACAAAAATGTCATGTCTAATGTGGGAACCACTCTAAGGCAATATCACTCCAAATTTAACTTCAAATATATATATATATATATATCACTCCAAATTTAAGGTCGGAGGTAGAAATACTCATTAGCCAAGAACCCGTAACAACAGCACCATGCATTAACGCTGTATTAGGTAGAAGGGAAAGAACGTGCAAAGAAAAATTACTTTCTTTCCATCCTTTCCTCTAGGGAAGAGGAAAAGAAAATTAGTGTATATCTATTTGCACCTTTCCCTTTATTGAAAATCCAATCATTATGTGGCAGGAAAACACAATTAAGTAAATAACTTTTCCCTCCCCGTTCTTTTTACCATTCTCTCCATTTTCCTTCTTGTAATGCTACCAGGTGATACAGGGAATATAAATCAAATAGGAATACCTGACCACCAGATAGGAGCAAAACAGCCAATTTGCCTTCCGAGACAGCCTTCAATCCCATCTTCAACCACCTTTCCCGCTCCTCCATCGTTCTCTCCTCCACCGATGACACGCAACTCTCCGGCACTGGCTCTATTGCCGCCACCGGCAGCCCTAAAAGTCGCCAATAAGACACAATCATATTGAAGAATAAACCAAAATAGAGGGAGAGTAAGGAATTCTGAACATGCATATACGTACCTTGGGATCGAAGCGAGCAGCGAATGATCCGATCTATTCTGGAAAGATCCAAACTCTGAAGGATGAAAACCAAAGCTGGTCGAAATTGGATAGCTGGCCGTTGTAGTTGAAGCTTGAAAGACAAACGAAGGGAGATTGGATTGTGGTGGTTAAGAAAAGAAAAGAAGGCTAACCTGGATATCGTTGAGGAGAAGGTGGCGTTCTTCAGGGGAAAGCTCATCCCAAAGGGCGAAAACGTGTTCCTGGCCGTAATCTTTGAGCCTCTCCAGCAATAGCTGAGGGGGTGAGGTGGGTGCAGCGCCACCGTTGTTGTCTATTCCCATGACCATCGTCGGCTCCCTCATTTACGTTTTCCTTTGATTTGTCAAATGAGATCTCTTTGTGCAAAATACAAAAATAATGACTCAACTTTTGTCTCTCTCCTATTTTACTCACTTATCTTTAAATTGAATCGATTTAATGACTCAATTTTTAACATTGAGTTTTTATCATCACCCAACCGTTATATTATGGATGCCGTTAATGATGTGACATTTTTTATTGATTTGACCGCCACGTAAGCACACACGTGTTAAAAAACAGAATAAATACAAAAAAAATGAGTGGTGGGCCCCAGCGTGTCATGCTAGGTTTTTCACCACCGAGGCGTCGGACGGGTTGGACGAAAGCTACCCCAAGCGTCACTTTGGCTTGTTATCGCCGCTGCGAACTGCGCACCGCCGGAGCTCTGACTTGAGTTTCGCTGCCAACACGACCTTTGGAATCTTTGGTTTTATTCCATTCACCGTTTTTAGTACTTAACGACCTTTGTTTTTATAAATTCTTACCACCATTTCTCTGTTTTCTAACCTTAGGATTCCCTGGTATGTACTTCTCACTCTACTTGTTCTTCCTTTTTAACTTTCTGTTCCACTTTCAATTTCCCTTTTTTTTACTTTCTATCCATATATATACACAGGTGGGTAAAAAGATTTAAACTTTTTGATTTAGTTAGTGTATAGAATAGTTTAAAAATGGATAGGGAAAAGTATGAAGATAGGAGAAGAATTGGGTCAGTTAAAGCTGCTATTAATATGTATGGAGATATGATTTTGGATGGGAATTCTTCATTGAAGAAACCCCATGAGGGTTTTCCAGAGGTATGATTTTGTTTATATGCAATTATTGGAATTTTATAGTTTTTCAAATTGATTGACAAAGTTGTAATCTTTGGGGTAACTCTTGTTTAAAAGCCTTCTCCAAAGGTAAAAGAGTTTCATAGGGCAAGGAGGAGCATGAACAGATGCAAAGAGAGTAGAAAATCTGCAGAATCCGAGCTCTTTGGATCGAGGGGAACGGTTAACGATCCGGCTTCAATGGCCGAGGAATCAAATCTAAAGGCTAAGAGAAATGCATTTGTTGCCAAGAGCAGGAGTGTTGACAGTTATCAATATGAAGAAGTGTTGAGAGAATTAAAATTGGTAAACGAGACTTGAGTCAACTGAAGCTTGATATGGCATCTGTTATGGAAGAGAAAGCAAGAGCAAAGAAGGAGTTCGAAGACTCAAATTCGAGAATGAAGTCTAATGGTGCCTTTGTTGAAGCACTTAAGGAACATATTGAGGCAGCTAAAGAGGAACATGTGTTAGTTGAATTGGCTCAGAAAAAAGCTGGAAAGATCGAAGCTCAAAAAGAGAAAGAAGCCGGTGAGTTCTCGTTTTGAATCGAGGAAACGAAGAAGAAAAGGGAGAACATGATTGAAGAGATTGATCAGTCAAAAGAGTTGAAAACAGAATTAGGTGCCACATTGTCTGATATTAGTCTCTTACAAGATGAACTGAATCAAGTCAAGGGACTAGACATTGTGGTTTCGAGAGGCGATGAGGATGGCTTGAAGCAACAAGATGATAGTTTTCATAGTGTTGAAAAGGTGGAACCTTCAACTTTGTTGGAATCGATCAAGAGAGAACTGGAGGTAGCTAAGAAAGAATTGAATTCCATCAAAGATGAAGGTTTCCAGTATATGTCATCCATGGATATCATAAGAAATGAGCTGCAACATGTTAAAGAAGAAACATCAAAGTTGAAGAAAACAGAACAGAAGAAATGAATTGGGGCCCACCACTCATTTCTTTTTTTGTATTTATTCTATTTTTTAAATGCCACATCATTAACGGCATCCATAATATAACGGTTTGGTGATGATAAAAACCCAATGTTAAAAGTTGAGTCATTAAATCGATTCAATTTAAAGATGAGTGAGTAAAATATGAGAGAGGCAAAAGTTGAGTCATTATTTTTGTATTTTACCCTTCTTAAATTTATGGGTAAACTAATAACTATTAGGTTCTCATGTTCAAAAAAAACCTATTAGGTTCGTATAATAAATTATTAATATTATTTATTATGTTCATTGAAATATCATATTATAAAATATTAATAATATATTTTAAACATTATTATTAATTACAATCTATCAGTAATTTATTAATAGAATAATGTTTTTTTTTCAAAAAATAATACCAAAATATTACATTAATAATAAATAAAATAAAATAATATTACTTATTATTAAAAAGTTAATAATATTCTTATTTAAGGACATAATTTCCTTAAAATAAATATATTGCTACAGTAAAATCGTAAGTCGTATTTTACACGTGGCGTCATCTTAAATTTAATATTTTTTAATTCAGTAAAATCATTTGCAGGTGTCGTCACTATTTTTTTTAGATATCAGTTAACTAAAGATGTCTATAATATCGTTAAAATTAAAAAAGTAAAGGCACTCTGTGTGGAGCTGCATCAGTACAACTCTTTGGTTTGTTGTCTCGGCTTCATGTCCTCGGCTCCTCTCTCCTTCTACCAGCTTCTAGTACCTGAAACTAAAACAATTTATTTTCCTTACCAAATAATAGATAATCAATAAAAAGCATGGCAAAGTAAAGAATGTTGTAGAATGCAATGCATGCACCTAAGTATGCCTAAAATGTACTTAAAACAACAATAATATGAGATGAAATGTGCACAAAATATAGAACTTATGGAATCTTTACAACTGTCTCGACACAGTTTTGCTGATCAACTTAACAACTTCAGCTACCGCCCACAAGTATGCCTCGGCAGAGATGTGTGAGATCGCCTGGGTAGTTAAGCGATGATTGAAGGTTCGGTAAGGCTCCCTTCTATGACTCCCTCTTCTCCCGAAGCTTGAAGTACTATTGGGAAACACGTCTTGGATAATACCTCCCGGCGTGAATCTAAGGGCGAACACCAACCGATTGTGGATCCTCTTTTAGCCGCTGAACTTCTTAATTTATCCCTAAGCCGAAGTAGTTTTACCCTATGGTTGGATAAAACCGTATTTACTCTTTTCGTGAGTTCAACCCTCCCGATATTGAACAAATGGATTGAAGCCCTCTTCTCTCCCGATAAAGATTGCGACAATGAAAAACCAAGAGTAAACAAACCTTGAATTTTATTGCAAAACTAAAATCCTAAACGATTACAATAAGACTCTCACAACTACTACACAACCAACCCTTAACCCTAGGGAAAGTTTAGAACATGGTGGGTTTGGACGATACTAGGGTTTCGACAAGAAGGAGTTTCTCTCAAATCTCAATTGTCTTCACTTCTTCAAGTCGATTACATATATATAGGGGAGAAGCCTAGGTTTAAGTCAGTTTAGGGTAGGAATACTAGTTAGAATATAATTACAACTCATTAAAAGAACAAATCTAACATTAATTCTTCCTACATTCCCGTTTGACTTTTTCCACCTTGACTTTTGACCTTGATTTTTCTTTGTCTGTTGGGCTCCAATGCACGTGCAAGTGGTCTCTAAAAATTAGCATTGATGAGCTCTTTCAGTCGCATACTACTTTGCATTTTTCTTTCTTGAAAGTTGTTGCCTCGGCGGCAAATAATTGACTACCTGGGCGGCAAATAGTTGGCTGTCTGGGCGGTAAATAGTTGACTGCCTGGGCAGAGGTATGGGTTGGTATGCAGGGGTTGGCACAACTCTTTATTATGGGCCTCTTCTCCTTGTCAATTCTCGATCAGCACTCCAGATGGTCCAATAGCTTCATCCATCAATTTTTAGCTTATCTTCTTCTGCCCTCTTTGCTGCCTCGGCATGGTATGCCTGGGCATCAGACTCGGCGGAAGGTTGTCTTGGTGGCAGGCTCGGCCGCAGTTTTCCTGCATGCACCAAAATACATACCAAAACAACATTTTTTTCACAAAATACACTAAAATATGTAATCAAGCTTAATGGTGAATGAAATTATAAGAATGTACATGAATGTCTAATTATGCTACTAAAATGTGCCTAATAATAATATGAATAAAAAGGGTAAATAAAATAAGACTTTTAGACACTTAACAGTAGCTCAACCTAATTTGATGTGTGAGAGACTCTAGATTTATCTCTTAAGGGGTATGATATTCGTCAAGGTGGAAATTTGTTAAGTATGACTCATATACTATAAAAGAACATATGAGTTTAATAACCAACCGATTTGAGGGGTCCTTGGAGGTTAAGGAGTGCGAATCCTTGGAGGATAAGGAATACTACTCCCCGAAAAATTAGAACAATTGTAATCCTAGTTAAAGTAGAATTGAGTAATAGTTATCATAGTTAGAATAAGACTTGGATGTAGGGGTGTAAATGAACAAAGTGTTCGACGAACCGTTCGTGAACCGTTCGTATAACGTTCGTTTATTAAGCTAAATAAACGAGCATGAACAAAAATTTTATGTTCGTTAATAAACGAACGAATACAAACATAGGTGTGTTCAGTTCGTTTATGTTCATGAACAAGCTCGTTTATAGGCTCGTTTATGGGCGTTTATGAGCTCATTTATAGACTCGTTTATAAGCTCATTTATAGGATGAAAATGCTTGCAGATGAAAATGCTCCTTTATAAGATCGTCTACAGGTAAGTTTTATTTTGTTGCTTTTGTTTTATTTATTTATTGTTAATTTAGTTAACATTTCAGAACATATAAACGAGCATGTTCACGAACGAATAAATCAACTCGTTCGTGAAAACTTAAACGAACATGTTCGCGAACACTTAAACGAACACGTTTGCGAACACGTTCGCGAACACTTAAACGAACACGTTCATGAACATTAAACAAACGAACACGAACACCTTCAAAAATAAATAAACGAACACGAACACAATATTAAAAATTTAAACGAACATGAACACCTTCAAAAATAAACAAACGAACACGAACATAGTCTTGTTCGTTCACGCTCGGTTCATTTACACCCCTACTTGGATATAGAGGGCTATATAAAGAGGCTTACCCCCACCTCATTAGACACTTCATCAATTGTTCTTATTAGGCTTTAAGCCTTGTTTTTGTTGGGCATTATCGAAGGAATAAAAGAAAACAATCGTTCTTTGCTGCCTAAGTTGCAAGTCCTGAAGCTGTGGCACAATAATTTGACAGGATCCATTCCTTCAAAGCTGGGAGAAAATTGTAGATTGGTTGAGCTTGACTTGTCAACTAATAAGCTCACAAGTTTGATCCCAAAATCTATTTGCCTTGGAAGGAGGCTGCAGATCTTAATTATGTTCGACAATTTCTTATTCGACGCTCTACCTGAGGATCTTAGTAGGTTTGATCCCAAAATCTATTTGCCTTGGAAGGAGGCTGCATATCTTAATTATGTTCGATAATTTCTTATTCGACGCTCTACCTGAGGATCTTAGTAAATGTGTCACGCTATCAAGAGCTCGAATGGGACACAATTATCTTATAAGGCCCCTACCAAATGGATTGCTTTACTTACCTGAGCTATCGCTCATGGAATTGAACAACAATTACCTGAGCGGACAATACGAGTAAGATGCCTACAAAACTGGGCCACCTGAATCTTTCAAACAACAACTTGTCAGGGTCACTTCCGAATTTAATTGGAAACTTACCTAGCTTGCAGCTTCTGCTACTTCGTTCCAACAGATTCACTAGATAACTCGGTGATTGTCCCCTACCAACGTGTCTGGATTTGAGCCAAAACCAACTCAATGATCCAATTCATGTTCAAATTGCTCAAATTCACATATTGAATTACCTCAATGTTACTTGGAACCACTTAAACGAAAAGGCTTTCCAGGGAAATTTGTTCCACAAAAAGCCTAACCAGTTCAAATTTTTCTCACAACAACTTGTTCGGGTCAATACCGCAGTTTGGACAGTATTCATTTTTCAACTCAACGTCATTCGTTGGGAACCCTCAACTTTGTGGGTCATACTTGAACCCTTGCGACTATTCTTCACTCCGTCGATTAGATTCTTGTCGCCAAAGTAGCAT
Source organism: Hibiscus tridactylites (assembly GCA_958450335.1). NCBI lineage: Eukaryota > Viridiplantae > Streptophyta > Magnoliopsida > Malvales > Malvaceae > Hibiscus > Hibiscus tridactylites. The sequence goes on from OY288281.1 coordinate 92,246,225, forward strand.
AAAATATAAGTTCCTTTTTGCATCGGGACTTCTAGTTTGTTCTTTAATATTTTTTATTTTGTCAATTATCAAGACGCGCAAGGGTCGAAGAAATTCACATTACTGGAAGCTAACCGCATTTCAGAAGTTGGAATTTGAAAGCAAAGACATATTGGAATGTATAAAAGAGAACAACGTAATATGAAAAGGTGGAGCCGACATTATGTACAGATAAATTATGTAAAATGGAAACAAGTAGCAGTGAAGAAGCTCTTAGGCATAAGCAAAGGGTCTTCTCATAATAATGGTCTCTCAGCAAAAATACAGACTTCGGGTAAGATTCGACACAGGAATATCGTGTGCTTATTGGGACTCTGTTCCTATAAAAAGATCAATCTACTGGTATATGAGTACCCGACATTATGTACAGATAAATTATGTAAAATGGAAACAAGTAGCAGTGAAGAAGCTCTTAGGCATAAGCAAAGGGTCTTCTCATAATAATGGTCTCTCAGCAAAAATACAGACTTCGGGTAAGATTCGACACAGGAATATCGTGTGCTTATTGGGACTCTGTTCCTATAAAAAGATCAATCTACTGGTATATGAGTACCCGACATTATGTACAGATAAATTATGTAAAATGGAAACAAGTAGCAGTGAAGAAGCTCTTAGGCATAAGCAAAGGGTCTTCTCATAATAATGGTCTCTCAGCAAAAATACAGACTTCGGGTAAGATTCGACACAGGAATATCGTGTGCTTATTGGGACTCTGTTCCTATAAAAAGATCAATCTACTGGTATATGAGTACATGCCAAATGGAAGCTTAGGTGAGGTCCTTCATGAAAATGGTGGCGACTATCTCCAGTGGGATACTAGGTTGAAAATAGACATAAAACAAAAGACTTATGTTACCTGCACAATCATTGTTCCTCTCTCATACTCCATCGAGATATCAAGTCCAACAATATTCTACTCAACTTAGATTTTGAGGCTCATGTGGCAGATTTTAGCCTTGCCAAGTTCTTGCAAGATACCGGAACTGTGCATGTCTGCGATCGCTGATTTATATGGTTATAGTGCTCCAGGTACATTCAGCTTCCCTTTCACTACATCTCTTTTTTATATAAACAAATAAATTAATGTTTCTTGTGATTCTGGCTACTACATAAACTGGTTGCAGCGTTGATTGAGAACCATATTAACCCTATTTTAAAACAAATAAATTTCAATAAGTAACTATTAGAAAAAAGTAACAGAGACATGCAAGCTCCACTCTATTAATAGTCTAACACAAAAATAAATAAAAAAAATAGGTGCTGCATGTCCTGGATATCATAAATATTTGCACCAATCACTCACAAATTTTTTTTGCCTCAAAACCTAGCTAGTTTCTTTAGAAGAATAACAAATTAATGCATACCAATCACTTAATATCTTAATTGGGATCTAAGCTTTGTTTTTTTTTAAATCTAAACTTTACTTTCTCTTCCCTAAGTCCTATAAAAATAAACATGTCTACTGTATACATACACATATAAAACTGTAACCCCACCTTATTTTTTTTCCTTTATTTTTTATCACTCCAGCAGGTATATTCACTTTGTTTGGAGAAGAGAGCTAAGCTTTGTTTCTTTTTCTTTGAATCCACGTCAATGCATACAGAAATAATCGATAGATAAATAATAAAAAAACAACTGTTATAGATTAAAGTGGGTAGATAGATCATGAATTTCAAACATCTATAACAAAATGATCCATTCTGTTGCCCTTGTTTAATGAGTGACAGTATACACTTAAGTTGAAAGAAAATGATATATTTGACGAGCAAATAATATGATATGGCAGAATACGCATACATCGTGAAAGTAGATGAGAAAAGTGATGTATACAGCTTCAGAGTGGTACTTTTTGAGCTAATAATAAGGCGGAAGCCAGTGAATCACTTTGGAGAAGAAGGGCTAGACATTGTTCAATGGAGCAAGAGGGAGACTAAGTTGAAAAAAGAAGGGGTAGTGAAGATATTGGACAAACCAATTAGCAATACAATTTTCGAGGAAGAAGCCATGCATGTTTTTTTTTTTGTGTGTGGCAATGTTGTGCGTTGAGGAGCACAACGTAGAGCGACCAACAATTAGAGAAGTGGCTCAAATACTTGCTCAGGCCAAACAACTTAACATGTTTCATATGCAATGACTTTCTTCAACCCTTTATGAATATTGAATATTATATCCTTGTATACATGAAGCTTCGTGGCATGCCAATTGAGATAATTAGTTATATAATATATTTGTTACGTAAACAAAACTTGTAATATTAGTACATTGGACTGTTATATCTTGACAAATTGATGCATAATCTTTTTGCAGTCGCTCCTTTAATCGTACTAAGTCCGTAACATTATCTTGCAAGTTGCAACTATCAACTACAAGTAAAATTGCATCATAATTAAGCCGTATTTTACTTGGACAATAATTCATTTCTCTCCTATGGCTATGACCAGCGGGCAGAGCATCAACAGAGAAGTTGGGCACTATTTCCAATTGCGCGAGCCCATAGGATTTCCATAGTGGAGCCACCCATTTATCTTCTCTTGTTTTAAATTTTTAGACTTAACTATACATTTGGTAATTGAGCTATATACTTTTTTTAAGTTGATACTTAAAAAAATATTCTCTTAAGTTGGTATCTAAATTAGGTATATTCTTTTAAATTAGTACTTAAAGAATTTTTGCTCCTAAGTTGGTTCATGTACTAGGCATATTCTTCCAAGTTAATATCAAAACTTGTACATTCTATCAATTTAGTCCTAATTTAAAAAAAATAAAAAAAATTAAAATTCTATCAATTTAATTTTTGTTCTCTAGATTGCTTATTTTTTCCAAAATATTATATTTTTTTCTTTATATAATAAAAATTTATACCGTCACAAAAATGATTAAATTAAAGAAATTTTTAATTATACAAGGTTAAATTTATTAGATTGGTTCGAATTAAGATAAAGGGTGAGTCTACCACAGGCGTCGCACACTACTGAACACCACTAACGCATGAACATCATTAATCTTTTTAATAAAGATTAAAAATTTCAAGGACTCGACTTATAATTAAAATTATTTTAGAAAAAAATTAAAAATTGGATTTAATAAATCTTTTATATTTCTTTATAGTATGTTTAGAGGTTAGGGTTTAAGTTTTAAGATAATATGGTGAGAATTTAAGTTTTAACCTATAAAAATTTTAACCTTAAACTCTAAATTCTATTCACAGACACTAAATTCTAAACTACTACACCTAAACCCTTAAGTCATACACTCTAAATTGAGTCCATAAACCCTAAAACTAAGACGCTTGTGAAAAGTTAAAAATTACCACCGTCAGTACATCAAATAATTATCCATAATATGGTGCCACATGTCACCATTCTATAAAGTGGGTATTTATATCTAATACATTTCTTTCCATAAGCACTATAGTGTTTAGTGTTTAGTGATGCAATTTAGGGTGTATGGTTTAGGGGTTTAGAATTTAGGGCAATGATTAGAATTTAGAGGTTAGGATTTAAGTTTTAGGATGATATGGTAAGAATTTAAGTTTTAACCTATAAACCCTAAATTTTAACCTTAAACTCTAAATTCTATTCACAGTCATTAAATTTTAAACTACTACACCTAAACCCCTAAATCATACACTCTAAACTGAGTCCATAAATCATAAAACTAAGGCACTTGTAAAAGTTAAATGCTTATGAGGAGAGAGAAAATAAAATAAAAAATTAAGAAATTAAAAAAATATCGACATCAGCATCGCAATTAAAATTAATATCCACTGTTTGCCTCTTGCGCAAGCAACACTAAAAATCACTATCTTTCCAATTAATAGCATCAATATAGATAAACATTAAACTCAAACACCATAACTCCATAACCATATGAAAACTACTCCTAAATGAAACTAAATGAGCCTAAACACATGCAAAAGTTAAGCTAAAATGGTATGCAAAATAGGTTATTTACACAATCATCAGTAATGATGACGGCGGTTGTGATGACAATAAGTAGAAAAAAATTTAAATTTAAATTTTATTTTAAATATTTATTAATTGTATGTGTGTCTTACAGATTTTAATTTTTATTTAAAAGTCAATGTAAAATTAATGGTGTTCAGTGGTGTATTGCGTTAGTAATATCCAGCGGTGTGCGACATCCGTTATAAAATTTTCTAAGACAATTTAATAGAATCTATAAGTTTTGATACAAACTTGAGAGAATATGTCTAGTTCAAGTATCAACTTCGGAGCAAAAATTCTTTAAGTACCAACTTAGTAGAAATTACTTATTAAATTTGTATCATCTATAAGTAGACAATCTATTTGTCTTTTGTTTAAACCTTATTAAGTTTAACTTACTTATTTAATTATTTAGTAATTTATCAGAGTGAAAAATGTAAAACCAACCAGAACCAACAGGTTCCCACTCCTAAACACGTGCAGAGGATTAACAAGAAAAGAGTTGGATAATTTAATGTAAAATATTCTCTGAATCCGGCCAGAAAGACACCTACTTAAACGCCTACATTACACATTCAGTAGTTCACTTCACATTTTCTTCTTTCAAACAAAGCCCATAAAGAGATTCCAGCCACATTAATCCATGGCATAATTGGGAGCAACAGCTAAAATCCTGCTATCTCTAGCTGACCGTGCTGCTGCACCTTCACCCTCTTCTTGCCTACCATCATCTATCACTATCAAGTGGCCTTCCCTCCGAATCAATCTCTGTATCACCCCATATTATCAGCAAATACATAAAAATCACACCCCTGGTTGAAATATAAAAAATATGAAAAACTATTTTTTCTTCATTGAAAAAAAAACATACCTCAATAAGTGACCTAATTCGTTTAATTTCAATCTCTACTTCTGCAGTTGAGCTGTAGTTGTTTTTTTCATTCTGTTGATTCACATACCACTGGATTAAATCTCCTTGACTCATTCCAGCCAAGCCAGTCTCTGCAATACATAAAATTGAAATGTTTCATTCCCAGGTTTCAGCAAGAAATCTAGGCTTGCTGATCAAGAAGACATGTAAGTCTTTACCTTCTTGCCTTACAGCTCCTTCATGCTGTCTAAGGCGCATGACAAGGGCTTGAGTAACCCTCCGAAAATACTCTTCCGTTACCATGTATTCCTCCTTTTGTTGATTGGTAGTACCTACTTTTTCAGAAAGATAATAGTTCATTATAAATCCTCAAAGTTCAAACCAAGTACCAAGTAACACAGATTCCTACCTGCACTTTCAGAAGCTGGTTGAGCATCAGCTTCGCCGGAATTATTGGTTCTATCATCAGAACCATCAGTAATTCCTTCTTGAAATTCTGACAAATCAATCTCGGTGGACTCCACGCTACATGATTAAGAAAAAATACCACAAAAACCAAAACAAAATTATCACAAAAAACTAAAACAGAAGGATGGAGGAAGGGAATTCATGACACACTTGCCTAATTATAGATGTTTTCAATAATCTCACTGCTACACGAACGTGCCGTGGTTGTACCTGCAAAAAAAAAAGTCTGACTCCTAGGTTCACGATAATGAAATATGTTCTGTAGTAGATAAAGCACCTGAGTTTCCAAATAACTCCGAGCAATGGCCTCTGACAGCCTGACTAATGCCTCCAACTGCCTAACTGTCATCCGGTATGCAACTCTACTTCCAGGAGTTGTATCACCTCGTCTGAGCGCAACATAAGACTCAACCAAGAGTTTTCTTGCTTCAGAGGTTAGCTGCAATAACTAGCACCATTTAGCTATGCCAAAGTAATGGAAAGTAATCATATCATATGCAGTGAAAGGTTATGGCAGAAACCTTTGGTTTTAAAGTTTTTGCATATGTAATGTATCGTTTCAATTGCGCAGTACTGAAAGCAGGATGAAGTGCTTCTTCACGCTTCTGATGAACTCTCACAATATGGTGAGCAATATGGTAATCAGTTTGATCATCTGGGTCATCAATCATGACATATACCAGATCAAACCTAGAAAGGATTGCTGGAGGGAGAGCGACATTATACTGAAGAGGAAGAAACATAACCGAGCTATCAGTTTACAGGCACATATACCAAAACTTAAAATCAGCATCAAATACTACTGGGGTCCAATCAAATCAGCCTTAATACCTTGAGTGGTTTAGACTTATCATAACGCCCTCCGGTAGGATTAGCTGCAGCTAGAATTGATGTCCGGGCATTTAGTGTTGCTTGTATCCCAGCTTTAGTAATGCTTATGGTCTGTTGTTCCATGGCTTCATGAATCGCAACCTTCATACACAATTGCTTATCAGATACCAGATGCTTCTGAATATACAAAATTGTTCTCTGGTAAGACAATATGAACCTTACCTGATCTCTGACATCCATCTTGTCAAATTCATCAATGCAACATATGCCATTGTCAGCCAGCATTAGAGCACCTGCCTGGAAATAGATCAGATGTAATTTTTCAGACAGGGGTTTGAGAGAATAAAAGTGGTTTCTGTAAATTTACAGTTTGCAGATCTCTAATTTAATAATTATAATCCTTAGGTTAGGCTGCACCATAATGAAATATGAGGAAGGACGCAGAAAGTTTGAGAAAATATTTAAATACATCATATTACATAAAGCCCTTTTTTAAGTCACACAGCCTTAAATTTCCAACCAAATTGATCCCTGCACATATATTCAAGCATCATATCAAAGACATTCCATTTAGCTGTCATGTTAATAGAGGGCAACTAGCTAATTTTCATGGTTAAATAAGCCAAATACAATAAACAAAAAAATGAAAATACTACCTCAATACAGAATTCACCAGTTTCTGGTTCTTTGGCCACGGTCGCTGTCAATCCAGCAGCAGAAGAGGATTTGCCAGATGTATACACTGACCTGGGAACAATGCCCGATGTGTATCTGCAAGAATAAAGACCTCCATATTTTAAATTCTACAAGTGTATAACCCACAAGCTCTGCATTGTAAAACACTTACTTGAGAAACTGGGACTTCGCACAGCTGGGATCTCCAACTATACAAACATTTATGTCTCCTCTTAGATTGATACCTTCATGAGTAAGCTTGTGGACGCCACCCAAAAGCATAAGCAGGATTGCTCGCTTGATATCTTGGTGACCAAAAACTGTTGGTGCAATGCTATCAACAAGTTTATTGAAGAAATCAGGGGTATCTCTCATTCTTTGAATTTCTTTAAGCTCCTCCGACTACAAGTTGAATAAAATAAATGGAATAAAAAAACTTTTGGATACATTTGTTCTTTTATGGTATAAAACCTAGTATTACTAATTAAACTAACATCTAGAGCAATTGGAGAGTCATGCAAACATGCAAATCACGTATAGTCGTGAGAAAGGTCATCAATTTAAATATGCAAGTTAACAATAACTTTCAGCAGATAACTACTAAGTTGGCATGCACAGAAAACGGGAAGATAAAGCAAAAACGTTGAAGATAAGATGTAGAAATGGCCTAACATGAACAATTTAGACTTGTAAAATGGACAATGGAACATGAAAGCAATGTAGAGGATAATAAGAAATGCAAGGTTCAACAAGAACTAACTGTGAACTGTTGGTCATCTTCATCACTGGCCTTTTTCCTATTTCTGATGTCAACATCCTTTCTACCATCATAAACCTGGAGAAGCAATCTTTGTCAGAAATCGGTCAAGGATACTACAATAAGCCTTTAAGGCAATACCTACAATAGGGCCAACTAATGACAACCTGAACTGAATTAGCAATGAAGGCTAAACGATAAGATAGGTCCCTGACTCCCAATGCGCGAAGACCTCTCACACCTTCTTGTCCAGTGGTTGAATTCTTGCGCTGAGAAGCTTCTCGACGGCATTCTGCTCTTTCACCAGGAGAGGCCAGCGCCAATATGTCAGGTATCACAACCACCGTACCAGTGAAGACAACACTAAAACCATAAATAAATATAATTTAAAGAAAATAGGGGGAACAAATAGAGATAGGAACAAAAAGGCAAAACAATGGAACAGAGTCAGTGTTGAATGTATGGAAGCAAGTAATCTTACGCATCGCCTGCTCTAGCCAGTTCAACAATCTCATGGCGAAGAATAACATCTAATGATCTAGGTAAGGAGCCAGCAGGAATCTCCTTAGAAGTCTCCTGCACTCTTACCCTCTGCCAATCTGCAAACTTGCTTTCTTGTCGAAGCAATGCCCATTTTGTTCTATTTAGACATGTTGCACTGACACATGTTGTTGGCTGTATCGACCATAGAGAAATGTAGGAAAACAATGAAATTTCCAACAATTTAAGAGAGTGAAAAGAAGATAGCCGAGAGAGATGGCAGACCTCAGTGTACTTGAATTGCTGTTCCACGTTCTTGACAACACTTCCGCAATCCAAGCACTTGAACGCTCCTTGGAGAAGCTCAGGCCTGACTTCGCTTGTCCGTGTGACAACTCCCGTTACTGATACTAGCTTTCCAATTTCGGCAGTGGTTAATTCTCTCAGGCTGAGGAGATGTAATCAAAAAAGGGAATATCAATTGACTATTGGGGAATTGAAGGGGAGGCGCAAGAAATAGAGTTAATATAGGGTGTACTACTTGATCTGCAGCTGCAACTATAAATCCAGACTAATGCTATGCTAGTAGTAGAGATAGTGGATGAAATGAAAAAGAGTACCGCTTGGTGAACGGAATGTTAAAGAAGGCAACATTGATGTCCTTGTTAGCGTTATCATCCGCCTCCGCAATAACCGTGGGATTTTGCTCCATTACGAACCTCTTGCACGCATTCTTCAAGTACGGCTCGAATCTGTAGTAGTAGCAGTCAAGATTGAATCCCAGTTTTAAAATAAAATAATTTGGGCATTTTACCTCAAGTACTCATCAGCGATGGCCTTCTGGAGAATGTCATTGTAGAGCATGACGTGCGAGAAGTCGATGAACATGGTGCTAGACCCGTTCGCTTCCATCGCCTGTATCTCCGCCTCGTAATACGACTCCCCCACTCGCGGGTCCAACCTGAAGCTGTTTTTTATTTTGAAAGAAATGAGATTCAGATCACAAAAAGATAAATAATAACTGTAACCGCAACCAAAATCAAACCTCTTGAGGAAGTCGAGGAATATGTTCTCCACTCTAATTGCCTTCTCGTCTACATAGCATCCACTGAACGCCTCCATTCTCTTCAACGAACACAAACAAAACCCTTCCTCTGCTTGACTGCCCTAAACCTGGATCTGGACTAGAAGAAGAAGAACGACCAACTTAAGTCCCCTCCCCTTGGCGGGAATTTTCTGTGGGGTCCGCGTTTCTTCCCGCCTAACCTATATAGGCCTTTATGGGCTTTTCAATTAGCCCGTACCCCTTTGCTTTCCAACCTATCGTTCGTTTTCTCAGCCTGGGCTGTGTTCAATTAGTGAGTTTAATTGCTGTGTTTTTGAAATATTTAATAATTAATTAAAAAAATAAGTGCAGTTAATTAATTTCAATTTTTTTAACTTTTGATTCAAAATAGTAAATAAAAAATGGAAAAATTAATGCTATTATTAAGGGCAAGTTTAACACTATTTTTAAGAAATGCGGTAGGAAAATATTTTTGAAAATATTTTTAAATTGTTTAGTTTAGAATGAGTGTCTTTGGCATTCCTTTTAAATGTACTTTTGAATATATATACAATGTCTAAAGAATTTTTCCTCTCCAAATTAATATATGAACTATGCACTTTTTCTCAAGTGGTATTTCGACTAGACACATTTTTTTTTAAAATTAGTATCAAATTTATACATTCTATTAACTTGGTCTTAATTCATAACAAATGAAAAAAAGTTTAACATTTTATATTTTAAAAGCTTAACTATAAAATAAGTACCCAAATTATGTGTTTTTTTGTAATAAGTGCCTAAATTATTATTTTTGGCTGAAATAAGTGCCTAAAGTTTTATTTTTTTTGCTGAAATAGGTGCCGAAGTAGGTGCTTTAGATGACTTTAAAACAAGCCATAAATTAAACTTTGGGCACATATTTCAGCTAAAAAATACTTTAGCCATTTATTAAAAAATTATAATTTGAACACTTATTTTTGTAGTTAAGCCTATTTTAAAATTATATCAAATTACTCTTTTTATTCTCTCGTAAATGGTATATTTCTTTCTTGGTATAATAAAAGTTTAACAATAACTTGTTGTTTTATCATGGAATGCAATTATTCAATTGTTGCTTTGATTTGATAGACTCATTTGGCTTGACAATATCTTAAAAATAATTAAATTGATGTAATATTTTAAATATGAATGATTAAATTTATTAAATTATTTTGATCAAATTGCTAAAAATGAATAAATTTTAATTTATTATGTCTGAGTACAAAACATAAAGGGTAATTATTCCACACACATGCTTTGTGGAAACTTTGTTTACACAAATTCCTTACTTTTAGGGTTCAATGACTCCTTTTAGGGTTTAATGTTCAGGGTTTAAGTGTAGTAGTTTTGAATTTAGGGGTTATTGGTGTAATTTTAGGTTTATGATTAAAATTTAGGGATTACATGTTAAAATATAAATCTCTGACCATATTACCCTAAAACTTAAACCCTAACCCTAAATCCTAAATTCTAACTATTAACCCTAAATTCTAAACACACACTAAAACAAATAAAACCCTAGAATTTAGGCGCTTATGGAAACAAAAGGTTTCCACCGCCTGTGTATGGGATAATAATCTAAACATAAAACCTCACAGTGTAAAACTCTCTAAGTTTTACACGTTTCTTGGATCGTTGGATGGGTGAAATGAATGGATAAGATTAACCGTAAAAAATATGAAGATTATCACTTGAAAAAAAATAATAAAAAAATAATCTTAGCCATTTATTACCATCATTCAACGGTCCGAAAAAATATAAAAGTAATTGAATTTTACACCATATAAATAGATCTCTTCTACCATATGTATATATGCTTAAGCTACTGGGAAACAATGAAACAACTCTTCCATTCAAAAATTATTTCTTAAAAGAAACTAAACACAATCTTGATAAACAAATTATTTTAATTATCATTGTACTGTTGGTGATTTTTTTTTTGCAAACATGTCCAAATTTGGTGTTAGAATTTAGTTTAGGATTTAGGTATTAAAGTTCAATTGTTTTAAATTTATGTTTCATAGTTTTTTTTCGAAAGTTGGTTTGAATGTATTAGTTTCAAGGAGTTCTGTACATCAAGACACTTTACAGTGCGATAACCTTCTAATACATAGCACCAATCAGAAGATCTCACTAACACAAAGTGAGAAAAAACCAACTAAGAACAAAAGGAGCCTCGGAGCGCATCTAATAAATGCTGATCAGTTTAAATCCGAGAAAATTCAAAGATGTTGTTGGAACCTCTCACGGTCCTTTTCGACTACTGCAGTTGTTCTCTGTGGAGCTTCTTCAATCCAGTACATGGGATTATCCATCAACTTACCCTCCTGTGCCAAAGTATGGGCAGCCGCATTTGCCTCACGAGGAACAAACCGAAAGCAAACATTCACAAACATCGTAGTCAATCTCTTGATGTCAGCTATCACCGGGCTGAGTAGAGATACATCACGGGTCTCTGAGTTACATTTCTTGATTATTGTCAAAGCATCCCCTTTTATGACCACGTTATTGAACCCCAGGTCCCATGCAAACTTCATCGCTTCTAAACACGCTAAAGCTTCCGCAAGAAATGGATCTGCTATATTAAAATGTGGGATGGAACATGCTGCTAATATGTATCCCTCATTATCCCTACAAAGCACCACGGCCGTAGCCTTCATTGAATCTTTATCATACGTCGCATCAAAATTTAGTTTAATCTCATTCAGACCTGGTGGCTTCCACGTGTCTCGGGAGTTACCTGGATGTGGTTGTTCTCGCATAATATTGGCCTCGTTCTCCCTTAAGAATGCCATGATGAAGGATGCAACTTGAATCACTGACGGTGTGGTTCCCTCATGGTGCACCTTATTACGGACACCCCATACTGCCCATAAAGATACTATATAATGTTGTCGATGTCCTCTACTTAGAGAAAAGAAAGCCTGAGCCAGCCACGTCTTCCACTCAGTGCTGGGATGTGGAACATTAAAGTGTATGCCCTGGGCACCAAGGACCTGCACGATGAAATCGCAATCCCTCATGGCATGTTCAGTGGATTCCGGAGCAGACCTGCACAGAGGACACTGGTTTTCTACATTTAGCCTTCTTATTTGCAGATTAGCTAGGGTCAGTAGATAATTATTAGCTACTCTCTAGCAGTTGATTTTGACCTTAGGAGGCAAGTCGAGTGCCCACATCTCCTTGTAAAATCGAGACATTATTGTATGCTGTTGTCCAGTTGAGTTTAAAGCATTGGGTTCTACAGATCGTTATAGCATGTAGCCACTTTTTACCGTATATAAACCTGAGCCATCATACCTCCATATCACCTCATCAGTTAGGCCAGCTTTGGACAAAGGAATATCACAAATTTTTCTCACGTGATCTTCATAAAAAATGTGTTCCAGGTCCCTGATCTTCCACGAGCCAGAATTATTGTCAATCAGATCTTCCACATTCGTGTAGTTGTAGTTAATGGATTGGACTGCAATAAAACCTCCATTAGGCCCCGGGAGCCATGGTTCACTCCATATGTTGATGTGTTGGCCATTTCCAATTCTCCATCCTCTTCCCTTGTCAACTAGACCTTTTGCACTCAAAATGTTTCTCCATACATAAGACGGATTTGACCCCAGAGTTGCATTTAAAAAGTTATCATTGGGATAGTACCTGGCCTTTAGGACTTGAGCTAACAGGCATTGTGGCTGTGTAATCAACCTCCAGCACTGTTTTGCTAGGAATGCCACATTGAGGTCAGTAAGGCTTCTAAATCCCATGCCTCCATCTTGCTTAGACCTGGTTAGATTAACCCAAGAACACCAGTGGATTCCTTTCCCTGAACTGTTATTCCTCCACCAGAATTTAGACATTAATTGTTCCAATTCTCGGCAGAACGAAGCAGGCAACAAGAAGCAGTTCATGGCATAGACATTGATAGCTTGAAGGACACTTTTAATGAGAACCTCTTTGCCGCCCATGGAGAGAAATTTGACTCCCCAATTCTGCATATTCTTGTTAAAACGATCAAAGAAATACGAGAAAGCTTCTTTCTTCCTCCTCCCAATCATAGTTGGCAAACCCAAGTATTTCTCTGGATTGGAGGATACTCTTACTTCTAACAGTGTTCCAATCTGTTCTTTGATGTCTTCACTAACATTACCACTATAGAAAATTAGCGATTTGTCATAGTTCACTCGTTGGCCAGATACATTGCCAAATGTTGTCAAAATCTCTTTTAGCTTATGAGCAGCTGCAACCGTTGCTTCACTAAACAAAATACTGTCATCAGCGAACAACAAGTGCCCCACTTCCAACCTTTGCCTTCCAATTGTGACGCCTCTTATGGACTTGTCTGAATTCGCAGCATTGATCAGAGTAGATAAGCCTTCAGCACAGATCAAGAATAGGTACGGGCTAAGCGGGTCACCTTGTCGTATGCCTCGCATTGGCTTAAAAATTGGACCAGAAACATTGTTGAATCCCACAAAATAAGATATTGTGCTCACACAGTTCATTACCAAGTCTACCCAACTCTCCACAAACCCCAGTCTAATCATCATTTTCTTCAGATAAATCCACTCCACTCGGTCATACGCTTTGCTCAAATCAGCTTTGAGAGCAAATGTGCCTTGTTTCCCTGTGCGTTTCCTGTGCGTCACATTTAGAACCTCGAAAGCCACAATAATGTTATCATCAATCTGTCTATTAGGGATAAAAGCTCCCTGAGCTTTGTCGATGCAAATATCAAGAACTCTAGCAAATCTGTTTGTCAACACCTTTGCAATGATTTTGTACAAGACATTACAAAGGCTTATCGGCCTAAAGTGAGTCAAGTTCTATGGATTAGCATTCTTAGGTACAAGCACTATATGTGTGGAGTTAATTTCATCAAGGGGCAGATTTTCATTCAAAATAGATAGGCAATAAGATGTTACAACATCACCTACTATATGCCAATATTTTTGGTAAAAGAGGGCTGGAAAACCATCAAAACATGTGGCCTTCAATTGAGACATTTGTTGAACTTCCCTCCATATTTCTGAAGCTTCAAAAGGCTCTATTAAGGCATTGTTCATTGATTCAGACACTCTAGGCTGAATTTTGTCTAGGATACATGTTGCATCTTCTGGATTTGAAGTAGAGAACAATTATGAGAAATAATTAGTTGCCATTGTAGTCAGCTCATCATCTCCACTTACCCAGTTCCCACTACTATCAAATAATCCCTGAACAGATTTATTCTTCCTTCGATACGTTGCATGGCTATGGAAGAAGGGCGTGTTTTTATCACCATGTTGTAGCCAATTGGTTCGAGATCGTTGCTCCCAATATCGTTCTTCCCTGTCTGCTTCCAAATTCAATCCCAATTTCACCTCTACCAAATCCTAAAGAGCATCATCATCTGGATCATAGTGAGACAGCTGTTGTAATTTTCTTTGAAGGGACCTTTTATGAGCACTCGAATCTAATTTCTTATTCCTCCACCAAGCTGAGAAAGTAACTCCTAACTCATGTAATCTGTTAGGTACTGCCAGAGTGGTGTTTTCCCAACATTGACTAATAACTTGCTCAACACCCTCTTCCAAAATCCATCTAGCCTTAAATCTGAACTCACAAGGCCTCGTATTATTTGATCGAAAGGTTGCACCTGCTGTGTCTAGAAACAGTGGACAATGATCAGATATAGAGTGTTGCAAATGGGATACTAGGTGGCCCGTGAACATTTGCCACCAGCTTGGATTGGCTACGACTCTGTCTAACCTTTCCCGGACATTGGTCGTTGATAACCTCCGTCTCTACCATGTGTACCAAGTTCCCCTGAAACCTAGGTCAGAAAGGTGGCAATCCTCCAGCGTATCCCTAAACACAGCCATACGTATTTCTGAGCGCAACCGTCCACCTTGCTTTTCAAAAGCATAGGCAATTTCGTTAAAATCCCCAGCAACAACCCACGGCAGTGTTTGGTCTCTCCCCAACTCTCGAAGTAAACTCCACGAAGCGTGCCTCTCATTCTCCACTGGGTTACCATAAAAACCAGTGAAACGTCAACGAACACCTTCACCCTCTTCAACAACAACATCAATGTGAAATTGCGAGTAACTTCGCAACGTAACATCTATCTCTGGTTTCCATCCTAAAGACAATCCTCCACGTGATCCTTCTGCACTTACATCGATTCCAAACAGGTATCCACATCTACGACGAACCCTTTCCATTCTTCTACCATTTAACTTTGTTTCCATAAGAAACAAAAGTTGGGGATGGTAACCTCTCAGAGAGTTTCTGAGTCGGTTCACCGCCCGTGGTTTCCCCAGTCCACAGACGTTCCAGCTGGTTATCTTCATGGCAGCCGGTTGCCCTGCCTTACAGAGCCAGCCGTTAAGTCATTGTTACCTTCATGTGCAGCAGAATCTGAGATAGCAGAAGCTGAAGCCACATCACCCACAAGTCGTTGCCTTTTTTTTCATCCAAAACAGGTAAAACATTATCCTCGATATCTGATCCTAATTCCATTTGTCCACCTGGCAGTGCGACATTTGGAAAAAGCAGTTTTTCCTTTGCAGTAAGCAGTTTCCCACGTGGGGAATTCATGTTATGTTGCACGTCCCCTTCTATGTCATGCATAGTTAACTTCCCATGCACGTCCGTAACCGCCTTTATGTCCACTAAGGAGGTTCCTGAGATCTCCTCCCTCAACCACCTACTTGGCGGTTGTAATGCTCTTCTGACCGGTGCCCGGAGTGACAGATCCCAACCAAACGTGATGTCGGACGGCTCCATTGTTAGGCGCAGCGGGCAGAAACTTTCCCCGTGGCCAAGCTTCCCACAGATGAAGCAAAACAACGATAATTTCTCGTACTGGAAACGGACATATATGGTTCGATCTTTGCCCAGAGCTATTCTTTTCCTCCGCTTCAATGGTTGGTTAACATTGAGCAAAACCTTAATTCTCATGAAATGCTTTCTTCCTGATATCACTAATTTGGAATCGTATTCCGCAAATTGGCCCACAAAGTTTCCAAACTGTCGAGCCATAGTTTCTGACATCAATCCTGGTGGGAGATCATGCACTTGTACCCAGAAATTCGCATGATCTAATGAAACCAACAACGAGTCTTCCCCTGGCAGCAAACAGTGCAGGAGCAACAGATGGTTATTAAAAAACCATGGAGATCCTTCCAGAACCCGTGAGATATCAACCTCATGGTAAAATTTGAAACATATCCTCTTTTCTCCTATGTCAGTGATTGAAATTCCTCCTAAAGGGTGCCACACATCTGCCATCGTGTTTCTCATAGCCAGAAAATGAATAACACTTGATGTCAAGAACCGACCAACCAAGCAAAGATTGTACGGATCAACCACTTCTTGTACTTCTGGGGGAAGTTCAAGTATTTCCTCTTCACCTTCTTCAATGGTGAGTGCAGCTAACTCAGATTCCATAACACCCGCACAAAGATTTCAACAGAATAGAATGGAGACAAATGACTAGCGTGCAACAATGCAGACAAACAGCCTGCAACAATGCAAACTCTACTTTTTTTAATGGTAATTTTAAAATTTTATGTTTCATAGTTAAATTTAGGGGTTAAATTTTAAGAATTTAAATTTTAAATTTTAATGCTTAAATAGACATGTGTGTGGGAAGAAAAATCCATTGTATGCGCATTAAATATTCACATACATTATATTTTTTATACATGTTAGTTTTATTAAAAATAGAAATATTTAATATTGAAATGAGAGTTTAGAACCACAATCGTAGATTAAACACATAATTTAAACATTTTTTATAACCATTAACACAATAAACTAGCCACTTGAGCTCATACAAGAAAATAATTTAATAAAACCCAACAAAGAGACTCGATAGATACGAACAAATCTGATTACATTGACAAATTAACCACAACATGGAATAAAATTATTGGAAGATTACCGACAACTGTAAATTAGAGTTGAGCGTGGGGAAACTCTTTACTAACGCAAATCGCGTACCTAAATCCAATATGAAGGCCCAAAGCATGAAAAAAATCAACATAATAACAAATAGGCGTTATCTTGATTAATTGAATCAACACCAAATTTAACCCTAAAAAAATTAAAATAACAGCCAAACGACCGATAAAAAATATAAAAGAAACATATCAAGAGACAGAAGAAAACATACATAAAGATAAATTATTCTTATTAAAAATTAAAAAAAATATGAGTTAAAAAAGTAAAAAAAAAAACACTGACAATCGATAATTATAAAAAAAAATTAATGTCTCGGTCAAAATAAAGAAAAGAAAAAGTAAAGAAAGAAACGGAGCTGTGCAAATGAAATAATAGGCGGCTATTTTTTTTAAAGATATACATTATAATTAAAATGAATAATTGGACTTAAAATTAATCAAGATTAAACATTAAAATTCTCTCGCACCATTCTTCTCGTAATTTTCCTATATATATATATATATATTTATCTTGTTGATTAGTTTTATACACTAGTTTTTGTTGAGTCTTGTCATAATTTTGTTTTATTTCTTTTTTTATTAAATAAAACTAACGAGAATTGTTAGTTAAAAAAATTAAAGATTAAAATACTACCCAATATGATATAAAGATGTTCCAAAGCTCTTTAGCGTGGAATTTTCATATGAGCTCGTATATAAAATCTTTTGTATTTAAATATTATTATTCGATTGACATGTATTAAGATATATTAGAAATCTAAAAGGATGGACTTTGACTATATAAAAAAGAAAATAATCAAAATTTCAGAAAACTATTGAATTTAGATGGTACGTCAAGCTTGTAAAGTTGTTTCCTTAAAAGATCGAAATCAATTGATTTCGGTCCATCTGTGCACGTATCATGAAGGTGATTTCCAGTGTGATGCGTGGTTGGGGAACCTCACAGGGGCCTACGGGGATGTGGCCCCCGCCAATTTACTAATTTCTTTAAAGAAAAAAAAGTAAAATCAGTGTGTTAATACTTCAATTTTTATAAAATTTTATTTTAACCCCCTCAAAATTTTTAGTCTCATTTTGGTCCCCTCCTTTATAAATTTCTAGTTCTACCCCTGGTTGGGGATTTTGTTCTTTCGTCCATGGGATGATGTTAACAGTCACGTGATGAAGCACATGAAAGGTCATAAGCAAAATGTTAACATGCCTATTGAAATGGATCAGCCTCAGCCTCAAGCGGTGTTGTGAGTAAGTGAGCTGGCACGAGGGTTGTTAAGTGCTTTATTGGGTAGTTAAGTTGTTAGGATTTGTTAAGGGTTAGTCGTGTAATTGATGCATGTGTGTAAGTACATGTATATAAGCTGAGTGCTTAAGCTAATGTAAATATCTTTGATATCATCTTTGTAAAAATCCTATCAATGATTGTATTCAAGATCCTCTCCTCCTAATTCTTTCTTGCTCTCTTTCATATCTCTCTGGTACATATCTCTACATGGTATCTTCGCCGGCAACCTTGGAGACCATCGTTGCTTATCCGTTGTTGTGTTTGTTGTGGTGACGGGTTTCTTCCCTTTTGCTTCTCATTTTTACTTGGTTTCTTGTCTTGTGGGTGGTTTTTAATTTCTTGCTGCCATGTTTACTAATAAGAAAGTCAGTGTCGTGCTGAATGATATGAATTTCCTTTTATGGAAGCAACAAATTTTGCTTACAGTCCGCAGTCACAAGCTTGAAAAATTGTTTCTTGGAACAGCAAAACCTCCGCCTGAAACTGTCAGGGTGGAAGGAGGATCTTCAACCCTGAATGAAGAATATGAAGACTTTGTGGCACAAGATAGTGCTTTGGCTTCATGGTTATTATCTACGATAAGTTTCCATTTGTTGCCTGAATTTGTGGGAGCTGAGACGGCGGCTGGAGTTTGGACAACGATTGTGAAGTATTTTGCGAATCGCTCAACCACTTCCTTCATGGGGTTGCACTATAAGTTGCGTTCAATCAAGAAAATTGACACAAGTATGAGAACTTATCTCACGCAAGTAAAAAAAAATATGTGATTCTTTGGGAGAGTGTGGGAGCAAGGTTTCTGATGAAGAACAGATTGCAAGTATTCTCAATGGCTTGCCTAAAGATTATCAGTCGTTTATGGCTGTTATAACAACAAGTAGAGAGCCCTTTACCCTAGATGGTGTTCGATCTATGTTGATTGATGCAGAGGCACAACTGGCAGGTTTCAAGGCTCGGGATGATGAGCTGCTAAGTGCTGATGTTGCACAAGTAAATGTTAGTCGTGGTGCTCTAAATAATGGCTCTTTTGGTGCATCGTATGGGACATTTATACACAGAGGGGGTCGTGGTTCTTTCAGCACATGAAGGAATGTAAGAAATATGGGTCGAGGGCGTGGTCGTGTCAGGTTCTAGTGTCAATTATGTGGCAAGGTTGAACACATGGTTAACCGATGCTGGTATCGGTTTGACCAATCCTTCCCTGGTGTTACGACATGAGCTTCTTTTTCTAGCAAAGATGAGTCCCCAAGTGCGCAGATGGGTGTGTTTGATTCATAGACTGGAGATGGACTGCATGGGACTACAATTGAAGCATCTTCAGAAGATGCACCCCAGGTGAATTTAGTTACCTCTTCACGTGATTCCTGGGTGGTGGATTCTGGGGCCACGCACCATGTCACACCTGAGGCAGCCAATATGCTTCGATCATCTAGTTACAATGGACCAGGTAAGCTACGTATAGGTAATGATGTTTAATTACCAATTGTAAACACGTGTCAATCCATGCTTGTAACTTTTGATCGCTTTTTGTTCTTGAATGATTTACTTCATGTGTCTAGTATAACAAAAAATTTGTTGTCGGTCTCGAAGTTTGCTAGAGACAATAAAGTGTTGTTTTAGTTTCATGCCGAGACTTGCTTGGTTCGAGATGAAAAGACTAGAAAGATTTTGTTACGAGGCGTGGAGCAAGATAGTTTGTACAAATTCTCTGCTGAGTTAGTTGACATGGAGAAAGGCAGTTGTAGTGTACCAGAGTTGAATTCAGTTAGCACCACTAACATTAGAGACTTTAAATTGTGGCACAGACGTCTTGGACATCCTGCTCATGAGTGCCTAGTGAAAGTTTGTAAGAAAATTGATGTAATATCTTCATGTGTGTTGAATAAAATCGTTTTGCCTACTTGTGTTCCTTGTAAGATGAGAAAGAGTCATAAGTTATCTTTTCCTCAATCTCAAACAGTTTATACAAAACCATTTTAACTTATTTTTACTGATCTTTGAGGACCAACACATGAGAAATTTGGTGGGTTTAGTTACTATGTCACCTTTGTGGATGCTTTTACGCGTCATACATGGTTGTACCTTCTTAAAGATAAGTCTCAAGCTTTATATGCATTTCATTTGTTTGATAGGTGCAAAATCAGTTTGAGGAGACGATAAAGGAATTGCAAGCGACTGGGGTGGTTGTCCAAGGTCTTAGCTGAAAATGACATTAAGCATCGAGTAAACTGCCCTCACACTTCAGAACAAAACAGTGTCGTGAAGCGTAAACACCACCATATAATTGAACTTGCTCCAGTGTTATTAGCTCAAGCATTCATGTCAATTAAGTTCTGGTCTTATGATGTTTATACAGTTGTGTTCTTAATTAATAGACTCCCAACAAAAGTGTTGCTTTATATGTCACTTTTTGAGAAGTTATTTGCCAAGAAATCAGATTATGCAGGGTCAAAGGTGTTTGGATGTAGGTGCCTCCCACATCTACGTGTTTTTCAAAGGCACAAGTTAGATTCTCAGTCTCAAGAATGTGTATTTTTTAGATATAGCTCTCAACATCGAGGGTACCAATGTCTGGCACCATATGGTAAAATTTACATCTCTAGACATGTTATCTTTGATGAGATGTATTTTCCTTTTGTGGAAAATAAGGGTAATGATGTTGTTGTAATTGATGAAAACCATAAAAGAGTTACAAAATCAGCTCTTATACCTGTTGTTTCAAGGGTGAGGCAAACTAGAGGTGTTGTGCATGTATATATTGAGTGTGGTGCTGCTATAGGTTATATGGTCATCAAAGAACAGGTGCGCAGGGAGAGCATCAATTTGAGGGCAGTAATGAAGGAGTGGCTACTACTCAGATTGAAGTTCGAAGTGAAGAAGCAGATTCTATTAAGGAATATATGAATTCACCTGAGATTGATGTACCCTCAGCTGGTCAGAATGTGTCAACTATTCCCTCATGTGACACCCATTCTGTGAGAAATTCATCAACACTGGTTGAAAGTGAGGGAGGTGATCATGTTACTGATTGCAATGTTGATGGTGTTCAAGTTGGTTTGAGTTCTCAAAGAGGTGTTACATGTGCTAATGTTTCAAGTTAATTATATACCTGTTGTTCACCAAGTGGCAGGTAGCTTGACTAAGCCTTTGACAAATGAGTACTTCAGGCTATTTCGACAAAGAATGTTAGTGTTGTTTGTTGAAGAGCAAGATGATGGAAGAAGTATGGAGAATATTGTGAGTAAGTATAATCACTAATTTTGTCCAGGTTAACATCTTTTTATTTCCTTTTAAAATAATGAGCTTTAATTATATATGTGTTGTTATTAGTAAGGTTGTATTTATCTATTATTACTAGTATTACTATTCATTATTATTGTCTATATTATTATCATATATCATTATTATTCTTATTACTACTATCTATTATTATTACTCATTATTATTATTATCTATTTTATTATTATTATTTATATTTATATTATTACCAGTGTTATTATATACTATATATTATTATTATTAGTATTAGCTATTGCTTTATTATTACCTATTATTAGTATTGTTATCATTATTATTAATTACTATTGTTACTATTTATTATTGTTATGTTAATATCTTTATTACTATGTTATCGTCTATGTTATTAGTATTATTATTCATATTATTATCTATTATTGCTATTGTTGAGATTTAGGGGGCTCGATTCGATCAACCGTTCTTGCTCGTCAAGTGTGGAGAAGTTGGATAATTGGGTGTTTTAGTGGGAGGTGAAAATTTGGCAATTTAACACAAGGATTTATAGTGGTTCAACCTTCTAACCAATGTCTACATCCACTACCTTAGCTCCCCACTAAGGATTTCCAAACAAATTCACTAAGAATTTCGTCCCCTTTTCTAGGCTAAGGAGGTAACCTTTATAACCCTCAAAGCTTTCTACCCAAAGCTTGAGGAAACACTCTCTTGTACAAAGAAAGACTTAGCAAACTAGAAATCTCTCTAATAGGTGTTTGTTTGCAATTCTAAGCACTCACCCAAAACCTAAACACTTGAGCAAATATAACAATGTAAGCTCACAAGTGTTGTCTAAGCAAGGAATTTACAATTTAAGCTCTAGACAAATTTTGACATCATAATGTTGTAACAATTGAAGCATTTACCATTACAAGATGCTTTGAGGTCCCTTTTATACTCTCAATTGAGTTTGTAGCCGTTACTAGCCGTTGGGATTGAATTGGAGCCGTTGGAGCCTTTATTTCCCACCATAAATGCAGTTCTGCAGCTTGGCGTATCGATACCCTCTCAACACGTATCGATACGGTCTCGAAGAGGAATTAGTCGTTGTGCTCTTCAGCTGATGAGTATCGATACACTTACCTAGCGTATCGGTACGGTCCTGCAATTTAAAAGACCGTTGGGAAAATGACCGTTGGGGTAGTTAGGTGTATCGGTACGCGAATAGCCGTTGGGCTATTTCAAAGCACACCGTATCGATACGGTTAAGCGTATCGGTACGAGTTTTGGCTACTGGAAAGTTCAGGTAGTTGAAACCCTAAAGCGTATCGGTACGGTCCAAGACCGTATCGGTACGGGCACTTAAAAATGCTGATTTTGACTACTTTAATGTACCTTAAAATCATTCCTAAGCCTTTAAAAACCCTTAGACATATTTTCAAGTTGTTTTTGACTAAAACCATATTTTTAATTCTTTTCAATTTGGTCCAAAACATTTTTCAAATATTATATCAAAACCTTAGTTCTACAGCTATTATTATTGTCATTACATGTTATCTTTTTTTATTGTCTTGAATTGAATATGAAAACACACACATATATATACATATATATATATATAAACACATATTTAACATATATAAGCCCAAATATTAAATAAATAAAGTCTAATGTATTTATGAGAGTCCATTTACAAATTTAAAAAACCCAAAAATGAAATACAAGACCTGTTGGCCCAAATAAGTAAACCCTAATCTATTGATTTGTCTATTACATCCGCCCCATCCTCCACTGTCAGATCTAGATCAGATCTGACGGTCCAGATGGCCCAAATGCAGGAAACCCTAGCATAGGCCTCTCCCGAACCCTAGCGCCGCACTATATCCACCGTCAGATTCGGATCGAGATCAATGGCCAGGATCGAAGCTTGGAAGCTCCAAGAGCCTCCACACGTGTCTGCGTCTCTTCGGCTCCCACGCGCGCGTGTAATTCACTGCGCGTCCTTTCAAGTCTCCTCGCGACCGTTCAGATTTTCCCGACGGTCAGGATCGCTCCACGACGTCGATCCGTCAAGCTGTGCCTCTCTGGTCCCCTCCTCAGCCGTCACATGCACACCAAAAACAAACGAACGTCAGAAGATGCATAGAGCCAAAAAACGCAACAAAAATTCAGAAAAATCAGAGGCAACATTTCAGCAGAGGTGAATACCAACAAAGTCAGAGCAACCGATGGCAGAATTTTCGAACAATTTATGTAATCCAAAATTTTTTAATATCGGGATATATAAACCCGAAACTAGCGATGTAAAGAGAGAGGTTTTTTCGAAGAGGTTGTAATCGAAACATTTAGATAATACAAGCAACAAAGTTTCAGAGGTATAATTTCTTGTCATTTTCAGTTTCGAAACACAAAAAAATAATAAAAAATAGAAGGTTAGTTTCTTACCCTCGTCGATCTGTCTCCCCTTTGTCTGTTTCTCTCCCCTCTACCGGCGATAATCCGTCTGGCCCCTTTCGGGGCCGTGCATGATGAGCCGTTAAGGCCGGCTACACAAAAGAGGAAAAGATGTCTTTTTGGTTTCGATTTTTTTGGATTTTGAAATGAAAAACAGTGCTTTAAAAAATATTTTGGGTTTTGGTTTCGTAAACAAAAGGTCTGGTTTTGGGGTTTTTTGGAAAGATGAAAAGGGGGGGTCTTTAGGTTTCCGGCGCCGGCAACGACGACCGAAATGACGACTAGGGTTTCCGGAGAGGTGTGGAGGGGAATGTGTCTAAGCGTTTTGGGTTTAGGCTAAAAAAAGGGCTATCAGGAGTTTTTTTTCTTCGAATTTTTATAGAGCTTTCACGATCTAAAAATGGGCTAATCCCCTAATAAGCCCCTCCGCGTGTTGCTATTCACGCGTGCAGGGGCTTCCGCGTTTAAAAACTACGCCTGTGGCCCTCCAACTTTTTCAAATATTTTAAATCTCGTCCCAAGCCCGTTTTGATTAAATTTTGAATGGGTAAATCACCATATGGATCCCTATAGCTTTTCACGGCCTTTTAATTGAGTCCCTATTTCGTGTTTTATTTAGTTTTCTTAAATGGGTTTATTGCATTTTTAGTCCCTGCCAGTTTGCATTTTATTTATTTACTTTGTATGTCATTTTGGCTATATTATGTTGTTATTCATGCCCTTTTAATACGTGTTTGCATCGAATGTATGTTATTTTATATTTTGCTATGTTCGTTTAATGTGCATATAATGTATGGTTCTATAATATGTGACATGTGCATTTTATGTTATAATATTTGATTATATGATTTTCTTTAGCCTTGTTTAAATATGTGGTTTCCTAATATATTCGTGGCTTAGTTGCTTTATGGTTCGAATATATGTATATTTGGGACATGTATTTTAATTGTCATTCATGTGACTCTTTAATTTTGCTCGATAATTAATTAACTTAAAATATACCCAAAGAGAGGTATTAATTAACCCCGGTATTCACGATATGACAGTCCTAGCTTAATGGATGTCGATCGAATATTTGGGTTAATTTTCACCGTCTCTAGGTAAGCGAAAGCGTAAAAATGAAAATGCCATGCATCATCCTTAATTGCTTGCATCATGCATAAAAGTGACGTACGGGATCCGAACCTTAAACTAACACGTTACTCAATCTTATATGATGTCGGTTTAGTCTATGGTCCGGTGTACCGTCATCCTTTCTAATTAAATGTTTATTTAATTCCAAAGCCACAATTCGATATAGCCCGTTCTATTTAAGTCACATTTTCATGTAAGAACATTTTTATTAAATTTACTTTGGATCTTAAATAATTTCTATCGATTAAAGGTAACATCATTTGGTACCGATTTCCGGGCGTGATGGGGGTGCTAACCCTTCCCCACACATAACCAACTCCCGAACCCGTTTTTCAACGAATCTCTGGTTTTTATGGTGTCCGGCCTACCTTAGTGGCTGATGGCGACTCCAAATTTTTACGATTTTCTAAAATTCGAATTTCCTCCTCTTTTTGATATAAATCTTTTTTTCCTTTCAAAAAGTGATAAGACCTAGTTAGTCATTTTCAAAAAACCCTTATCACATTAAGTGAGCTGGCACAAAGGTTGTTAAGCGGTTAGCTGGGTAGTTAAGCTTTTAGGGTTTGTTAAGAGTTAGTCGTGTAATTGATGCACGTGTGTAAGTGTATGTATATAAGCTGAGTGCTTAAGCTAATGTAAATCATCTTTGTAAAACCCTATCAATGATTGTATTCAAGATCTTCTCTTCCTAATTCCCTTTTGCTTTCTTTCATATCTTTCATGTACATATCTCTACAAGCGGTAATCCATCCCTCGGATCATTATCTTGGTCTTGGGTTTGAACAAATTAGTTAACGCTGACATAGGGGCGTTAATAAAAGCACGAATCGATATATCGTACCGAAAAATAAAAAATTAGATTAAATAGAAGGTAATCATACCGGTAAAAATTGGCTGAGACGGTACATTAATTATATTGATAAAATTAACGGTTAAACGAGACGAGAACAATTGTGATTTTTGGCTAAACGGTTAACTAAAAAGTGATAAGGAATTTTAAATTAATTTTATAATATATTAAATTATTAATTATTACTAATATTTGTGTAATTATCATACTTATACCATACTTTATAATGATATTAAATTATAATCAGTAAGAAAAAAATTATAATAATATCAAATTATTGATTATTACTAATATTTATTAATTAATATAATCTTTCTAAATTTTTATTTGTTTTAAACTTTGAAGATTTTTTAAATATAAATATTAAAGACTTTATTTGAATTTATTTAGTCAATATTTTTTAAGCTATTAAAATTAGTAGTAATAAATATATATTATTTATAATACTAGATGTAAAACAATTCATGGTTAACTGACTAACCGTATCGAATAAACAAATTAATTGTTTATGCAATAACCAATTTAAACGGGACGATAACAGTTCATCAAAATATCAAAACTTTTATTCCAATAACCTATCGATAAGTCTTTCCGGTACAGTTAACTGTCCATATAAATACCCCTATACTTGCACGATAAAAGCTAATTAGATATTCTGTTCCATTTGGCAAATTAAATCTGCAGCTAGTAGTGAGAGAGAAAAAAAAAACAATCCAACAAGATGACAATTTCTTTGTATATAGTATTGTACATTTACTTATAAATTGGCATCACTGGAGATTTAAAGCAATAATGTTTACAATTTGGTATCTTATATGTTATTACGGTAAAAAAACCCAAGAGAATTAAAATTGTTTCGAATACGTATATTTTGGTTGATTGACTAAGCTGTTCATCTTTGTTCTCTCATATTCTCTTAGATTATGGGTTTTAGATCCACTAGAAATACTTTCTTTCTTTCCTTCTCCTCTAGATAGGGTTAAGATTAAAATTTAGATTTGTTAAAAAAAATTAGAGTTGTTTCGAATGCAACAAATTACGGTAAGAGAACAAATGCTGAATTAGAGTTACATAATCAATTTGGATGTTTACAATTAGATTTGGCATGATGAAGAAAAAGATGATGGGATTTGACTTTTAATTGGGATAGGCCCACAAAATTCTATTTTGGATTAGACCACGAGGCCTATGGGTGAAGGCCCAAAGGCTGATAGCCTGCTACCATTCATGAAATGGATTAAAAATGGAAATAAATCATTCAGAATCAACGGAAACATTGTTAGCTGCTGACAAGTGCCAATTTCGAGGCTAGAAAATTAACGAGTGGTTGTGGTAAACCGTAAATGGGGACTTTGCAAGCCTCCCAAGTGCCATTTGCATCGACTTCTTCATCTTCATCCCCACCTGCACCTAAAACCTTATCCACATGCAAATCTCTGGCTGTGAATCTCAGGTTAAACAAAGTCTGCAGTTTGGCGAGTCTCCGGAGTCGGAGGATTGTTGTTGTTGGGGTGGGTAGGGGTGAGGAAGGCACACGACAAGTGCGCATTGATGAAGATGATGATGGTCATGATACTTCTTCATCAGCAACCACTCAATCTGAAGAAGATGAGGACCTCCAAAGCGTTCGCCAAATTCAAAGTGTAAGGCCATTCCTTTCCTTCCATTCGGATCGGATCGGATCGGATCCATGATGTTTTCCATTATTACCAACGAATATACTTGAACTACTCTATGTTAATGGAATCTGCTTATTACATACTAGGTTTTAGAACTTCTCAGGAAAAACCGAGACATGTTATTCAGCGAGGTATGTATGCTACTGCTACTACTAGTAGTTTAATTTCTTTCTTTCCTTCTATTTTACTTCCGTTTGTATATGCAGGTTAAACTTACCGTAATGATAGAGGATCCTAGAGAAGTTGAGAGAAGGAGATTGCTCGGCATTGAAGATCCTGATGCTCCTACCAGGGATGATCTTGTGGAAGCTCTGGAGCAAGTGAGACCCCTTTCCTTGCCTACCTTCATTTTTTATAGACTTGCTGTATTCTCAATCTCAAGATACAAGCAATATCAGTAACTCAGTATCATATAACAGGCTTCTCTCTCTCTCTCTCTCTTGTTGCCATTGTCATCCTTTCTTGCGGGTTGGGATCTAAATATAGTTTTGCATCACCTTCCCTTAATAAAATATTAACACCCTATTCAAACACTATCCAATTCCAAATACTTTCTCAAAAGATTTTTTTTCAAACGCTAAATCTAAGGAAACTGTTCTAATATGCCGTTTGTTTCTATTCTACCAGGTCAATGATGGGAAGATTCCCACAAATCGTGTTGCTCTCAGGATGCTAGCTGAGGAAATGACCAACTGGCCTAATATAGAGGTATATTTTTGTTATTTTTGACTATATGCCCTTACTCTTTAGTTTCTGCTTCTAGCTGAATATTATGTTCACTAGGTTCACTCACGTCCTTTTATTAATCAACTTGGTTTCTAAGCCACATGGCTTTGGTAATTTCTTTATATATATCTGGGCGTTAACTTTTTGAGAAGATGATTACTGGTAGTAGTTTGAATTAATCCTCTTTTCCAGATCAGTAAAATGGGAAACTTTAGAAACCAATGGAGAAAATATTGGCATGATAGAAATTCAAGTGACTTTAGACTTTTTGAGAAGATAGTTACAGGTAGTAGTTTGAAGTAATTCCTTTTTCCATATCAGTAAAATGAGAAACTTTAGAAACCAATGGAGGAATTCTTTTCATGATGAAATTCAGATGACTTGTAGAATGAATGGCTCTTTCCATTCATGAGCATGTCAAGCTTTAAACAAAATGGCTATAAAAGTCTTGTAGGTCTACTCTATTTCTGAGAGTATTTAGTTTCCCAGTGAATATGTCATCTCTTTGTGAATCATTTTATGTCATTCTAGGCAGCTTCTCACACGTGATGGAGTTGCTTGACCTTGGTCACAGCTAGTCAACCTGCAATCAACCTTGATAGCCCATTTGTAAACTTGTTTGTCTGCGTGTTTTGTGTATTCCAGTTATTATGAATTTTGAAAGTTAGCTTTGCTTATCTTTGTTCTAGCATATACCTAGAACCTGTATTGTGTATTCCAGTTATTATGAATTTTGAAAGTTAGCTTTGCTTATCTTTGTTCTAGCATATACCTAGAATCTGCTCTATATCTACCCACTTTGTAGAATCTCCCATGGATGTAGAAAGCTTGAATTTCATAAATATAACTTTGCTTCCTCTGGAAGGAAAATAACTGAATTCAACGATACAAAAAGCTTAATGCTATTGTTTTCCCCCACTCCCATGTTTTCAACTTCCATCAACCCTATAGTTGTGTCATCAGTCTTAGCTTCTTCCAAGTTCAACTTGCTTTACTTTGCTTTTTGTATTTTCCTCATCTTCTCTGGAGTTCAAGGACTAGATTTTTATATATAGTTCTTTATTTTCCTCAGCTTCTCCATAAGTGATTAGTCCCAATGAGATTACTTATATTATTCCCATTATTTCTATATAAGTAATTGATCAGGGAGTGTTCATTTTTAGATTGTAATTTGAGAATGCTTTGTGTCTTTACTGGGTAGGTGGAAGCACCAAAGAAGAAACGTGGCAAATCCCTTTATGCAAGGGAGACAGACACCGGCATTGATCCTAAAGAGGCTGCTAAGAGACTCAATATTGATTGGGATTCTGCTGCTGAAATTGAAGATGTTGAAACTAGTGATGAAACAGAAGTTCCCCCGGCAGTGGTCTGTTTTCTTATCCCAGCTTTTAATATTCCAACTACTAGTTTCTTTACTACTACATTTGCTATCGGTTTCTGCATCTATTTTGTTCTGAAAAGTTAGCTGTTTGGAATTAGGTTTGCCAATTCTTTAACAACTTCAGAAGTCACTGTGACTGGGATGCTCATGGAAGTGCATTGTTTTAAGTTTGACATGAATTTTAGTTTTTTCTTCACCCCAAGCAATAGGAGTGCAGATATC
Source organism: Hibiscus tridactylites (assembly GCA_958450335.1). Taxonomy (NCBI): domain Eukaryota; kingdom Viridiplantae; phylum Streptophyta; class Magnoliopsida; order Malvales; family Malvaceae; genus Hibiscus; species Hibiscus tridactylites. The sequence goes on from OY288281.1 coordinate 92,276,273, forward strand.
TACTTGCTTGACTGCTTGTAACCTACTTAGACATTTGCAATAGAGGTATTAACACCACATTAAAGATATTTGCTACACATATTACCAAAAGCATTGTTTTATAAGTGTCTTTAATGATGTACAAAGGTTTTAAATGATGTGGTTGACATTTGTGTTGAAAAATGAAATTGGGAAGTGGTTAATAAACCTTATGTAATGAGAATAGGCAGAAATATTTGAATGATTGAATCCCTTTAAAAGAAGATTTGGCTGGTAGGTTTATAATTGTAATCTATTTAATTTCCCCCAAGGGATCAGAATCTCTATGGAAAAGATATGGATCCCTTGAAAGATTTTGTTTTAAGGGATGAAAATGCGATATTCAAGAATTCGAATCACTCCTCCAGAAATCAAAATATGAATCTGTTGGACATGCTCTTCCACTCCTAAAGTTGTAATTCTAAACCAAAGACATATCTAATCATGAAAATGTGTTGCTAACCTTAGTTGGGGTTTATAAATGCTTCATTTAACATTAATTTTACATTCAATTCTCTTCAAAACCATTTCTATTCTTTCACTATTTTTTTGTTCACGGTTCATGTGTGTTTAAGAAAAACTCGAAATGCAATCTTGTTCTTCTTCAAGTAAGCATTGTATCCCGGGGATTACATTTCCATGTAGATTATGTGCATCATAGTGGGGGGAAACCACTATTCTAAAGAAAGCATCTTGGAAATGTCTTCCCTACAACCTTCCTCATTTCATCATATTTTTTTCTTTCTCAGCACAACTATTTACTTGATTGCATTTGTCCAACCCCAATGATTCAGAACTAAAATATGCTTTAAAATTGTGATTTGGGCTACAATTCTAAATAAAAGAGAATTGTTTAGAACGTGTATGTCATATTATCATCATAAATCTCAGTGAAGTTGATTGATTGTTGTCTTGAGGGGTTTTCTTTTTCTTGATTGATTAATTGAATTTTTGAGGAGGTTAATGTGGGCGTTTCTTTGATGTGTGTACTGTTCATGGTCAGAAATTCGAAGCATTTCTTGTGATATATGCATAAGACAATCTACCATTTGTTTTGCAGGGTTATGGGGCACTGTACTTGGTCACAGCTTTTCCAGTTATCATTGGTATATCTGTAGTGTTAATATTATTTTATAATTCTCTTCAGTAGAAAGTTTGGACATACCCTTTTCCTTTTAACTCGAATGCATGACATCTATTTAAATATGGTTTTCATTTTATTACCTTTTTCTTCTCCCATGTTGAGACTTGAGATGGCCTAATTCTGCAAATACAATTAGTGTTGCACCAACAGCCACCTCAACATCCAAGGAAGAATTGAATATTGCAGAGCCTCTTTACCTTTTTCTTTTCCTTTTAATCCTCGCAAGCATATTAGAGAATGAATTTCACACTTTATTTTCCCAATCAAACAATCTTCTTCTTAAGAGAATAGACCACTTTCAAACACCTCCTTCGAACAAGCCAAAATCTGAAATCTTGCCCTGTTTTCGAATGGTCAACGCAAAAATTCTTGGAAAAGCCAATTTAAGAAGAATATGAGAGCACCACACATCGATCCAGAAATCTAACAATTTACCATCGCCTACCATGAATCTGATATATTGCGTAAACACTTCCTCTTCATTTGTAAGGGGTTTGATAATTTCTTTCCAAATCCAAGACTTATTTGACGAGTTAATGTTTACTGGAAGGAGTTGCCTTGAGCTTTTTTCGTACTTTGCGTTAAGCACCTTTTGCCATAGCTTGTTATACTCTGTTTCGTATCTCCACAACCATTTATTCAACAGGGCTCTGTTTTTCAAACGAAAGTCACACAACCCTGACCCTCCTTTTCTCTTCGGCTTGCACAGAACTTCCCAACTCAACTAGTGTATTGCCTTCTTATTTTGTGTGCCCCATAAAAATTTTGCTATTAACATGTTTAAATAGGAACAGACAGAAGCAAACATAGTAAATAATGACATAAAAAAACAGGTAAATTTGCAAGAATCGAATTTACCAAGGTAATTCTACCCCCAAGTAAGAGAAGTTTTGGTTTCCATCCCGCTAAGCTTTGTTCAAATTTGTCTATAATAAGAGACCACAAAGCCTCTAAATTAACCGAGCTTTCAAGCGGTAAACCCAAATATTTACTAGGAAGAGTCTCGCTCTGACAATGAATGGCATTCGGCCAATTATCAACTGTTGATGAAGCAACATTAACACCAATAATTTTAGACTTTCTCAGGTTGAGCTTTAGTCCATAAGCAATCTCGAAACCACGTAAAATACACACATTTTTTATCTTAGTTTTACTGGCCCCGCAAAAGATGATTAAATCGTTCGGGGACTGTAAAACTTCAATAATTGTATTGTAAGTTTCAAAAGTTCAGTGACTAAAATAAAAGCACCGTAAAAATTTAATGACTATTTAGGAATTTTACTCTAATATTACATTTGGAATTTTTTATTCCAAAAATAATGAACCTCTCAAATTATTTCCCAATCTAGTGAACATTACTGTTTAGTTTTTGAAGACCCAAAGAACACTACCCGTTTTTGAACAGTGTATTTGAGGTGTTGGTACTGTTCAAAAACGAATTGTAAAGCCTCCTTTCTAAATAGACCACTCTGCCATGTGGTGTCATCTGAGCGTACTTGACACTGTTCAAAGTTGTGTTGTTCTCTCTCTGTTTTTAAACAGTGTTTCGATGTAAGGGTTCAACCTTTGTAGGCATGGCAGGGCAAATCATGTTTTTTTATATATATAGGGTTGCATGCATGCATGAGTAGGTGCAGAGAAATTAGTATAATATGATTGCAGTGATGTGAAATAAGTGCAAGTGTAGGGTAGGAAAAAAATTAATTGTTATAATAATTTAAAATTATGTAGGGGTAGTGTAATTTTTTTTAATTTAAAATCTGTTAGTAAATATTAATTTTCGTGTAGGGTATTATAGGGAAACATTGAAGTTGTTTTTTTAAATAGGTTGTGTTAGTGTTGAAGAATGTAATTTGATAGAAAACACTTTAGTAAAAATTTGAGTAAAGAGGGAGGAGAAGAAGTAGTAGTAGAAGAAGAAAGTTGCAGGAAAAAAATTGTAAGTCGTTTTGAAATATTGATTTTTTTATCTGTAAAATTTAATGTTGTTTGAATATTTTATTTTTGTTTAAGATTATAGTAGTGTGAAAAAATTGTAATGAATATTTTTGAGAAAATAGTATACATAATTTTAAAGTGTATTTGAAAATATATTCGAAATACTTCCGTAAATAAGTAGTATATTCTAAAATTATGAATTGTTATTTTGTAGAACTAATATTTTGATATAATAATTGAAAAATGTTTTGGACTGATTTAAAAAGTATTTAAAACAATTTCCAAAGTCCAAATAACTTGAAACTATGTTTAGGGACATTTTCAAAGGGTTTTACATGTTTTCAAAGGCCAAACTACACAAAACCGTCCAGGCGTTTCGAAACGCCCTAAGGTGTTTCGATACGGGGGATTCCAGTAGTATATTCTAAAATTATGGATTGTTATTTTGTAGAACTAATGTTTTGATATAATAATTGAAAAATGTTTTGGACTGATTTAAAAAGTATTTAAAACAATTTTCAAAGTCCAAATAACTTGAAACTATGTTTAGGGACATTTTCAAAGGGTTTTACATGTTTTCAATGGCCAAACTACACAAAACCGTCCAGGCGTTTCGAAACGCCCTAAGGTGTTTCGATACGGGGGATTCCAGTAGCAAAAACGTTTCGATACTCGTATCGAAACAGGCTTTCCCTGGATGAGGATTTTGCCCAGCGTTTCGAAACGGGCTATGTCGTTTCGATACGCCTACGTGGCTTCGACCACAACGGTCATAAACCCCAACAGCTATTTCCCAACTAATATTTAAATGCAGAGCGTTTAGATACGAGTCTAAACGTTTCGATACGTCTTTCGAAACGGCCAGGGGCGTTTCGAAACGGGTGCCTTGTCAGACTGCAATTGCTCTTTCTACTTAAAGGGTGTTTCGAAATGGGTTCGAGCGTTTCGAAACGGTGAGCTGCAGAACTGCATTTATGGTGGGAATTAAAGTCCTCAACGACTCTAATTCAATCCCAACGGCTAGTAACGGCTACAAACTCATCTAGGAGTATAAAAGGGACCTCCAAGCATCAAGATATGGTGAATGCTCATATTGTCAATCAACAAATGATCAAGAATTCTCTTAGAGCTTAAATTGTCATTTATTGTATAGACAAACACTAGTGAGCCAAAATTATCAAATTTGCTCAAATATTTTAGGTTTTGGGTGAGTGCTATATTGTGCAAACAAATACCTATTAGAGGAATTTAAGTTTGTTTATTGTTTCTCTTTGTAAAAGAGGGTTTTGATCAAGACTTTGGGTAGAAAGCTTGATCGTGTATAAGGGTTTTCTCCTAAGCCTAGAAAAGGGGACGAATCAATAGTGGATTGATTGGAAATCCTTAGTGGGGAGCTAAGGTAGTGGATGTAGACCTTGGTTAGAAGGTTGAACCACTATAAATCATTGTGTCAATTATCTTTTTAGCTTCCACAACCTTTCCACCCAAAAATCTACTTCTCCACCACTTGGTGAGCCATATCGGTTGAACGAATCGAGCTCCTCACAACTCAACATATTTATTTATAGTTTAAATTAGTGTTTTTGTTTAGGATTATTATTGAAAATATTTTTTTGAACAAAGAAATCAGACTTCGAGTATTGAAAGAGGTAATATCAGAGAAAGTTGGAGCTCAAATTCATAGTTTGCGGTACCGGTGAATGACATGTTCAAATCCAGTCATATATTCCGCAATTACTCTCGAAGATAATAAAGATGCGGGAATAATGATCGCAGAGCATGAGTCCGTGGGAATTCGAAATGTCAAGTTGTTTGCTGAGATTCATAATATTTCCGGCCCCTCTAGAAACGCAACTAGAAAATATAGTCAAATGAGTTTCGGTAACGAATTTGATATGTCCGGAGGCAGTTTTGTTGCAATGTTGGCAACTGGGACATCTAGTGGATTTTATGAAGGTGGGCTGTCAACACATGCAACATCATACGGGCCGACTGTTAATGCTAATATTGCGAACCTACATGGTCGGTGGGGAGAATCACTGGAAGATTCCAGCGAAGATAAAAATATTGGGGATCCTGATTTGTTCTCGGATAACGTTAGTGAAGCCCCTGATTTCGGTGTTGGAGAATTTGTTCCGATGGAAGAATTTTCCTTTAAACTCTCCAACTTTAAGATTTTACAAACTACTCACTAATTTACTACTTTCGCTTCATAACCTTCAATTTTAGATATTTACAAACTAGTCCCTAATTACAATCGATATATACATAAAATTTTTAAAAAGCTTCTAAATTAAAAAACATTAATATTTTTTTTACTATGCCAACTCTTAAGTTATTTTTTCGAAATTACAAATAAAATTTTTAAAATTATTTTTTTACTACTACTAATAGCTCTAAAATTAAAAAAAAAACATTAATGTCAACTCCTAAATTAAGTTTTTTTCAACAAATAAAATTTAATGTTTTTTTACTACTACTACTAATATTACTTTCAAACAACTCCTTTAAGATTATAATGAACTAATCATTAATTTACTAATTTTTTGATTCAACTCCAAAACTCCTAACATACTCCAAAAATACACATTTTAAACATTAATTTTATAAAATCTAACAGAAAATTAACAACAATAGAAATATTCAAACATCAACTTCAAAATTTAAAAAAAAATAACAACTTAATCTCTTCAAAAATTTTTTTTGAAAATCAACCACCAAATTAAAATTTCATCATGCTTACTATATTTCTTCAAACTTTTCTTTCTTTACTCAAACTCTTCACAAAATTTCTTCTCCTTAGCAACCTATTTAACACAAAAATTCTAATAATTCAAATATCAACTTCAAAATTTCTAATAAATATTAAATTAGAAAAAATAAATAAAAAAATAAAAAAATAAAACTAAAAAACATACATTATATTACAAATAAAAATATTAATTTAACATAATTTTCTCAAATAAATTATACACACTTATAAAATTTCTTCCAAATCTTCCTCTTCTATCTTTTATCTTCATCACATCCCTTATTTATCTCCAACCCCTTTCAATTTTAACCACACACAAATCACCTCACATTTATCCAATAAAAAACATTAAAACACTTTAAACACCCCACCCACCTGTGACCTGCCTGCCTTGCAAAGCTTGGCAGCACCAATGTTCGATGCACTGTTTAAAGACGGGGAGGGCAACCCGACTTTGAACAGTGCCAGACATCCCCTTCATTCGCCACGTGGCATTGTTGTCTCTTTGAAAAGAGGAGGGTTTGCAATCCGACTTTAAACAATACCGATATGGGGAATTTATTGTTCAAAGTCGGATAGTGTTTTTTGGGTCTTCAAAAAGTGAACGGTAATGTTCACTAGATTGAGAAATAATTTGAGAGGTTCACTATTTTTAGAATAAATTTTTTTAAATGTAATATTAGGGTAAAAATTCTGACTATTTATATAGTTTACCTTTATAAAAATAAAACAATATATTTTATGTAAACAGTTATTTTTAAGGTGATTACTTATTAAAATTTAAAAAATTTAACCGAAAACAAAAATAAGTATTGGACTTGTTTTAATAGATACCTTAAAAAATTAAAAAAAAAATAATTTTAAAAACTTAGACGCCTTTGGATTTATTGCCATATATACAAGTTAAAAAAAATAAAAAGTTATTGAGAAAAGTGAATAATATCGTAATGGAGGTAGAAATTAAAAAAAATCAAAGTACATAAATATCATAATTATTAGTGTCATATGACTCATGATATCAAGCTCAATCACACTCTCTTTATATCTAATGACTGAATAAGAAAATTATAATTAAATTATATAGAACAATTTAAAGAATAAATTATAAATATCAACGATATTAAGTCGTGGGTTCTAAATCTATTAAGAGTAATTTTTCCTTCTTTCTCTCCAAGATAAAAGTTGTTAAAAAATTAAACTATAAATAAATAATTTTTGTTCGATATTGAACACAAAAATCCAATATCTAAAGTAATGCTTTGTTTTTATCATTACACAACCGACTTAATTGATATTAATAAATAAACATTAAACTTCCACAATTAACACGTACATCAATTGACAATTAATTACTGATTGGGCTGGGTGCAGACTTACGGGTACGGTCCTATAGAGCAAGCACTCGATCAATGCGAATGCCGAGGCCCGAGAGAATGAAGAGGTTCACTTGATTGGCACAACATCCAGGATGGGAGCTGCACATATTGGACATGTCCCACTACTCCATTGCAGTTCATGCGCACATTTCAGACAGGTGCAAATGTGGCCGCATCTGATCATCACATTAATTAATTAATACACCTTAACCATGCAGCTCAGCTTGGCCTTAATTTGGCACAAAAGTTTTCTGCCATTAATTATGTTATTTTCCACACTAATTTTTTTTAAACTTCAATCTTAAATTCTACGTCTTAAACCTTAAATCTTACGCTCTAAAAATATACATTACCCCTAATTTTCTAAGTCTTAACTTTAAACTTTAAATCTTAAATTCTAAATCCACTCTTTTAAAGTGAGGCACTAAAAAAGACATAATTAGGGGAAGACGATTTTAATCCCTTAATTTGGATCCATGAAATTAACACTATTATAGTATTATTACCTGTACAAAAGTGAGTCGATCTGCATTTCTAAGCATTTACAGCAAGTGCGTTTCCTGGGTGATGCTGCTCTTTCTGTTGACTTACTCTCTTCCCTTCCACCTGTACGTAAGTATTACTTCATCATCTCCAAGGAATATTTGTATACATACACATACCAACGAACTTTTCTACCATATGACAAAAATTAAGCGTTTTGATCATTATTTTTTAAATTTTTTGCTCATTTATATTTTATACATACAGAGAAGCAAAAAAGATAAATATACTACAAACATGTAAGCAATTAACTACATCAATGCCAACATTGATAGCTATTGTAGCTCATGCTCAGTTATATTGTATGCAGTTAGTAGCCGTTAGTTTGTTATGGTTGTTAGGAGGTTAGGGTTTGTTGCTTAGCCTCTGATTAGTAGTCATCTTTGTGTATAAATAGAGAGCTTTGCCTCTCTTGTAAACCAGCGAGAATTTAATGAAAACTGAGTGTTTTTGGTTACTATCTTTGTCAATGCTTTACATGGTATCAGTTGCTAGGTAGTTATCCTTCTTGTTCATCTTTTCGTGCTTGTGCAGAGTTGTTTCTCTCAAGTTTCTCGCTCTTGTTTCTTCTTTGAGTGTTTTTGTGAGTTTCGATAAAAGAACTTCTCGTTCTTCTTCTTCTTTCTCATGGCTCCAACAGAAGATATTCTTGATGATATTTCTGATGATCTACTTTCAGAAATACCAGTGTTCTCTAACAAAAGAGTGAATGTATGCTTAAATGAGTCGAATTATCTGCTGTGGAAGCAGTAGGTTGTGTTAACCATCCGTGGCCTTGGGTTAGAAGGCTATCTTGATGGTTCTTTTGCAAAACCTTCCAAGTTGGCTCGCAATCGTGCAGGGGAGCAGATTCTTAATTCGCAGTACCTCCAGTTTGTGAAGCAAGATAGCTCGTTAGCATCTTGGTTGTTATCCACTGTAAGTCCAAATATTCTTCCTCGTCTTGTTGGTTCAGAATCCACTGCTGCTATTTGGAATTCTGTGACCAAACATTACTCAAAGTTATCCACTACTAAGCTCATGAATCTCCATTGCCGTCTGAGATCCATGAAGAAAGGCAGTCAGTCTATGCAAGATTACACCATGTCAATTAAAGAATCTTGTGATCTTCTTGCGACTTGTGGCAGTTCCATTTTCGATCTTGAACAGATAGCCACTATCTTGAATGGCTTGCCCCCAGAATTTGAGCCCTCTGTTGATGCAATTACAGCAAGTAAAGAACCGTATACAGTTGATAATGTGGTCACTATATTGATCGATACTGAGTCTCGTCTTGAAGACACGTCCAGATTTCCAACCGGTATTAATTACACACGTTATACCCAGAAATCCTCTTCTTCAGCTTCTGAGGATCAAGAAGAACCTGCTGAAGTGTCGCGGTCTAATACTGCTGCTAACAATAGTCGATTCAAGGGTCGACCCAAGATCCAGTGCCAATTGTGTGGGAAGTTGGGTCATTTAGTTGACCGTTGCTGGAAACGGTTTGATCAAAATTTTAAGGGTGTGTCAGCTCAGCAATCCAGGCCTGCTGTTAAGGCTCAGGCTAACAATTGTTCCTGTTGCTCTCATGGCAATGAAGACTCCTACAATCCATATCCCAGTGATGATCCTGAGTCTGATGAATCGAATGTTCAGGTTAATGCTCTGATGGCCAATGGTCCAATGGCTCGCACCAAGTGGTTTCCCGACTCTGGTGCTACACATCATGTAGCAGGTGATTCAGCTGCTCTTCAACACAAGTCCTCTTACAAGGGTAAAGGTATGGTTCATTTGGGGATGGATCTGCTTTGAACATAAATGCTATTGGTGATTCTTATTTACCTGCCTCTAAACGAATGCTATGTTTAGATCAAGTGTTACATGTGCTGCAAATAACAAAGAATCTATTGTCTGTTGCAAAATTTGCTAAAGATAATCGAGTTTTCTTTGAGTTTCATGCTTCTTCTTGTTGTGTTAAGGATGCATACACTAAGGAAATCCTCTTGGAAGGTGGTCTTGATGAAGGATTGTACAGTTTTACTTGTACCCTAGGAGGTGGCTTATCCTCTGCTGGTGCTATGGTCCATGCTTCAGTTTCCAGTTCAGATGAGTACATCTTGTGGCACAGGCGATTGGGACACCCTGCAGCTGATGTGGTTAAGAAAGTTGTTAAAATTCTTTAATTGTTGATTCTCATTCTTGTCAAGCCTGTCAAATGGGCAAGAGTCGTGTGTTGCCTTTTGTTTCTTCTTCCACTGTCTATACTCGACCATTTGAGCTTGTTGAGGTCGATGTTTGGGGACCTGCCCTTGTTAGTTCGAATGGCTTTCGATATTTTGTAAGCTTTGTTGACATGTATAGCCGCAACACATGGTTGTATCTCTTAAGGAATAAAAGTGAGGTTTCAGTTGCCTTTAGCATGTTCTCAATGGTTGTTAAGACTCAATTTGATTTATCTATTCTTGCTATACAATCGGATAATGGAGGAGAGTTTCGTTTTTTAGAACGTGTGGCTGCTCAATCTGGCATTCAATTGCGTCGGTCTTGTCCCCACACTTCCCAGCAGAATGGGGTGGTCGAACGGAAGCATCGTCACGTTGTGGAGACTGCTCTCACCCTCCTTGCTCAGTCTCAGTTACCTTTGACCTATTGGTCGTATGATGTTCTATCAGCAGTCTTTCTTATTAATCGCATGCCCTCACGTACTCTTGATGGCGTATCACCTTTCTACAAGTTGCATGATCGTGATCCTGATTACTCTTTCTTAAAGGTGTTTGGATGTCAGTGTTTTCCGCATCTCCGGCCCTTTAATGTGCACAAGTTCGGTTTTCGCTCCAAGCCATGCACGTTCCTTGGGTATAGCCCATTGCATAAAGGCTATCAGTGCATGGATTCCTCTGGCCGGGTCTTTGTGTCACGTAGTATGATTTTTAATGAGGATATATTTCCATTTGCGTCTTCCTCTACTAAGTCAAAGGCTGCTAGTTCTTTTGTTTTTCATTCTAACCCTGTTCCTTTGGTTGCTTCGCAGCATGTGCCTTCGAGTTCTAATACAGCTGGTCATGCCTTCTCTAGGGTTACAACATCACCTGAGGTTGTTCAAAACGCCAGCTTCACACATGAGGAAGATGTGGGTCACATTATTGAGTCTCCTAGTGTGCATGATAATGACTTGGAGCAAGTGGATCTTGTACGAAATGAGGGTTCAGAACATTCCATGCACTTAGAGGTTGACACAACTCAATCTCAGCAGCAGAAGAATGCTGGGGAAGTTAGTTTTGGTGAGCCGTTAGTCTCAGTTGATGTACCAATATAGTGTGAAGATCAGTCAGTTGGCACTTCTAACCTGCAGGATACATCTGGCCTCTTACATAATGATGCTGGTGTTTCTTCACCTCAACGACCTATGGGCGTCACCAATGTTCATCCCATGGTCACCAGACGCAAAAATGGTATTGTCAAACCCAAGCTGTTTCATGTTCAGCTTCAGAAAGTGCCTGACAATATTGATGAAGCACTTGCGGATCCAAACTGGAGAGCAGCAGTGATGCTTGAGTATGAAGCTTTAATGTCCAATGGAACTTGGGACATTGTTGAATTACCTGTAGGAAGAAGGGCCATAGGATGTAAGTGGCTCTTCAAAATCAAGCTTAAAGCTGATGGCACGGTGGAGAGGTTGAAAGCTCGTCTTGTGGCTAAGGGCTTCTCCCAGGTGCCTGGATTCGACTTCCTCGACACGTTCAGCCCAGTGGTTCGATTTACCACTGTCAATATTCTCATTTCGTTAGCAGTCACATATCGTTGGGACATAAGGCAGGTTGATGTCAACAACGCCTTTCTTAAAGGCGACCTTACAGAGGATGTTTATATGCAGCAGGTTCCTGGTTTTGAGCAAGCATCTGTGCACAGTGGTCAGTTGGTTTGCAAGTTGCGAAAGGCATTGTACGGGCTTCGACAGGCACCCCGCAACTGGTTTCTCAAGCTTCGTGATTTCCTCTATGAGCTAGGATTTCAGTCTTCTCGTGCAGATCCCTCTTTATTTGTTCGCGTGCAGGACAAGGAAGTGGTGTATCTCGTCGTATATGTCGATGACATATTGTTAACTGGCAGTTCACAGGCTCAAATTGATGCTACCATTGCAGCCCTCAACGATAAATTCTCTCTTAAAGACCTTGGGCATCTGGATTTCTTTCTTGGGATAGAGGCGTTAAGTTCGGATGGTGGCTTGTTTCTCACCCAACGGAAGTTTATTGGTGAGCTGCTTCAGAAGGTCAATTTGGTTGACTCCAACTTTGCTACGACTCCCATGGCTTCTTCTCTTAAACTTTCTAAACACAGTGGTGATCCTCTGGATGATGTGCAGCTTTATCGAAGTACTGTGGGTGCACTTCAGTATATTTCGCACACTCGCCCTGATATTTCTCTTGCAGTCAACAAAACGGCACAGTTTCTGCAATCACCCACGACTGAACATTGGGCTGCTGTCAAACGTGTTCTTCGTTATCTTCGGGGCACTTCGGATTTTGGGCTGTGGTTTCCTAGTCAGCTTGCTGCAGGGATGCCTGGTGGTCATCAACTTACAGTCTACTCCGATGCAGACTGGGGAGGGGATGTCGATGATCGAAGGTCCATCTCTGGCCACTGTGTCTTCAATGGTGGTCATCTTCTTTCTTGGAGCTCGAAAAAGCAACGGGCGGTTGCTCGGTCGACAGCGGAGGCGGAGTATCGTAGTTTAGCAGACGCAGCTGCTGAAACTACCTGGGTTACAGCTGTGTTCTCTGAGTTGAGTGTATCTCAAGCTCAGCTTTCCTGTGTATGGTGCGACAACACAAGCGCCGTCGCCATGGCGGCCAACCCCGTTCTTCATGCCAAGACTAAACACTTTGAACTGGACCTTCATTATGTTCGTGAGAAGGTGGCAGAAGGTCAACTGCAAGTCAACTATATTCCTTCTGATAGTCAACTCGCTGATGCGCTCACCAAGCCATTGCCTTTGGCTCGTTTTGCTCTTCTTCGCCGGAAACTGTCGGTGGTGGCTCAACAGGAGGTGTTTCCAGACAATAGGAAGTAGGGTGAATGATAGCTATTGTAGCTCATGCTCAGTTATATTGTATGCAGTTAGTAGCCGTTAGTTTGTTATGGTTGTTAGGAGGTTAGGGTTTGTTGCTTAGCCTCTGATTAGCAGTCATCTTTGTGTATAAATAGAGAGCTTTGCCTCTCTTGTAAACCAGCGAGAATTTAATGAAAACTGAGTGTTTTCTGTTACTATCTTTGTCAATGCTTTACAAACATCAACTAGTCTCACCCGAATGAAGTAGTTCCCGATTGAAGTAATACTGTTGCCATTCATCTGCATGTCCATGCAGCTCATAATTGATTTTCTTAGCTCACTCATCTCTCGCTGGAGTTGCTCGATGTGGCCTCTTAAATCACAAATCAGTTCCATTTCCTTTAATACAAACAAACAAATCAAATCAAAGCCAATGAATATCCCGAACCTGACTCGCAGAAAATTTTAATATATATATCTCAAGAGATACTCACCAAGGAAGTAGGGCTTATCGAAGAAGAGGACCGTCGAGTATCCTGATAATATTGAACTTCAGATGCTCCAGGTGGCGGTGAAAATGCAGACGGACCCCGATCAGAATCATTACCAGTTTCTTTATCATCTTGAGAACTCCATGACCTCGTTAGGTCCGAGGGCGAAGGCATTTGACTAGATGGTGAGGATTGATTGAAGTAGTTATTGGCTTCGAGCGATTGATGGCTGTTTATGCTCATTGCTTCTTCTTCTTCTCCTCCTTGACCACCAGCTGGATGCAAATGTCTCTGTAGGTAAGACTTCACTTGGACCATTCTATCCTCATCGTCCACCTCTTTTTGACTTGCAGCTCCATCTTCTTGCGTAATTTGTACCCGAGAAATCATTAATCGGTCAATTCTCTCTCGGAAATCACTGGCAAGACAAGTTGAAACTCTTCCCCTGCATTTGTAGTAGGTAATATGTATATCAGAACATACAAGAAAAGAAGAAAGGAAAAAAGTACGGAGCTTACTGACGCCAATGACAAATGATTTTAGAGACAATAATTCATTACAAATGTTCATCCACTGCATACCCTCTTCATATTCTTTCAAAAAAAAAAAATACCAAACTAATTTGAAATCTTCATGGCTACTTAAAAGTCAACAAACTTTATTCAGCATAAACTGTTGCTTCTAATATAATTAATCAATCCATCTCCAATGTAAGTCAACCAATTTAATGCGGTAGGTTGCTTTGCTTGATAGTTGATACCATATGAATCATGTCTTGTTTGTTCATCCTACGCGACTACAGCAATGTGACAAATTTTGCTTAACTCGTAAATAGTGTTTCTGAACGTTAACATAGAAGGTAACTTTAAAATAAAAAAAAAGAGTAAAAGAATATATACCTTTCTACGAGCTGACGTATCTCCTCATTTTTTGAGGTGTTGTTAAGCACTTCGTGGTACCATGCTTTCCGTAAGTCTTCCCAGTAACTTCTGGGTCGAGATATACTACTAAACCAGTCATAATCCGTTTGATCCAAATACTCCGAGTAATGATCATCCAGCTCTTCGGTTGCCTCATTATCATCTCTGTCACTGCAGGATGTTGTGTTCTCGACAATTTCCTCAGAGTCCAGGCAGAGATGGTGCTGGTCGTCGATATCCTGTTCCCTTTCTTCTCCTATCTTATTCTCTGTGCTACTATTCAAGGATATTGTTGTGTCTTTAGTTTCTTGCAAGTCAAGAGAGGGATGCTTCCGGTGATTACTTTGTTCAGTTGCCTCATTATCATCTCTGTCACTGCAGGATTTTGTGTTCTCGACAATTTCCTCAGAGTCCAGGCAGAGATGGTGCTGGTCGTCGATATCCTGTTCCCTTTCTTCTCCTATCTTATTCTCTATGCTACTATTCAAGGATATTGTTGTGTCTTTAGTTTCTTGCAAGTCAAGAGGGAGATGCTTCTGGTGATTACTTTGTTCAGTTGCCTCATTATCATCCCCGTCACTGCAGGATTTTGTGTTCTCGACAATTTCCTCAGAGTCCAGGCAGAGATGGTGCTGGTCGTCGATATCCTGATCCCTTTCTTCTACTATCTTATTCTCTGTGCTACTATTCAAGGATATTGATGTGTCTTTAGTTTCTTGCAAGTCAAGGGAGAGATGCTTCCGGTGATTACTTTGTTCAATTGCCTCTTTATCATCCCTGTAACCGCAGGATTTTGTGTTCTCGACAATTTCCTCAGAGTCCAGGCAGAGATGGTGCTGGTCGTCGATATCCTGATCCCTTTCTTCTACTATCTTATTCTCTGTGCTACTATTCAAGGATATTGCTGTGTCTTTAGTTTCTTGCAAGTCAAGAGAGAGATGCTTCCGGTGATTACTTTGTTCAATTGCCTCATTATCATCCCTGTCCCCGCAGGATTTTGTGTTCTCGACAATTTCCTCAGAGTCCAGGCAGAGATGGTGCTGGTCGTCGATATCCTGTTCCCTTTCTTCTACTATCTTATTCTCTGTGCTACTATTCAAGGATATTGCTGTGTCTTTTGTTTCCAGGCAGAGATGGTGCTGGTCGTCGATATCCTGTTCCCTTTCTTCTCCTATCTTATTCTCTGTGCTACTATTCAAGGATATTGTTGTGTCTTTAGTTTCTTGCAAGTCAAGAGAGAGATGCTTCCGGAGATTACTTTGTTCTTCCGCACCATCATTTTGAGTGTCGACATTTAAGGATGATATGGTTTCTGCAGTTTCTTTGGAGTCAAGGAATAGATGTTGAAAGTTGGACCCTTGTTTTTTTACCATCTGATTCTCAGGTTGACCTTCCAAGGCTGCTGTCGCATCTGCAGTTTTTAGCGACCCAAGGCATCTTGCTTTGGAGCTTGTTTCTTTTTGCTCAATGGCATGTGAAGGTGGTTTTGCCTGTTCATTAAGATTTTCATTTCTGCATGCTGTGATGCGATTAACTGGCCAGATACTCTGGTGCCCAGCTATAGACGCCTTTTGGTCTTCACTTTGCAGTTTGGAAGCGGAGCTTTTGTCTAACTGTGTCGAGTTGTTTAAGACCTGATCCCTTTTAAGGCATCTTGAAGTAACTGAATCATTATGCTCAGCACCAGGGCTAAACTTCCCTCTGGATTTTGTTAATTATTGCTTGTTTAAATAATCTGATAGAATATGTATGTGTAATGATTTCAGATATCAAACCAAAACTGAGTAAAAATAGTGATACCTGAGTTGCATCATTGTAGACCCTTGCGAGAACCGCGTCCCCTGAGCTCCGGTTGTTCGTGGACGACATTTATCTTGAATTGTCTGACTGCGTTGCAGACTTCTAAGCCGTAGCATTGACTATAATAATGATGGAAATGAAAGCAAAAAAAAAACAAACAAACAAACGCGTGAGCAGGAATGAATGCAACAACCAACTATCGTTAAAAGGCAAATTTGACCTGAAGGCGGCCCCGCTGTGAGAATTTTGAGACAGATTGGCGTTCCAGTAGCGACTCCAACTCTCTCTTCTTGTCTCGCTCTATCCGCATAAGCAAATCACGGAATGCTTGTCGCCCTCTGATTCGGGGTGAGTTCACAACATTTAAGAAGGACGTGGAGCTATGCTTGTGCTGTCTAGGCGAATCAATAACACTATTACTATGCTTGTCTCGCACTATCTGCTTAAGCAAATCACGAAATGCTTGTCGCCCTCTGAGTCGGGGTGACTTCACAACCTGTAAGAAACACCTCTGCGCTGCTTGTCCTTGATCCGACGTTGAACTACGCTTGTGCTCTTTAGATTGCGGGTCAGTAACCCTATTACTATGCTCACCATCATCTGCATGTTTCAGTTTCTTGATGATATCCGCTATTCTCACTCTTTCTCTTTCCCCGGCATCACTCGAAGAACAAGACGGAGCTTCACCTGCCGCTCTTGTATCCCCATCTATTGAGGCATCCTCATTGTTTCTTCTGTTGTCGATTTTTTCATCCAACGTTGAAGGTTCTTCCACTGGTGAGGCAATATTCTCATTGGAGTTTGTCCTGCTAGCGTCTGCATCCTGGAAAAGGTTTGAATTGATGCTGTTTGAGCGACTTACCCTAGCCTCCCATATTTGAACAAGGGAAGAAGCACCAAGATTACGACATGACGGTGTTGGCGGGGCAGTTTTTGAATTTGAAGCAACTAATAATGGGTCTGTGGCTTCATTTATTGCATGTCTGTCGATGGCCACATCTTGAGCCTGCCTGGTTACCCGTCCATCAAGAACAAGAGAAGGCTTCTGGTTTGTGGTATGGTTGTTTAACAATCGCAAGTTACGAAGGTTACGAATATTGCCTTGTTCCTTGGTCATAGTGACAGGGGTGATTTGGTTTTGAGAGATGCAGTCCCTAACCAAATCTTTGAAATTCATGTCCAAGTCTAACACAGCTCTCACATTGATCTCTCTGCGTCGTTCTTTCAGGGTGTGGTCCCTTAGGACACAACCGAAGGGAGACGAGGAAGCAATCTCTATTTGAGAAGAAGCCATGTTTCCAGAATGTGGATGGATTTCGTACAAGTTGAATTTATGCGGACAGTCTCATGGCCATCGCAGAGGAACAAATCCCATTTATGCCCTAGGCCTAGGTAGGATGGGAGATTCGAAACAGACCAAACCTCGCAAATGAGCTTAGGGAATAGGTAAAGAAAAAAAGGGACTTTGGAGGTTTTTTCTGGTTTTCCTGCTTAGAGATGAACAAAAGAAACGGAGACAACAGAACCAACGGTAGTGGTGGAGAAGCAAAATGTAAGCACGAAATCAACGGAATGGTGTTAAATTGTCCCCCAGTATATATTTCTTTGGTATACGACAGGTGGCTGATATCTATACAATATATAATATTAATCAAATTAGGTCATCCCCATCCAATTGCATTTTCTATGATAAAAACAAATCCAAATTATACTATTTCTTTTCAAATTAGTGCTAAATTATTTTTCGGGCTAAACAAGGGCTTAATGTTTTCAACGTTATTTGAATAGATGTCCGCCATTATTGTCCGTTAAAGAATTTCATTAGCCAAAAAAGCATAACACGTGACAATATTAAACGTTATTTAAAAAAACAAATAAATATTTTAAAATATTTTAAAATTTTCAAATAGTCATCACAAATCCATAAACCCCCAAACCCGATAACTACCATCGGCGTTGGCCGCGCTTCCGACGACGAACTGAAGCGCCCTCCCCTCTCCGAATGACCCACACACCGTTCATCGTCTGTTCTATTATGTTGGCGTTCGTCGTAAATTATTCGAATGAACAATTCGACAATTTCGACGTTTCACACGGCGCCAGTCGATTTTCGGCGACAAGCTAGTGGGATAAATAGTCGTAATAGTCCGGGGGCGAATATGGTGGGCGGCGGCCTGACAACTGGCGGCGAAACCATGTCAAATCAGGATTTTAATTTTAGGGTGTTAGGGATTTCAAAATTTGGAGCTATTTTATAAAATAAAGAAAATATTTTGTTTTATTTATTTTTATTTATTTTTAAATATAATTTCAGGAATTCTAAGAAGCTAACACGTGTCTTTTAACGGTGAAAATTAACGGATGTTGATGACGAGCACCTATTTGAGTAACGTTAAAAACGTTAAGCACATATTTGGCCTAAAAATACTTTAGATAGCTATCTGAAGAAAAAATGATTTAGTTTGAGCACTTATTTGCCACTTAAGCCTTTTATTTGTTGATAAATATGATTATATAATTTTATATTATGTATTCCCTTTATACTCTTACGTATAGCGATTTTTAATCGGTTGGTTCGGTTAATTGATTGAACCGAATTAATTAAAATTTATTAATCAAAATATTGTTAGGGTTTAATCATTAATCGAACTAAAGTTTGTTTGAAAGTTTTTAACCGAACCAAACAAAGTTCGGTTAATTCTGCCAATTTTTGAATTAACAGGAATTCATTATAAGTTTTTGGATAAAGTACATAAATGGTTATTAATCTATGCTAAAATCATCTTTGTAGTCACTGAACTTTAAAAAGTTACAAAACAATTATTAAACTTATTGAACTATTGCAAAATGGACATTGTACGTTATAATTTTTTGATAAATTTTAAAAAGTTTAATGACTATTTTATAACATATAGAAAATTTAATGATCATTTATAACTTCTTAAAATTCAGTGACAACATATATGTATATGTATGTTTTTAAAAAATATGTAATCTATATAATATTTAGGGTTAATAGTAAAAAAGGTCCAATTTATACTTTTTTTTTTTAGTTTGGTGCCTCATTTTTTTGGGTCACTTTGGGGCCTAAAGTTTCATTCCACAACTCAGTTTGAATTTTTTCGTCAATGGCCGTTAAAATTTTTCCGTTATCCAATAATAATATGCCACGTGGCCTATTTTATCTATTCATTTAATTTCTAAATTTCTTTAAAAATATAAACTTCTTAAAAAAACCCTAAAGTTTTAGTTTCTGTCAATCACTCTCAAATCACATCTCTTTCGTCGTCCGGCATCCCACACATGCCGGCGGTTTACTGTTCACCCTCAAGTGTAGGGTACCTCACTGTTCAACATCCCCACCCTCTAGCCGTCGAGTAGAAGCCCAATCGGTCTTTTTTTTCGTTTTTGGTTGTTCGTCAATGAAACAATCGTTAGTTTTCAACGACGGGATGATGTGGGTTTCGGTAGTGAGGGGACGATGAAGGCAAGGGTGGTCGGTGATGGTTAAATCGGTTGTGGAAGGGGGAATTTAGGGATCTAGGGTTTGGATTTGGGGTTTTAGAGAAATTAAAAATTTTGGTTTTTTATAAAATTAATTTTTTTTATTTTTAAAAAAATAAAAATTAAAGAAATTACCAAAGTATGTCACGTGTCACATTTTTAATGGATAATGCAAAATTTTGACAGCCGTTGACGAAAAAATCCAAACTGAATTACAGAATAACACGTTAGCCCCCAAAGTTGCCCAAAAAACGTTAGGCACCAAACTGAAAAATAGGTATAAGTTAAGCCCTTTTTTTTACTATTAAGCCTATTATTTAATATATAATAATTTTAGTCTATTCAGTTAATTAACCGATTTCAAATCGAATTGATCAATAAACGAAATTTAAAAAAATATTAACCGTTAACCGATTATACCTAACCTCGAATCAATCAGTTAATTCAATTAAAACCGAAGATTCCTATGTCCTCATGAGTCATGAAGGACTGCTACTGCGTCATGTCCCTACTTTACCAACCTATCGGCCACACTCTTTGCTTCTCAATACACATGAAAAAAAAATCGAACCTCCCAACCTTGATCAACCAGCTGTAATATATGATGAAGCAAAGAGATCCGAGAATGGTTAGTTTTACATTTAAATACAGGAAAATAAATTTTATAAATTTGTAATATATGTATTTGAGTATTTCCAATAAATTAAAATTTATTTTTCTTTAAAAATATTATAAATTTAATTTTATAATATTTTAATATTAATTTTATAAAACTAAATTATATTTAATTTATTTAAAATGAAGTGAAAAAATGATTCCATTTTTTTAATTTCAATCACGTTTTTTAATTAAGTAGTTAAAATATAACATTTCTTAATTTAATTTAGTGGTTAACATTAACGTCTTTATCAAAGAGATTCGAGATCGAAACACTATAGTTTGCATTTTGTTATAATTTTGAAGTGGTAATCTAATATAAGTTAAATACATATTGTGGTAAATTTTAACCAAGTTATTGCCTAATTTATATGATTAGGTGTTGGATCTATTCTTGCAAGGAGTTTTGAGATCAAATTCTGCTAATACCAAAAATTTCTTTATTTTTTTTAGTTTATTGATTAATCAAAGTGGTGAAATTATCACCACCTCATTAGTTAAAAAAATTATTATAAAAAATACCCTCAAGGACCACTGATTAGAAGAAAGAAAAAAAACAATGATAAAATATCACATCAATTTTGCTATTAATTTTACAAATAGTATCAATTTAGAAACAAAACATAACATTTTACTAAAAAATAAGTTGAGTACCAAAATAGAAACTTGAGCATAGATGAGATACTAAATACATAATTTACCTTAAAAATCAACATTAGAACTTAAAATACACATTAAAAAATAAGGATTAATATCCTATACACTGGCGGTGGAAAGTTTTTATTTCCACAAGCGCCTCAATTATAGGGTTTAGGGTTAGGGTTTAGGGTTTAGAGTTTAGGGGTTTTAGTGTAAAGGTTTAGAATTTAGGGTTCATGTTTAGAATTTAGGAATTAGGGTTAGAATTTAGGGTTTAGGGTTAGGGTTTGGTTTTAGGGTAATATGAGTGGGGATTTAGGTTTTAACCTATAAACCCTAAATTTTAACCCTAACCCCAAAATTCTATCAACAATCCCTAAATTCAAAATGACTACACTTATACCCCTAAATTTTAAACCCTAAACGAAGTCCCTAACCCCTAAAACTAAGGCGCTTGTGTAAAAAAGTTTCCACAAGCGCTTGTGTATAGAACACTTACCCAAAAAATAAAAAGGTAAAAAAAAATCGAATCATATGATTTTTGACTTTAGAACTTGAAACACACATTAAAAAATAAAAAAATATCGAATTATATGGAATTTTTTTACCAGAATGCTATGAAAAATAAGTGGTACGTACTTCCGATTATTATTGCACACAAATTACGAGTCAAATACGAGACTTGAAAATTTGGAAAAAGAAAATTAAAGATTTTTTTATTAATAAAACAAAGTTACAGTTCCTAAAGGTTTCTTGAATACAAGAAAAACTCGGTCCTCTTCAACGATGCTTTGATCCAAGGGTTATTTATACTTGATATTGCAAATTAAACAACTTTGGAGAGTTGCTTGGTTGATATTTGCTTGAGAATCGATCTAAAAAGGTCATCGAGGCATGGATCTACGCCTTTTCCTTATTTTGGGTAAATTTTATTTTGAGTCCCCGCAACATTTCTGATTAATGTAACTCAGTCCTATATTGTATGTTTAATTGTTTATACACCCATTATAATTTCTGTTTGCTCAATTAGCCTTTATATATTTTTGTTTACATTAGTTTATTTTATACCCTTTTTTTGCTTTATAATAGTTTATATATTCATTATAGTTATTATTACTATTAATATTATTATTTATGCTACTATTATTTTATTATTTTCTTTGAAGGTGTTCTAACCTTCCACGCGCTCGAATTCAACTTCAACTCTGGATTTTGACATAGACCAATATAAGATATTCAACTGTACCCAACCCAAAATAATAACCGATGACAACTTCATTCGTGTATCGAGCTTTTCAAGACCCAACATTTTTTGAATCGGATAAAAACGACGTCGACAATAAAATTTTAAAAGTACAAAATTATATTATCAAAAAAAATACAAAAAAAATAAATCTAACTCTATGAGAAATTGGGAATTTTAAGGGTGCGACGCCATCAGTCTATCCCTGCCCTCTACCCCCAAACTATTATATATACAACTCTCCATATTAAGGCCTCTTGCACCACTTGAAACCAGAAAGAAATCCACTCGAGAGTTTAGTGTCGAGTCTTTCTCACGAAAATCCATGGTTTTCAATTCAGGACCAGTTCATGTGGAATAGCCCTTCCTCCGATCCAAGCCAAGCCCCACAATTATGGTTTTGTCTAATTTCACCTTCCATTCCCACGCTTCCTGTAGGTATTTTATAAATAGAGTGTGCAAGAACAAGTCAAATTGTTAAAGAATTAAAGAAGGGGCAAAGCTAAAGGAGGGAGGGACTCGAATTTACTTTGAGCTCTTCTCCAGCAAATTGTTGTTGGAACAGAATCAGAAATTTTTTCCTCAAACAGCATCTTACCAGACTTGATATCCCACAATCGTAGATAGCAGTCCTCGCCACCTAAAGATAAAAATGTTGTTGGACTATAAATTTTAAATCAGCAAAACAGTGTACGATTCATTCAGTAGTTGGTGGACCTTAGTCCTTACCTGACATAACAAATCTCTCAGATTGGTCAACTTCAAGTTCTATACGAGTATGGGAATTCACATGCCCTCCATACGATTGTACAGCCCCTCTCTTAGTTAGACGGTGATCATAAAGCTTTATCTATCAAGTTTTTAATACAAAAAATAGTATCCATAAGATACTTCATCCATCTAAACATATCCCCCAACTACAACCAAAATCAGAAAAATTACAACACAAGACAAAGGAAACAACTATCTATGCAAAATATATATAAATAAAACTGAACAGAGGAAACTTAGGCGCAGAGGCGATAATCAGCAAAGCAAAATCTAGTATAAGAGCTAACTGGACAAAAGGAACTAACCGAACCATCCATTGAGCTTGCCAAGAAGTATTGATCGTAGGATTGAAGTGATACCAAACTTGAGGTCAGAAAACATAGCAGTAGTTAATAAACTCAAAGAAAATGAACAAGACTAGAAAGCAGGTTAAGAAAAACATCAAAACCCACCAACCTAGAAATAGATGATGGCATATAAATTGTATGAGAAGGAGATATAAGTCCTCTGACCTGTAAAACACGACAACCAGATACATTAACCTCTGATACAACAAAAAAGAACTTCCTATTTAAATATTCAACATGTTTCCCAGATATTAGATGGAATGAGGCATGAATTAGAGTACATTGTGTAAGTTGATACTACAAGGTGAATAACGGAAATATGATATCTGCAAAAACTAAAAAGAACAATAAACTACTGCAGTATCCATAATTTGCAATCATAGACCCTCATCAGGTTGTGAAAGAAGATGAAGATGGCGAGATATATGATATGTCTACTCTTAAAACCACAACCCAGTTTCAGAATTGTCAATCATCATTCATCATCTTCATCACATGCACATATAAAAACTGAGATTCAATCTCTAAATAGAACTTGATACCTCAAACCATTTTTTCTGATTACTTCTTCCTGATGAAGAGTAAGGTGTTTGATTCTTAGTATATCTAGAAACTATGCGCTCTTGGTTCTCACGAACATCCACAGTGACAATTGCTCCATTTCTGAGTCCACAAAGAACAATATTTCCCTGAAATAAATTACAGAGTATCAATTTCAAGATATAGGTATGCTGCAAGCTTCAATGCTTCCTTGCCTGACTCGGAGCATATATCAGACATATTATCACAGAACACATTCTTCCACTAGTTAATATGAATAAAATAAAATAAATAGCTTGAAACCTGACAAAAAAGGGGTCTAGAACCTAAAAAAATGAATTTATTTGGTTCCCATTGAGTAATGGGAGAAACAAAATTAAGCACAATTGAATGCTAGTAATACTGAACCTATTTTTCCCCTTACAAACTGATATATCACCAAAGAGTTATTTAACATCACTGACCAAAACCTCGAAGGATATAATACTTACCGTCTGATCAAATTGTTGTGCCAAAACATCACTTTTACTACGACACACCCATTTTGATGTTCCTCTTTCGATATCAACCAAGGCAGCTCCAATATTGGTTCCTAGAACAATAAAAAAAGCATATATAAGTGTCTGATACAGGCAGAAGGATAACAGCAACTAAAAGTCACTAACCCCATTTATTTTTCTATACTGTCAGGATCAGACAATTGTTCAATTGAGATACAGCAACAGAAATTTTACATCAACATTTTGTGATTGAAGAAAAGTGGAGAAAATGTAAAAGATGCTAAACCTTACCACCTTAGACCAAGTGGATTCAAATCTATGTCTAATACTATGTAGTTGTGACCTAATGGAAAATACTTTACTTCAACATCTCTAGACTAGACAGAGGAAGCCACAGCTGGAGATGATAGCAAAGGACCTTGCATTACTGATCAAACTAAAGACTGAAGAAAGGTCAATGATTCCATCTAGAAGACAATGGCATATTATTGGAATAGATATATCATAAATTTTTGAAAAGCTATATAATTCCATGCCACAAATACAATACGATTTGAAAGCTAATTTAAGCATAACTTAAAAAGAAAATGAGAGAGAAACAAGAAACTTGCCAATTGCTGCTTGAGCTGTATGAGAATTATAATCAGCAGTCCAAATGGTATGATTAAAAGAAGCAACTGCGTGTAACCTTTGATCCAATCGAGAAGTAAAATCCACTGGCTCCTGGAGATTAAGGATATAAATAAATCCACCAGAAGTCTCAGATCCCAGTGTGGTTATCCTGTTTTCTATGTTAAGATATTGCAAGTGAAAAAAAAAAGCTCATAATATATAAGAAAAGTTGAGGAATATATGGCTGGAGTGCAGACTGCAGCATATTAAATCATATAAACCATGAATTATGTCCATTAGGTAAAGTGTCATTCCATGCTTCATAAACCACTGAACTACAGGCCACCCAGATCATAGAAGATTAGAATATTTAAGGAATTAATGTATTCAGTTAAGAGGGAAAAGGGAACATTCGTATATTGACTAAGCTGTTTGGACCAGAGGCATTCTTGAACAGACTAAATCTAGAGGACCACAGCAATTGTCAGCATATCCAAGAGATGTGAATCTAATCAAGGATTATTTTTCCCATCCAGTAAGTGGATTTAAATGATATAACTTAGGGTCTTCAGCTCAAGGAATATTTTAGTGTTGGCATCACATAAATTAAATAAATAATTCTAAGAGAAGACAAATATTAGAGTCTAGAGAGCTTGTGAAGATAATCAATCACTGAAGGATACAATGCACATTGGACCTTGGAATCATTGTTCACAAAAAACGATTGCTTTTCACACAATCTCATAGAAGATATTCTTGATGGCATACGAAGTGGAGCAGCTGTAGGCCTCCAGACATAAGGAGGTGTTTCATCATTCTCTGCCCCCCCCTTGGTGGAAGGCCAAACGAGATCTGGAATGTACGTGACTCCATAGTCAAAATGGTGTCCACTTCCAACCTTTAAGAGACTGCACGAAAACCAAATTTCAAAATAGCTAAAAACAATCTAAATGTTTATAAAGTACCACAACATTGATAGAAGATTGCAAACAAAATGGATGATATATACATTGCTTTGCAATGCCATTGAAAGAAGCTACACCTATGTCACAATAACATCTAGAACAAAATAGCAAATCAATGTGACAAAAGCTTAAAAAATGCAATGTAATATAGGACCGAACTGAAAAATGGAAGTGGGAAAGAACTAGTGCATGTGCATGTATGTTGCAGTAGTAGGAGAATGATCATGCATTTTTTTTTTATAAGAAAGGAAAGGAGGCCTTGTTAAAAACCCCTTCATACCCAACGAGCTACGGAGGTAACCCATCAGGCATTGGAAGGGGAGAATGATCATGCATCACATCATGTAAAAGCTCCAATGCAACAATTGTACTAGATATATAATGTTAGATGATAAGGAAAAGGAACACTAGATCATTGCGAGGAAGAGAAGATGAGAAATATATGTAGTGGTTTCAATGTCACAACCAAAATGAAAAGAACTAATTTAGATGGTATCACCAATAGGAAGACTCCTATTTTTATCACACTTCACTGCAAGATGCAAGACTTGTCCAGTCCTTCAAGGATGTATTATCGCCGGAAGAACAATCATTCCATATAAAGGGTCATTACTCAAAGCAGCGTAATCAATGACACACTTCAGCGCATTGTATTTTGACACAAAAAACGTAATAGAAGCAAAAAAATGCCAACAGCTTAAGCCTCATGCCTTAATAGGTTGTACTTGGAAGAGGATGCAGATACATCTATCTCTATTTTCAACTCTATATAATACCTCAAGGAGCAATCTATACTGCCCGCTAGCAGAAGTTCTGTTTCCATTTGACCCTGCAGTGTCTGTATATTAATTTGAGTCTGTTCCAAAGCACTATAATGTATATTGACTCTCGTTAAATTTGTGTCTGTCCCACCATATCTCCAAACCTGAGATAAATCTAGAATATTGTAAAATATGATAACGAAGACCAAGTGATTGTCAGTAAGAATTTTAGTGAATCAAATTCTGATCAATCCTCTAGAACGCTAAAGTACGACTAATGTGCTAGTGTACTGACATGAATAATTTGTAGATTTTGGATAATTGGAAATGAATAGGCAACTTGCAGATTACCACAGGTTTAGAAGCATGTAACTTGTGGAATTCCTCCCGAAAACTATGCCTCCCTCGATCATAACTAAAAACATCGCCGTTCAGCTCTCTAAGATGAAGCAACCTAGACGTAGCAGCCCTGGCTTGTGGACCCAACTCGGTTGCCTGAAACAGGAAGGAGGTAAAAGAATAAGCTATAAGCACGTCTTTAGTAAAGTTAAAAGGTAAGAAAGAAACAGCTAGTGGTGAAAAAGCATGAGAATTAAATATTGTAATTGTAATGGCTATGAATGGATGAAAACTGCTTCAAATGAAAAACTCAAAAGGTTTTTAATACAGAAGCAGATGCACAATAAATTCAATAGAACCTACATGTATTACTGAAAGAAATATTTTTAACGTGCGGTGAGATTGAGTTTGAAAGGTGTAATCAACTTTTCAACAAGTAGAATAACTAGAGTAAGATAGAAAAGAAAGGTTTCAATAAGGAATATTGAACCTGGGAAGAGAGTTAACCGCAGCCAATTGTTTAACAAATATCATATCCCTTTTCCTTCTAGCATCCTAGTGTATTTATGCTAACAATATTGCAATATAATTAATATAAAATCTAACTAATTTAGGTGGTCCCCTTCAGCTATTTCCTAGCATTCCTTCAATTCTCGGTTCATAACATTACTCCCGCCTCCAAATAGAACCTTGTCCTCAAGGTTCCAAGCATGAATTGCTCTTTGAAATTTCTCCTGATTTCCCATTGACAACGCATCAAGACCCACCAAGAACACTGAGCCGTGTAATTGGACGAGATCTTGGTTATTTACAGGTGAAAAGGTACCCCGCTACCACTGGCTGATGGAGCATGTTGCAGTTGCTGCTGTGGGTGATTATATGAATATGATCCACCCAATTTAAATCCTGTTGATCTCCCCATAGAGAAGTGCTGGGATTGCATCATAGATATAGTATTGTCATGAAGTTGTTATTTCTGGTGCAAATCTATTGCATAATCAGCATTACCACCTTTAAATCCTAGTAAAGCAGGAAAGTCTTCATTTTGAAGGCTGAACTCTTGGCTTTGTTGAACAATGGGACTAAGACCTTGTTTTCGTAATGAACTCAATTGTCCTTGAGACCCTCCAACATAATTAAGATGACTTGTAAACTGAGGAGATCCTTGAGGAAGCACACCACTCATCAACCAATTCTGTACCTTCATCGTTAAGATGACTTCCATATTTACTATTGGCACATAAGTTCAGACGAGATGCAAGACCAAGTACATATATTCCTCCACCAGAAATAAGGACCCTCCCATGCAACAAATTTTTTTACCAGTACTAGGAGGCCCGTAAAACAGCATGTTTTTGAAAGGGTCCAGATGAATTTTGGTGTTTGCAATAGGCCTAGAAAGATGCTCTATTCTCCTTTTCAATAAGAGGGGGGGGGGGGGGGGGGGGGGAGAACAACGTCCTGAAGGCTATTTTTGCTTTCCATGTTGCTGCTGTACTATACTTCAAAACATGGTTCCTTGCTTGAGACATCATGCCCAACCATGGAAATTTAGCAATAGATGATTCTTGAATCAATGATGGCTAACCCAATATCCTATTAATATACCCCCATGTGACTCTAGCTCTTTATCTTGTTGTATAAAATGCAGCAACAAGATTACTCTCAATAGTTTCAAGGATTCTGGTCTCAAATGCTAGCTTGAGCCTGGTTTCCAAACCATCAATACCAGCAACAAGGTAAGAATCATCAAACGGATACTCCTCACAAAGCCACATCGAAGGTTCATAGCAACTTTCTTTTAGATAATAAAGTTTCTCCAGTGCATGGTCTATATAGATTTTGTCCATTCTAGAAGGATCAACCAATCGATAAAAAATATAATCAAGTGGGTAACGGCCTCCAAAACCACCAATATCAGGAATCATCTTAACGATTCTTCTAAACAGTTCAATTCCAGCATCAATGTCAACACCGACATCCTTATAAATTGGCCTACTCGTCCCATCAGAGTCCTTAGACTTCGACCGCAAGCAACAGCTATTTCTGTCCAGCAGGAATGAAGATAGAATCGGGAACCTTTGCAAGACACAATTCCCGTCTAAACATATAACGAGGGTCATAGACTTCCCCATTAACAACAACCTAAATCGATAAGGGTCATCGAACTTAACAATCACCTTTACATGCGTAAACACCAATGAATATACTTCTTTTTTGATTTGTCCAAACAACAATTAACCAAATGAATGACGCAGTAGATACTTTTTTATATGAAATCTCCATTTCATGGAATCGGTACCCATTATAAACATGCCTCACGGACAATGCCAAGGAACTCTCTGCTGAATATTTAACATTTTGAATATCTAATTCAAACATAGGGGAGGGACACTTACTGACATTGCCAGAATTCTTTGTACACACCAAGTCTGTATTTTGGATCCCATCCAATAATTGTTCTTGTGATTCCATTGCCTTATCCGCAACATGATTGTCCATATCCACAACATGATTTTCTATTGTCCCAAATGGTATGAATAGTTGCTTTACCAGTATGAAAATCATCTTTGTTACCATCATGAATCTGTTGATCAGCAATTTTCATGTCAGTTGGTGTTGACATTTTATCGAACACATGATAGATCAATGTGTTTGTGTTTTCTTGCTTAGCCAAGACTTCACTTGATCCACCGATCCCACCACCATTGGCCATATGGATCTGAGGCCTGAGCCACTTGAGCAGACAACACAGTTGCTTGCCTAAGTATATCTTGGAGCATCTTTAAATTCTCTTCATTTGTCTTCCTTAAACTTTTCCAAATTGACTCAATTGATTCAATGGTCACCATAGTTTCAACTCTCAACGAAAGCACCAATGTAATGAACTTTCCGACAACAAGTAGAATAACCAGAGAAAGAAGAGTAAGATAGAAAAAAGGTTTCAATAAGGAATATTGAAACTGAGAAGAGAGCTAGTCGCAGCCAATTGTTTAACAAATATCATATACTTTTCCTTCTAGGATCATAGTTTATTTATACTAACAATATTGCAATATAATTAATATAAAATCTAACTAATTTAGGTGGTCCCTTCAGCTATTTTCTAGCATTACTTCAATTCTCGGTTCATAAAACAAAAGGATTCGAGCATAAAGAAAAAGAAGCAAGAATAGGGCATTATTGAAGAAGAATCCGAGGGGGTTACCTGGATGGTGCTAGAAAGAGGCTTGTTTTGGGATGGCGGAACGGAAGAAGATCCAGGTATCCGTGGTTTAATTGGGAAGTACCTGTTCTTCTCGGCATCGTAGTAAAACCCAGGGAGTTCTGCATTTGCATCAAACTCAAATACTATTAACTCATCTTTTATTTATCGACACATTGACTTAAAACAGTAGAATAGGGGATATAACAACCTTGTGGCATGTTTTGGCAGAGAAACAAAATCGCATAGAACTTTTAGTTTGGGTTTGGCAGAAAATTGAATAAGATTCGGTGGCCACCGCAGCCGCTTATGAATTAATCTACGCCCGTTCACCAGTTAAAAAATGGGTAAACTATATTAATAGTACCCTAAATAATATTTGTATTGAGTCTTCGTACTGTATAAAATTACAAAATAATCCGGTTACAAATAAATAAAAAGTTATACTACGCGGTTAAAACACTAACGACAAATGGTGTGACAATTAATTGAAATTAGCTTAATAATAAATTTTGTCTTTAATCTTCATACCTTGTTACAATTTGGTCTTTATTCTAATAAACTAGATCCAATAAAGCTTTGTCTCTGTATATTAATATTGTTTTCTTGATATCTTTTATATATGTTTTTAAAGTTTTCGATTACTTGAACACATGTTTTTCCTATAAATTTTAAATTTTAATCCTAAAACTCAAATTTTAACCACACTACTAAATTTAAAACTCATACACTTAAACCCCTAAACACTAGACCATGAACCAAATCCATAAATCTTAAAACTAAAGCACCCTTTATGCACATAATAATTACTCGTAATAAATTATTTCTAATGAAAATTGTACCTTAAGTTACTTGGGAGAATTTTGTAAATATAACTAAACTTGAAACAAGTTAATATATGTTATATTTTTTATGGGACGGTTAAAAATTTTCAATGGTTTTGTGCAATTTATTAAAATTAAGTCCTTAATTTATAATATAAAAGATGTATAATTTTTTTCAAATAAAGTCATCAACACAAAAAAATGTTAGATTACTCTATTGAACAGCATAAAAATAACTTACAAACATAAAAATGTTGTTGTTCTTCTTGCATGTTTTGAAGTAAAATCATATACAATACTTTCGATATTAACTTTTTTCCAAAGGACTACTATCATTTTTTTGAGAAAATTGTTATCTATAATATATTATTTTTTCGAATATATATATATAACTCATTTTGAGCCCTCTTTTTTCAAGGATCTGTGTGATAGCACCTATTGTATATGTTCAAAACTACTCATATAATACAATGGGGTTAAATATAAACTATACATTTTAATTCCCATAGATATAATATAAGTATGATTCATATAATAAAATATGATATATTTAATTTTAAAGATATACTAAAGATTTAGGTTGATGCAAATTTTAAAATCCTAGCCGCTTATTATTTTTGTTCCTTTTTATTATTATTTTTCCTAATGAGTTACGACGCTAATATTAATATTAATTATCATCGTTGATGATTCATATTTCTTTTTGTTCTTTAATTTTTATTTTTTTGTACATCTTGATGCACTTTTGTCTACTTATGATATGTTTTTTCTGTTTTTATGGCACATCTATGTCTTATGGCACGCTCTCTTGCTACTTTTGTGGGTGTTTGGTGTTCGTACGATTACCCTCATGACGTTTGTTTCTGATTAGTGTTTGACAGTGGTCACATATAGTTTAATCCACTTTTGGGTAGTTCATATTTTGACAACTCTCAGGGACTCTTCCTACAATGAATCTGTAAAACCTATGTTTGATTTTGATATGACAAAGTGTTTTAAGGATTAAATTGAAAAACTCGAAATAGATTTTTAAGTCCCTCAAAAGATTTCAAATCAACAAGGCTTTCCTCTAGTTTGAAAAACTCAAACTCCAAAATATTTTCCAAGTGTTCCAAGGCCAAACTATTGAAAATCGTCTACGCGTATCGATACGCTCCTTGTCGCATCGATACCTTTTTTACAAACATGGCCACTGGAGAGATTCGTTTCGATACGCCCCTTACCGTATCGAAACAGATTGTATCTGTATCGATACGCTCTCTATAAAATCACACTGAGTTTGAATGGCGTACGATACGGTGTCACCCGTATCGATACAAATTAAAAGGAATTTTAAATTCAGAAGCCTTAAATGTTTTTGATCGTTGGTGTCAGTTGGTAGGTAACAAAATTTTAAAGAGTTGGTTAATGCGTATCGATACGCTCTTACCCCGTATCGATACGAATTCCACTAGTGAGCTTTGAAAGAAAAATTACATTGGTATGCTCTTATCCGTATCGAAACGGATCTCTATCTTGTACCGATACGCCTACACGCGTATCGATATACCCCTTTTATAATTGTACAACGACTCTTTCTTTTTTGAGACATGTATCGATACGCCTCCCCGTGTACCGATACGGTAGGCTGCAGAAGTGCATTTATGGTTGAAAAAGAGGGTCCCAACGGCTATAATCAATTCACTAACCACCCAAACGGCTAGAATTAATGGAGAAGGTATAAAATCAAGCATATTGAAGACCATCAACAACTATTGCATCTAAGAGAAACATCTATACAAAAATCTAAGCTCTAGTGCTCAAGAGTCTCATTCTTGTAAAATCCCAAATTATCTTTGTGTGTAATTCCTATCTTGTATTTCAATTTGGGTTGAGTGCTTGTATCAAAAGGGGTAAATTTGTATTGTGAGATATTCTACTTGCCTTAAAATTCTTCTTTGTATTCTAGTGAGAGTTTCGTCAAATTTTGGGTAGAAAATTTGACTGGTATTGTAAAGGTTACCTCCTAAGCCTAGAAAAGGGGAAGAACAATTAGTGAATTGTTGGAAAATCCTTAGTGGCAGCTAAGGTAGTGGATGTAGAGTTCATTTGGAACTTGAACCACTCTAAATTGCCTTGTTCTTCAATTTTAGTCATTCCACTTTCTCACTCCAAATTTTTAAAAACCCAGTTCACCCCCCCCCTCTTGGCTTTGATCAATCCCTTGATCCACTCAACAGAATCATATAGATTTTCTTTGATACAAAGAGTAAGGCACCATTTTAGTTTGTAAAGAAAGGTAAATAAACACAAGTAATTAATAGAAGAGATAAAGGTGATAGAATGGGTCAGGTTATGATGCTCTGTAGTGTGAAACTACGTTGGATATGTTAAGTTGTTTTGCACTGTCAGACTTTGCTGCCTCGACGAAAGATGGCAGATTGGTACTTCGACGCTTTCGCTGCCTCGGCAGGTGGAACGAACGATTGGCTCGGCGACACTCGGCAATCCTTCAAGGTTCGGCATAACGCTTCGATAATGATCCTGCTTATGTCTAAGTCATAATGCTATTGTTGCTCGCTGCAAATGATACCCGAAGGTGTGAATCTTACAATGAACAACAACCTTTGGTTCATTCCCTTTTAGCTGCCTTAAACCCTAACCTATATCTAAGCTAGATTGATCAACACCTAATACTAATGGGATCGTGCTTACTTCTTTCGTGAGTTTAACTCTCTCGATACCAAATAAATGGATTGCTCCCAATCGATCTTTCGAACTCAATTGAAAACAGTTAAGAACGTGAAATAAGTAAACCTTGAATTTATTGCAAAAACAAACTTAAACCTAAACAATCGTTCTCACAACTACTTTACAACATAACCCAAACCCTAGAGAATTTAGAACATAGTGGCGGCAAGAAAACACAAGAGAAACCTAAGCTATGCCGACCATGAGTTGTCTAAAATACAAGGTATGATTGGGTATTATAGGGCATTGGCCTAGGTTAAGTCCTCCTTGGAGAAGAAGTCTTCCTCATAATAAAGTAGCTTTTGCATTGAATGCATCCTTTAAATTCTGACTTTTTTGACTTGAAGTTGGACTCTTTGTGGCACAAGTGAGCTTAAGCCGCCTTGGATAATCTCCCCTTGGGCGGCTCTTTCCGATGTTTCCGACATCAGGAAATTGCGTGGATGGGCTCATTGGACTTAGAAAATTAGGTTCTTTCAGTCGCACTCCAATTCACCAAATCCTTAGGTTGCTGCGCTGGGCGGCAGGTATGGCGGCGACAGCTACTCGGTAGCACCTCTCTCTGTGTTGAGCTACTTCAGTACAGCTCCTTGGCTTGCTGCCTCAGCATCAACTCCTCAGCTTCTCTCTCCTTCTGATATCTTCTAGCACCTGAAACTAAAACTAAACTAAAATAGTATCTTTTCTCACCAAAGTAAAGATATTCAATAGAAACAAGGCAGAGCAAAGAATACTGTAAATAATGCATGCATGCACCTAAATATGCCTAAAATGCACTTAAGAACAACAATAATATGAGATGGAATGCATATAAAATATAGGACTTATGAGCACTTTACACACCCCCAACTCGAACTATTGCTTGTCCTCAAGCAATGCAATCCTAAACATACTTGCCCTTGCACTAATCAGAAATAAGAACTTGTTTTAAACTTGATTTAGCACCTCAAGGTCGTGGCACCTATCATTAGATTAGTGAAAGGAGAATAACACAAATTACTGTAAAGTGTCAACGAGTCCTATATTTCATACACATTCCACCTTTTATTATTACTGTTTTTAAGCTCATTTTAGGCATAAGTAGGTTTATGCATTGCATTTTACAGTATTTCTTCGTTTTACCTTGCTTTTATTGAGTATCTTTTATTTGGTAAAGAAGATATATCGTTTTAGTGTATTTTTGTTGTTAGGTAATAGAGGCTGAGAAAGGGAAAAAGAAGTTGAGGATGCAACGCTGAAGCAACAAACCAAGGGACTGTACTGATGCAGTTCCGGCTGAAGACAAGTTGTTGCCGAGTAAAGTTACTTCCGATCTTGCTGCCCACGACAGCTGACTATGGAGTTGGAGAACCAGAGTGCGATCTATAGAGCTAAAAATCCTGCGTCTATCACTGCCATCCACTTGATTTTCCGACGTCTGTAGCAGCAACTAGAGCCGCCGAAGTGAGATCTCAAGGTTACTTACGGGCTAAAGCAAATGAGATAAAGTCCACATTCAACGCAAAAAAGTCGGAGTTTAAAGTCACATTAAATGTGGAAAGCTACTTTTGAGGGCTTCTACTTTAAGAAGCACTTAGCCTAGTTATTTGTCTATAAATACTCAATGTACTCCTAGTTGAAACCATCTTAGGTTTTCTATAGACTTAGTTAGAGTTCTCTGCCGCCGACATGTTCTAAACTTCATTTGGGTTAAGAATTATGTTGTAAATTAATCATGAAACGGTTGTATTAGGTTTTGAGTTGTTTTTCAATAAAAATATTCAAAGTTTGCTTAATCTATGCACTTTATTCTTTCAATTAGTCCTAACCGTCAGTTGAGAGAATCCATTTAGGGGGCACGAAAGTGTCAACTTCACGAAAGGGTTAAGCACGGTCACAACATGCTGAGGCGTGACTAACTTGGTTCCAAAAGTTCACAAGTTTCAGCGGCTAAAAGGGATCACCAACCGAGTTTACTAGCCTATGTTAGGTTTACGCTGAGATTGTTAGGTATTGCTTACGTCACGCTAGCTTTCGAGCATCCTTGCCTAGAAATTTGGAGGATCACTGTCGACTATTCCACCGAACTTGGAGTATCTGCCTGATTTACAACCAAGACTTATTTCCATTTCACCTACGAAACAGTGAAAGTTGCAAAAAACAGTGACCCGTTGCGGCCGCGTGACAGGGTCGTAGTTGCCGTCCGCCATACCCGCCGAGGCAGCATATCGTGGCAGCGCAAAACAACTTAGCCTTTTACAACACAGTTTCACACTAAGTGGCAACATAACCCTGCCCATTTTATCAATCTGAATCACCTCTTCTACCATTTGTGTTTTACTTTATTTTACTCATCATCTCGACAATCACTTCATTTGTGTTTTTACTTTACCTTGTGCAGGGACTACAAACGAACCAACTTGGCAGGAGTGTGCACTTGCGCTCTCATAAAAAGGGAACTCCTTCACTCCCTACAAGTTTTTGACGTCGTTGCCAGGGATTGATAACAGCGAAATTTGTTTTTCAATTTCTGTATCTTTTTACTTTTTATTTTATATTTATTTTTAATCGGAAAAAAATTCCTTTCCTTTGCTAGTGTATGACCAGAGCAAACCCTAAAGGAAATCTTCTCATTTGAGAGAATCTTGAGCGTGAAACAAGAAAAGTTAAGAAGGAGCTCAGGGAAGTTCTAAAGAAAAATAAAGAAAAAAAGAAGAAAAAGCAAAGGTAAACATGGACCCACCCAACGGTGCCGCACACGGCGGGGGCGAGCAATAAGATTTGCCGCCGAGAGGTCCGCAAGATCCACAACGGTAGGACCCCCTAATCTTCCCAGGCAACCCAGTCCGCTCGAACTACTAGGGATTACTTCGAACATGACTTCTGAGGGTTCGATCCAATAGTAACGGAACTCGATATAGGGGCAGACCATTTCGAATTGAAGTCGGTCATGT
This sequence comes from Hibiscus tridactylites, assembly GCA_958450335.1. Taxonomy (NCBI): domain Eukaryota; kingdom Viridiplantae; phylum Streptophyta; class Magnoliopsida; order Malvales; family Malvaceae; genus Hibiscus; species Hibiscus tridactylites. The sequence continues at coordinate 92,312,854 of OY288281.1, forward strand.
TCAACATGATAAACACACTAGGGCACTTTGGAGGGACTGCCACAGAAAATGCTCGGCATCATTTACAAGGATTTCTAGACATCTGCAGGGCATTTAAAATACAGGGGGTCCACCAAGATGTATTGCGGCTGAGGTTATTTCCCTATTCACCGAGGGATAGGGCTATACTGTGGTTGAATAACCAGTCATTTGGGTCTTTCAACACATGGACGGAGCTCTTTAAAGATTTTCTAGACCATTTCAGCCCGTCCAACGTCACTAATAGGCTGCGGAATGAGATCACAACCTTTAGACAAGGGGATGATGAGCCGATGTATGAATCATGAGAGCGGTACCAACAAATGCTGAATAAATGCCCACTACATGGTCTTCCAGCTTGGACGCAGGTATCCATATTCTATAACGGGGTTAACTACCCAACTCAGATGATGATAGATGCCTCGACCAATGAGATCATTCTCGACAGACCCCAGAGGAAGCACTGCGGCTGTTGAACCAAGCCGCTAAAAATGACTACAAGTACCCGATAACCCGCCGAGGCGGCCAGCCACTACGAATGAGGTAGAGGCATCATAATCTGTTAACGTCCGTCTCGATACACTAATGGAGCTGGTAATGAAGATTGTGCAACCCTTTGGGAAGGTCTATGAAGTAAAGGTTGTAGAGTCGTTCTGTGGTGAATGTGGGGGCAACAACAATTCCTTTGTCTGCACTGTATCTGCAAACTACATGGGAGGATACGAGAGGAATAGCAGGCCTGCCCATAACACCTACAATCCTGGATGGAAGAACTATCCCAACTTCTCCTGGAGCAACCCAAAGACAACTGCAAGCCCACAACAGCTACATGGAGGCTATCAGCAGAACCAGTCCAAGCAGCAGACTCAGCAGCCACAAAACAATAATTCACTAGAAGCAACCCTGCAAACTTTTATGAATAGAACTAGTGAATTTATTGTTCGTACCAATAAATTTATTGATAAAACTGAGTCATTTATGGACATGGCAGAGATGAAGATGAACAACCATGAGGCTGCCATAAAGAACCTGGAGACCCAATTTGGGCAGTTTACTGAAATCTACAGCAGCCGGACAATGAGAGCATCATCCAGCAGCTCAGAAGCAGCATCTAAACCCACTTATGAACATTGTAAGGTTATATCTACAAGAAGTGAGAAGCAGCTGAATGAACCCAGGGTGGTGGAACAGCTAGAAGCTCAGCCGGACCAGAAAAGTAAGCCTGCCACAGCAGCACCAAACAATAGCTGCCCCAGCGGCAGAGCAAAACAGTGGCCTTGAAACAGACGATCCTCCCAGACTAAGCCCCCAAGCAAGGAGCATGTAGAGGACATCCTTCTGCCAACACCATTCCCCCAAAGGTTCAAGCAACAGCAACAAGAGCACCAATTCAGAAAATTTCTGGATATTCTAAAACATGTGCATAGCAACATACCTCTGATAGAAGCCATTCAAAGTATGCCAAACTATGTCAAACATCCCAGGGACATGGTTTCTAAGAAAAATAGGATTGGGGAATTCAAGACAGTGGCTATCACTGAAGAGTGCATGACAATGCTGCACAACAAGCTGCCGCCCAAGCAAACAGATCCGGGCACCTTTGTCATCCCATGCAGGATAGGTAGCAAACATGAAACCAAAGCCCTGTGCGACTTGGGAGCCAACATCAACCTGATGCCCAAAGCCGTCTTCGATAAACTAGGTATTGGGCCTGCCAAACCTACCTCTGTAATGCTTAAACTTGATGATCATTCATTCGTACAACCGGAGGGAAAGATCCAAGACATCCTAGTAAAGGTGGGCAATCCGATTTTGCCAGCCAACTTTCTCATCTTAGATTGTGAGGCCGATGAAAAAGACCCTATCATCCTTTGGTGACCATTCTTGGCCACGGGTAGAATGCTTATAGATGTGGAACTTGGGGAGCTGACAATGAAGGTAGAGGACCAGAGTATCAAGATGAATGTGCTACAACCCTCAGAAGAATGAAAAGGAAGCCCAAATGCAAGAGCTGCCAAAATCAGAGTGGAAACAGGCCAGGGCAGTAGCTGCCACGATAGACCAAGAGGCAGACTTAAGGACCCAATAACGCAGTACTTGAAGGAACAAGAAGACCCCCTAGGAGGGAAGAAAAAGTCAAACCACCTCAGGAAGTGGTTATGTATGAGAGATGCACCCAAATGCACTCCCAACATAACTTAATTTTTATTTTATAGTTTTTATTTTATGTATTAGGATTAGAATTTATTTTATTTTAGGACTAGATTTGTTTTTTTAGAATTTCATCTTTCAGAAGTTATTTAATTATGTTTATTTTTATTTTCATTATTATTTCAAATTTAAGAATAAAAGAGCATGATTAAGAAGGAGGCCCAACAAGAAGCCCGCCCACCTTCTCGTCGAGATAGCAGCCAGCGTAGCAACGCATAACGGCTAGTTTGCCTTATGTCTAAATATGCCTAAATGCTCCTAAGTATGCCTAAATGAGCTCAAGAACAACAATAATAAGGACAAGAATGTGTACAAAATATAGAACTCATGGACACTCTACAACAGATTTAGAGGCTTTTACTTCATTCACAACAGCTGGTCGCCTTATGTCGTTGCGGCGGGCTGTAGGGAACTTGTAGTCATTCTTTGCAATTCTGTTTAGAATCTGTAGTGCCTCCTTAGGTGGTTTATCCAGGATGATTCCATTGGCTGAAGCGTCGAGCATCATTTGTGTCGATTGATTTACTCCGTTGTAGAACATCGACATTTGAGTTTAGGATGGGAAACCGTGAAGCGGGCAGTTGTTTAGCATATGTTGGTATCTCTCCCAAGCTTCATACATCGGTTCGTCATTTCCTTGGTGAAAGGCAGTGATCTCATTTCTCAATCTGTCGGTGACGTTCGAAGGACTGAAACGATCTAGGAAGTCCTTGCACAACTCCGTCCAAGTGTTGAATGATCCCGTCGGTTGGTTGTTTAGCCACTGCTTTGCACTATCCCTCAGTGAATAGGGAAATAGTCTCAGCTTAAGCACGTCTTGATGGACTCCATGTATCTTGAAAGCTCTACAAATGTTTAGGGATCCCCTTAAGTGCTGCTGAACATCTTCTGTGGCAGCTCCTCCAAATTGCCCCAATGTGTTGATCATGTTGAACATCAGAGGCTTTAACTCAAAGTGATCAACTTCAATTTCAAATTCTGTTACAGTTGGATCAAATCTTCTGAAATCGTGAACTGCTACTCGTTGACTACAAATTTTCAACGACTTACTATTTAAAATTTATTATTAATAAAAAATAAAAAATTAATGTTTTGAATCAACTCAATTTTTTTTAATATTTAGTTTGTAAAATTTAATTAATTAAAATAACTATAGTAAAAGTTTAAAAAAGTTGACTGGATTATTGTTGGAACAGACTGAAGAAAGAAATATCATTCTTCTCTTTTATGATCCGCCAAAACAAACAATTTTGCTATTGATTCTGAACCAAAAATAACAATACTAATAATGCAGCAAATTTCTGGACGTTCATATGGTCTGTGAAAACAGGACATGTGAAACATACCAGCTAGTAAGGTAGCCGGCAAGTACTATTATCACATAATTATTAATCAAATGATTAAAACAAAACAATATACAGATGACACATCATTTCCTTAACAAGCCGAAGCTGACTTCTATTAAGAAAGCAATTCCCGCACCGCCTCCAAGTCGGGAAGAACAATAGCACCCGATTTTCTCCACTCCTCTGCATCAGGAGTTGTGAACCTATCCAATAACAAGGCATTCATCCCCACACTCCTTGCTGGGACATAGTCTTTGCGCAAACTGTCACCAATGTGCAGAGTCTCTTCTGCTGCAATATTACCAGCCCTTTCAAGCGCAATCTCATAAATCCGCGGGTCTGGTTTCTCTACACCTTCAAGACCAGAGAACACACCAAAGTCCCACTCTGATCCCTAAAACACCATATAGATGTGAATTTCAATTAAAACATCAGATTAAATTGCCTAGCCAAAATCAACAATGAAAAATACTATCAGCATTTTGTTTCAACGGAACAAGCAAACTATCCCACATTTTCACAAACTGAGATTTGCATACTACTTGCAAGATTTACACATGCATGCTTACCTCCTATTCTGTAACCAACTGTTTCAACTATGGAGAACAAATAAGTCAACAAGGTTTCAAACCCAGGAATAATCAAACTAATTTCCTCACAAACTAGATAAAAATACATAAATATAATAAGAATCGCAGTCCAAGAAGATGCTATCAATCCAACTTTTACCTGGTTCAAACCCAAAGCTGGAAGAATCACATCTTGGTATCGATATTCAGCATTGCTTATAATCCCCACTTTAAGACCCTTCTCACGAGCCCATCTTAGGAACGGTTGGGAGTCTGGAAATACCATATATGGTGCAGATGAGCCAAAGGAAGCATATATGCGTCTAAATATCTTCTCAAATGTCTCCTCATCATACTCGTATCCTGCCTGTTAGTGAAATAAGACTAATGTCATAACAAGTATCTCTCTCTCTTAGCTTAGTAGATGTAAATATGCAATGGCGGTATGCAACAACTCCTTTGATAGCCCAATACAAATAACTTACCCTGACAAATGAATCCCTAACACAAGTTTTCCACCATACAATGTTTGGCATTTTTGCTGCAAACCCAAAACATGGATACTTCTTTGCCATCTCTGTATATGCAAGCTTGAAACCTTCATGCACCCGTTTATAGTCGGGGCACGGCAGTCCAACAGATTTTGCTGCCATGCAGTAGTAATCACCAAGCTCTCCTTTATAAGCTATGAGAGTCCCAGTGACATCCACAGTGATACATCGTAATCTGGATAAAAGGGACATTGCAATAGCAATTGTGCACAAGGTTTTCAGATTTGACCAAAGCCAAAAATGCAAATAAAGAAGATTTTGGTACTTATAGGATCTTAAAGTAAAACTTGATGCAACTAATTGACCCAATCCTCATTCAATCTTCAAAACTGCATAATTCAAAATGTGGTTATCATTAGCAGCAGAAGTTTGCAATCATAATGCAACATGAACAATAAAACATAGAAGTACGATCAAAATTTCATCACCAATCATAGTTAAATAATACTTTGAAACAGTTTCCGAGAAAAAGTTACACAAAGAACAAATCATATTCTTGACTTGGGTTATGATGATTTTTGCAATACTATAATCTCACATAAAGTGTGAAATCATGCACTATTGAGTACAAAGAAATCAAGTGCAAAAAAAAGCAAAACTATCACTTTTAAATTGGAATGACAACTAAAGTCCAAACAAGACTTGAAATGAAAATTGCAGATCTTGGTACAGGGACAGAGACTGACAACTACCATTGATCTCCACGGCTTTATTGCAGGAGCAACATATCTATTAGACTTCTTCAATAGCAGGGAGAACACTATGCAGTGTAGTATTCAAACGATCTAATTAGACAATGCACCAGGTTAAGCAAGCAACTAGATATGAATAATAGGTGGTAATTGGTCAATTATATAGAAAACAAAAGAGCTTTCTTAACCAAACCAAGAAAGTGCAGCAATTTAATGCCCTATAAAATGCCTTAAATGTACGTACAAAAGTTAATGGCAAATGGCAGTAACCTCAACCATAGTCCAAAGATTATGATGCTCTCTTCAATTAAGTCTCTTGTATCTGAGCAACTTTGAAACATCCCGTGAAAAAGTAAAACAATCTACACCAGTCCTTGGCATAATAAAAGTGATACTCCAAGAGACCAAAGCCCCACCATAAAGGAAAGATTGGTAGCTCTAAAATTTAAACAATGATGATCTTTTTAAGGAAAGAATCTCCCAAAGAGCAGAGAGCTTGCGGTTATAACTACCATAAAGAAATCTCGAATCATTTATTTTAGGCTACAAATGTGAGCACGATTACATTATTTGCTATACTCTAAAAAGATGAATCCCCTTCCTCTACAAAGGACCTGGAATTGCAAAGGGGTAAGTAAAGCAGCATCGAGCAAAAAATAAAGATCAACTCCACGCGTTTCATTTTCTTAATATGTATATTCAAAAAAATAATCTTAATATGTAAAACCAATATACTCAGCAAAACAGAAAATCGGGGGGGGGGGGGGGGGGGGGGGGATCCAATCAATAGTTTAAATAGAGCAAATAAAGGCTTATGCCAGCCAGAAAGGAACAATCATGCGAAATATTGGAACCAGTATCGGCAGTGCCTAACCCTTGAACAACAATGCAGATAACCAGCGCTTCAGCAAGATTTGATATATATATACATATATATATTCATTATTTTGACATAAAAAACAATACTACTTGATCTGAGGATGGAAAAAGAGGGTGTTCATGCATTAGGTGAGAAAAATATATAAACAGTAACAGAAGTGGGTTTAGATTTGAAAATTGAAGCGTTGAAAACGAAACGTGAAAGCTAATGGGTAATTACATAAAAAAAAGAAATTAAAGGATGGAACCAAGAAGAGCGAAAAAAGATTTAGATACCTATAGAGAAGGCTGAAATCGGCGATCGCCGGTGTCTTGTTCCAGCTTCGCCTCAACTAAATTTCATCACTAGGATTTCCTTATAATCACATGGCGCACGAAAATTGAAGAGGTGAGTGAGAGTAAAAGACTAAAAGATGAGTCTTTTCCAAGTTCCTACGTTTTGTTAACAAATAAGTAAGTAAATTACATCAATTTTTTTTATCTAAATGTTTTTTTTATCAAAATAAATATTTAATATCTTTATATTTAAATATTTAAAATATTTTATTAAAATAAATATCTAAAGTATTATAGTTTTTCATCAAAATAATTAAAATACTTTTTAACTAATATCACGCCTTAATTTTTAGGAATTTAAATAAATAATAATAATATATTTAGATGACTGTTTTAACTAAAAAATACTTAGAATAAATAATAATAATTTTAGGTGTTTATTTTATGGGTAATTAATTATATCATGCACCGAACATTTTATTTTTATAAGTGCCTTCAAATTTGATAGGCTCGATGTCTTCAATCAAAAATAGCTCTGATGAAGGGTGTAGAGGTTTCTTTTGAAATTGGAAAAACAAAAACCGAAAAAATGACAATCTGACACGGTCAATTTTAGAGTGGTTCGCCCTTCTAACCAAGGTCTACATCCACTACCCCTAGCATCCAAACTAAGGATTTCCCAATGAATTCTTCTTTTTTACGGGTTCAAAGCGTAACCTTTACATCCCTATCTTTTCACGGGCTAAGATAGAACTCTCCCACTAGTTTTTATAAGGATCGACTAGAACCCATCCCTCAATTACGAGGTCTTGACAATGTAAACTAATTACCTCTCTAGGTGGGTGTTTACACAATTTAGCTCAACAGGATTGAACTAAAGAACTCACAAGAGATTACTGTTGAGTGCATAAATGTTCTATATGTTAACCCTAATTTATCCATATTATTGATGCACCCAAGCATGTTTAGTTGCATTTTAGGATAGAATTTGCATAAACATCACAAATAGATAATGTTGCACATATACTGCTGATTTCGGCTAATTCTTGCAGGTACTTGTCGTGGCAGTATCCAGGACAACATATGAACACAAGATAACTGCAGAGCTCGAGTGAAGGGTTGAAGAAAACTGTCTCATACAACTATGCCATGACATCTGTCGTGACAGAAGTGGCGACAGTGAAGACAACGGAGATGAAAAATGCGAAGTGGAGTTCGACTGATAGAAAATTTAAAGCCTGATTTTTGTAGACCACTCGCATAATTTTTGGAGCCCAGAAGCGTAAGGAATGGCTTGTCCAAAGTTTGAGGAGAAAGTCAAAGCAAGAAGATAGAACGAATTAAAGGAAGTCTACTCAGAGATTTAGTCTTTAAATAAATTGTACTTTAATTCAAACTAGTATTCTTGGCCATTAAGAAAACTTATACCAAGGCCTATATATGCTTGTAATTCGACAAGGGAAGGGATATCTAGCTCCTAGCCGTCTTCCCCCAAAAACCCTAGTCGATCTCTTCTCCGTAATGTTCTAAACCTTCCCCAGGGCTAAGGGTTGATCTTGTAAAGTAGTTGTACTGTTTCTTAGGATTTTTTCTGTTCAATCAATAAAAACTTCAAGTTTATTTACTCATGTTTCAACATCTCATAAGAGTATCAGGAGAGCATTGTGAGGTTATCCATTTACTTAATATCGAGAGAGTTAAGTATACGAATAGAGTAAATACGAGTTTTCCGGTTTATGGTTAAACTATCTTGGCCTAGGGATAGGTACAAGGTTAAGCGGTGTTACAGATTCTTAGGCTAATATCTAGGCTATTTATTAGGCTAGAATATATTGTAATTAATGTTATATATTATGTTACCTAGTTTAGGTAAATTAGATTTGTATATATATCCATATATGTTTTATGAATAAGATATAAGAAATTATTCTCTACATGGTATTAGTTGTCCTAGGTTCTTTCGAATACAATTAAAATTATTAGGCTATTTTTTGGCTGCTAGGGTTTTGACCTAAAGCCATTTTTTTGGTCGTTCTTCACCGGCCACCTTCGGAGGCTTCTCTGTCGATACCGCCCGTACCACGGGAACCGCCGTCTGCCGATCTGGAGATTTCAGTCACCAGAATCCCAGCGCGTGAGCCTCACGCGCCGCCCCAAGCTTCCGCCTGTCCTTCACGCGCCGGCACGTGAGAGCGCGTGGTGGCCCCTTTTTGCCGCCGATTTTTCTACCGACGTCGCTGCTTCATTCCGATCACACCCCTGCCGCCGGTCCTTGCTTTCGGATTGTTTTGGGTTGGGTGTTCTGTCTTTTGGAATTATTAGGGTTTTGTTTTTGGTTCTTTGATCTCATGGCTAATAAAAAGGTTGACTTTATGTCTGATATCGTTCCGATTACGTCTAAGATTACTGATCATAAATTGAATGGCTTTAATTTTCTCGATTGGAACCATACAATTGAGTTGTATTTGTTAAGCCTTTCTATGTACAGACATTGGACTGATGATCCTTCGACGGATGATTCTCGCCTTCCTTAGATGAGAGAAGATGCTCGCTTGTATATCCAGATTCGTAATTCTATTGACAATGAGGTGGTAGGTTTGGTTAATCATTGCAAGACGGTGAAACAGTTGATGAGCTATTTGCAATTTTTATATTCTGGCAAAGGAAATTTTTCACGTATCTATGATGTTTGTCAGAATTTTTACAGGGCTGACAAAGAAGACCGAACTTTAACTAGTTATTTTATGGATTTCAAGAAAACGTATGAAGAGCTTAATATGTTGCTTCCCTTTAGTGCTGATATCGAGGTCCAACGTAGTCAGGGAGAGCAAATGGCGGTTATGAGTTTTCTAGCTGGTCTTCCACCAGAATTTGAGACAACTAAATCTCAGATTCTCTCTGGTTCCAAGATCTCCAACCTCGATGATGTTTTTCGGAGAGTACGTCGTACTGAGAATTCTTTGCCTACTCCATCCCCACAACATGGCAGTGTTCTGCTCAGTCGTGCTCTTCCTTCTGACTCCGGCAAGCAACATTTCAAGAGTACTGGTCCTGGTCGTTCCATGGGGTCGGGGTCTACCAAAAGCGATCCACAGTTTGGAGTTCGTGGTCCGAATCATAGTGTAGTTATCTGTCATTATTGTCACAAACCGGGACATACCAAGCGTGATTGCCGGAAGCTGCAGTTTAAGAAAACTTCGTCTGCTCATGTTGCTTCTAGTGTAGACACTTCTTCATCGGCTGTTACGATATCTGCGGATGAGTATGCCAAGCTTCTTCACCTTCAAGACATTGTCAAGCATCCTTCCGGTCTTGTTTCTGCCCTTGTTGAGTCAGGTAAACCCAATACATGTCTTGTTTCCACCTCTTCCAAGTGGGTCATTGATTCTGGTGCCACAGACCACATGACAAGTAACCCCAATCTTCTTTCTCATTTTACAACCCATCCTTCTATCAATCCTGTTACTTTAGCCAATGGTTCCACATCTTCTGTTATTGGCTCTGGCACTTCGTACCCCACTCCCTCTCTTACTTTGTCCTCTGTTTTGAGTTTACCATATTTATCCTTTAACCTGATGTCAGTTAGTAAACTTACAAAAACCCTTAATTGTTGTGTCTCATTTTTCCTGGTTATTGTGTATTTCAGGATCTTTTGACGAAGAAGATTATTGGTAAAGGGCATGCGTCTGATGATCTCTACATCCTTGACACCCATGCTCCAGAACCTGTTACTTGCACTGGAATTGTCAATCCTTTTGAAGAACATTGTCGATTGGGTCATCTTTCTCTACCTTCTTTGAAGAAACTTTGTCCTCAATTTTCTAGTTCAAAATCCTTAGATTGTGAGTCTTGTCAGATTGCTAAACACCATCGCCTTAGTTCCAGTCCTAGAGTCAATAACCGAGCTTCTGCTCCATTTGAGTTAGTTCACTCTGATGTTTGGGGTCCTAGTCCTGTTACTTCTAAACCTGGTTTTTGTTATTTTATTACTTTTGTTGATGATTATTCTCGAATGACACGGGTTTATTTAATGAAATCTGGCTCAGAATTATTTACTCATTTCTCTTCTTTTTGTGCTGAGATTCGAACCCAATTTGGTACGCCTGTCCAAAACTTGAGAAGTGATAATGCAAAAGAGTATGTTTCAGGTCCTTTTCAGAAATATATGCTTGAGCACGGTATTCTCCATCAAACTTCTTGTGTTGACACCCCTTCTCAAAACGGTGTTGCTGAACGCAAAAATAGACATCTCCTTGAAACAGCCCAAGCTTTGCTATTTCAAATGCAGGTTCCAAAATGTTTTTGGGCTGATGCCATCTCCACAGCTTGTTTTTTGATCAATCGTATGTCCTCTTCAGTTTTTTTGGGTAACATCCCCTTTCATACTCTTTTCCCCACTAAAAATTTGTTTCCCGTCTCCCCGAAAATTTTTGGTTGTATTTGTTTTGTTCGGGATGTCCGTCCTCAAGTTACAAAACTTGATCCTAAGTCTTTGAGATGTGTGTTTTTGGGGTATTCACATGGTCAAAAAGGGTATAATTGTTATTGTCCGGGTCTAGGTAGGTATCTTGTGTCTGCTGATGTTACTTTTTTGGAACACAAACCTTTTCTGTTTTCTTCAGGGTCTATCGCTCAGGAGGACGAGGATTTCTTGTTTTATCAGGTCCCATCACCTTTGGAGTTGTCCTCATCCTCCTTGGTTCCGCCCTCTTTTGTCAAGCCCCCCATAAAAAACATCTATACTCGTCGGCCACAACCACCCCCTTCCGACCCAATTACAAACGTTTCAGATGTTCCAGATTCATGTCCTGATGAGCCAATATCTTCGTCATCAGATTCGCCTCGTATTGCTGATCTTGACCTTCCTATTGTTCTTCAGAAAGGTAAACGTGCTTGTACTTACCCCATTTCCTCTGTTGTTTCCTATAATTGTTTGTCTTCTTCTTCTCGTGCCTTTGTTACATCCCTAGATACTATTTTTGTCCCTAAAACTGTTAGCGAGGCATTATCTCATCCTGGATGGCGTGCGGCTATGCTTGAGGAAATGACTGCTCTAGATGTCAATGGCACGTGGACTTTGGTTTCTTCGCCTAACGGTAAGTGAGCTATTGGATGTAAGTGGGTGTTTACTGTTAAATTTAATCCTGATGGCTTTATTAATCGTTTGAAAGCACGTCTTGTTGTTAAGGGATATGCTCAGACCTATGGTGTGGATTATTATGATACTTTCTCTCCTATTGCCAAACTTGCTTCTGTCAGGTTATTTATCTCCCTTGCAGCAATTTTTGATTGGCCTTTGCATCGGTTGGATATCAAGAATGCTTTCCTTCATGGTGATCTTCAGAAGGAGGTGTATATGGAGCAACCACCTGGGTTTGTTGCTTAGGGGGAGTCTGGGAAAGTATGCTATTTGAAGAAATCTTTATATGGTTTGAAACAGAGTCCTCGGGCTTGGTTTGGTAAGCTTAGTCAGACTATTGAAAAGTTTGGGATGCAAAAAAGCGAATCAGACCATTATGTTTTCTTTAGAAAGTCTGATGGGGGCACTATTCTACTAGTCGTATATGTGGATGATATTGTACTCACTGGTAATGACACTAGTGGAATTTCTTCACTGAAGTCTTTTCTCCATACTCAGTTTCACACTAAAGATCTGGGGACGTTGAAATACTTCTTGGGGGTTGAGGTGAACAGAAATAGAAAAGGAATCTTCCTATCTCAGAGGAAGTATGTGCTTGATCTTTTATTGGAAACATGGAAATTGGGCGCCAAACCTTGTAGTACACCAATGGTCCCTAATCTACAGTTAACTAAAAAAGGTGAATTATTTGATGACCCTGAAAGATACAGAAGACTTACCGGTAAATTAAATTATCTCATGGTGACGCGTCCTGATATATCTTTTACAGTGAGTGTTCTGAGTCAATATATGTCGTCACCGACTGTTGATCATTGGAAAGCAGTAGAGCAAGTTTTATGTTATCTGAAAAGTGCTCCTGGGCATGGAATTCTATATGGCAATCATGGTCATACTAGAATTAAATGTTTTTCCGACTCGAATTGGGCAGGATGCAAGGAGGATAGAAGATCCACCTCAGGATATTGTGTGTTTGTTGGAGGAAACTTGATTTCTTGGAAGAGTAAAAAGCAGAACATAGTTGTTGCGTGTAAAAGAGTCTATCGCAATTGTAGTGCAAGTGTACACGACGCAAGTAGTAAAGTGATACGAAGTATCGGATATCATCTCCACAGGGATTGGGCTAATAGCTTCACCTAAATTCACTGCACGAAAGTAAAGAAAATATTTGAGAAAGTTGTCACGAAAATAATAAAGAAAACTTAAATAAAAAAGTAGGAAAATCAAGATAGAGAGAATGGGCTGGTATTGAATTGCTCAGTAGTGCAGGTATTGCTAAGTCTCGGAACTCTAGTTCTGTCGTCGTCCCCGTCGCGGCAACACCTGTCACGGCAGCAGTCTGTTGCTTGTCGCGGCAGCGAACACTCAACTCAGTACTTCAAGTTTGGCAAGAATCCCAGATGTGCCTTGGCCTATCCCTAGGTCCAAGTCTGTCGATGATCACGTCTTTGATGATACCTCCCAGCGTGAATCGAAGGATGAACACCGATATTGTTGAATTCTTCTTTAGCCACTTAACCTCGTCCTAATGCTAAGTAAATTGATAACCTCACAATGCTCTCCCGATGCTCTTGCAAGATATTAATAACCAAAATAAGAGAACTTGAAGTTTATTTTATTGAGCTGAAAATTCCTAAAACAAAACAACCCGTGGCCCTAAGGGGAATTTAGAACATGTTGAGGGAAGGAAAACGGCTAGGGTTTTGGGAAGAAGGCTAGAGATTCGGTTGTGCCCTCCTAGGTCAAAATATATGCCCTTATATAGGCTTTGGGTCCAAGTTTTCTAAAATAGCAAGAATACAACTTTAAATTAAAGTACAATTCTAATAAAGACTAAATCTTCAAAGAATCTACTTTCCAGTCGTCATCTTTCTTGCTTGGGATTTTCTCTCCTTGAACTTTGGGCTTGACATTTCTTTCGATCTGGGGCTTGAAAAAATATGGTGATTTCACACGACAGACAGGCTGAATTTTCTCTATCTGTCGAGGTCCACTTTGTTTCTTCTGCTCAAAACTACTGTCGTCCTTCGCTGTCACGGCGGCAACCATGGCAGATCGTCCTCCTTGACTGCTCATCCAGTTCCAGCTCTTCTGCTTCACTGCCCAGCGCCTGCCCTTTCTGTCTGCTACAGCAGCAACTTGCAAAAACAACCAAAAATATCATAAATCTTTTTGAGCTGAGATTCTTGCTTCACTTGCTGTAACCGTTGAAGAAAAGGAGGTGGGGGACGATAATCAGCAATGCGTCCTTCCCACTACATACGAATCTGAGGAGGTTTTGATTCATCATTTTTCTCCTCTGTTGCTTCTGCTGTCGTAACAGGTTTATCGGTAGCAGTCTGTTTGTTACCTGTCGGGGCAGCTTCCTCGGCAGGTCTGTCTAAGGCTGGTTTTTTCACTGTTTCAACTTCCTTCTCTGGCCCTGGTAATTTCTTCCCACTCCTAGTAGTAATGGCTTTACATTGTTCATGTGTGGGCTGCCTAGCATTTTCAGTATTACTAGGAAATCCTCTAGTCTGCCTTGGCTTGATATGCTGGGAAACCTGACCCATTTGTGTCTCCAAAGATTTCAGAGTAGCTTCATGATTCGTCATCCGCATCTCTGTTTTATCCATGAATGTTTTTGTCTTCTTAACAAACTGATTCATGTTCTCAATATAAGTACCTGTCTGAGACATAAAAGTAGCCAGAGTCCGTTCCAGTATACTGTTTGTGGCAGCTGGTGGCTGTTGTTATTGCTGTTGCGGCTGCAGTTGCTGTCGAGTCAGCAATCTAGGTCCTCCCTGATTTTTATTATTGTGTGCTTGAGGATTCAGGGCATTATTAGGATTACTCCAAGAAAACTTGGGATCCTTTCTCTAGTTGGGATTATAGTTGTTGGAGTTGTAATTCTGCTTATAGTTTCCAACATACTTTCCCTCTTCTAACTGTATAGGACACTCATCCGAACTATGATTTCCCTTACAGATTTCACATACCTCCTCGACAGCAAATCCATGTTGTGCATCATCATTCAAGAGCTTTTTCATCGCCTTAGTAAGGTATGCCACCTGTGATTTCATCGTGCTATCGGCCTCATAATTCTTAACAGCTAGAACCCGTTTACCCCCTCTTCTTGCTGTCGGAAACTGCTCCTCATTCTTAGCCAGATTTTTCAATACTTGCATTACCTCGTCCGTGTCTTTGTCCAATAGTAATCTGTTTGCTGCTGAATCAATTCGAATACGAGTTTGTAAGTTGGCAGCATTATACAACTTAGTTACCTGATTCCAGACGGGGAATCTATGTATTGAGCAGTTCCGTAGAAGAGTGGTAAATCTGTCCCAGGCCTCGTGCATCGGCTCGTCATCTTCCTGTTGAAAAGTAGCAATTTCATTACGTAATCGCTCAGATAAATGTGATGGATTAAAACGAGATAAAAATTCACGAGACAAATCAGCCCAAGTTCTAATTGAACCCGGCGTAAGTTTATTCCACCAAGTCTTTGCTCTATCCCTCAATGAATGGGGAAATAACCGAAGCCTCAGTATCTCCGGATTAACTCCTGATAGTCTAAACGAACCGCAGATCTCCTGGAACGTCTTTAGATGCTCCCTAGAATCCTCTGTAACAGCACCACTGAATTGACCGACATTGTTGATCATGCTAAACATAACATGTTTCAGCTTGAGTTGTCAACATCTATGTCCAGCAGCGTGGTTTCCAGTTCTACATGGTCATTCAACATGTAGTCACGACAGGACCGCCGTCCGGCAGCAGCAGTAGGGTTGCCGACAGGAGGGTCGTCTCCTTGGTGTGCCATCGTCTCTAACTGTTCCTCAAGGTACTCGTTCCTAGCTAGTATGTGACGAAGTCGGTTCTTGAGATTGAATGAACGTTCGATTTCTGGATCTAATGGATACTCAGGATCTTCGCCTCGTTTCGATCTGCGCATAAACAAGGAACCTTGTGAAAAGCAAGAGCTGAACATACCAAAGAAAAACAGAAAAATAAAAATAAAAACGAAAAGTGCAGTAAAAGAAAAGGTTGAGTTATGTTGCCAATCCCCGGCAACGGGGCCAAAAACTTGTTGCGTGTAAAAGAGTCTATCGCAATTGTAGTGCAAGTGTACACGACGCAAGTAGTAAAGTGATACGAAGTATCGGATATCGTCTCCATAGGGATTGGGCTAATAGCTTCACCTTAATTCACTGCACGAAAGTAAAGAAAATATTTGAGAAAGTTGTCACGGAAATAATAAAGAAAACTTAAATAAAAGAGTAGGAAAATCAAGATAGAGAGCATGGGCTGGTATTGAATTGCTCAGTAGTGCAGGTATTGCTAAGTCTCGGAACTCCAGTTCTGTCGTCGTCCCCGTCGCGGCAGCACCTGTCGCGGCAGCAGTCCGTTGCTTGTCGCGGCAGCGAACACTCAACTCAGTACTTCAAGTTTGGCAAGAATCCCAGATGTGCCTTGGCCTATCCCTAGGTCCAAGTCTGTCGATGATCACGTCTTTGATGATACCTCCCAGCGTGAATCGAAGGATGAACACTGATATTGTTGAATTCTTCTTTAGCCACTTAACCTCGTCCTAATGCTAAGTAAATTGATAACCTCACAATGCTCTCCCGATGCTCTTGCAAGATATTAATAACCAAAATAAGAGAACTTGAAGTTTATTTTATTGAGCTGAAAATTCCTAAAACAAAACAACCCTTGCAACTACTTTACAAAACAACCCGTGGCCCTAAGGGGAATTTAGAACATGTTGAGGGAAGGAAAACGGCTAGGGTTTTGGGAAGAAGGCTAGAGATTCGGTTGTGCCCTCCTAGGTCAAAATATATGCCCTTATATAGGCTTTGGGTCCAAGTTTAAATTAAAGTACAATTCTAATAAAGACTAAATCTCCAAAGAATTTACTTTCCAGCCGTCATCTTTCTTGCTTGGGATTTTCTCTCCTTGAACTTTGGGCTTGACATTCCTTTCGATCTGGGGCTTGGAAAAATATGGTGATTTCACACGACAGACGGGCTGAATTTTCTCTATCTGTCGAGGTCCACTTTGATTCTTCTCCTCAAAACTACTGTCGTCCTCCGCTATCACGGCGGCAACCATGGCAGCATCGTCCTCCTTGACTGCTCATCCAGTTCCAGCTCTTCTGCTTCACTGCCCAGCGCCTGCCCTTTCTGTCTGCTACAACAGCAACCTGCAAAAACAACCAGTTTTAGTAGAAACTGTGCCTTTTAATATATTTGTGATGTTTTGCTGTAAAGTGACCTAAATGCAATAAATAATGCTTGAATGCAGCAGAAATATGGGTTAAATAGGGGGTAAATAATAGAACTTTTACACACTCAACAATAGTCTCACGATCTAGTGCAGAAGCCGAATATAGAGCAATGGCCAAGTCCGTATGTGAGATTATATGTGTATATCAGCTCCTCGGTGAGATTGGAATTAAAGCCTCAATACCTGCAAAACTTTGGTGTGATAATCAAGCTGCATTACACATTGCTTCTAATCCAGTTTTTCATGAAAGAACGAAACACATTGAGATTGATTGTCACTTCATTCGCGAAAAGATACAAAAAGGTTTGATATCTGCTGGTTATGTGAAAATCGAAGAACAACTAGGAGACATCTTCACCAAAGCTCTCAATGGAATTCGAATCAATTATCTATGTAACAAGTTGGGCATGATTAATATCTATGATCCAACTTGAGGGGGAGTGTTACAGATTCTTAGGCTAATATCTAAGCTATTTATTAGGCTAGAATATATTGTAATTAATGTTATATATTATGTTACCTAGTTTAGGTAAATTAGATTTGTATATATAGCCCTATATATTTTATGAATAAGATATAAGAAATTGTTCTCTACAAGCGGCTAAAGAAGAATTCACAAACTTTGGTGTTCATCCTTCGATTCACGCCGAGAGGTATCATCCAAGACGTGTTCGCCGACAGAACTTAGACCTAGGGATATGACAAGTCACAACAGGGGTTCTTGTCGAACTTGAAGTATAGAGTTGTTGGTCGTTGCCGCGAAAACAATAGACCTTTGTCGCGACAGGCTCGACGACATAAGCAACAGAAGTCCCTTGAACAGTGCAATACATGCATTACGGAACAAATCAATATCAACTCATTTTCTCAATCTGATTTTCTCTTTTACTTTAGTTTATTCTCAAGAATTCTCAAATCACTTTATTAAATTTAGTTATTTTCTTGTGCAGAGTTTTAAGGATAGAAGTATTTTCAGTCTCCGTGGAGACGATATCCGATACTTCGTATCACTATATTACTTGTGTCGTGTATACTTGCACTCAATTGTGATAGACTTATTTACACGCAACAATTACAAATTACAGAATAAAGAACACAACTCTATTGATCTTTAAGCTTGGATGTTCATCATCTTGTTCTTCAAGTGTCTCGAGCCTTCTTTTATAATGTGAATAAGCTAGTAGCCGTTTATGGTTGTTGGGGACTTTAAAATAGAGCATTCTATGTCACATGCATATAAGTTTCAAAATTACTCAAAGAGTTTTAAAACTCTTCGAGTCGAATTTGAAATTTTGACCGTTGGAGCCTAGAGTTTTGAAACTTACTCTATAATTTTGAAACTTGAAAATTGTTTAAAATCAGAAGTTTAGAAACTTCTGCAGAAGTATAGAAACTCTTGTAAGAGGGAGTTTCAAAACTTTTGGTAAAGTTTATAGACTTTGCTCCAGCATTTTCTAGAATTAAGTTGTTTTGACTTTATGAAAACATTTTAAGTTGAGAAATGAGTCAGAACACTTATAAAACATTTTTAAACATATTTTTCAATTTTGCTGGACTTTGAATTAATTTTGCAAAATTTGTTCAAGTCTAAAAATACTTTTTTATTGAGTTATACAAAAATAAATATCTCAACAATTTTAATGGTTAGGAATCTAGTTTAGGGTTTATAGTTTAGGGGTTTAGATTTGTGTGCTTAAAATTTAGAGAGTGTGGGTTGAATTTAGAGTTTCGGGTTAGAATTTAAGGGTCATACGTAAAAACCTAAATCCACAACATATTACCCTAAAACAGAGACCATAACTTCTAAACTTTAAATTTTAACTCTAAACCATGAATTCTAACCACAAACCCTAACTTATAAACTTAACCCCTTACATTATAGACCATAAATTGGATCTCTAACCCTTAAAACTGGGACACGTATGAAAACAAAATATTTCTACCACTCGTGCATGTGATATTTTCCCTTATTTTGATTCAAAAACATTTTTAGTTCTTGTTTATTTATGATAATAGCCATTCGTTAATGTTCAATGTATTTATTATTTCTGAAATTGTGCAACTAAATTTCATAGTTCTGAGATGGCATGAAGCCAAAAAATGCATCCAATGTTTGATTGAATAGTCACTTTGGCCTATTTTTTTGGTGTAATTCAATACTTAACACTTCATTTTGAGTCAAAATGGCTCATATGTGGATAAAAATTGTCAGTCAACTGACGGTAGTTGACTTTAAATGATGTGACATGTAACCCCCTTAGCCCGGCCTAGGCGGTTGACCCGAACTACGAAGATTACACGGGGAAAACCAAAGTCAACCCGAAAGTTAACCTTGATTAACGACCCTTTTTTTCTTTTTAATCTTGTCTAGATACATGTTAACCCTAGGTGAACACTTGAGAAACATATACGTGTAATGCACAGCGATCGGATTTCAATAAGGGACTCAATTGCACAATATACAAAAATTAGGGACCAAAATGTAAATTCTGAAAATTAGAAGGTCTTAACTGATTTTAAGGTTACCAATATTTAATTAGTCATATTACATGCTTCCCTGTCAAATTTCACCTTAAACGGACATCTCAAACTCATGCAATTGCAATTACAATTTTCGGGACTAAAACGTAAAACTTGCAACCTCAACACCATTCAAATCAGTGCCCAACGATCACCTGTTTCGAAACGGCGTTGACCTTTCCGAAACATGGGTTGGTTCCGAGACTAGTTCCGAAACAGGGACTTCCAGTGGCCAAACTGTTTCGAAACAGTCACCAGCCGTTTCGAAACACTAAGGCCATTACAGGCCCAGTTCCGAAACGCCAATGGGTGTATCGATACGGTTTGCCCAGAAGCTGCAGATTTTGTTGGTTTTTCATGCATAAATCCACTCAAACACAACCTAATGACTTCCTAACCATGCCAACAAGTCATCATACACATATAGAGCATGTGTGTACTTCCTAAACACATTCATAGCATCAAACATGGAATTTCACATATCTATAGGCATGCTTCCTATTATCCTAAACCAAACAATCAACTAATCTCCAAAACAAGCATCAAAAGGTCATTTGCAAGTTCAAACCATCAAAAGCAACATGCCATAGCATCAAACATGGAATTTCACATATATATAGGCATGCTTCCTATTATCCAAAACCAAACAATCAACTAATCTCCAAAACAAGCATCAAAAGGCCATTTACAAGTTCAAACCATCAAAAGCAACATGCCACAACCTAGGGAGTTCAACACATCTCCCAAAACACATCTTAGATTCCCCATTGCCAAATTACCAAAACTAATAGTGTATGAAAACATCACCATACATGAGCTTGGTTTTCCTTGGACACTCTAGCCTCTTTGTTGCCCTCAAACACTTCAATTGTATGCATTATTAGTACAAAAGAGAGATCGTAAGCACTATAGCTTAGTGAGGCATGCTCTAAAGAAACAACACAATAATGCATTTTAGAAAACACTTTCAACAAAGCTTTTAAACACATGCTCATCTCTTTTCATGCAACCTTGGATACTTTACAAGCATCTCATGCTTCATTATAATCAACACATCATATTGGCTTTCAAGTGATAATTCATAACCATTTACAACACAAAACACAATCGGATACGCGGATTACAAGCGTTGTCCCACGCGCTTCATACACACTACCGAACAACATAAGGTGGAGTTTATCGGTACAATCACAACCCCTCAACACCCGTGATGGAGTTTAATGATACAATCACAACCCCTCTACATCACTCATCGGTAGTTGTATAATTCCACTAACGAGTGCAAGGGACACATATCACAAGATCCACACACGGACTTTTAACCACCGTTGTGATCTTACCTCACTAGTTAGGGTACTTGGATGGAGTTTACGGTACAATCACAACCCCTCAACATCCAAGGCGACTTTATTCATGGAACACTATGCATCAAAACCATATTAACAATATGTCAAACCAAGGATCTCTTACCTTGAGCATCCTTCAACATATGGCTTTCAAAACCAGCATTAACCATGCTAAAATATGCTTTCAAAAATAGAATTTAAACATGCAAATTATAACCAATGCATCAAACCACCTCAAGGCTCATCCAAAGGAGTTTTTCCGAAAACTTACTCTTGAGTTTAGCTAAGTTGTTTAGACTTAAACTAAGCTCCTAAAACCTTCAAACAATCGTTTCAAAGCTGGAAACTAAACTCCACTCACCAATCACGTTTCGCTAGCTTGCCGAAACGCCGATTAAGCCTTCGGATCAACTCCAAAGTGTCCGAAGATGTCTCCCTGTTTTAAACACATCAAAGCAGAGGATTAATGCATCATCATGTATTGAAATCTTCAGTCAACACACCTAAACTCGCTGCTCTACTTAAAACCAACATTTCGGCTACCAAACACAACCGAAATCACCTCCAAACTCTTCCAAAACTTAACCTAGCCAAGATCCATCACTTCTAACCATTTCTAAACATCAATTAACATCCAAAATAAACCTAAACTCGTCCTTATACCTCCAGCTATAACAGAACACCAAGATCACCCCAAAAACCACCATTTTCATAAGCAAAAACTTAGGAAATACAACTTATTCGGGATTGCATTGATAAAACCTCATTTCCACATCATTAGACATCCAAAATACATTTAAGAATCATCTCAAAACAGAGCCCAAACAATCACAACAAAATTCTTCAAGATTTCTTCCAAATCTTGAATTTTAAGCCAAAATCAAGTTTCTAACATTAAAACCATTTATAAAACTTAAATTAAAGATTGACAACTTGGGAATTTCAATAAAGAACTGAGTATTTAGAGGAGAAGAACAATCTTACCTCTAAATGGTGATTTCTCCTTGATTTGAGCCAATTTTCTTGAAAATCCAATGAGGAAATCAAAAGGATTTGATGCAAGATTGACTAGGAATTAATTGATGATAGAAATCTCATCAATTGAAGTGAAGATCAATGAAAAAGTTTCTGGAGAAAAAGTGTTTGGATGATGGAATTTTGAGAGAAAAAGAAATGAGAAAAATCTAGGAAAAGGTAGTTATGAATTTCCAAAAGGTAGTTTCTCTTCTCTTTTAATTAATTAAAACATTAATTAATTCAACCAAATTAAGGAAAAATATGGAGAAATCATTTTTGGGTAAATTAGCTCCTTAAAGATTCAAAGTTTCAATCTTTACAAAACAGTCACCACTAAACTTTTCAAAAATCGCATTTTAGTCACTACTCCAAAATGTAGTATTTCCAAACCTTATTTTGTAAAATTGATTTCAACACTCTCTTATATATATATTAAAAGATGATTTTTAGATATTTTTCCATATTTTTAAAGCATCCCGAACTAGGCTTTCCCTAAAACCTCCTTTTATATTCGAACAAAAAATCAGACCGGTCCGGTTCAGACCCTAAACTTCTAAGCCCAAAATTGGGGTGTTACATGACAAACCTATGAAAGTGCACACTTACATAGTAATTTCATACAAATAAATTTGTTGACTTGAAAAATGTTACATCAATCAAAAAATGATTTTATAAAATTATATAAAATATAAAATAATTTGTTTACTGACCTATCATTCTGCCAAGTCATTTAAACAGTTTATCGTAAGTTTTTAACAATTTTCATTCATAGAGGGATCATTTTGACCCAAAATGAAACGTTGAGGGCTGAATTGCTCCAAAAAAAAAAGAAAATGAGCCAAAATGACTATTTAATCAAACGTTAAGGGTATTTTTAAGGTAAAATGACAAAAGATGCCCCCAACGTTTGCTTGTTTTGTCATTTGCTCCCTATTCTTTCTTTTGGTCCAAATATGGCCCCAACGTTTCAATTTGGTCCAAATATTCTCACGTTAGATGAAAATTGTCAGTCAAAAGACGTTCAAATAGAACTTCTTTCAAATCAAGAGTAAGATATTTGATGCTTAGTAAATCTAGAAAATGTGCTCCTGGTTCTAACGAACGAACATCCACAATGACAATTGCTCCATTTTTTAGTCCACGGAGAACAATATTTCCCTGAAATAAGTTACATTGAAGAATTAAGTTAAGGTATAAGTAAGTTGCATGCTTTTTTGCCAGACTCAGAGCATTTGGTAATGGGAGAAACAAAACTAAGCACCATTGAGTGCTAATAATAATGAACTTATTTTTTCCTTTACAAACTGATATGTCAGCAAAGAGGAAGTTAACATCACTCGCCAAAATCTTGTAGGATATAATACTTACCATCTGGTCAAGTTGTTGTGTCAAACGACACACTCATTTTGATGTTTCTCTTTTGATATCGATCAATTGTCAAGAACGGACAATTGTTCAATAAGATACAACAACGTAAATGCTACATTAACATAATTTATCACGATAATTCCTCAATTAAATGCGGTTGCGATTGAAGAAAAGTAGAGAAAATATAGAAAATGTTGAACCTTAGCCCAAAAGGATACAAATTTATGTCTAATACTACGTAATTGCAAACATGTATATTTGGTTCATTGATAAATCCCACTTCTTTTTCCCTTAATGATTAGTTCACATCTCTATTTGTCTTATGCATTATTGTTTCCTATCTTGCTTAATGAAATTATTATTTTATCTTGTATTTACAAATTTCCATACAAAGATGACTAGATGAGACCCTAGGATTCGAACACCACCGCCCTGGAGCAGGAAAAAACGACTATCTTGAGCTGCTCGTAATTTCTCTATTGTTTGTAGTACGATAGGAAAAAGGTATTTGAGCCACGAACATATCCATATTTTTTGAAAGCTAATGATAAAATCTCGAATTGCTTGTTCTTTGCATGTATGAAATGATGACAACAAAACTAAGCGCCATTGTGTGATAATAATATTGAACCTTTTTTCCCCTTACAGACTGATATGTCAGCAAAGAGGAAGTTAACATCACTGGCCAAAATCTTGTAGGATATAATACTTATCATATGGTCAAGTTGTTGTGTCAAACAACACACCCATTTTGATATTCCTCTTTTAAAATCGATCAATTGTCATGAGCGTAAAATTGTTCAATAAGATACAACAACAAAAATGCTACATTAACATAATTTATCACGAGAATTCTTCAATTAAATGCATTTGTGATTGAAAAAAAGTAGAGAAAATATTGAACTTTAGCCCAAAAGGATACAAATTTATGTCTAATGCTACGTAATTGCAAACATGTATATTTGGTTCATTGAGAAATCCCACTTCTCTTTCTCTTACTAATTAGTTCACAACTCTATTTGTTTGATGCATCATTGTTTTCTTTCCTACTTAATGAAACTATTATTTTATCTTGTATTTATGAAGTTCCATACAAAGATGACTACACTACAACAAAACAGGTCTTTAACGACGTTTTTTAGTCCTGTAGCGGTATTTGATGCGACCTAATGTAAACATTAGTGTTAGATTCTATAGAACAAAGGAGATAGTAAAGAGAGACGGTACTCTCTAAGTTTTATTAATCAACATGTAATATCTCAACAGAGACCAGGTAGACTTTTATACAATGTTGGGAGAGTCAATAACTAACAGTAACTAACAAAGCCATCCTAACCGTTTGTACTGACTTTCCTCAACAACCATTGACTTTACAATAACAACTCTACCTACCTAAACTATACTCATAACATTCACCCTGCTTCTTCTGTCTTCAAAACCTTTGTGAAGAAAAGACCACCTGCAAACCACAAGAAAGAAGAGAAACACAAGAACAAGTAATCGAGAAACAAAAACAACTTACAGAGTATCAGAAGAACAATCACATATAGCAAGTTTCTGCCGAAATCTGGTAAACATAGGAGCTGACAATGGCTTGGTCATAATGTCAGCAATCTGCTCACTAGCAGGAACCTCATTAACAGAAAGATGCCCTGAAGCAACCTTCTCCCTAACAAAGAACAAATCAAGCTCAACATGCTTGAATTTGGAGTGTAGATCAGGATTAGCTGAAACGGCCACAGCACTCGAGTTGTCACACCAAAGAGTAGGTGTGCCAGTAAAGGAAATGCACAATTCAGACAGTAAAGACAAAAGCCAGAGAATCTCGGTTGTAGCACAAGTAACAGCTCGATACTCAGCCTTAGTCGTAGAACGCGAAACCACGGCCTGCTTCTTTGAACCCCAAGAAACAGGATTACCAGCAAAAAATAAACAGAACCCTGTTGTAGACTGTTGCGTGTAAAATAGTCTATCGCAATTGTAGTGCAAGTGTACACGACGCAAGTAGTAAAGTGATACGAAGTATCGGATATCGTCTCCACAGGGATTGGGCTAATGACTCCACCTAAATTCACTGCACGAAGTAAAGAAAATATTTAAGAGAATTGTCACGAGAGTAATAAAGTAAAAACGCAAATAAAAGAATTGAGTTATCAAGATAGAGAGAATGGGCTGGTATTGAATTGCTCAGTAGTGCAGGTATTGCAATGCTTAGGATCTCCAGTTCTGTCGTCGCGCCCGTCGCTGACAGCACCTGTCGCGGCGGCTGTCCGTTAGCTGTCGCGGCAGCGAACACACCAACTTCGTACTCCAAGTTTGGCAAGAATCCCAAATTTGTCTTGGCCTATCCCTAGGTCCAAGTCTGCCGGCGATCACGTCTTTGATGATACCTCCCGGCGTGAATCGAAGGATGAACACCGATGTGTATGAATTCTTCCTTAGCCACTTAACCTCGCCCTATCCCTAGGCACGAGATGGTTCAACTATAAACTAGAGAACGCGCTCTTATCTCTTTCGTATACTTAACTCTCCCGATGCTAAGTAAATAGGTAACCTCACAATGCTCTCCCGATGCTCTTGCAAGATATTAAAACCAAGATAAGAGAACTTGAAGTTTATTTTATTGAACTTGGAAAATCCTAAAACAAAACAACCCTTGCAACTACTTTACAAAACAACCCGTGGCCCTAGGGGGAATTTAGAACATGTCGGTGACGGGTAAACGGCAGAGGGGTTTAGGTTTCGGTTATGGGGTATTCGATATGCCTCCTAGGTTAAATCTATGCCCTTATATAAGCTTTGGGCTCAAGTATTCTAAGTTAACAAGGATTACAACTTTAATGAAAAGTAAGATTCTAATAAATGCTTAATCTCTAAGGATTCCTACTTTTCAGCCGCCTCCTTGTTTCATGGGAATTCCTCTCCTTGAGCTTTGGCTTGACATATCTTTTAATCCGGGGCTTGGAAAAATATTTGGCTTTCACACGACAGACGAGCAGATTTTTCTCTATCTATCGAGGTCCACTTTACTTTTCCTCTTCATAAAGCTGCTGTCACCTTGCTGTCACGACAGGTCCATGGCAGCTTCGTCCTCGTCGTCTGCTTGTCTAGTTCAGCTCTTCTGCTTCTCTGCCCTGCGCCTGCCTTCTTTGTCAACTATGGCAGATACCTGCAAAATAAGCCATCTTTTAGTAGAATCCGTGTCTTTTATATATTTGCGATGTTTTATTAAAAACTAACCTAAATGCAATGCAATGATGCTTGAATGCAGCAAAAATATGGGTTACAAAGGGTGTAAATAATAGAACTTTTACGCACTCAACATAGACCTATGATCATCAAGGTCAGATCCCCAATTCGCATCAGCATATGCAACAATATCCATTCTAGAAGCCGATCGAAAAACTAACCCATAGTCAAGTGTCCCCTGTAAATACCTTAAGATTCGTTTTACTGCCTGAAAATGAGAGTCTAAAGGACATTGCATGAATTGACAAACACGGTTCACAGAAAAAGCTATCTCCGGCCTAGTAATAACAACATACTGTAATGCTCCCACAATACTACGATACAGAGTGACATCATCGATAGGACTACCAGAATCCATAGAAAGATGCAGATTAGAAACCATAGGAGTAGGAAGAGCTTTTGCCTCAACAAGACCACTCCTACTTAGCAAATCTTTAATGTACTTCTTCTGATTCAATACTAAGCAGTCTTGACCATACGTAACCTCAATACCAAGAAAGAAACTCAACTTACCCAAATCCTTTAAAGAAAAACGCTTATGCAACTCATCAATCACAGTCTGAACATCAGTACAATCACAGCCAGTAACAATTATATCGTCAACGTAAACAAGTAAATAAAGCACTTTATCACCCAACATTCGAATAAACAGTGACGAGTCAGATTTAGATATGCAAAACCCAATAGAGAGCAGATAAGATTTTAAAGTTTCAAACAAGGCTCGTGGAGCCTGCTTCAAGCCATATATGGCTTTATTAGGTCGGCAAACTAACCTTTTAGAACACCCTTGCTCGTAACCAGGTGGCTGCGTCATGTAGACCTCCTCAGCCAGATCCCCGTTCAAGAAAGCATTGTTGACGTCTACCTGCCGCAAAATCCACTTCTTGGTAACTGCCACGGAGAGAATGGTCCGAACAGTAGCCGGTTTAACCACCGGACTAAAAGTTTCGTGAAAGTCACTCCCAGCACGTTGAAGATACCCTTTGACGATGAGTCGGGCTTTGTGACGAGAGATTGAGCCATCGGCGTTACACTTCAACTTGAAAATCCACTGCAGGAAACATCTTGTCTGTCAGGAGGAAGATCAACTAGCGTCCAAGTATTATTAGCAATGAGAGCATCATACTCGGCTTGAGCAGCCTGCCGCCATTGCTCAATCTGCATAGCCTCTCGAATGGTCTGAGGTTCAACAAACGCAGAGGCACACGGCGAAGAAACACCCACAGAGAAAATTTTGGGCTTCCGAATCCCATCCTTCGCTCTCGTGATCATCGGATGAGAGTTAACCACAGGAACGATAGAAGAAACAATATATGTCCCAGAAACCCCCAAATCAGACACTTGAAACCCTAGATCGGATTGAGCCATAGGAACAACATTGAGAGAAGAAGTAGCAGAATTGTGTATTTGGTCTAAAACACCCGGTGGACCATCCTCAAGATCCATATCTTGAATAGGACCTGATGTAGCCGCAGGAGAGCCCACGAACGACGAGTCCATCTCAGGAGGCCCACTACCAGGAGATGAATCCAGCACAGGAGAAGGTTCCGTATCATGAGATGAACCCACCCCGGATGAAGAAAAATTAGGAGACATGCCTATAATAGGGGAGACGTCAGGTTGATTATCCTCACATATGACTAAAGGAACACGGGCCAGACCATCATCAGGCATAACAGGCCCAGCAGAAACAGTAGGTTGATTATCCTCACATGTGACTAAAGGAACACGGGCCAGACCATCATCAGGCACAACAGGCCCAACAGAAACAGCTCTATCAAAAGCCTGAGACGTCGCAGACGAGTCATGAGCCACAACAGCTGTGTGGGCTTCATCACTAGGGGAAATGGTTTGACCCAACAAGTCATTTCCAGATTTTAATGGAGAATCTGGAGAATTAGCAGAAGAACAACCATGTTGACTTGAACCTACGTGAGGAGAAGTAGAGGTTGGAACACGAGTGGGAGATACAAAAAACAGGGGGAAATCCCCATTTGAACAAGACTGAGACACGGAAAAATTATCATAAGTAGTAGATGATGAAGAAGACTTAAGGGCCATTGGAAAGTTCGATTCATCAAAAACAACATGTCGGGACACAATAACCTTGCCATCAGTCGTAAGACATTTGTAACCTTTGTGTTTTGGGCTATAACCTAAAAAGATACACTGTGTAGACCGAAATTCTAATTTGTGACGATTAAACGGTCTAGTCAACGGAAAGCATACACACCCAAACGTTCGAAGAAACTTGTAGTCCGGCTTTTGCTTATACACAACCTCAAAAGGGGACTTACCATGGAGAGTTACTGACGGTAACCTATTGATCAAGAAAACTGACGTAATAAAAGCATGACTCCAAAAATATAATGATAGACCAGCTTGAGCAAGCAATGTTAAACCCATTTCGACAATATGTCGATGCTTACGCTCGGCCTTTCCATTTTGTTCGGACGTGTACGGACATGATACACGATGTTGAATACCATTCTCACTTAACCAATTTGACAAAGCCTTAAACTCAGTACCTCCATCAGTCTGTAACGCTTTAATGGGGCATTCAAATTGCACTTCAACCATTTTATGAAAATTGATGATGCATTGAAAATCATCCGATTTACGTTTAACCAAATACAACCACGTAAACCGACTAAAGACGTCAATAAAAGAAACATAATACGAAAACCCATCAGACTCAAGATAAGCAGGTCCCCAAACATCCGAAACAACCAATTAAAAAGGATTTGTGTATT